>CM061348.1:139499828-140845328 GCA_030867105.1 Liasis olivaceus
CAGAGTGATCCAGTTTAGGTATTATACCCCAGCCCCATCCCTAATATAAGACTTCGGCTTTCATAATTGTCCAGTCACCATGGTGTTGATTATGATGAATCCTGGATTCATGCATTTTCCTTCTCCCTCCTTTCTCCTTCTGGCTGCATGCATATGAATGGGATTGAAAAATGGGGTGGGGGATGGGGGGAACAGTTTCCTATTACATCTGAAGTCAAGGAGACCGGATTCATCTGAAACTGTGTTTTGTTCAGATAAAGCAAGAACGGATTTTGTGGCTGATGGCCTGGATTACACGCGTGAATGACTAAGGCTACTACATCTGAGCTGCACAACTCCAGATGGCCATTAGATGGCAGCAAAGTGGTAGAAAAATCTCTGTTGTGATCTCATGATTGACAGGGTTTTTGCAGCCTAAATCTGGTAGCCCTACTGAATAGTATCCCAGAAACCATTTGCTTGAGATAGGATTTCTGGGAGACTATTCAATAGGGCTACCAGATTTAGGCTGCAAAAACTAAGAGGAAGGGCATTGAGCAAAGCAAGAGGGAACATCCTTGGGGCTTTTCACAATCCCTCCTCTGGGCCTATGTTACTTAAGCAACTTGCAAAGGCACTAAACGGTCAGTCCCAAGCACAAGCGTACAGTGGCCCAGCCCCACTCCACTACATATTAAGGAGAGCAATTGGGGTTTACTTTCCCTGCCAACAGGTGACACTTAGAGGGGGGAGGAAGGGGGGGGGACAAAATCATGGGAACTCACCAATCATTTTCCTTAATTTACCCCACCTAAAAACTGCAAGGATGATACCATTCAGCAGCTTCATCACTAGGGCTCAGCTGCCAGGCAATGCAAAGGATGCCCACATGTTTTTCTGCCAGTTCTGGAACTGGAGGAATGGATTTCCAAATGTGGTCAAGAGGAAGAGTCCATAGGGATGGGAGAATTTATTGATTTGCTTTCACTGAGCTCCTCGTTTTCCCATTCGTAAATTAGCCTGAGATTTTTTTAAAAAAGAAAGCTTGTATTATAGATTCAATGCATTTTAGTGTCCCTTTCTTCTAATATAGGGTTTTTCATTTACAATATTGCTTCATGTCCTCAGATTTACAGTTTTGCCTAATGTAGTTCAATTTTGCAAATAATTTTCAAGAAATTTTAGTGCAGAGTTTTTCCTAATATCTATTATTACTGTTTCATTATTATGGTTAGTCGCACAGTCAGCCAGATATTTAGACTGGATTTGGCATTTTTATCCATCTATCAAGTCCTTCCCAAGGATCTGGGATAGGCAGATGTTGTTATTTGATGGTATGATGATGATGATGATGATGATGATGATGATGATGATGATACAACTTCATTGCAAAATTCAGACAGGTATGAATTTCAAAAGGTAACTCTGTTTTGGTTATGTATTGATTTGGAAATCTGAAATTAAGCAAGTTGAAATCCAGGTGCATAGTCAGTGAATTTCTCCCCAATACTTATTTTGCAGCTGCTTGATAATGACTTAAATTCCCAGACCCCAATTTGCTGGCAAACATGTTGCTTGAAAATTGCTACTTAGAAGGTTGTTAGTCATCCCAGCTATCAGCTCAGTGGGACAGACAGGCTGCTTCAGAAATAGAGACTTATGAATCTTTGGCTTTTGAACTAAAATAGATCTTTGAAGATCAGTTACATATTTTCCTTCTCTGAGATTAGACTTGGAATGCCATAGAATCAATCAAATAGGACACAGTTTTCGCTACACCAAGTTTGAATTTATTGGACATTTTATCAAGTTTCAACTGAATGCTGACATTAAACTGTGCCAAATTCAGAGATAAAATTTGAAGAAGCTGTAGAGCTGCAAGATACACATATCTTTAGACAGACCAAATAATAATATAATAATAATTAATGGGCTAATGTAAATATCCTAATTGTTGTTAAAAAAAAGTTATTCAAACAGTGATTCATTAACCAAAATCATACAGAAGCATTATATTACTATTAATATATGATATTTTGCATTTTTATTATTATTTTTTTTTTTTTGCCATCAGTCTTTTACAACTTCACAACAGCCCTGTGAGGTAGGTAGGAGATCATTTTCTCCATAGACAGATCAGACCTGAGAAATGGTAACTTAGTCAAAGACTAGTCACTTGGTTCATGGCTCAGCAACATTTTGAACATAAATGTTAAACTTTTAGTGCAATATCTTAGTTTACTCAACTTTAATGCTGCTTGGAGGCTGGTCAGTGGCAGGGGAGGAATTCAAAAAACCCAAGAGGATTAAACTTGTGCCAGTTTCTGTGACATGGCAGGTACATGCCAACTGTTTTTCTTTTTTAAACAATATACCAGTAAAGGAATCAGCAACTCAATGGATCAGAGACAGGAATTAAGTACCATTCTTAAAGATTTTTTTTTTTTGATATCTCATGTGGTTATGTTAAATACTGATCTAGATTCTCTTCCAGATCTCCTTTTTGTCCCCATATCTGAGTAGCTATCTGAGTAGCTAATCTTGCCAACCTGCCTAAGAATGAATGAATGAATAAATGAATGAATGAAATGTTTGTGTGCGTGTATACACCCACACACCCACATGCAACTTCTTGCAAAGTTTCTTCATTCTGTTCTGTCTAAATAGAAAGCAGATTTATTTCAAGGAAAAGACAATAGTTGGCAATTTTAGAAATGTTCAGAACCTGCCTATTGTTCATTGTTTTATCAAACATTATTTCACCGTCCATTTTCTTTTTACTTGATGTGAAACTTGTATCATCTCCAGAAAAAGTTACTTGGTATCTGTGCCTCCTAGCTGAACTATAGTCTTCCAAAGACTGCAGATTTCTAATCGCAAGCCCTGTGACCCATTCCATCTATCACTAATATGACATCAAAAGACCAAAGAACACATATAACGTAGAGCATTCGCTGGAATGGCGTGAAGAGAGATTAACACTGGATGTCTTCTGGACTGCATTTGGGTCATTCAGGAGTTAGGTTTTTTTTATCTTGCAGCCTCATGGGGTAACCACATAAGCTGTGGCGATATACTTTTTGCCATTGCCATAGGTGGATTTATCCCAAGTATATGTTTGGATATCCAGATTGTGGCCTCCAGCTTTCAGATGACACCTGAAGGGCAGAAAATTGGCATATAATCACCTAAATAGAAGCTCTAGATAGTTATTTAGAATAGACTAGAATCGATTCAGATTACTGGCTGAATCAAGCCAGCTACTGCAACTCCTGCCTTACCATCAACAATTTCCCTTTTCCTCTGTAGCACCATCATTATGGATGCTGTCTGGTTCACCACTTGGAAACCTCTTCAAGAAAAGTATTAATTCAGAAAGATCTTCTGTGAGTAACACTGTTCAGGGAACCTCCACAGAGAAAACTGCTTGTAATGAACCCACTGATGTGACTCATGCCTTGAGGCTGTGACGTCCTGCTAGGAGTAAGATGTGCTACTCCTAAACCATGAAGGTTATTTCCCTGAACACTAGTGGAGAAATTCAGAACTTGTACTCTACCTTGAACCATGAGGTGGAAAGATCTTGAGATGTTTCAATAGCCATTACCTTCCACAGGCTTTAACATGAGGGCTGAGTCTACTACCACCTATTGACTAAGATAGCTAAATGAAACTTTTATCTTCCAAAGTAACAGACCTTTTCATAACAGATGTCAGGTGGTATAGATGTAGGAACATTGCTAGTTCATTCCCTGCTTGTTAACTCTGCTCCTGAGAACAGTTGAATGAATTGAAGCTTTCCTTTCACTCAGAAAGAAAGATCCAATTTCACTCAGAATCTAAATACTTTATATACTTTGATACATGGGAGGAAGAACATCCAAACCATGCACTGGCTTCCAGAACATCCTAGATTGGCTGCATCCTGCTATCTTAACTGCACTGAAAATCATTCCTGGCCCTAGCAATATACTTACACTTTTCCAGGCCGAGCAATGAAACACAGTGAATAAAGTCCAAATTCGAATTCAGGACTGCTTCCAATAAAGGCACTTCCAACCTCCTTGTAAAATCCATCCCAGTTGAACTGCATCCCCAACACATCTGGATATGAGGTCCACTAAAGAGAGAAAAAATGATGCTGGAAATTTTGATCTACAATATTTGCAAAGAAGGGTATTGTACTGTGGAGCCATAGTAACCACACTCTTACATCCTACCCCATGAGATACGAGTACTTGTGATGACTAGTAACACATAAGGAGGCATACTGTGCTCTATCAGCAGTGTGGGGAAAACAAAATACATCAGTGCTTCTTTTGGGAGAAGGGAGAAAAGAATTTGTCATATGGCAAGTAGGGTTCTGCGTCTGTTCCACATAACCTCCCATTGGAAACATAAAGCTGATTAGTGGGGCCACCAATGTCCCTTCTGTGGTGGTATGCTCCCTATGGGACAGTGTACGCGTTAAGTCAGGGATTTTCAAACTTTATCGATCTGTGGAACCTGTTAGTTAAAATATGTATGTATTTCCATGGGGAAGCCTGGGAAAAGCTCAGGAGGGAAAAGTTTCTAAGCAATTTTCCACCCTCTAACTCTCAATCCTCAATTCCCCCTGCTCAGCTGATAATCCGGTCAAAGCCCCAGCATAGACACTTGATGAAAAATTGGATATTAACATGTGGCCACAGCCAGCCCTACTATTAGGTAGAGATAGCAACATGAACATGGAACAAAGCAGTTATTTAAATGTATTCCAAGTGTGTGTGTGTACACACAGAAGGGGAGCAGATATTTGTAGGATTCTCTGCCTATCAAAATAACATAGCCAGGCATTCCACCTTGACTTGGGGAGGTATGATGGCATCTACGATTCTGTCTCAGCCTCGGCAAAATGTTTTGGGCCAGTCCCACAAGTGACTGATATCCTAATACTCAGCGGGTTCGGTTCCTTGCGATACCCCAGAATTCATCCCTGACTCAGATGTCACCTGGCCTTGCCTCACCGACTGGCAATGCTAGGTGGCAGGCTAACACAGTGTTTGCCAGAGAGGAGGCTCCAATAGAAGCCCCTGATTGGTCTTGCCGCTCTGTGTCAGAGCCAATAGCAGGGGAGAACAGATCTGATGGACTGGGGAAAGTAGGAGGGTGTAAATCCAGCTTGGTGAGGAAAGATGAGCAGGGAGAGAGCCTGTGGAAGGCAGGACTTGGAAAGGCAGATGCAGCGGAGCAGGAAGGAATGGAAGGAAGAGAAGGAGTTATGCGGCCGGATTCCCTTGGAGAAAAACAAACCACCTCTTCTTTTGGAAGGAGAAATTGCTGCTGTGTCCCAGGAGTTCCTAGAGCAGTGTTTCTCAACCTTGGCAACTTTAAGATGGGTGGACTTCGACTCCCAGAATTCCCCAGCCATCATGGCTGGCTGGGGAATTCTGGGAGTCGAAGTCCACCCATCTTAAAGTTGCCAAGGTTGAGAAACACTGTCCTAGAGCAAGAGGATGTTTTAGGGATTCATACAGAGAGCTGCAGAGTACAAGAAGGAATGAAGGCTCCCGTGTTGTCTTAAAGAGCTCACTCTGCAGTACAAAACTGAGGGAAGCTGTCAAGAAGCTGCCAAGGTGGACTTAGCTCATTGTGTTCTTCATAGGCTTGAATCCAGCCGAAGAATATTTTCATTACGTTGTATGTATTTCTGGACTTAACCACCCAGAATGCATCATCCCTCACAACTGGGTAATTAATTACGTATAAGTATTTTCCTTCTCCTCCTCCTCTCTCTTTTTTGAACCACCATTGCTAATAACATAATTTCTGCAGTCTGTCTTTTGTGCCATGCATTTCTCTGGCCAAAAACACATCTCCCTGCTAACCACGCTGGGATATACACCTGTATATCTGCAATGTTGGGCTGCAGTCTGAGAAAACTCCTTCCCCTAAAATAGGAACTAAGGTGCTGCAAGAATCTTTCATGCTTTTACTGCAATAGGGCTTTTTAAAGGACTTTTGTTATAGCAGGGTTGTCATATTTATGATACTGTTTTTTCATTGAAAACAAATCCAGGTGATCCTGCGTCTGTCTTCTTAAAATACTAAAAACAGGAAGAAAACCTGCAAGATGCTTTTTTAATGATCTGGCCTGCTATTTATCTCTCTCTCTATATGGGTGTGTGTGTGTGTGTGTGTGTTTTCTCTACCCATATGCTCCATTACATTTAGCAGCAGCCTGACATGAGGATAATATAACTAGTGCCATTTCTCCTGTTATTATTTTTCCTCTACCTCTGTTGTCCAGAGGAATGGCATGCCTGCATAACATTTGCATGGCTGTTTATCCCTTAAAAAAGGAAATTTGGCATCACTGACAAGGGTCTGTTGGGGGAGTAGAAGCTGTGGCCCTCCAGATGCTGCTGAATTACAACTCCCAGCTGCCTCAGAATAGCCAATAGTGAGGGATGTTGGAAATTATAGCTCAGCATTGCACAGAGAGTCCCAGGTAGATGCAGAGCATGTCTATTTCTTCAGGGAATCTGCTATGGCATCCCAGAGAAAGTGGCTGTGAATTAACAGCCATGCTGAATTGGGATGTCTTCTCTTCTCCAAGATGGGTTAATCTTTCCCCAAGAGTGGAAGATGGTTCATTTTCCCCAGTGAAACTTACCGGACCATCATAGCTGTAGCTGGAATAGTTAACTATGCCCTGTTTCTCCAGAAGGTAGAAACGAATCCAGTTGTGGAATCCAGTTACTTTTCCTTTCCTGAGTTCTCCTAGAAAGAACCATAACCATATGATCCATAACAGATTAATGTATATTCACAACATACATTATAAGTCATATGCATCGTGCGATATGTGCAAAGAAGCTTTACGCAACTACCAAAGAGCTTTCCTCCACCTGTGTATCAGTAAGAAAAGCCTAAAAAAACTGTTCAAGTTTTGTCACTCTTCGAAGTTCTTTCTGAAATGGAGGACAAGTTTACAACATTTGTTATCTTTTGATAGAGGGATAAATAGGAAGGATGATAGTGGCAAAAAGGAAGACGTAAGTAAAGCTTAGTGGAAAGGTGAAATGAAACAGAATCACCAAAGGATATCATGGTTGGAAATTCAGCAAGATGGAGCCCAACAAACCTAGAAAACATCTTGTGCGAATTGAACTACCTAGATCATTCTCCCCGTCTGGTGAGACTCAACAACTTTGAGTTCATATGCAGATGGATTGCACTGCAACTGCATTTCAAGGAGTGTTGGAGGGCCCAAAATAGGGAATATCTTTAGAAGTTCATCCAAATTAGCTTCTTGCTTATACATTTAGGATCAATCTTAAGAACAAATAATTCTTCATGCAGTTTTCTGTTAAAAATCTCCCCCAGCTGTTTTTGTTTCTCTTCACCCTTACCCTCAATAAGACAATGTTGCAGATAAAATGGCAAGGCAGGAAGTACTTGCTTAGTTGTTTGAGGATCAGGCAAGATATAATCCCTTTCCCCTCCCCTCATCCCAACAGAACTGTTAATTGACAATACCGGGTGGTGGCACAGGGCTGTGATGTCATGTTCCCTGGTGCTTCCTCATTGTTTAGAGTCATAACCTATCAAAATATTTTCCATCTTTTAAGGAAAAAAATGTGCTAAAGCAATTTCAGACATACAAATTGTGGTTGTACAGGTAGTCCTTGGGTTATGACAGCAGTCGGAACCAGGAACTCCATCGCTAAGCAACATGGTTGTAAAATGTGATATCATGTGACTGTGTCGCTTAGTGACAGCAATTCTGGTAGTCCCAGTTTCCATTGTTAAAGGAGGACCGTGCAAATCGTTAAGCAAGGACCTCACATGATCACAACTTCCAACTTCCTGTTGGCTTCCCTATTGACTTTGCTTGTGGGAAGCTGGTAGGAAACACTGAGAATGCAATCACGTGACCACGGAGATGCTGCGATGGCTGGAACTCTGAGGGCCTGTCGTAAGTCCCCCTTGTTCAGCACCATCATGAACAGTTGCTGAATGAATGGTCATAACCTGAGGACTACCTGTAAATAAATGCAAAAAGAGGGTCAGCTTATTTTTAAATAAATATACCTAAAAAGACATGCTCAAAGCCACTGGAGTCACCATCATCATTGCCTCTGGAATAAAGGCCAAACCACATCATCTTAAGATCATCAACAAATTCTGGTTCTGTATCATAACGATCTAGAATGGAGACAGAGATGGATGTCAAACAGTCATTAATTTCTCATCACAAGAAGACATCACAAAGAGTTCCTACATCATCCAAACAATGCTCTGTGGAGCAGAGATATTACGAAACAAAAAATAGTTATGTTTTATAGAGATGGGAAGGAGGCTGGGAGAAAAATGTGCTCTTTCAAATTGTTGTCAACAACTTTCACTGTAATTCTGAAAATGTCTATTTTGCCTACGTTAGGAATCTTAGTTTTATGAGAGTGCTGTGAATTTTCTCGTAGATTACTTTCCTCAGGCACAAAACTATTTCCAGAAACTTCTGAGAAGATGAAAGTTTAGTCTATTCACACACACACTCAGCCAAAACAGACACAGCTTCCATGTGGTACAATGTTACATTGCAAAGGAAGGAATTTGACAATGAAACCAGTTTTTTGGAGGAGTCAAGGGCTTCCTCTGCTAAACATAGTCGTATGCAAAATTTGAGGCAACCCTGATCAAATTGTAGGTTTTAGTGAATCCCAAAGAATAGTAAACAAATTTCTAGAAAGATATGTTTAGCTTGTACAATATACAGGCTGTGTCAGCTTCTGTTCACTTAGGGATTCACTGAAATGAAATTTGACTAGGGTTGCCTAATGTTTCTTCATGCAACTGCATATTCTACAAAGTCTATCTGGGATAATTGTATTTGGATTTCTGCACTGAGCAGAAGATTGAGGCTGACCACCTCTATGGTTCTGTGATTCCGCATAAAATAATGTTGATTATCTCTCAATTACCAAAGACTTACTTTTGCTGTGAAGAAACTTATATAGCTCTTTCATGACCTTGGTCTTCATGATCTCCTGGAGGAAAATATCCTGTTCCTCCATCTGTTCTTTGGTGAATTCCTCCCCTGTCCCGACTTCTGCATGGTAATTATCCAACAGCTTGATGAAACTGACATAAGTTGGCCTTGAGAAGAGCTTCTCGTGGTTGACGTAAGTGAAGAGCCTGCCCAATGAAAAATAATTTGGGGTGAGGCTGGCCTATACTTTCCCACAGGCTCAGGATTCATCCCACACTCCATGACAGGTTAGAAGAGTGATTTCATTCATAACCAGTAGCATAGATCCTCGTGGCTGTGCCTGTGTGGGACTGGCAGCTTTCCAGCTGCAGTACACATAGCAGAGATGGCTTTCCTATCACAGACCTGTGGCCACGAAGGCCATTCTACCTCCGTCCCTGTTTCTACCAAGCATGCATAGATCTATGTCCTTCCTTTTCAGGATCCTCTCCTTATGGATCTTAATTAGTCAATAGTTTGTCTTATACAGCAGACAGAGACAATCCTAACCACCTCAGCCTTGTCTGATGTGGATTTTCTAGTACAGCAGAGTCCCCTGGGTTTGAACCTGACATTTTCTACATGAAAAAGCAAACTTTTGCCATCCGTAATCCCTATACTCCTGGAATCTATTACTATGGTTGAAAGAAGGTAAATATCTAATAAGCATAGCTATCCATTTATTGATATAGCTATCAATAAATATTTCCAAATTTAGAAACAAGAATGCTCAATAGTTATTTTCCTACTTTCCCATCTCTGGGATTTAGGTTATCTCTAGTTAAGGATCCATCATTCTAATTGCCTATGTTTACTTTGTAGTTTGGATTCCAGCAGATTAAACTCACTGATCTGGGGAATGATCTTCATGCCCATTTGTCTTGGAAGCTAAGTATTGTTTGTTCAGGGTAATGTCAGACTCCTCTGCTCTGTTGTGGTCACTGTGGTAAATCTTCTCTGATACTTCTTGTAATTCTTCATTTGTAATAGTATTGCCTCTGGTTGAGAATCCCTCTGTTGGAAAGACAATTATTTTATCTTAAGACCATTTGAATCAGTCAAGTAGCAAAGCTATTTGGAATGGGCAAGATTTCATCCATCCAGGATGATTCAAAGTTAGCAGATAATAAGCTGCTGAAGAATTTTAAAAACAATTTTGAATACATACATATCGGGGATGCATAGCTCAAACTATTTCTGAGCTGTATCATATTCATGTAACATCTACCTCTGAGCATGTTTTATTTAAAATGTAAACATATTTTAATTTCAGAAAATACATTTCTAAATGTAGTTTTATATTAAAACACATCATATATGAGTGTGTGTGTTTTGTTTTTAAAGCCAAGAACAGTCTCATAACATTTATATTCTGATCAGCATCTCATCCTAAGAGATGAAGATACTGAGAGTGCAAAGTTGCAAAGACTGAATAACATCCATCACACATACAGCACAGTAAGATTTTGGCAAATGTATTGAGCCAATGACTTGAGTAACAGTGGTTTAGTAATCCATGGACAATCATGTTATATGAACATAATTGTGCATGGATAACTAAGCCACTGTTACTCAAGTATGTAGGTTCACACAACACAGTGAACTATAAACTAACACAGAGATGAAGTTACTCAACAGATAACCGATAACGTGGATAATTAATTTATAGTTCAATGTGTCATGTGTGCAAGGCCTAATTCTACCAAGGACTTCTGCCTTTTCCTCAAGGACTCTACTTCTGCTTTATCTTCACAACTGTTTGGCAAGATATTTTAGGCTGAACAACAATAACAAAAGAGACAACTGACGGCAATCCTCATGGGTTTTATGCCTGTGTGGGGATTGGCATCTGGCTCTTCCTAGTTCTGTTCTTATACTCGAACCACAAAATCACACCAGCTTCAGCAAGAATAAAGCAAGAAGGATCCAACCTGACTTCTCCATGTTCTGATCATCATGGAGGGCTCCAGGTAGTCTTACAACAACCTGGCAACATCTGAGAACCCATTTAAACCCAAGTAGAGCTTACTATGCAACTTGGTGAATTTCTTCATCTTATGTCACAGCAAAGTCTAGCTAGAGCATGGTTCTTAAACTGGGGTAATTTGGACATATCCTAAGGGTAATCAATCAATTTGCAATTGCTTGTTTGTGAGTCAAGTTCCAATTTGGGACTGCTGCTGCTGAAACACTTGTGTAAAACAACAGTCTGTTTTGCTTTTCAGGTTTTTTTGGAGGGGGGTGTAATGATATTATTTGAGACCGAGAAATGGGGTAATTGGGTCAAACAGTTTAAGAATCACTGATCTAGAAAGACTCCCAAACTTGGGACTTATGGATAATGAATTAGAAAAGACTCATGGTAAATTTATACTGTACACAGTAACTGCAGAAGAATATTGTGTGCATAACAAGGGAAGAATAATGAAATTTCCACAGCTGAGGAATGGATTGTGAAGACGTCAGAATTTGCAGAAATGGCAAAACTGACCTGTTTGATCACAGAACAAACAACAAAACCCTTTTTGAAGCTTTATATGGACTTTTTGCTGAAAGAAGAAAAAATGAATTGATGATTTATGGATTTGAAAAGTAAGAAAGATGAGGACCAAATGAAAGGTTGAAGGGACTTGTAAAATACTTAAGAAGGAGGAGGGACAAAAATAATGTAATTATCTATATGTTACTATCTATATAGAAGTAATCTATATGTTTCTTAACTTTGGTTTTCTTTTTCTTTTCTGTTTTTTTTTACATTTTTATTTTGGTTTGTTATTATTATATGAAAATTTTCAGTACATATGATTAAAAGAGACAGTGAGCAAAACATGTTACCTACATGCAGGTGGAAATGCTTCCAAAATTATATCACTGAAAATCCTGACACAAACTAATCCAGCCCATACCTCTTGGATTCAAGTTTTCTCTTTTCAATGTAGTTGTATCAATGTAGTTGTATCAAAGATCCAAATGCTTTTGGCTGTATATGGTTAGAGGGGAAGTACGTCTTCAAACCCTTCTTTAAATGTGAATTTTCCTGCAGAATCTTTAAAATTAAGAGACCCAAGACCAACCAAACAGACACATGGATGAATTCGTGTTTATAACTGCTAATGTTTGACTGCAGTGGTAGGCAAGCTGCTGTCTTCAAGGTATTTTGAATACAGTTCCCATAAACTCCAGCCTGCAGACCCAATGGCAAAGGGTGATGGAACAGTCACCCAAAATATCCCTATTTTGGCCATCTGTGCAAATGAAATTATTTTCAGTAGAAAGGAAGTGGTTGCTGCCACTGGGTGTCAGGGAAGGAGAAGTAAAAGCTTGTTTTAACTACAAACAATGGATCTGGGGAGCATACTCTCAGAAGTATACAACTGTTGATGGGCTAGCCATTCCTATTTGATAGAAGCAGCTTCTATTCACCATAGGAACTGCTGTAGCAGAATTGAGCTACTGAGAACCATTTGGTAGGCGGGTAGTAGGGGTGCTGATTGGCTAGGAATTCCTTCATACTGGGAGCTCCTAGCCAATCCGCTCACTCCTGCCTTCATTACCACCTCAAATGGTTCACCAATAGCTCAGTTTCTCTATTGCAGCAGCAGTTAACAATCTTCATCACACATTTCATGTAAAGAAGAGAATACTTGCCCTTTTCTTTGCCATCTGTAGTAACTGTAAAAGAAGGAAGAAATCTGGCATGAATCATCTAGCCACGGAGAAGCATAAAACTTGTCATTACAGTGGAACCGTTCCGTGACTCTGATCGCAACTCGAATTGGTCGCAAGGTGAAGCACGTTTTCCCATAGGGTTCAATGTAAATACGGTTAATCCGTTCCGCCCTCTGAATTTGGTCGCACCGCGAGGCACATTTCCCCATAAGGTTCAATGTGTCAGCCGGCGTTGCACGGCTAGGAAATTCCCCAGGCCTGCTTTAGTCAGCCCTAGCGCAGAAAGAGGAAGTGCTAATGAAATCTGAGCGTGCGGGGGCAGGGGGGGGAAGGCTTTTGTCACGCGCGCATAGCCGGGAGTGGGAGCTTCCCCCCCCCACTGATTCCTCCGCGCTCTTTCCTTTCTCCATAGCGACAAAAGCACAGTGAAAGCAATCAGCGCGCTGGGGGGAAAGGCTTATGTTGCGCGCACGCACAACGGAGCGGGAGCTTCCCCCCCCCCACACTGATTCCTCCGCGCTCTTTCCTTTCTCCATAGCGACAAAAGCACAGTGAAAGCAATCAGCACGCTGGGGGGAAAGGCTTTTGTCACGCGCGCACAGCCGGGAGCGGGAGCTTCCCCCCCCCACTGATTCCTCCGCGCTCTTTCCTTTCTCCATAGCGACAAAAGCACAGTGAAAGCAATCAGCGCGCTGGGGGGAAAGGCTGATGTCGCGCACACGCACAGCCGGGAGCAGGAGCTTCCCCCCCCTTCCTCAAATCTTTCCTTTGTCCATAGCCCTTGGCGTGGTGCGCGCGGCAAAAGTGCAGTGAAATCAATCAGCGCGCGGGGGAAAGGCTTTTGTAGCGCGCACAGCCGGGAGCGGGAGCTTCCCCCCCCCCGATTCCTCTTAATTCCGCTCTTTCCTTTGACAAAAGCACAGTGAAAGCAATCAAATCAGCGCGGGGGTGGGGGGTGGGGGAAAGGCCTTTGTTGCGCATACACAGCCGGGAGCGGGAGCTTCCCCCCCCCACTGATTCCTCTTAATTCCGCTCTTTCCTTTGTCCATAGCCCTTGGCGTAGTCATTGCTTTCCTTGGGCTTTTGTCCTGGCGCTCAGATTTCATTAGCACTTCCTCTTTCTGCGCTAGGGCTGATTTGATTGCTTTCACTGCGCTTTTGTCAAAGGAAAGAGCGGAATTAAGAGGAATCGGGGGGGGGGGAAGCTCCCGCTCCCGGCTGTGCGTGCGCGTAACATAAGCCTTTCCCCCCAGTGCGCTGATTGTTTTCACTGTGCTTTTGTCGCTATGGAGAAAGGAAAGAGTGCGGAGGAATCAGTGGGGGGGGGAAGCTCCCGCTCCTGGCTGTGCGCGCGTGACAAAAGCCTTCCCCCCCCCCCCGACCCCGCGCGCTCAGATTTCATTAGCACTTCCTCTTTCTGCGCTAGGGCTCGAGCGGTGAAATTGACTAAAGCACACCTGGGGAATTTCCTAGCCATGCAAGCCGGCTGACACATTGAACCTTATGGGGAAATTTGCCTCTTGGGGCAAGCTTCCTTGCTACCGCGATCTCGCCCACAGGAAACCGTGACCACGTGGCAGCAGGGCAAATGGCCGCGGATCCGGTTCCTATCGCGAGGCGGAGGTCGCATGGCGAGGCAAATTTTTGCGGCTGGAGCTGGTCGTATCACGAAATTTTCATAAGGAGGGGCGTTCGTAACTTGAGGTTCCACTGTATTTCTACAGAAATGGCCTTCTTGCCAAATAGGCAGATGATTGTCACTATGGGGGACGATGGCTGCAACTTCCACATATCCGTTTTGAATTTTTGCATATGATCTGGAGGAATATTTTCACACTTTTGAATTTATTGATTCCCACTGTTTGTGCTCACCAAATGCATCAGCTCTTAGGAACGCAGCCAGTAAGGGCTGAGGCTGTGGAGATACTTTGAGTTAGGAAGATAAGCGCCTTCTCCCAGCTATTTAAGTTAAGCTGGAATTAGGTCTAGCCATGCCTTGCACACATACACACCCATGACATGTTGTGAGGGAGGGGGCTTCTAAGTCACAGCTCCCTTGAATCTCACAATTTGGGTGACATGCTTTCCCCCTCCTCCAGGAGATTCTTTTCCTTGCACTCTTTTCCTTGTCTGGCACTTCCTGGGAATTTCCTTTAATTTCTTGGAGAAAGCTTGATGGTTTTATTTTGTTTCTTTCTCAAATTGATATGTCGCTCTTCAGAGTTTCTCAGGATGGCTGATTTTGTGTGCCTTACCAAACCAGGGAGCATAGTTAAGAGCCCAACCATACTATATGTCAGTTGCCTTGATGATAACAATGTAAAATCTCCTTTGAGTCAAGCTCAGCTCTAGAGGATTTCATGGCTCTGCCCAGGGAGCCTTCTTGGCAGCAATATGGAAATGTCTGGCCGATGATGATGATGATGATGATGATGATGATGATGATGATTTTCTACTTCCCAGTCAAGCCTACAGTCCTGGGATTCTCTGGTGGGGTCCCATTCAAGGCGTGACCCTGCTTAGCTTCCAAATCCAGCAAGGTCACCCAGGAACTGCCATTGCTGAGATATTTTATGGGGGTGAAAACACCAACCAGCTTGATCAAATTGCATGAATGGGTATGAAAAATAAACCTATTCAGTCCAATCGGGTCTGGCTCCTGCCCACTCTGTTCAGTCCCCAACATGGATAGGTGCCCCAAATACCCCTGTGGCTCCAGAGATCTGTGAGGGCCCTAGGATCCCCTTCCCCTGGCCAGTCTGGTCTATTGCCCAGACTGATGGCAGTGGCAATATCAATATCAACACCTCATCATCATCTTCTTCAAAAAGCCGATATTCCTTCCTTGTCATTTTCTTCCTTACAGCACATCATCTTTGATGTCTTCTCCCTAACCATGCTATGTGGCCACCAGGGATATACCCACAGGATAGGGTCAGAAACGTCAAGGTAGCGGGTGCTACCATGCAACTGAAGACCCACCTGTCAGGCCTAGCCCAAGGAACTCCAAGAGACAATGCAAAATCAGTTCAGCTATGTTTATTAGCTACAACCTCTAGCAAGAATCTTCCCAGACTGAAACCCCAGCTCCCAAGTCAGCCAGCCACAACAGTGTGAATTCCTCACGGATGTGCCAGTCTCAACCTCTTGTAGCTCCCACGCTCCTGCGGCGAGCTAAGAAAATGCTTATCTCCCTGAGCCTGGCCTTCATAATTCTATTCCATCACACCACCTGCTTCATGCAGTGTACATGAAAGGGGAGGAGTTTAAACTCTGTGGTAGCAGGCACCATCTTGACTTTTTCGACCCTGCCCCATAGACATGGCTGGTGGCCACCCACCTAGCAAATCAATGTTGTAGTGTCCATGCTTTTTTTTTAAGTGAGAGGGAGAAAAAGAGAGGGACAGAGAGAATGGCAGGTAGCTGAACTGCTTAGACGCTGCCCTTTTGGACTATTTCTTTGTTATTTGCGTTGATTTTTCAAATTTGAATGCCACCCTTCAGGTTTTTCTAGGGGGAGTTTACGGTAGATTAAAATCAGCCAATGAAATTCCAAGCACTTAAAATTTAATATCATAATATGGTGATTTAAATACATCATGCTAAAATAATAAACCACACAAGCAGCCACTCCAAAGTGTGTAACAAGCAGTCTCTTGCAAGCTCAGGATGTTAATGGATTCAAAAGCCTGGCAGAATCAAATTACTTTGCTGGTAATGAAAAGACCATTTGGGTTTTAACTGAAGTGAGAGAAGCCAGAATGCTACTGAAGAAATGATTGCACAAGGAAAGTCAGAATACACACACACACACACACACACACACATGCACACCGAGCCTGGCCAACGTGTAACTAAATAAGTGCAAAAATGCCACCCCCTGTTAAGGAGAATTCTCCAAAATTCTCTTTGGTTTTGAAGGCATCTCTGAAGCAAAATCTCATCAAACAGGCAGGGACCCAGGCACTCGTTCTGACATCCGCTCCTACTTTTGCTGGTGCTCTGAAGT
This sequence comes from Liasis olivaceus, assembly GCA_030867105.1. Lineage (NCBI taxonomy): Eukaryota > Metazoa > Chordata > Lepidosauria > Squamata > Pythonidae > Liasis > Liasis olivaceus. Next base: position 139,516,499 of record CM061348.1, read on the forward strand.
CTGGAATTCATGCTTTGAAAAATCATTTTATTTAAAAGAACACGGAGCAAAGCTTTTTCAGCCTTTTCTAGCTGGCTGGCTGAGTAGGGAACGGTTTGAGGGTGTACGGAGGCCATAAGGCTTGGACGTCTGGGGTTGATTTGGGATCTTCCTGGATTGTGAGGCTTCAGACATGCACCCTGGAGTCCATCCTTCAAAATGGAGGCAGAAGAGGGGACCTAGCTTGAATAGCCTAGTAAAGCCCCTCCTCCCATTAGGGCTGGCCCCACATGCTTTCTCTGCGGAACCCAGACAGACTCTGGCAACAAGAAGCAACATATCAAATCTCTATTCCAGATTATGCGTCTCCCATCTGACAATACAGCATTTCTATACGACCCAAATCTCTTCTTTGGAACAAGCCATTATGACAGAACATGTTATCTCGTCGCTTGTTGAATCTACACAGACTGGGAGAGTGTGAATATGCATGAGAACAGTCACTCTTTCCACAGGGAGGTTCAGTAGATGACAGTCTACTCCTAATCTTGGGTAATCTCAAAAAACTAAGGAGGGTCAGACCTGGCGAGTAGTTGGTTGGGAGACCAACAGGGTGTACTAAGTCTGTGGCTAGATTGAAAAGTTTAATATATAGGAAGAAGGCAATGGCAAACTACTTCCATTCTGATGCCAAGACAACTAATATAGTATATCTACTTAGTCAAGCTTGATCTGAGAATGCTTTACCTTTTCTGCAGTGGATGTGGTAATCTTCACAGCAGTTCTGATTTTGTTCACAATTATAATCACAATGGCAGTCATCTCCTGGGTTATATTTTTCATCACATCGCCTTTCGCAGGAATCTGCGGGGCCATACAAAGCTGAAAAGTAGAAGTACATTGGGAGAGGCGAAATAATTAGCTGGACCATGATTAGCAGCAAATTGTAGTGAGAAAGATGACCACGATGCAGTATTTGAGGGCTAATGGATTGTTTCCCTAAGCTAGAAGTTGGCTTCAAGAACATTTGGGTACTATTCTTTGAGTCACTTAAATATCGTCAAAGAAAGGGGCTCCCTCTCAATGTACAGTATAGAGATCACAGTGCCCCAGTGCTGTGTGAGTGGCATATAGGGAACACTTGATTGAATTGGCTTCTACTTTGTTTTTAGGTACCATCTAAAAATAAAGGTGGTGATCTTTAAAACATTGAAAGGGGCTGGGGGGAATAGACTAGAATAAATGAAGGACTATTTACTCCTTTTTTATATAATTTTTATCAAGAATTCTAAACAAAAGATAAAAACTAACAAGAAGACACACACACACACACACACACACATATAATAAAGTAAAAAGAAAAGAGAAAGAAGAACAAAGAAAAAGCCAAAAGTGCAAAAGGAAAAAAGAGGAAGAAATAAAAGGAAGTTACTTCTGATTTCCTTTAAAGCAAGAATAATTATAAATACAAAATTACCTCTTACTCTATGGTTACAAAAACAAACTCTTTTTTCCCCTATTATCTATTTTTTTCTAATCATCAAAACTGTAAGTCGTAAGGTCATTTTTTCCTGTTTTATGCAAAAAGTCCATTAGGGGTTTCCAGTCAGCAATAAACATAAATATTGTCTTTTCTCTAAACAAGGATGTCAATTTAGCCATCTCTGCAAATTCCATCATCTTCACCGACCGTTCCTCCATCGTAGGTACTGTCAAGTCTTTCCACTTTCATGCATATACCGTATTTTTCTGACTATAAGACGATAAGACAATTCCCTAAAATCCTTATGCTAAAAATTGAAGGGCGTCTTATTTAAGGGAGTCAGCTGAAAAGAGAACCGCCTGGTGGCAAAACTGCCCATACCTTATCTCTGCAAACGGGCTTCCTCCTATTGCTAGCCTCCAACCACGAGTGAAACTGCCCATACTTTGACTCTGTGAACGGGCTTCCTCCAATCACGAGCCTGATGTAACTGATGTCAGCTGATGCTGAACAAACCAATTAGAGAAGGCTGTTTGCAGAGAGACGCTATCTGCAGTTTCACTCGTGCTTGAATGTAATCAGTTATGCAAAAGGGCCTGGAAACAGAGCTGCAGAGAGACGGTTTGGACCTCCTCCTACTGAGTGTAGCAGGTCAATGTTAACTTACTAAATAAAAATGTGTTCTGCACTATCTTTAAAATATTGATTTCTTAATTTGGGGTTGGAAAAATGGGGGTCGTCTTGTACATGGGGGCGTCTTATTGTCGGAAAAATACGGTAACAACCCTGCTGCAGTTGTCATATATAAAAACAAAATTCCATGACTTTTTTTCCAGCTATCTATCCATCAATCCCAAAAGAAAAGCCTCTGGTTTCAATTGTATGTTCTTTAAAATCCTCTGAATTACAGTATGTTTTTGTATCCAAAATTTTCTGGCTGTTCTACATGTCCACCAAAGATGGTGATGTACCTTTGTACATTCTAGATTATTTCTCTGGTGACATATATCAACGATACATTATTTTATAAAAATTCTCTTTAAGGTTATAACACGATGTAAACGTCAGTCCTTTCAACCACATATTTTCCTATTGTTCCATTTGTATATTGTAACCAAATTTTTTAGCCCATTTTATCCTACGCTCTTTCACTTTTTCTTCTTCTGTTTCATATTTCAATAGAAGTTTATACATTTTAGCAATTACATATTCATCATTTGTACACAATTCTATTTCAAATTCAGTCTTACAATGTTCAAAGCCCTACGTTACTTTGTCTACTTTAAACCTTTCTGTGGAGTCCTTGGGGTTCTCTGAGCTTGGTTGTTTTCTTGCAAATGTTTCGTTACCCAGCTAGGTAACATCTTCAGTGCTTAAACCTTTCTGAAAATTGCATATAAGAGAACCATTGACAACCGTATCTCTCTGCTACTAGATCATCTCTTGACTTTATTTTACATTCCCCTTGATAAAAATCTAATATCTCATGGTAAAGTAACCATTTGTGTTTACTTATTTCTCATCTGTAAAGTGCTTCTTGTGCTGATAGCCACAAAGGTGTTTTCAGACACAACTGGATTTGTATCTATTCCAAATTCTCAATATGGCACATTTAACATAATGATTTTTAAAATTTGCATGAACCTTAGCTTCCCATGCCACCCAAATCTCAGATCGTGTTCTTCTAGCTCCAAAAGCCTTCTATTTCTCAACAACATCCATTCTTTCATCCAACTAAACAACAAGCAGCAAAGTACGATTTCAAATCAGGTAATCCCAATCCTCCTTTTTCCTTCGCATCTTGGAACATCTTACATTTAACTCGTGTTTTTTTTCCCCTGGCCATGCAAATTTACATATGTCCTTCTGCCATTGTTTAAATGGTGCCTCAGTAGTCAAAACAGGGATTCTTTTAATTTGCCCATTAATGTTTCGATTCCCTTTAAAGGATCTTCCAAAACCAGTACCAAGTCATCTGCAAAAGCTCTTAACTTATCAGCCTCTTTTTAAATCTTCACTGCCCCCATCCTCTCATCCTGTCTTATATCTCTATGCAGTATTTCAAGAACCAAAATAAATGAGAGGAGACAATGGGCATTCCTGTCTTGTTCCTCTTCATATTTCACATGCTTTGGTTAGGTCTCCATTAACAATTATATGTGCTTTCTATGTAGTATAAATCAATGTTACCCATTTTATAAAGTTCTCTCCAAAATTCATATCTTCCAAAACTTTAATCAGGAAAGACCAGTTCAAAAAGGCCTTCTCCGCATCTGAAAAGATCAATGCGGCTTGTGTTTCATTATGTTGTTCCAAATATTCTAATATGTCCAATACAGTTTTAACTGTCTTTAACTGTCTCTTTTAGCTGTCTTTTTGGTAAAAACCTACATTGAGCCTCATGAATAAATGATTTTCAATATTTCTGCTAAAATCATTGTGAACAACTTGTATGACTATAAGCTGTTCACAATGATTTTAGCAGAAATATTGAAATCATTATTCCATAATGATAATTGGTCTATAATTTCTTGTTAAAGTCAAATCTTGTCCCTCTTTAGGTATTAATGTTATACTAGACAACCTGTGACCTGTTGGGTCATCGTTTCAGAGGTATTTCCTTATCTAAACAGAGAAACAGAATGACCAAGAGCAAAAAACGCAGTGGGAGTGGGAGTGACTTACAACTTGCTACTGGCTTTCCCATTGACTGCTTGTGGAAAGCTGGCAGGGAGCATCAGAAATCTTCCTTCCTTCCTTCCTCCCTCCCTCCCTCCCCCCCTCCCCTCACAATCCTCAAGAGAGCCCCGGTGAAGCTGTCTCCTCCTCCTCCTCCTTCTCAGCTGACCCGTGGAACTGCCTGCCACTTTTCTGGGGGGAGGTGGAACAAAGGGAGCCACAGACTATGAGGAAAATTGGAACCCTGCTCCCCATTCTGGTGTGTCCCCAAGGCCCCCTTCCTCAAGGGAGGAAGAGGGCTTACCCATCAACCACTGGCACCCCCCAGCCAGCCCTACCTCACCAGCAGGCATCCAAGTCACTCCCTCATCCTTCCCTCACCACCACCATTAAGAGATTTCAGATTTCTGCCTCATTTCCAAAGCAGCCAATCATTGTTCACCTATTGGGCCTTTCCACCAGCCAACTGGGCACGGGGACAGAGGTAGGTGGGAAAGAGGTTGGGGATATGCCCATGATGATCACATGACCTGGGCTGATCTGGGCAATGACACAACAGTGCAGCACTGCTGAAGCAACCACAAATTTCCCAATTTTCAATCCCATGGGAGTAATGAGTCCCAGATTTTGGACACATTCTGTAAGTTAGCCCATTTGAGACATCTTGGTTCAAAAATTGTTGCCCTAAGATGTACTGTTTTGCCCAGTTGAAGGTTACAGACATGAGAGTTTTAGTAGTATATAGATTAGCCTCTTTCCAAGTCTCTGGCATCTTAACTCCCTGTAAGATAAAGTTCATCATATTTATAGAGTTTGTAAGAGCTCATCTTCAAAACATTTGTAGTACAAACCTGATAATCCATCTGGTACAGACACTTTTCCTGGTTTTATCATTTTTATAGCTTCTGAAACTTCCCTTATTGTTATAAGTCCATTCATAATTTGTCTTTGCTCCTCTGTAATCTTTGGTAAAATTTGTTTTTTAAGGTATTCATCTATTTTTCTCCAAAGAAATGTTCTGTCCTTTATATAAATTGGAATAATACTAATAAAATGCTTTTTATGTAGCCACATTATCCATTATCCATTATCTCCCTCTTGAAGTTTTAATATCATTTTCTTTTCTCTTTCTTTTTGCAGTTTATATATCAACCATTTCCCAGGTTTATTCGCAAATTCAATTTTTTTTTTTTTTTGCTTTACATAGTTCATTTTTATTTCCATTTCTCTTATTGTTATCTATCTGTTGCTGTAATAGCTTAATTTGGTGAGATATGCTTATCTTGCCTGAGAATTTCTTTAACTCCTTTCTTTTTTATCTCATCCAGAATATTTTGCGTTTTCTCTTACCTCTTCTTCTTAAGCTCAGTATTGTGTTTTATCAAATGACCTCTAATAAAAGCTTTACTTGTGTCCCAAACCATTCTTTAATCAGTGCCTTTATTTGAATTAATTTCAAAAATTCTTTCAACTTCTTTTTACAATCTTCCACTTTTCCTTCTTTCTGTAACAATGTATCATTTACAGATAGTCCCCTACTTGCAAACTTTCATGTTGCGAACTTTCACTAACACAAACAGGATGGACCCAGAAGTCAGAACTGGAAGTCAGGCTGGAAGTTGGAACCGGAAGTCAGGAGAAGGCAGGAAAGGGGTAGCTTGCAGCACACCGCAAACTGACCCTTTCACACCTTCTCCAGCATTCCTTTGCATTTGAGGTTTGCACTGGAGTTGGAGTTCCCAGAACGGTTAGTTTACGCAGTGCGCTCCGTTGCCGGGTGAAGCAGGAGAGGGGGTGGTGTCAGAGAACAGGGGATAGGGACCGGAGGTCTCCTGCCTTGCCCAGCAATGGACTTATGAACAAAACGGACTTACGAATAGCCTCTTGGAACATAACCCATCCATAAGTAGGGGACTATTTGTAATCTCCATCTCAAAAAACTAGGTTTTCTTTTATAACCCAAACTCACAGGATTATGATCTGAAAAAGTCTTTGGTAATATGTCTACTTTAGAAACCTTAGTAGCCAAGGTTTCTTAGTAGCCGAGATTTAGAAACATTAGTAGCCAAGATTTCCTTTGAAATCCATATCATATCTATCTGTGAAAAAGATCTATGTCTTTCTGAAAAGTAAGTATATTCTCTTGAATTACCATTTTTCTGTCTCCGTACATCCATACTACTTACTCCTATAAACCCATCCATTTACTGAGATCAACTTCAGAAGCCTTCCTGAACTCTTCCTGAATCTAAAGCTTTGAACCTCCCTTCCAAGAGAGGCCTCTCTCATCTCCTCATTAAGGATCTTCTTTCTCATCTTAATCTAAATCCTATTTTTGTTATCTGAATTCACTTGTTTGGATATAGTCCCTTAAAGCAACAGAAGACACATCTCTGTCGTCTGCATGATAGCCCTTCAAATATTTCAAATATATTTGTTGCGTTGTTTCTTCCTTTCCTTTTCCCTTCCTGTTTCATCCCTTTTCCATCTGAAACATACACATCTATAAGAACATTTTCTCTCTTTTTCTTCTTATCCTTCTCTTCCTCCTCCATGTCAGTCTTTCTCTCTCTCACACACACATTTTTTTCTACTGCATTCTTTTCTTATTAAAAAATATACAGAAAGAGAAAATATGCCTAGCACTGGAATATTCATGTATGGCTTCCACAGATGATAATGTACCAAATGCATTTCCTCAAAACACAAAGCTTGTGTTAAAAATAAAAACATAATATCATTCTTCAGGAACTAAGCCAACTTCATCTGTTTCCTACTGCCAGCTGGCTTACTTCCAAGCTATTACTGGGCAAAGCAACCATAGAACTCTCAGTTTGGATTGTCCTTAAGAAAAGAATTACTTTCTATGTTTTTCCATAGGGAACTGCTACGAAAGTGAGGGAAGCTTTTTAAAACATTGGAAAAGCCAACTAACTTCCCCTTGCTTTCCTTTCCTCATCCACCTCATGTGTTACACATACCACCATTCTACTGCATACATAACAACATCATGTCACAAAATAAATATTTATCTTCCCATCATGGAATTACCTTTTTTACATTTCTGAAATTGCATCAGGAGCTACATTGTGACATCTGTACCCAGGACCATCTTTCCTGAATGTAACATCCAGCTGGAAAGTATTCTTACAAATCTTGGATCTTAATAAAGATATTTTCCTGTGGAAGTTTTCATTTTTTAAAAAATAGTACTCAAATGATATTTTAAAAATATTTCTATTAAAGCAGCGTGACTGCAAACATTTTTTAAACAAATTAATTCACTTTAAATGTTTATTTTTGCCATTCTTCCACTTTTGTCTTCCGTTATAATGAGACACGACAATACCGCATGGTGTATTTATTTACCCACATGTGTTTTGCGCCTACAGATCCTTCCAATGATGTTGGCTTCCAATGTCCTTGGGATCAAAGTTCCTGAATATTATGGCCCTATTCCTTTCTCCTGCCCAAGGAATTCAGAGAATTTATGCCAGAGAGAGAGAGAGAGAGAGAGAGAGAGAGAGAGAGACGCTTTTCTGTCTCTCAAACCATGAGTCTGTTTCACTGCAGAAGCACACTTTCATTGTAGCAAAGAAATGCTAGGCTAATGATTCACTCTTCTCAGTGTTGTTTGTTCTGATGCATTCCTGCTTTTAACTGAATCCAAGAAATTGCACAGCAGATAAAGAAAATGAAATTTACACAAATATCTTCAAATCTGTTAACAAGTAAGTCTCTTTAGTTTATTTAGTTATTCTTTATGGCAATGCTGCTATAGCTTGGGCCAGGCCCTGGCAGGCATTGTGTTATTTGCAATAATATAACAAATATATTATTTATTACTTGTAAAAATTCATTCATTCATTCATTCATTCATTCATTCATTCATTCATTCTCTTATCTTGGGCTTTGCCTAATGGAGCTCTATATTTGTTGTTACCTTTCATTTCATGAAAGAAGGCAGGCAGGATATAAACCAAATAATTTTATTTGCTATCCCTTCCTGAAGTTGCCTTCCTTCATGCATGTCCTCACTTGTTCTGCAATCATATTCTTTTCTCCAGGGCAACTAGCTATAAACTTATTACATTAAAAAAATCATTAGTCTGAGTAAGGGAGCTGATGACATGGAATTCTATTTGGCATCACTTCTTTGTGAGAAAGGAGAGAATCTTCCTCCTGTCAGTGGAATTCCCAAAATCTGTTTGGAAGACAGGGCATTTTGAAGACCTACAGGCTTACTCACAGAGCAACAGGGGAAATTGGAATGTGAGATATTTAGGCGGGAGGCAGAAACACTACATTTGGAATGAATTCCAAATGGCTTTGAACTGGGGTTTGGGTGGGGGGTTGCTGTTGTGCAGAGCACAGCAAAGTTCTCAAAAACTCTGCTCTCAGGAAAATTACACATCAGCATGAGAGCTTGCAAAATGCAATATCCATATTTTGCTCTCCAAAGAAAATCCAGTCAGAAAATATAGACTAACTGGTTTTTATTGATAAAAATGCAAAACTTCATAAAATACAAGTTGCATACAAAATACAGGAAATAACAAAGACTTCTTCTCATCTTAGCATCCAAGACTTATCCACAACAAAGTCTCTAGCTAAAAAACACTCTCAGAGAAGAGGTACACTACTTGGTTACTAGTTACAACTACATAATCCATAAAACTACATGATAAACTATACACGACTGACAGGCTGGGCATCTAGCCCTCCCGTTATATTGCCAGCATGTACCCCCCCCCCCCCACTGAATAACTAGCATACACATTACAATAGGTGGCAGTAAAAAGCATAACACAGTCACAAGATGCTTTGTTTACATTAACTTTCCACGCAGTAGACGAAACAATTGTTGTACAGAGAACGGGATGACTTTCTTCCCATGAGAAAAACCTGATAGTTGCATCCATGCAACTTATTGAACCTGGTTATGAATTAATCCATTTGAAAGAGTGGCAGAATAGACTGAACCATGATAAACCAAACAGACTCAGTTCACATAAGACACTAAGATGCCCCCATCTCTGTGGCTCTCCACAATGGGACCTGGTTAGATGCATTGCATGAATACAGCCACTCCATCTGTCCTCTTTCTGACTGAATGCATACTTTTTATTTGTTAGATTTATCTCCTGCCATCTTTCCTCCAGCAGCATTGCATAGATTTCCCTTTTTCCCCATAACGACCCTGCAAGGTAGACTGAACTAGCAGTTTGTCTGCCAGTTTTCATGGACAAGTGTGGACTTGAACCCGGGATTCTCTGGTCCTAGTCCAAAATCATAACCCTTAAACCATATTAGCTGTCCTGTCAATCAGATGCATAATTTGTTTGCCGATGGTGAAAATACATTAACCTAAAATGCACTGAAAAGTAAATCCTCTTTTAATTGTTTTCAGCTCTCTGACGAAATAATGATCTTCAGGCTAAGCTGTCTTTCATTTAGTGCATTACTTGCAGGTCTTAGGCCGGCAAAGAACTTGAATATTACATAACACACAATATTACATTGTACTCATTGCCCCTCCCCCCTTCTGAATATCTCATTGAAAAGCCCAACCTTAAAGCAGTTAGTTTAGATTCTAAGAAATGTGATTTATGATCTTCCACCTCTTTCAATCCATGAGATGTTCCCTTCTTTTCTTATTATCATCGCCTTGGTGGTGGTTCATATTTCATAATCAACACTGAACACTTAGTAATCAATTGTCAGATCAACCTGAAGCGCAATCATGAAAGAGACGCCTGTTCACTGCCAACAACAGTGATGACCTATTAAGTGCTTCTCTTCCACAGCTGGGCCAAGGATCAAGTGGAATCATTAAGCCAGAAAAGACTTCTGAAGTTCTAAACTGGGGCTTTAGAAAGACAGGAAGCTGGTTTACACCAGACCAGGCTCTTGGGAAATCTGACCCAGATGGTATCTTCTTGTTGGGAACAGTCTTGTGCCAGGACTTCCTACATGAGCAACTGATATTAACCAACCTTGGCTGACCTAAAAAGCTGAACAGCCTGGTTAGAGTCTGGATCCAGAAAATCCCAGGGCTTACTATATTAACCATGGGCACTTAGCTTAAAGTCCAGTTGGGACATTTGGGTTTTGTTTAGAGAAAGGATATGAAATATTCCACAATATTATAAGTCCTGAATGATATATTGAAACATACTAGTTTTTATGATACCTTAGATCAGGGTTCCCCAAATTGTGGGGTGTACCTTCCTTGGGGCAGGGCAGACAGAGTCCAGGGGGGATGTGAAGAACCTTTTTGTTGTACATTGTTCCAATAAATCCACCTCTCCCAAAGTTTGATTGTATTGTTTTCATTGTTCATTTGTGTTCATTTTGGTGTTTGGATGTTTAGGGCAGGTGGGTACATTAAGATTACACTAAAGGGAGGTGTGATGGCAAAACTTTTAGGAACCCCTGCCTTAGATCCGTTACTTATCTATCCGTGCATTATTATCTGTACTTTTTCCTGCTTTGTTACATGTTCTATGTTTCTCTAACTTGTATTCTTTTTGATACTAAATAAAGTTTTAAAAAAGGAAATTCAAGGGCTGTTAGCTATGCTGGAAAGTAAAAAAAAAAAAAAGGTCACAGAAGGCAGCATTGGCAAACTATGCCAAGGAAATTGCATCAGGGGTTGAGCTCAACCTGAGAGCAATTTAACGATGAAAAGCATAAATGCTTCCAGCTAACTAAAACTGTCTCCTTCAAGCAAACACCACATCCTGCTGCCCCAGGCAGCCATTTTTCTACTCTTCCCTCTTCCCAAGCATTTCTTCCAGTGTTTCGGCATCCCTGTGCCATGATGAGCTTTTGGGGTTCATAAAGAACTTGATGTCTGATCTGTCCATTATCAAAATAAGAAACTGGAAGATGGAAAGTAGGCCTCCAACTCATAAGAGGAGGCCATCCATCCCATTGCATAGCCTAGGTCAGAGAAAGAGGAAGAAGGATTTGAACCTTGATTTTGCTATAAATAGGACTCAGATTTAATACACAGCAGTCACTGGAATTCTATCTTAATCGCTTCTCAGCTTTTCTTCAATAAAACTCCCAATCAGAAGTTTCTGGACTCTTGTGTGCCTGGTGGACTAGTCCCAATATAACCTGCCAGAAGAAATTTGACACATCTGCATTTCTTGCTTTGCACTCAAAGATCTGTTGAACTCCTCTTTACTCATAGTTTCTCATTGCTGCCATACTTCCACCCACACCAGCTAATTTGATTTCCACCCTCTTTCAATTCAGAGGAAGAAAATGCTACAAAGTTGTTGCTTGAAAATGCCACTTGACTCAGCCTAATTTACTAAAGACAAATAAGGAAGACCTGATTTGCTAGCTTTCTGTAGGCACAGCTGGTGCTTTTTGTGAGCATTTATATGCTGTTCCTCTTGGTGTCAATCTAACATCCTAGAAGAACATTTTATAACGACATAGATCAGCGCTCATTACTTCAAGTAATAGCCTAGCTCTCTTATCTAATGTGTGATTCCTATGACTATGTCTTTGGACAATCATATTTCCTATCAATTCCAATAATATAATCCAAAAAAACAATCACTTAATTACTATTGAGCTTTGCAATATGCTACCAGAAACTAAAACATCTTTATGAACAGAGAAGAAATCAAGCATTTAGTATTCAAAGCTTGTTTGAAAAATTGGCCAGGGGGGAGGGGCACTCCCACCTAAAATTCATTCTGGGTTGTTCGATTTGAGGCAGTTCTGATTGTTACCCTGTCCTCCAATATTGTTACATCTTAGTATTTTCTTGGCAGTCATACCATATCTTGAGCTTTATAGTCTTAAGGCTTTATAAACTGTTTTCATGTATCGCATTTTAATAATGAGATATTGTGCCTGAAAAGCTGAAACTATCCAGATTACTATAAGTCTACACTGGGGCTGATATAAATATATCTTCTTCTAAGATGATGCACCTGAAATGCAACAGACCCAATGGAAATCACAAGGGAGCAAATTCCAAATGTGACAGGTGTGGGAATGATGTGCAGAATTTTTTGAAATGGTGCCACTTCAATATTCAGCCCATTTTGCTCCTAATTATATCAGCAATTCTGGGCAAGGCTGTCCAACTTAAAAGGTATCTACAAAGTTCTTTTGGGATCTGAAGGACTGCATGAACTACAAGTATTGAAACCACTTTTCCAAGTCTACAGACCCATTGACTCGTCCTCCTTGAAAGTGTAATCAAGGAATCATAAATTATGAGAACTGAACAGATTCTTAAGGTCATTACATTCAATTTCCTTGATAACTGTCAATTAATCTGCTTAAATTTCTCCAGTGAAAGAAAGTCTTCCTTTCTGATTCAATTCCACCTCTCACCATTTACGATGAAGGCTCCTCTTCCAGCAAGCTACCATAGTTGTACAGAGAATAGACATCAGGTTGCCACTCTCAGAGTCTGTGGTACAAGCAGTTTAAAACTTCTCTGAACCATAATGAAGCAAAAATGCCATATAAACCCTGTTGCTTCACATTGGATTATGGTCTGCTGCATCTTCCCCAAAGTAAATTGAAAATTCTAATAGTGAGGAATTTTCAGAGACTTTAAGGTAGTGTTATATCATATCTGATCCTACATATATCTACTTAGAGTTGGAGTAGACAACTATTTGATGGCCAAAGGTCACATCAGTTTTTTTTTTGGGTAGCTAAAGACGATAAAGTGCTGGAGCCACATCACATGTAAGCAAAACAGTTTGGGGAGGAGAGTTAGGAGTTGGGTGGGTTTAACATGACATGCTTACTTTAGGGCTTACACTAACAGTGCTCCTATGTTTCATGTCTCAACATGATCAGCAGTCATAGATGTGAGAAGGATTTAAGCATCAGAAAAAGGACCCTTGAGACTATGTGGGGTACCTATTTTAGAAGACTGACAGAGCTCAGAGATATGATATAGGAAACAAAGGTATATCTTTTCAAGGCCACGGTTTGAAAGCTGAACCATCAGAAAGGCTGAACCAAGAAAAAATCATGCTGGACCACAAGAAGAAGAAGTCATTATTAGATGAAGTAAAATCATACTGCTCACTGAAAGCACTAATAATGAAATTAAAGTTTAGATAGTTTGGACACATAATGCAAAGTCATTGTAGAAGACCCTGTTGGCTGGGATGGCAAGGACAATAAAAAAGAGGCCACCAGAAAAGAAGGTGACTAGATATCATCACTAATGACACAAGGAAGAGCTTACGAGAACTCAAAAGAAGCAAAATGATGTCCTTCTAATCAGAAAGAGTCAGAAGTGACCAAACAACCACAACAAATACATACAAGATGCAGATATAAGATACATGATAAATAAGATTTATAATGTACATATGTCTGTCGAGGATGGCGCTTTGGATTCACTGAACATTCCCATGGTCTATCTTTGCATCATTTCATATGGTATGTACAAGGGCAGCTAGGTGTATGAGCCTATGGACATTATTTCCAAAAACAGCATGCATCCTACCTGGACGTGAGTTTATATGCCACCCTGAGCCCACAGGTAATGGGGCAATACATAAATAAAGCAAATAACTAATAAAGAAAATGACCTGAAATTACAACCTAGTATATATTGTATATGTGTATATATGTGGTTGATGGAATATATGTGTGTGTATATACGTGTGTGGTTTTCCACTGAGGGAAAATGACAAAAGCAGCAGACCTGACTGTGTTACAACAAGGCTAAATGAATCAAACTGGAGAAATGATCTTACTTCTAAGTCCACTCACCTGATGATTGCAATGCAGAGTGTTGACATCCATGTATCACTCATCTAATCCCAGAAAGACATCTTTCCTATTACTCACCATCAGTACAAACTCTATCATTTATTACAATATCAATACAGCTGTGGCTTTTTGAGCAGATCACCATAAAAAATGTAAGAAATCAACTGACATGCATGTACATCTAATTTAAGGCTTTCTTATCGGCTTTCTTCCTTGTGGCTTCCTCCACAGTAAACGTATCATGGATTGGCAGCCTTGCAATTCGGTGCCTATACATAAATGACTTAAGCTTTACTCCCACATGGGTTTACAAGGGATGGCACTTTAAATATTTCTTAAGGTTTGAAATTCCCTTAGCAGGCTCTTTTTCAGTACCTTCAGGATCAAACCACGAAGCCACTGTCTCTGGTTGCAGTTCTTCTAAACAATGTAAGGTCTATTCACAAACAAACTTACATCCAGATGCTAGGTTGGAAACCACTGCTAGCAGGAGGAGAAATGCCCAATTCTTCATTATCGCCGTGGCCCAGATGCTGAGTCTCTGAGAGGCACAGGAAACAGACTCAACCAACTTAAGCCAGTTGTCATTGCTACATGAGTATATATGACATGGGTGGTTCATGTGGAGCAAGCTAGGAGGAGCTTGGGGTACAAGGACAGATAGCACAACATCCCACGGAGCAGGAAGAGGCGTGTCCACCAATATCAGCCCTTGCCATAGGCATGAGTCTATGTGTTGCAGCGTGATATAAATCAAATTAACCCAAGCAGGAAATTCCCGTTTGCAGCTTCGGTGACACACGCATCTGCCCACAAGGCAAAAGTGTGTTGTGATACAGCTATTTGTAGTGCATTAATTTGGGAAGGTCTTTATCTGTATAGGATGGCAATTACTACTTTCAAATCACGATGCTAAAATGATAGTGTCACTAAGACGCTGATCTAGGATAGTCTTGGTTCAAATCTCACCTCTCAGCCATAAAATCTGTGGCGTTAGAAAAGCTACATACTCTCAGCCATGGATCCTCACACCCATTAGCAATGTGGGGCTGCAAATACCACTGGGTTTCTTAGAGACAGAGAAGACTTGAAAGTCTAGCTGCCTTAGAGACAGTGGGAGGATTATCCAAGATCCCATTAAATCCTTACATTCTATGATTCTGTGTGCAGATCAGTACCAGCCCATTATATAGTTCATATTCATGCCGTGATATTTAGCATAGATAAATAGATGAGAGAGAGAGATGATGGATGGATGGATGGATGGATGGATGGATGGATGGACAGATGGATCGACAGACAGACGAAAGACAGAGTGTAGATGGCCTAAGAGTGGAGAGACCCAGGCTCCAGTCCTCCCATACGTATGGAAGCTAGCTGGGTAACTTTGGGGCAGTGACTGTCTATCAGTCCTAGACTGGGAAATCAAAAAACATCTATTTACCATTTACCATAGTGGACTTTTCAAAATGGAGAAGCTGAAGTCCTGGTGTGGAAGGATAACAGTGGTTTTTTTTAAAAAAAAACATTTTGCCAAGGCTCAATTTTTTGTTTCAGTTGATCCCCATAAGACTTGAAGATAAGACATTAAATAACTGGCAGACACAACTAACCAATTTTATATGGTTTAATAAGAAAAGGCTTATTCAATATTTTACAAGATTCAAAAAAACAAGGTAGATTGGCAAATTTAAAATACTAAATATTAAATTACCAAGATAATTGGATAATTTAATTTATCAAGATAATTTAAATCGCCAAGCTAATTTGGATATCAGACTGGATTATAACACTTTGTGGTTGGATTGCTTCTATGGAAGGAACAGGACCTCCAAATGGTCAGCTCAAATATCTTTGGTTTGATAAAAATAGAAAAGTACAAAGTTTAAGGGATCATTCAAGAATAAATAGCATTTTAAAAGTATGGGATAAACATAGAGAAAGAATTAGTCTAGATTATTGCCTCTTGCTTTGATATTAAACAGTAATTTCCATAATAGAGAATGTACAAAGAAAGGTAACCAGGGATGGACAATAATTTGTTAATAAGATGATGAAATACCAAAATTCTCTCCTCCGAATTGTTAGAGCCACTTCACTGGTTTTAATATCTACAAATAAGCAGTATAGTTCAAAAGGGATTACAAAACCAAGATGGAATGCTGAGAAATTTGACAGTTTGAAAAACTTATCACACAAATTTCAGATCATTTATTGGAGCTGATCTATATCTTGAACTATGATTCAGAAAGGAAACAAGTCAAAGGCTATATGATTAAATGGATGCAGAATTTAAACAGAACAATTGAAACGCAACAATGGAAGTATCAATGGAAGAAAAAATATATATTCATGGTTAATATTGCATTCAGAAAAAATTGGTATATGTGAATGACCATGAGAAGGGACTTCCAATCCAGGAAAGGGTGCAATTGGTTCACCAAATGAATCTGTACGAAGGCTTTTTCAGGCCACAGCTTCCACTGGCTCTTCAAGCAGGAGCTATGTGTCCAGGAAGACCCACAAATTGCACACTAGTTCTATCTGAGGATGTGCAACTCCATTCAGAACTAAGGATGGAAAAATCATGGCACTGGAAGAACTTTGCATATATAGCCACTTGGTCTTTTCGGGGTTGCCTTTTCTTTTCCATTCAAACCCCAACAGCCTCCAGGCACTGGGATGAGACCTTGATAGCATCACCTGGTCAACCAGGAGTTGAGATGTATAACTGAGTATCATTGCCATACTGATGATACCTGATGCTGTGTTGACAGATGATCTCATCCAGTGGCTTCATGTAGACGCTGAATAGGAGAGGTCAAAGTGCCAAGCCCCACAGCACCTCACAAACCAGGGGTTTGAGTTCAACCTCTCCCCCCTCTCAACACCGGTAGAAGCAGCCACAGAGAAAGGAGAACCACCGTGACACAATGCCTTCCACTCCCAATCCCCATAGTCAGTCCAGAGGCACTTCATGATTGATGGTACTGAAAATTACTGAGAAATCAAAGAGAACCAGGATGGCTGTACCAGCTTCATCCAGGCTCCACCCAAGGTCATCAATGAGTGCAATCAGTGCCATCTCCACCTGGAGCCTGACTGAAATGTGTCCAAATAATCCACCTATTCTGAAGCTGCAGTCTGATAACTTTCTCAACAACCTTTCCTAAAGAAGGAAGGCTGGAGATTGGATGAAGATTGCCCAGAAGTGTTGAGCCCAGCAATGATTTATTGAAGAGGGGGAACCACCCCCTCATCAAGGATGACTTCATCACCATATGGATCCAATCGCATGTCATCTCACATGTCATTGCATGTCATCCTCTTAGCCAACTAGGAGGATTACACACACACAAATGAGAATGTCCTTCTCCCATTGTTTTTGTAAAATCTGACAGAGTGAGCTTGCTTTGCATCTTGTCTTGAGCAATGCCATCTGATGGGGCCTAGGAAGCGGACATGCTCTGTTGCAATGCCTGCTCTCTGGAACAGCATGCCGCCCCACATCAGGTTTGATCAGCCCTGAACCTGCTATCCTTTAAACAGATCTTGAAGACTGGGCTTTTTCTCCAGATCCTGGACTGTGTGGCCACCTAGACTGATTTACATTGTATTTGTTTATGGTGTATGTATGTTCCACCTATTATGATAATCTTCTATTATTTTTATTTTGTGTACTGTGGTTTTGTTTTTACTGTGGATGCCTCCCAGAGTCGCTGTTGAGTTGGGCGGCCTTATAAATCTAAACCCTTAATCAATAATAAATAAATGTAAATTTGCATTAATTACACTACTGTACAAGTGTGGATAAATAATTTTCCTTAATATGCATAACGGTTAATGTAAATTCACTGAGAACATTTTTTTCTGAACATATATTTCTCTGTGGTCATTCTTTGTAACTTCCCCACTGCAGGCTTTTTGGCTGAAAAAACTAAGAATCCATCTGGGGTTAACTTTCAGAAACATACATTCATTTTCAGACACATCTCCCACAAAGAAATGTAGTGTCAGGCAGACTCTGACTCTGTGTGTGTGTGTGTGTGTGTGTGTCAGGCAGTGGATGCTATACAACCTTATTCTCCACTGTACCAGAGTTCATTTGACTGTTTTTGGCCAACTTGCTTCATTTCCAAGGCAGATTTCATCTCCGTTTTGACTGTTGCAAGATAGCAGAAAGACCTTCCTATCATCTGTGGCAGACACATATCTCAGGTGACAAAGCCAATCCAGGAAGTAGAGAAAGAAACTAAGTAAATGCTGTTGGCCAAAATTCCCAAGCTTCAACCTTCAACTCAAATCAAAGAAATAGGCTTTGATTTATTCTTATTACTAGTAAGACAAAAACTCCAGGCTGACACTCCAGCCACAACAAAGAGCCTCGATCTTCGACTCCACCCATTTTGATGAGAAAGCTCATCAAATAATCTTTTGGCACACATTCATACCTTCCAGCACACACACAAGACGATTCATGTGAAGCAATTTTGTATAGACACTTGTGCTTCCCATTAAACCTCTATGAAAGGAATCTGTCTGTCTTTGGATTTATGTCCTGTAAAGCCTTGCTTATGCAGACAACACAGAGGCTGCCTTGTAGATATTGTAGTTGCATTTTTCATATGAGGAAGAGTTGAGCTGAAATGACATCTCACATACAGGCATTCACACTGTGGCCATCAGTCTATCTCTAGTCGTGTCTAGGACTTAATCCTGCATTTAATAAACCCTAAGGGTTACACCCTCCATTTGGGTAAATTGTTGAACTTTCTTGCAATAGTTTTTACGTTCATCTACCATGTTTCTTTTCAGCATTATTATCTTTGCTGTTCTCCTACGCTCGCTTTAATTCTGAGTGGCTGTGATGATTGGCATGATGTCTAAAAGGGGACTGATTAAACAAATATGATTTATACAGATGTTTTCCTCTTTTTTTGACTTCAAGTCAGTTTTGACTCCTGGTGACTACATGGGCAAGTCCATACAATTTTCTAAGCAATATTTTTAGAAGTGGTTTGCCATTGCTTTCTTCTTAAGGCTGAGAGAGAGGGACTGGCCCAAGGTCACCCAGCTGGCTTCCATGCCTAAGACAGGACTAGAACTCAGGTCTCCCTACTCCTAGTCCAGCACTAGACCAAACTAGCTTCATACACATGCTTACTCTATATTAAATCCCATTGAGTTACATGGCTTATACAATGGTACCTCGGTTCAGGAACTTAATTCGTTCCACGATTCTGGTCGCGAGCCGAAAATGGTCGCGAGCCGAATCAAATTTCCCCATAAGGTTCAGTGTAAATAAGGTTAATCTGTTCTGAACCATATGTAATTTTTTTTTAACCACAAAAATATGAAACAAAGTACAGTACAGTACAGTATGAAGAGAGAGAACACTAACCTTGCCTGAGGCAACACCAAAAAGCTTCACAGCAAGTGTCTGTCTGTGACTGCGATCTCACCTAGAGGAAGCCACGACCACATGTCAGAGCAGGGAAGATGGCCGCGGGTCATGTTCGTCACCCGATGTGGAGTTCGCGAATGGAAGCAAAAATTTGTGAATGCTGCTGTTCGCGAACCGAATTGTTTGTGAACAGAAGCGTTTGTGAACTGAGGTATTACTGTATTTCCTTTTTTTCCAAATGTTTATTGATTTAAAAAAAGATAATGAAAGACAATACAAACTAAATTCAGAAAGGAAAGAAAAAATAAGAAAAAGAGAAAAGAAATATTTAAAGAAGTGACTTCTGATCTTCATCACAATAAGTACAAGCAAACTTAGTAATTCTTCACCCCCATATATGGTTACATGCAATATCTCTTCTCATAACCCATCCCTTATCCATACGTGAATCCATAAATCATTAATATTTCAGTCCTGGTATTAGCAAAAAGCCTATAAAGGATTCCAGAATTTTTTAGAAGCATGTCTTATTTTAACCTTGGTCAAACCAACCAACCTTGTATTCTTTCCTTTTGCTTCTAGCAATCTTGGCTCATATTTCCATGTAAGTAGCCATAGGCCTGCTGTTCTGCTGGGGATGTATCTGTTTGGACTAGTTTACTCCATGCAGACTGGGATGGAAACTGAAGGAGAGTTCTTGGGGATATTGAGCAGAGTTTTTTTCCCCTTCTGTTTACAAGGAAATGAGATGCTAAACAATGTTGTGTTCAGTCACAAGCCCAAGGAAACTATGCATATTTACTCTGTAATAAATCCTATTCCCAGATAAATATCTAAAAATGTGTGCTGTCTCCAACCTTATTGTCCCCACTCACTTGAAGAGGGCTTGTACAGTATCTGCAAAAGATACAACCCCACTCTGTCTTGATTTTCCAAACTCCTCACCTGTGTGATGAGCCACCATGAACAGAAGAAGTCCATAATGGCAAACATTAACTTTCTATGCATGAATAACAAGGGGAAAGTGAGACCAGAATGGACATGTTTATCTTAGCCTCTCTGAAATAACAGCAGTAGCTTTGTTCTTTTCCTTGTCTCATTTTCAGCCCCTTGGCTTTCTGCATCTTCACCCTTTCGCCCACTTTCACTAATATTTTCCTCTACTACTTGCTCACTTTCAATAGCAACTACCTCTAGTACCACATTCTTAGCAAAGGCATGGCCACCACCACTCCATCATCCCCAATTCACAGGTGGAGGGAACCTCATTTAAATATAGGAGATATAGATATCTGGGGAAGAAAATGTTAGATACATGTAGCTATTTTCCCATGACCTGGAAAGACACTATCTTTTTGTAAACTACTCTCCCTTGGGAACTGCAGGGATGATGTTGGGTGGCCATTGTTGACAGCTATTTCATTTCTCCCATCCCAGTGGAATCAATGGGAGGGAGATTCTTTGCTGGAATTGCAGGTAGCTGAATGCCCCCTTTTAGGTGTTCCATCTGCATTGGTTTGAAGATGGAATGGATACACCAGGAGACCACTGTACTGGCTTATCTGGGATGCTTCATCTGTGTGGTATATCATGTTTACATCAAATCCTAAGGCCTTTTAGCTGGCTTAATTCAAGGATAGGATTGCTCTTTAAAAAAAAAAAAGCTTGGAGCACCAAACTAGGTGAATCTTAAACAGCATGGCATTAATATTAAACAATAAGGTCCTTAAGTTGTTTTTGATGTTTAAGAGCATGCTTCAGACCAGATGTCCAAAGCAAAAGTTGACTAAGCACAATAATCAGCTAGGGATTCTCAAATGTCAGGTTTAAACTCGGTGTGCTGTTTTCTTATAGCCCTAATTGTTTCCTTATCACACACACACACATGCACACACAAAGTAAAATGAAAGGAAACAGTTATGAAATAATAGGTCATAGTGTTTGCAGTCTAGCAGAGAGGACTCTGTCAACCCATTTCCTTTTTATAACATGAGGAGAATTATGTAAACAGTATTACAAGGATCCCTTCTCTAGTTTCCATCCTATCTTGGACAGAGTCGATAAACCAGTATTTCTCACCCTTGGCAACTTTAAAATTCATCCCTTTCAAAATCAACCAAGAAAAAAATATATATACAGGCAAATATTGGGATCCCTACAAATGGAGCTGCTTTTTCCCAGGCTACCCTAGGCTGGGAAGAACCAGTCTCTTCATTTAAAAATAACCTGTGCTACTTTCTGGGAGAACAGCAACACTACCAGCTTTGTTACAGAAGCACAATGAAAGGTAGGCTTATTTAAAGGATGTTAATGAAAGAATGACAGATGTGAAACAAATCTTGCCTGATGCAGAAATAGTGGAATCAGAAATACTGGATTAAAAAAAATGTGGATTACAAAACAGAGAAGGCATTTAGTGGAAATACAAGTGGCAGGCCTAGAGAATGACCCAGATAAGGACTCTTTACTGAATATACAAAAGAAGCTGGCTGAAGTTTTAAAAATTAAAAGGGAAATGCAAATGATAAACCAAGAGAATGCCTGGATAATGTCTTTTTATTGGATTTATAAAAGAGGCTTGTTAAAGTCTCAAAGAAGCCTATGCAACGGGACAAAGAAGAAGAGAGATCAAATCCTACGACAGTATTTGAATGAATTAAAGATTACGATTTCAGAGGTAAAAGGAAGGAATATAAAATTGGTTTATTTGATCAAGGTTAAAATAAGACGTGTTTTTATGAAATTCTGGCAACCCTTTATGGACTTTTTGCTGACACCAGGATTGAAAAGTTGATGTCTTAGGGATTTGCTTATGGATAAGGGTTGGGTTATGCGAAGAAGAGATATCTGTTTGTAACCTTAGAGGGTGTGAAGAGCTACCAAACTTGTTTATACTTGTTATGAAGCAGATTGGAAGTCATTTCTTTATATGTTTCTTTTCTTTTTCTTTCTTTCACTCTTTCCTTTTTCTTTTCTTTCTTCTTTCACTTTTTCTTTCTTTGAACTTTTTCCTTTCACTTTCTGAGTTTAGTTTATATCGGTTTTTATTACTGTAATTAAAATCTTTTACATATATATGAAAGCACATTGTTGTGGATGCATGAATGAGACCATAGCTTCTTCAAGGGGTTGCCAAGGGGTGCAAATCCATTCCAAAGCACCTTTCCTCTTTTAAATCCACATCACCGCACAACCCTCTCTCTCACAGCTTTGCTTTATCTCAAACCGGCAGTCCTGACAGAGAAGGGGCACCAAATCAAATTATAGTTTCCAGGAAACCAAAGGTAGGAAGACATGTTTGGTTTGGAAAGAGATCTGGGCAGCACTACCCCATTTATAAATCTAAGCTGAAATGGGCAGGGGGTTAAAGGGTCAGTGAGCAACAGGACATTTAGGGGTGGGCTGAGCAAGACCCGCTCGAACAGCTCAGTGCTCTTTTTATGTACTGTACAGAAGTCAGAGCCTACCTCAAGGGATGGTCAGCGCAAGCTCCCTTCAGGCAGATGAGAGGAAACTGAGTGCTGGGTTGGTGGCCAGTATGTATCTCTTGCCTAGTCTCAGTAGGGAAGAGATGACTGATGTCACAGTAAGATACATGACTGGCTCTGTGACCTCACAGCCAGACCAACCAACCAACCAACCAACCAACCAACCAACCAACCAACCAGATAATTTCTCCCAAAAGCAAAGACTCTGAGGCAGTGTTTTTCAACCTTGGGAACTTTAAGAGCATGCTGGCTGGGGAATTCTGGGAGTTGAAGTCCACACAGCTTAAAGTTGCCAAGGTTGAGAAACACTGCAGTAAACAAAGGGGCTAGTAATACAGCACCTGCAGGATGGGTTTTTTAAAACTTTCTAGTGTAGTTAAGAACATTGAAATTCCCTGGCGGCCTCTGATCCAAATACTAACTTGCCATGCTTAGCATTTTCAGGATCTCCTCCTCTCTTTAACATCTATATGAAACCCCTGGGAGAGATCATCCACCAATTGAGGGTGAAGTAACATGAGCATGCAGAGATACTCAGTCACACATCTCCATCCCAAGTCCAATGCAATGGAAGCCCTGACCAAGTGTTTGGAGGCTGTCAGGATTCTGGACCAGCGGCAACCAGGTCAAGCACGTCAGAATGACTATTCGTGAAGAATCCCACTGATTCTGGATCATACTATCTTTGACTCTCAGTGAGGCTGCACTCTCTTGTGGAGAGCAGGCTCAGAATCTGGGGTTGCCCATCTCATGGCTCCTGCTGGAGCAGCAGCTAGAGTCGTCAGAAAGGGCTAGCTTTGACTAGCTTAAGTTGGAACACCAATTGCAGACTTACCTAGAACAGGAGGCACTTAAGATGGTCACTCACCCATGTGGATTACTGTAATTTGCTTTATGTGGGGCTGCTCTTGAAAACCTCTTGGGAACTTCAGTTGTAGCCCATAGGATTACTGGACAGTCTCTAATAACACCATTGCTGAGAGCTGCACTGGCTACCAATGTTTTCAAGTGCAGTTCAAGGTGCTAGTTATTACCTATATAGCCCAATGTTGCTCAGGATATGTTCAAGACTGCCTTTCCCATATAGATTCCACCTAGCCAATCCAAGGGCACAGAGTGTAATGGTATGTGGGAATGACCTTGGGAGACAGGAGGAAGAGCTACAGCCAGGGCAGCGGTTGGATAAGAGGCAGCGTAGCCCACAACAGGAATGTGGGCATAGCAAACATCTCAGAAGGGGCCCTCCCTAGTCTCTTGGGCTGTAAAGGTGACAGGGAGAGATGTACTTTCAGACTTGCAAGCTTCTGTTAATGTAAGCTTACAATAAAGTAGAATTAGTTCATCTGGGCGTGCTTCCTGTCTGGACTACCTCGCAAAGCTGACACAGAAAAAGCCTACTGAAGGTTCTCACCTATTGAGAAGTGGGATGGGAAGGGCCCCAAAGGCAGGCATTCTCTGTGGTGATCAACCCCGCCCTCTGGAAACATTTTGACCTTCATGGCCTTCCAAAAGCTCTTAAAAACCTGCTGTTCCAGGATTTCTTTGGGACTTGATCTCTGAAGAGCTCCCGGTGCCAGAAATGTTATGTTAATTATAATTATTTAAACAGTAATTAGATATTGTGCTTCTTTTATTCTTATTGTTGTCAGTGTTACTGTCAGAGTCACCTTGACTAAAGCAGTTTGCAAATTCATACGTAAGTACATAAGCTGCTGCTGAAGATACCTGAGTCAAGGTATGGGCTCTGTGCTCTAAGGCAGCTTCCCTTATTCCTAATTGTGTGCCTGTGTGTCCCCCCAAAAGCTTCTTCAACCCAGAGCAAAACTCAGTTTCTGCTGCTGACTTAAAATGAGCATTCAGCCAAGAGAAACTCACTTGGGCAAAGAGCAATTAAGACATCCTGGAGAGACTGCTGGAACTTCCCTGATTATTCAAGCCCACAATTATCCTCAGTGATCTCAGCTGTATCATTCTTCCCACCTTTTGGAGGTTCATTTGCGTATCCTTGGGTGTCACTTCATTTACAAGTTTGAACTGTTTGAGAAGATGAGTATGAAGGTTCCCATCATTAGGTAAGACAATCACAAAATCCAAATTTAAACCTCTCCAGGGATGTGTGCAACAATCTAGTTATTGTTGTTACACCCATTATAATCTAGCAAGACAAGAATTATGATACTAAAATAGGCAGCTGCAGGAAAAGAAAACATATAACTCAGCAAGGCGTGGGATGCCTGGATCCATTTGCATCTGGAAGAAAGCCAAATATGTAAAATATATTTATCCACGTTATGCCATCAGTGTGCGTGCCACTTTACATGAGTGAATAAAGGGCCAGGCACACAGATGGCGTAATGAAATTAATAACTGCTGTCACTGTAAGGAGATAGTGAAAGGGTCAGAACGGAGGGGGAAAAAAAGAGAATTCCAGGAAATCAGCTAGGTTAGAGCTTTCTCTTCTCCCGGCTTCCCAATTTAAATGACGGATAACCAACGGACCAACCCAATTCAGCTTTCAAACAAGTGTTCTGTAAGCTGTAAGCTGGGTGGGTTCCCTTAGCACCCTACCCTTAGGGGATGTCACTATTTTGGGGACAGGCTTTCTGCATTGCTCTCCCCACCCCCCCAGAAAAACCCCTCTGCTTCTCTGGAATAGTCTCTTATTGGAGATCAGATTGTCCTCTACACTTTTTGGTGTTCTGCACAGCCGTTAAGACCTGGCTGTTTCAACAAGCTTCTGGGGTCCGAAAGATGGGATGGTTCCGCCCTTAGGGGAATGTTTATTGATTATGAGATTTCCCAGCATTAAGTTCTTCTGGTTTTGTTTTGGAGTAATTGTTATTGTGGATGTTATTTTTTTTTTCTGGCAGGTTAAAAAAGATAAACAGATTACTGCAAGAGGTGTGGAAGCTGCTCAGAGTCACTTACTAATGACAGCTTTACAGCTAGTAAATAAATAAATGAAGTTGCAGCCAAGATACATTATCAGGGTCAGAAATCGTAGGTGCGTCTCTTCTCCCTGAAGGCAGATCCACTTCTGAAAGCGAGAAGATAACAGCAGCTGGTAGTAAACTAGTTGTACAAGCGTCATGACACTGCACGCCTGTATGAAAGGCGCAGAGCTTACACTGTGGCAGCATTATATTGCTTTCAGCATTTGGACAAAAGCATCGGATCCTGACAATATCTCTGCACTGAAACCAGCTTCTACACGATCGAGTAAACTTGTAACAACTTGGAGAAAGAACTCTTGGATTCTGCCTGACCCTTGGCAGAAGGGTATGGGGACCTCTAGCGGTAAAGGAGTATCCTGCAACTACATTTTGTTACATGTTAATGACATTCTCGGCAAATTATAAATATGAAAAAACATAAGTGATAATGCTAAAACAATAAATATATTAATAAACAGCACAGGAAATATATGACAAGCAAACTATATAAAAGCCGCCGAATCTTGATGCTGGTACCCCCGGTACAGAGCAGAGCGGAGATCAGCTGTGCCTTAGGGCAGATCCACACCTACGTTTCAGTTGCTCCAGTCCTGAACTCATGCTGGCTTGACTCTAAGGAGGCTTTTAAAAGTCCTGCCCAGACTGAGACACTGTGGCAACCATGTGCCGATATTTAGTCCAGGTCGCAGGCAACCATTGGACCATTCGCCTGTCTGAGAAACAATTGCCAATGCAGACACACACACAAACATACATACATACATACATACATGTATGTATTACACACACATACATGTATGTATTACACAGATACAGATTGTATTACACATGTATTACACAGATATTACATACATACATGCATGTATTACACAGAGACTGTAACATCCATAGGGGTGAGAGGGGATTTTTTTATATACTTCCTAATGTTTTTCCATACACCCCCCCCATACAGATACATACACATATACTATATGTGTATGTATATGTATGTATGTATATGTATGTGTATACACACACACACGTATACATATATAAAAATCCCCTCTCACCCCTGTGGGTGGTCTGTGTCTTCCTCAATCTCGGCTCCTCTACCAGAGGCCTGGGAGTTTGAGGGTTCTGCGCAGTATCTGAGCTGTTCCTAACACTGCACTCTTCTGGATGGAGAGCTCTGAGGTTGCTCCTGGGATCTGCTGGAGCCACTCTCCCAGCTTAGGAGTCACGGCCCCGAGTGCTCCTACACGACTGGGACCACTCTGGCTTTTACTTTCCACTGATATATAAAAATCAAAGTGCATGTACATGGAGACACAATAAAAAACTTTTTAAAAATCCATTCTTACTACTGTATTCATTTCTCCAGGTGTTTTGACCCACCGTTAATTCAACAGTTGCAGCACCCCAGTCATGGTAACTCTTGCCTTGTAAGTCAAGCACTGCTGACTGAAACCCACTAGTAATGATGTTGTTGTTGTTGTTGTTGTTGTTGTTATTTCCAAGCTTCTTACTTCCCCCTTTATTTTTTTTAATACAAACAAATTATTTATAACATCCCCCCCATGAGAAAATTTATTCAGTGACGACTGTTGGATCTGTCCTGCAGGAGCAAATGTCAGCACTGGGATGATTATAATACTTACAAACACGCATAGCACAGTAGGACTGTTTCATTGGTTTAATGTATGCAATTGCCTTATATGATTAAACTTTACATTTTTTTGTACCTACAAAGGTACTTTGTTTCCTACAATGGTCTTTTAAAAAGCTGACTGGTCACTCTCCCATCTTAGACTATTCTGACATGAGAACTAAGGAGTATGCCCCAGGGAAGGCAACCCGTGCTTCCTAATTCACTCCTCCAGCCTCAACAATCAGCTCTAGAAACTCCTTCCACACAAATTGCATTCTGCACACATTTTAAAACTTATCTTATTTTAGAAACGTATTACATTTTGCCCAATTCTATAACATTTGCTATTGTATTACACTAAAATTCTGG
This sequence comes from Liasis olivaceus, assembly GCA_030867105.1. NCBI lineage: Eukaryota > Metazoa > Chordata > Lepidosauria > Squamata > Pythonidae > Liasis > Liasis olivaceus. The sequence goes on from CM061348.1 coordinate 139,544,256, forward strand.
AAGCAGAAAATAACTTTTGCTGTGTGTGTGTGTGTAACAAAAATGTTTTATAAATTCTGAATATTGAATGGCGAACGGAGCAGCAAAGGGAAGGGGCAGAGTTAATTTCAACACAGTCGTTGCAGTGCTTTGAAATTCTAGAATCCTGATACAGGTATCTCTAGCCAGGTTAGAGAATGAGAAACAAAAATAGTTTGAAGGAAGGATTAAGGAAAAGGAGAAGTAAGTGTGGAAGGGGAAGAACAGGACAAAGTCAGAGAAAGAGGTAAAGGAAACAGTGAGATAAACAGAGGGGGATAAGACACACACACAAACATACACAGCAGGATCTGCAGAACAGATCCCAATAGAAATTAAGCATCTGAGTTTAAACCAGATGTCCCTCAGATGTTACAGACACTTTCCCCCCCAGGAAACCCTTATATGTCAATATGGTTTCTTGCTGTTTTGAACTTCTGTACATTTATTTCTTTTGTACATTAAATTCAATATATTGCTGATTCATTCATTCATTCATTCATTCATTCATTCATTCATTCATTCAGGTGCTTTTGTGCCACTTCCAACAGAAGTATCCAAGCAGTTTACAAAAGCTGTAGAAATAATATCAACTAAAATAAATATCCATATAAGTTCAACATCAATAGTAATAATAATTACCAATGCTAACATACATTCTCAGGACATACTCCATCATCTCCTCGGTCCCCAAGAATTGTTTTTCAGTTCCCCTTTGGGAAAAAAAGGGGGTCTCACTCAGAGATAAAGAACTTAAAAGATGATAGGATAACTATAGTATGGCAACATCTCTTGAAATTACAGGAATAAGCCATGTCTATTCCATGTCCAAAGATCCATTTGGAAACATTTTTGTGATACAGGAGTGGCCTCTGTCTCAAGGGATGAAAACATGTCAAAGAGACACTGACGAGGATAGCATGAGCAATGAATAACACCTGGATGTCCCACAGAACGTCCCACTCCATATTCAATAGTTCATCTGGAACCAGCCCTAGTGATATGAAGAGGTCTCACTGGTGAGAAGAGAAAGACTTGACTGATCTTTGGCTGGCTGGATGACGAGGGGAGCATCATTGAGGCCCCCTGCCCGGATTCCAGGGTAGAAGTAAGGCCGAAGGGTCTCAGAGAAGGAATCTGAGAAGGTAAAGATGTGGGAACCGGTATCACCATTATAGAAGGAAACCTCTCCTGCTTCATAGTCCAGGAAGATGCCAATCAGCTTTGGGCTTGATCTCAGCACTAGTTCTGTGAGGGGGGAGGTAAGGGCTGCATATTCATCCCCATTCCTCAACCACACAGTCCAGAACCCTATTGCCGGTGAGGGGGTGAAAATACCTTGGCGGCTCACTGATTCATTGCACACTCCAAGCGTCCAGCTGGATTTGTGGTCTACACAAACCACCCAGTAATGTTTTCCAGATGTGAACTGCTCACGGCCCATTAAACAAGTGCATGTTTCAAAGCGAGACAAGCTCTTGGGCAGATCTTGCTTTTGATCCACCACTTGAACGCTGAGGAGATCCTCTGATAAGAGCAGGTAAGGATTGGCTGTCTCAGGATCGAAGGTCACCGATGCTGAAGGCAGAAATGGAAATAATCAGGACTGCTCCTGTTTTTCCAGTCAAAACATATGAACATACGCAACTGTCAACTATTGGGCCAGACTCTTAATTCTTAATTAATTAATAATTCTTAATCCCCACCCCCCATCCCTTATAATCCTGTGATACTAAGGGAGAAAAGCTGTCCAAAGCCCTAAGCTTCAGGGTCAAAAGGGGTCTTGAACATGGGACCCAATCCAATACATTAAGACAGCACTATATGAGTGTTCTTCATTTACCGTTGTATCTTTGAAATGACTCCATCAGTCCAGGGACATCATATGAGTCTTGCAACTCTGTCAAAATTGGCTGCGGTTCTTTCAGAGATATTCCTTCACTCCTGGGGAGAAACGTCATCAGTTATGCCACAGAAGTTAAAAGCATCATGTTTTAGTCCAGGGTCAATGAGAATGATTAAATGCAACCCTTTATCTGTTTATTTGGAAGAAAACTTCGATCAGGATTTATTTCAAAATTAAATATGCAAATAATTGTCTAAATTAGTATACTGACCTGCTCAAGGTCTTTTTCACATCCTAGAAGAAAAAACAAAAGTATGGTAAATGCTCAAGTACTCTTTTTAAAACTTTGCTGAAGAAACATATAAGTACAGAATTCCATTGTTAATGCTGCTCTGTCAACATCCTAGTAATTGAACTGTTGTTTTTTGCAGGGCGGGTGGATAATTGTTATGTTTCTAGCCCTCAAGGTACTAAAGAATGAAGTCCAGGAAAAAGTTGGGAAAAAAACTAATGTGTTCAGCAGCTTTGCCATTTACTTAAAATACAGCCTCAGAAGTTATTGATCAGACATAACATAATATTTTGCACAGGGCTTGGATCTAGGATATAAGTAATTCACAGTTTATTTATCAATCAATGTGTATGCTGCCTCAATTACCAAAGTCATATTGCTCAGAAAAAGCATAGGATGTGATAACAAGCAGAAAATGTCGCTTCCCCAGGATCCAGTCCTATTACAAATGCAGTAATGCAAGCTTCTATTACAACTGCAAAATTCTAGAAATGGCAATGAATCGATGCTGTGTATTCTGTCATTCTATATTCCATCCTTTCACAGCACCAGTTCTGGAACTATTCCATGATTTCTGTATTATAGAGACATTCATACTAGCCTCATCTCACCATTACTGCATAAATACCCAGGGCGCACAGGACAATTCTACACCTCCCTGCTGCTTTCAGATACCAACCCTGCTACAACATATACATGTTGCCAGGATCTGCGCAGCAGCATGAAAATTCATAAGATGACAACCTGTGCCATAAACTAGTCTAAATGAGCATCTAGTTCGTCGTACTAGAGTGCTCGGTAACTTGATATAGTCTGCCATATGCTAACCTTTATGCTCCCCTCCACCCATCTAATGCTCCTGCCCCTCCTTCGATTCTTCTAGATTCTTGTTTTGTATATATACTTTCTGTTTTAATATATATCTTCCAGCTTTTCATAATTTTTTCTTTCCGATTCCTTTTAGATAAATACTTTCTATTTTATCTCTTTTATCTTTTTATGTATTGTCTATGCTTTTTAAATTGACTGTACCCCACCCTCCTTATGCAGGGCTTTGGCTGTAACAAAGATTTGATTGATTCCATGATTAATGATACAAGAAACAAAGCAAAAATAATGTGAAAATAGGACATGAGAAATGATTGAGCCCTGTGGCCAGAGGACACGACCAGTCTGCTGAAGGTAGCAATTGCTTTCTCTTGCTCCTTTCAGCTGGCCATTCTGAAGGACCTCACCTTCAGCAAGGAGACAGCTGGTTCCTGACACTTCTGTTCCATCTCCAAGATGAGGTTTTGCAGCCCAGCACACTGCCCAAGAAGGAAGGCCCAATTCATCTCCAGCTTCTTCAGGGTTCCCAGCTCCTCCTCTTGAAGATGCTTCAAAAGCAGCTGCTCCTCTTCAGCCATTGCCTGGCGGCGTCTTTCAAACCCTGATTTGATGAGGGCTCTGTGTTTCTCGACTTTCTCCTAGCAGGGGGATCAAGAGAAGGCAATGCTGAGCATTGGATGAGTCAAGCTAGCTGGCCTCATGTATTATTTCTTTAATAATACTAACCCCCATTCAGGCGGTAACGCTGAAGCACCCGCCCTTTCTAGAAAGGAAATCATCCATTACAGAGCATATATAACTCCTTTCAGGATCATATTAACGTCCATCAAGCACCTAACATGACACACGGGCAATGGATATTTAATAAATTCATTAGAGATCCATTTTAGTTCAAAGCGGATTCCCGCACATCCAGATGGCAGCAACAAACGGAGTCCCCTATTGCCCTGCATTTGCTCCTAAAAATTTTCACTCAAGCTAACCTAGTTTGTGGAAAGTTATATAAAAGGAATGTAGTTTTGGAAAAAAAGACTGTTAGTACTGATGCCCTTGCGCAAATGTGCTGCACATCATTTACATTGTGAGGGAGATGTGCTAATTTGCATATCTTGCCTCTTTGTTATTTTTTTGTCTTTGATTACCACTTCAGTGAATTTACCTGGGGCACACTTTAAGCTGGCCAGCCTATCCCCAATCCTTCCTGGTTCTTTTTACAATTGGTTTCACCTTGGCTACCTTCCAGTCTTCTGAACCTGAACAGAGGGACAAGTTACATAGTTTTGCTATGACACCAGCAGTACTTAAATAATTGTCACCATCTGTACTTCCTGGTTTTCATGTCCCTAACCCTATTTACTATTTCTTTCCCAGCACCATGTTGTATATAAATTTATACTTGCAACTGCTGAAGTGCAGCAGTTATCATAACAGAGTTGTGGTTTGTCTTTAAAGTGTTACAAAACAAACCTTATAACTGGAAGAAAGTAATATGTCTATCTCTCCAGAATTCTTTTTCCTGGTGAGTTTTGAGTCTCACTGCATATTTTTAGCTGATAATTGGTACTTGGTAGTCCATATCCATGCTACTTAGTTAATTTTAAATCAGTGCTGAAAGACGAATTGGAGATGCATGTAGATTGTTCTTCAGTCTGATCTGGAGAAAATAAGTTTGTTAGTGCCTGAAAATCAAATTGCTTTTAAAAGCACAGCTATAGGAACTTGCCCAGAAACCTCAAACTTGTCTACCCAAGCCCAGGATTTTGTGAATCTCCTCTGAAGCAAGGTGATTTCCTTTCTATAATCACTTCAGCTGGAGCAGCACCATAGTTTTTCTTGTAATTGTAAAGAGTCTTACGCAAGTGTGTCATTCTTCCTGCTTCTGGTGTTTAGCCACATTCCTTAGTAACTGAAAAAGCAAAACAATGAACCGCTTGAGAGCTGTGGTTCTTTCACAGCTAGAGTGACGTACACTTGATCCAACCCTCCAGACAGGGATCAAAAGTCTCTGAGAAAGTGTGGAATATCTCACACACAAACACATGTCAGGTCGTCAGAACCAGCTCCTCACACTTGTGGGACCAGAAGGTTATCAGGGCAGCTTTGAGCCCTCCAATTTCAGTGATAAAAAATGGTGCATCAACAATTTGAGCAACTGTGGACTTTCCCAACATCTGAGCCAAATAGCTACTGGCTGGTTCACTTCTGGGTTGTAAGAGACAGTTGCGGGACACAAGGCACACACACGTGCTGAGAGCATGTTGGTACTTCTTACATCACTGAGAATGAGGAACCTGCCACACAAATCCATCACATCTTTGTCACCTTTTGCCCTGCTTCTGTTCCTCATATAGGGCTGTTCCTCACTGCCCCCAACCACTACACAAACAGCCCCCTGTAGCTGTTATTTTCTGCTACGTGCTCATGATGTTGCCTTTCTCTCATGCCCAGTCCACTGAGGCAGCATGAAGTCATCTACAGCTATTACAGTATTAAAATAGTCTTTTCATCCTTCACCTGACATGATTTTTGCTATGGCAAATTTCATGTGGTTGCTGATACAGTCAGAGTTTAGGGTCTGCTCCTATTAGTCACCTTAGCCTGTCGTGGGTACCGCCCCTCCTCCAGCCTCTAGAAACTGTCCTTCCATGACCATTTTGGCTTGGCTGTGAGATACCCAACTTACATAGAGGCAACTGCTTGTATAATACCTGGCCAGAGCTGTCTATAGGCCTGGTCAGGCCTTACTCAAACTCCTTATATACTTGGGTTTGGCACTCTTTTGAAAGAGCACTAGACCTGTGTTTAAAAATCAGACATAGTGCTCTCTTGAGCCAGGTTCTGCCAGCTGTATGTTCTTGGTCCTGTCACCTGTCACCATTATAACATTTCCTTTACTACTGCTGGCAAAGGATTCCACATGGTTTTACTTCTTACTGTTTCTATTACTTTGGTGGGGAAAGCAATGTCTACTCCATGAGTTACTTCCAGGTGCTGCAGCCTCAGGCACTGCTCTCAGTACTGCCATGACCTTGTAAGTTATTGATGGCTCTCTTCTGCTTCATCCCCTCCTTGACATTGTGAGATCCGTCAGTCTATTTTTGGACACGAGTTTAATTATCTTTCAGAAGAATACTACAGTTGTGCAGCGATATAGCCCAAAGGACAGGTAACAGATACAGAACACCTCCACACCTACAATCTGTGAGTGGGCAACTTGACAGGTGGCTAAACTAGCCATCCTAAGCACTGACCTACTCTTGTCCATCCTGACCCACCGTCTATTAAGGACAGGAGCTGTTGATTGTTCTTCCCAGGGGAGGTGATGCTTTATGGGAAGAGACATGAAATAGTGCTTTCTTCACTTAGCCTTCATTAAAATGATAACAACGGGACCACTTGTTGGCCTTGCTCCTGAGGGATAGAGCATAGGCATCAGCATTGAGGGCACCTTTCTACTGGCCCATGGAATGCAATATAGCACTTTAATGTGACTGTCTAGCTGTTCTCTTAATATTTCTACTCTTTCATGATTAGTAGAGCTGAGCAAATCCTTCCTTTGGGATCTGCAGCACAAAGCTGGAGCTGCTCAAAGACTTGGCGTGCAACCCGGTTGAGCCTTTAAGAGGCTGCAGCTGCTTTTGCATCTTCTCACCACAAAGCTAGCGAGGCACCTGAAAGCACCTCACTGAAGGATCTGCACCCAACACTATTAATTAGGAATCAGGGTGAAAAAGAGCTAGTTGGAGTCAGGGGGGACATGATTAGGGGCTTGCCTTCCACTGGGAGGTTTTCTCCTCCTCCTGGGCTTCCAGGTTTCTTGCTTCTGCCAGCATTTTTCTGAGAATGTCTGCAGCTTCCTGGAGCTTCATCTAGGAAAGAAAACATACGTATGAGGTGTGGGAGTAGGTGTATGCATACAGCTTCAGTCTAACTTACTGTCCTGGGAAAGACGGGGGAAACTTATCTTAGCACAGGGCTTGGGAACTTGTAACCCCCTCCCCAAACTATAGTTCCCAGCAGCCTCAACCAGTAGGGCCAATGGTGAGGGAGAGGTTGTAGTTCAGTAACTTTTGGAGGACCACAAGCTCCTCGATCTTCCTCAGGGATTGTCTCTGTGTGAACAGAGCTTCTCTAGCAATTGTCCCTATGAGACTATCATCTCAATGCAGGAGCTTCTGTCCCACAAGGTGATGTTCATGCTTCAAGCCTTGTCCTGCTCTCAGGTCAGAGGAGATACAGTCAATGAAAGCACCCATTTATATAAAGTTGGTTCATCTCCTGCTTATTTGGGGAGGGTCACTTATTTGGAGTAAGATGCTCCACTTTAAGTCCCAGCTCAGCACAGCAGAATGGGATAGAGATGCGGAGGGAGGGAAAGAAAGAGATTCCCCCTTAGTCCCAAACGGTCAAAGCAAAACGCCATCGTTTCTTAGAGCAGACAATAAGGATATCACACTGGTTTTAAAAAAAGAAAGTTGAGAAGAAAGAAGGAAGTGAAGAAGGCAGTCAATAGTGTTGGAACCTTTGCGACCTCAGGCAGTGGTTTTGGTGGTCCAGCTTCAGGCCTTGAAAACAGCAGGACTGATCTAGAGGGATACATTGTTGATAACTACTTGCCCTTATCGGGCGCCAGCTCCAGACTTCTACGGGATCATTCCACTGAACCCATTACAGCCACAGAGGTAGCCAGGCCACATCGAAAACTAGCCAACGCTGATCTCAACTGTCTCACAGTGCAGTGATTTGTAAATATATCTAACAACACATGATATTGCTAATGTAAACATTCAGCAGGATAATCCCATCCAGGAATCCTGTAAAGAGACAGGTTTTTCAGCACTGCCAGCTAGGAATATATAGATAGTGGCAAATCTGATCCATTTTACGGCCTTCAGATTTCTGCTCTAGCAAAACTTATCCTCAGTTTGTTAATAAATGTGCTCGTCGCTATAGGAGCAGACAGTGATTATTTTTACTTCAGAAAATAGGCAAAATAGTGGGATTCTTGACTTTTTCTTTCTTTTCCTAGCAACCAAGTGCCACAAAGTTATATCAATGTAGGGCTCTTTACAAAGACTGCTGCTCTTGTCCAGCACTTCATGGAGAAATCATGGAATTCTGAAAATAAATAAACCTAAGTATCACATTTATAGACTGCCAAATTCCTAACGACTCTTGACTAATATTGACCTATGTTTACTAATGTCACTATGTCCACACAAACATTCATCCATGGATCTAACCTACAGCAAAAAATCTAGATATGCTCCAAGGAAGGTTTTACCGTCAACCCATCTCAGTTCGGACATGTCACATATGGTTGAGAGGAGAAGGTTACCAACTGGAGAAAGCAGTTATTGGAGAAATCACTGGGCTTGGAGATAATGTTTTAAACAACTTTTCTATCTCAATTTGACATTAAAAGCATAAGCACAGCGTTCATCCTATGAAAACACAGCCATTCCATTCTCTGATAAGAGGAAACTATTGGTAAAGTGTTGTCAAAGCTATGGTTCAGTGAATGAAGAGCTTTACGACACCTTTCCAAGGGCTTTTCATCTGGGGGCAAAACAGTTTGACCTGGTTCTCTACTTCCTGAAGAAAGGAGATGGAGGTTTCATGATAAAGGCTGTGAACTGTTCAGATAAGCATTCCTGTCTGCAAATCCTTCTACTGCCACTTGTTGTTTCTCAAAACACAGGAAAAGAGAAAAAAAAGTTGGCAACAATGATGTGAGCTCACCGCTGCAGCAGACAGAACAATCTTACCATAATAATATGAAAGAAGGAAAAAAAAGTGGATGTCGAAGCATTTAAGCAAAATAAATAGAGCTCCTATTTATTTTCCAGCTGTGTTCCATCGCACTTTAGCAGCTGATATATAGAAACCAAGGGAGAAAAAAAAAACTTTTTTCTAATTCGTTTTGTCTGTCTGCTCAGGAAAGCTCATTCTGCTTAATTCTGGCCAAGTTGTAAAAGGAATATTGCCCGGTGAAAAACATGCTAGCAATCCTAATTCCTAAATGTAATGCTTAGAACCACAAGGATTAGGAAAAATTTGCTGAACAGCTGTTTGTAGAACATTACTGCCCTCTACTAAGGTCATAACAGAGCTGTTTCTAGGTTTCTATGAATTCGTTAAAAATATCTACTTTTTCTTTCAGACCATTAATTTTGATGTTCAGTGCCTACAGTGTCAGTAGTATATAAGTTTAACTTGGCACCAATATAAGATTAAAGCAGTTAGCAAGTTTTTGGATTACAAACACATTTTTTCTAGCTAGACAGTCACGGACTGGGAAGAGAAGGGAAGGGGAAGGGGAAATTTGGCCCAGAAAAGGGAAAGGATTTTGTTGAGTGTTTTGCTTGGATTGTACGAAAATGAGCAGCCCACAATTTTGAGGATGGATATATAGGAAAATATATACAATATATGCTTCCAAAAGAAACAAACAAAAACACCTTCCCAAAAACTCACACTCCTGGAAAATGCATAAAGCATATTCATCCTCGTAATGAGATGCGATCTGCTTTGTAACATAACCCTGCTCAGTACATTCTTCCTTCCCTCCACACGCCCATGTTCGATTTGGCCTTTGGGAATAAAAAAAGTTGCATAACTTTGGGTTATAAGATGCTGATCTCCTTAGGAACTATAGATATTGTAGGAAGCTGGGATGTGTGATTTGGCTAAAATTAAACAGGGTGGCTGATAGCTTTTTATAATACTCAGCTTACAGCGAGGGACTTGTCTGTCTTAACTTTGGGCAGTGGCTTCATTGTTACTGTTGTCAGAAGGCTGCCAAAGGGGGCAATTACTTGTTTAAGAGGGAGGGAAGTAAGCTTGTGGATTTCATTAGGAGTCCCCCTAGATTTCTCTCCATCCCAATGCTGCCTCTTCAAGGCTCAGAAATAAAACAGCTAAAAGCAACATCCTCTCTGTAAGTTTGCAATGTTGCATGATGAAGATAGGGGGGTCTTGCAGAGTCCAGTTTGGTTAGTCTAGGCTTGTTGCATAAAGATAGATTGTGTCAAAGGCTACAAAGGAAAGAGACACAATAACATCAACCTTGAAAATGTTTCCTGCCAGCGTTCATTTGGAAATATCTCAGTCATTGAAGGCTGCAAGTATTTACATCAGATCTGGTTCTGGGAGAAGCAAGCCAACTTTGAATTATAGGCAGCATTTAAAGAAAGGCAAGGACAAAATTTGAAGGGAATATGAGGGAATATTGGTTAGAAATACGTGCAATTTTGAAAGAAGCTAAAAGAGTTTCAGGCTAATCAAAACAGCATGATGTGGGTCAGAGAGGGTCTCAGAACAGCTGATGCTGTAATAGTTTTGAAACTAAAAGTGCCTGGATGGGAGGCCACAAGGAAACCCATGTGTGCTACTTCAAGGATGCTAAAAGGACAAGAGGTGGAAGGAAATGCTTCCCCACCCCTTCTTTTAATGTTCACAAAACCTCCCTGGGTCCTTGTGTAGATCCATAGAGCAAGGACGGAGATTAGTTTTCCCAAGCAATATGCAGTAAGGATTTTGAGAGAAACAAAATTAATCCTGCATTATGTTCAAAAAGCCTAACTCATGTCTTGGCGAAATTTCATAGCCCCTGAAGGCCAAGGTGGATAAGACACTAGCAGTCACTTCGTTTGTCATTTATGCATCTGTCTCCACCAAACTAAAATCAGGAGTCATGGAGGGCTTTTTCAAAAACCAAAAAAGAGAAGCATATAAGCACAGGCGTTTGGTAGAAGCCACAATGACGTCACATGCATCACAATATCGTTGCGCAGATAATGCAGATTACATCATTTGATGAAACTGCATATCATTTGCACGTGGCACAACTTGCGCTCCAGCAGATGTAGGGAGGAACAGTTGAATCCCGCCTGGACAATCTGAATCTAAGAGCAGTCAGAGTTTTCTGCAGCGGTGCTTCATCTATTTGTTGGCTATATAGCCCATCTTCTCTCGCTGAAGGAGGCTTACCTGAGAGGTCTCCCCTCCATAACAACAACCCTATGAGGCAGGCTGGGCTGAGCACGTGTAACTGCCCAAGGTCACCCAGTGAGCTCCGTAGTCTACTGAGGACTTGGACAGACAAAGAAGCCCAGCCTGTCCTCACTCGCAGCCCTGTTTTGAACCCAGACCCAGCTTCCTCCTTACCTTGTAGTCATGAGCGGCTTCCTCAAGGGGCAGGACCGAGTGCTTACGATGCTCCCGAGATTTGTCACACACCAAGCAAATGGGCTCCCCGTCATCCTGGCAGAAAAGCCGCAACTTTTTGCCATGCTTCTTGCACAAGGCCTCGACGAGTCCTTGGCTGGGCCTCCGAGCCAGCCGCTCGATGCCCTCCACAATATTGGCCAGCTGCTTGTTGGGGCGGGAGCTGCTTAGCAAGAACCCCGTCCGGCACTGGGGGCAGAGAGCTGCCCCTGTTGCGGAACCGGCTCCTCGCTTGCAGAAGTCTGAGATGCACGCCTGGCAGAAGTTGTGGCCACAGTCGATGGTCACTGGGTCCTTCAGATACTCCAGGCAGATGGAACAAGAGACCTCATCCTGAAGTCTGTCCACCGGGTCGTCCAACGAAGTAGCCATGCCTGCTTAAAAGATGATTAAAATCCGCCCGAGGGTGGACAGCAGTCTCATTTCCAGAGCACTGTCAGCACACGAGGGAGTGGTTAGAGCAGGGAGGAAGGTTTGGGCAAGAATTTCCTCCTTGGAACCCTTCCACCCGTTGCTTTCTGTTGTTGACATTTTTCATTCCAAACACACAGAAACCAAGTGTCTTTTGACAGGAAATAGAAAGGGGAGGCGGAGAAACAGGGCTTAAGCCAAAAGGCCTTACGTGATTTCCCAAACAAGGTGAATGAGTTTTGGGGATGCAAGACCAACAGGGCTGGGTTTCTCAGACTCCTGCAGAAGTCTATGTGATCTGAAGTCTCTTCCAGAAGTCCAGGGGATGAGAATCGTGCCTGGCTATTGAGGCAAGCATTGGGGGTGGGGTCGGGGGAAGAGAAGAAGGGGGAGAAACAAAGGCACTAAATTTCACTAAGAGAGCGTGACCTACTTTTCCAAAAGGGTGTCAGCCCTCGTTATTGCCATGCAGACAAAACAGCTAATTCTCTTATTCAGGGAAGGGTCTTCCCATGAGATCTCACAGCCCAAACCTGGGAAGCTCTCAGAAACTCAACCGAGAGCTGCATCTACTACTTCCAAGAAGAGGGCCGCACAAGGGAATCCCATGCACATATTTTTCCTGCAGGAATAATTCAGACAGAGGTGGCATCCATTTACCATTGCTTCTAACAGCAAATTCAAGCACTGACTGTTAAAACAGTCCTAGCATGCCTCTTGAGAAATCATATTTTTGAAGAAACATACCTTTTCTTTTTAATTAAAAGGATCCCTGCTATCACCTTTCAGAGTCACTGGGAGTCGGGTGGCATATTAATAATAATAATAATAATAATAATAATAATAATTTATTATTATTATTAATGAAATATTAATTATTAATAAAATTGTTATTTCCTCCCCCAGCAGAAAAACCCTCAACACAGCCAGGGAGTGTAGTGAGAGTTGGAAAAGAAGATCAGAATAAATGCTGGATTGATTTAGCAATCACCTAGCCTATTTTGGAGGGCATAATTACTGTTTAAAAAAAAAGTGTACTCCGGTTTATAGTTTGTGGTTCCATTTCTGTCTGGCTGTAGCAATACTTTACAAACACTGAGAGGGAACAGGAAAAGCTGTCATACTTTCAAGCTCTCTGCTGGCAGCTCTTCTCAGCTCCTCTTTCCCACATTCAGGAAACACATAGATCTTGAGGATGAGGGGCCTTGTAGTTCCTGGCAAACCACTTCAGTTTAGAAAGCTCAGATCTCCCTCATACAAAATACAAGCAGCCTCTCCCTCTCTTCCAGATGTGCAAGTGGGGTGACAGCTCACTGCAGACCACCTTGTTTCTCCTTTCCCAAGCATGTGGCGGAGGCAGTTTTCTAAATCTAATGCTTGAATTTGCTGCTAGGTTCCATAAATGGATGCCATCTAAATGGATGCCAGCTTTTTCTTTTACGTCACTGGCATTTATCTTACTCAGACTCTTGAGGCAAACTCCCAAATTCATCCTCATGCAGCATTGAGAAACATCAGGACAGAACTTCAGCTTTCCTACCCGTTCAGCAAGTTCCTTAGTGCTCGGAAGTTCATTGTATCCTCTTCCATGGAAGAGGACACCATTGTTCAAGATTCCTGTGTGACTCTGAAAGGGAACTCCCCATATGCCAGGAAGGGAATTTAATGCTGTGCTATTCCCACAGTATATCTGGATAAGGGCTAGGGATGCTAGACAAGGACAATGCAAGATGCCAAAAATCAGGCGGTCTGGGATACCTTTTCAGACTAGCCCATTTTATTAAAAGGCAGATCCTTTTGTGAGGTCCAGCTCACCATCAGATGCACGGATGTAGGATATAAATTGGGATGATTTTTGGCTACCATAAGACTAACACAGCTCTCCTACACTGGGAAGATGCCAAGGAATCCTTTTTTTTTTTTTTTTGTATGTTGGTTTTGAAGACTTTGTATTTAGCTGTCTTGGATCTATAAATCCAAAATCATCAACTCTACTACTACATCTTCCACTACAAATAAGACCCTACAACTTTAATTAGCTGCCATAACCTACATATTCCCCAGACGAGAAATGAGCAAGATCTTTTCTCTGATGTCTTCTTGAGCTTCAGAAGTCTGCCCCTTTCAGACCTACACTGGCAGCCATTCTCTCCATGGATGCCCTGGGACTAATGCCATGCCAGGGCCATTTGGAACTGCCAGCTAATAGCTCCTCTAGGAATAGCACAATCACAGGAAAGACCCCTTTTTAGAAGAAAAATAGAATGCTGTGATACTGCAAAGGCTAACACCCAAACACACACTGCTTCTTTAAAGCAGGAAGGCTGAAAAAAGATGTGGCTGCTTTAAAGACACACTGTGCTTGACTCTGCGTTCTAAAGCTGACCTTCTGAATCACTTTGAAGCATAAACTTAATAGCTGATGGCTTGGATCAGAAATAAGAGGGGCTGAAACTCAGCTATGGAATCTAGCCATGGTACCACAGGGATTTCCTAGATGCAGATTAGCCCAACTCAGCATCTAATAAATACAGACCATTTCCCACAGAAACGTTGGCTGTTTTGCTGGAAGTCTTAATTTATTGATCTCATTTGTGAACTTGTAATTGTGCTGAAGAATGGAAGTAATTGCATCTTTCTTCTGTGCAACTGCCAACAGTGAATCACCAAAGAGGAGCATCTGCTCCTACTTTAATTGCCACAGTTTTCATAGTGCAGATGTAATATGTAAATTGTAAAATGAATCTAGATCCACCAATGGTGCATGAGAGCACTTGGATGGCAGACAAGCTATCCAAGAAAGTTTCTATTAACAAGTTGTTTCCATGTCAGAACCAAGGGAAATCCATACTTCTTCCCCCTCCAAAAAAAATTAATGGTCTGCAACAGTTGTGTTACCTTCCCAATCTGGATGATGAACTTGTGAAGCATCTCATTCATCAATAGAAACAGAACATCTTTTCCTAATAGATGGCTTTTAAGCTAAAACTGAACCTTGGCTGCTCTAATTGAAGTGAACTGAACCTCAACTACTTTAAGCTGATCCAACCACAAAACATGTAGGGAAATTGAGTAAATAAGCAGCTGTGGATCAAAATGAGAGTATCACAAAAGGACTGTGGAGGAATCAACTAGGTTTTTCTTTGGTATATATCTCAACATCCTTTTGAGGGCCCTGTGAAATGAAGAGCATGTCATTATAAAGTTGACCAGCTGCCCAATGGTTAGGGCTACACTACCTTTATTTGGAAGCACCGAATTAAGTGGCCCTGTACAGAAATTAGCTTTGGAGATAATTGGTCAGGAAGCAATGGACACACACTTTCTGGGATAAGAAAGTAAACCCCATTTCCTTTTTGTTTATATGTGTGATTATTTCTCCTAATGTACACATTTTTATCATGCTGTTTTCTCTAAGATACCCTTTTTGCAAATCATGTACGTCTATCTCTCTAACGTGCACATTTCTCTATGCACTTTTTGGTTAAAGAATTGCATTACAAAATACAGAGAATGAAAAATAAATTGAAGCACACCTGTATTTTGGTTGTCATATTAGTTAAGGATTTGCAAATTCAGCTTGAATTTCCTACTGAAATTGAAAACAAAGCAATTACTGCTGGAACAGTACTCACACTAATCTTTGAGTATCTCTATACATTTTTGGAAAAGGATTTAAATTAAAATATAGAAGATTAGGAGGAACCTGACCTAAACTATTTCTTCTTGCCTATGGCTGGTCGAAGGGCAGGCCCAATCCAACAGAAGGTTAGAAACTCCAGCCCTGCCCCCAGCCCTAGATTAGCATCGCAGATTTTTTTTTTTTTTGGTCTGCTTCACAGTCATTACTGACCCTGCAGTGACCGCCCCCTAGCGGTTTTCAAGGCAATTGCATCTTTCTAGTTTCGGAATTAGACTTTGCCAGAGCCTAATTCCTAGAGCGTCAGCCCAGCTGGCAGCACAGGAGGCGGGATTTCCGTTGCTTCGCGCCCCTTTTTCGGACGAGCGCTTTTTACCGGCAACTGTCCCATCTCTCTGTGGAGCCGCTGCCAGCATTTTTCCTCCCACCGGAGTGAGAGTCCTCATTTATCTACTCAGGTACGTTTTCGATCTGCTGAGTTGGCAGAAGCTGCGGGTGGAGAAACAAGAGCTCACCTTGTTTAACGCGAGAGGCTGGCCTCGAACCGCTGAAGTTCCCAGCCATTTCTGGCCGGCACTTTCAGCGTCATTCTTACAAACTGTGATGTTCAAATTATATATTCAAAATGGAATGCCCACAACATCAGAACAAACAAATAACCTAGAAAAACATACTGTACACAAAAGTCACCATGCAGTTAAATCCTTGTTAGGGGAATGATCCTGCTGGCCCAGTCTGTCCATTGGCTCACATGGAGCTGTTTTAGCCTCTGGCTTGCCACTGCCACCACCTGCTTCCAAAAACTCGTCTCTGATGTACCAGTTGGCTAACAGTGAACCACATTAGCTAATGGGTAGAGCTGCCCACTCAACGTGGTCTACATGCTGGCTAATCCAAAGTTGTGTGAGCCTATGAGAAGATCTGGTCCTCCGAAAGCCCTTCTGTTTACACAGTTGCATTCGTACAGGGGCAGAGACTGCCCCACCTGAAAACCCCTTTAGCTCACTGATGGACAGAAAGTTAGATTAGCCTAGGGGTGGACCTGCCTACCAAAGACCCTGTCAGCCTCAGGCAAACTGAGGCACTCACTTGGGGGTGGAGAAACAGAAGCAGGCAGCCATAATTTATTTTTGTACCCTCACTCACCTCGAATCTAGCTGAGCCTGCCATTTGCTGAGAGGCTCCCCATTTGGGGGCGGGGGGGGTGCAGCTCCATATATTACAACCCTCTTAAGCCAGCCCTGCTCTTGCCTCCATGGCAATATAAGGAGGGCGGAAACAGGAATGCTTGAATCAGGTCATTCCTGAATGCCTACCCGTCGCTGCAACGGAAGCTGCTTGCAAGTCCACAAATTCTTATGGGCAACACTGCTATTGACACGAATAGCAGCTTGTATGAACTCTACGAAGCATTCCAATATCTTCTGCAGTCCTGTAATGCATCCCATTTCTAGCAGGTTGCCTACTCACATCATGCACAAAAGAGATGTGATGTCTCAGTGTAGTGAAGGTGCTAAACTAGGACTGGAAAGACCCAGCTCTGAGTCCATCATATGCCATAGAAGCTTATAGGCCAGCCCCTACCTCCTAGTCCAGCGTACCTCACAGGACTATTGCTGTAAAGAAAAACCTGGAGCGGGAAATGCTGTGTACTCTGAGCTCTAGGAGGAAGGCAGGATATAAATTTAATGAATAAATAAATACATCAATATGTTCTGTTTCGTTCAATTGATTCAACTGGAGGGAAGGAAATGCCTCCGTTCAAATGTTGTAAAGACTCTTATTTAAACCTGGCAGTATTTAGCAGCAAGGAAAAGGATGAAGAGAGGGAACTCCTAATCAGAAAATAACAATCTGTCAGACACACCAAAGCAAATCTTCCCATTTTTCTTTTTTTAAAAAACCACATTTCTGTTGAACACTGGTAACTGATAAATAGGAGTTTTTGCTTCTTTCTCCGTAAGGCAGTTCAAAGTGTCCCATAAAGCAGCCTTTTTTCACGCCAGAAATTTTGCAGCCTGTAAAACCATCCAAGGCGGTAGGACACGCATCCTTCTTCAGGCTCTGCAGAGTTGACACCTACTTTTCCAGCATCAGGACAAAGATCAAATGGGTCATCAAGAACTTTCCCATCTGCCTGGGATCCTTCTCTGGCCAACTGTGAGGGTGGCTGGCCTAACCCGCAAAAAGGTGCCTTCCCAAACAGTCCCTGGCACGCTTTGTGTCCTTGCTTGGTCATCTTCCAGCATCAGGATTCGAGGTCTCGCGAGAGTCGCAGAAGTTCCTTCTGTCTGTCAATCACTCTCAGGTGCTGGATATAGGCCCAGGTTGCAGCTGGGCTTCGAGTACTGAGGGACTGTTCTGAGCCTGAAAGGAAACCAACCAGGGTTAAGGAAAGCTATCATCCACAACCATCTGAAAGATGCAGAAACAACAGAAGATGACTAAATAGGGGATCATTTGGCAGAGTCTCCTAGCTATGTTGAGCAAGAAGTAATTAAATGGGCAGAAACCTTTCTTTTTTGGCTTCTGATGCAGATGTGGCCACTGGTGTAATAAGGTCTCCCAAAGAACTGAGACCAACTTGATTGGCCTTCTGGGGGATAGGGGTGGGAGTCAAAGGAATATTTTACTGGTGCATTAAGCCCCATTAAGCTCATTAATGTACATTAAGCTCAACATACCTATTTTACTTTTTCCTCTCCAATACTCCCTCCCCCAACAAACACATATGCTGATGAAAGGTGGTCATCCATTTTTGGCAGAAGAGCCTTGTGGCTGGGGTGGGGGGGATTTATGTGGCCCAAGGACAGCAGGTTGCTTATCCCTGGTTGAGCTTAAATAGCAGTGGCTCTTCGAGATTTAGGAGGTTCGCCCACCTCCAACCTGGACATATAGATACCATGGGTTGAATCCAGGGTTGTATATTGAGTCAGAATTCCATCACTGAACTATAGTCATTTCCAAGGAGTTTCCATGAAAACTTCCATTAGTACACAGTCCTTATGAAACAGCTGTTGATACATTTGCGGGGGTGGGAATGCCAACAGAAATTTTTGGGAAGAACAATAGAAAAAGACTGGCATGCAATGATTTGACAACTCCAAAGAAACAATGCCTATTCTCACACCACGTTTAGCATGAAACAATGTGTAGAAGACCCCTGTCCCACTTCGCTTGCTTACAGGTTGAGGTGCGCATTGCCCGAGCTTCTTCCATGAGGTGCTGGGGGCGACTTCGCAAGGGAGAGAGGGGAACTGAAGAAAGGGAGAAGAGGAGAAGTGAAAATGGGAAGTCAGAGGCTTGCAGATGAGGAATGTGCTATTTTCTAGCCAGCTGCTGCCAATCTCTGCTTTTTGTCACCTGCAAAGACATTTTTCTATGTTGCCACGCATTCCAGCTCTAAAAGAAATGCCCATCTATTATTGTAATGCAAGAATCCTTATAAAGCTTCTAGTCAGGATACATATTTCTCCCTTGATGCATCCCTCTTACTCTTCTGACTCAGATCACCTGTAAATCTTGCCTTTTTAAATGCATGACTTTCTTAGGAATGGGGTGAGCTAAAATTTTAATCTTTATTAAACATAGACCAAACATTAACGTTACAAATTAATTTTTTGTTGTTCTTGTTGAAAACTGATTTGTAAAATGAAGGGGGGGGGTCGTTGTTCTGGAAGAGACAATCATTCTATTTCATCAGGCAACTCTATTTGTGCAAGAGTCCCATGCGGCCACCGTTCTAGAATGCAATGTGTAGATCTTGCTTTCCTTGATCCTCACTGACCGCAATTCCCCCACACCCAGCATCCTTCTAGACTCACGGTTGGGATGACTCCGGCAGTGATGCACAAGGCGAACAGCTTTGGCCATCATGCGCTGTACAGGACAGATATGGGCTTGTGTTAGATTATTCACTTGTTCCCCCTCTGTTTTCTCTAATCAAGCTATTTGTAGACTGAAAAGCCTTCAAACCCAGCATGCATGCTCAAGGTGCCCTGACCTGCAGTCAAAATCTCAGAACGCCAGAGTATTTTCTCCAGCTGGTGAATAACATTCTCCAAAAAGGTATCACCTATTTCACTCACAGAATATCACTATGGCAAGTTTCCCTGCCCCATCTCTCTACTCACCAGCTTCTCAAAGTTGACAAGGTTCTCCACCAAAGTACGGTTGCCCTCGTGAATGAAGGTCATATCTGCAAAGCGAATGCAAGACTCTCATCATTCATTACAAAAAAGAAATGGAGATGAGATACCCTTTGTAATTCTAGGACAGGCTTGAAATCTTTTGAATACGATTTTGAATAAGTGTCCCTTGAGCTTCACTTCTGGTAACTTCTTAGATAAGAACATGTTTTCTGGGCAAAAATGCAGAATTAATTTGCCATCAGCTTCTTTTGGTTTCAGTGTAGTTTCGTTACATTTCACATTTTAGAACCTCGGGACCAATTATGATTATTTTTAGGCTTTATTTCTCAAAACTGCATCTGTGCATATTAAATAGGAATTCATGCTATTATACCTTTAAGAAGGAGGGGCATAAAAGGGATCATGGGTGGAGACAGTTTAACCACAGCCAGCCTATAAACACGGTGATTCCAAGAAGGATCCTGGAAGGAAAGAGGATAAATCAGATGGGAGATTTGCAGCCAAACATGCTTTAGGCAGACAATTGGCCCCTCCAAACCATTATTCAATTGTGTGGCTTTATCTGGACTGTAGAGGATAAAGAATTAGTAGGCACTGATAATCTTTGGGTGCCAATGGCCATATTTAACATTTGGGGGTGGAACTGAAGGCTACAAAATGTGAACAGAGCTGGGCTTTGGGAGAAGTTGATCAGTTTTGTTTTTAACCGATTCATCTATTCTAGGGCTGATTTTATGGCACTGTCATCCATTCCCAGACTTCAGATGGTACAATACTATAGAAAACTGGGTTATCAGATTTCAGTAACCATGATTAGAGGTGGATCCAAGGGCTGCAAAAAGGGGAAGTAAAGCCTCAAGCTGTCCATTCTTAGCTTCTATGCCTGTGGAAACCCAAAACTATATAGTCTGAAAAAATTTTAAAATAGCTAAATCTCTTGAGATCACTATCTCACAGGAAACCTCACGCTACAGTGCTAAAATCTCGCATAATTTAAATGGAGATCAAATGCAATTTGGAATGTAAGCGTTAAGTCTCATAATGTTTTGGCAACGTCATGAGATTTTGGGCAATATTTAATAGTGAGGAAGGGATATTGAGGCCCTAACGCAAAGTGGCACCTAATCTCCAGAAATGTTTGCTGAGCTCTTCCATATATAATGGATCCTCTTCCATGACATCCACCTATTCATATCTTCAGAGATCCAGAAACGGATTTCCATTCATCTACTACAGTAATGGAGAGGACTCCTCAGCACATTTGAAGTTTTTGAGATTAAGAGCCAAAGAAATTGAGTTCTGATTGAATCCAGCAGGGAGAGATCTAAATTTGACCACACAAATATCTGAGCTCATGCCATTGTGGGAAGGATCTCTAAAGGTATAGAGAAGGAGGTGCAGACTATTTCAGATCCTGCTCTAGGGTGGGTTTTTTCTCTCCCATTGGGCTATATATTATTAACTCTCCTGTGGAAGGATCCTGATAAACTATTGACCAACTGAGAGTCAGAATGTAAATATTCTGACTAACGTAACATTGAAACGACTGCTCTAAAGTGTAGCTGCAACTCTGAATATAAAACTGGTGCCAGCCATTCTCTCAGCCCCAGTTCCCCATCTGTAAAATGGGAAGTAGAGGGGGGATACTATGTAAAATGAGAGAAGAAAGAAACTAACACTCCCAAAGGCAAATAGGACCATCTCTCCACTCACCAACATTCGTTCCATAGTGCCATACAGCTTTCTCGTCTTGTGTGGAAGCTTCTGGGATATGAAGAAAAATCAGAGGGAGACTTGTCAGAAATGGCCAATACATTAGTGCAGAAAGTTGGGGAATTCATTCATCTTATATTGTTCAAGTAAGATTTTGCACACGTGAAAGAGTGTTGACACATTAAACCCACAGGTAGAATTTTCATATATATGTAAAATAACATAAAACTTTGTCAACAGTTCTCCTGTTAAGTAAATCCTCAAGAAAAGCTAGTAAAAAGGAAGATCCTGGGCAATTTGATTGATTGATTAATAAATAAATAAATAAATGTGGACATCCTAAATTGACCAAGACTTATGCCTTGCTCATTGGGCATAAATCACATCCTATCAAGAAAGGAGATGACAGTTCTGTACACACTTTCCCAAGAACAGATATTTCTCAAGCTGAGTCATTTTTTCCTTTGAACTAAAAGGATGTGAATTGTCTATGAGCCATAGCTGCCAGAAGAATACCTCACCAATTTGTGCTCAA
This sequence comes from Liasis olivaceus, assembly GCA_030867105.1. NCBI lineage: Eukaryota > Metazoa > Chordata > Lepidosauria > Squamata > Pythonidae > Liasis > Liasis olivaceus. Next base: position 139,565,919 of record CM061348.1, read on the forward strand.
CAAGCTATGGAAGAAATCTGCACTGTTTCTCAAACTGAACATCTGTATTGTGGCAGAACATGCAAATAATCCTTTTAGTGCCTATGTGATCCATTAATGACTAATAATACTATGTGCTGAAAAACATAAAAAATGCAACATAAACCAAATCATAGAAATGAACCACAAAAATGAGTAGCAGACTTAATTCTCCTTAAGGCCATTCAGTCCATTCAGGGCCAAGGTCCATTCAGTCAATAGTTCAAAACCTGGCTATTTCTCTGGGCACTGAAGCCTGGATTAATGGAGCTCCTATAGCCAGAGGGGTATGAATGTGAGCCAGGTCACCTATTAATGATTGTTTGCTTTTGCATCTGGATTGTTTTTTGTTTGGTTGGGGGAGGGGTATAAACCACCCAGGTTTGCAATGTAAGTTAGGCGGTTATATAAATTCCCAGTGTTTCAGTATTTGCGCATATCCACTTGATCTGTTCTGTCAATTTTTCTGCAAATCCTTTTTTAAAAAATGAAAATCTCCATTTGTTTTGGCAGCTTCCTCTGCTTAACACTTTTTATATGCAATTATTCCAAGGTATGTTCTTCTGTATCAACTTTCTCACAAACAGATATCTTTCCCAAATAAATACTGTTTCACACAATGTCTGAATCAAGAATAACAGATGCCATAGTATTCCAAAAGTTACCACCCTCCTTACTGCAATAAAAACTGCATGTGGGGATGGTGGATTTCTTCAAGAACTCAGTTCAGAGTGATCCACTTTCCAAATCCCCTTCAAATGGTCATTTGGGCCCATTTTGAGCCAAATTTATTTCAGCTTGGGACTGATAAGTCATGCAGTTGCAACACTGCAATCCCTCCACACTTTTTGACCACCACATCTCTCTCTTGGCCACAAATGGAACATATTCCAGGATGTAGTAAGCCACAGTTTAAAAGCATATAAATACTTGATTTATCCATTAGTTTATGATGTCAACTTGGGTTGATTCACTGCATCTAATATGAAACTCTAATAAGTAGATGTTTTCCTGTTTTGAATTCTATGACTTGTTACCCTCCTCCCAGTTTCTAAAGAATCCAACTTCTTGTGAATTTCAATGGAGAAAGGCCAAGACTCTCCTTTCTGCGCATTCCTTACCCATTTGAGATACTGGAAAACATGGTCCTTCACTGATTGCTCTAATTTCATTATTATCCCGTACTTCTTACCAGTAACTGACTGTTAAGACCTATTAATGAACCTCCCAGAACATCTTGTACACTACAATAATGCCCTTCAGGTCTGCCTCTTCTATCCCAAACTCAGTCTTATGGCTACACATATACACATACCCTTGACTGAAGATCAGTATGCTCCTTCTATCTGGGAACCAAGTGCAGCTTCCAGAGCGACACACATGGAGCAGTGAGAGAGGAAGAAGACACCCACCCACCTAACCAGCCAGATCAGCTGAATCAACCCAGGCAATCAGTGCGGTGACAGATCGTGCTCACATCCCATACACGCACCCAGTCAGACTATGATTGCTGTTTTGCACTCCTTCCAGGACCCCATAAAATGATAAAAGGTCTGGGAAGAGTCTTTTAAAATGGTATATAAAGATGAAGTTGGAAGATACAACAAAATGCTCTTCTGAACACAGTTTAATGTGATGTAGGTAAATAGTTTCAGACCAAACATTGTTGATTCAACTGTTTCCCCTACTCTGGAGAGCAGAAATGTACCTCCCAGGTCCTCGAAAGGCGGCTGATGGCAGAGTGACTCAGGCCAAACATCACTGCAAAGAAGGAATTCAGGTTCTTTTGGTCTTTTAGGCTGAAACCAGAAAAATACAAACACCATTCAGACCAGGAGGGAAATCCGAAACAAAGTTGATTATAAATTGCAAACGTAAAGGGAAAAACAGGAGAAGCTCAGTTCCTAGAGCAGTGTTTCTCAACCTTGGGAACTTTAAGATGGTTGGCTGGAGAGTTCTGGGAGTTGAAGTCCACACGTCTTAAAGTTCCCAAGGTTGAGAAACACTGTCCTAGAGCATCAAGATCTCTCCCATGGAAAGAACTGTCTGGTTCACTTTCAGTGGTCTCCAAAAAGTAAATCAGGATCTACAGGAAGAGGATTTGATGCTTTAAGGGGGAGAATCATCCTAATGTTTAACAACAGCAATAGCACAAAGCAGGGAAAGACAACCTGGTGTTTATGAATGACATCTCCCTTGCCACTGGTCATGCTGGCTAGGTTCCTGAACTATATTGCTTTGAATCAGAATGCTGAAAATAGGAAAGGTGAGGAGGAAACCAAAAATTGAATTTTCTGTTAAAGGAATATAAACTATTTTCTGGGGAGGAGAACAAATTTTGGGCTGATACAAAAGGTGTCCTGTTGCTTCATTGTTTTTGACTTGTCTGATGGACCTCAAGGCGTTCATAAAAAGGGAACAGATCTTGCAAGCCTGCAATCCACCCACTTCTGGCCAAATATTGTCATAGCTACTAGATTCTTACTGTGCAGCCAGCTTGATGAATTTGCGGAGCAGCTGGGCTCGCTTGATAACATCAGGACAAAGGCAGAGTTCAGTGGTAACCCAGAACTGCAGTTCATTGAAACGACGCAGGAAACGTTCCACATTAGCGGTGGTTGCACTGGGAAACTTCTGTGGCCCAACAACATAGTAAATCAACTCCACCTTAAAAAAGCAGCACAGTCAGGGAATCTCCATGGAGCTCCAGTCTCAGACACAAAGCCTTGCCTCAATTCCCATGCTAACAGTCTAAAATCTCTGCTTGTCTTGACTTTAGATGTACAAAGCAATCAGAAATCTCAGCTCAACACCAACAAGGATGGTTGAATAACTCACGGCAAGGTTGGGAGCACCCATCCTTGTAAGCAAACGAAGTGTCGACACAACCTCCTTACCTGATGGATGCTTTTGAAGAGGTTCCAGTCGTGCTCGGTGAACTGATTAGCCAGATCTTTTGAACTCATGAAATCCAAACTTTCCCAGGAACCCATACTAGGCCCAAGCTGTTCAGGGTGAGGAGCCTTTGCAAATGGAAGGAGAAAATGATGCCATTTTTGCTACGTACAGATGCCCCACGCATATTGGGTCCTAGAATGGAACCTTAATTAATGCTTGAACTCTAAGCTCAGATAACACTAGGAATGAAGATGTATGAATCCTACCACACCCAGTGTACACATCTGTACTACAAGCCTGAACTATCCTGCAGCCCCTTTTATGAGCTTTGGATGTTTGTCTGGCATTTAGTAAAGAGGATTGAACATCTTCGGTTAAAGAAAATGCTATCCTCCTTTCACAAATCTGTAATCCCGAAACCATACGCAGAAGACCAGAATCATTAAACAACTTCAATCTGGAAATATAAAATCTTCTATCAGTAACTTGGCTTCAAAGTGAAAGGGATACAGATATAGGTCTGCTTCTTCTTGGAGAATTATTTTTTCCAATAGTTAATTCTGAGTGTGATTTGGGATACTCCCTTCCTGTTTTTGGTATAGATTGCTCCTTCTCCAACTCCACAGACTATCTCTAATCTCACACAGCTCAGGGACTACATCCCTTCAGCTCAGCGTAACTTTTACATTGAAAGAGAGCCACTTCTTATGGTTGTAAAATTTCTGCCAAATATTTTCTATATGCCAGGGTTCACATCTTTGATAATTGTGCTGAGAGGGTGGCGGTTAACAGTAAATAGGATAGGGTGTTAAATAGGAAGAGACCTGAGAAGTTGCCCCTGCACGTATTTACAAGGAACACTCACCACGTTGTGAAGCTCTTGAACACTGGCAGCAAATAGTCTCTCGTTCAACCCCAGGGATGTAAACACACCAAAAGCTTCCATGGGCAATACAACTTTATCTGCCAGAATCAAATTTTAGAAAGCAGGTTGATAAATTCAATTTTCTCTCAACAGGCCACAAGGAGGCAGCATATGGCAAAGCATCAATATTAGCTGTTTGTCAAGCCTCTTTGCCTTCCACAACCGTGCTAGAGAACTGCAATTTAGGACAGCACACCTTACTGTCACCTCTCCTTTCTGCCTCCAAGAGGCCCATTTCACATTCATGCTAATACATTTTTTTCTCCTCCAGAATCAAGTAATAGCTGGCCATACATGACATCAATTGGAATTTAAAAACAAACCCAAGTGGTAGACTTCCACTGAGCCTTCAAGGGCTGCATGTGAGAATGAAGGAGGTCAACATCTGTGCACACATTAGGGTTCCTCCACATTACCGCTTTCTTCCCATCCCCAATATAAGACACATGGATAAAAAGGTTAAATTTGATTTGGTTAGCCCTTCCCCTCCTAGGGGGAGTAGAATACCATTTAAATAGAAGAGGAGGAGAAACTTCTCTCTGTGGGCTGCTTTCCCCATTTAGACTTCTTGCTCCACAGCTTGACTAACAGCTGTTTGGCAGACTGTCAGGAGCCAGGTTGTGCTGGGGAGGAGAAGGGAGTCATGCCCTTCCCAGCACAAACATGGAAATTGAGGAAGTGTGAAGAGAGGGGGCTGAAGGAGGGGTCAGGAAAAGCCAGCCTGGGCCCCCATGGCAGACAACACAGGAGATCTTCAAGAGGAGCAGTTTGTCCTTATCTGATAGATGCAGATAAATCCACATGTGGCATTTTTGTTGTTTTTTGAGGGAAGCCAGACCATCTGAAGCATCAGAGAACAGAAACAAACAACAGCTGACCCAACATTCAACTTGATAGATGAATGTTATGGATAAACAAATTACAAACCACACAGTAACAGTGGTAGGTAAACTTACTCTTCTCCTAGCTCATTGTAGGAGGAGATCCATGTTAGGCTATGGTGGAAGAATCAGGGGTCTGGGAGCACCTTTTCAGACTAACACGTTTTATTAAAAGACAGAAACTTTTAACTCACTTCATCAGATGCACAGAGTGACTAGACTGATACAGAATTTAAATTACTTGAAAATTAGAAGTGTGTCCCAGTGAATCAGATGCTCTGCTAATGCTCTACTAACAGTCCTGTTCTTCTCCCAGTGCTTCAGGTGAGATCCCCACCATTTTCTCTTTGAACAAGTGCCACGTGTACATTGTTCCGTAATTTATATTCAAGCACTGCCTTCCTTCCTGATAATATTTTAAAAATCAAAGAAACATCTCCCTCAGATTATAGAACTTTGCTAGAAATGTGGAAAGGGAGGTTTCAGGATAATTTCATGGGAACTAGCTAACCAGCATGGTCTATCTTCCCTGCCCCAAACATTTCAGCTTTAATCCTGCAGCAACTCTTTCTACAAAGGTTTTGATGCTACTGAAATGCATTTATGACTAACACCAATTTGGGTGAGATCCTCAGTAGCTCCTGAACAAGGTTTGTAGCCACCTGCTATCTCGTGGGGGGCAGGAGCATCCATCTCTCAATACTGCTACTTCTGACTTGATTTATGTGCCATCAAGTCATTGTCGACTCTTAGTGCCCACTCATATACATTTTCTCCATGATGATCTATCCACAACCTAGACTTTCAAGTCTTCCAATGGTGCACTCATTGCCACTGCTACCCCTACCCATTACTTAAAAACTCCAGTAATGCCTCTGGGTCCAGAGTGAGGAAGCTTCATTCCAACAGTACCATCAACAGCTCCTGCTGACCACACCAGCTGCTGCTACTGCTATTGCTACTGCTCTTTGCCTTAAGGTAAGGCAAGCAGATGGGCAATAGGGTAGGGAAATGTCCTTCAGCAGTTTCATGCTACTGGTAAATTCTTGAAGATGTTGACTTCCAATGACAGACTTGCATGGACTGAGCACAGTCAGAAAACTTTCAGGTAGCCAACAGCTGTAAAAAGTTACATTTGTCTAATCCTTGGAAAAGGGTTGTTGCTGGGTGGGTCATGTGTAGCACTGAGGTGAAGGATCTCCTATTTACATGATTGGCGTCTCCATGTAACTCCTGCAAACCTACCATGGCCTCATTATCTTCCCAGAGAGCTAGTACATGCCAGGTTACAGTGAACTCACCTCCTGCTGAATTGACCTTGACTAGGATCCAGTCTTTGTTCCAGTCCTGACAGTCTACTAATGATGCAAGGACTTCCTGCACTGAGGCATTCACCTGTAACAGTGTGGTAAGGCAGGAATAGTCTGGCCTATATATGTCATATGAAACTATAGAGGAAGATGAAAAGAAAAGGAAGGAATGTTAGCAAAGAAGTTGTGCCTTAGATATAGAATACAGGCTTTGCACTGTATAAGTCTCAATTAAGTTCAATATTGTTGAAGTATCACATAACCCATCAAGCCAATCAGAACCTTGCAATCATCTCTTGGAGCCAAGCTCTCATATCGGCCATGGTATCCTGGCGTACTGAGAACTGTTCTGATTACACAATGGAAAATCAATGTCAAGCAGACTAGTTTGATCCATAAGCAGGGAAATCATGATGACCTTTGTCCTTGATTCGGATGGTATAACTGCTGTTCAGAAAAGGCTCTTCTTGGCTGGCAAACCAGTTCACAACATTCCTGACCTAGGAATGAAAAAGGAGGAGAAGAGACAGAAAAGCATTACCATGCAAGAAATCACAGCACAATAGAAGTGGATGCCCATCGCTAGTGCTAAAATTTAACATGAGGGTCCCTTTCCCATGTCACTCACATCAGTCCCTCAAAGGTATTCAGTGCAAATGTTGGTGTCCTCTCTTTCTGTCCCAATCTCTCTCTCTCTGTCTACATGTATGAAGGAAATTCAGGTTTCTTAGAAATTTAAGTTTTCAGTCATAGGCTAGCAAATACATACATGCTGTTTGACGAAAATAGTGGAAATGAGAATGATGGTACACAAAACAGGATTTACAATGGCTAAGAACAGAGTTTTTGTTGTCTCTCTCTTTAAATAGCAAGAAAGAACATGTTTTGCAAATTTAGCAAACACATTTCTATATCAGGGTTAAGCAATGTAATTCAGGTTACGGAATTTAGCTTTTCCTCAGATACCTTCTGGAAGGTGTTGGGGCAGAAAATGTTGAGTTGCTTGTACACATCTCATTTTCTCTAAAAGGAAACTGAGATAAATCTATCCTGGTTTCCTTTTCCTTTATCACTTTAAGATAAGGTGTGTTGTGCCATAAGATGAAAGAGAGAGGAAGACAGTAAGACCCTGTATAATAGATTTATTTAAAGGAACAAGATGCCACAATGAAAAGATGCGTTGTGCCATAAAATGAAAGTGAGGGAAAGACCACATGTAGCAGGTTCAAATGTCTTCTGAGCTGCTTCTCCCCCTGAGTTCTGCTTTACTTCCCCCAAAAAAGCCAGTGAAAATACTTAAGCAAAGTTGAGCTTATCCACTTGGGAATGTCCCTGCAACTGCTGAACAGATGGAAAAAGGATCAGAAAATAATCAAACCACCTCTTGTTAGAGGCAAGGAATGTACCTGTAGCTTTGGAGATGCACAGTTGCTGCCATTTTCTATCCTATTCAAAGAGGAGAAAAGTCCATGTCAGATCACAACCATTACTCAGACTGTCAGAGGCCTTGCAGTGTACACAACCAGATACATTTTTGAGAAAACAGAGCAGCAATATTAAAGCTACAGGGATTCAAGAAACCCAACACACCACACATTTAACCCCAGAGTCTTCTAAACATTAGGACCCCATCACTAACCTCACCCGATTTAGATTAGGAATGACTACTGGGTGGTCCAGAGAACCTGCCTTACTTTGGTCCAGATATTATCACTTCTCCCCATGTCAGGATGGGAGCATGAAATTCCACTTGTTGGCTGGCAGTTCCCTCATCCTTTTGCTGTATGTACTACATTGCAGTGGCTTCTACTGAAGAGTGTTTTTACTGAGACTACTTTTAAAGATATCAGATTGGTCTACTTGGGTCAACTGACATTTGAAGGTAATTCTAGCTTTGTCAATCTGTTGCAGCACCAAGAAGTCTGTCAATTGAACCTAATGCTCCATGCACTGATAAGGTGGACCCTAGTCCAGGAAAGATCATGACATAATAAATCCATAAATCTTTAGGGGGTCAAACAACTCTTGGGTGTGGACCAAAGATAAAATATTGGAAGGTCTCTTTGGCTGATTTTTGAGACCTTAGGATATCTGTTTAACAATAACAGCAAAAGTCAGTCTCTCTCTTTTCTGGAGCCAAAAAAGATTGATAAGGGGACAGAAAGGAGAAGATGTTTGAACAGACTGAAAGCATTGTTCTAACAACAAGCACAAAATTAAGGATTTGATCCAATTCTCTTTACGATATCTGTTACAATTCTTCTTCTGGGTAAAGAGTAATGGTGTTCCAGGACCAGAAGGTCCCACTAACGCACTAACCAGAAAATTGCTAATTAACATTACAACCTTTCATGGTGGTAGGACGATAGAAAAAAATGTCCACAAACAGTTTCTAGCTAACAACTAGCAGTGTTGATCTTCAGGCAAATCCTGCAGCAATATAATAGAGGAATCAATAGAACAGAGAGACGCGCAAACTCTGCTTCAGTAAGAAATTGAACACAGTCCCACAGCAAGCGATCAATAGTTGCAACAACACCATAAAACATCATCCATCTTTCCAGTAAGAAACAGCCTGTCCTGGGTAGAACAATGTCCAGATAGCCCCCTCAAGAAGAAAACTTCACAGGCTCCACCAAGAAAATCACTAATCTTCCACCAAAAGGAATACACCCTCTGATCAGTAATATCACAATCCCATTCCTTCTGGCAGATTTCCCATCTCCTTAACCACTGTCTAACCTCCTTGACTCTAAAAGGTACCTACAATCCACTACTGAAGGATCCAATGCATATTTAGCAACTATGTCTGCTAATTCTTTCCCCAAAATACCTTCACAAGAAGGAATCCATTGAAATCGAACATGAAAGTTTTGGGAAGAAAGAATATTGCTCAGACTCCGAATTGCAGCCAGCACTGATGCCTGATTTGATTGACTGACTGACGGATTGAATTTATATAGCTGCCCACCTGCTTCTATAGCCTGTAAGCCAGAGACGGAATCCCACAATATCACAAACTTCTCAGGACAGAAATCCAGTCACCACTCCAAAGCTAAATAAATTGCAATCAGTTCTGCTGTCATTACATAATCCCATCCATCAGCTGAAACCCCTTTTCCACATTCAGGCAAGGAACAACAAACGGAACCAAACCCCTATCTTCATATACAGTATTTTACAAAAACCCAGATCTGGAAAAAGCTGATCACAGCCTTAATAACTCCAATTGCAAAACAGAATTCTTCCTCACATCCCCCAACAAAATCTTAAATGGGTGATAAATCCACACTGGATTCAAGGACACCATAGAGTCTACTGACACCAGTTTCCTTAAAGGATCTAATTCAGGTCAAGAGGCAAGTCTAATAAAAATTACATGAGGATAGCAGCTATCCAAAATTTTACCAGGATCACCAAATTCCCAGTAGGGAGTGTCTATTCCACCACAAATGCCAAACATCAAGCACTGTAATCTATTCCATAGCATAATGTCAAAAAACCTCTGCCATAAAGTTCCTGATGCACCACGAATAATACAAAGAGCCTTAGTCTGAATTAAATCCAACTTATGTGAAACTGTTTTAGAAGCCGAGGAAAAGACCTGACAGCCATAGTCCAACAAAGACCTCACAAAACACGATATATCAATAAAAGAGACTTTTAATCTGCTCCCCACTGACTCCTAGCAATACTACACAATAAGTGAAGATATGGTTCACACCTACTCTCAACATACTGGACGTGAGGAATCCAATTCAACTTAATCAAAAATTACATCCCAAAATTTAAATTGAAAAACTAAAATAATTGGAAAAGTATATAAAAACAATTCCAAATTCACCAGAACCCTCTTCCACCTAAAAACCATCCCCACAGTCTTAAAGAAAATCTGAAACCTTGTGCACTCCCCCACTATTCCAAATCACTATCTTATTCAATTGTTCTACAGCTCCTTGTTACAATTCTTTAATTCTAAGTATATATCAACACTCCTGAGTTGTTAGGCAAAGATTTGGTTGCAATTGTTAACTTGAAGTCTGCCCACACCTACATTCAGACTTCCCAGAAGAAAGTTGGGCTCTCTGCCGTATGATCATCCTACTCATGACTAGGCTCTTTTCTGACAATACATACACAATTACACAGTTTTTGGATGATATGGCAGACTCACACTCGATTTCTCCGGCGATCCTGTATTTGTTCTCGAAGCAGGGGGCCCAGACGAGCATCCTGAGTTGTGCATTCTGACAAGGTCTGCAAGGCAATGGCCAAGACTGATTAGCAGAAGCAGCAAGGCTGGCTATCTTGGAGAGGAGCAAGGCAGATTTCCAAGTCCACAATAAATGGGAGGAGGATACTAGTCAACCAACGCGGCCAAAGGCCGCTTGTGTAAAAACACATACACGTGGGACACATTATAGTCTCTTTGAGGGCAATAATATAAAGTTGTGGTGGCCACAGCAGTAAAATTAGGAGGGAGAATGGGTACTTCAGCCTTCCAGTAAGCTCAGCTGCAAAGATTGCTGGGGAAAGTGAGGCTATGTGAACGCATGGGCAGGTGTGTGCTCTCCCACCTGACACCCAGAGTCAAATAATAATAATAATGGTAATAGTAGCAGTAGTAGTAATAATAATAATAGGGAGGAGGAGGAAGAGATCACAAAATACAAAGACCTGCAAATAGAAACAGAACGACTGTGGCAAAAGAAAGCAAAGATGGTACCAATAGTAAGAGGTGCCTTGGGTGCAATCCCAAAACATCTGGAGCACCACTCGAAGACCATCAGCACTGACAAAATCCCCATCAGTCAATTGCAAAAGGCAGCTTTACTTGGAACAGCTTACATCCTGCGATGATACCTTTAACACCATCAAACAGCAACATCAGCCTGTCCCAGGTCCTTGGGAAGGACTCAATAAGGGGATAAAAATGCCAAATCCAGTCTAACCATCTGGCTGACTGTGTGACCAACCATAATAATAATAATATCCACCACCACCACGTATGGACCTCAGAGAGGAAAAGGTTGCACATTTCACAGGAATCCATGCAGAAAATGCCTCCTGAGCCACACCAACCTCCATGGTCACGGTCTCTTTTACATAGAACAATTGATGCACAGCCCTCCTGCCCCTCTCCTGCTCCCTAGAGACGACTTGCTCCCTTGGGCCCTCACCAATCTCCCCTTACCTGCAAAAAAGCCACAGCACAGGCCTCTGCTTGGAGCAGCCGTCCATACAGGGACACCCACTGGTTGACCAGCCACAGGATCTTTTGCCTTTTCCCCAGGATATAAGCAGCTTTGTCCTGCTCCGAGCCCTTGGAAGATTCCGAATGGAAGGTGAGCATAAGTCAAGGAGGTGCAGGCCCAGGATGATGCAACAGACCCCGTTCCAGTTCGGAGGGTGGGAGGGGGTTCTTTCTGGGTGAGGCTTAACTTCTTCCCATGGCAGCAATATCTGGGAGTGGCACGCTTCCAGAAGCATGTGCAGCTGACATTTTAACTTGCCCACAATGTCCAGAGTAATATGAGGTTAAAGACATTGGGGGATATTATAGCCAGCCACCATAGTTGTTGGAAGTATTCCAAAAGTAGCAGTAGTGAGAGGCAGACAGGTATCAACAGTGGGGCCCTGAGTTGCTGGGCATGTCCTAAGCTGATCAGCCCCTCCATGAACTCTAGGCCAGGCTTCCCAATCTACTGCCTCCACATGGGTTGCAATTCAGCACATCAGGGAGGCACTGGGTTGGAGAAGGTTGGTAATGGACAGCTTGACTGAGACTTCATTTTAAAGTTGTTGTTGTTGTGTGTGTCCCCCTCCCTGTATATTGATGCAAAATTCTGCAAATTAGAGTTATATGGATCTCATGACTATCAATACGTATGGCATGGAAAAGTGAGAGGAAGGAGTCTTCAAGGAAAAAAATATATTGGAGGCGTGTGTGTGTGTGCATGTACGGGGCATGCAGGATTTTCCTGCTAGTATCAAACTTGATTGGGACTCAGAAATAGCATATAAAAGGGGACTGGCGTGAAGTTTCTGGGGAGAATTTAAAAATAAAAAACAGCAAAACCAGATGTTATATTTAGCTATGAACATATCTGGTGCAGCCTCTAGAATTCCAACAGACTGAGAACAATGGGGATTGTAATTTAATACATCTGGGGGGCATTTGGTTGGGGAATATTGCCCTAATATAAAGGTAAGGTCTTAACCACCTTTGGGACGAATCAGACCCTCACAAGGTGCTATCTCCTTCCTCTGCTGCACTATATCAATTTAGCACAAAGAATGAGGCACGGAGAGAATTACAGTAGTCTTTGCCAAAGCAGCCCAGTATAGTCTCACTCCAAGAAAGCCTTTTGCTGACAAAGGCTTCTCCATCTAAGATCCAAGGCAGAGGTAACTGAGAAGGATATTGTTGGAGCAGAGTTGTGCACAGCTGTGGCGTCGGCATGAACACGCTGTACGTCAGGAGAAAATCTCCCAGAAATGTATCTGCGAAGAGGAGAGTAGCCGTTCTGAATCATGACTTCCAGGCCAGATGCCGTTCTGATTTTCTGCCAGCTGGTGTAGAAGATTTGCATTCGTTCTCCTCCACCCTGACATAAAGCTCCATACACAATCGAACACAAGAACAACCACAGACCACGAGGCCAAAGGGATGAGCAAGTGGCAAGCCCCCCTCTATTGAAACAAAGCCCATGGATGCTCTTCCTGTCCTAGAGACCATCTACTTGATTAGCGCTGGGGTCTTTCCCGGCAAGGTATGATCCCCAAACAGGTAGTTTTTTTACTGAGGTACGGATAGCATGGTTGTTTTCCCACATCTTTTTCATTTTGTTTCTTTCCACAAAGGCCATTAAGAGAAAGATAGCGTAGCTGCACGGTGTCTTTTAATTGGCCAGACTAGAACAGGAATGCTGTTCTTGGCCTTTGAGTGACATCCTGGAAAAGGGAAAGGATCACATCCAACTATGGCTGTGTTCAGAGAAGAAAAGTGGGTGGGGCCAGAGCAACCATTAAAATTATTTAATTTAAATTTAGTAATACCAAATATTTATTTATGAAACTTTTGCCCATGTTGTCATTCTTAAAAATAGTGCAAAAATAGTGAATCAATTGCATAAAATAAAAAACAGGTACAAGTAGTCCTCCCTTAATGACCATTCATTTAACGATGATCCAGAACTATGACGGCCTTGAGAAAAGTGCTTTACAACCCCCATGGTCATGTGATTGTGATTTGCAAACTTTTTTTACAACGGTTGTTAAACGGATCACCACGGTCATTAAGTAAATCATGTAGTTGTTAAATGAATTCCAGCAAAAAACATCCATTGGGAAAGCTGGATTTGCTTAATGACCACGTGATTTGTTTAATGACCATGTGATTCACTTAATAACCATCGTAAAAAAGGTCATAAAATCAGCTCCGATTCACTTAACAACCAAATTGCTTAGCAACCTAAATTCCAGTCCCTATTGTGGTCAGATAGCGAGGACTACCTGTAATAGAAACAGGTAACAGTCTCCAGGAATCTAATAATCTTCCTTTTGTAATACAGTGAGAAGGACCATTATAGCAATTTTTGGAGGGGCCTTATGACTTCGTGCAGCGTGGGTTGCAGACCCTTGCCTTAGAAGACCTTGATATGAAATCATTCCTGGGGTACGAGTCTCTACTCAGTCCTGCTGTGGACAAATTAGTTGCCTGCAGTCCTCAACTTCATACAGTATTGGCTTATAAGACAATTGTTCTGGAGATTTTTCCTTTATGCAAACTAACTACAGGTAGTCCTCGCTTAATGACCACAATCAGGATTGGAATTTCCATCACTAAGCAATGCAGTCGTAAAGCGAGACATCATGTGACTGCTTTGCTTAGTGACTGCAATCCTGGCACTCCCGACTGCTGTCATTAACTGAGAATTGTGGGTCATTAATCAGAGGGAGTCCCAGGTAAAGAATGTGGGGACGCCACAGGGGATGGGGGAGACCTGGGAGGCCCAGAGGAGGCCATGCGTGAGTTGGGGGGTTGCTGCAGTACGGCACAAAGCCACAGCCGCCCCTGGAAGCTTCAGCCACCCCGGCCTGGCCCAGCCGCGTTTACGACTGCAGGGGCACTGCAACGCCCCCCACCTCCCTATCTCCCCACCCCCAATCTATGCCCTTTCGGCTGCCTTGCACAGCGGCACTCAGCAGCAGCACCGGGGCTGGGACTGAAGTAGAGGCCAGGGCCTTCAGCAGTCTCAGCCAGCTGCCACCGCCCCCAGGCCTCTACTTAGTCACAGCCCCACCACTGCCATTGAAAAATGCCACCTCGAGCCCAACACCGTGGCCAGCCACCCCAGCACCACCGCGCAAAGCCCCAGTTGCCCCTGCCGCCCTGCGCTCCACAAGCTCTGCCCCACCCAGCTGACCTTTGCCATTTTCCTCCGGCTGCTGACGAGGCACACCCGGCCTGACCCTACTGAATGCGAGACAGACGCCGGCCACGCAAGGCCTTCTTCCCGAGGCTGCTTGTGCCATTCTCCAAGCCACTTGCGCCATTCCTTCTCCAAATCCCATGTCCCATTCTAACAATCCTTCGGAAACCTTCTGGTCTCCCCCGAGTCTCACAAGAATGGGCACGGTATTTGGAAAAGAAATGGTGCGAGCTGCCCCAGGAAGAAGGCTTGGCATGGCCAGCGTCTGCCTCACATACAGGAGGGTCAGGCCGGGTGTGCCTTGTCAGCAGCAGAAGGAAAATGGTGAAGATCAGCTGGGCACAGCAGAGCCTATGGAGCGCAGGGTGGCGGGGGCAACTAGGGCTTTGTGCAATGGTGCTGGGGTGGCTGGCCATGATGTGGGGCTTGAGGTGGCATTTTTCAGTGGCAGGGCAGGGCTGGGGCTGAAGTAGAGGCCTGAGGAGAGGTGGCAGCCGGCTCAGACTGCTGAAGGCCCCAGGCCTCTACTTCAGCCCCAGCCCTGGCACTTCTGCCGACAAGTGCTGCTGTGCAGGGCGACCAAAAGGGCATAGATGGGGGGGAGTTCAGTAGGTGGGGGGAGTTACAGCACCCTTGCAGTCATAACTATGGGCGGGCTGCCAAGTGCCCAAATTTTGATCATGTGACCGTGGGGATGCTGCAATGGCTATAACTTCAGGCACGGTCTTAAGTCCATTTTTTCAGCACTGTTGTCATTTCGAACAGTTGCTGAATGATTGGTCGTTAAGTGAGGACTACCTGTACATTATACTCACCAACAGGATCAGAGAGTGTAGAGTCTGAACGCATAGTTTCCAATAAGTAATCAAGTATTTTTTCAGGGGTCCCAGCCATCACTGAATACCTGAAGGAAAAAACAAGATATTGGTATCCGAGGTAGCCTGGGGTCACAAAGAGTCGGACACGACTTAACGACTGAACCACAACGACAAAACTCAAGAGACTGATCTAACATCTACCAAACAGCTATAGCTCACCAGGTTTGGAAGCCCTTCCTTGACTCATTTAAGAACTCACAGGTTGGTTGCATTTGTGCCCATGATGGTTTCCCTCACCTTTGCCTCATATAATTAATCATCCACTCCAGCCTATAAGCAACGGGTATAGATTGCAGAGATGGGAGCCAGGTGTTCATAAACAAAGCCTGCATACAGGTTACACCAAGACAATTTGCACAATGAACCTTACTGAAGCAAAGAGATTTAAGCACCACATTCACATGGAGTTAGTGACTTCCATATAAAACATATGAGGTGGGGAGGAAGAGACTGTCTGCAAAGGTGGGGGTGGGGAATGAGGAGGCAGTTGCAACAGAGGAAGGAGCAGGGAAATGAGGGGGCAGATTGCTGTACCTACTGCTCCCTGGAGTCCCAGGAAGATGACTGGAATTACTGCCTTGTGAATTCTTTTCTAAAACAAGCACCACTTTCCCATGTTCCTTCAGCCGTAGGGTGTTAGCTTCAACATCCTAGGAAGGAAAGCAAATGATTATGGGTTAGCATACATCATCATACGCTGGCCAAAAAATTGACCGAGAAAGAAAAGAAATAATCCCACTTCTGAATTCTTTACTAGATTTGACATCCATATGCCAGTCCTGTGCAGCCCCACTACCAGGCTCCTGGCATCTTGTCAGGGTGCTGGCATAAGGCATGCACTCCAAATGGCTTATTTTAACATATCAAAGCAGAGAAGCATCTTGTCAATCACAGACATCCTAGCATTTTAGTTTGCATGAAGTCTGCAATATGCACTCAAGTACTGCAAGGAGGCTGGCTAATCAGTGTGATCAAGGCTGGCGACTGTTGGAATTTAGCAGAAAAAAATCTACAATACCTATTCACCCTCCATTTGGGGCTCTGCATCATCGCTCTAATATTCATTGATGTTTATTAATGTATGTCAGAGGTAACAGAAGCAGTGGCATAATAGAGGTTGCGTACAATTTGCATTAGCCCAATACAAACAGAGGCAATGATACAGAATACAATTGGGCAATGTGTGACTTTCCAATTGTTGATTACAGTAGTCAAGGTCACTTAAACATGGGAATTTGGGTTCACCCCCATCTAGAAAGCCACATATTGCTAATCCAGCTAGGAACAAACAAATTAGAGTAGAATAGATTCAAAGGGCAGGGAAGTTGCACACAAGAGAAGGGTAACTGGGTTCTGGAAAAGATACAGCCATGAAGAACAGTTTGGAAACACACATAAGGGAAGACAGAAGGGTGTTTAAGTACTTCATGGCTTAAATTTGAAGTAGACCGTGAACCTAATTTATACCTGCCTCTCCATCCTTCAGTGCTCTCAACTTCCTTGGATAAGGGACAAGCCTCCTTCCACCAATCAAAGTATACTTAATGTTGCAAATCTGTCCCCAAACACAACAGCCTCAGTCTCCAGCATGGTGGGTTTCCAAGCCTACCTTGAGAATCCGGTTGAAGTCCCTTTTGTCCACTCTCAAGAAGTGGCAACTGTCTTCACGGAGGATGATGGTGGCAGCACGGGGGGCATCGTTCACGAGTGCCAGCTGACCAAAGTCATCACCCTCATGCAGGGTGGACACTAAACCCTGCAGAATAAGTGAGTGGACCAGTTATTTGATTTCCAGAGTCTAGATGCCACCTTGGCAAATATGAGTTGCCATACTGAGATCACTTGACTATCAAAACCGCAAATTTGTTCTTTTCCTGGTTTTGTACTTTATTTCTAACTTAACCAGGAGGAAACCAAATTACATACAGCCTAGGAGGAAAGGTTTTAAGGGCAACTGTTGTAAGGACAAAAGGTTAAGCACACAACTACATTAATTTTGACTTGCAAAGGCACACCCCCTGAATGTCTTCCACGATATGGTAAACCTGTTTTCATCCAGCAACATGGTGTTCCACCTTACTTTAACCTCTTAGGTATATTTATTTTCTATTGTATGGCTACTGTACTCTGTTATCAGTTTACAATAAGTAATATAAGCATACATAGAAAGTGAGCACACCAGAAAAAGTCAAACTACTTCCCCACTTTACCTTTCGGCCATACTCTCTCTCTATTTGTATAGATATACATGTTTGTGTGCAAACTTAACTAAGTACCCATGCCAGCTTAAGGGGGTGGGAAGCTGATCTGCAGTGGGCTAATTCATTCGCATGGATAATTTTCAGCACTGCAATTGTCCATAGGGTGGGGGAGGGGAAATTTTGGAACACAGAATTTTATTGCAATTTATATTCTTTCATGGATTTATGAATAGGGAAGGGAAGAGATGAGGTTATGTCTAGGAGAATTACAGAGGTTTATGTTAACCTTGCACATAAGGGCACTTTCAGGTAAACTTGACACCAGACTTCCCCAGCTGACATGATTATTGTTGAGAATTTGGGGAGTTGGAGCCCAGAAACCTGGAGACTGCCTGGACCAGTCTTTCTCAACCTTAGCAACTTTAAGATATGTGGATGTCAACTCCCAGAATTCCCCAGCCAACATGGCCATCTGGGGAATTCTGGGAGTCGAAGTTCACATATCTTAAAGTTGCCAAAGTTGAGAAACACTGGCCTGGGCTGTTGAAAGCTGGGTTATTATAAAACAAGAGAAGAGTTAGAACATGGCAGAGTTTGTAACACTGTAAAAGTTTGAGATAAACCTGTACATTATTTGATTGCAAATTCAAGCAACTCTAAAGACTTAAAGCATCAATCTGAGGGCTAGAAACTTTGAAAGAAATAAGATTTCACTCTTTTTTTGGTATCCAAACGCCTAGAATTATTGGACTTATTCTGACCATTTGATGCCTACAGAGATTAAAGGTTCACACCTTATCATGGGTAACAACATTGACTGATCCCTTCCAAATGATGTACCAGGATGTGCCCTTGTCCCCTTGGCTGAACACTGTGGGGAAAAAAAAAAGGACTGTGTGTTAGTGATATGGAAATTTCAGTATAGACAAATGAAGTGCAGTTAAAAATGAACATTTTTAGAAATAAAATCAACAGAAGAAATGAACATCTTGAGCTGGAGTGGAGTTATGAATAAGAGAGTTAACTAGGAACCTCTTAAAAGGGATATATGGATCTAAAGAGAGAAGAATGAATATCAAACTGACAGCTCTCCTGCCTGACTTCACAGGACAGAGGATTGTTGAATGCCATAGTTGTTCTTTTTGACAGTGGTTGGCATAAGTTGTTGTGATACTGCAACTGGCATGCATAAAGATGCATAACCATTTCAAAGACGCCAACTCACAGTGGCTACACCCAATGGCTGCATGAAGTGGCAATATGGGATACAGGAGGAGCACTGTCAGCGAGAGAAAGAGCAATACCAAAGTGACAAAAAAACCTGTTACTCACACACAGTTCCAGCCTTGGCATGGGACTCAAACAGCAGTACTGCAGCCAACTCTCTCTTCACCTGTAGCAAGGGGGAAACAGCCGGTGAGTAGGCGCTAGAGTAACATGTTTCACCGAGCTGTTGCACATGTGGGAAAACAACAGTTGGTGACTGAAGTGAGCATGTGGCGTCAGGCAGCATCTAAGCCACATCCTGGATTTCTAAACTCAGTCCATACTAAGACAGACCTCTGGAGGCCAATTGAAGGTTTACAAAATAGTATGTGTAATGCTATGTGGGAAAGACCTTGGGAGTCGGGGCAAAGAGATGGTGCCTAGGGAACAGTCAGATAAGAGACAGCATAGCCCACAGCTGGACAGTGAGCAGGGCAAGAGACTCAGAAGAGACCCTCCCTAGTTTCTCAGGCTGCAAAGAAGACGGCAGGAGATTGGTACTTTCAGACTTGCAAGATTCTCTTAATGTAGCTTTACAATAAAGTAGAATTAGCTCATCTGGTTGGGTTTTCTGTCTGATCTAGCTGGTAAGGCTGACAATATGCCAGCTTTTAAGTTTCCAAACATTCTTCATTGGCGGAAAAAGGAGAATGAATGAGTGAGAGAATGAGAGGAAGGGAGGGAGGGAGGGAGGGAAAGGAGTGTATAAATGGTGTGCAAATCATGTCTATACCAAGGGACAATCTTAAATGGGAAGTCTGCAGAGGTACTGAGCATGAAAATGAGCAAACTCAGGGAGGCAGTGAAGGACAGGAAGGCCTGGCGCAATATGGTTCATGGGGTCACGAAGAGTCGGACACGACGTAACAACTGAACAACAACAACTGCAGAGGTACAAATGAAGTCTTGTCAGGTAGAAAAGTTGGGTTAGTACACACCACAAAATTTCCCAAAGCTTGCTGGGAAGGAGAAACACGCAAGTAATTGTTGGTCTCTGATTTTAGAAACATAAACTTAAAAACTGTAAAAGCCAATACTGTTGGCGTCCATAGATCCCTTAGGAAATGGAAAGTAAAAAAAGGAACCATGGCAACAAAGCACTGATTACTGTAGGTCAGGGTTCCTCAACGTTGGCAACTTTAAGACGGGGGGACTTCAACTGGGGAATTCTGGGAGTTGAAGGCTGGCTGGGGAATTCTGGGAGTTGGTCCACCCGTCTTAAAGTTGCCAACATTGAGGAACCCTGCTGTAGGTGACTGGTTCTGGATTTCCCACATCTGTTTCTAAAGTAGCTTTGCACGGCATCAGTTCTGCCAGCGACATCCTGCTTGTTTGGATCTCTGGACTGCTGCGCCTCTGCGTCATAGCGTAGCTCCTTCCTGTCTTGTCCTCCACAGACCTCAACAACATGGAGCACTTCACCAGAGAAATCTCAGTGCAATCACCAAGGGTTTGCTTCCTTAAATCAACAAGTAAATTACACAGTGTACATTGGCAACCTGAATGGGGAAAGGGCAAACAAGCAAATAAGAAAATGCAGTAGGGCCCGTACTGAACATGATTTCATTTATTCCATACGTCTAATCAGTAGATATTCAAGGCATATGGACAGGACAGAGTAACCTGTAGGACAATAGCAAAGCTGAACAGGAATCACTCCCCTTATTCTAATGTATAGGTTTTATGCCAGCTGTAACTGCTGGATTGGGTAGATGGATTTGGAGTGACTGAGAGTTGATTACACAGATATGTAGCTATTAGACTAGCTGGGAAATTCATATCAAATGGTATAATCAGGGGAGGAGTACCAGAAAATATAAGTTGTCCCATTTGTTTTGTTACTAAAAATTTCATTTATATGTAAACACATTCATTGCTTACATATGCACTGGAAGCAGTAGATTTTATTAGAGGTGCTATCTTTTGACGGTTGCCATTTTGTTCCTAGAATGCTGGAGACTTTTTCAAAGCATTCTGGGAAAAAAAGCATGGGCCCTGCAATAGAATGGCACGATGGCTGGGACATACAGAAAAATAAAATGATAGCCATAGGGCATCCACTTAAGTTGACAGAGAACCAGAAAAAAAAACCCCAATCCTTTCCACTCTCAAATGTATGACGGACAAGATGATAAAAACAAATCAATTCCTGCCTATTTGTTATTCACAGCACAGTCGTAATAAATTAAAGTTAGGCCAAATGAGGCAGAATCTGTCAGTCAGTCACTCACCGAACTGGAGAGATGGGCTACAGCTTTGACATGCAGTAACTCCTCAAAGATCAGTGCAAGTTCCTCATCTGTGCGTTGGTTAGGACTGGAGGAGAAAGACCAAAATGAAATACAAGATATTCCAGACTCTCCCATCACTTGACGTTACATTGCTGATCTCAGATCTCTGCATACGCTAACATTTTAAGCTCGTATGATTAAATTCACAGCTGTGTGTAGTCCTTCTCTCTCCTTGGGAAGGACAAGGATATGTGCCAAGTATTCATGCTTCATTTTTGACAGGAAGACCCTCTTAGCCTTCATACTCATTCCTGGCTTCTATATGAATGTTAGGTCCATCACCCAGATCTTGTAAAGCTTAGCTCTGCAATACTGAAAACCATAAATTCCCCTTTTT
This sequence comes from Liasis olivaceus, assembly GCA_030867105.1. Lineage (NCBI taxonomy): Eukaryota > Metazoa > Chordata > Lepidosauria > Squamata > Pythonidae > Liasis > Liasis olivaceus. The sequence continues at coordinate 139,587,359 of CM061348.1, forward strand.
AAAGAGCAAAAGGAAGACTGAGTTGGTGAAGCTCCACATGATTCTTACAGTATGCACTGTAGTAAGGCACAGAAAAATCTTCCAAAGTTTGTCCACTAGACTCCTTTAAGGGACTTGAACAGAAAATTAAATGTTCTTGTGGTCCAGTAGGTTCTTAGTTTCTGGCACTCTTGCAAGGAACTGGTGCTTCTTCTGGTGATCTTTTATTCTCATTTAAATACACGTACAAAGATATATACACGGGCACACATATTTACACCGTGGTAAAGTTTTTGCTTCACATGCAGAGGGACTCCAATTCAAACCTCAGTGTCTTCACTGAATAGAAACTATAGAACAGTATGAGTTAAATACAGTGAATCAAACAATAATTATACACCACTGTACGGTACTATGATCCATATACCAACTTCTTGAAATTTCCCCATTTTTTTCCCTGTCTGCCACATGGCTCAATACTTACGGTTTGCGTAGGATGGTAGTGAGCAATGCAGTCGGGCCCAGCTGGGTCAGCAATGCCAACGCTTCCAGCAGCTCCTCTCCATCCTTGTCTTCAGCACTTGGTTCCAAGGCCACAAATCGGAAGAACTGAGCATCTCGATCTTGAAAGAAGCTCTCCTGTCGTACTGCATAGACAAAGGGAGGTGATTCCAGGGCATAAAGGAGGAGATAAGGAGGAAAGGTCAAGAAATGGTCTGATTCCACCACTAAGACTGCAAGGGAGATGTACTACCATATCACCATCTCATTACCTCTTACGGTATTAGAGATAATGAAAGTGATCTGGATTTAAAGAAGAAAAGATCCTTTGGAGTATATGTGGACAAGCATGCTCAGGGAAAGAAAAAAGGCTCATCCACACAGCCTCCTTATTCTAGCATGAACATACTCCATTTATCAGTTTCTGAGGACAGGGCACTGGCTTCATCTCACAGATAGCCCACTGCTGAGCCAGGCTGAAGCTGGTCCAAGCTCTTCTGGTTCATCAGTAGACTTTGCTGGAGTGACCAAAACATGCATGACAGGGAGCAGGGCCTCCCAGTCCAAGAATGGGCATAATTGGCATGCAAGATGAATTTATGCAAAGGTCCCTGCCTGCATCTCAAGCAAGAGCCACAAGTCCAGGAGGACCCCCAAATTGCACACCAGCTCTGTCTAGGGAAATGCTACCTCATTGAGAGTCAGAAGTGACACCTCACTAAACCAAGAAGGGTGAACAACTCAGAGCCACTCCGTCTTGCTAGGGTTGAGTTAGAGATGGCTCCTCCCCACCCATATCGTCACAGCTTCTAGGCACTGGGACAACATCTGAGCAGCACTGCCTGACCAGCCGGAGTGGAAATCTACAGCTGAGTATCATCAGCATACCAATAATACTGCACCCCGTGCCATTAAATAACCACATCCAGCAGTTTCATGTAAATATCAAAAAGGAGCAGTGAGAAACTTGAGCCCTGAAAACCCAACACTGCAGGGGCCTAGGGTTAGACCTCTCCTTCACCATGACCAACGCTGACTGGAATTGGCCCTGAAGAAGGAAGAGAACCACTGCAAAACAGTGCCCCCACTCCCATCCCCCAAAGCCTTTCCAGAAGAATACCATAGTCAATGGTATCAAAAGCCATTGAGAAATCAAAGGAGGGCCAGGATGGAGGTACTACCCCCATCCCGGGCTTCCAGAGTCATCAGTATGACCAATGCCATCTCAATACTATAATCCAGCCTGAACCCTGATTGAAAAGAGTCCAGATAATCCACTTAATCCTGGACCTACCACCCTTTCAACAGCCTTCCTTGAAAAGGGAAGGTTGGAGTGTGGACAAAAGTTGTCCAAAATGATTGGGTCCAAGGATGGCCTCTTAAGAAGGTGCGAACCACAATCTCCTTCGAGGCAAGAGGAACACCCCCTCCAGCAAAGAGGCCTTAACCAAGGCTTTCACCCAACTACATGCCACTTCCCGAGAGGCTTTAACCAACCAGGAGGGGCATCGGTCCAGAACATAGGTGGCAAATACATGGCATTATATAGAAAAAGCTGAAATTAAGGCCAAGTTAATACCCTCCTGCTAGGTTTTTGGGCAATGCAAATGAGCTCTTCCAAAATCAACCAAGGGGAAAAAAACAGCTATCATACACAGGCAAATACTGGGATCTCTACAAATGGAACTGCTTTTTCCCAGGCTACGAAGAACCAATCTCTGATTTAAAAATAACCTGTGTTACTTTCTGGGAGAGCAGCAACACTACTAGCTTTGTTATAGAAGCACAATGAAAGATAGGATTGTTTAAAGGATGTTGAATGAAAGAATGACAGATATGAAACAAATCTTGCCTGATGCAGAAATAGTGGAATCAGAAATACTGGATTAAAAAAAAAGTGTGGATTACAAGATACTTAAAGTATTTTAAATATTCAAGGTATTTAAAGTGGAAATACAAGTGGCAGGCCTAGAGAATGACCCAGATAAGGACTCTTTACTGAATATACAAAAGAAGCTGGCTGAAGTTTTAAAAATTAAAAGGGAAATGCAAATGATAAACCAAGAGAATGCCTGGATAATGTCTTTTTATTGGATTTATAAAAGAGGCTTGTTAAAATCTCAAAGAAGCCTATGCGATGGGATAAAGAAGAATTGAAGAAAGATCAAATCCTATAATATTTGAATGAACTAAAGATTATGATTTCAGAGATAAAAGGAAGGAATATAAAGTTGGTTTATTTGATCAAGGTTAAAATAAGACGTGTTTTTATGAAATTCTGGCAACCCTTTATGGACTTTTTGCTGACACCAGGATTGAAAAGTTGATGTCTTAGGGATTTGCTTATGGATAAGGGTTGGGTTATGCGAAGAAGAGATATCTGTTTGTAACCTTAGAGGGTGTGAAAAGCTACCAAACTTGTTTATACTTGTTATGAAGCAGATTGGAAGTCATTTCTTTATATGTTTCTTTTCTTTTTCTTTCTTTCACTCTTTCCTTTTTCTTTTCTTTCTTCTTTCACTTTTTCTTTCTTTGAACTTTTTCCTTTCACTTTCTGAGTTTAGTTTATATCGGTTTTTATTACTGTAATTAAAATCTTTTACATATATATGAAAGCACATTGTTGTGGATGCATGAATGAGACCATAGCTTCTTCAAGGGGTTGCCAAGGGGTGCAAATCCATTCCAAAGCACCTTTCCTCTTTTAAATCCACATCACCGCACAACCCTCTCTCTCACAGCTTTGCTTTATCTCAAACCGGCAGTCCTGACAGAGAAGGGGTACCAAATCGAATTATAGTTTCCAGGAAACCAAAGGTAGGAAGACATGTTTGGTTTGGAAAGAGATCTGGGCAGCACTACCCCATTTATAAATCTAAGCTGAACTGGGCAGGGGGTTAAAGGGTCAGTGAGCAACAGGACATTTAGGGGTGGGCTGAGCAAGACCCGCTCGAACAGCTCAGTGCTCTTTTTATGTACTGTACAGAAATCAGAGCCTACCTCAAGGGATGGTCAGCGCAAGCTCCCTTCAGGCAGATGAGAGGAAACTGAGTGCTGGGTTGGTGGCCAGTATGTATCTCTTGCCTAGTCTCAGTAGGGAAGAGATGACTGATGTCACAGTAAGATACATGACTGGCTCTGTGACCTCACAGCCAGACCAACCAACCAACCAACCAACCAACCAACCAACCAACCAACCACATAATTTCTCCCAAAAGCAAAGACTCTGAGGCAGTGTTTTTCAACCTTGGGAACTTTAAGAGCATGCTGGCTGGGGAATTCTGGGAGTTGAAGTCCACACAGCTTAAAGTTCCCATGGTTGGAAAACACTGCTCTGAGGCCTCATTTCCTTTCATTTACAGATTTGGTTCCATTTTGTGCCCTGCCTTTCTTCCACAGAACTCAAAAGTGGCAGAGCCAGGATTTCCTACTGGTCTTCCATCCAGGAACTGATGGACTACATCTGCTTAGCTTCAGCAAAATTAGAACATCTTGTGACTTTGGATCATACCCAGGGATACTCTGTTATTTGTTTGCTTTACAAAAATATAGCTAAAATCTTGCTAGAGAAAACAAAGAGTAGGAACAAATAGACAATTTTCTCAAAGGAGGGAAGAAAGAAGTAGAATTCCCCAATGGTCTGTATTGGGACCAGAAGCATAAAAAAGTTCTCAGAAGATCACAAGTACTGATAAAAGTAAGACACGGGCATGAAGGCTGTTCATATTACATTTCCAGTAAATATCACCAGATCAGTGGTTCTCAACCTTAGCAACTTTAAGACGCATGGACTTCAACTCCCAGAATTCCCCAGCTAGCCACAATGCCTTAAAGTTCCCAAGATTAAAAAAAAACACTGCCTTAGAGTCTTTGCTTTTGTGATAAATTATGTTATTGGTTGGTTGGTTGGTCCACGCGTCTTAAAGTTGCCAAAGTTGAGAAACACGGCACTAGATCATTTTTAAAAACCATTGTGAGGATCAAAGGAGAAGAGTTTAGCTAAAAGCAATGCAGAGAAGAAGGTGTAGAGAGGGTATTTTGCAAACTGCCACATTTTTATTCTCACACAGAGTGACAAACTTACCATGAGACAACACTCCTTCATCCATCAACACCTGACAAAGCCCAAGGGCCTGGCTGCGGGTCTGCACTGAAAGCCCTGCACTAAGGAGCGCATCTACCAGCTCCTTCCCAGAACAACACTGCCTGGAAGAAACACAAAACAACAGTGATTGCCAAGTGCCTTTGAGATCAAGACATGCTTTGAATTCCAGGTAGGACCATTCAGTGTTAAAGCTTCAGGTCAGTGTTTCTCACACTTTCTGCAATCATGGACACTAAATAAACGTTTGGAAAATGCAGGATCACCTCATTAAACAAATCCCTCCTCTCTGAGCATGGGAGTTCATTTTGGGGCTGAGTAAAATAAGCTATAGTTGCATTTTTTAAAATGGAGGGATGTGAAACCATGCACAAAGATCATCATGGTTTGTTACAGATGCTACTCTCCCCTTTCCTCCCTTGTTGGGGAAAGAAAACCGGCGTTGACTGAAGTTTCCTGCTTAGGTCCATTAGAAGAATTCCACCCATCATTAAACTGAGGAATTTGCTCCCACAAGCTGGCAAAAGCTGTAGCATAATAATTATATACGACCAGAGTGACGGAAAGAGAAGGCTTCTGCCATCAAATCATAGGTTTCCTGGAAGTATCCAGTTGGACATTATGGAACCAACAGCTTAAAGCAGAAAGACTTGACTCTACCAGGAATGGAAATATAAACCCATAGAGCATTATATCATTTGCTTAATACTTAACTCTCTGTCATCAACTCTGTCAGTAGTTCTCTGCAATTTCAGCCAGGGACCTTTCCCTTCACCTGCTACCTGTTCCTTTTCTACTGAAGATGCCATGGACTAAGCCTGGGGCCTCCAAGCGTGTAAGCTACCACTGATGATGACTCCTTTTGCATGGGGCTAATCCAGCCATGCTCTTCTCCTAGTCTTTCCTCAGCAGTATTATCTCATGCTACCAAAGAGGTCTGAACTCCTATAGGAGAGAAACAGTGCGTGAAAAGTGTCAACGTATAAAATTTCCTGCGTTAAATCTTCCCTGAAAATGCCCTCCTTGAGACAGTTTTCCCTCCACCTCAACTGGGCTCAACTTTAGTTTTGGAGGCCAGCTAGGGAATAAATATTTTAAAAACAGATGAAAGAAGGCCACATTCAGCTCTAGTCTCTCATTTATCCAAAGGAAAAATATTCAATTGCAAGGCCCATGTTTTCCCCTTAAGATGTTGTCTCACATTCAAGACTTGTACCAATTCTGCTGACAAGATCACCAAATATTTCCACTTGCATGATATTCTCGAACTCTGATGTGGAAAGAAGTGAGTAGGTCACCAATCTCCCAGGGATTTTGCTCAAATATTGTAAAATGTTAAAATGCAGTTGTCAAAATGAACTGCCTGGGAAATTCCCTCACTCCACATTCCCTAAAAGTCCAAAATTTGTATTTTGAAAACCTAAAATTCTAATTTCATTTCATCTCTAATCAGGGACCTCGAATCAATGGAATTCAAATCATTCAGGGCACGTTACCTGACTTCCACATGAGAGCATCAGTGACGTCTACCTGTACCGCAATGTCATCTACCTGTACCTCACTTTCAAGAGTCACCCCATGGGGGGGAAAAAAACCACGCTCACAGACATAGCAAAGTACCAGCTGCTTTTCATTCCTTCCTCCAGGGGGCCAGGTGTCTACGTACCTGTGAAGTCGGAGGTGATGCTTATGATCACGGATTAAGTCTGGGTACATGACTACCAAGTGTGCGCAGAGGAGCCTCCCTGCCCTCCGAATTTTGTTGGAGGACGCCTGCAAAATAAAATGTGAGAAGGGCTACTGCACCTGAGCTCATCTTCCAGATGCTGGGTATCAGTGAATACTAATTTGGGGAGGGGGGGGCAAGAGGAAAGGGCTGCTGGCTATGTTTTAAGAATCATCAATGATACATATGCAGAAACATTTGCATCATATTAAGAAACGCTTCACCTTGCAAACATATAGGATAGCAATCTTTATAGAAATAAAAATAAAATTAAAAAAAACTTACGTAGAAAAGCAGTCTTAAGCTCAAGAACTATGCTCCTATAACAGATGATCTATCTAGACATCATCCTCCCTTTCATATCACCCCGTAACTGGCATTGCAAGGCACACTGCCTTTGATTCTGGTGGTGTTCCATAACCATCATGCTTGGTAGCCATTGATAGACTTATCCCCGTGTCTTTCAGACTCATTTTTAAATGATTGGAAGCATGCGGGCGATACAATATTTGTTTGCACTGAGATTTTATTTAAAACTAGATTGCTTTTAAAGAGATAATTCCTATAAAAACATATTTTTTAAAAAATGATCTGACCTCCAATGTATTTGTTGGCATCTCCTGAAAACCTGTTTAAATCAAAGTTGTGAATAAATGCATTTGAGCTCTGATTATTTTTTAAAATCTGTTTTTAAGATTTAAGCAAGTTTTTTAATTAGATGCAAACAGGTACTAGGTTGGCCTTCCTATGTTCTGAAACACCTCTTCTGAATTTAATCCAAAACACTGCATGGCCTGAATTTGCATAATCTTGTTGTATGTTCACAATAAAAATACCAATCAAGGATTAACAACCAGGCTTCCTAAATATAAATGTCAAATTCTTCTGGTCAATGGGATCAGTAAGGAACATGAGAAGCCTCCAGCTCCTATGATATGAATAAATACTTTTATTAATAAACTTCTGAAAGTTAAGTAGTGCTTTCATGTGCTTACACTACTCTACAAGCACCAACTTAGCATAATAATTAGAATACTTCCACTAGATTGCAGATGTTGGCAGGAAGAAGGGGACCAAAACACAAAATTAGCAAATTCAAAGCAGAATACAGATCCGAACAGAGCACTTCCATTATCAAATTCATTGCCGCCAGGCTGGTAACTCTGTGTAATGTTACAGTAAACCACCAACGTCCACCTTCCCCAACTTGGAACCCTCTAGAGATGTTGGCATTACAACTCCCACAACTGCCAGTTGGTACGGACAACTTTTGCAGAGGGCACCTATTCAGGGATGGCGATGTAGACCTTAAGGAACCAGTGACCTTTGTCATATTTTACCTGAGACTTTTTTGATTGCACACTTGTCATATTTATTACCTGCTTTAGGTTGTGGCCAGGCACCAGGGCTGATTCACTCTCTGGAAGAGGAGTCTGGAAATAAAAACAAAAACAAAAATCAAGGATATTTCCTTAGTCAGTTTACAAAGTGAGGAAGGAACTGTCCCTTACATTTGTTAAGTCCAGGACATCACAAATAGTATCCTCAGTTCAAAGGAAGTGACCAAGAAACCCAGTTGAGTTCTATTTTTATATTGTGTTGTGTCTCCATCCTTCACCACTGCATCACATCAGGGCTCACAATTCACACTTACCATATTATACTTCTTTTCTTCACATCCACCATCTTACCTTCAAAATGTTGAGTGTGATAAACCAGTGGGTGCTAGTATAGCTGCAAGTATTATTTTATTATCTAACGCTGATCCATTTCTCACTATAGCTACCTACCTATGAGAACATGTGGGCACACACACAAGCACACACCAGTTTTAAAGTATCTCGCAGCACTTTAGACAAGTTAGTTCTGGATCCCCAGAGGATTCAGTTAATTGCTACCGTAACATGTAGTTTCAATGAACAAAACAAGAATCATAGATTGTTTAAAGAAAACATTTCAGCTTCTGCCCTCTTTGGCTGCTCTGATGTGAATAAAATGATACTGTAATCCAATGTAGTACTTTAAAAAAAGGAAGAAAGGAATATTCCAAAGACTGACATTTACTGTAGAAATATCATTCTTGCTTTTTCATAATTAGCACAATTAGCACAATTGCCTTTCATGCCAAAGCAGCTGAAGATGAAGCTGAACATTAATCAACCTGTCTAGATACATAGACAGATGTACCTAGATAAACGAACAAGCCCAGCTTTACAAGCAGATGGAATCAAAGGGAATGCAAGACAACAATTTGTTTGAAAAGGAGGTGAGAGGTCAGGTTTGAAAAGAAGATCGGATAATCCCAGCCAAGTGAGTATTCTTTGCATTAAAGACAACCATGAATAAATGCAAACCATTTTCTTGTACAAAATAGACTTAATATAGCCACCTATATGAAGTGCACAAAACAGGCAGGATTTTGCTCCTCCATGAAGGAGAATAATTGAAAAGAAAAAAATGAAAAACAAGCATGGTTGTGAGCATCATAAGAACTACAGTTGATTACTAGTAGGGCAACATCACTTTAGCCAAGATAGGTGGAAATATTTATGTAGGCTGAGTGCTTTGGTATAACAGAATGTTTTTAAAACATGTAACTCCCCCCCAAAAAAATTCAAAACATTTTTATCAGTTTTCCTTGTTCTCTTCCTTCCACACCCTCTTTTACCAATTGTGACTCACACGGATTTCCAATTCCTGTGACTTGCAAAGGGAGAAGAACCTCAGTGCAGACATTCCTACAGCTAAGCATATGTTCTTTTGCTTATTGAGGACAACAGTCATTCTGAAAGAAAGGTCTATGCCCCTCTCCCCAATTAACATGTGATGATGAATGGATCTCTGTTATAGCCATAGGACAGAAAGAGAAGGTATAACTGAAAATGACTCTGAAAAAAATAAACATTTGATGAGATATCTTGAACTCCCACTTCACCCCAAAGAAAACCCAAATCCATCCCCCAGCTTAACCAGCACTTGTACAGACTTTGTGGTTATTTGTACAGACTTTGTGGTTATTTACACAGTAAACCTTGCAGGTTTACAACTGGATGGATGGATGGACGGACACTCAATTGTTACAACAGCCTTTTCAAATGGTATGCTGGTGGGCAAATAAATCAGACTGCATTCATTTCTGTTTACATAAACTGGAAAAACGGCGTGTATGTTTTTGTAGTCCCTCTTTAAACTCACGTGCTTTGCCAATAACCCAGGGGTGGTGACCCAGTGACCCTGCAGATGTTGCTGAATGTCAGCTTTCAATGGCTCCAGCTAGCATGACCAATTCTGAAAACATCTGGAAGGGCACATGTTCTCCAACCCTGACATACAGTAATGGAAAAGTTGCAGTATCATGATGTCACCAACAAATGCTTATCAGGGAGATAAGGGAGTGAAGGAAAGAACATTGCTATACAACCATTCAGAACCATACAGTGCATATTTGCTGGAGGCTATGGCGGCATATCTGTGTGTAGAAAATAAATCCACAAAGAAAATACCATTACCCCTATTTCAAGGATTTCATGTGGACACCAAGCCAGGATGTACAATCTGCCTCCGCCGAAAAATATTACTACTACGGGGATGTGAAAGCTTAATCTGAGGTTCCTGCTCTGTGACTAAGCCTTTAACGCATCATTTGATGTAGCGTCACCCATTTATAGATGCAACCTTTCCTTCAGCAACTAACCTTGCATCAAAAAGATGTCAATTAAAACTAAGCCTCACTTACTCTTCGACACAAATCAATACATATCAGAAAAACCACAGAGAAAAATAGACACTGCACTGCTTTAACAGACCCGTCTTCTTACTGTGAAGTGATGCTGAGGTGGCCAAGTCAGGCAGTAGTTTTTATGGACAGCAAGACGGGCAGGAATGGCATTTTGTTTTTTTTCCCCCAGCCCCCTCAAGGGCCAGCTGTGCTCAAACAGAAGAAATTAAGTGACATAACAAGCTAGCAGCAAACTGCAAGGGTTACTCCCTCTGACACTTCAGCTAACTGCCGAGTGGCTTGGCTGGAATGCACTGGAATGTTGAGTGCTACAGCAAAGAGTCCATGAAAACATTTCAGTAACCACAACTGTGTTCCTCGCATTCTTTTCAGTAGCTGCTTCAGATATTGATCAGCCTGCAGCACGGACGTGAAAGACCAGCGTTTCTCCTAGCGTGGGTGACCGACTGATATTCATAATAGAAGAAGAAACTGAGGAAGAGAAAGAACAACGGACGTTCGGACCAACACGTGGCAAAACCCAAAAATGGAAAGCATTCAAATCTGAGATAAGGCAAACAGAGTTACCGTGGAATAAAGCCCACTGAACACAGGGTACCTTATTTCAGAAGAAAAATGCATCAGAGGGCACTGTATGATTTGCAGCTTAAGACAGTGTGCAGAGGCTGGTTCGCGCATTATATTATAAGGTAGTTTATATGTGAACTCATGGCATCTTCTTCAGCAAGCTAGTATTGAACATTGTAGGGAAAGCAAGCGGGGTGGATATGTGCTACCGTGGAGCAGAAAGCACCTTGCCATACCCTGCTGGTGCATCTTTAACTCCAATGAGTATTTCTCTGGGACATTTTATTGTTCTATTGGGTTTTTAGGTTATCCTTGAGTCATCTGATGATTAGGCAGTCTTACAAATCAAATAGCTAGATAGCTAGAGCACAGCTACTAGGCCAGTCCAGGAAAAGATGCAGTTTTTTTAAGGAGGCACCAACAGCAGCAGCGGGCACACCAACGCCATGTCACAGCATCTTTAGGAGGCAAAATGAATCCAGAAAAATAGATTACTATTACCATTCTTCAGAATCACTCTGATTCTGATACAGGCTACCAAAACAAAACCTTACAGATCTGCAGGGTCTTCTGCAAATCTTCCACATCTTTTCTAAACAATTGAGGGGAAAATACCACCCCCACCTCCATGCTAATCCAACCTTTCTGGAGAGTACTGAGAGCGGGATATTTTATGCCTACCTGCTGACAACTTCCTTGGCCGTTGCTTCATCCAGGATAGAAGGATAGAGACTACTTTAGAAAGAAGAATGAACACCATTTAAGGAGAACTGCACAAAAGTACAACTGGGTCCTAGAGGGACTTGCACAGAACTTCCAAAGGAATTTTCCCAAGTGTTCAGGTTGAAGAGGAGCTCCTGTGGAATATTTCCCCTCTTGCCTAGCCCTCAGAGGCTCTAGGGGACCATCTTGCATTTTGCTATTGCCTCTTACCCAGCCATCATCAAATATACATTCTGCATGAACCTCTCTCTCCAGTACTGACCCTCACACTTTTGTCCACCCCTACCCTTCCCTGATAACCTGGCCCAGGCAGAACAGTCTCTTTCCACACTTCAAAGATGCAGTTTAGCTCTGATCACCAGCAGGGATGATATCAGCCCTTCAAGACAGACCAGACAGGAAACCAAAACCATGAGTACTAACATTACCTTTATTGTAAGGCTACAGTAACAGAATCTTGCAAGTCTCAATGCACTTCTCCCCTCCTTTCCCTTTACTTTCCAGAGAACTAGGGAGGGTCCCTCCTGAGATGCTTTCTCCACCCCCATTCCTTCTATGAAGTGAGATATCTCTTGTCTGACCATTGTCTAGGCTGCGGCTCATCCTCCTGTCTCCGGGGAAGAGAAAGGATTGGCAGGGAACTCAGTGATGGAGCCCACACATCCAGGAGCACAGAGCAGGGTGAACTGCCATGATGGGCTGAGATGAAGAGGTTCCCCCCATTCCTGGTACATAGCTGGGACTGAGATCCTGGGAGGAGCAAGAAATCTTGGGGCAGAGGAGTCAACGTTGCATTAAAACTATAAGGACAGCAGCAGTTGTTGGCCTCATTACTAAGGCCAAATAAAACTCAACCATTAGGTCAGCATATCGTGTGCAGGCATTTTTTTCTCCCAGCTCAGTGACTGGTAGGCTGTTCTTTAACATGGTTGTCTGGCAGTGTCCTCAATCTTCCATAGTACTTCATATCAAATCATGGAGAGCTGATCCTCTCATCCTTCCTTCATCTCCTAACTGAGAAAGCTGTCAACAAGTCAAGTCAGAAATGTCCTGGAAAGAGCAGACTTGCTAGACTTTGTCTTTCAACAAATATATTGATAATTAAAATCTCCCACCACTATTATTTCATGCCTCTTTCATGTCTATTATTTATTTATTTTCCGTTGATCTAAGGTGCCACCCAACTCCAATCAACTTTGAGCAGCTCTTTGAGATATATACAATTAGCTTTTGGAAAGCATCATCCCTATCTTCACCTTAATTTGGTAGGCAATAACAGCAATCAACAACTGTATTGTATTTCTTACTCCCCCCCTACTTATTTTAACCCAGATGCTCTCTACAGTATTACTGAGTTCATTTACTTGTGTTTCTGTGCACCTGTGGATACTTTTAAGATAGTGGCAACCCTCCTGCTATTGCATCTCTTCCTTCTGATCAACCTGTAACCTTCAGTGGCTACATTGCAATTATAGGAGTCATCCCACCACCAAATCTCCATTATTGTATTCCCACTAAATCATATTTGCAAAGAGGTCACACTCTTCTTCACTGAATGGTTTTCTAGGCTCCATTATACCAATATATCAATATCCTTTTTCTACTTCAGGGTTTTTTGGTTCTAACCATCACAGTTTTCAGTTTAAGCCCTCTTGATCAAGCTTGCAATGTTCTGGCTAAACATATTTTTAGAAGTCCTTGTGAAGTGTAATATATCCTACAGTGGCAGTCCATCATTGAGATAACTCAGTACACGGTCCCAAAAATCAAGGCCACTGGACTAAAAGCAGGGACCAGAAGCAAACATTTAGTCTCCCTTCTCCTGCAGCAGCTCACCCAATGCCTCCCAAGCTTTTTCCCTTGCCCCTCACCATGTGAATCAGCCCCCTTTTTCCCCCCTCATCAAAGCCAGAAAATGTACCTTGCCATACCAGTTTCACCTCCCTCTTTACTACATTCATCCTGGTAAACCAGCAATCTGGTAGTGCCACTCCATTCAATTCACTACCCTTCTCCAACACACATCCTTTAATCTCTCCTACATCCTCCTTTCAAACTGACTCCCTCTTGCTTCCCCCAGCATTCTCACTTCAGGGGAGACCACCAAGCAGCCCACCCAAGCAGGCTGAATCCTCTGGGAGATCAAATCTCCTCTGGGAGATTCTGAGTAGACATTCATTGCTCAGGTGCTTGATCTCCTAGTACCAAGCACACTGATGTCATAAGCAAAACTAGCAACCGTGTTAGCTGAAGAGCCCCTTCTAATTAGACCTCCAACACCCACCCTCATTAATTGCTGAACACCCTGGCCTGACAATGCAAATTATGCCACTGAGCCCCCAAACTGTTGTAGCACAGCACTGCCACTAACATCCCTCAAAGCTACTCAGATAAAAAAGATTTCAGCAGCCTCTATCTTTTTGCTTTTCTCCCCCTCTGCTTCCCATAAGAGATCATGGACTGCTGTCACAGCAACTTCCCTCCTCTCTCAGCAACCCCAGCATCATCGTTCCAACTCAACCACTGACAAATTTCCCCTTTCCATAATAGTCCACAGCTCTGTTGCTGGCCAGTACAGTAATCACCCTCTGTCCTCATTCACTCCTGACTACTTTTCTACAATTACTACTGTTCTACCAGGCTTCAGCAAATACCCAGTCTCAATTAATCTCCATCCCTAGTTGCTTCTTACTTCCAGGTCCCATCACTAACCATGAAGAGCCACATTGTCTCTTCAGCCCCTCGCAACCACCTCACAAGTAGCCATCAACCTCCACTGTTGCTCCCTTCCTAAAACTGGAGCTGGGTCCTCTCCACCTAACAGCAATATCCACTCAACTCACATTTTCCTTTACACCTAGTCAGACTCTGGCATTCAGTTCTTCCCTCTCTGTTCTCCACTCAACTCCATCCAATCCAACATTATCCACTTGTACAAGTAGTTCTCACTTATCAACAGTAACTGAGAATGGGAACTCCATCATTAAGTGATGCAGTTGTAAGTCAAAAAACCATGTGACCGTGCTGCTTAGCAATGGCAGTTCCAGCAGTTAAGCTGCCGTTAAGTGTGGACCACGCAGGTCATTAAGCAAGGACCTCACGTGAACCTTCTTACAATTTTCTGCTGGCTTCCCCGTTGACTTTGCTTGTGTGAAACCAGCACGGAAGCTCGCAAATTGTGATTACCTGACTGTGGGATGCTGCAATGTCATAATTGGGAACTGGGCCCCGAGTGTCTGGATCACAATTACATGACCACGGGGATGCTACACCAGCCCTAAGTAGAAGTTCCATTTGTAACTACTGCTCATTCAGTGCCATTGTAAGTTTGAACAGTCGCTGAACAAGTGGTTGTTAAACGAGGACCACCTATACTGCTATTTCATCTCTCCTCCTCTGCACATTTTCATTTCCCCCCCATCTTTTTCATTGTCCTTACTCCAAGTCACCCACATTCCTCAAACTACTCCATACATACAACAGTACTCTTCACCTGGTGGCATCTTCTTTGAGCTTCCTTACTAGGTCTTCAGAGTGCATAATGACACAGTTGTAGCTATACTTTGCAATATTATTTGTCCCCATGTGGATTAGCAGCGAAGAAGTAATTTTCAAATCACAGTTCCTGATCCTGGAAGACAGCACAATTCGTGAGGCAATATACATTTGTTTCCTCTTAGTTGTAGGTCTTCAACTGCCACAATTCTTTTCTGTCTCCTGTTCAGCATTGTCTCTTTTTTTCTCCATAAAGGCTCAGAGCCTGTTTCTTTTGTGAGCATTTCAAAGCTGTTTCTCAATTCCTTTGGTGCAAAATTTCTTCTAAATCTCTTGCTTCTAGTTGCTATTCTCATCCACTGAATTTGCTCCTTTGCTTGGTTCTCTTCCTTTGTCAACTCTTTTGTAGCATCTCCTTTCTCTGATCTGATAAATCTTCATATATTCAAATCTGCTGAAGGGTGGCCACACATGGTTCCAATTCTCTGACTTTTTCTTAATCATAAATGTTTCAGGTCAGGACTACAAATTCCTATCTGTTCATCTTCACTTTTGTTTCTTAAACACAATTACTAGAAAAGTTGTATTCCTTCTTGTTTTTCCTTCTCAGGCTCTCCATGTGTTAATACATTAGAGGAAAACATTGTTAGGGACTCTATCAACAAACTCTTATTAATTCTCACTGTTCATTTGTTCCCTGGAAACTGGCTGCCTTATATTCCATACCACAGTCTCTGCTTACCCAGCAGAAAGGAGTTGTTCAATTACCCACAATAAGCAATCAGCAGTTCTTAGGACACACCCCTTGAAATCACCAGCTATTATTACTTTTTTACCCTTTGCAGCTGACCATCCAACCTCTCAGAATCCCAGCTTTTCCTTTCTTCCTTGTCTCTTCCCCCTGCTGAATTCTACTGACAAAATGTTGTTCCAAAACATTTTCTAACAAAACATTATTTAAAAATAAATAAAATGCTGATTGCTCACCCTGTTCACTTGCTCAGTGTTTTAATTTAAAATAGACAAGAGGTATTTTAAAACAACATGCTTTTCTTGAGGATCTCAGAAGAGGCTTTGCCACTTTTCACTCACATAGAAATATTCTTTTTAAGATGGTGCTTGTTGCCACATGTACTGGCACAGCATATGAAACCCATAAACACATTCTTCAGAACCATTCTTTAATTAATATGCAAATAAATAAAAATGCTTACCAATAATCTGTTAAGTTTATTTAACTAAGAAAAAAACCTGAGGGCATGCCACTTACACAGGTTTAGACAACCCCTTTGCTCTTGAAGGGGTAATAATCACATGAATTGGGCCTGACTCACATATTTACTTTAGGAATGATGTGTGAAGTTTCCAGTGTTATTCTCCACTCAAGACACACCACGGGTTTTACATGTTGGTGAAAACCATGCAGATGGCAGCATGAAGGCAATCTTGACCGATTTCAAAAAAATTAAACAGGGTCTCATTTGGCTTATACTGTATTTGGAGGGGACACCAGCAGGAAAGCCCAAGACTATAGGCTAACTTCAAAAGTTAAAAAAAAGAAAATCCTGCAAGAAAGCCATGGCAAGCCACTTCTTAATCATTGGCAAGAAAAACCAATGGGTTTATGTAGTCACCACAAGCTGAACTTAGCTTGAGAGAGACCTTTTTCTTATGCTATACCAACGAAATGATGCCATACCACTGTTATGAAACATATGTCAGTGAAAGAAGGCTGAAAGTGTCGGGTTGTACATGAGATTTAATCAGCACAGAGGAGGAACTGTAAGGGCCGAGAGGAACATACAGGAGGTCCTTGACTTATGACCACAATTGGGACAGGAACTTCCATCACTAAGTGATGCGGTCGTTAAGTGAATTGCACCTGATTTTATGACCTCCTTTGCCACGGTTGTTAAGCAAATAACCATGGTTATTAAGTGAATCTGGCTTCCCCCATTGACTTTGCTCGTTGGAAGCCCCCTGGGAAGGTCGCAAATGGTGATCAAATGACCCCAGGACATTGCAACCATCATAAATACCTGCCAGTTGCCAAGCATCTGAATTCTGATTACGTGACCACAGGGACATTGCGATGGTCGTAAGTGCAAGGTACTGGTCGTAACTCACTTTTTTCGATGTTGTCATAACTTTGAACAGTCATTAAACAAATGGTTGTAACTTGAGGACTACCTGTACTTTGTTTGTATCCTACCTGCAGCTTGCAAAACCTACAGCCTCAAAACTGCTCATAAAATATGTCCAAAAATTACTGCTGCATTGAAATCCTTAATGTGGCAGGAGGGACAAATTATTAAATACATGGGGAATACTCACATACTGAGCTAATTGAACTTAATTTCAAATTTAAATCAAAGCACAGTTTTTGCCCTAGTTATATCCTACCCACTTATATCCTGACCCTACTCACTTTTGGACAAGATTGCCCTGGTCCCAAACAAGATTGCTCACTGTTGATATATCTACACTCCTTTAGATAGTGCAACTTTACAGCAACTCTAGACCTGGCGCAAGCAATATTTTTTCCCATTAAATCAGAGGGATTAAAAAGAAGAAGTAGGGGGAAAAAAACCGGACCACACTCTGCATCTTGATGTCCTCCCTGTCTATACTGCCACTACCACTGTCATGCAAGGATAGGCAATCTAGATATTGCTGAACTACAACTCCCAGCATCCTTTGCTATTGGCCATACTCTCTAGGTATGCTGAGAGTTGTAGCTCAGCAATATCTGCCATGCCACAGATTGTAAGGGGTAGGCAAACTCAATGTCCAGGTGTAGCAGGTCGAGCCAATATTTAAATCCCATAAAGGAAACTGTAATACAGTACTATTGGGGTGGCATATTGCTTTCTCTCATCAGCTCCATCAATACACATTTGGAGATACAAACGCTGATGGGGGAAAGAGTGCCTTTCCACCAAAAAAGAACACAATGGACCAAATTGCCTGGCCCCATAATACACATGGATGCCAATAGACACCTTACCTTGGATTTCCAGGTTTAATAATCCTGCACCAAACTACGTATCACCCAACACAATGAACAGGGATGCCAGGACAGAGTAAGATAAGCAGGGACACAGATAAGCAGGGACATGGGTGTGATACAACGAAGGATGGCTGGAGCCTCCTCTGCCTCCATGAAAACTCTATTTTGCCACTTGGACTGCTTAGGGCAGTGTTGTCCAAACTTGGCCACTTTAAGATGAGTGGACTTCAACTCCCAGAATTCCCCAGCCAGCCATGCTGGCTGGGGAATTCTGGGAGTTGAAGTCCACTCATCTTAAAGTGGCCAAGTTTGGACAACACTGGCTTAGGGTTTCCACATCTGGGCGGCCAAAACCCCCTTTGAAGCAAGCCCAAGAAAGGTTCAGCTTTCTCTTTGTTGCCATCTAGCAGTTGTGTGGATTTTGGCAGCCAGAGAGGATAGCAAGAGAACCAAGCAGAGACATCAGATCAGAAGACGGGCCAGCAGCCTGGAAGCTACCCCGAGGCGGCTTTAGGAAGCACATTCGGCTACGATCTCCTCAAGGGTGTTGGAAAATTCTCTTCCTTATTTTTGTTTCCTTGCTTCTCAATCCAAACCAAACATCGAAAATGAGTCTCAGGGCTAACTGCCTTTCTGCCAGCCCGGGCTTGACGTAAAGGCCCCCTTTGTCCCCTTCTTTCTCCATCTTGGAGATTGCAGGAAGCGATAGGCCACCACTAATGTGTTTTTTTTTCTGGATTCTGGGAAATGTCCTCCCAGGAGAACACTTTCTCCCTTCCCTCCCAAGGTGTCTTGCCAGCTCGCCAGGACTGCTCATTTCCCTCACGGGGGAGCGCAAACAGACCCCGCCCCGTAACCTGTTTACATGACAAACATCGCAAGAGCTGCCAGCTGCCGGAGCGAGCAACAGTGCCTCCAGCCCAGGCCGGGCTCCGAGCAGAAGCACCAACTCACAGGCAAACCGCCTGCTGGCTGAGGCCAACCTGGCAGGCCCCAATTCCACACAGGCCTCTTCATGTCTTTCCGTTTGCCAATAAGTGAAAACGGGACAGGCGCATGCCTGGAAACCGTGCAGGAAAAGAAAAAAAATACTAGGTAGGTCGCTGTTGCCTTGGCTATTTGCATCTTTGTTTTCATTTACCTTGACTGGTCAGATATCGTAGAAGGACAGCCAAATTAGTTTATGGGGGTAAAAAATTGAGGAGTCTCGTAGCATTTTTTCTGACCAGCCAATGTAATGAAAAGGTAGAGGTTCTTGTGAGCCGCGATTCCATCAGAGGCAACTGATGAAGTGAGCAGCAGGTCACCAATGCTTATGCCTTTTAATAACATTTGCTAGTCAGAAAATGCTACGGGGCTCTTTCTAATTTCTTGACTGATCAGGTGTCAAAGCCTTAAAGAAAGTTGCAAGGAAAGCAGAGGACAGAAAAAAATTGACACCGCTTCACCCCTTCCTATATCAATGGATCTCTCCCTCCACTCTGCCTTAAAAGCAGACATACATACTCTTAAGCACACAAGACTGGGGGACAGAAGCGGGGGGGGGGGGATCTCATTCTTCTGAATCCCCCAGGAATCGGAATTGTGGATCAAACTTGTTATATTAATCATGCAAACTACTGATCCCCTTTTCTTTTTAAATTCTGATCTAGAATAAGTGCAAAAGACCCCACACAAAGACAGGAGGGTTAAATCCTGTCATCTCCTTTGTGGGTCAGGCTTAAAGAAAAGGACAGGCCATGCCAAGTGAGAGAGCCATTCCCATGATTGCTGTAAGCCTTGGTTTAGAAAGAAAATCTGCCTGGTCTGCAATTTCTGGATGCAATTACATCAGCTGAGTAGGTGTGGCTGGCTGGCATTCATACCAAGGGCCAGGTGCCGCCTCCTGTACTCAAAGATAATACTGAAAAGCAAGTTATTTTCCAAGCAGCACCAGTGAGTCTAGCTGCCAACTGAAGTCCAGAAGGACCATCCTTTCCTAAATTTCAAGGACTATCCTTTCCTAAATTTCAAATGTCATCCAGTAGGTTTTCTCCCACCTGGACAGGTAAATGCATAATGGGTATGCTTAGATCAGTACACAGAGAGCAACATCTGGGCTGCAGGAGAAGCCAATTCCTGGCTAAAGCTGATCTAATTCTCCTTCTATCACAACATAAGAGGGGATTTGCTAGAAAATGCTCAGGGTGTCTGCTTTATTCTTGCTTGAGATTCCAGCCAACCAGCTCTACATTTCTCCAAGATAATACAACATAGTGAGATTCATTTGCTTTTGGCTTAGTCTACTGAATGAACCCTGCCACTGAGATTTCTAAACCATTGCATGAATCCAGCTAACTGTGACTTAGCCAAATCACAGTTAAACGCATCTTGCTCAGCACAGTCAGCTAGCCTATAACAGTGTTCTCAACCTTGGGAATTTTAAGATGTGTGGACTTCAACTCCCACAATTCCTAGCCAGTATGGCTGGCTAGGGAATTCTGGGAGTTGAAGTCCATACATCTTAAAGTTCCCAAGGTTGAGAAACACTGGCCTGTAAGTTAGTACTCAAGTGTTCAAGCAGAGAATACAATCTCTGTCCCCTCAGTTCTTCTTTCCCAACTTGCTCTCAATCGTTGGCAATTCCTGAGCATATTGCACTGGATTTTTCTCTGTGTTTTGTCCTCTTCTTTTTTAAAGTGTATTTTTTCACAACTGCAAATTGTTGGATTCCCTTGGAACATGTTATTGTTTCCCTACTCTTAGTGGCACCATTTTTGTTTGATTTTGATGTCACTCCTGACCTGAATTTAGCTATTACAGAATAATATAATTTCTAATGACCTAGTCGTGAAATGCTATCATATTACGGTTATGTAAATATTTGTAGTCATGATGTGCTGAATAGTGTTTAACCACAACCTCTTATTGGTCCATTAAATTGGTCAGCAAATTCTATTATCACAAAAAACCACTTTCTGGGCTGGATTAGCAGTCCCTCCAAGTACATCAAACTTACCCCTTCAGGTGCTGATCCTTAGAATCAATAATGTATTGAGCAAATAGACGTCTAATCCAGCCAGGCCTCTTTGTAGTATAAACTAGCTGCTCTTTTAATCAGAGTACTTAATTAAGAATTGGCATTCATAATTAAAAATGAAAAACTGAAATAAATGGAAGAAAAAAGTTTGAATTCTGCTAGATTGGATTAATTAACCCACTCCACCCAATCACATTTGGAAAATAAACCAAACACACATAACATCTTATTGCAGTTCTCTTTGTGCAGATCTGTTACAGAACTGTCCACCATCCTGATATAGCCATTCTACTATTCAAACTGTCTCTGTGTCATACTCAGGGAAGGTGGAGCCCACTGTCACTCAATCATCATGGGGGCCTAAAGGTTTTACACAACACACACACACACGCACACACACACACCAAGCTAGAAACCGGGAGTTCTAGTCCTGCCTTAGGCATAAAGCTGGCTGGGTGACCTTGGGCCAGTCTCTCTCTCTCAGCCCTGGGAAGGAGGCAAGGGCAAACCATTTCCGAAAAAACGGCCAGTACAGTGAGCAGGCCAAAGGAGGACATGGAGCCTGCTGATGTGAACACGGAAGTTCCTCACAATATACGGAGGTTTCCACCCCAAGTCCAACACCCAGAGACTGTACACCAGCCAGAAAGAGGGCGGGTGGGGCCTGGTGAGGGTCAAAGCCACTGTCCTGGACAAAACCCAGAGCATCAAGGAGTACATCAGTAAGATGTCACCCAAAGATGAGCTGCTGAGAGAATGCCTAAGGCAACAGCAGACACGGGAGGAAGTTCAAGCAGTGCCATGGCAAGACAAGACCCTGTATGGGATGTACCATTGACAGATAGCTGAGGTGGCTGACATTGAGAAATCCTACCAGTGGCTGGAAAGGGCTGGGCTAAAAGACAGCACCGAGGCACTGATCATAGCAGCACAAGAACAGGCACTAAGCACCAGATCCATAGAAGCAGGGGTCTACCACACTAGACAGGACCCAAGGTGCAGATTGTGCAAAGAGGCCTCAGAGACAGTCCAACACATAGTGGCAGGGTGTAAGATGCAGGCAGGAACAGCATACACTGAATGGCACAACCAAGTAGCTGGCATTGTATACAGTGTATGGGCTAGGCCCTCCCAAGTCCAGATGGGAGTTTCCACAGAAGGTTGTGGAGAATAACAGAGCTAAGATCTTGTGGGACTTCCAGATCCAGATGGACAGGCAAGTACTGGCCAATCAACCAGACGTCGTGGTAGTAGACAAGGACAGAAGACAGCAGTGGTGATAGATGTAGCGGTGCCAGGTGACAGCAACATCGGGAAGAAGGAATATGAGAAGCTGGGTCTGAAGGAGGAACTAGAGAGGATGTGGAAAGTAAAGGCCAAAGTGGTCCCAGTGGTGGTAGGAGCACTCGGGGCTGTGACTCCTAAGCTGGGAGAGTGGCTCCAACAGATCCCAGGAACAACCTCAGAGCTCCCTGTCCAGAAGAGTGCAGTGTTAGGAACAGCTCAGATACTGCAGAGAACCCTCAAACTCCCAGGCCTCTGGTAGAGGAGCCGAGATTGAGGAAGACACAGACCACCCGTAGGGGTGAGAGGGGATTTTTTTTTTTTAAATATACATACATAGATACATATACATAACAGGCTAGAAACCAGGAAACTAAGTCCTAGTCTTGCCTTAGGCACAAAGCCAGCTGGGTGACCTTGCACCAGTCACTCTCAGCCCTAGGAAGGAGGCAAGGGCGAACCACTTCCGAAAAACCTTGCCAAGAAAACTGCAGGGACTTGTCCAGGCAGGAGTCAAAAACTGACTCAAAGGTGCATACACACACACACACACACACACACACACACACGGTGTACCAACAGTCAGGCCCAATAGAGCAATCACAGTATGTTTTATTAATTACTTTTTTTTTCAGAGAAAATGTTACAGAATGGTACTTAGGAATGTTCAAAGGTCATGTGTCAAACGATTAAGGCCATGTTTAGAAAAAAAAATAATTTAATGTAATTTATATAACGAATTGGGTCCTGGCTTTTGGTATACCCTGTGTGTATGTGTGTGCGTGCATGTACATCTGTCTCTTTGGGTGCGTGTATGTGTGTGTCTATACACACACACATATATACATATACATACACATACACACACCATGGATATTCAAGCCAAACTAAATGTAGAAATGCCTTGCTCCCTATTGTATTTATATATTTATTTTGCTTAGTTTTATCTCCTACCTTTTTCTTCATGGAAGTGAAGTTGGAATCTATGATTCCCTCTCCCAAATTTAGCTACACAACAACAATCTGGCTCTGTCATTGAGAGTTACTGGCACAAGGTCACCTAAAGAACTTCGTAACAGAATGGAGATTCCAAGCCAAGTCCCCCTAAATGTCATCCAACACTTTAGTCACCACAGCACACCGCTAAGCAACATTTCACTTCTACAAGGCTCACCCTGTCATTTCACTGGAGAGGTTCTATTTTAATCTCACACTGGGAAGAACCCTCTTAATAATCGCAATCCTTTGGGCCGAGCAAGGAGTCTGATATGACAGTACTTCAGGATCCTTGGCTCTCCTACTCTAGAAGAGCCTCTGTCAAACACACTGGAGAATAACGAAAATGGATTGCTCGAATAAGCATGGATAATGAATAGCCATTGAAGAGATCTGTCATACATATCCTCCTGGAGATGGGGATATTTTCAAATATAGTTCTGGCAGCAGATCAAAAAGAGCAAATTGCTGTTGAGCATAACTTAGACCTGAAGTGATCAAACTAACATGTTCCATATAAATGTCGAATGAAAAATAGATATGCACAGGGTTCTTTTCCCATTTTCTCTCCTTACCTTAACATCAGACAGGGGAACAAATTCTGACCCATCAGAGCCGCAAATGCTGGAGTTGGCTCCATGTTTTTAAAAAAAGTTGCAGGGTCTGAAACTTTGGAAGCTAGAGGTATATCTTTGCTGCCACTTTCTGGAAAGACAGCATTTAATCTGCATGACAGACAAAAGATGTCCAGGTGGTGGTGGGGACTTGGTCTGAAGGGGACTAGTCTGACCTGTTTTATAGCAAAAGAGGCTGGAAACTGAACTCCAAAAATTAACTGATTCAGCACTGTTCCCAAGATACACACTTGTTATTGCCAAGCAGATTATTAAGAATCGCTATGCACAGACTTGTAGCCAAATCTGGCTTGCTACCAAGTCCAAAATACACAAGGATCAAGCTGTCCTTGCCTTTTGGCATGCATTCCTGCCAACAGCAGATAGTACTTCACCTCTAAGAACTTCCCTGCTTTCTTCTGTTTACCTCCTGGCTCCACACCTAACCCCAAAAAAGAGGACCGATAACTCAATGGAAAGACAATAATTCAGTAATTAGCACCTCCAGTTAAAAGATCTCAGTTAACAAGAGTAGGCAAGTTTGTGGTCTAAGAGGACAATATTGACCTAGTTGGGCTAAAGGGTTGACATACTATAAATGGAATGGAGAAACTGTGTCCTCTGAAGATTGCTCTACTAGAGTTCTCAACATATGTGGCCGATTTGTTCTTTTGCTTCCATTTTTCCTCCCAGATTCTCACTACCCTTGAAGCAACCACACTGAACTTCAACATCTGCTCTCCCTTTCAAAGGAATTGCTCAGATGCTGAAAAAGGGTTACAGTTCAGCCAATATTCAGGAAAGGAGCCAGAGGCTGAGAGGCAAATGATGTGCGCT
The DNA here is from genome assembly GCA_030867105.1 of Liasis olivaceus. Lineage (NCBI taxonomy): Eukaryota > Metazoa > Chordata > Lepidosauria > Squamata > Pythonidae > Liasis > Liasis olivaceus. The sequence continues at coordinate 139,611,951 of CM061348.1, forward strand.
CATGGAATCACTTACATGGCACTTTTAGGCTGCCCTATGAGAAAACAACAGCATCACAAAAACACGAGGCTGCTGTAAGAGGTACAGCTGGCACCGGGACAGCTCCTTCTTTGGTAGACGCCACCTACCACAGCTGACATTACAAGAGGTGAAATGCAAAGGGCACACCAGATGCATACTGAATGCAGATGCCAACCGAGACCAAAATTGCATGAGCATCTGAGGGCTTTAATTAGCTTTTTTCCTGCTTCAGTTTATACATGTACTAGCTGAAGACACTTTCCTACTCAATGTCTGGTATTCTTATTTACTTTGGGGCTTAGGATTGACTTGTCCATTAGGCCCAGGGCCCATGAAAATCTTTTATTTTTTCTTAAATCGGAAGGAATAAAAATGAAGTAGACGTTACTTATTTTCATAAGCCTTTTGGCTTTGAAAATGTACACAATAAACAGAATACAAACACAAAAAATACAAATGAAATGCTAAAAATGGGGAAAAAATGAAATAGTGATTTCTGGATTTGCTGATTAAGAAGCGTTGAATATGGAATAGAGGGGAACTATGCAATATGATCTTAGAGAGGGAAGAAGGATAAGAAGTCCATTTGTAACTGCTGTAAAGAAGATTGGAAGTCACTTCTTTAATTTTCTCTTTCTTTTTTCCTATTGTCTCCCACACTTTTTCTTTTATCTTTTTTTCCTAACTTTTCTTTAAATCTGTTTTCATGTTTATCTTTTATTTATGTAAAAAATTTCAATAAAAATATTTAAGAAATATAAATGAAATATACATACAATTCCAGTTAAAAGTTCATATATTAAATTGCTACCAAGAAAATACTGAAAATCATATCAAATATAATATGTGCACACTCAGCTCTTCACATTCCTATTTTCCTTGCTGTCAGCATGCTTCCAGGCAGAAGGTTCTCTATGCTACCAGTCAAAAGACATTGTGTAACTATTTTATTTTTCTATCTATAACATGAATACATGCAAACTATGTGGTGTGGAGGTGTGGTGTGGAGCCTATAAGGATCTGGATGAGTTGAAACAGGCTTAGATTAAATCCTACCAGGCCAGAATTGTTATTTGCCTCCACAAGGGTGGTAAGCTTTTAAAATGGTCCATCCTAGGTCCCTAACAATTATAGCACTGGTCTTGGGAGTTATTCTGGACAGGATCACACTCCACTGAAGGAGGTAGTTTCTGACTTGGGGGTCCTCCTGGATTCTCAGTTCCCAATGAAGCAGCAGGTAGGAGATTACTAATTCATTTCAATCCCAATGGACTCTGGGCATCAAGTATTGAGAAGATTACAAGTTACATTAAGAATATATTCAGCTTATTTCAACTCATCCAGATCCTTACAGGCTCCTTCAAATTTCCATGGCATCTCTGACATATACAGAACCTGAGGCAGCAGCGTAAAGCTGGGTGTTATCAGTATACCGGCAACCCCTCAAACACTACTCCCCAAGTGACAGATGATTTATGAAAATGTAAAATAACATAAAGGTATACAGGTAGCCCCCAGGTTAAGAACGCCCAGTTTACAGACAACCCATAGTTAAGAATGGAGCCTATTGTAGCAAAATTTGAGTTAAATACACAATGGTTTGAGTTAATTACACAATACTACTTATACAGTATTATACAATAGTACTTTTTTGGCTTACATACAAATTCGACTTAAGGACAGACCTTGGGAACAGAACTTATCCTTAAACCGGGGACTACCTATATATAGTATAGTTGCTGCTAATAGTTCTAATAGGACCAAGAAAGATACTCCCCCATCTAAGCATGGACAAAAGTCATTCACCAGAACAAGCAGTACAGTATCTCTCCCACAACTGGACCTGAAACCTAACTGAAAAGGATTCCGATACTTATTTCCTCTAAAATCTTCTGTGGTTCCTCATCAACTTCTTAACAACTTTTCCTGAAAAGGGAAGGTTGGATACTGGGCAAAAGTTATCAAAGAAGGTAAATCTAAGGAAGGCTTCTTCAGGCCAGTACCCACCCACTTCAAGTGTTGATTATCTCCTGGATCCAGCCATTCCTACCCTGCCTGGCTGCCCCCAGGAGCCAAAAAGCACATGGATCAAGCTCACAGGTGGTGGTGGTGTTCAAACTAGAGAAGCTCAGCTACTTCTTCAGGCTCTACTCTGCACAGAATCCCAGATTACTGCACAAGATGCCATCTCACTCACCACAGGGAATCCAGCCCAGAGCGACTGTGTGAAATATAACCTGCAAATAAACCTACAGAATCATCTGCTGTGGCTGCAGGCACTTTGTCCTGCCCATCTTTCTCTAGTAGGGTCCAGGTTACTCTGCATAGGGCCACCAGGTGGGAATCTGCAGGTAAAATAAGTGCAGAGAATAATTGATGCTTTGCTGCTGATATGCTTGAATATGGAACAAACCAAATTCCCGAATCGCCCCACCAGCTCAGCATAGAGTCATCTCCATGGTCCGTATCTGACTGCTACCTACCTTTTTCCACCTACTTTCTCAAGAGACAGAAAAATAAGGTTCTCATATTGCAAGTGTTACTTCTAGCTCAGCCTACCTTCTCCACTCTCACCGCAATCCTGAGAGAAACACCACTTTTATTCCCACATGCCATCTAAAAATAAATTCTCACAAAATAACAAATGAAGTAAGGTCCTGCCCAGCCCCACTCAAATTGTAAGCAGGAACTCAAAGGACTCTTTCATCAAGAACAGTTCCCTGCATATAGAAAATGAGACTGCAGTTAGAAATCCTAGCCTAGCACTTTTCCTGTCATACTAGTTTCCTGCAGGTACCATATCTGGGTATTTCTATATGGGGAACACACCTTTTGTAGAGGAGCACAAGACCCCAACTCACAGCATCCAGATTTGTGCAAAAAGGGGAGGTGGTGCAATTGCCCAGGAGGAGGAGTGCAGAGATCCGGATTCAAGGATAAAATGGGATTCAGTGTGCTTTCCTTGGGATTGTGTGGGTTAGCCATACAAGCTCAGGAAATGAAGCAGCTGTTTAAGGTGTTCCTGATAGGTGCTACACGTCTCTGTGTACGCTCCAAACTACATTTTGTCCCTTGAATCCGGATCCCTACGCCGTCCTAATAAACATCTGGAGTTCACAATATCTGGGCTATTTCCTCTCTTCACACTTTCAGTGTAGTGCACAAATGCTGGACCTTGAACTTGAGAAGCTGGAATATGGATGCCTCTTCTCCAAGAGCAAGGCTTTAATTTTAAGAAAAGACATCATTCAGGCTGCAAGCAGGGAGGATGAGAAATGTGGCACAGGGGAGATTTATAAAAATGTGTAATGATGTGGCAAGATGGAAAGAGTTTATCTTCATTGAAGTAGATCAACCTTATCCATTGGACTGCTCTCAAGATGCACTGGCAGAACAACTCCCAGAATTCCAAACCATTCCCCAACTGGAAGCTGAAGCCCCAAGACAGCTGCTGATTGTCTGCAAGCAAGTTAGTTGAGAGACAGGAGAGTGATTAATGCTGACAAGTAACAAAGAGTGAGCCCATCCTCTCTCAGGTCTTCCTCAAGTGCTCTCCTGCCCAGCATCCTGCAGACCAGCTTACATTTTTGCCTCTGAAGATGTGGCCAGACAGATGTACATGGAGCCTTCTCTCTGCGTTGTCTCACCAGCCTCCAAGGTCACAATGTTAAATTTTATCAAGCTAAATGTTTAAGGAGAAGCTCTAGGACAATGTTGTCCAAACTTGGCCACTTTAAAATGAGTGGACTTCAACTCTCACAATTCCCCAGCCAGCCATACTGGCTGGGGAATTCTGGGACTTGAAGTCCACTCATCTTAAAGTGGCCAAGTTTGGACAACACTGCTCTAGGAACTATCACAACATTTAACAAAGACCTCCCCGCAGCCTCCCATCAGCCTCCTCCTGCACACCTTTGCTTCTTCTACGCCTTTTACCTAGAATAGCACAGTAATCTTCCAACTGCAGTTCTGTCCTCCGTTGCATTGATTCAACTAGGACATATACTGAGCATACCAAGCCATGGCTTTGCTTGATCATAATATGTTTAAAAAGTCTCAACTAGATGGGTTCACACAACATGCTGACTCATTAATTTTGCAAGCCACAACAGTTGGCTACATACACCACTACAACACTGCTACAGCAAGTACGACTTCTATCAGCTTATACTCTACCACGGGGAGGATAGCATGTAACCCCCTTATCCTCTTTCTACAGTGCCTGAATTTGCTTTAACAATGATTACACTTTCCTACCATTTCCTGTATTGAAGTGGGGAACAGATAAATCCCTAAAACTGGCATATCACTGTTTGAAACTGATTGCACCAGAGGAATTTTTCATGAGGAATCCACCTGAATGCCTGCCTTACTTGGGTTCACTGCACATGTGATCAGCGGAGCAGCTCCGACCGCTGAAACTCACAGAGGCCAAGACACTTCCGAAGGGAGCCGTCACCTCCCCTTTCTCCCCCCTCCACTCCACCCTGCTTTTTCCGGCTGGTGGCTGCAGAGACCAGGGAGTCCGTCTGTCGCCAGAAATCCGGTCAAATTAGGCAGGAAGCCAAGCCGAGAGCCTGTCCTTTTCTTCCCAGCTATGTTTGGCTATTCCTTGGCATCGCCCTTCCTTAGACCAAAGAAAAAAACAGGAGTTCCCTGGGGAAGTTGCCTTCCTCTGGAATGTTGGGTGTGTGTGTGGGGGGGGGGGGGGGTGCAGCTCTTTATACAGGGAAATGAAGACTCTCTGACCAGCAAAAAGTCCTCCAACTCAGAGGCCCCAGGATCTCTTTGCTGGGTTACATTCTGCCGGCCATAATTAGAATCAGGTCTAACTCCTGGAATATAATGTTCTTTTCTTCCTTTTAAGACTAAGATTCAAACCCCGGAGCACTTCATAACCTTAGGAAATAATTAGAAAGAAAAGCACTTACTCTGAGCTTATACCAAGTACTTTTTTGCACTCCTGAGTAAGTGCAGGCTGTCTTCTCAGCCCTTAGATTCTAAAAGAAAGCTATTATTTTCTGAAAAGATAGCTTTCAGGCAAGCGTGGGTGCCTGCAGATCCTGGTTAGAAGCAAAGGACCAGACGTTTTTTGGTTTGTTTATTTGTTACTTGCTATATGTTGGCGACCAAGGAATTCAAACTACTACTTTAGCTTAATGACAATGCTGGTTTTCCAACTTTCGTAACTTCCAGTTGTGTGGACTTCAACTCCCAGAATTCCCCAGCCAGCATGGGATTCTGGGAGTTAAAGTCCATACATCTTAAAGTTGCTGAGGTTGAGAAACACTGGACTAGACCATATTTTTCCAGGACTGCCAAGGACACATCTCTCCCCTGAGCCATTCTCACAGGAGAGGTCCCGTTCCCACAACTAGTTATTCTTCCCTCTTTTTCTTTCCCTCACCGTAAGTTTTTAGGTGACCTTCCCAGAAAGACCTATAATAAATGGAACTTTGGGGTGGTAAGAAAGCAGCAGTAAAATAAAGGAGGTACGGATCTTATTTACACTTTGTGCTAAATCATAATTTTTAACCAGGGTTTATTGACTGAGCCGTAATGGCTGGGTTCATATGGGCAACAGGTGAATCCAAACCAACCAAACTGCATAATGGCTTCCCCCAAGGTGTGAACTCAGTTAGTGAGATTATAGATTATAATTATAAATTATAGATTATAGATTATAGAGTGAAATTAGTGTCTCTCTAATTGCTGCTATCTGCCTGGGAACTGACAGAAAGTACAGCCACAGCCAAAGGATGGAGGATGAAGCCAGTGATCAAAGTTGGAAAGTTCAGAAGAATGAATTCAGGGGTCTTATAAGTGACGTCCTTTTACATGTTCTATCTGTAGGCTCTCCAGCTCATTCTGGCAACCGGGGCCACAACTACAGCCCTATGTCTGGTTGAAACCACCAAGTGGAACCCAGCAACAGCCAAGGGTGCCAATCAATTTCCACAGACAAAAGCGAGAGCTTGCACTAGCGAGCCAGACCGTGAGAATCCTCTCATTCATCGAAGATTGCTGAGAGTAGCCCTGATCGCAGATGAAGCAAAACGTCCGAACTCTGTGTTAAATGTGCATAGACGTTAATAACCTGAGTTCCCTTTGATGAGGGGAAGATACCTTCCATTGTGATTAGGAGTTGGGGAAGGGTGCCAGGTTTTTCCGGCAGAATACTGATCAGAACTACGCATTTTGAACCTAATAGGCCAGCTTTATATTATCATCATCACTGGGCTCCCAATTTGTTTCCATTCCCAATTCAAGGTGCTGGTACTAACCTACTAGTTCAGTGTTTCTCAACCTTGGCAAGTTGTGGACTTCAGCTCCCAGCATGGAAGCTCTTCAGCATGGCTCTTCAGCATGGCTGGCTGGGGAATTCTGGGAGTTGAAGCCCATGCATCTTAAACTTGCCAAGGCTGAGAAACACTGTATTAGATAATGCCCTGCGTGGCTAGGGACCACGGTATCTGAAGGAACACCTGCCCTATGAACATCTTCAGAGACTTTGATCAGAGTGCCCTCCCACGCTGAAGGATGGGGAGTGACTAACTAGAAGCTGGTCCTCTTAGTGGTAGCCCCAGTTCTGAAGTGCCTTTCCTAGAGAAGTGCCCTTCCTAGAGAAGTACTTTATTTTATTGCCTCTGATACCAAGCAAAGCTATTTTTATTCCTCGAGCATTTTGATATATTAAAAGTAACTTTTAAATCTTGTCTGGAGATTTTAATGTATTTTAAACCACGCCGAGAAAACTTCATTTTGAACTGCGACATATAACATTTTGAAAATTAAAAAAACCCATGTAACGTTTTTATCCACTTCAACTGTGAAGGCTTTAAACGTGTACGTGTGCATGCAGAGAGGGTGAGGAAGGGAGGAAGAAAAAGGATGGACAGATACTGTACACTAGAGCACTGTTGCTCAACAGCCATGCTGTCTGAGGAATTCTGGGAGTTGAAGTCCACACATCTAAAAATGCCCAAGGTTGAGAAACACTGCATTAGAGAATGTTGTTCCTCCCCGAGTCATCCACATACCTCTGAACATTTTCTAACCCTCAAGCCACAGATCTTGGAGCAGAATGTTTTGGCATGTGAAAATGTCCTCCCAAATAGTGCCAATCATCTGAATAAAGGAAGAACGGGAAAGAAAGGATGCTCCTAGTTCAAATTGGTGATTTAAACAGCAGAGTATTTATTCACTGGCCAGGTTTGGAACATGAAAACTGTGGAATTAAGCAGCCCTATTTGCAACTTGATCTTGTGTAAAGAAGGGACAAGTAACCTGGGTCCACCTCATTCTTATACTGAACATGTAATGATTTCATCGCAAGTTAAGATATGAAGCTTGTGTAAGAAGATCATTTCATGTATCAAGGATCAACAAATGGCTTGATCAGAAAGTTTTGAAGAGAGTTTAAACTCCCCAAAAGTCAAAGTGGCACTTATTCCTTTTAAAGATGCAGCAAATTGTTTATTTCAGCCTGCAAGTATGCACAGCCTTTTACGTATGTGTAAGATTCCCTCATGTTGCAATCAGCATGTGTCAATACCTGAATGCCTATGATAATGCACTATGGGCAGAACAATTAACATTGATCTACCTTATATGGTTTTTGTCAGGATTCTCCATGGACCTTACAGGAATGCATAATGATAATAACATTTCAGTATAGTAACTCCCAAAGCCAACAGGATGAGTATGCAAAGACCCCTCCAGACACAGATGGCTGCAATTCCCATCATCCCCACCTAGCATATAACATTCAAATTCCTACTCAATTATGAAATTCATTATTCTGGTTTTCACATCATATCAAGCCATGGTTTATTTCATCACATTTAGCTGAATACTTTTTTTTTTTCATTTGATCTTAGAGCAACTTGTTAAAGGCCACATTCCCAAAGCTGCTAGTGGGAGCAGGACAAAAACTAAAACTGATTTAATTTACATTGAAATAAAATTCAATATTGTTAATATAATTTATTTCCAGTAGTTTAATTACCTTTCTCATGTATGTCATAAAACATTAAGTTTGGCAACAACTTTTAAAGTTCTCTGGCGGCTGAGCCCAAGATTTTGAGGGGTGGGGGGGATGCAGTGCTGCAGCCCTTAAATGATATAATTCTGCCATAAACCAATTTAAAACTGCAATGGCTAGATTCAGACATTATGCTAATTTTTTCTTGCTTTTTGCATTTACAGTATTATTCTCTTTCTTTCTTTTAATACACTCTCTGATGTTCTTGGGATCAACTCAAGTAACCCTGAACTCTTTGGGAGCAGGCAGGTTTTCACCATAACAGATAAACAAAACCCATGTGTGGGACAGCTTCAGCCATTCACTCAACAGTGTCACTCTTAGTAAGCGAAAAGAAACAAACAGAAACCACCGACGCATTTTCTGCTGAGAACAGCAATATTAAAAAAAAAGAAAAATCAACCACAGCCTCCTTCTAACAACAGAACAGATGTGAGGGACAAATGCTCTCTCAGGACCCATGAGGAACATTTGTTCGGCCTGCGTTAAAATAATATGCACACACCGATTCCGGTGATGTAAAAAAGTTTCACATCCTACTTGGAACTGAAAGCCAGCTGGTCCCCTGGCCCTGCTCATGTCAGTGCTCCGCTATCACGCTGACTCACAGGCATAATAACAAATGAGTGATTTGTGTTAGCTGCATCAATATTCCTACCTATGGGCAGGAGAAGGCTCCTTGGAACTACATGGACATACCCATCATGCTTTTGTTTTGGCCTACCATCCCTGGATCTCCTAGTGGTCTCCTCTCCGGGTACTACCCAGGGCCAAGCTTGCTTCGCCTCAGAGCCCAGGCAAGTTTGGCCAATAGCCCCCATGAAAAAGCACCAACCTGGTTGCCTGCAACCACCAAGCATCCTTACTTACCCATCGGATGCCCTGGATCCTCGGGGCACTGGTCATCTGCCCCTCCAGCTGGATCCGATAGCTGCAACTGCGGAACAAGTGCATCTTTTTCCAAAGCTCGTAGAGGAGATTTCTTTCAGGGACTGGATCCCCAAGTCCCGTGGAGAACTGGAACAAGTCTGCAACCTCACCGGGTGGAAGTTCGACATTCCACCTTCCCTGCCCACTCCAGGCCACCTTTGGGAACAAGAAAAGTAGCTAGATTCTTTTTTCCCATCCTACCGGCACTGGACACAGTTCTTGAAAGAGCAGGGTTGTTATCATACATACATACACTTGAGAACAGTGAGATCACACATTTTATTGCACTTGAGAACATTCAAAGCCTTTTATGATTTCAGCCATTTATGCCACAGCCGTGCAAATAAAGTCTATTTTTTAACTCCAAGGGAGGGACCGAAGGAACTTAACAGAAGAATGGTTTGCCTGAGGTCCACGTTGTAATGTTAAATGCGAGATCTGACCTGAACCCCGTTGCTTAGAGAACGCTCGTTTTCCTCTTGATCCCTATCCGGCATTTTCTTCTACCAACTTCTGAAGCGCTGGACGGCCAGGTGCCACAAGTTCTTTATCATTTCTTTTTCATGCAAACAGGATTGACCCAGCTCCTTCTCTGCCGGAGTTCCGCGCCCCCCCCCTCCTAAATCTGGGCGTGGGGACCGCAGAAAGCAGGAATCGGGCCTCGCCCCCAGGACGTAACCTAGCTGAAACCCGCACTTACCTTCATGTCCGGTGTCTGGTCCTCATTGAGAATTCTGGGCGCAGCGGGGCCCGCAGCCTTCGGGGGTCACACGCGACGCTGTTAGGATAGCAGCAAAACTGAATCATCGGGCGGGAGTCGTAACAAAGCGCACGAGCCCGCTCCCTGTTGGCCTGAAGTTGCGACCCGGTCGGTACGTGTTCCCAGCAAAAGACTTCGCTGGCCCGCCCGCAGCCGTGCGGGAGCCACCAGGATCTTCTCGCTCTTGGCTTCCTGGTCTCTCTCTCTCTCACACACACACGAACGCACACACTCCGTCCCGAGCAAAAGCAGCGAGAGGGAGAAGGCGCGCGCGCGCACGTTCCGGCTTTCGCACCTTCCCTCTTCTGGAGACGCGACACGGGAGCAGAAGCAGGAAAAGCGCCGCCGAGGCTGCCGCCCGGAGAGCCCTTAGCCCTGCGCCCAGACGCATCCAACTGGAAAAGCCTCTCATCAGAGACCGGGAGCACCGCACCGCACCACACCCCCCGTGGAGCCTGCAAACGGGCAGGCAGCAACGTTTCTGGTAGAGCGAGTCCCGAGTTCAAAGCAGCCGGCAGCTTAAGGGCTCCCCTGAAAGCGGCCGGCGGGCACTTCGAGAAAAGTGTTCTCTAGCCACCCCACACCCCCCGCCGGCCTCCTTGGAGGTTCAGAGATCAAGACTTCCCTTGTTTCTCTGAGCCTATCGCAACCAGAGTCAGCTAGAAAACCACCTTGTATTTTAAAAGGGCCTTCTCATTTCTCTGTTTTGGGGTTAGATTTCTACCCTAACTTTCCTCCCAAGAGCTCTGTTTTACCTATTGGTCATTTTATGCCCACAACCTTCACCCTGTGAGGTTGCCAGGGGTGAGGGAGTGGGCTTCTATGGCAAAAGGAGACTTGAACTGGGTCTCCTCCGTCCTATCCAGCATCGGAAGCAGTACCCCACCCTGGCTTTTCCATTTTCTGCCCTGTTCTCTGCCAGTGTCCTACTGTTTGTACTGTATTGTCCTTTTCCTCCGAACAAGGTGTGTGTTGTACCCTTAGAGCAATCCAGCAAGACAGGACAGGCTGATTACAGGGCCAGCGGTGAGCAAAACTGGGTCAATCACAGGATGACAGCAGACCCATTTTTAACCCTTCCCAGTCACAATAAAGTTCTGGGATAGCATGTGGTGAAGCCCCCTCATTGAGCTTTATGCACTGTAGTGGGTTCCTAGAGCCCAGGAAAACATGATTTATTCAAAAAGCCATGGTTAAACCATGGCTTAGAACATGTGTGAACTAACTAGAGCTCCCTGAGCTATACAATAATATATAATTGATAATGGAATAATAACAACAATATATGAGAGCCAGTTTGATGTAAGTGGTTAAGGCATCAGGCTAGAAACCGGAAGACCTTAAATTCTTTTCTTGCTTTAGGCACAAAGCCAGCTGGGTGACCTTGGGCCAGTCACTCTCTCTTTGCCCTAGAAAGGAAGCAAGGGCAAACCACTTCCGAAATCTTGCCGAGAAAACTGCAGGGACTTGTCCAGGTAGCCTCTAGGAATCAGGGATGACTCAAAGGCATAATAATGATAATAATAATAATAATAGTAGTAGTAGTAGTAGTAATAGAAATGTAGCTTGTTCTAAACAGAAACCTTCTATGGTTTTTCTACTGTCTTCAGCAGTAGAGAAAGCCAGTTAGAAACCAAGAAACTGTGAGTTCCAGGCCCACCTTAGGCACAAAGCCAGCTGGATGACTTTGGGCCAGTCATTCTCTTTCAGCCCTGGGAAGCAGGCAATGGCAAACCACTTCTCATCCAAACCATGGTTAAGCTGATGGTGCCAATTGACCCCCATTATCTTTGCAGGCACATGTTTAAAAAATATTTCTATTTGATTTTTCTTAGCTAATAATAATAATGCAGCCCAATAAACACCATATAGGAGTGTGTGGCTCAGGTATTCCTGGACTAATTGTGCAGTTTCAACCATGAGAATTTCTCAGTTGTATTCAGCGGTGATGCCGGCAAATAGCCTTCTTGGATTCATCTTTGGTGCTACACCACTGATTCAGCTGGAGGCTTTCTCCCTTATCTGATCTAAGAATGTACAGTTTGCTACTGGGCAGAGTTGACTTACAGGAGTTAATCCAGGGAAGTTCAGCAAACCTGTAACGTAACAGGTCAATGCGTCACAGCTTATATCACTACGGAAGCTGATTGAGTGGATGCTATTTACAGAAGGAATCACCAGAAATTGTATTAGTGGTGGAAATGCAAAAGATAAATTATAAGCCGACTAGGACTTACTTGGCCTCTTGCCCCCAAAATGTATGCCTACCAAAGTGCAACATTTGATTAAACCAATCTAAAAGAATGGGAATTCCATGCAGCTCCAATATTCGCATCTTGGATTGCCCAACATGTAAAGCATGGTGTGGTTAGGTATACAGTGATAGATTAAAGTGCAGTTAAGCAGAAGCACCATAAGCACAACTGTTACCAATGGTTATTCGCTGGTTATTTACCATGGTGGTCAACTCCCCCTTCAATTCCTCAAGCATTGTAAAAACCAGAGATAGCAGTTACAAAACGGGGTTGTCCCAGCATGTCATGTTCACCTTCTTAACACAGAAAATAAATGATCTTGCATCAAATCCAGAGAGTCATTATTAATCCTCTTTCAGATCAACAGGGGAAGGTTAGCAAACAAACTGCAACCTCATTAAGTTTGGCCATTAAGTTGAAACTAGAGCCATGTGAGCACAGAAAGAAGTCACCCAACCGAACCAGTCCTGCTATGAAATGCCACCACCTTACAAGTCAAATCACCCATTGAAATTAAATCACAAATCACAGGATTCAATGATCCAAGCAATATGCCACCGTAAACTGACTGTACAGTAAATACTCAAGCACCTGGTTTTATAACAATATGAGAGCTACTGTTTAGTCCCATCTCATGCCAGTTTCTTACTGGCATGAATGAGGAGATGGGGGGGGGGCAGGTAGATTAGACAGGTATTACAGGGTTGGCTCCAACACTGATAAAATCTTGGCTGTCTACTGTACTCAATGGCTGCAAAGAAGAGGGCAAAGAAAGATTTTTTATTTTTTAATTTATTATTACATTTATATGCCACCCACCTCCTCCAGACGTACATGCTGCCTTATAAGTGCTGGAAATTTGCCTCTTTAGCTTGTATTCCCCCTTTCCAGTGCTCATATGGTTTCTTAATTCCAGGTTTAGCGCTTTCCCATTATCCAAAGCTTTTGCTTGATTTATTTCATGATGAGCTAGATTATACTCTTCACTGAGCCATTGTTGAGTGCGCCCAACACACTAAGCCATATTGCATGGCTTACAAACCACAGTGACTGACTTCACACAAAACACTAAGCTGATGCCAAACAAACTGTTACTGGTTTGCAGAGTGTGTTGGATGTAAGTAAATGTAAGCCTTACAATTTTTAGCAGCCTCAATGAGTAAACAAAGGGAACATGAGAAAACTCCCAATCAAGTTTTTCTTCTACTGCCTGGCCCTGGCTCTCAGGAATAGGTAGAAAGATGTCTTTTCCATTGTCTGCTCCCCGATTTTTTTAACTGGAGATGCCCAAGAGCTGAATTTCAGATGTTCTGCATGCAATGCAGGTGCTCCACTATTAGAACTATGGTCCTCCCCGGCATTGTTTCCAACAGCATTTCCCTTATCCCTATTCTATTTTATTCTCATTCCCTTTATCTCCCCTCGTATGATAGCTTACTACGATGCTGGTTTAGTCACTATCTCAGAGCAACCCCAGGTATAGCACATTACAGCTTTTCCACAAAGTGCCAGATCCTAATCATTAGAATGCCAGGTTCAGTCTTGGCATAGAAACAGCATTTAATTATTAAGACCTATCAATGTCCAAGGAGGAGAAAAGGGAAGACATGCTTAGAATACCATCAAGTAAGGTAAAAGCAGTATTTAATTTTAAAAAGGTATCAGAAACACTTTTAGTAGAACTCTACTACGTGCCTAGAGGAAGCTGCTGAAATATTCAAGGAACTAGACCTGAGTGTTGAAACATGGATCAAATATTCCGACTGATTACTGTTTCTTTATAGAAGGGCCAAGTGATGGGGTTTATACATCACCCTAAGTCATAAACTGTAGGTAGAAATCACAATAACAGGGTACACAAAACCTGCTAAACTAAGTCCAACAAACTACAGACTTGTAGTGTGAGCCCAGCTACCAGATCTCAGCAGTGAACATCTGAACCATCAGTACACAGCAGCAAAGAAACGCTTTACTATTATCTAGCAGCCCAGACCTGATACTCCTAGGCCCAAGTGATGTCCATTAAGAAGGCCTAGAAGACCAAGTGATGTCCATGAAGAAGGCCTCAGGTTTCACCTGCCCTTTCTCCAGGTAGGACTGGGAGAGATACACTTCGTGAAACCCTTTCGGGTTGCTGTTGCCAACTCAAGCAGGCAATATTGAGCTAGCACTAGAAGTCTCTGATACAAGGGGGTGCTGCCCATTTGTCAACCAGGAATGGTCCAATGACATTAAGGTTGGTTGATTGATAGGAGGCAGGGAGGGAAGGTGCTGCAAAGATAAGCAAGCGTACAGTGGAAAGACCAGTGCGTGCATAGCAAGAAGACTGGGGCTGAGCTGCTGGATGGAAATAGCAGCAGCAGTTCACTGGGAAGATGTGGGGCTGGAAGTCCTAGGTGGCCAACGATGGATGGACTGAACGTTCATTTAGGTGGAGAGACTTGAGGGTTTCTAAAAACAAATCTGTACAATGCCAAAAAGTTTGGGAATGCTAGTGGTAAATTTTATTAAACCAATTGTGTCTAACAAGGAGCTTGGATAATCCCTCCCCCCCCAAATTTAACAAGGGGCTCACAAGCTCCTTCCTCTACAGCCCTGCTGTCATGGTAATAGATAACTTCATGATAAAATCAAGTGGAACTTAGATTCCAGAAGTGGGCAAAACCTTCAGAAAGGTTCTTCCATCATTCCAGATATATTGTGAGCTGAAAACAGCCCCATTTCAAGCTTGAAACACCTACTAGAAACTTGAAAAACAACTTGTTTGGAATTCAGAATCACTTTTCATTCTCATAGCAGGGGATTTCAAGGAATGCTGTTTTACTGTTCTCATATTATCTTTTAATGTTGTAGGCTGCCCAAAATCTTAGGGCGGTGGGCAGTCTTCTCAATTCAATAAACAAACAAAATGTTTGGTGCACCCCTGTTAGGCACAAGTTCTATTTTGAAGGAACATGGATTGCACCTCCTGGTCAGGTTCCTCCTTAGTTGCTTTTTAAGGAGATTCAAAAACTAACAGAACCTCCTTTCAGTAATAAGAGAGGTGGGAATGTAAATACTCCACACTCTTCAGGAACCACATTGCCACTCACTACTAGGACCGATACTTCCAGGGGGCATCAGGTCATTTGTCCTCTTGAGAACTACAACAAGATCAGTAGGTTCAAGGAGTGTTGGTGTCCTCTGGGGCTCCCTAAGGACACCACGTAGCTGGTCTTGATAGGAATGATGAAACATTCAGAACTGCTGTCTAAATTACCATGTTCTCCTTTTCCTGCCCCATCTGTTTGTTTTTTCTGCCTTGTGTATTTTCAGAAACTGTTTATTATTACAGAAGCTACTCTGGGAGCTTTTCAGGATGGAAAGCAGGGTATGATTGTTTCCAGTAAATAAACCACAAAGCATGCTGTAGATAGTGGTGGACTCCTGGTGCTCTATATGTTCTTGAACTACCCCTTCCAGCATCCCTCACCATAGAACATGCAGCTGAAGTGGTTGGGAATTAGCATCTGGGGGGCTGCTGGTTGTCCAGCCTTGTTATAGATGGAATTGATACCATCAGCTGTAGAAATCCCATCTTAAGGGACCTAAAAGGAGATGGAAGGCGAATGGAGCATTTCTCATCTGATGGATGGAGTAATTCTTTGCTTTTCCACCAACTGTTGCAAGCATACAACAGGATCAACATAAAACCCAAAACCTCTCCTAAATGGGGAACAACACGTGCCATTTTAACCATGTTATTCAGATTAAAAGCAGGGCAGGTTCATGAACTTCCCAGGCCAGAACAACCTTTTCAAATGCCCTGGCGGGGAGGATGCTGTTGGAGACAACTCTCTTCTGTTCCGTCAGTGCAAAAACAGCCACAACGAAGGCTGAATAATGAGTGAAGCAAGAACCCAAACTCACCTTTAAAATAGTCTGGGATTGCATTGGGCTGCCTGTAGCTTGCAGTGAATGGGCGTACGTGCTATCCCGCAGCAAGTGGTGCAATCAATCTAATCTTTTCCCTTCAAAGGCTGGCCTCCTTTCTTGGAGAGAGTGAAAGGGTGGGGGGCTCAAAGAGACAGAGGGTCCTCAAGCAGCTTCAGATTTCACAAAGGGGGGGAGGAGGAGAAGGTCAGGACTGAGAAGCTGCTCCTTTTCAATAGGAGAGGTGGGGGAGGTGTAACCTCCCTGCAAGTCACCTTTGCTAACCAAGAGCTGAGCTGATCAGCTGCAGAAAATATCATCCTTAGTTGGAGCTGAACTCAGATGGATTAACTGCTTTTCTTCACTCAGAGATATATGCTGTACAGGGTGCAAAATAAACAGAGGGACCAAAAATCTATGAAGTGCAAAAGCCACAGCAACCGTGTGAATTTCTCTTTGCAATGAATGTGGGTTAGGCACAGAATAGCTAAAATACCCAAGAACATCCATATGTAACACAGCACCACCTTTCTCGCTATCTATGCTCGAATAATATCCGCAGTGAGAATGAAATCCAAAGACTGTATTAGTTATGTTTATACACTGTGCTAGGCCATGATTAACTTAACCCTAGTTCTGTTGAATAAGCCAAAATGGCTGCATTCATACCCCACACTAAGCCACAGACCAATCAACCACATTTGGACTGTACGGCTTGAAGCCAGTTTTTTTCCAATTCAAAATAGTAATAGGCCTGGTTCCCAAAACACAAAGTCATGAACATTGGTTTATAAATCACAGCGGCTGGGTTAACAAGACCCATTTGGTGAAAAAAAAGTACTTGGGCTCTTGACACCAGATGGCAGCAAACTTCAAGCTCCACTCACTCTCCTTCCAAATCATCATTCAAGTGGGCCAGTTTGGGAACTTCATTCAGATGAAGAGACAGAGGGTTGTAATGAATGCTATGGGAAGTTTGTACTCCTAGGCTTTTGTTTTATTTTTTTCCTATTATGGGGATTGTGGAAAATTGGCATAGATGGGGTGGAACTTATATTTGGACTTGTAAACTCGGGGCAGTGAATTGCTTTGGAGAACACGGACACAGGGCGCTTGCTTTTTGATCTCTTAAAGCACAAAACTCATCCTCACATGTATGGCTCCAGGCAGAACTGGAGTGTGCAACTCTCACTATCAGTTCAGATCCTCGGTCTTTGTGCAAGGCAGCTGGTGTATTCCATTTATTAGGCCTGGCCTCTGACAAAGTTGAGTTAATCTCAGAGCTAACCCTCTTGTAAACTATTTCACAAGACATCCAAAAGGCAGGCTGAATTCAGGTGGATTAAACGCTTTCTTTGACTTATGAGCTAATATTCTATCTCTGCCTTTCTCCTGGCATCCTTGCAATAATTCTGGCTGGGGGGTAAAGGCCACCTCTGTATTAGGAAAAGACAGAGCCAGCCTGAAATAAAACTACTAATACAATGATTTTCAAGCTAAAGCCCCTTGGAATACATTTCACTAAATTGCAGCTACCTTATGTTGATGGTCACTCTAACCCACCAGATGTTCAACTATATCATTGAACTTTTAGTTTAACATCTATATTGTTTTGGGATGAGGCTTATAACAATTAGTCTCCTCTTTGGGATCATTTGGAGAGCAGCATGTAACACCTTTGAAATTTTGGAAACTTTCATGGTCCAGATATACAGTATTACACTGGGGCCTTTGTTTGCTGTTTTGAAAGCTGCTAGACATATTTGGTAATTAATAGGTAAGCGGTTAAATTTTGATCCCAAATCACATGAGAAAGTGATATTATGGCATAACTCAGATTTGAAAATAGTGGGTTAGATGTTTTACTAGAATGCATGGGTTAAACAAGGGATTAGTACTTTAAATCAGTTGATTGCTAATGGTTGCTTTAAATTTTTTGAGAGATTGAGTATTTTGAGTTTGGTGTGCTTGCAACATATGCTTGGCATTATATACAATTGAAGTGTGTATTAGCTAAATAGCATGGCTCCAATGATTTAATAGCCTTCAGATACCTGTGATTCTAGCTTCTTTTAAAGATGCTGCACTTGAACAGAAATGAACAATTCAATTTTATAAAGTACTACAAAGGGAAATGAAAGTCATATATAGTTGTATGTTTGAACTATGTAATGAAGAATTGGAGCATCCAGTTTTAAACAATCAATGGATCATAATGTTAGAAAATGAGAAACATGATTTAAAAATGAAATTAATTCATCATAAAATATTATTTTGTGTTTACTGGACCTCCTCAAAGAATGTTTTAAAAAGGATAGATATTACATTTCTTACATTGGCAATGTAAGAAATTTTAAGGTTCTTTAACTCATTTGGTCTTGATCTGTTACAGCCTTGTTTTGGCTTAAAATTACTATACATATAAGCTGCTTGGGAAGAAATATAATACTGTAGTTAAGAATCTCAATGTGATGTTGAATTATTTTCCTAAAACATGGAACCTATCATCTCATGAAGAGCAGTGGCTCTCAAGCCTGGGGTACACTATAGAGTATAATTTTATGTAATTGGAAAGAAATTTACTCTCCTGATTTTAAGGAACAGATCCAGGATATGAGTTGTTTATCTTTTTCTTTAAAAAATCTGTCTTCTAAAAACAAGATGATATACAATACATTGCTGTATAGCTTAGATTCAATAAGCTTAATATTTAATTAATTTCATAGAGTTATTTATTGCTATTGAACTCAGAAGGAGATTCCAACCTTGAATTAGTATGCTAAAGTATGCCAATGGACAGATAGTGACCAATTCAAAGGAGATCAAACTATGATGGAAGGAGTATTCTGAAACACTGTACAGTAGAGATGTCAACATCCAAAATACCTTAGAAGATATTCCCTACTTATAAGAACCTCTAGTACTAGAAGATGAAGTCAGAACAGCACCTGTGGTCATTACCAAGTTAGAAGGCTACAGGAACTGATGGCCTTCAGTGACCCACTGAAATATGGCAGCAACAGAAGAAGGATTGGTCAAGTTTCTAACCAAGCCATGCTGGAGAACAACGCAGTGGCCAACAGATTGGTAGAGGTCAATCTACATTCCAGTACCAAAAAAGGAGACTTAACAGAGTGTGCAAACTATTGTACAAAATCCTTCATTTCACACGCTAGCAAAATAATGCTTAGGATCATCCAACACAAATTAGAGCCTTACATGGAAAAAGAGATGCCAGATGTTCAAGCTGGCTTTAGAAATGGCCAAGGAACATGAGATATTATTGTTAATAGACACTGGATAGTTGAGAAAGCCAAAGAATATCAAAAAGAAGTCACTATGTGCTTCATTGATTATAGAAAGGCCTTTGATTGTGTCAATCATGTCAAGCTGTGGCATGTGCTCAGAAAAATGGGAATCCCAGAACATCTCATTGTCCTAATGAGCAGCTTATATTCAGATTAGGAATCCATGGTACTGACAGAACATGGCAAAACAGATTGGCTCCAGGTTGGCAGAGGAGTGCAACAAGGCTGTATACTCTCCCCTTAGTTATTCAACCCGTATACTGAATATGTATTAGCGGAAGCTGGATTTGAAGAAGATGGGTGTGGTTTTAAAATTGAAAGAAGAAACATTGATAACCTGTGCTATGCTGATGATACTATCCTGATGGCTGAAAATGCAAAGGGTCCGCAAGCTCTAGTAATAAAAGTCAAGGAGCAAAGTGAAAAAATGGGACTCAATTTAAATATAAAGAAGACCAAACTAATGACAACAGGTAGAACAACCAGCCTTAGAACTGACAGTGAAGATATCAAAGTGGTGGATAGCTTCCACCTTTTAGGATCAACCATCAACAGTAAAGGAACAGGCAGTCAAGAAATACACTGAAGACTAGCACTTGGTAGAACAGCCATGAAGGCCTTGGAAAAGATATTCAAATGTTGTCATGTGTCTATATCCACAAAGATCCAAATTGTGCAAGCCACGGTATTCCCTGTGACACTCTATGGAAGCAAAGTTGGATTTTGAAGAAGCAGGATGGGAAGAGTACTGATGCTTTTGAACTTTATTGTTGGAGAAGACTCCTGAGTGTATTGTGAACAGCCAAGAAAACAAACTAATGGATCATTGAACAAATCAACCCAGAGTTCTCACTTGAGGCACAAATGACCAGGCTCAAATTATCCTACTTCAGACACATTATGCAAAGACCCAGCTCTCTGGAAAAGGCTCTAATGTTGGGAAAGGTGGAAGGAAAGAGAAGAGGACAACCAGCAGCAAGGTAGATGGACCCAGTTATAGTGGTGATGAGTGTAACATTGGAAGACCTGAAAAACCACATTAGGAACATGGAGAAAATCTATTTTTATTGGTCTTTGACCAAAATAAACTTTGACTATGTGGTCACTAGGAATTGACACTAACTTGGATGGCACATAATCAATTTATTGTTACATGAATCTTTTTTCTATTCTTTCTTTTTAGTTTTTGTCCCATTGAGTTTATTTTAATTAGTGTAGAATATTTAACTTTTTTTCACAGTATAAACATTCTTTGTATGGGGGGGGTAGACTTTTTTGTACTTCACTTTAAAAATAAAGTTTAAAAAGCCTACTAATACTATGATCCTAATTGTAGAAGAACACTACATTTATTCTGAGCCAGCCTAGGCTGCCCCATTAAAAGGTAATGGGTTTGTTCTTGGGGGAAGTGATATCCCAGTTTGTCTGGGAGACTCCCTCTTCCAAGGAAAAAAGAAGAACAAGCAGAGTTTAATGCACCCTCCTCCAATGCAGTGGAGCTCTTCGGGTGTGTTGGACTGCAATGCCCATCATCCTTAGTATGATTATGCTAGCTAGAGACAATAGAGGTTACAGACCTAGAGAGCACCAATGTAACCCCCCCCCCCAATCTGAAGTAATAATTTAGAAATCAGGGTTTCTACATATGCAAAAGGACCACCACTGATATCAAGTAGCTAGAACCAATCTATAAATAGCTACAGTTAAAAGTTAGGAGTTTCAGCTCATGGATTCACTTGTCAAGATGTTCCTGTAATGGTATGTGGGAATGACCTTGGGAGATGGGTGGGGGGAGAGATACTGCCTAGGAAACGAGCAGATTAGAGGGGGTATAGCCCACAGCTGGATAATGGACAGAGAAAGAAATTTGGAAAGGACCTGCCCTAACTTATCAGGCTGTAAGAATTGGGTGGGAGAATTGTACTTTCAGACTTTCAAGATTCTGCTAATGTAGCCTTACAATAAAGTAGACTGGTCATGTTTCCTGTCTGGTCTATCTGGGAAGGCTGACAGTTTCTTGCCTAATTTATCTCTGTACCTTAAAAAATGCTCTTAAAGGCATAAGAAAGCTGGTATGCAACTTCTCTTAAGTTACCTGCTACACATGCCTCCATGGTCAAAATTTTATCTCCTCCTTTCCTGCAGTCAATGATCACATCAATAACAACATTCCAGAACAACCAGATTCATTGCAAAGTATTTCCAAGTGTTAGAGACAAAGAGTGGGAGGGGGGGTGGAAAAAGAGCAGTGAAAACGCTTGCCATCGTGGCCTGCCAATGCAGCATCAAGAGCAATGTTTCTCAACCTTGGCAGCTTTAAGCTGTGTGGACTTCAGCTTCCAGAATTCTCCAGCCAGCTTGCCTTGGGAATTGAAGTCCACAGAGCTTAAAGCTGCCAAGGTTGAGAAACACTGATCTAGATCATCACAAGTACTATAGATATCGGATACTGGAGCTCTTGGCATTCTTCACAAGTTCCCACACCTTTTTGCTTCCCTTAAAGACATTTGTTCATCAAGATACTTTTCTGCTCTCCCTTCAAAGACATTTTTAGAACCTCCTTCCTCCAATCTAACATTCACCAGGCTGACTGGGAATTCTATGAACCAGAACCCCAACATGACACGTGGTATCAGGTTGCATAAAATCTTTTGTAGACCTAGCCCAGCTTTCCCCCATCCTGGCATCCTCCAGAACTGTTGTGATTATAAATCCCAGAATTTCCAGCCATGAAATTTCTGGGAGCTGTAGTCCAACACAGCAGGAGGGTGTTTGACATAGGACAGTTGGACTATCCATTCCATTTTCTCCTTTTAGGGTTGGAGCTTCTGTTCTTTCATCTGCATCTTTTGACACTCCTTGCCTTGTTTTGTGAAAATAAGCCTTCTGTCCAGAAGCTGCACACAGGTTTTGCCCATGCATGGTAAGCAATCTGATGCCCTCAAGGCCTTTTGGACCACCTGCCATTAGCTTCAGCCTGCATGGCCAATGAAAAGGGATTGTGGGGGTAACAAAGGCCATTAGATTCCCTGCTGACCAATACAATTCATGTGAAATATTCATAGTAAATGTAACTGTGTGGTTATCAGCAGGTTGATATGCAGATGTGATGTGGCTTTTTTCCAAAATAAGACCCTCAAGGTGAGCTGGGGTTACAACTTCCAATATTCTCAGAGCAACTGGCTAATAGCCAAGGATTGTAATAGTTCTAGCCCCAACAGGTCTGGAGAGCACTAGCTTGGAGAAAGCTACATTAAGCGATATGGTTTATCTCTAGGGTGTGAAAAGCTCTACTTGATTTTTTTGAGTAGAAGTCACATGAAAGCCAAAAGTACAAGAACATATGAGATTAGAATGCAGAAAAGGCCTTGCTGGATTAGACAGAGAACCCACCAAGTTCAAATTCAAAATTTTCTTAAATGCCTCTGAGAAGCCTACAAGCTGAGGCAACTTTCCCCTCCAACTATTCCCTAACAGCTGCTTTTTTAGGAAATACTGCCTCTGAACATGCAGGTTCTACCTAGCTACCACAACCAACTGGCTCTGATCTCCTTTGAACAAGTGGCTATCTCTGCATCCTGTGTCAGCAGGTTCCATAAATGCCAGGCAGTTTGTTGTAACCAACATTGCAGTATAGGACACACTGGCTAGTGTCCTGGGAGTTACAAACTAACCTTTTCCAGAGAGAAGAAGCTGAACTGGGGTCACTAGAACCTGGTTCACACATTGCACTGAGATATAATCTGGTTTGAGTTGGCACTATGTATATAATTCCTGTTCTTGCAGCTTTTCAGCCATGATTTACAGTTTAGCATTATGAGAACCACCTCGCTGTGTCTCATTTGACACCAGATGGTAAACCCAACTTCTGCTTTAAGGCAACAGGTAAGCCTAGCTGTCTTGGCTTCTTTTCTCTCCTAGGGATCAGAAAAAGGACTCCATATGCTCTTTAACACTGGAGGAGGGATAAGAAAATAATATAAATAAATCAAGCATTTTATAAGAACACAATTTTTATTTGCTTTTCTAACCTCAGTCGGACATCCTACTCATTGCAGCAAGACTGCTGGTCTTGTCCTCGGTATTTACCCAGCTGCAAATATCTAAGCCAGCAAAAACTAGGCAGGAAAAGAAAGGATGCATGTAAGTGTCCCATTAAATTGAGCACTTAACTCTGCTCCATCTTATATGATCAGGTTATTTCACAAGCTGTGCCTGAGTCATCATTAATTGTTCACAACAGCAGCCAGGAATGGCCCCAGGTAGGTGAACATTGGGCTTTGCCAGAAAAAGCAGAACTTGGAAGGATACGAAGCTTTCAAGCCATGCTTTTCAAAATGTCCTAAACCATCATTAAACAAAAAAAAAACCCTCATACTTGAGGAATACCAGCTTTTCCCCTTTATCCTGCACTTTTAATCATAGCTTTAATGAGCGGCAATTAGTAAATGGCCCTGCTTATGCTGAAGCCAGCAAATGATGCACCTGTTGAATTCTACATCTCAAATGGCTGTTTAAAAAGAAAGAAGAAGCTGGATCTTTTAGCTGGTCTAATCTCAAGCCTGATACCACTCAGACGGATGGGATTCCAGCTGCCTACATTTCTCCCTAGGTGAGGGTTGCTCCTGCTGGTTGGGAATGCTTGGAAGTTATAGTCCAAACTCATTTAGAGGGCACCAAATTAAGAAAAGCTGGTCAAGGTAGTTGGGAAAAGCCTGACTTCATGAAGCCCATGGCTTTCTTTGGTCGTGTTTATACAACATCCTGAACTGCAAGCTAGTGTACCCCATAGCCCTTTGTGGTTAGCCCATGGATTAATGTGTTGTATCAGCCCCCAAAATTGCATTTAATTGAATAAACTGCTGCTGATGAAGCTTGCTGTGTAAATGCTGCCTTTGTTGCTTCCCTCTTCAAATCCCCATATCTCTCCCTTTCCTGCAAAAGGTGATGCATGTTGGCTATTCCCTTGGATTCCATGGCAGAACTCAAAATGTCAAAGACGCGAATTTCTCCTTTCTTGAAGTGCTAAGGATTCAATCTAATTCTTCAGTGAATTCTACTAGTGGGACTTGAAGTGAACATACTTGAAACCCATCTCAATCCAGCCAACAGTCAAGGGATACATTTGTACTTAATTCCTTCCCGAATGGAAAATGCCTGTTTTTTTTTCTCTCTACTGCTATAGATAAGAAATATATCTAGTTTGCTTTTGTTCCCTTGAGGCAGGCGTGGCCAGTTAGCTCTCTTTTCCATGCTCTCTGACCTTGGTACAGATGCAAGAGATAAAGATCAGGAACAGGGGAGGGGATGGACTTTTCAGGGCTGGTAAGGCGAGGGTATTTCTGGAAAAAATGAATTCCTAATCTTGTAGGGAGGGGGAGAGTTTCTTTCTGTCCTGGCAGCTGGATCAGGCAAGTCACACAGTTGTAGAGATATCTGATGTGGGAATAGCCAGAACTTTGAAAACTGCACAGATCCAGACATTGCAAGGTTGGTCAATAGGAACAGTCAGAGAAAGGAGAGGGGAATACGTAGAGTTCATTCTTCTTGTCTTTTTAACCCCACCCCAAAAGATTGGGTGTCAAATGATAGGTTTCTTCCCTCCTCATTTTTGTACAGTCAAAACCATCTTGGGTGAAAGGGCTATTGTAACTGCAAGCCAGAGGTAGTGTCTCTGGTTCACATATTGATGCTCTACCATAGCTTTTCAAAATTCTGGTTTGTTGAACAAACTAGAATGCCCTCGTTCACCTGAGCCATTAACTGTGTTTTAAAACCCCAGCAATTAAGTGTATACATCAAACTAAATCAGAATCAAATAGGCAACATTACTCGGGCTGCCAGATCTAGCTTGCAAACAACCCAGATGGTCAGGAGATGGGAGTTCTCACCTCGTACTTGTCCAGATGTTTTTCAGCCCAGACCCGGGAGGCTTAATATTACAGTTAAGTGCAAAGCATCCCTTTCTCATGGTGCAGAAAACAGTGAAAAAGAGCTAGCCAAAGAAATGGATGCAGACCGTTATATTTTCAGGACTAACTAAAGTCTGATCGATTTCAATGGCTCTATTGTAAATCTAAGTTTGGATCCAACTCAAGTATTCAGAATAAGCCCATCAGCGTCTTCCTGCCTTTCTTCAAGTGTGGATGGATCAAGAATAGAATACACAGTCATAGCTCTTCCTCTGAAAAAAGAGTTATATTTATATGAGGTTGGGTCAAAGAGATGTTTTGGGTGAAGCTTGTATAAAAGTGGGTTGCTTAAAGCCAGTGAAAGAGGACCTCTTGTGGAATGGCTGTGGAATTGCAGGCCCCTGCTAACATTTCTGGACAATGCATTCCATTAAGGCCCGCAAAATTACCTTTGCTGCTGCTCATCTCATCCTAAATTAATTTTGGAATTAGGTCTCCAGAGAAAAGAGACAGGTTGATTTCTATAAAGCATTATCTATCTAATTTATTGGCAAAAAAAATGCAGAATTACATATATAAGCCTCAGAAATGTGAGGTTACGATCCAACACTCTTTCCTAGGAATACATTCCATACAGTACTTACATTTGAGGAAAAACAAATAGCCCTTTGTACATCCATGTTTTCTGATTTCATGTCAGTTGTTTCTGTTATGAATCCTTAGAATCCATCCCATACACATTCCTCTTCTTTATTAAGAACTATTTTAAAAGATACAGATTGATTCTTGACACACCTCTTTTTGCATGGCAGTACCTAACACATACACAAATCTTTATTTGAATTTCCTCTCTCCCATTAGGCATTTTTTATGATGTTAAACTAATGAAAAGCCTCCTACCTCGGTGCCTGGTGCGTCTATATTTATAAAATGTGGTGATCATTCTAATTTGTTTGACCCTGGAAAGTATTTGTTGTTTGACATTTCCTAATTAACGATATGGCAGTGTTCCCACAACGCCCTTCATTGGGATTTAAGTAGGGATACTGTGTTCTGGGAACATCTAAATCCATTTAGTAGTCAAACAATTGTCCAGCCCTTCCTATTTAATCTTCCAAGAAAAGTCTTGAGATAGAGGGCTCAAGAGAGCCAGGATTTTAACCATAGACTGGCTGCAAGCGACCTGATTACTGTCCCATATGGCTTCCTCGCTCAAACTGGCTTCGGGGCCAGAGATTGCTCCTGCAGACACTTCACAACAAGCGAGCAGAGCCTCTGGCACCCAAGCTCTGGACATTCACTCCCCTTCGTGTGCTTTCCCAGATATAAATAAGCCATGCTTTAAAAAGCATTCTTTGAGAGCACCACATGCATTCTCCATATGGATGATGAGTGAGAGTCTGGGGTTTGCTGCTGTTTTCCACGGCCTGCCAGTCCTGGCTGTGTGACCTTCTGGATGCCAAGAATGTTTCCTGAATCATCTGCAGGGATCCACTAGTCTCCCCTCCTGAATTACCAGATGCCCCCTGTGGGATCCCTACGGCCATCTCCTTCATTGCTGCTTTTCTCCCCCACTTTTAAGATGTTGTTTTCCTGAGAAAAAAAAGTCATCTTGTGGGACATTTAAGCCAGGGGGTGGGGGGAGTTGATCTGACAGTGTTCTCTCTGGTGGCTTGTCTTCTGTGGCTATACTGGTGGAGGGGAGATGGGTGAGAGTTGATGGGAAGGGAGCTACTGGAAAAGAGGGTGATGGCAAGACAGAGAGTCTGACAAAGTGGGAATTGTTAAGTTTTTGTGTGAACTGAATCTAGGAGGAAGGCCTTTTTCTTTCCCTCCCTCCTCCTTCATGTCCACTGGTTCTTGCCAGAGCAATGGTGAAGAGCTAGTAAAGTTGTGAAGGCTTGCCAGTATTCTCCTGGGGTGAAGGTCTAGGGGATTCTAGGTAATTTCTGGGGACAGTGGGAAGGAACTTTGTACTCCCCAGAAGGTGATATTTGATCATGTTAATGTAACTCTGCACTGCTACAGGAGATCTGGCTGAGTTAGTAGCTTATCTAATTAAGTGTATTGTGGGAATACAGACTAGATCAGTGTTTCTCAAACTTGACAGCTTTAAGAATGGGTGGACTTCAACTTCCAGAATCCCACAGCTAGCACACCTTGAAGTCCACCCAGCTTAAAGCTGCCAAGGTTGAGAAACACTGGTCTGTATGAACAGACAGAATCTGTTACCTGGGATGTGCAGTAG
This sequence comes from Liasis olivaceus, assembly GCA_030867105.1. Taxonomy (NCBI): domain Eukaryota; kingdom Metazoa; phylum Chordata; class Lepidosauria; order Squamata; family Pythonidae; genus Liasis; species Liasis olivaceus. Next base: position 139,639,341 of record CM061348.1, read on the forward strand.
ATATGGTAGATTCCCACATCCTGAAGCAGAGTGACATTTCATACCCTTGGAGGATAGGAGATGGATCTAAATTTGTTCCCTTCCAAGTCTGAGCCTCACAAAGCCATAGTCTTGGTCTGTTCCTTCAATGTTTGTGGGCTTACCAAAGTTAGCAAAGAGGGAGAAAGATAGATTGTTCAATTTCATTGGCCATGTAAAACATCATGGTGGGAAGGGAGGTAGAACATTTGATTTCAGTTATCTGAAGGTCTGCTCTCAATTCCAAGTGACCACTCTTGGTCACTCCAGTCACAGTCCTTGGATTTGAGAAATTCTTAGTATCATTTTACAATTTGATTCTGGCTCCTTGTGGCCTGAGCAATTGTGTGATAGTGCTTTGTTTTCTAAGCTGCAATAGTTACCTGACTTGGCCTAGCAATCGTTGGCATCCGCAGGAGGTGGGGGTAGGGGGCAAAGACATGTGCATTATGACACCATCACTGAAATGACATGATTTGCATACTCATACTTTGCACGATTTGATGCCATGATGCAATTATGTACTCAAATCCTTTATATAATGATGTCAAGATACAAGTGGCATTTTGACATCATCATGGCTTGTAACAGCCAGGCTACCATTGATCCTTGTTGACATGCAATTCCAAAATGCAGGGGACACAATCCATGGGTTTTACAGCACCATATTCTATAGCAGTACATACTAAAATAAAGCAGGCAGGCAGGCTGGTGAATTCTACCACCCTGAGTTCGAATGCCAGCATGTCTTGAATAAATTAGCTCCCCTGAATTTAGGAAAGGACTTAATTACAATTCTTTATAAACAGCCTGCTCCTTTGCACGGTACTTCTCAACTGCTCTGCCTTGCACTGGTGTTCCCCAGTGACCTTTCTGCTACCAGTGCAAATTTCATTACATTCTGTTCCAAACAGGATACTTACAAGCACTTAAATGCACAGGGGCTTGAAGACTGCAGGACCAGTTTGCTTAAGCCTGATATGTTTAGTCCTTGTAAAGTGCTAGTTGGTCCTAACAGTTCATCTTTTACTGCTGAAGAAAAAACTTTGACAAGGGTGGTGGTTGTTTTTTAACTAGATTTGAGGAGCAACATGTTTTATTCTTTCTGTAGCTTGGATCTATACCTTGCTTTTTGGTGTCAGGTTAGATTGGACTACCTCCAGAAATACCTGAGCTGAATCAGCCTGTTTCCAAAGCTCTGAACTGGGCCCTCAAGCCATATTGCTTAGGCTTTGCACACCTCTGATGTTTATTCATTAGGGATATGCAAAACTCGATGCTCCAGGAACAGAATATGCCAGTTCAGCAGAACACTGTTTTTCTCCTGGAGTATGGAGACTTGGCTATGGTGGGGATGGCGAATCATTTTCTGGGGGTGATTATTCCAGAGAAGAAGCGGTTCACCATATATGGATAGAGTCTGACCCTGAGACATTTCTGGGCCATAGAGCCTTGCATTCAATTACTACATATCGACACAGTATGATCAAAAGATGCTGAGATACCTGCAGTATTTGAATCTGGGTTTAGCTTTACTACCAGTATAATTGGATATTTAAAATGTGAATGTCAACATTGGAATTTCTTGCACGCCTTTTTCTTCTTTCTCTTTGGATGGAGATTATGGATCTGGCCTGTAAAATTCAGAGCTGCGCAAGGGTGTCTGCAGAGAGGGTCCAAAACGTCAAAATGGCAGCTGGGATCACATGGTTGAAGCCCTGCTCCCTTTTAACCTGTGTTGTGTGTGCAATGCGTGTAAAAAGGACAGGGCTTTGAACTTGCAGTCACGGCCAGCATCTTAGCTTTTTCCTCACCCACACGGGTGCCTTTGGAACTATAGCCCATTTGGGCCATTAAATTCAACTTCTGTTTATAATACTAATATGAATAACTCAATAGTGCAGTCTTGAATCTAACAAATTCATTGCGGGCTTGAACACATGACAATCCGTTTATTTGTATCAGGGAGGGGAGAAATGATGAACATAGAAACACTTTTGACAATCTCTGATATTTATGAACATTCAGTGTCAATATAAGCACGGTTCAGCCCTGAAGGTGCAGGGTTAAAAAAAATGGGAAAACCCCTAACAAATCACTGTAGTTTGGGTTCCTCTTCTTAAAGCCCTGGGGGGAAACAGCTGATTCAGATATTGCACTTCTTGCGCCATGTGATTGCTTACACGTCTGCACAAATGAAGCACATGAGCTGACCTTGCTATGATGGTCGACAGCAGTTCCTTCACTAGCGGAGGAAAGTCTGAGAGCTGCTGTCCAAGTCAACCTAGTTGTGGGAGCTCAGCCAGAACTCAACAGAATTTCAGCATTTTCTTTCCTTCCTGGAGATTTACTGAGGAAGCTGTGATGGGACTGGGAAGCCTTCACCTGGTCAGATATTGCATTGCCATGGTTTGTTTAGCCATGGCTTACTGAATAAATCATCAGGGTTTGCAGAAGACACTACACCATAAACCATGGCTTATAAGCCACAGCGGTTGGGTGTGTGCAGCGTCCTAAGACAAAACCAAAAGCAAACAGGGAAGATGGACTCTCCAAATCACCAAAGGGGTTGAATAAGCCAAGAATCTCGGGCACCAGGAAAAACGAAGCAAACATTCCTAGTCTGGAAGGAAGGAAGCAGCAGCTATTCGATTTCGGGTGGGAGGGGGGAATCCATGCACTGAACCCCTTGAACTCTTAGGAGGGGAAAAAGTGGGTATTTGGCAAGCTGCAGTGTCAGGTTATTGCCCCCCCTGCCACATTCAACAGTAAAATCTGAGTTTTTTCAAGGTGGCTAAAAATCACACTTCTGGAAAAGATTCAGCATTCTAGAACATTGGGTTTTTAAAACCAAATTTCAGATTTAAATCCCTTCATCTGTTGAATCATAGGAAAGGGGTATCTACACTTTGGCATCAAGAGATGATTGAAGGGACAACTGGGACTTCATAAAGCTAATTAGAAATGAAAGAGGAGCTATTTCAAAATGTGCCCAAGGCAAGCTTGCAATGTACCTACATAGCCAGTGATAGAATTCAGACCCCAACTATACAGGAGAGAATAACTCGACCCAGAACCTTAATGTTGAAGGGGTCATTTAGGTCAGTATTTCTCAACCTTGGCAACTTTAAGATGCGTAGACTTCAACTTCCAGAATTCTCCAGCCAACATGCCAAGATGGCGAAACTCTGATTTAGGTGACTGACGTAGAAGAGTTATGGGTACAATTCCCTGCTGGGCTCTTAAAATAGACGTATGCCATGGAAAGGGAAACAATGGGGGTGGGGGGGTGGGGGTGGAAACAACAGAGGTGGAGCTGCTCACAAGAGGACAGTGCTAAGGTTATCCATTGCATAAGTAAAGACTCCCTTAAATCCTAGTAGAAGTAGTTTGTCATTGGCTTCTTTCATTATGTTTGATTTCCCAGTCAAACCTACAACCCTGCCATTTCCTGCTGATCTCCCACCCAAATGCTAACCAGGTCCAACCCTGCTTAGCTTTTAGAGCACAGCTAAGCTTCCCCAGGTGTGCCACCTGCTGAGATCACCCACTACAATGGAGTAGAAGAGAGCCCCAGGCAAACATACAGCTTCCAGACATGGAAGAAGCTTAATATGTATCCTGGCCTTTGAGTGCTTGTAGGAGACTGCAAATCTGGAGGAGCACTGGGAGCTGGCAAGGCTACTACAGAATTATAATGGGCTGCTTTTGGCTCAGTATAGCTCACACCATGCTCAGGTCAGGCCTAAGTAATAAAAAATGACGAATGTGAAGGCCTTTCTTGAACTGTAGCATTCTGCCCTGGTGAGCCCAATGGAGTACAACTGACTCATTGTCAAGTACTTTAGACTAATTCAGCGGTCCATATTCAGTCAATGGTCATGCAGCCCTCAATTCTCTCTCTCTCTCTTTGCTAGACTCCTGAAATTTCCTATAGTGGGTCATCAGAATTTGGCAGCAAATAGTCAAAAAGAGAGAAGGTCTCATTCAGATCCCACCTGCTTCTATGACATAATAATAGAGCTGCCCATCTTAAGGCCCCAATTGATAATGATGATGAAAAACAATGTGTCATCCATGAGAATAAGCAGGAGAAGAAGTGCCTTTCCTAGCCCAACTCATTTCTAAATGAGTTGTAAAATTCTCTCTCACGTTTCTATAAAATTTACTTTTGTTTTACCTGGGACATTCCATAAATGTCTAGATAAAATGCTTCTTCTGGAAACCACATGAGCCAGCCCTTTCCTCTATGGGAAAACCAGCACATTTGCACTTTTAAAATTTAATATATGTCAAAGCAGATTACTGTTATAGCTCCAAGCCCAGCTTTCACATGAGACGGGTTAATACTTGATGACCTTTACTTAGGGACCCATTTTTCACTTTCTGATGGATCTGTGCCAGACCTCAGGCTCTGAGAGAGGATGTGGGAATGGGCTAGGCCTCTTCAAATTTAAGATTAGATTAAAACTAAATAAGATTCAAAAGCTTTGCCAAATGAATCTCCATTAAGTAAAGGAGGTAAACCAAATGAGCAAGCAGATAAACCATTAACCAGATGGATCAGTATCTTAGAATTTGAAAGATGTCATTTACAACCCATTTCAGCACAGCTCCCAAAAGATATAACCCTTGTAACCAGTTGTACCAATTTGGCACCCAGGATCAGCAGATCCTCTTTCATATTTCAAAGACTAAAAGGAAGATAAGCATGCAAGCCACCATTCCCATAGTAAGGATCACAAGCCCCCTACCCTACACACATCAGACTGTTCAGTCTTCTATTATATGCAAGGAATAGTTACATGGTTGGACCTTATGATCTCATAAGGCAAGTCTTTGTGACATCATTTGGACTGTAAGCAGACAAAAATCTGATATTCAGGCAAATTGTTGGGATGTTGTTCAATGATATTGGAGCAGAACTGGAACTGGGGAAGGCCAGAAAGATAGACAAAATAAGGAAAGGGGTGAGCTGTTTCCTTTTTTGCCCCTAAACCCTTGGGATAGTTTCTTTTTAGTTTTTCCACTGGGTCCATTTGAATTCTAAGGAACATTTTTAAAGTTTCCAGACAGTATTTTCTTACTCAGATTGAACTGAGATTTTCTAATAATGTTGTCTAAAAAACTAATGCAAAACTCAGAACGACCTGATTGAAATGTAACCATTCTGAGATTTTCAAATGGCGCTGAGTGTTAATCATAAAACTTGGCATTCATTAGTAATCCACACAGAGAGGACTATGGGGTTGAAGTCCAAAGACCTCCAAACCAAAAGGATTGCCTTACCACATTTTCAAGTAGCTTGTTTTATTTATTATGTAAGATTTTATTTATTTAAGAGATTTATAAAGCTACCCTTTTCACAATTTGTAGGAGGATAGCTGTGTTAGTTTATGGTATCTGCCATCTCAGTCCAGTGTATGAGAGAAATGGCAGGCCTTTACAGCTCTACAGAAGCCAGTAGGGTCAGTGCCATCCAACCTTGGGAGAAGCTAAGTCTCAAGGACAGGCACAGCAACAGAGAAGACATGTCTCCTAGGTGCCATTAGATGGCATTGTCTCAAAGAGGGGACCTGAAATATGCCTACCCTGTGCGACCACAGGAGACAGGCAGAGACAACTGGAGAGAGATGGTCCCACAAGTAAACTGGTCCTCTGCAATGAAGGATTTTATGGGTGACAAGCAGCACCTTGAATGTACCCAGAAGCCTACTGAGAGCCGGGGCCCCAAAAGTCACAGCTACTATGCATGTTAGGGCCAAATGAAGATGGGTACCTAAATGATTTTGCTCAATAAATAAAATAAATAAATATTAATTCTAGAGAATTAATATTCAGGGAGAGAACCAAATTCTGAAGAATTAAAAAGACATTCCCAAAAGTGAGAAAAAGGGGAGAGAGAACAAAATGAGGGCACCTACAAGGTAAGGGGCTATTGTTTTCTACAGGTTGACTCCAATCCCCATCATTCCCAGCTAGGATAGCCAAAGGTCAGAAATAATGGGCCCTGTTGTCCAGTAACTTCTCAATCAAGGTACCAGAAAACAGGGTCTCCTCCTGGTCAATAGGGTTTGTTGAAGAATATGCCGAGTCACATGGCTTTGATTCATCAGCCTGTCACCAGCCAGAGAAGCAATACCAGTCATACTCTTGAAGGGACTAATCATCTTTTGCACATTACGTATTACTGATGATCTTGAAAACAAAATTATAACACATAATTAGTGTCATTTATTTGTCAGACTTTGTCTTGGCTTCCTGTTTCCTCCATCCTTGTACTCCATCCTTGTATCCTTACTTCAGACTTGCAGTCCTTCTTCAGGCTGTTTCTTCTTCCAACCCAGCTTTCCTCAACTTGGTGTCTTCTGAATGTGTTGGTCTCTTGGCTGGGGATTATAGGAGCTTTAACCCAACTCATTCGGATGCTGGGAAAAAGTTCTCTAACCCATTTCTCTGGGGACTCTAAATCTAGTACCCCTGACAATTCATTTTGGTATCTCCACTGAATTATCAGTTTATCAGTCCTTGACTTGTCCAGGCAGTTCTATCTGTCTTTGAGCTGGTATAAGTGACCTTTTCTCTCCCTTTTTTGGCTCACAAAGCTGAGAATATCTACATTATACTTTATAAAGGCTCAAAAGCTAACTCTTTCCCTCTGCAGCTGGAAGGCTCCATTGCATCCACTCTGCTAGCAGGATGCTTGTATCCCTACTATTGTATTTACAGCCACAGGTATATGCTACTTACATAGCATCTTCATGTGTTACATGGATGCCCCAGAAGTGTGGCAAGAGACACAAGACTTTCCTGTAAAGGCATGTGGAAGCAGTTCTTTTTACTGATAGTGAAGGAGCTTGCAGGTAGCCGTTTACAGATCCTGATCCATCTGTGAACTGACCATTACCCAGGACCTAGAAAGGTAGCACTTTTCAGAATGAACACTGAAGGAAGCATAGAGAGATTGGCATTTCAGAAATTAACAAAACAAGGTTATGGAAAATAGCAACTGTTATGCTAAGAATTCAGGATGGAAGCCTCCCGTCTGGGGATAATGGTAAAGATTTCTCCGTATATGAGTACAATAAATGCAATCTTGCAGATACTGTTTCCTAAGGACTGTATAAAATGTTGTTGCTTTGCAGCGATGCATGTTATATCCATGGACTTAGTGTGGGTGTATTAGACTCTGCTTGAATTCTACATTGCGTAACTAACTCTTTCCACATATGGAAATTGCAAAATTGACTCGTTCCACATATGTGCTACTTTTGTATTTACATCCCGCCTTTCTTTCATCACAGAGTTTACAACCGTGCAGGTCAGATTCCTTGGCCATCTTCCATCCAGGTACAGGCTAGACTTGTTTAGCTTCTACCTGACAGCTACATCATCTGCCCACAGACCAAGCAATGGAAAATACAATACTTTGTGTACAGCATTTGGAGATACAGCCATGTCTTTGCCATTTGTAAGTTTTGACTGTGTATATGTGTATGTGTTAAGCTGTGCAAAGATTTGAAGGGTTGTTTTGCTTCACCGGCCATTTGAGCAAAGGGCCCCTATGAAACTGTTTTGCAAATCAACACCGCTCTCTTGCTCCAAAAGGGGCTGTATGGCTTTGTTTAGAGCCCAAAGCCGCCTCTGCAGCTTACCCACACTTCCAACAGCCAGAAGAGGTTTCTGCACATGTAAAGTATAGTAGTAATACCTCTGGGCATGCACACGATGCATGCATTGAAGCCTCTTCTGGCTCTTGGAAGCGCTGTGTTGCCTTGGCAAGCCCAAATGTTTTCTAGGCCAATCTGTGCCTACCTGCCTCACACAGCCCTACCATATGCACCTATACCCACATCATGCATACAGGACACTTAGAGGACCCAAGCAGATTTGTGCCATGTGCATGTGGTACACAATGACCATGTGTTCTTACTTTAGTACATCTCCTACAGAGCACCTCGCATGGATCACATGGTGTGAATGTACGCTCGTGAGCACAGTGTGGTGAGTGTATTAACATGTTCAAACTCTGCAACTAACACTGCCATGGATTGTATTGTCAGTGACCCACTTTCAGAGGAACCAGTCCAGGGCAGGTGATTCTCATCCATCGATGTCTTACACAGCCAAAACTGTGTCATGCACATCACGTGTATATTGGTCAGAAAATAATTTGAGCGAGAGCCCAATTCAGAGGTCCAAAGAGGATGAAAGCAACACATCTGTAAACAGCTACAAAGCCTCTTTCTCTTCTTCAAAGCAGTCTCTGTACTGATGGGATTCAAATAAGCTCTTCCCATCAAAAATGTTGATATTGTTGCCTGAACAGACTCATGCCCAGGGAGATCTAATCAGAACCCATACTGTTCAGAATTAAGTATGGATTTTTAAATGTATTTTAAATATGACAGCATCATCCGGAACAGAATGAAGAAAGCATACTGGTTGCATCTTATACAGTACTTTTTGTTTCAGAAGAAAACCAATTTCCTTACCAGTAAATTGTTCAAGTGTCTTCTCTTAACATCATCAACATCATTGTCATCAGCCCGAATCAATCTACTGTAGGATGAGGGCCTAATCTACACACTGGTCCTGCGTAGGTTGGTAAACAGATGTTTTCTTTGCAGTCAGGGCTGAGAGAAAGTGACTGGCCCAAAGTCATCCAGCCAGCTTCCATGCCTAAGCAGGGACTAGAACCTGGGTCTTGCCACTCCTAGTCTAGCACTTTATCCATTACACCACACTGGCCTTCTCTCTAACTACATGATAAGTTAATTTAGTGGTAGAAGCTAAATCTTAGATATAGGGAGTCCCCGGGTTAAGAATGCCCGGGTTATAGATGACCCATCGTTAAGAACGGAGCCTTTTGTAGCAAAATTTGAGTTAAATACACAATAATTCAAGTGAAATTCACAATGGTTCAAGTTCATTACACAATACTACTTATACATACTTATACAGCGATAATACCATTCCAGCTTACGTACAAATTTGACTTAAGGACAGACCTCAGAAATGGAACTCGTTCTGAAACTGGGGACTCCCTGTACACTAAAGGGGGAAGGGGTTCTGCTCTCAGAATCAATCCCCTTCCTTGCTGTCAGTAACAGGAAAACAATCATTTCCAGATTGTGAGATTCGACCATTTCTTCTAGCAGATGAGGAAGTGGTGCTACTGAAATTCTGTCAACTCTTTCTTTCATATGTTGTAACAATGTTTTCCACCACTGGGAGGTGGGGTGGGGCGGGGTATTTCTGGAGGCACATGAAGCAAATTAGCCAATTTAGCCCTTGTCATAAGCACATTAATGCTCTTGACCCAGTGAGCTGGGAAGTAGCCCAAACACGTTGGGTACAATTCACTGGTACCACCAACACCATGTGAATACATATGGAATTCCAGTAGGAGTTGGCCAAAAACATTTTGCTACTGGAGATCAAGAAGAAGCTAATTCCATAAAAGTTTTTTTTTTTTTTTTGGTCCCAAGTTGCTCTTTGTCATAAGAATTTCACAGCTCATCTTTTGCGCAGGACCATCAGTCTCTCTTATCATGCCCAGATGCCAAGTGCCAAAAGAAATGGAGCCAAACAGGGCCATTGAGAAAGAACAGATCCCAGATATTTGCAGAAGTGCAGGGACCAGTGAGCACGGAGCATTCTGGTGCCACAAAATATTCAACTGGAAAAGGAAAACCGGTTGGAGGGTTCAGATGGTTTGCAGATTAGAACTTCTATTAGTTGGTGAGGAGACAGTGGGATGTTTTGTTCAAGGTCCCATTCGTGTTTTTTTCCTCATTTGTTTTAGCAAAATGCATCACATAATATATAGTAGTCAACAATCAAGGCATCATACGATTCAATATCATTTAGACTGTAGTGTACAGTATTTTGATTCTCTTTGCTTGTACAGAGTGTAGCCTTTCCAAAACAGAATATTACCCAATATCTTTTAAAGTTTTCTTTTGAGAAGATTTGCTATTAAAGGCAACATTATCCTCACTTTATCCCAGTCCATGACTTATTCCAGACTGAAGAATAATTTGCTGCAATGCTTAGCTGAGATTTTATTATCTGTAGATCTTTCATTGTATATTTGCCACATATAGACATGCCGCGACACGATATATATAGCCGTAAACGGGAGAAGCTGCGCGTGCGTTCGTGCATGTGATATAACCTAAGCAACTGAATATTTCAAAGCCTTGCATCGCGGATAATGAATCCGAAGAGTGTAAAACAAGCAAAAAAACCTACGCATGTTCAACTCGGCGGATGATTTGGAACACTGTTTCCTAGACTGCCCTACCTCGCAGGGTTGTTGTGAAGCAGAGGGGCGGGGGTTGGGAATTCAGTCTCTCCCTCGAAGACGGGCGGGATTCAAGGGCGAAATAAACCACCTCCGAATCTCATGCATATTTATAACGCGGGCCGCGCTCTTTTACGTAGAACGGGCTCAACCCCGAGCCGGCCCGCGCGCTGAGTCCCCCTGCGCGCAAGGAGTCGCTGCGAAGCCGCGGAGCCGGAGGCGGGACGAGGCGCGGACGCCGCCGGGGGCGGATCGCTGCCTTTTCTTTCTCTTGCCGCGGCGGCCGGCTGGCTGAGCTCCGCGATGGCGGTGACGAAGAAGATCGCGATCCGCCTGGCGTATTCGGCGGTCGGGATGATTTCGGGGCTGTCGGCCTTCCTCGCCTGGAACCTGGCGCCGAGCCTGCGGCAGCCGTACACCGCCTCCGCCGGCGGACTCTCGGGTGAGCCGCGGACCGGCAGCGGGGGACGCGCGTGCGGGTCTGGTCGGGGGGCCCCTCGCTCTCCTTCCTCCCCGCTTCTGGGTCCGTCCCCGGCTCCCTCCAAGCCCGGGGAGGGGAGCGTAGCCGGGCTGCCCCGCGCCGTTTCAGCCCTGCCGATAAGCGCGGGGAAGAGCAGCCCCCTTGGATTTGCTTGGGGGGAAAGGGCGACGGGGCGGTTCTGCTCCGAAGTGCGGTAAGTTGTACGGAGTTCGGTAGTGCTTTAAAGGCGAATGGGGTCGTAGGCGTCATCTTTTCTCTTTCTCATTTCCCTGCCCCCCCGAGTGGATTCCTCTGCGTCTCGCTTTCTGTATATTTATTTATTTATTTATTTATTTGTATTTCAAATTTAGTCGCCGCCCATCTCACTCAAGATTGTCAGGTGTCGGACAAGTGCCCCAAGGCAGCCCTGCGAAGAAAAATGCAGAAGGGATGGCACATAATCAATCAATCAATCAGTCAATCAATCAAAGTTACTAGTCCACAGCACTTCCTAGATAACCCAGAGCCTTGTCCTTGGAGTCACCAGGAGTCAAAAACTGATTTGAAGTCACCCAAAAGAACAAAAGGAAAAAGCAGTTTATAATGAGCCAACTCACATTTATTATTTAGTCGTTATTTATCAGATGTGTATCCTGTCTTCCATTCAGGGGCTCAAGGCAATGTGATGCTCCCTCGTCTATTTGCCTCCACAACCACAAACACTGTAAGATAGGCTGGGCTGAGGGAGAGTGATGGGCCCAAAGTCACGCAGTGAGGTTCTCTGGCTGTGGTAGAGTTTTCCATGTGACAGATAATAGCCTTGATTTACCATCTGTCCATGTAATTTTATTTTTTTCTGCCTGTTGCTTTAGGCCTTTATCCAAAATGTAACCCACTGAAAATATAGGATCCTTTAAAAACTAATCCAGTCTGGAAAGCCAGTTGATAGTTTTGTTTTAAGATTTTGATGTTTGGGTGATTGTGACTTGTACTGACACTGTGTTGATCACAAATCTGTTCTCATAATTTTATTTGTGCAGTGGTTTATGATGCACCACGCAGGGCCATCACACTAAGCCATTTTCATCTTGTTATACTGGTATCCTGCCTCTTCAGGGAGTTCCAGATGACATTTGATTTCATTTATTTATTCGTCGTATTTATATAGCCGCCCATCTCATAATCAAATGACTGGGTGGGGTACAACAAAGTTAAAAACAATATATACCAATTAGCATTAATATTATTTTATATTTAGTTTAATAATTTATATTTAAAAATATATTTAATAATTTATAATAAACTAATAAATATTTAGTTTAATAATAATTAAACTAAAAAATTTAAAAAGCACAAAACTAGAACAGAATAAAAAGGAGATTGGGCGAAGAGCAGGTGTTAATTACATGGGAGCCATCTCAATTTTTCGCCAGTCCCCTGGGGTCCCAGGCCTGCTGACACAACCAGGTCTTGAGGGACCTCCAGAAAGTTAAAAGGGATGAGGCCAGTCTCACTTTGGGGGGAAGGATGTTCCATAAAGTGGGGGCCACAGCAGAAAAACTCTGCCACTGAGGACCTGCCAAATGAAGCTCCCTAGCCGACGGGACCCACAGCATGCCCTCTCTGCTGGATCTGATGGGATGGGTAGGTGCAACTGGGGAGAGGCAGTCCCTCAAATAATCTCAGTTCATCAGATATTTACAGCAGCCCTGTAAAGTAGGATGGCCAGGGAAGTAGTGATTGGCCCAGGGTCACCCTGCAAATCATGTGGATGAGTAAGGATTTGAACAGGACCTTCAGAGTCTAGTCTAAACCTGTAATCCTAACACGTTATTTATTAATTCAATTTGTATGGCTGCCCATTTCATCTAAGTGACTCTGGGTGGTTCACAACGAATAAAAACAATCCAATAAAGACAAGTTAAAAACCAATATACAAACCTATCCATAATCAATTTAAAAACAGAGAATCATGATCAGCAGCAGAATTCATCCTACATCAGCTCAACACAGCCATTGTAAGAGCTCCCCACCATTGACAGACCCCCAGGCACGGTGGCAGGGCTGTATCTTCAGGGCCTTCATAAAGGTTAGGAGGGTTGGGGCCAAGCAAAGGTTCAGATGTTCCACAGGGGTGGGCATCACAGCAGAAAAGGCTCTTTTCCAGGGTCCTGCAAGATGACTCATACTGTAGATGAGATCCATAACATGCCAATCCTGGTGGGATGGGTAGATGTAACGGGATAATTGATCGGTTACCTCCATGTAGGTTCATGACACCGGTGTTCCCCAACCTTTTAGGCTGGTCAGCACCTTTTGACAGCAAACAAAACCCTAGCCTGCTTCATTTTTATTTTCTAAAAAAGCTTACTGAGGTCCATTTGAGGTCCAGAAGCACTCCTGGAAATAAAGGTGATCCAAGAAACCAGCTTTGTAGGTTTTCGATTTCTTTTAATTAAAGTCTTTTCTGAGTTGAGCTCAGCTCCTGGTAATTCCACAGACTCATCTGTGTAATTCTCTGTGTAATTTGTCATTGACTTCTCCTGGGTGGCTTTCTGGGGACTCCCCAGCCTAGTCTGAACCCTAATATTTCTTGATTCTCTCTCATTCACCTACTAACCAGATCTCATCCTGTTTTGCTTTTCCAGTACAGGCCAAGGGCATCTCAGTGCAGTCTTATTAATTAGCATATTTTTTAAAAGAAAAATGAGGTAAAAGGTGAGGCAGGGGGCCTGGTAGGCCCCCAAGGAGATGTCTGGGGTCCCACTGGAGCATTGTTTCTCACCCTTGGCAGCTTTAAGATATGTGGACTTCAATTCCCAGAGTGTCGCCAAGGTTGGGAAATACGGCACTAGAGGCACACCAGTAACCCTGGAGTCAGTATTTCAATGTGCCATCAATGCCACACAGCACCTAGGAGCCAGACTCCCGTGAAGAAGATTGATTTGCCAATTTAAATGTGACTCTGCACCAGTCTTATGTAATTAGTAGCTTGGACTACTGAGGACTTTATTTACATCGCCTCTTGCAGTGCTGCATTTATTATGGTACTGCCTCTGGAGTTCTCTGGATAGCATATAATTAGAACAACAGTGTACAGTCGAAACCATGAAAACAGTGAAAACCACCCAATGAAAACACGCAGCTTCTAACTGAGCGTCAGTCTGGCACTTCCTTGGAGGGATTGGTGCATGGAAGAGTCTAGGCCTGGTGCTCAGAAAGCGGCGATGTTGTCCTCATGAGCCCTTCCAGGGAGGCTGTACCATAACTGGAATGCCTATACCGCAGAAAGGCCCTCCTTGTGTTTTTTGGATTCCCCCTAATTCGGGTCAAATGCACTGGGCTTTTGAACAATAACCTTTATTGTGTAAGAAAAAGACAATTGGCATTCTTAGCGAACTGCAGTTATGTGCAGCACGACAGCCACAAAGAAAGAGATTTAGTAAGCTTTTGGTGTGCCATGCAAAGTGGTTGTTGACTCAGTCCCATTAACCTCAAGGACGCTGGGCATTGCATCCTTCACCTGGTGCACTCCAGATAGTTTGGATTCCATTGTCCCCAGCGAGGTGGGAAAGGCTGATCTTGATCTTGAACTTGAACTGGATCTCCCTCGCCCACAATTGGCTGGGTATGTTTTGCAAGCAATAAACTGCTGTAGATGCTATCTGACCAGTTGTTTCGTACAGTGCCTCGCCAAAGTGCTTTCTCCATTGCTGTGATTTAAAAGCTTGCGGTGGAAGTATAGAAAATTTAAGACGACAACAAAACAAAGCACTGGGCATCCTGCTTTATGACTTGCATGTATGTTCCTGCCCAGGAATAATAAGTGAGCTCCTCTCAACTTACCCATTTTGAGTCTGCTTGGGTTAGGAGGCAAATGTGTCTATATTCCTTTCTTTTGTCAGCATCACTTTCATCAACAAATGTCAATTTGTATCAGGGCAGGACCACGCATGGTGGACATCTGGCTACTTTCTTTTATACTTGGGTAAGAATTGTCTGCCAAGAGCTAGTTTGGTGTCGTGGTGAAGGCACCAGGCTAGAAACCAGGAGACCGAGAGTTCTAGTCCTGCCTTAGGCACAAAGCCAGCTGGGTGACCTTGGGCCAGTCCCCCTCTCTCAGCCCTAGGAAGGAAGCAAGGGCAAACCGCTTCTCAAAATCTTGCCAAGAAGATTGCAGAGACTTGTGCAGGCAGGAGCCAAGATTTACCTGAAGGGCCAAGGGAAAAAAAAAAAGAATTGTCAGGGCAGCTGTTAGGCCCAAGAGGCAAGGTGCCCAAAGTCATTCCTGAGGAATTCTTAAATGTGGTTTTGGTGGCACCGATGTCAAAACTGATGGAGAACTAATTCAGATTAGAACTAATAATTAAGAGTTTGGCCTTGCATCACGGGTTCCAACATAACATCTGAGATTAATGGAAGCCTTGAGGTCCTTGATGATTTTATCTATAGATCAGATTTCTTGGCTTTGATCTGTAAAATGAGAATGACTGGGTTCCATGGAAGAAGAAAGCCTGGAATTCACCAAGAGTGTAGAAATGTTTCTCAGCCCCTGTTCCTAGCCCTGTTGGGAAGGTTACAGAGTGAATTAAGAGACTTCATTAAGCAAATTGCACTGACAGAATTAACTCCCCCAGATCAGGAGACTGGTAGCCCCTTTTTCAACTCACAAATCTTATTAAACCATTAAACTTTCATGAGCTGCAGCTCACTTCATCAGAGCATAGAGTGGCTAGATTGATGTAGGATTTCACGAAATGTGTTAGTCTGAAAAGAGACTACCAGATTCCTTCTAGTTTTTCCCCCCCCATCATAGAGTAACCCACCTCTCCTCCTACAATCTCCCCCAGATTGATGGCTTAGGTGATTTGAGGAAATATGTTTGCAACTTAAGTACATGTAGCACTGCTTTATCCTGAATCTGACCACTGATCTGCCCCTTCACATGTTTTATTTATTTGATTTGTATCCAGCCTTTCCTCTGAGAACTCATTCTTTACTCCAGTTTTATACCCACAACAACACTCCTGTGAGGTAGGTGGGGCTGAGGGTGAATGACTGGTCCAAGTCATTTAGTGAGGTTCTTTGGCCAAGGGTAGACTTTAACCTGGATCTCCCTAGTTCTAATCCAACACCTTAATCACTACATTATTCTGGCTCTCATAAAGCGTATACAAAGTGGTGATAGTTTTCCTAAATCTTGAACAAATATATTTTCCAGTTCTAAAATCCTTTAATTGAAATTCTAGTCTGATTGTCTACTATAAGCCAGGTGCTCTACTGAAGGATACTGGTTGTTAATATACTTACTGGCCAGCTAGTGCTTTAAGAATACCTGACAGGTTCTGGTTCCAATCTTATGATTCTCCTGCAGTGGGAACCTGGGGCCCTACAGATGTTATGGACTCCAGTTCACATCATCCCATTTGATGGGCTCTGTTGGCTGCAGCGGATGGGAGTTGAGAGTCCACGATCTCTTGGAAACCCTTAGGTCTGTCAGAAGATTACCTATCTTGCCATGCGTGGTTATACTCTGGAGGTGTCACATGAATATCTGATAATAGCTTTGCTGCTTTATGCAACAATGTCATAATGTGGCCTGAGAAAAGCTTGAAGAAATACTGAAATGGTGAAGAGAGAATGGCAGGTACATTACATCTGTTACGGATGTTGCTAAGATTTTGTCTGTGTTAAAAAGCAAGCTCAGGGAGATTCCTGGTGAGTTGATTGAATTAAATATGGCTGGTTTACTGAAGCTATGCTTCCAAGACAGGCAGATCAGGATTCACAAAGGATGACTTATTGAGGCTTTATGCTGAGGTTAGAAAGATTCAGGATTGGATCCGTAAGAGGACAGTTTGTGTTGGGTTTTCTAACTTGGTAGTAGTTTGGAAAAGTCTGCATGTATCCTGAGTTCCTGTGGAGAATTCTTTAAATGTTCTGTCCCTGCTAAACTTGGGGAGACAGGCAAGAATTGATTTTTTTATTATTTATTTTTTGAAGTATTAGTCCTTAGGATCCAGTAACACATCTCGTGCTACCAATGCCTTTGCAAATGTTTAGCAAAAAACTGCTAAAAGACTGCCATCTGACAGTCCACAACCTCTTTAACAAAGTTGTATTAATTTGAACCTGGCAACTTACATATGCAAAACATATTTTCTCCCACTGAGTTGCAATTATCTTCTTGGTGTATGTGTGCATGTCTAATTTTTCTATCCAGATGCATGTCTTTAACCCAGATAAATACCGAGTACCAAGCAGATTTATTTTGCTGTGGATGAATGTGATCCAATAAAACCTCATTTGTTCAAACCAAGTGATGGGAAGAATGTCCATTAAAGCTAAATTCATCTAAAATGTATTAATTAACCTAAAATGTACAAACATTGACTAGATTGATTTTCCAAACAACTGACAGTCTGTTGTTTGGTAAAACAGTTTGAATTCAGATTTTGTCTGTTGCAACCAAAGTCCACTGGTGTAGGTATCTGTGAAATTGAAATTTTACTTTAATTGTGATAAAAATTGGTATGGGGGAGAGTTTTGAGTCATACACAGTGCTTTGAGAGGGACAGGTGAAGGCAGTCCTGGAGCAAGAGGTAATACAACCTTGTTTTGTGGAATGCAGCCATCCGCGTTTGTTCAGAACATAAGACATGTTTGAAACATTTTCCCCATAGATCAGATTTCCCCCCAACTTGATGCTCTTTAGAGGAGGAATCAAATGATGTCTCAGTTCTCCAGTGTTCCAGTCCCCATTCCCACATCATTCTTTAAATCATGTAATTGGCAAGACATTCTGAAAGAATTTAATCCAAAGACTGCATTATCCAATAGACTGAATTACCTGGCTGGCTTAAATAGAGCAAAAAAACTATTAAAAGGAAAAAAATGCCATTACACAGGCTTTCTCTTAAATTGTTTCAGTACCTTGTATTGTATTTCCCACTTGCTTTATTTATTTTTTAATGTAAAAATGAAGGTTATCTAGCATGCTGCGAACCAAGGCATCAATCTCAAGCATAAACTTTTCTCCTCAACAATATGGAATATGTATTTGTTTGTTTGTTTGAATTGATTAGTCACCCAGCTCCGATGGAATAGTTGGTTCCCAGACTGCTGCAGGCTTAAAAAAACTGCTTCCTTTCTAGATGTCAGGAAAACTGTTAGAAAATCAGAAGTTCACCTTAATGTATGAAGGGATATAGTGATTCTAAATGGGAACTACTATAGTTCACTTGCTGGAATTCTCGTAACCCCATCTCATTCATTGCAATAAATCTTGTTAAAGAGAAGTCTGTGCTTGAGGAAGAATCATCTTCAGTTTTCATCGGCTGCCAAAGTGCCTGACAAAATGCTCCTAGGCCCTGTGTATACTGTAGAGGTATAATTTGAAAATAAAAATGAAAGGGGGCTATGGTTCATTGCTTTGTTTGGGACTACCTAAAAAGGTAGCTGAGGGAAGCAGAGGACATCCTGTGAAACTAGAAGAGGTAGCAAGCAACATAACTTCTGGGCAGTGGGTTCTTGGTGGCTATTTTGTGACGTGCCAATAACATAATCTCTAAATTCCAAATGTGCACATTGGGCTAAAAAAAGATTGGGGACCCTGGCATAAAGTATAAAAGAGAAACTTTCAAGCCAGGATTTGTAATGGGCTTCCAGTCTGTGGCTTGCTATCAGAGTAACAAGACAGAAGCCCTGATTTGAATGTAATCACTTAACTTGCTGTGGCTGGTAGGCGCCTAGCTGCTTTACAAGAGGACTTGTGGGCGCGTTTCACGGCCCATGGATCCAGCAGGAAATGGCTGTGCATTCCTACGCAGTTGGGATGTCCTCCCGACGTAGGATTTTATGGAGAGTAAGTAGATGCGATTTGCAAGGAAGCTTTTAAAAATGCTTACTTGGAAATTTGTCTGGCGCAGTTAGGTGTTTCAGCCCAGCTGATCAAGCCAGCCTTCAGGAGGTGCTCTGGGTGAGAAAAGGCTTTCTTGGCAGCCAGAGGAGAAGAGTTGGCAGATGAATTACCCTGAGCCTTTTCCTGCTGAACCTGATTGCCTTCATGGTGGGTGAAAGGGTGCATGAAATGCATTTTTAGCCTGGCTTGTTTTCTCCCAGAAGGGAGGCCCCACCACCCCCGCCCCATTACTGCAAAGAGTTTCCCAGTCACTGGAGATATGGCTGAACTGAACACATGGATGGTTCTGAACCTTTGGGGTGGTGTCCACTTGTGGGCAAGCCTCATCCTTATTAGATGAGGGACATAGCTGGGATTCCAGCAAATTAATTTTTGGGAAGCTGTGGGGTTCAGTGCATGTTGTTTCCTGGATATGTTGATAATCTTGAACAAGTAACCTTGAGTGTTTTTCATCAATCAGATCTTGTCTCATCTCTGGAATGCAGGCTAGGAATTTTACCAAGAGGGTGGTCGGGCCAAAAGAATGACTGCATTCAGGGCTACACCAAGCTGGAAATGGTCCCTCCCTTAAGCCTCCTCCTTTTCAGTGCTGCTGGACAGTTGCTGATGTCACTTATCCCATGTGGGGTGGGGTGGGGGACAGGGAGGACAAATCAACACAATTGTTTTTCTGGAGCAGCCTGGCTGAACGAGCCAAGAATTTGCTTGTGCTGGATCTGGACCAGAGAGATCATGCTTGAATGCGTGGCCATCTCCCAATAGCTTTTATGCTCAGGGGAGGTGATCCTCCTGAGCTGTGGATCTGCTGCTGCCTAGCCAGAAGGAATCCCAGGCCCGGATCATGGCTGTCCCCTGCCTGTGCCCAGAGGGTCATACAGTGGTGGCACTTGGCATTCACCAACCACTTGAGCTCCAGATCTGCCAGGACTGTTTTGTCTGGAAATTATGAGTGTTGTATTGTGGTTAAGGTTATTGGACCAGCAGCAGGGGAACCCAGGTTTTGGTCCTCTCTCAGCCATAGATGCTGACTTTGTGACTTTGGGCCACTCTGTCTCAGCCCAGCCTACTTTGCAATGTTGTTGTGGGGGGAAATTGGAGGGAGTGCTGGGTAACACCACCTTGAGCTCCTGAAGGCAAGGCAGGATAGAAATCTGACCTGTGCATACATACATCTGGGAGGCATCAAACTGGGAAAAGTAGCTGTGGTTAAGAATTAAAACAAAAATCTAAAACCCACCACCCCTTTCTTGAACCTGTAACTTCTGACTCATCAGCCTAAACTTGATAATGTGAGGGAGCTAGTGCTTTTTTACCACAGAAAAAAACAAGCTTTGCATATGCTCAGGAAAATGTTGTAACTATTTTTAGGGCTTAGTTGTAGATAACCACTTTTTTTCCGGGGGGGGGGGGGGGGAGGGATTCTATTGTCATTTATTAAAGTGGAATCACAACCCTGGTTTGGGCAGCATTTCCAGGGGACTTTTTTAGGTGATCTCCACAAAGTTTCAGCTGCATAATTAAGCGAAAAGAAAATAGACTGACTTTGTACCTTAGTTTCAAAGCCCTTTCTAAGTCTTTCTTCTTTGTAAAGAGCACTCTTGTCCCTACTAATCCTGGCTGAGTTATACTCCATGTGTATATATAGATTATAGTCCTTCCCAACTGGGAGTATACATTAACATTTGGGAAATATTGATTCATTCAGTTGTTATCCCTCCTTTCTACTCGTTACTTCTCACAACAGCCTTGCAAGGTAGGTTGGATTGGAAATAAGTGGCTGGCTCAGTTCATGAGCTTCCATGGCTGAGGGCAGACTTGAACCTAAGTCTCTCCGGCCCAATGCAGTATTTGAATCATTGCACGGGTCTACACTCCCATATTAAGTTTCTTTGCTCTACACTGGTGTACCTACCAGTTCTGCAGTGCAAAGTAATGTGAGTTGGTTTTTTTGAAGAGTATAAATGAAGTGGCATCAAAGGTCTAACTCTTGTAATTTATCTGTGATGGAACTGTAGAAATTGTCACTTTGCATTTGTCAGTTAGCACCAACTGATGATCCATCAAGGTGGTGATGATGATGATGATGATGATTTAAACTTGTATGCTGCCCAACTCTGGGCGGCTCACAACAAGCAAAGAAATTACAATAAAGCATAAAAGATAAAGAAAAAATGGCAAGCGAGATGAAGTGAGGAGTATCGCTCTCCCTCGCAAAGGCCTGGGTGAAAAGCCAGGTCTTCATGGCTCTTCTAAACAGCAGCAGAGTGGGCACCATCTGGATCTCGGCGTAATGGGATGTGAGAATAACCTTGAGGAACAGGACCAAAGCAGCAGTCAGATAAGAGAAATCTGAGTCCAAAGCAGAAATGTAATTAGAGAAAACATCTCAGACTTGACCCTCCTTAGTTCTCTCGTAGGTAAAGGCAGGTAGTGGGGAAGGAGGCACTTTCAGACCTGGAAGATTCTGTAACCCTATAATAAAAGTAGTTTTAGTATTCATAACTTTGGTTTCCTAGTCTGGGCTACCTTGAAGGGCTGACACTCACGGGGAACCTTGTTCCAGAGGGCAGGTGCTGATACAGAGAAGGCAAACTTCCGGGATCCTGAGAGGAGTGCACCAACCCTGCAGGATCGAATCACCCGG
Source organism: Liasis olivaceus (assembly GCA_030867105.1). NCBI lineage: Eukaryota > Metazoa > Chordata > Lepidosauria > Squamata > Pythonidae > Liasis > Liasis olivaceus. Next base: position 139,660,693 of record CM061348.1, read on the forward strand.
CAGCTGTCATGGGTGACATGTGGTCCCTCAAGTAACCAGGCCCTATGCATAAGCAATCTTTGATAGTTTATCCTGTGTATTTAATCACCGTGCCGGCTTTCTTTTTTCCTTGGAAGTGTGGAAGACGGGTCTATTCATATTACTTAGTTTTGATGAACACTTGATTTAAGCAAATGGGGTGACCTTTATAATTAGCTAACCACACGAGATACCACTTTTGCTGTAAGTAAAAATCTTTGCTGCTATATTTTGGTTTGTTTTGGTTTCTAGAACTGGTAAATAAATTATAAGGGCATGCATAAAATGCAGTATTAGCCAAACTAAGCTTCTTTATAGCTTCTAATTAACTGTTTTCATCTGACTATTCCTGGAAGATGCACACATATTTATTTGAAAGCTCTCCATAGTAAAAATTAGCCGGATCACAACTTAGAGTGCCTCTAGCATTTTTTTTTCTTTTAAAACTGAAGCAGTTCAAAGGAGCTGCGTGCTATTCGATGATCAGGTTTTAGATACTGATCGGTAATCCAATAAACTATTTTCCCAGTAACGCTTTATTTTTTTATATATATACATTTTAAACCACATTAAACATATGGGAATGTTTTGCAATCCAATATTTTAATATCATTACTTTCCACTATTGGGAAGAAAACTTTGGAGATAAGTATACTTGTACAGAATGCACAGGCTACATTTTTTTTCAAAATCCAGGTCCTTCGCCTAGTTGATCAGAAAGCACGTTTGAATGCAGAGGCTGCAGAAGCAAATGTAGACATTGTGACTGGGGTTTTGAGAAGTTCTTGTTTTCTTGACCATTTTTGCCAACTCATTCCTTTCCAAGGACTGTTTTGCTGAGTCACAAGGGTGTTTTCGATGCAGTGTCAGGAGTCCCTCATCGCAAGGCAGTTGACTGCCTCAAGGGCTGACTCAGTTTTTGAACATGTGAGGAAAAGACTGAGTCTGATCCCTTCTTGCTCAGAAAAATAGGGAAAGAGTAAAAATGTGACTTGGCATTTTTCATCACTAATATCAACCAGAAGCTGGTTTGTCTCTATGTCAGCTTCTAAAAAAGGGGAAGTTTCCTTCTTGGCTGAGCTTTGAGAAATACTTTGAGGTTTACTTTTCCCCCCTAAGGAAACTTGCAGAAGCCCATAACTTCGTATTTTGTTTTTTTAGTGCACATCCATCTTAGAGTTTTCTAGACTTGCTCCCCTGCTTTCTACACTAGCTATAACCATTAGTCTTGTTTATTGCAGTCAACCGGTGGGTCCTTCTATTCCAGTTTTGCTGATGGAGCTTCTTCTGCCAACCTGGTGCCCTGCAGACATTTGGGGCCTCTGATTCTCAGGATTCTCAGCTCTCTCTGGGGAGCTTTAAGTTGGGGAAAATAGAGACAATAAAGCTGAGAAAAAAAGGGGATTTCCAAGAGCTGTGCGTATTGTGTGAGTTCACTGGGATTGAATATGGAGAGAACATATCTTTTCTCCCATGCTGTGGCTTCAGTAACAAAAAACCCCAACTCCAAATTCCCATCAATAAACTGCTTTTTTTAAATGAGGAGGAAGCTCTTGTTGGTACCCAAGACAACTTTTCCCACTTAAAGTAGTAGCTAAACTTAAAACCCTCCGTATTGTTTCTGTAATTCAGGGGTTGAATTGGAATATGCTGCAGGCTGAGTCCAGAAAAAGGTATCCCTAGAATTTTTTAAATTAGAAACTTTTGTTCATTCTGGCTTAGGATTCATGTACTTTATATGGGTCACTTTTGTTAATTACTGAATATTGACTTGATTTGAGTAATGATTTTGAAGTCCTCAATTGACGTATGATACTTTAATATGCAGTACTAATCTAAAATTAATTTTTTTATTCAGTTTTATATGACTTGCCAATCTTTTTTTTTCCTGTTTTTCATGGTTTTTTTTTTCATTTTTTCCCTCTTGATTGTGTTTTTAAATATATACTAAAATTAAAAGAAAAGAAGGTAGCCCCTTGCCAACAGCTGGTAATAATGGAGCTGGGTTCTGCTACAGAACCTGCAGGATGCTCTCCCTCTGCTCATCTGGCAAATCTGGAGTGAAACATTTACACATGCTCACGATAGATAGATAGATAGATAGATAGATAGATAGATAGATAGATAGATGCACGCACACACTTAAACAAATTCAGGGGTTGAATTGGAATTCTTTAAAAGAATTCACGAGAATTCTTGCAAACAGACTTGCACTAAGTGGGCGTAGCAATAAATAGCACTCTCTCCTTATTACTTTTGTTCTTATCCGTTCCCATACTCTTAACACTTCTCAGAGATACTCTTAACCTTCTCAGAGATCTTGATGCATTCCCACTAGTACAGTCCTAGAACAGCTGCTGCTGACTTCTTAAAGGGGTGATAAAAGTAAAGAGGCCCCCAAGTTGGGCTCAACTCTGGTGACAGACATGGACCAATCCGTGCAACTTTTCCCCCACCAGCACCACAGGTTAGCTTCATACGTACAAAAGAACCCTGATGATCCCAAACATTGTTTTGGGAGAGGGAGGAAAAAATGCCCTTTTCCTGAACCTCTATTTTTTTGTTCCAGATGCTGCCAGCCAGGCTGTCAGTGGTTCCCAGGGCCTCCAGTATCACTCCTTGGAGAGGATAAATGCATGGATGCCACTGCACGCCTATCCTCTAGTGGCATTCTCTTGGTATCTGGCATTTTGGTGTGATCCAGCCCTGCTTTTCTTACTGGCATATCTGCTTGCCCTTGCTCTGGAGGATCCAGAGCACCTCATTTTGCAGAGTAGCCTCTGTTTCGTGTGGCTTCTGCCCTCTGACTTGCTCTCCCTCTCCAAAGAGAGGCACTTTTACCTGAACTGTTTGTTCCTCCAGATTGAAAAAATAACATTTTCAAGTCAAGGTCAGTTTGTGATGACTTCATCCATTCAGACAGTTTTCTTGGCAACAGAATAGAATAGAAGTAGTTTGCCATTGTGTTCTTCCCCAGTTTTTTCCCCAACTTCTCTGTCCTAGCCCTGGAATTCCGTATTGGTTTCCCATCCAAGTACTAACCCGATCTGCTCCTGCTTAGCTTTTGCATCCAGACAGAATCAGTCAGCCTTGCTACCTGCTGAGACCCCCTCAGGAGCTACCCCCAAAGTGTTCTGTTTACTCTCCAATTCTCCCCTGCTCCCTGTTTCAGCTGCTGCCAGTTGCTTGTAGCAAACGTTTTTACCACAAGAGGGCAAATCTGATGTCTTATCCTTTGCCTGATTGTTTGGGTCCGTGAAATTTGAAACGATGTTTACCCAAAGTTAAACTACAACAACACTGTGTTTAAGACTCCTCATGCCACGATGCTCTGGGCTCCCAGCACAGACATCTCCAGATGTATAGCCTTCTGCTCTTTTCACTCAGCTAGCATGGCCAATAATGATGCTGAATGAGAGGGGTGGTAGCTTGGCACCTTTGAAGGATGCCAGATCTTCTCCAGCTTGGGTCACTTACAGAGGTTGGCAACCAAGGCAGCTGTTCCATGATCCTGGGAAAAGGCACAGCCACCTTAAAGAGCTGCACATCCCCACCCCCACCCTGTGCATACATGTACTCTAAGGCACCTATTTGGTATTGAATGTGACGCACTGCACAACGCTGTTGTCAGAGCTTTGCTATATTAGGTGCGGCTTTTGTGCAGAAATGCTTGCCCGTAGTCCAGAAAAGTTCCTTGGATATAGAAAACAAGCCTAATCGTAGTGCTGAAAAGTTGCCTAGCCTACCTTTCTTCCTGATGTGCTGGCTTTCTGTAGGCAAGGAGTGTATCGGATGGGAGAGGATTTCATTTTAACTTTGAAGTGGCACACGGCAGAAACATTTGAAGATGCTGAGAACCTGGAGCAAAGGTGCAAATGAGAGCAGATGACTCTTAAAAGCCTTGGATGCTCTTCCCAGGGCACCTCCAAAAACTGCGACCAACACGGAATTTGGAATGTGACAGAATTATAACATTCTTAAGTGCACTGGGCTTTATTTATTGGTTTATTATGCGTTTACAATCACTGATTAGAAAGACACACACCTAAATTGAAGTGACTTACAAAAGCTAAACTCCCAACAGCAGCAAAAATATCAATATATCTGCATATCCAAAAAATGCCATAACAAGAATAAAACAGCACCCACATCTTTAGGTACCTACTTCACATCGACTCAAACCCCAGAGGCCCACGTGAAGAAGCTCTCTAAACATTAGCAGGGAGAACACTGTTCTTACTTTGGGGGAATTGATCCCATAGGGGATCTCTAAGAGCTCTTCCAGCTCTTCCTCCTGCTGCCGCTTGTGGGGCAGGGACTTTCCCCTTCTCCCAGCACATCTTAGGTGGGCAGGTTTTGTTTGGAGCAGCCATTTTTGAAGGTTGTAAGCCGCGTATGGAATTGTGTGAAATTATTTTAAATTGAAACCAATCCAACGTAGAGTGTTTCTCTTGTCCCACTTTTTGGAGTGCTAAAAGCCACCCTGACTGAAAGAAAATGGTAGAAACCTGCTGGTGAAGGCTGCTGTTAACTTTGGAGTTGGCACTCCCATGTTTTATTGATTCTCCTTCTCTCTTGATCCAAACAGGTGTCTTGGCGCTCTGGGCCCTGATCACACATGTGATGTATATGCAGGACTACTGGAGGACTTGGTTGAAAGGTCTGAGGTTCTTCCTGTGTGTCGGCATTTTCTTTGGCATACTCTCCGTGGTGGGATTCTGCACGTTCCTGGCCCTGGCCATCATAAAGAATCAGTGTAAGTCCATGATTTGGTTCTGTTCTGAAGTCTAGCTCTAACACTAGCAGAGCAAACTCTGTGCAGCCAAAAAAAGGCGGGAGACCAAATTTTATGACAGCCACGAAACCTCCTCTTCCCCCTCCTCTGCACTTAGAGATTCCACCAGGCATTTCCCCACACCCAGTCTGCAAAGATGGGGACCCTCTGGACAATATTGGGCTCCATCAATCCCAGTTGACACGGCCCGTGTTCAGAGATGATCAGAATTGTAACCCAGCAGCATCTGGCTCCCCACTCCTGAGTTAGAAATGTGCATCCCTAAAGCTTCAAAAATGTGTGCATTTGTGCTGCACTATTGCTAAAGATGAGTGTGGCCTCCATGATAGCTGACAGATTCAAAGGACCAAACAGGGCTTCGGTGCAAGGGATGAGCAGTTCTTTGTTCTGGTGATCTCCCATTTCAGAGGGCAGTAGTTATCTAGGATAAAAGACAGCCTTGTATGGTGTACCTAGGAAGTTATTTGCCCAATCCTCAGCCAGCTTATTGGCCTGTCTAGCCTTATAGCAGCCTGTGCAAGCAACCGTTACTCCTCATTTCTCAGGCTGATGCTCTTCCTCAGTGTAGCTTCCCTGAAATGTTCTTAGCTGCAGGTGCCAGAGATGGAAGCCAGGACCTTCTGTTTTCAGTGTATCAGTGTATCAGCTTGGCAATTCTGCTCCAATGATGGCAAATCAAGAAGCGTTGTTGTGGACTCCAGCACTACATTTGTCAAGGAGCCCCTCCCACCTGTACTTCTGCATGGAAGGGTGCTTTGCAAGAATAGGTGTAGGTGCAAAGGTTTATATGTGACTGGAATCCTAGTCCTACAGTCTTTCCAGGGTTTGCTGGTGCCGTTGTGTGCCTGTAGATCCACTTCCTCAAGATCAAGTCTGGATGCTGACTTAATTCTGCTTGGCTCTACAATAATGCTTAAATATGACTCCCTTGAAAGGGGAGTCCAGGGAGAGTTTTGAGCTGTAGATCCTCAAATGGCTTGGAGATTGGCTTCCCTTATACTGCCTTGTAATTCATAAGATTTGCCAAAAACAACCTTATGAGTATATTTCATCACTCTAAGCCATCCTTCTCTAATCTGGGGGCTTCCAGATGTATTTCTCTACAGCAGGCTAGGTAAAAATTCTAGGAGTTCTAGTTTCAACACACTGAAGAGTCCCCATAAGCACTATCCTTTTTGGGGGATGTCTTCCCTTGGAGACAGTAACTTGTTAAAACAATTGTAAGGTTTTATTTTGCTATGGCTGTTAGGGACTGCCAGTTCCATGTGGTACAGATCTTGTTTTAAAAAAGAGAGCCCTACCATCACAAAGCTGTTTTAATTGGGAAACTGCAGACAAGGATATACTTTAGGGTTATTGGCCAGGAAATAAAATATGCATTGAAGGACAAATACTGTGAGTTGGCTGTAGTCAATGGCAGTCCTTCAGAGATCATTGCTAAGGGATGCATCTAGGGATCCCATTAAAGTTCCAAAATTGGTTAAAATAAATAGATCTCCATACATTCACCAACTGGATGTGGCAATTGCCAAGTCTGATACTATCATAATAGAGTCAAGTCATGGTTGAAGCAGTATATAAGTCTACTAAATCAGTCAATCAATCTGCTACCTGTGGGGTTCTTGGAAGCATCAGGCTGGCAGCTGGTAAAGACATAATCTTGCACCAGGAACAGAGGCTTTCCAGGTGTTGCTCAGTTCCTTGTCTCTGACTGTTGGGCATCCTGCCTGAGACTGCTGGAATTAAAATCTAATGACAGGGTCTAGGACAAGTAAAGAACCTCTGGTGCTCTAGATGTTGTTGAGTGACAGCTCTCATAATCCCCAGTCATTTTGACCAATGGTCAGCAACAGTGGAAGATTGAGGCCTCTGACTTTACTGAGTGGATGTTGGAAGTAGTGAACCTGGTTGGCAGGATAATCAACATTGGAGCTATGCTACTTTTTCTTCTTAATAAGATGCTACAATTTGCTTGTTCTTCCCAGCCTTTAAGGATCCACAGAGCTACTACCTGTCCTGCATCTGGAGCATCCTTTCCCTCAAATGGGCTTTTCTCCTTGGCTTATATTCTCATCGGTACAGGAAAGAGTTTGCAGACATCAGCATTCTGAGTGACTTCTGAGATCCTGGACATCCGTTCCATCAAAGAAAGACTTTGGAGGGTCAAGGAAGGCTGTTGTTCAGCTGACTGGCCCTTGGAGGCAAGGGGTTGGCAAGGAGGCGGCTGAAAGAAACCAACAGCGGGTGCCTGACCTGCTTCTACATTTTCTCTGCTGGTTCCATTTGGAGTGCTTCCTAACTGCTGTTGTCCAATCATTTGCCCTTTTGACTAGCTTTGTTTGTCAGTGTGTGCTCATCTTTCACAAGGATTTTGTGGTTTGAATGGATGGTTCAAGATGTTTCGCAGGACCTGAGTTTTGGTCCCAAGTCCCTAATGTCTGTGACCTATGGCATTTTTCATAGCTTTTTTTCTTTAATGAGAAGCAACCCCCCCCTTTTGGGGGGGAGCGGGGGCAAATCCGTGGTCCAGTCCTATAAAGCAAGGATTGATTTGTACTCCTTTCATACAGATGTATTTTTATAGCTCAAAGCGTGAATCCATTTTAAGACAACTTTTTTAAAGCAAGCTCTCTTCCCTTCCCCGTTGCTTTGGTGGGGAGGCTTGTATGTGTGCTGCTGGCGTTGGTTATCACAGTTTAGGGACAAGACACGTACGTTGTGAACAAAACTCTGCTCTGCACCATTTTTTTTTCTCTCCTGCCAGTCTTAAATAGTTATGATGGATGTTTCTTTAATTTCAGTTAGGTAAAGCTAAATACTGTTGCAAAGGCATCTGCAGTTTTGGAGAGTGACCCTCTGGGTTAAGAAGGAACACAACATTCCTATCCCAACATTTCCCCTTCCCCTGTAGCTATCTGCTCAGCATAAGGAGGGGCCTGGAGACTTCCAGATGTTGTTAATTACAGCTGCCAGCAGCCTCAGCCAGTGGTGATGAATACCATGAACGGGGCTTCAGAAGTAACCGGAGGGCCTGGGTTCCTCATCCGTAATGCCATTTTCTTGCAAACCGCTTTGTGTTTTTGTCTAAAACTCTTATTTTATAAAGTGAACAACTGGCATATTTTAGGATCGGGGAAGCCAATGCATTTTTAGAAGTCAAGCGTGTTGTCTGTATTTGTTGCAGACTGGGACAAAAATGGATAATTGTCACAATAATTTTTTTGTTATCTTATTCTCTGATTTTTACGTCTGGTTGAATAGGAATTCAGCGGTCCATGCTGAATGAGTTACAAGCGGACTGTTAGCCAAGGAACTCTGCATAAACTAATTTACAAAAAGAAAAGTGCATTTTGTTTTAACAGAACACTTAGCTGTTTTAGATCAAGCTTGTCTGGGATAGAGTTGAACAAATGGAGTAGGTGCCATGTATGAGAAGAAATGGTGGCTTGGGAATTTCTCTGCCTCACCTGGGCACAACATATTGCCTTTGAGTTCTTTTTCTAAACTAAATTGCCATTGTGATCTCACTTAGAATGTTTCAGTTGTCGTACAGTGGATGTGTTTGAATGGGTGGGTGTGTTGCACTATTCCTCCTTCACCCATCTCTCCCCTTTTCGCTTATGCTGACCTGACAGCCGGGTGTGCAATCGCTCCTTGCAGTTTCTCTCTTTCTCTCCTACTCTAAGAGCCGTTGGCACTTCTTTGGGGCTGATACTCTTCCTCCATCTAAAGGAAAGATTATAGGAATTTAGACTAACTCTAACTTGAAAGCAGAATGATAGAGGATGCCCTGTTTCTTAAATGTATGTATCTTTACCTATCAAACGTGTAGACTTTTATGTAGAACGATCCCTATTCAGGTGGCTGTGGCTGAGGCAATTGTTCTCAAAAGGTCAGGAAGCACTGGAATGAGAATCAAGTGGGTCGTTGTTCCCTTCGGATTTATGGGGGATTAACCTGTTGGATATAAGGCAGCTGTAGAGATGCTTCAAGTTTATCGACAAGCTCCCTTATGCTTCAAATGCCATCCTGTTTGTCAAATACGCCGCACAGCCAGTGATACTCTCATCAGGCTTGGTGATCCGTACTGCAAGGACTGGGTTTCTCGGCGTTCTTTTGAAAAACAGGGTTTCTCAATGGCACAGAAGGGATTTGATAAATGCAGGAACACCAAATCTTCATGGGCAATTGAAGAAGAGTGTAAGAACGAATCCATTTGGCTCAAGATGTCCTCCAATAGAATGAAGTTATTCATGTGCTAAAAGGTCATTTTCTAAGGAGCTTATGGTGAAGAAAAAGGTCACCAGCTTGGTGCCAGGCAGTGGAGAAAGATTCCATTCCATTCATCCACTCTTTTCAATCTTGCTGCTCCATCCCTGCTGAAACTCAAACAGCAGATAATATGTTTTGTGTTTTGCTTTCTCCTCTCCATGTGCAATAGGTATGTGACAGGAAGTGGTTCACCCAGGTGAAGGATGTTCGCATGCCATTTTTTCTTATTAATAAAATGAAATTTTAAAAAGCATTTAAAAGTCTCTCTCTTTTTTGCAGAGAAGAGCAGGGAGCATGTAGGTGAACCTGTAAATACAAAGCAGGTGCTGAAAGAGTCCTGATATGGTAGGGTGAGGTGTTGAATATACTGGTCCAAATTTATGCCACATCCTTGGAAAACATTGAGATGGTAGCCTTTGGACATCATGTTTAAAAGGAGCAAATATCTCCATTATTGAATGAATGTATACATTTCATTAGAAAGGAACACTTGCTTTTTTTTTTAAAGGATATCACAATAGCTTTGCACACTTGCAGCAATTTTAAGCAATAAAAGATGCTTCCAGATGTCACACTTTGGCTTGCGTGTGCTTTGCTATTATCCATGGAATAGCCACTGAATCTTGAAATAGAAATTGTGATTTTTTTCCCCCGCATGAAGTATGGAGAGGATTCAAGAATGTGCAGAAAGCTAGCAGGTTTCACTCCATCTGCTGGCGACTGACAGAAGGAGGTGTGCTATGGATTCCCCAGTCTGGGAACCAGCATGTTTTGTTGCCTCCTGCAATTCGATTCTGGTTGCAGAAAGAGTGAATGTTACTAGATCCTTAAAACAGCACACCTTCCTTCATCCGTGCTCTTTTTGGGAAGTTCTTTGCAAAGCCATTCAAGACAAAGTGCTTCATGCTTTCTGTGGAAGAGAAATGCAGCCTGTTTCTCCTCCTCTTCCCCCTCCTGCCAATAGTTCTTGTAAGTTCTCCAAGTCTGACCACTGACAGATAATCCCTGTGCTGCTGCTTGTGTGAGTGCAAAGAGTAGGACAGGACCCTTTTTGGTCCAAGGAGGATGTATGTTGAAATAATTTTCCCCATAAGCTCTTCTTATTCAGTCTTCCCAAAGCAGTGGTCCTTTCGCTGCAAAGCTTAGAATCTGAAGCAGGGTTCAGCGCCGTGTTTCAGACTACAGTTCTCTCAATTTCTTGCCACTGGCCACGAAAAAGCTCAGGTTCCCTGTGGGGTGTAGTGACGTTCCCTCCCAGGTGGCAGCAAAGTGAACTTGCCAGTTACCAAGAGAAAAGCAAATTTCGCCGTCTCCTATTCCTCCTGCGGAAAATATGCCAGTTGTTTACGGTATGGAGTTGGGACCACGACCAGCAGAGAGAGGAAACTCATCTTTTCCTTCCTGTCCCACTTGCCTAGTGCTGGTTTTGGGTAGAGGAGGTACCCTTGTGTGAGGGAAGTCCATAGTTTCTGTTCTTATGAAATTGAAAAGCTGCAACTGAGGGAGAGAGATCAGCACCCAGATCGCTTTTGGTGGGCGCAGGCGAGGCCTGGGTGTGTCTGCTGTAGCTAACATCGTTTACCTGGTTCCTTGGCCTGCAATTCGCCCATTTCAAATCAACATTGCTGCTGAACTGGGACAGGATATGGGCCTCAAAAACAGATTGAGCATGAGAGTGTGAGCATGTGTGTTGTTCATCTTCTGCTAGGCAGAGAGAAAAAAGGGGACGCGGTGGCGCAGCGGCTTAATGACGCTGAAAGTTGCCGGCCAGAAATGGCTGACGCTTCGGCGGTTCGAGTCCAGCCTTCGCGTTAACAGGGTGAGCTCCTGTTTCCCCCCCGCCCCCAGCTCCTGTCAACCCAACAGGTCGAAAACTCACGTGAGTAGATAAATGGGGACTCTCACTCCGGTGGGAGGAAAAATGCTGGCAGCGCCTTGCACAGAGAGACGGGACCAGTTGCTGGTAAGCTCGCCCGAAAAGGGCGCGAAGCAACGGAAACCCCGCCTCCTGCGCTCGCCAGCTGGGGTCTGCTCTAGGAAGGAGGCTCTGGCAAACCACTTCCGAAACAATTGCCTTGAAAACTGCAAGGACTCGTCCAGGCAGTCACTGCAGGGTCAGTAATGACTGAGCGCAGACAAAAAAAAAAAGGCAGAGAGAAAACCCACCCTTGACCATCTGTTAACAGCTTGTATAGATCCATAAAGACAGACTGGAATTTCTTTCTGTTTTGTGCTTATTCCATTTTCTCCACCCTAAAAGGGGGGGAGGAGAGTCCAAGGATGTTGGCAGACGTAACAGCCTCTGATCGAAGAAGTCATCCCTTACAATACACTCTCCTTCTGCTCCCACACCCTCTGAGGGAGTGTCAACTCTGTTCTTCAGTGCTGTGTTCTTGGTGCTCCCTAAACCTTTGTGCCTTTGACACCCAACAGTTACTTCTTGTTGGCCAAGCCAACTGTTACCCTTGGAGGTGGAAGCTACCAAGTTGCCCTTCAATTCCCAGGTGATTCTAGCCTGTCACTAGTCAGGCGAGGCAGTGGATACAAAGAAAGGTGAGTGGATCTATAGAGGTATAACTCTACCTCTATAGGCTTAAGGGGGAGGGGGGAGGAGGGAAATATTCAGGAAGGAAAAGTGATTCTTCCTGAATGCTGTGGTCCCAATGTTTATGGTATCAAAATTCTCAAGTAGGGTATTGCCTATCAAATCTTGAGCCCCCAGTCAGATGTAACCCATCTGATTTCTACACTGCTCGCTCGACATAGACCTGGGGTGTGGGTTTCCTCTAGACCTGATGTGAGCAACCTGAGACCCTAGCCTCTCTATAGCTTCTGAACCTCTTTTTATGGCCCTTGGAGCGCCTTTCTAACCCTTCTGCATTTTGGAGGCAAGAAATACGTAAAATCCACTTTTTGAAGAAGAAAAAGCCACTGAAATGGGGGAAAAAATCTAGAAAGTCCCATTCCTGCCTGCTGGAACTGGGGGGAGTTACAGCTCAACCTTTACCATTGTGATAACTTGTTATAAAGATACTGTCTTACAGTGTTTTATGCCATGTGTATTTTACCCACTGTAAGCTACCCAGAATTGATACATGAGATGGGCTGCTGTATGAATCAAATAAATAAATATCCTTTTCCAGCATCAAAAGCCACTTCACATCAGGAAAGGAATGGAGGGGATGATTGCTCAGTAGTTTCTTTCGCTTAATGTAGACAGCAATGATCTATGGTACTGTTTCAAACTTTTTTCTCTCAGGACCCCTTCCCACTTCTAAAAATTATGAAAGACCCCAAAACAGTTTTTGCTTGTATGGGTTATATTTATTGATATTTACCATATTAAAAATTAAAATCAACACATTTGCTGCCACTATCGCTTCTCACCATTGTTTGATGGGATTTTAATATCGTATTATTTTTCAACAAGCTGGCAAATCATTTTGATTTTGTGGACCCCTGAGAGGATCTTAGGGGACCCCCAGGGGTCCTAGGACCACACTTTAAGAAACACTGATCTATGGCATAATGATCCACTACCTATCTTGTCTAGTTTAAAGACGAGTTCTCTCCTCCTTGTTCTCTCTAAAAAGATAACAGCACAGGGGTCATCCTGGTTACGAATTCTCAAGTTAACTCATGGAGCATCAAAACAAGGTTAGAATAATTGTCTGCTGGCCATCCATTTCTGTACTATTCTTTCTAGATCAGTATTGAACAGGCATGGATTTTCAAAATGTCTTGGTACAATAGTGCAGAAGGTCAAATGGAAGAAGCCCTTGGTGCCTAGGAAGAAAACATAATGGTGATGGATGAAAATATTCTGGAAGAGACAAATTATACAAAAGAGAGAGAGAATGATGAGAGGTTTATTTCCAAAGTCCCAGTCTGTTGTTTAAGCTGTTCCTTGAAGTATGAATGATCTATTAAATACCATGATTCAAATGACTCTGTACAGTATCCACAAACTAAATCAATTTTAGCCCATGAGCTCATGTCTTGGCTGATGCAAGAGTAATGAAGGACACATTTACCAGTTTAGAAAGGCATCCCCATGAACATGGAATAATTCTCATGTTTCTGACAAATTAGTGGTTTTGGTCTAATCCAGCTCCACCTCAGGCAAGAAAAGGTCGGTGGTGACACCAGCACAAAGTTGGAGCCATCCTGTGAAATGTTGGAATAAATGAAGGGCAAGTCTGGAGCCAGAGAATTTAGGATGCACAGGCATGAAGTGCAGGAAGCAGGACAGATCAGTTAGAACTGAAATGCAGATAGAAGATCAAAGCCTGTCAACATATTTCAGTCCCATCCTATGATCATCAAAAGAGCAACCCAGGTGATAGGATCCTCCCATTTGGATCTCCATTTGGCAGTGTTTTCAGCTGATGCTTCTCAAAAGTGAGGTTTCAAAAAGGAACTTGTTCCAAAAGGGTGTTGAGACGGGCGGTAGATCTGCCCTTGAAAAAGAGAAAAATCCTGCCCTTGAAAAAGAGATCAAATCCTGCCCTTGAAAAAGAGATCAAATCCTGCCCTTGCAAAAGAGAAAAAACAAGGCCAGCTCCAGAACGGAACCCCTCTCCCAGACAATGGAACAACTGAATTAGTGGGGGAAGCCATTATTGTCATCTTCTGCCCCACCAATGCAAGCCTTGATATTTTACCCAGGTTCTTCTGTCTCCTTTTCCATAATGTAATGCATGCCATCCACTGTTTCACTAGGGAATAAGGGGGATGGATCTAAAGACCCTGGGTATTCCAGACATCACCCTGAAACAGGAAAAACGATGCTGGTTCTTGGGTGACATAACTTATTTTCACCTCCCTTTGCAGCCACTGGGAGATTCAAACAAACAAACAAACAAACTATTCCCAAAAAAGACGGAGAAGGAAGTGCTAGAAAATAGGAGGATGCTTCAGCAGCCAGACAGCTGATGTCCGCATATTTTCCTTGGATCCTTCCAGCCAAACAGATCCTACATGGAATTCTAGGATGTTGTGCCTCTTTCCCCTCTCTCCCTCTTAATGGGACTAATTTTGTGACAAGACGGAAGGGAATACTGGTGGGAAAGATGGCAGGGTTACACATGAAGGCCAAGGCATCTCAATTTAATCCGCAGGATCTTGTATTGGACAATATAAGTTCCCATATGCACTCACCCTCACGGACATACACTGAAAACTGAAGGAGAGGCCTATAATATAAATTGATTTCATAAATAAATGGATAAATAAATCAATCCTAGGGGAGCTGTTCGCCCTTTTCCCACACGTGGCCATGATCTGGAAGAAAGGGGAAAGACATTTTGGCATGTCCCCCCCCAAGTTCTTCCCCAGATATCCTGGCCTGGGAACCTTTGCATTCCCTTCTGCCAAGCTTGCGATGGAAACGGGGGGTTGTATGTGTGGTGGAGGAGGAGCAGATACCGCCAGGCCAAAGGCCTCTTCCCAGACAGGCTTGCAGGGCCTCAGCCTCTGTGTTGGCAGGCTGACAGGGCAAGGCGTGGATGTTTGTTTCTCCTCATCTGTGGATTTTTGTCCCGGAGCCAAGAAGCCAAAAGATGCTGGTGGGAGGCCTTGATAATTGGAACATTTGGAATGAATTTGGATCCAAAGGGCCAGGACGGTCTCTCAGCTTTGATGGAGTTCCTGGAGCAGGACGCATGCCAAGGCTCTGTAGCCTTGCGGTTAAACACCCCAGCCGTGCAATGCTGCAACAGCCAGCTGGGGTCTGGAACCAATTACAACCAGAGTGAGTTTGAAACAGCTCACTAGAACATCCCCCCCATGAACACCTGGGTCTTTTGGGGAAGGGGGGGAACATTGAGCCATCAGTGCCCGTGGTCTCCAAAGAGGCCCCAGTGTTTACAGAACACAAATCGATGGGCTCAGCATTGACGTTGATGACGGTGCTTGCAGTGCCCTGACCTGCTTGCCTTCCAGATGGGCTGGACTTCAACTCCCATAACTCCCCTCTTACAGCATAATCATTGGCCCGCTGCCTGGCTTTGGAAGGCTTGAAGATCTCTGGAGAACACCCAGTTGGGAATAAACCAACCTTCTCCCTTTAAATTAGGAAACAAGGGGATCCGTGTGGCATGGTGACTGAGGCAAAAGACTAGGACAGGAGTGTCAGCCCCACTAGGCAGACCAGACCATGAAATCAACTCCATGGGAAGGCTAAAACTCCTTTTATTGAGATTGGCTATAATAACAGAATCTTGCAAGTCTGATTGAACTGTGCCTGTTCCTCCTCCTCCTTATATTTCCGTGAATTAGGGAGGTGTCTTCCTGAACCGCTTCGGAATGTTATCTGGCTATTCTGAACTTAAAAAAAAATGTTTCAGCCCCTTGTGCATCAAGATCATCTCCATTATTCTCTACATGGAGCAACCTGGGTTCAAATTTGCCCTCAACCATAGAAATTAATGGAATGATTTTGGGCCACTCTCTTTCACTTCAGACTATCCTACAGGATTGTTGGGGTGGGGAGTAATGGAAGAAAATAAGGTACGTACATCACCTTGAGCTCCCAAAGAAAAGCTGGGATATCAATCCAATGAATAAATAGAGAAGGAAATATATATACCCTTCCCCTTCCCCATGTCTATAATTTTGGGGGTGCAGAATCCAGTTTTTAAAAAGAAGCATCCATTCTTTTTCTTGCCTCGAAGCCGTACCTCCTCCCACAAAGGCCACAACATGTCATCATGAGAGATTTGGGGGAAGCATGGACATAATCAGTTTTAAAAAATAGTTGAAGGGTCAAGCATAGGCCTTGCATCCAGCAGATTAAGCTCAATTCTTGACACTGCCTGGGAAGTATTTAAAAGGAAAATAAGCTAGCTTAGAAAGTGTGTCCTCTGAATGAAAGGTCACCAAGTCTGGCTTTTTCAGCTGGTGGTTGGAGAAGAAATCTTGTGAGCGGTTCCTTCTTGTAATTTGGGAAGGGTTAATTGAACTAATGATATTTTATTCATCTCTGGCACTAAACTGGCTTTGCATTACATGCTTTATTATGTTGTTTCTTATAAACATTGTATACCTTTAACCTTCTTTACAAAAATAAGTATGAAAGATGCTCAATGTCAGTATTGACTGGAGTGGTTTATAAGCCCTGAAAATAATAAAATAAAATAAAATGTCAAAACAAAACAACATATTTTTTTCCCCCTAGGCTACAGTAGATTTCCCCTAATTTTAGTTTATTTTTTTCTATCCATGCTACTATTTAACCCTCTCAGAATTGTAATTCTTTTACCATTTGAATGGTGTAATCTCACAAATAAGTTGTATTCTTAATTGTAACTTAATTTATTACTTGATTGTTATTTAATAGCTGCAATGAGAGATGGGCAACTCGAAGCTGTACCTCCTCTGTTCCTCCCACAAAGGAGGAATAAACTTGACAAAGTTTTATTTTACAGACTTTTTCATTTAACCAACTTTAAGATTGTTTCTTCCCAAGTTGTACATCAACCTGTTATGGTCACGAAAAGCCTGTATGAAATTTCATAGGTAATATTAAGCACATTTTCCCGAGTTATTATTTTTTTCTTCTGCACACATTTTTCAAATGTACGCACTTTAAATATGTTATTTTTATCCATATACACATCATTTTAGTGCACTTTCTTCAAATATCTGCATTTTTGCATACATGCTTGGTTTGGAAAATAATACTGCAAACACAGTATTATTTGAATACTGCAAAACACGGAATTTGAATAAACACAAGCTTTATTCAAATTCCTACTCAGAAGAAATCTCTGAGTAGTAATTTGGATGAGGTTGATGCTGCCATAAGCTGTGTTTGCAATACTGCAGTATTCAAGACATTTCTGAATAAAAATTATGAGTTCTGTAGGACTTATACCCAGGTCCATATGTATAGGATTGCAGCCTGAATTATCTATAAAAGCAGTTGGTCAGCCCTGACAAATGCTGACATTCATTATGAAGCTTGTAGGTTTATTACACAGTCTTTATGGAAAAAAGAGAGAGCCAGTTTGGTGTAGAGATTAAGGCATCAGGCTAGAAACAGGAAGACCGTGAGTTCTAGTCCCACTTTAAGCACAAAGCCAGCTGGGTGATCTTGAGCCAGTCCTTCTCTCTCAACCCTAGGAAGGAGGCAAGGGCAAGCCACTTCTGAAATCTTGCCAAGAAAACTGCAGGGACTAGTCCAGGCAGTTCCCAGGAGTCAAAAACTGACCAAAAAAAAAAAAAAAAAGGAAAAAGGAAAACGTCTACTCTGCACATACTCTGAGCTCACACAGTGACCAAGAATACTAGCTGCTTATAAGTCACTGACTCATTTGTGGCAGTATCTGAAATGAAGTGTCAAGATGACTTTACGCATCAGAAATCTGATTCAACTCACACACAATATAAGCTTCTTTCCAACGTAATGAAACAATAATATAAACACGGCTTTAAATTATATGCCTTCTCAGTTATAAAGAAAAAGAATTAGTTAACAATTTATTAAACGCAGGGGTAATGACTCTTCCAAGGTGAACCTACAAACTGTATGGAGATTTGGTTGAGTCAGCTTTAGCAGCACTCATAAGTCATGATATAATTCCCCACCACTGTGACTCTGAAGCAGTTGTATTGACCGCAAAAAATGGTAAGGTAACTCTTTGTACACTTGCAAGAGAATACGTTGCCCAGCAGAGGTCAGTCATTACAACAGTATGCAATTTCTTCTGTGTCAATGTTCAAATGAGTATGGAAAGAAACACAGGATTTCTGGGCCCTCCAAAATATTCCTGCAAACTCACCTTATTTGGTAAATGTATTATTTATCCTTCTTACCAAGGCTTACCTAGTAACCATTTTGTAAGGAATTTAAGGATCTCTGTCTGTCTGTCTGTCCGTCCGTCCGTCCATCCATCCATCCATCCATCCATCCATCCATCCATCCATCCATCCCTAAGCTCAGTCTTATAAAGTGACGGATCCTCCTACGTTAGAGGCTTTTAATCAGTGGCTGGATGGCCAACTCTTAGGGATGTTCTAGGTAGTGACAAGACTTGATGGCCCTTGAGGGAATCAAGTTGTGGCAAAATAGAATAGACAGTATTAAAGCTGTTGGGTTAAGATTCTTACACAATTAAAGGTTATGCAACATCATTCTTCTTTGAGAACAACTTATTAATGTGTTTTCACAATTAAAAATATAAATATAGCAGTGAGGGAATACACCCACTCACTTCTGCCAGCACATATTTATTCTAACAGATAATCAGTGACAGGCAGTAGTTAAGAGTGGAGAAGAAGACAAAAGTGTTACACAAAGAAGCATCAACATTCTGCCTTTCAATCCCACCATCTTGTTTTTTTTCAGTCACCTGATATAAGGACACTCTTACACTTCTTGATCTCAATGTATTTGGGTTCTTCACAGTCCTTTATTGTTTTCCTTAAAAGACTGTCCCTGGAGTAGTCTTTCTACAGCTTTCAAGTATCACTGGAAGGCATACAACTCTAGTTTATCAAAGAAGATATTTCACCTTCCACCCAATCTTATATCTCCAATATTAAACAGTATATGCTTTGCTTCAATGCTTCACCATCATCTCACACCCCATATTTCCAAGGTCAAATTCCTCATGAAACTCCCCTCTCCACATTGATTCTTCTTTATCATCCACAAGGTCACTCTCTGCCTTTTTGATCAGGCACGAAGTTGAAGTTATCCTGTCTTTTTTCTCCTCTGCCTTTCAGTTAAGCTCATTACCAAATCCTAATGCTTCTCCTGTTCCACCAGGGATGCACATTTGGGCTTTGAGCATCATGCCAGGGGCTGCATTCCCAAAGTGGGTGGAGCCAAGCTCAAAAACTACCCTTGATTCGGTTTAAATACGATTAAAATTAAATTGATCAAATACACTCAATATGATCACTCCTTCTGCAGTTAATTATTTCCTCCTTCTGACAATTTAAAATTACGATCTGAAAATAACTGTGGGAGGGAATTCTTGGGGCTAAACTCCAAGGTTTTAGGGGTTCATATAAATGGAGGGCCCAGGCTGTACACCCGGTTTATAGCATTACAGACATACAACATTCTTCCTTCCTTTCAGTAAAAATTCTCCTTTGTGCCATGACCATCTCTCACCTTAACTGTTCCAATCTTTTTTTTTTTTTTTTTGCATTTGCTTTTTCAGTGTTTCGCCTTTATCATCTCACTTCTATCCAATACGTGCTGCCGAATGATCCAGCTTTTGTCCTTCTGACCACATGATTCCTCTCCTGAAATGCCCTTTCTAGCTGCCTGTCTGTTTTGGATCCCACTCAAGCTTTTTCTCCTTACCTTCAGAGCCCCACCTGGCCTTACCTTCTTAAAACTGTTAAAAAAAAAAATACTAAAGTTTTCTTCCAGTTGACTTCAATTCCCAGAGATCACATGGACACAACTGTGTTTATCACTGCCTTCTTTTATTGTATGTGCGTATGTGTGAGTTTGTATGTACAGTATAAGCATCGTAAGATAAGGAAATTCTCTTTGGGTGAGAGTGATTGAGAGAGCGCAATTCTACAAGGTACCTAAAATCTAGGGCTAGAATTGCATGAGCATCTATTTTTTTTTCTCTTTGTAAAATCTGTAAATTTGGAAAATACAGAGGCAGTTATTCTTTTTAAATCTCTCTTGGCTAGGCTTGCCATTTCCTTTTCTGAGAAACCTCTTTCTGGTGAAAAGAAATAACATTGAATCAAAGTTTGCTTGCGACACATTTCTTTGGTGGTCTTCTTACCAATCCATAGGTTTGGTAAGTTTTCAAAACATTGCAGAAACCTGCAAAATTTCTGACCAGGAACAATCAATGGAAAGAATTACACATTGCAGGCAAGAATGCCTTTATCACACATTGTATTCAGTGTTTGGAAATGAAAATGAAATATCATGGGTCTTCAGCTTATGTTTCCAGCAAGCAAGATAGAGATATAGAGATAGAGAAAGAGATAGAGATACAGAGAGAGAGAAAGAGAGAGAGAGAGAGATAGAAAAAAATAGAGCTAGATTCAGTGGAACATTTCTGGCGCCCAGAAAAGTCTTGTGCGATTGACCTAGAAACTCTGCTGGTCTCAACATGGAAAATGCCAGAATTCTGGTATTTGGCAGGGCCCATCTGGGTCAGCAAGTGGAACAACAGAAGGCAGAGCACAGTTCTGGACAAATAGATCCTCTATTTAACTGTTGCTTAGGTAGACCAAGCCTTCCTTCATGTTCTTGTCAATTGTACCAAACTGAAAATGTACCTACTTCTTCTTCGTCTAGTTCATAACTTGGGGAAAAAGGAAAATCAAAAACCACCCTCGCTTACCTGCCCATCTTGTAATCCACCAAACCATATGAATCAAACCACCGATTATACTTCTCCCATTAAGGTCAGTCTTCCCATTTCTGCAGCCATAGAGTACAGTACCTTCCTCACTGTCATATCTCATGCAATACAACTGAACACGAATGGAGTAATGATGTACATATCCACTTCCGAGTAAATTCCATTTTCAGATATAAATCCCAGATGAATCCCTCGCAGCTGACACCTTTACATAGATGCTCAAGGTAAGGATGTTATTCGATGTATACTTGCTTGAGAATAAAACCCTTTACAGGCTTAACCCTGAGGAAGCATCCATCACTTTCGCCCGCTTACCTCTTGATTGAAGTAAAAGCCACTGGGTTTGGGGAACGATGCATTGGGTTGCATCATGCTAGAAATGCTGAGAAGAGGCCTTCCCCTATGATTTATTGTATGGTGTGATTGGCACACAGCTCTCAACACATGGATGAGAAGGGATTACATAGATGTTTTTAAGTGCCTAAAATAAAGGTAAGCATGAGGATGTCTCTAGTATATAACACTCCCCCGCTGAGATCAGTAGGGTTTTGAAGAGTATACTTCTCAAGGATTTTGCTTGCTGATGAAGTGATTTTGTATGCCTAGTCACTTTCAGCCACAGAGATTTGGCTGGTGTTTGCAATCCACACAAGGGCTCTGCTGCTAATCCGATAGCAGTTCTCAGCCCGTCAACTGATGGCATCTTTCCCTTAGACTGCAGGGCACTCAGCCTCAGCTCCAACTTATGCTGCCCTGCCGAGGATTTTTTGTGTGCAAGGTGGAAAATATTCTGTTCAAAAGGAAAACTGCAAAACCTTTCATAAAAAGGGGAACCTTCTGGAGAATGTTTCATTTTTCTGATGGTGATATTTCAAACGTGACGCATGTGCAACTAAGCATTTGACAAAACAGAAAAACGGTAACTGGAAACTGAGAACGTCTTTAATTTACAACATGAAAGGAAAACAAGGTTACAGTGGGATTCATTCAATATGGTCTGCTTTGAGATTAAGGTGAAGTCTGGACCTATCACCTATTTTATGAATGAATACGGGGAGTTGTAGTGTTAGAACTACAAGTGGGGAGCACTGGAATCATTTACACCACATAGAAAACATTTTCTGCATTTTCCCCCCCATCAATTCTCATTCAGTCTGGAGAGGATTTATTTTCAACAGTATGTCAAACAACCTGAGAATAAAGGTGAACAACAGAAGCCTCTTTTGCAGTGGCAAAAACTTTTGAGAAAGTGGAAAACAAATTTCAGCACAGGATTAATTTAAACCTCCACAAAACTATGAATTTATAGGCGAGCTTTAGGAAAAAGTCACTACAGAACAAATTCACAATTGCATTAAGGCAGCACCCCACAATTGCAGTACTGAAATTCATCACAAAACTGTCAATTTCTTGCAGAGCAATTTAGGCTCAATTGGGGAATTTGGAGTGAGATAAAGTACTGTACATCTCCTCCTCTATGAGATACAATACTCTTTTTCTCACCTTTAACCTCCTCCTGCCCTCAAATCCAAATCAAGCTAAAATTGGGTCCCACTTTCAATTCCTAACTCAGAAAAATTTGCCTACCCCACTATAACACATGTATAATGATGGTTTTTAAAATAAGCTTATTTCTGGCTTTACACATCATGCGAAAACCTAACCTTGACAAGCGCAACTTTTTGGTACTAGGGAACCTCATGAACTTTGTGAGGGCAGTTATAAAAAGCAGGCAAGACTGTCATCTGCATAGGCAAGATTATGATTTTTAGTGTTTCTTCTTAGAAATTTGGAGGGACTTTAGCAGAGAGGGTTCCTGGTTATTACTCTGAATCAGGGGTCCCCAAACTCTTCAGCTCATGGACCCCTTTATGAAGTTTCCAATTGTTCATCAACCCCCAAACATTTGTTATATGAAAATAATTTAATAAATACTACTTTAACCGATACTGACCACTTTGGGGAACCCTGCTCTAAATACTCTAAAGCCTACTTTGCAGGATGGATTTCCTGCCTTAAAACAGTGGAATCCATGCCACTGATTATAAGCAATGGTAGTCCGAGGAAGATCAAGGGGTTTAGAGATCCTATATGGGCCCATGGCCTCACATTACCAGCTCCTATTATAAACTACGTTAAACAAACCACACAGCCTGGATTCACACACCATAAGCCTGAACTGAACAAATCATCTTACAGCTTAGTTTTGATACCTGCATCCATGTATTGTTGCAGTCCCCAGATATTATGACTGGGTTTACAGGTTGCACGAAGCCACAACTGTATTTATTATACTTTATATTATTTATTCTACTTTATTGGATAAACCATAATTGCCTAGATTCATAAAACACACCAAGCTTATAAGCTATCGTGGCTAAGAATATGCTAAGCCAAAACCAACCAAGCCCCATTATTCCTTATCTTATTGCACAAACTAGACCTAAAAAAGGTTATCAACTGTCCTGCGAGTCATGGTTGACTTGGTGACTTCAAGGACACGCCCATGCAATTTTCTTGGCATGTGTATAGAAGTAATTTGCTACTGCCTTCTTCTGAGATTTCTTTCTTTTTTAAACTGTTGCACACATTGCTACGGAAAGGGCTTCAAATATATAAAATCATGTTATCTATGCTAGGAATTCTAGGAGTTTTTAGTCCCACCATAACTGGAGAAGCTGCTAGAGATATCTACACAGAGGGATGTGACAGGTAAATCCAATCCTTGGAAATAAATTCCAAGGATTTCATTGGACCAGGAGGGTGCCAGAACTATAGCATCAGTATCAAAGAACTGGAGCAAAAACCTTCTCCCACCCCCAACTCAGCTTGCTGTTTGTTCTGTTTAAATGCTGGCCTTCATAATCTTCCTCTAAATCTGGGAAGAATTTTTTTTTTTCCTCTAACAAAAGTAGGAGAGGTGCCTGGGAGTTAGGGGAACTTTCCAGGGTAGATTCAGGATTACACAATGGCTACAAAGAGGAGGGAAAAAATGTATGGTATGAGCGACTGTGTGGATTTCAAGCTGCATTCTTTGCTTCTGCACAAACATTTGATTTAAAATACAAGCTACTGCAATCTACTGTTTTTTCTAATAAACAAGTTGGTAGCTCAGGAAAAGTAGTTTTATTTATTACAGGATGATCGATTCCATGGAGATGTCAGTGAGAATGAAAGTGAAGCAATCTCTCATGGATTTCAGGAATATTAGAATCTTTGGCTAATGAATCCATGCGGCTGGTGTACAACTTAAGAATGGAGCCTATTTTATGCATCGTGACCTTTCCTTATTGTGTGGTATGACAGACATCATGGGGAAAACATGCTAAATGACCCTTTTTACATGACACTATATGTATCAGTTGTAAACTAAAGTGGGTTGGTTTACTTCCTGAGTAAATGTATAAAGAAGTAAAAGAAAATCACACTTTAGTACATGCAGAGATGATGGCTCTGTGACTGATTTTGATCGCTTTTGGGGGGGAGGAGTCACTCCAGTTGTGCAGAAAAGACTGTCACAAGGTAGAAAAAAGCTTAAGGCTACAATTTTCTGCCCATCTGAATGATTGAGATTGAATGTGTCTCAGTGGGAGTAGGATGTATAAGAACACATGATAGCGTGGACCAAATCTGTTTTCTAATTATGAATATGATGAATATGTTATGATTTTGCTGTCTTAAGACCTGGGCTCTTTGTACAAGCAAGAATTCCCAGCAGAGTAAATTAGACTGTTACAGACAAATGCAGATTGAGCACTTTCATTAATCTTATCCAATATAAGCATCCAAAAGTGCCTATTCTTATGTAGCCAAGCAAATGCATGAGGGGACCAATGCCAGCAGGTTTTCAAAAATATAAGGGAAAAAAAAAAGCGGGGGAGGACAGAAGACTCTGGAGAACCTGATACTTGGAAAAATTGAAGGCAATAGAAAAAGGGTCTGGCAGAAAGACAAAACAGCTAGAAATTAGCTTACAAGAACTCAGGACCCACACTTTCGGACAGACAATTCTAGTGAATTGTTATCCATTGGTTCACAAAGAGATGGAAGCCACCCCCCCCCCCCAAGTAAACCTAATACAGACAGTTGGAGGAGCGTGGAATACTCTCGGATGGGGGGTGAGCAAGGAGGAGTGGAGGGAGGAGAGCCCAGGTGAGGGCATACCTGGATGAAAACCCAGACAAGGCCAGTCTTTTTGTACAGAAGTTGTGAATCCAAAGGAGAGCGCATTCTGAGGGTCGCAGATGATAATAATCCTTGCATCAGATGACCTGGCCTACAGGCCACCAGCTCCGGCTACAATAAACCTGTTACAGTAGTCTTCAAGGAGCCACAGTCCTTTTGGTTGGGTCCTTCAAGTTACCTGATTGCTCCTGATCGCGAGCATGAACGTGCAGTCCTCTTCTTTTTGTCCAGTTCTCGGGGGTGGGTGCGTGGGGGGACCATACTGAAATCTCAGAACTGCTCAATGTAAAACTGCCTGTAAGAACCATGGCCTTGAACTCAAGGCAGTCCCTCTCAAAGAGCCAAGAATAGGCCAAGGACTCTCATCGACCTTCTTACTGGACTGAAAGCCCCCTCCCGCTTTAAAGGTGAGTTATTTGGGAAGACACCAGACCGTAACCGGCTCTTAAGGGCCTTGCTACGGAACGAGGAGCAAGAGACTACAAGGAGTGGCCGTCCGAGCTGGTGCGCGCCGCTGCAAACCCGCCGAGGCGTTTCTGTCACATCCTGAGCCGTTGTCCCCTCTCCCGCGCAGGCCTGGGGATCCCGATGGGGATCCTGCGGCAGATTGCGCCGGGGGCGGGGAGGTTCGCCTGCACGAAGTACAGCAGGCAGCGCAATGTGGAACACGTTAATAGCGAAGGAGACGCCGCCTTTGATGTCTCCCTTTGATCTCCTCCTCCCGCTCTCGCCCGTAATAAATGGAACCTCATTTTCTCCGGGCGCCCCCCTGCAGCCTCGGCCTCGAGGCTCCCGCTGCTGCGCGCTCCCCGCCCCCCGCGGGCAGCGCGCCACATGGCAGCAGGGCCGAGCGAGCGGAGGGGGAGGAGGGCGCGGGAGCGGCTGCCCGGCTCGGGGAATGGGGGACGGCCGGCTCCGCGAACGACTTCGTTTCCGGCGTCCCGGAGCAGCCTTGCCCGGCGCCCGAAACGAGGCTGCGTGGGGCAGCAGACTGCGAGGGTTGCCGCGGGTGGCCGACCGTAGAAGCCGGGCACGGCCGGCCTACGAACACGATCCACCAGGCGGAGCATTTCTCCCGCTCCCCGGAGCAGGAAATACGGAACGCTGCCACGTCCCTACAAGGAATCTCCTTATAAAAGCCGGGCTAAGGATAATATCGACTTTTTTATTGGGATGATGATGATGATGATGATATGATAATGATGGTCTTTCTCTTTGTGTGTTCCTCGCTTTACTCGGGGCTGGTTTGCCCGTTCCCTTCAATGATCCTCTTCCTGGGTAGGCCACCTCTCTTGAAGCAACCTGGCTGCATTCCTCTAGCTTGCTGTCTCCCCCTGAACCCGGTTTTCAGCCCAGACCAGTGGAAGAAGCAAAAAGAGGGGACACTGTTTATTTACGTGTCTATCATACATCTATAGCCTGCAGGTTCCCAGCACACCAGCCTGTAGTGGTTCACAATCTAAATAAAACATAACTGATAAAATCCCACAGTCCTGAACTCCAAGGCACAATAAGAAATTGAGAACTAACTGTGACCCCCCAACACAGGAATACTTGAGCATAGAAATAAATCTCTATCCTCTTTTTAAAATACAATAACCGGAGGGAGGAGGGACAATCTGAACTTCCCCATTGGATTGCAGACAGCTGGTGCCACCGCCAAGAAAGCTGGTGCCCTCCTCAGTTCCAAGTGAGTTGCCCTCCAGATCGGCACCGGTAATAAATCCATTGAAGACAGCCATCTCCTGGGAAAGAGGACCGCTTCTTACTCGCATCGTTGTTCCTGCGGCTGTGGAGTCAGCAGCAGCACAGGCAGGTCCGTGCGGTTCCAGGATGAAGCCGGTATACACAGATGTTGATCCATGGTGCCTGGCCAGGCTTCGTATTGCTGTCACTGCTTAATTGAGGGTAATTAATTGCTATATGCCTGGTTAAGTGGCAGCAGCTAACAGATTTTGATCATCGCAAAAAGGGAAGCGGGGGCAGACCGGATTAGTATTTCCTTACGAGAACAGCAAGAAATATCTTGTAGCCTAGCCTAGGACATTGAAAGAGAATCCGGGAAGAAAGCAATGCAATTTCTCTACAATTACCAAGAAAATTACATAAATGAGGCCGTGAGTCATCAAGAGCTGAGCCTGACTCGAAGGAGACTTTATTAGAATTGTCATGCAACCAGCATTATTTCACAGGCTATATTTTGACATCACACTAAGTTACAGTTTGTTTAACTTGGGTTTGTGAAACACATTAGCAGCCAGGTACTCATATAATGCTAAGCCATGAATTACGGTTTACAAACCACAATGATCAAGCTAAGACAAAAACAAACAACACGCATTTTGGTTGAACGCAATGTGTGATTCCCCGGTGGAGAGAGCTTCGTTTTAGGCTCGGTTTCTGCAGTGTGTTAAACTGTAATACTATTCAGATACCACAGTAACTTGGTTTATGGTTTATGGCGTTGCATATTATATGAACCCTTCCATTATCTCAGTATGTACATCATAGCAAACAAGTGTGGTTTGAAACCTAAACCATATTTAGACATTTCAGATTTGTGGATAAATCACGATTCAGTGTGACTTAACTTGCTGTTGCTTTTTAGAGACTAAGAGCCACGAAGAGCTGGCTTTTCACCCAGGCCTTTGGCAACAGAAAGGGAGACCCTGCTTCACCATGCTTGCCATCTTTTATCTTTTATTGATTTTATTGTAATTTCCTTTGTTGTGAGCTGCCCAGAGTTGTCGAGAGTTGGGTGGCATAGAGGTTTAATAAATAATTATTAGTATTATGTCCAGCAGAAAGTCCTACTAGTTCTCTTCTGCCTCCTGAGAGAGAGCTATAATTTCAACCACCATATTTCTTTAAATAGTTCTACTTCAACCTGCCACCATTAACTTCCTGGGGTGGGGTGTGTGTGTGTCAGTTTATTCTCAATCACAATTAATAGAAAGCTCTAGTTTGCAAAACAATTCAAATTATGCTTTCAGATTCTGCATTCCAGCTTCAGTGCATACTTTACTTTGCCAGTTCACACGACCTTAACATGTTCTAGTATACCAATTGCATTGCACTGAAAATTGGTATGAAGTAAAATGCTGGAAGCTGTGATTTGATGTTTGGTCTTAAAAAATGGTTATAAATACAGTATGATAAATCAGTCTATTTCTGACCCATCTTCATTTTGCTTGCATCCAGTCATTCAGTCAGTCAGAAAATATGTCCTGACTCATTTCCACATCAGTCTGCAATTAAAATATAATGCAAATAAAATCACATTTATTTTCATATGTCATTTTTCATTACATCTACATTTTGGTGTGCAGCTTTCGATAATATTCACATTTGAACAGTTTTTGAGCTGGAACTAATATTGAGAGAAGAATGCAATCTGAAGATGTGCTCTGAATTTATTATTAGTCCACAAATATTGTGGATTCGAGTTTTTTGCTTACAAATGAAGACCAAAGCAAATGGTAGTCATCTTTATTTGGCTATTATTGTACTACTAGTAGTTGTTATTATACAAACCGTGTACTAGTAAGGTCAGTTCACTTTTGAGCTTTGTGAAATTTTCTTGTTTCTAGAAAACTGCGGGCTCATCAAAACTTCCTAGTGGCATTTGGCATTTGTAAATTTCAAATGGAATGGTATTAGTATAGAATCTAGCACAGAAGCCAAGTTTCATAGCCCAAACTTTGAACCCAGTGAATCTGACAACCATTATTCCTCGCAATGAGAAAAATGGGAAGATGTTTCCTAGTTGTTGGCTGCTTCTAGCGGCATCAAACTATCCTGAACTGTAAAACAAAGTGTCAGTAAAAGTTCCAGTGCTTGTTCCCTTTGGCCTCTTTTTCCTTAAAAAATATTTGCGACCCAGGACTACTGGGACTTTGTACATGGTTTGAACAGTCTCACGTTAAAGAAGTTTTGATGGGATGCTCAAAGTGGGTTTGTTTTTGTTTTCTGTTTGTTTTCTGTATACAAGTGTGCACACATCTGGGCTGCAGAGCTACTCCCTGTATGGACCTAGGTGCAAAGCTGGTAGAAACTCCTAAGAGGAACGTAATAGAGGAATAAGAGGGAAGGACTATAGCTAGAGTAATTGCTTTGCATCAGAAGATAATAGGCTTCACCCAGCACATCTGTCTTCAAGTGTGGTTGGGACAAGCTGAGAGAGCAAGTTGGGGAGACCGGGGTGGCCTATTTTCCTTAGGCAAGGGCTACATGTGGCTTTTAAGCAGTGTTCCAGATGCTACATTCCCCAAAAGTAGTGAGTGGAGCCAGGAAAAAAAAATCCTTTACATTGAAATTTAATTAAAATTAAATATGATTTAGATAGATACTCTTCAATCGTATCTTCCACCATTTCCTCTTCCTAGTCCATTAAAATTATATGTCTGTACTGTGCTTAGTTATAGGCCCATGATAAATAAATTGATCACCACTGCTTCTACTGAACTTTTGGCTTCATCCTTTGATTAGCTATGCAGGAGCCTCCGCTGGTGCAGGGGGGGTTCATTTTTTTTTTTAACCTTCCCCTGCATCTGTGACGCTGCTGGTTCCATACCTCTGGTATAGACAGAGCTGAAATAAGTTGGATCAGTAGAAGAAGGCAGCTTCCTTTAGGTTATTGTTTCCAGTTCAACAAGCATTTAGATGGCTTGGGACTTTTGAGGCACTTAGATCGGTTTCTGAAACAACCTGCCCATGGGAAATTAACATGCCACGTAGAAGGCATGGTTGAGACACTTTAGTTTTACCAAAGGAGTCTTCCTTGGGCAGATAGTATTCCTGCCGCTTCCCCCCTCCCCCTCCCCAATTCAGAAGTGACAGATGAGCCTGCGTGCTTCCAGAAACAAAAGAACTTTGCATATCTCAGAACTGAACCGATTGGGTCTTTTTGTCTGAATATATAGACCAGCTTATAGAACCTTTCCTAGGTGCTGTTGAACAGAAGCTCCTAGAGTGACTTTCAGACTCAGAAAATTTCTCCCAAACTATCCGCTTTGTCTCCCTCCCACCTCCCTGCATCCTCACACATGCATTTCTACTTTCCCCATTCCAGATCCAGCCATCTTTATCAGCTCCAGAGCAGAAAAGAAAGTTAAAGTGAGCCCACGCTCCAGGGGTGTCCCAACAGGGCTTGGCTTGGCTTGGCTTTGAACAAGCCCCCTGTCTCTTATTCAGCTGCACAAACAGAATGGCTGTTGGTTTTGCCATGGGCCACTGCTAGTCCGGCAGTGGCTAGTGACCCACAGTAGCTCACCACGTATATTGATGGGAGGTGAAAGGGGAGAGGGCAGGTTCGTTGGCTTCCTGTGCTCCCCCCATAGCATGCTTTCACAACTTACCCTTCTAGGAAGAACTCCTGCTAATATCCTGCAACATTTCTATTCCTCACAGACAAAGATGAAGACCAGTTGTGTAGATGACTGCGACAGCAATGCAACTTATGAAGCCCTAGCTAGAGTGCTAAAATAAATGTCCTTTAAGCATGGGAGCAGGAAAGGATGGGGTGGTACTTGTTGGACTGTTGGGAAGCAGAACAAAGGCGAAATACCAGGATGGGGAGGGTGGGGAAGCGGGCCAGAGAAAATGGTGCAGTTGGTTGCACAACAACCAGGGTCAAAGAACTTGTGGCTCAAGGCCAGGGTCCTACAGTCCAGAAGCCCCTAACTAGCCATACAGACACTGGCAGATGATCATGGAGCAAGCAGGTCCAGTGTCCAGTGAAGGAGCAAGCAGGTCCCATGTCCACATTTGGGGGGTCTTGGACCAGCCAACACAGCTGATTCAAGTTGCTGCTGAATCATTAGCCATTCCCCTGAGGGGAGCAGCCTGACTCAGGGGAGGGCAGGCCATGTGAAAGATAGCAGAAGAAAATGGTCAAGGAGGCTCCTCTTGTTGCTTCACCACATCACTCTCCTTCCACCCCGACCTCCATTTTGGTTTGGCTACCATGATGGCAAATACATGTCCTTGGGCTTGAGTCCTCTAGGGCCACCAAGCTGCCTGATGTCATATCCTAGGCACCAGCCAGGCTGCCTGCTGTACCTAATTTTTTTTTTTAATTAAAAAAAGACAAGGAACTAGCTTGCTGCAAACCAAAGCTCCAGTCTCAAGGATACTTTGTGTCTCCCACAATACCCCATAGAGACTCCGTACGCATTCTTAGTAAATTAAAATAGTCTAAAACTAAAATGCAGGTATAAATGCCTGGTCTCGAGATGTGCCTGTTTGCTTGGTTGAAAGACATGGTGAAGCTGAGGTAGAAGAGAATATCCTGGTGGGGTGCAGGGGATGATGGAGGGCATTATGGGAAATGGGTAGGCCAAGTCTGGGCTGTAAAATTCTGGTTGACTTCTAGACAGCAGCATCAAATCCGTTTTCTGCATCTTCTTCCTGCCATCTAGCGACATCCAGTTTTTTGCAGCCCGGTGTATGATGTCTAGTATTTTCTAAATGGCCATGCTCACTCTGGCAGCCATTTTGCAGAAGTGCCCACAACATGAGGTCCAAATTCCAAATAGGCCCACTTGCCCCAAATGATTGGGGACCATTTCCAGGTTCATTCGTAGCATTAGGCAAAATCCATGTTCCTCCTGTAGTCCTAATGCTGCTGTGATTCAGGCCAGGTCAAAAAGGGAAACCAGATGTTCTTCAACTATTTGTTCTGGATTTCTATCCAATCAAGGTAACATACTGTTGGTTTGGCTTGTGTAGAGGGAGCCTTTCTTATACCACTATTAAATAATTGTAAAGCAAGAAAAGTTTTAAAAGGAGAGGAGTCTTCTTCAGAGGATAAGACATGGAATGTTTTGCAGGTCTCCCTCATCTTGAAACACAGCCAAGCATTTTGGGAAGACAAACCCATGCTTAGACCTATGAGACAGACCACCCCTCACTTACCAAGTCATACAAAATTTTGGTTTGGGTAGGTTCAGATGCAAGTAACCAGTGCACTTCTAAAGAATGGGTGTCCTTAGAGTTTTGAGGATTCCTCCTGGGGGAGGCAGTGGTTCTGGTTACCCTTGATGATATCCTGGCTGTGACTGTGGACTCAGGCTTTGATACCTCATCTTTGGCCACTTGTGAACGGAGAACATGGTAAGTCCTGAATCTCACATCAACTGGGGAGAGGAGATAAGATGGTAAACACATTAACCATTCTTTTAGTATTAGCACATCTGGCAAAAACAGCCTCTGGACTGCAGAACAGAACAGAATCTTTATTGTGGTCAATGACCAGTCCATCAAATACTCAGATTTATAAAATTAGTATTGATCAGTTAGTTAGGCGAACAGATTTGTCAGTCAGGCTGCTGTGCATCTTACACGTCATGTGGCAGAATTTGGTCACACTTAAAGAGGTAGAGTCATTTGAAACAGATAATAAGAGGTTTCAATAGAACTCATCAGAGTGACTAGGCTATTTGTTAGGTGTGGAATTAGCAGCTCATGGCAAATGTTGGCATAACATGGACAGTATGGTAGGGCACGTTTGGTGGGTTTCTATGGCTCTTTCAACACATGGGCAGAGTCTGGATTCAAATGGGATCCCTTTGTATCTTACCTCTAGAACCTCTGATGGGAATGTGCTGAACCATGCTAAGGTTAGGGCCCTCCTTAGTTTAGAAATAGTAATTTAAGTATCTAGTGGGTCAGTACAGGGTGTAAGGACTACTTAAAAATATGTCTTTGGGGAGGGACTTCAAGTCTGTTTGAAAGTTGGTGCCCTTGAGATGCTGTTTGATTGCCTCTACTGTATGTTCTTGCTCCAGCATGTGAACTTGGGTTAAAGAAAAGCCCCAAAGTTCCAGTTTCTTATATATCGCCATGGCCCAGGAGGAAACTGATTTGTCGGAGAGAACCTGAGGGTTTAGGCCTTTGGGGAAAAGAGCAGTTTAGTCCAGCCTCTGAACTGCAACATTACCAATGTGGTTACCACCTTATTCTACAATCCAGCCATGCCCTTACATCAGACAGGCTGTAGCTATTATAATATACAGGCCTATCTAAAGCTCCCCCTCCTACAATTTTTTTCAGAGTCTCCAATTACAGAGTGTCACCAATATAGGCAATTTGCAGAAAAAGTATTGCCTACAGTACTTACTTGGCCCTGAAGGCCAACTCATTCACAGTAGACAACAGGGGCCAAAACTAATACTTAAAAAACAAAACAATACCTATTACTGAATTGTTTTTGCAGGCCCTTGCTAACTCCTCCAAGATGAGTTGGTTGACTTTGCTGCTGGTATAATGGATTTCATCTTAGCAGCAAAAAAGCTATCAGATCAGGGCTAAACACATCCAGAAAACAGTGGCACCTGAGGTACAGAAAACTTTCCTGGTCAGCCAGCTTTCTGCAGCCAAGATCTGCCTAGCTAACTGTGATTGTGTAAATGCAGTCATTGTGATTTGTAATCCTAGATTTATAGGTTTACACTGTGCCAGTGCACATATTGGGACTTAATTGACGACCCATGGTTAAAGTAAACACACCTTAAAATGAGGCATGAAGTTGATCAGTGTGTAATGGGGTCCTAAGCCTACCTCTTCAGATAGAAAACTACAGATGTGCTCTTCTTCCCCTCAGCAAGCTAAAACTGATCTCCTGTTGCCTTCTGTTTCAGAGAAAAGCACTGGAATTTTCTTCAGAGCAAAGTTCCAGATCCCCTGCTTAATTTTCTTCCTTTTCATGCAGTCTCTCTAGAAAAATCCAGCTTTGCATGCACGCACACACAAATGCAATTTCTCACACACACTATTCCCCTCTCTACCCCTTTCCCCCTTCCTCCTCCTCCTTCCACATCAAACAGAGTGTAATTGGTTGTGAATTTCCTGTGGTGAAAATCAGTAAAGTCTGTTGCTCATACAGCAAGTCAACTGCAGCTGCAACAGTGGCATTTCTGATGCGGAGACCTGGGCATTTCTGGGTGCCTGTTAGGGCAAGGATGGAACCAGCTTTATGGAAGAGGAAGGTCAAATCCTTAGCAAAGTTCACACACTTCTAACTGTCTCTGTGATACATAGTTCATATCTGAAGAAGATCGGGAACCTGGTCTGGGAGAAACAAGAGAACTGGAAGAGCTGGCACAGCATAGGGACTACCGTATTACGCACCTGGCTTATGTGGGGATACTCAGTGGGTGGACAGAAGGGAATGAGGTCATTCCTGCTGGCTTTGCTTGGCACAGGACCAAGATCTTGCCAAGGAAAGAGCCTACATGGGCACAGGTTTGTGCACACGTAGCCTCCGTGCATCATCTCAGGGGTCTATCTATGTACCGAGCTATGTCTTCTACAGTACAGGCAGCAAATGGGGGAAACTAAAATAAAACTGCCAGGCGAGTTTCTAAACCTCTTTCAATTTTCCCATTAGGTTTACACTGAAACAAATAGGAAACACACCTTTATACTTTAGTTTCATATTCATTATTAACACCAGGACGGCAGTGTCTCATTAATAAACATTATTTAATACCAACAGTGGTATTTGCTTAGGAAGGCAGGGAGAAGATGAGATATTGAATTTAGGGCTGTTGCCATTTTACACTCTTTAAAAAACTAAGACAAGTTGGCTGCTGCAATCTATGCATATTGTACAGATGGTTGGAATATCTTTATCAATGTATGCACGCACATACACACACACAATTTTGAAATAAGTAAAGAATGGAGAAGCTAAAATCAATCAATCTATCTATCTATCTATCTATCTATCTATCTATCTATCTATCTATCTTGCATCCTCAGCTCCTGCAAGTTCTGGAGAAGGTAACAAACCTCAGAATCTGGAAAAGCTGAATGTCAGTGGATACTCGTCCACACCTGCTGGGAACTCTTTCCTTAAAACACATAGGAGTGATTCTACACTGGCCAAGGCAGCCTTCAATGCCCAGAGGGCAGAGATACATTTTCCTGATGCGGAGAAGGATCACCCACTTCCTCCTATCCAGTCAATCCAAGGTCCCTCCTAGGCCAAGTTTGCCTCCATTCATTTTGGGGATGGGTTGGGTGGGAAGAGACCAAGCCTAAAACAGCATCTTTTCTTTCCATCCATGGGGGGTGGGGAGGGTTCCAAAGAGGTGATGTCACAATGACAAGGAAATGAATTGTGGAGCCATCGTGGATCAGGGCTGCAGGATCAAAGAGCCGCTGAGTGCACAAGTTCCCATTTACAGCAGCCTCCCTGAGATCCTGCATGCCCATGTTACCCGAGCAACAGCACACTCCGGAGGATGCTTTGCATTTTTATTCACACCACATATGTTTCCAATCTAAGGACAAAAATAATATGAAAAACCTGTGAACCCAAATCTCCTTGGCTCAACCCCCTCTCCCAATTCTCTCGCTCACTCACCGATATACAGTATATATATATATACGGTATATATATATAGAGAGAGAGTCTATACCCTCTCCATCCCATCAGGCAGTAATTATTTCTAGTTCCTTGATGATCCAGAAAAAAACCCAAAAACACTGAGTTTGATTATTTGGAGAGGATTGCTAAATACAGTTCTTCAGCGGATGAAATCACTGACATATTCTGAGCAACTTTCAGGAAAGACAGAAAGGGTGATGACCTTTGTTCAGGGGGACAGCTGAAGGCTACAACGTCACGCTGAACATCATCCAGCCTCCAAGGACTGCAGGATGCATGGTGCTAATGCCAGCACATAACATGGAGATGAGAGTTTTGACCTGTTTCGTGCAATTTGCCTAACGGTTGAGGGTGTGGGTATGTGCTCAATACAAAAGAAGAGCATCAAGTGTCCCAGAGGTATAATGTTCCTATTTTTAGATCTTATCCCCTCAACATACAAACAAAACCAAATGCATAGCACTTATTATTGGTAATCCAATTGTGGGATCGTGGAGGACATAAACATGGATGGGGGGAGTGCCTCATGTTTCCTTCCTCTTTGATTAGGTGCATATTCCTGTTCTTTAGGATCATGGTAGCTAAATTTTTTGTTCTGATTTTTGTAGGGTTCTGTAGTGCATAAATAAATAGTTGGGCTTTCCCTGTTGCTTGGCTGAAAGTAAACCTCAACAACCTGCCATATATACACTGCTTCTCCTGCTGAAATGCTTGTTATCTGTTATAGTTTTGATTCCCCCAAATCCTTGTTTCTAAAGTGGAAGTCACACAGCAAAATGATTTTCTGTTCGGTCTTTGATTTTTGAACTTGGAAGACATCCATGTGCCGATGGCTTGTCACAATTTTTAGTTCCTGGGTTGAGTTTGTGATGTTTTCTTTCTTTCTTTCTTTCTTTCTTTCTTTCTTTCTTTCTTTCTTTCTTTCTTTCTTTCTTTCTTTCTTTCTTTCTTTCTTTCTTTCTTTCTTTCTTTCTTTCTTTCTTTCTCTTTCTTTCTTTCTTTCTTTCTCTCTCTTTCTTTCTTTCTTTCTTTCTTTCTTTCTTTCTTTCTTTTCTTTCTTTCTTTCTTTCTTTTCTTTCTTTCTTTCTTTCTTTCTTTCTTTCTTTCTTTCTTTCTTTCTTTCTCTGTCTGTCTTTCCCTCCCTCCCTCCCTCCCTCCCTCCCTCCCTTCCTTCCTTCCTTCCTTCCTTCCTTCCTTCCTTCCTTCCTTCCTTCCTTCCTCATAGGCACTCTCTTTTTGCAGTGTTAGATCAAGACTGTTGTACACCAATGCTTCATTGCGTGGAAGTCATATCCACGCCCAAAGTGTATGGGGGAAAAAAGTTTTAAACTAAACTTGACAAAATTGTATATATAGCTGGATCAAAATTCTTTGGGCTGAATCCAGATGTAGGCTTACAAGTAGGAATGGGGGAGAAACTCATTTAGTTTGAATTTTAATGCAAACTGCCTTTAATTTGTACTTCCTGGACTAATAGACAAACTAGAACACAATTATCATGCAGCTTTCATATACCCCAAATTTAACAATGCAGTTGTCAGATAAAAAAGGTGTTCAGAAATGTGTTCATTTAGGAAGTTGGCAAACAAAAAGAAATGCGTGTGTTTGGAAAATCGTTCACAAAAATGTCAACTGTACATATAATAAAAAGGAAGACTTTACAAAAATTGCCAGGTGTTATGAAATCAAGCAGCATGGACATGTGTACAAAAATGGCAAACATTGCAAAAAATTACATTTATCCATCCATAAGATGACCAACTGAAATTGCTGGGAATTATGTTATTCTTAATTATTTCAAAGGAACATTGCTAAGCCTGGCAGACTTTAAGCGTGGTGTTTTAGCAGTCACTCAGGAGCACATGTGAGTATCACTTGAACACTAAATCACTTCTATCACTAGAAACTCACGATAGCTTTTTCTAAACAACGTCCTCTCAATATT
This sequence comes from Liasis olivaceus, assembly GCA_030867105.1. NCBI lineage: Eukaryota > Metazoa > Chordata > Lepidosauria > Squamata > Pythonidae > Liasis > Liasis olivaceus. Next base: position 139,697,652 of record CM061348.1, read on the forward strand.
CAGTAATATAGAAAGTATGAGAGGGAGGGGGGGAGGGAGTAAGATGCAGATGAACTGGATGACCTGAATGCTGAATCAAATGCTGTGGCTTTTGGCATTATTACAGGTCAAACTTATGTGACAAGTTTGCCTCTCTCAAACCCTTCTTAACTGTTTTGGGGGGAAAAAAAAAGATTGTCTCCGGCACAAGAGAACTGAATGCATTTTAAGAACTGCAAAGTTTTATAAGACCCAAACACATGTTTCTTTTATCCCGCTATCAAATGTAGGCATTTCCTTGCTGTACTGTGTATATGAAAATAACACTAAATATCCTGATCCTGACTAAGCCATGGATTGATTGATTGGGCTTATCGGCTGTTCTAATCAACTGGCTCTGAGCAGTTTACAGTTCCCCAAATCTGTAACTTGGGTGAAAACAGATAAAGTTGACAGACAAAATCAATATGTTGTTGTCAGTTACACATCAAATCAAAATTAAATAAATCACAATACATAAACCAGGAAATACAAGCATTTGCACTAGAACCGAGCAACTGAATTGAGCAATAGTCATGGCAATCCTGCCCCGAAACTTGATGAAAGCACCAAGTCTTGATCGACTTTTTGACAGCCCCATCCTATCAGCACGTGTAACAGTATTTGATGTTCAGAACGTAATGGTCAGAATTCATTGTCCTGTTATTCTCGGAGCAGCTCTGTCATCAGACAGAGCAAGGCACAGATCTTAGGCATCCAACTGCAAGCTGTTCCACTTATTATTTTGCATTTTTACTGCCAGAAAATGTGAGAAGCATTTGTGGGATTTTCTGCAAAGGTGTGAACTTTATTGGCAGGGATGGAGAAAGAGATGCATATCACTGAACTACCCTGATAACTTTCCACCTTGTCTCCCTTTGGCAGAAAGAGCTGTCATATCTGCTCCACCAGCATAACCTTCTTAGCACCTACAGATCACAAGTGATATATTGAGGCAATTATGATTCCCTCAGCTCCCAAAGAAGAACTTGGCTGAAATAATCCAGCTGCCAGGTTTGGGTGTAAGCTAGTAATGTTCATCAGGAGAGGTAAAAGGAACAGAAGAAGAGAGGGGAGCAAACCCAGAAGACAATGATGGGAACGGGAGTTTTGAAGCGAGACAAAAAAATCCATTTCATGGTCCTTTGGGGATGTTAATAAACTGGGGTGGATGAAAAGTTGTTTTTCATCAAACAGAAAGAAAAAACCCACAGAAAGTCCTGGCTTTGCTCAGCATCGTTCTTCCTCTCCATTACTCAAGTCATTGTTCATTTCTTAGGGAATTAGTTAATTAACCTGATTGCCAACTCCACTGTTGTAACCAAGCAATTTAAGTGAGAGGAGCCCAACTCAAAATTCCTGATGTTACCCAACTATTGCTCATTCAGCTGTCTGAACTGTTTTATAATTCTAACCCATCCCACCAGCTGAGATCTATTGAAGCAGATATGTTTTTCAGATGAATATTCTTGCTAGGTTCCGTGAATGCTCAGAAATTCCCAGCACAGACTTTTTATAACAGCATTTTAGAATGTTTTTATCATTCCAATAAATAAATACATAAATTATAGTGTCAAACAACAAAAAACTTCCAGAGGAAGTAGATGAATCATTTCCTTATGACATGAGAGGAGGGGAAAATTAAGTGAATTTTCTTCATTCACTATATAAAGCAGGTTTCAGTTCAAGGGGAAATGTTATTAAAAAGAATGTTGAACAGTTTCAAGTTTACTGTATGCCCTTTATACATTTATTAAAATGCCCCAGCTAACTTAAGGCACTAATAAAGCCTTTTAAATTTTGGCATCTATAGAAAAAGAGATGCGATGAGTTATCTTGAAATGCAACAAAATGCTTATGTATTTTTCCCTAAATGTATGCAATTTATGGGCATTTTTTCTTTTTCTCTCTCTGTTGGAAATATTCTAGGAAGTAGAGATTTCTCCTATAGGCTTGGTTGCTGTAATTTGTCAAATCAGGAGAAGACAATGGTGGTGTGGAAAACCATTCAATCTGCACATTCATGCAGTAAAGAATTCTGTGGGAAATAAATGAGGTCATTCATGGTTCCTTTCTAATGCTGTCTTTAACTCAAGATTGGGCTCTATTACATTCAAGATACTTAGCTTTGCAATATTGTTGGATCCACAATCAAAAGGCATCTTCCACAAATTAAAAATATAAGAAATATAGTGCAGAAGTGTCCATAATAGTAATGTTTTTGTATTTTGTGAATTAGAATTGTTAATTGATCATTATAAAATAATAAATATTTAATAATGTATTAGATTTATACAGCCATAAAATCAGAGGGACTCGAGTCTTCACATTAAAGACTCAATAAAAGCAAGAATCAAAATGTTAAATGTACAAAAATGCCGAGCTTATGAGGAGTTCAACTCTGCATTTGGAAGGGACCATTTTTTTAAAGGAGGGGGGCACAATTTTTTCAGACCAAGGGTTGTATTCCAAAAGTAGACAAAGCCAAAGCAAAGTGGGCAGAGCAAGAAGAAAAACTCAGTTTGGTTTAATTTAATGTTAAATCAATTGAATCAGTTAATTTAATATAATTAGCAGTTAATTAAACACAATTAAAATCTTTAACAAGGCTGTTTCCCAAATGTTTAATAATTCTCTCTATTTTTCACATTAAATATTAAAAATCAGCAGGAAATGGTGTGGGGGAGTGGGGAGGGCAGACTTTGATGGCTGCATCCAATGCTTGGGAAGTGCATGTTGTACACCAGGTTTAAAGCATATCTATGGGGCAACTATCTAAATGGAAGGAAATTTGGAAAAACACATTTCCTACCAAAATCAAATTCAGGTTCATGAGGTGCATTTCTCCAAACTGATCTTAAGTGAAACCCATCATCCCCATCTTCCAATTCCCTCATGTTTTGGCCAAATTGTGGTCCTGTGCCTGTAGCTTCCAAAAACTGAAACAATATTAGAGAAGAGGAATATTGCCAAAACCCTACTGTTCCAACATCTGCTTTATTGGTAAAGTTTTTAAAATACTAAATTAAGCCATGAGCTTTTGTCCTTCAATATAGGGAAGGGCTTGAACTCCCAGATGTGTGTGGACTTCTGAATATCAAACAATGGCCATGCTGGCTGAGGAATTCTGGGAGTTGAATTCATCTAAAGAGCACACAGGTTGGATTAGTTTGGACTCACCTGTATCATGTAGCCTGTGACACTCTAGGACAACCTTCCCAATCTGCAGCCACTGAATATTAACATGCTAGCTAGGAGTTGTCAGATCTTTCGTTTAAAGCATCTGAACATTGATGAACGTTGCTCTTGAAACCATCTGAAATGATGGGAGAAGACTCCTTTCTTCTAGTGTAGAAGACCAATCTATGTTTACCTGCAGAATATCTTCCCTTTATATGCAGTCTTTAGGATCCTGAAATTAAGTAGAGCAAGAAACCTTACTGGAGTTTTCCACACCCCAACCTTACCTACTCTGAAATGCATGTACATATTAAATGAAACCACGTCTATTAATATGGAATATGCTTTTCTAGATAAATGCACATTGGTTGTAATACCATTAAAATTCAAGGTTAGGGTGCTGTTATCTCCCTGCCTCCTCCTCTCTAGACAGCAAGGCCGAAACGTACCCAAAACAAGGGGAGACGAACGGCGAAAACAGAGGCTTGTGGTTTAGCTACAAGTCAGCAATGGATTGACCAAATCTGGAGTACGGAAGACATGGGGAGGGCACTGAGGGGGGGATTGGGGAGAAACAACTCTTGTAATGATAAAAAGGCTTGCCGAACCTCTCATCGGGGTTCAGTTCTTTGCAGGGACCTGCGAGTCCTAACTGAACCTTTGCGCAAATAAAGCTTCTCCCTGAATGACCCAGTGAGAGTCTCGTCATCTATAAATGTTGCGTTGCTCCCACCCGTAACATTTCAATCACACACACTCACACACACACACACAGCATACATAAATGGAATGCCCAGAGCTGAATGAATAGGGAGGGACATGTGCAGGACATCAGAGACCAAATTTCTTTCTTCTTCCTGCCCTGCTTGTGAGGCGTGTTTGTACGCCCTAGTGTCCTGTAATTGTCTGGCTAGCTTCAATTTCGTCTTCCTGTTCCAAAATCTAGCCTTCTTAAGATCGTGCATTTCAACTAATTCAGTGAAGAGTAGGTATAGATTGCATTAGTGATCAGTCGGATGTTTTTCTCTACCCTTTTCGGATAAAAGACTAGTCATTCTCTTCTATCAACATTAAACAGGTGAATTAATTTTTTTTTTACCATAACGCATATATTAATAAACAAAGGAAAAGGTGGAAAACGGAGACAGCAACAAAAATGAGAACCGTGCTCCTGAGTCGCAAACTGTACTTCCTTGGCTTTCACAAAGGAAGGGAAACAATACGAATAGATTTGCATGCAGAGGTATCCACCGAGTCTAACCATTTTGTCACATACCAAAAGGGGCGGAGCTTGTATCACAACTTGAGTTTTGTCGTTTGCCTCTCCTTCACACACACACTCACAGACACACTCACGCAGCCAAGCAACATGGCTTCTATTTATGCCGAAACCATGAGGATTGGATGTCTGTTTTTCATCATTTTTTCAAAGTTAAGGCTGATATTTTCAGGAAGCAAGATATCTGCTGAATGCAAATATGTCTGGCCTGTGAACAGAGCCAGAATATCCTTTTGAAGATTTGCTGCAGCAAATCAACAGGAATGGTGGGATTCTTTGAATAAGGGATCCACAACTTTTTGGGGCCAATGAGCACATTTAGAATTGGCCCTGGGGCCACTTGTAGGCCAGGAGGCGAAGCCCGCCATTTTATGTTTGAAAAATGACTCTGGGATCGATACAGGTCATGGATGCAAATGCGGGATGTGCTCGAGGCAGGCACATTGTAGCACGCTTGCTTTTTGCTCTTATCTTTATATATAAAAAAATTAAATTAGGGCAGGGCAGGGCAGGGCAGGGCACTTGGCAAGTGCCAAAGAAAGTATTGGGAAACATGTTGTCACCCATGGCTGGAGACCCGGGGTGTAAATAGACAGGTTTGTTCAATTGCCTGTGGGTTTGAACAAGGGAAACTCAACTGGCTGCAAAACCCCGCAAAGGATTTTGCTTTGTTTTGCTTCTCCACTGGCATAACCTTTCCTCCTGCTGTGGGTCAGCTTTCAAACTTCAGAGCATCATCTGAGCAGGCTCTCTTGACAGGGGGGTGGAGTGTTGATGGGACAATGCCTCTTGTTTCTCGGGCCACTGTGCTGTCTTGCCGCCTTTCTCAGCATACTTTCTGGGTTGTTCAGGCCCTTCTGCCATTTCGCTTGGCAGAAATGCAGGGATAGCCGCTAAAAACCTGTGTGTGGCTAATGTTGTTTGCTCCCTGGCCCAGCAGATCCAGCAGAGGTCCATCAAGCAGTTGGGAAAGGCATGAGGAAATCTGCCCCTGCCCCACAATTCCTTTCCCAGCTATGTATCAGGCCCCATTTTACACTTTTAGATACCATTTCTAATGAGAATTATAAATCCGTTTTGAACAGAGACATTGTGCTCATCCTCTTGTAAGCGAGCCGAGGAAAGATCTTGCGGCACCTTAAAGACAATTACATATGCTTTTGGGGGACCAGGTCCACAATCACCAGCTCCATGGAGAACTGTCCTGATAGTAAAGTATAATAAAGATATTTACAGGGGGCAAAAATGGGGAGGAGGTGGCAGAAAGAGAAGGGAGACACAGATTTACCATAGTGGTTTGGATGAAGTATGCAGACTGGTGTGCAGGGCTGATGGCTGAAGACAAGGAGCTCAGTGCACTGCCCTGCATAAATCTTGTTCATTGTACTGGCTGCGTTATTTTTGTTGCTTCTTCCTCTTGAGAGATGGGGGAGGTAAAAATAATGAAAATCTGCCTCTGCTTGCTTTCTGCCGCTTTCCCTGTCTCCAAATGCAACATCATCTACAATCCACTGTGGCTTTTGGCAGAAATCTCTCTCTCGCTCGCTTTTTTTTTTACTCAAATACCCGCAGTGTCCTTTGCGACTATTTTCTCAGCGCAGACTTTGAAAACAGCACCTTTCCTCAATACGGTCTGGGTTGGGCTTTCTTAAAATATAAGGTCCCCTGTGCTGAATCTTGACGGGAAGGAAAGGATGTTAGCCATGCCGTTCAAGGTTGCCCACAGGGATGGGGCAGCGTCTGCTTGGCCGATCTCACGCGCCCGCTCCCCTAAGAATCCTTGTGAATTTCTTTCCCTTTCCCTTTCCCTGCTTTTAGTTCTCCTGTTGCTGCTTTTCTTCCCTTGTCGGGGCAGCTTAAAAGAGCAGGCAGTGAGAAGTCACTGCCAGCAGCCTTGCCCTGCCTTGTCTTGCCTTGCCCCACTGGGTGAAAGAGAAAAGGCAAGTAAATTGGCAGCTTTGGATCTCCTGATCAGGCAAGATCCAAGCCTCCTGGTTCTATAACATTTCCAGGATCCACAGAAACTCTTTCCTTGGGCAGCAAATCAAGTGTTGTGGCCTACCTCCTAGTCTTGGGAAAGGAAGCTGCCAAAGGAAGCTGCCATGGCAATCTGGCTTTGATTGGGTTCATTGGGGCTGCTTCTTCCATTTTCTCCTTCTTTGAAGCAGCTAGAAAACTGAATTATATATTTGCACATATGCCCCAATCTTCAGTCTAGATGCCTTGGATATTGCAGGTAGTGAGATCCTACTGTTCCCTTTTACCAAAAAAAAAAAAAAAAACTTTAAAAGTTATTTTTAGTTTTTAAAACAGATTATTCTAATAATCCTCCAAAACACAGCTGCAATCGTTATCTGTCAGTCTTCCGCAACTGTGTTCCTTCCCAAGATTTTGAACTACATTTCCCATAAGCAGCTAGGCCTTTGGCCAGACTCCCTGTCAACTGGGAGGTAAGGGAAGACTTCTATGCTCAGATCACGCAGCCTAAAACATTAACTGATTAAGTCTATTAGCCTATATACTGTTACTTGCAAATAGGTTCTATTGAATGCAGTGAGCTTACCTTCAAGTAAGCACAGAGCACTGCACTATAAGATTACCACATGCTTCTTCAGGAGAGTAGGGAGCAAACAAGTCCTAAGCAATAGCAGCCAGCAGGCACATAGGATCAGGCCAAGCAACCTATGCTTCTCCTGTATAAGCAGGCTGTTTGGCAGAGCCTTCCGTTTAACTCAAATGCTGAGACCCAACTTCTCAAACAGAGGCCAGCTCACTCGCGAGAGCTCCTACTTCTCTGGGGCCAAAGTGGCAACGTCCCTCTCTTTTGTGGCTGTCTTTCCAAGGGCAGCTGCATGAGAACTTCAAAGCAACAGACAGGCAAGGAGTCTACCCAGAAGTGAAGGTGGCACCATTCACCACCGTGCCGGAAGAGCCCCTCTGCAATAGCCAGGGAAGAGCTGTGGGTGGGGGTCAGGCCGGCAGATCCCTGTCAATTACAACCAGGGAAGGAAGGGAACGACCTCTGGCATCCAGGCGGCTGGTTGGAGCATCTGTGTCTCGGAGCTGGGGGGGGGGGGGAATGCAGAGGAAAAAGGAAGGGAAGGCAATCTGGAACCCATAAGCTCCCTTGATGTTTGCATTATTGTGCACGGTTGTATTGGTCTGCGCGCGGCCCCTCCCCTCAAGCTCCCTACCCTATCCGTAAAGGGCTTTAAGAGACTTTTAACAATGTCCCTCCTCTCCTAAGTCCTAAAGGAGGGGGGAAAGGAAGGTGAATAAGCAGATCACTGAAGGTTGGAGCAACAAAAAACGTTTGAAGCCTTCCAAACATCAGCTCTTGGGGAGCCTCGTCCTGGAGTTGGCTCAGCCTGATTGGCTTACATGCACTGTGGCCTGCTCAGCCCAGCTCCTCATCCTGTGTGCCGAAGGGAAAGGGAAGCTGACTTGGAGAGGATGAAAGAGGAGAGCATGTGCCCAGACTCACCGGAGGGCAGCCTGGGGACCAGCGAAGAGGAAAGCGAGAAGATGCCCAAGAAGAGTCTTCGGAAGAGGAGCCAGTTGGGTAAACCCTTGACTTCAGCCCCACCAGAGTACAGCAGCAGCCCTTTGCCACAGGGGAAGCGCAGCAAGCGCAGCCCCGTGTCCCAGACTTTTGAGGACATGCACACGCAGCGGGTGATCGCCAATGTGCGGGAGCGTCAGCGCACCCAGTCGCTCAACGATGCCTTTGCCGAGCTGCGCAAGATCATCCCCACCCTGCCCTCAGACAAACTCAGCAAGATCCAGACTCTCAAGCTGGCTGCCCGCTACATCGACTTCCTCTACCAGGTCCTGCAGAGCGACGAGCTCGACCACAAGATCTCCAGCTGCAACTACCTGGCCCATGAGAGGCTCAGCTACGCCTTCTCTGTTTGGAGGATGGAAGGGGCCTGGTCCATGTCGGCATCCCACTGAGGTCCAGTGGCAGGTAGGGCTCCTCTTGCCTCTCACTCCTTCTTTCTCCCCAGCTGCCCCTTGTTCTTTTCCAGCTTTACAACTCCCCTGGAAAATCCCAGCAGTGGGGGAGGACAAAGCTCCTCTTTCTGTTTTCAGCAGCAGGATGTAGCGCTTGGCCATGCGATAATGCTAGCCCCCAAAGAGAGCAACTTTGACCATGTGCAGAGTGTCTTTCTACCACCAGGGAACAACTCAGTCAGCTGCCCCACAGCTGGAATTAGGAATAAATGTTTCCAGGTCCGAAGACCTGATCTCCAGATTGACTTGAGATCCTGGCAATGTTCAGCTGCAACAGACAGACAATTGTTTTCGGAAGAGAGCGCTGAAAGTGATCTTCTGGAGATTTTGCTTTCGCTTTTGTCCCACTATCACCTGTCATCATAACCTGCTTAGCAGGCGAAGGCAACAGGTTGGATAATAGAAAGCCACACTGTAGGCAAAGAACACTCCTTCCCTGACATCTCCCCAAACAAAAGAGCCTATTATCGTGTGTTTCCAGTCTGAAAATATCTATTTTTAAGCCTTTGGGCAAAGCTCCAAGCACTGCAGCCCTAAGCAAATGTTTTTGAAAGCAAGCCCTATTGAATTCAGTGGGAATGACTTCAGAAAGAACATGAGACAATTGCATAGCGTGAACATATCCACTGATTTCTTTTTCTTTTCTTTAAAGGCCTGGTTTTGTTGGATGTGGTCTAAAAATGTCTTTTAGCTGAACTGTTCTTAAATAACAACATCGAAACTGATCACCGTCTAGGGGAGGAAAAAAAACTTTTCTCTGAGATCTCTGCCAACTTACCTGTCTCTGCATTTTTATGTGATCTGCTTAGATTTACTTTTAGCGGAAAGTAACAAACACGATGGTATCCATCTTTGAATGCTGTATCATTTATATAGTCTTTCTAATTAGGCGGAGAGCATTTTTATGTATAAAACTCTGTGCCGCTCACTTCTAAAACAGAAATCTGCAGTCATCCAAGTCCCTTCAAATTATTATCTATCACCACATCTTTCACAGGACATTTGTATAAAGATTATAGTCTTTTACCCATTCATTGTTTCTGTAAGAAAGGCCACTGTTGTCCCAATGTAGCGATAAGGAGTAGAGGCTGATCAAACTACAGCTTTCTTAAACCAACTATTGGTTGAGTGGAGTCTTTCCCATGACTCAGAAACACTGTGCATTAGAAAACAGTGGTGCCTGACGGTTTGATGTAAACAAAGAGGGATGTGTTATTCATTTCAAATAAAAATATATATTTTCAGCACTAGATCAATCTAAGGGACTACTACAACTTTTTGGTTCTGGTCGCCCAAGCATTAATGTGGATTAAACTCCACACAACCTAGAAGCATCAATGACTTTAGATCAGGAGTACTTAAATACCCACCATTTTTCTGCTTCTGATAAAATGCCAGACTAGGACATTTTGTAGCCTGAAGCAACAGCGGTTGCCTCCTCTGCTTCCTTGCTGGATCAAGGATTTAAACATCTCTTGGTTTTCAGTTGCCTTTTTGAAGGCAGTGGTTTCCATGGGACAGGTCTTTAAACTTGTGACTGCTGGGAGACTGTTGCCCTGAAAGCTACTCACATTCTGAAGTCTGGATCTTGCTTCATCTCCATTGCTAGAAATCGAGTTCTAGCAGGGTGAAGATTATGCAGGTTTACATACATTAAATTCCCATAAATTGCAAGGTGATGCACAATAAGGTAAAATGTATATGTCGTATGCAACTCAACAGAGAACATTTAATAACAAGTAGATGAATGTAGGATTGCCACATTAAGAACCTGAACCCTAAAGAATGAACGCTGTAGTTTTATACATACTGATATGTAAGCCCAATTTACCTCATCTAGATACTACATTAAGTAAGATTGCATAAAATGGTGCTATAAATTCTATAGCCAAAGCATGCATCGTTAATGGTTGAATATTTTCTGGGGAGGGGAGGAACGACCCTGGAAAAATTATGCCATATAAACAAAGTTGCCATTAATCACTCACAAGATCATTTTATTTTTTTTCACTCTGTATCCTTTTTTTTTTTACCTGTCGCTCCCCATATTAGCTTCCAACACCTTTAAAAACCATCAATTCTGGTTTTACACGACTACCGTCAAAAACAGAAAGCATCCAATCAGTTTTAAAAAAAGATTTCAGAACTTTTAATATTCAGTAGGGGCAAATAGGAATTTCTTGATTACGCTAGTCAAAAGCTGCGCTAAATTCTTGCCACAGCAGATTGATACAAAGATAAGAAGTTTACCGTGGAAAAACTCTGCCACTGGAAGGATGCACAGAGAAAATGTTTACTTCAGATTCGAACTTTGCAGCTCTGCCAAAGCTAGGAATCTGGAAGAGTGAAACCATCCTGCCCCTGCCCCCCCCCTGCAATTTTTTCCTTGCCCTTCCTAAAGGAGCTGATAGAACTGATCTGCGTCTTATCTTTGACAGTGGCAACCCACACAGAAGGGCACTTTCAAAAGCACCAGGGTCACATTGGCACATGCGGGAACAATCTTCTTGATGTGCATGTCCCATGCATTGCCCAAAACTAGGGATGGGGTTGGGAAGCAAACAGAATAATCAAAGCAGAGGGAAAAGGTGGTTGCTCTCCAAGATTGCTTTGGGCAGAGCAGTACCTGGAAAGGAGACCTGATCTCTGACCTTATGGCTCTTCTCTCCCATGAACCCTTTGATTCAAAGTGTCTCTTGATGCCACTTCTGTGCTCTCCTGAACAATGGCGACGTCAGATTTTGCTCATTTCCATATATTGGACAATGATCTGCTACTCCAGGAAAAAGTGAAGATTCAGAGCTATCAGGCCCAGGAACCTTCTTCTGAGCCTTCAGGATATGGTTGAGTACCACTGCAAGTAGATGGGCCAAGAGGGTACCAATCCACAAGTTGGTCAGAATTGAGTCATTCTCTCCTCCAGCAAAAAAACAAAAGTAGGCCAGTGACCAACAATCTACTCAAGAATTACCCTTTTCCCTTGGTTTAACAACTGTTTTCATTTATTTTGCACACTGTATTTTAAACTCAGTTTTATGGGTCTCCTTAAGTAGCTCACATCAAAGGCAAAAAAAAAAAAAAAAAAAAAGTGGAAGACAGGCCCTGCCCCAGGCTTATAAACAAAAAAGTTACAACATAGAAGAAAAGGGCAATGGAAGCTGGAGAGGAGAAGAAATGGAGAGAAGTGTGTTCTTTAGGCTCAGAATTAAGTAATAAGTTGGCATTTGCATCCAGCTCAGGCTGGATGTTCTCCCCATATTGGTGCTCTTCTTAGTTGCTCAATTGCTTGAGTGGCAGTGGGTGGCCCTTCTGGTCAAAATCTGCTAGTCATCATCCCTCTACACGCAGGCAAGACATGCGAGCTGCTTGCACTTTGACCCCCAGATAAAATAAGGGTCATCCTGCAACCTAACCTAGTTATATCTTGGATACAACTAGAATTGTACCCAAGCAAGAATTCCCACTTTGCCTGGGTTTAACTTTCCCATCGAAACAGAGCAGGGCTTCCAAAGGAATTTAATTTGGCATGTGAACTCCGGCCCTCAGCCCTGCTCCAATCCATGTATTAAAAATAATTTCTTAATAAATAATAACTGAAATCTGACTATTACTATTTTGGGCATTCGTTGTTTTCCCCTCTTCATACTTAGAAAAGAGAAAATACTCTAATCAGACTCAGGCCAAGGGAAAGTCCATACTCTTTTACGTTCCAGAACTGCCAACGTTTCTTTCTGTTTCTATAATTTTGATATAAAGGCTAGATCTGTGCATTACACTAGAAATTTTTCGTGTGAAAATTCAATTGAAATGAATGGGCATTGCTCCATCCATGGCTTTCCATTGTTTCACAGGCAACATCTTCAGCAGATTGTTCAGTAACCTATATTGCCACACTGATGCCTGTCTAGCACACAGTGAACCTTCATTTCTCCATCAGCATCTATACACGTCATATGTCCTTGGGGAAGGGATACACTCAATGGGAAAACACATACTTCGTATGTGGAAAGTCTCAAGTTCTTCCAAGTAAGGTAGGAAAAAAACTCCTATCTTGAGCCAGTATGGGTTAAGGTGCTGGACTATGACTGGGGAGACCAACATTCAAATCTACCTTTAGCTATGAAAGTTCACAGGGTGACTTTGGGCCAGTTATTCTCAAAAGGAAGTGCTACATCTGCCACCTTGAGCTCCTAGAGGAAAGACAGGATATAACTCTAACAAATACATGCATAAATCAAAAGCCCTGGAGAGTCACTGCTCCTGGTCAGAGTAGACCACCCTGTGCTAGACGGCTGATGGACGCAGTAATGTTCCCATCTCTTATATGCAGCTCTTATTCAGAGTTTTGGAACTTGCAAAGGATACCTTCTCAACAGATGGTGTCCTAAGTCTTCTTAGCTACCTTGGTGGGTTTCTGGTTGTCCAGCATATCTCCAGCCTCCACCTACAGCACCTTCATGGTGACATGCCTTTACTCCAATTCTACTGCATGGCATTTGCATTTTAGGGTCCACTGTAGCTAATATAAATATGTGGCCATCCTGTGCCAATCAAAGAATTAACCCCTGTTTAGATAAACCTGGAGTTGGAAATGACCATTGAGGACATCAGGTGGAACCCCATGTTCAGTGTAGGAACCCAAATTAAAGCATCCCAGGCAGATGGCTTTCTAGTGTCTGCTTGAACACAACCAGCAAGGGACTGTCTTCCACCTCTCTTCTGCCGCAACTACACCATGTTTCTGTATTATTGTTTATACGTATAACTGTTAATTCAGTAGCTCAAAGCTGTTTGCAAGAAGCAAGACAGATCTTTACAAAAGTCATAAAACAAGAAATATGAAAGCATAGCTAAATTTGAACATCAAGTCCACCATACTTGCCAGGCCACAACAGAAGACAAGAACACATAACAACAGAACACATAAAGTATTTCTCCATTGCCTCCACTAGATAGTAAGTCTTGCATTCCAATGAGTGACCGAGCACAAGAAGTTCCAGGACACAATTGCACAAGTCCTGCTATGGAGAAACACAGGAAGCTGATTTATACTGACTCAGATCCTTGACCCATCTTGTCTGTTTTGCTTATGGTAGGGACAGCAGACTTTAGGGTTGAAGAATTTGTTTAGGACAGCAAAGGGGTCCACTTCTTTTCAAAAGAATAAGGACAAATCCTAATGAAAAGAAAAAAAGTCGTAGCTCAGGTTAGGAATTACTAATGGTATAGGGGCTAACGTGTAAACTCTTTCATACTTGGGTCTATACTTGTTTCCCTACTCCCACTCCTGTATGATTTCTTGATTTCAGCAGTGTAATTTCATGGAGAAAAAAAACTTTTTTTTCCCAATTGTTATGACTGTCAAACGACTGGAAGTAGAAAATCCTTGCTGATCTGCAGCAAATCACTTTCTTGATCCCAAATCAACCTTCTGCTTGTTCCTGCTCTCTGTTGAAAGAAAGGCCCTGTCCTTCAGGATTTCCAAGCTCTACTTGGAAGTCCCAGCAGTTGGATCAGGAGCCTTTGGCATGGGCTGTAACAATGAGCTATGGTGTGATCGATCACTGTGATAGTAACATGGGCTACTGTATTAATTTTTAATTAACTGATTAGCATTTTGCTGATCTCTTCTTATCAAAGTAAGCTAGATTGAAAAAGCACTTACGAATACAAAGTGAGACCCAAAAGCAAAATCCTAAGCTGCACGCTCAACAGCTGGGGGGGTACTGATACTTCTAGAAATAGAACTGTAGTTCTCCCCACTCTTTTTTTAACAGTACAGTTCTGTGTATATCTGCTGAAAAATGAATCCCAATGGGTACCCCATATGCTACTCTACAGCCACTAAAGCTAAGCTGCAGGACTTCCGGCAACCACTAGATGGCAGCAAAGGTTAATGTTTTTCACCATCTCTTTGATGCCAACTAGTGGTGCTTTGGATTTTTGTAGCCCAAATTTTGGAGCTTTAGCCTACTCCCTAGAAGGTGTGCTTAGGAGGTGAGCTAAAAATTAAGTGATTCTGCTGGAGGAGATGGGAAAAGGCTTAGAAGATTCACACCTAAGATCATGTATCCTCAAGGTCAATTCTCTTCCCAGATACAGCTTCCACACTGTACAAATGACAAGTTGGTTAAAGAAGTAACTCCTAGTCCTGCTCATTCTCTGGCACTGTAAGGGTGGCAGCCCATATCATTGGGGGTAGTGACGTTTTTTAAAACTATATATGTTCTTCTACACTTATTTTGCCCTATTTTGGGTCACAGATTATATAAACAAGCTAACACACACACACAAAGCACAATTTATAATAAAATACATATATGCACATACCCGTCGTATTATCACCTTTCGCGGAAAACAGTGTTATGCAAAACTCAGAAAAGCAGCAAAAATAATAAGCAAAGGAAATTGAAAGTATGAGAGAAGGGAAAGATGTATAGCTAAATCAAGTTTACACAGACACTGTTCACTGTACCTCTTATCTTTCTGTCCTTGGAGAACATCCTTGCTCCCATTACATCTATACTTAATCATGCATTGCCTTTTGTTCTTTAATCTTCTCACCTCTCTTTTTTGAGGATCTTGTCAACTCCACCTAACCATGACTTTCTCAGTCACTCACTGTTGCAGTCAATTCATTCATCACCGTTAATTCCCGACCTTACGTCTTTTTGTTTTCCTATGGACACTTCTTCCCACTTTCTCTAACTTTCTTTTATACAGCTGCTTTTGCTCCTATTAAAATAATAATAATAATAATAATAATAATAATAATAATAATAATACTTCCTTGCAACTGCCCACATACTGCCCACTACCCTTCTACCAGCATTAGCTTGTCTTGTAATTTCTCCACCCATTTCCCATGCTTTAGTAAATATTTTACTGAGTTATACACATTCATCTATTTGCTCTTAGCCTTTTCCTATTGATGTGTAACTTGCAATTATTCACATTTTCTTTGTCCAATGCATCTAACTTTGATCCTTGATGCATTAGTTTTCAGCACCATACTTCTCACCGCATCATGCAATTTGCAAAAAATATTGAGATCTTCCACCAACAACAAGGATCTTCTGCATACAAAAATATACGCACGTTCATATCCTGAATCACCATACCTCCAATACCACCACAAGCATATTTAAGATATCCAGAAATACAGGTAGTCCCCAGGTTGAGAACGCCCAGTTTAAGGACGACTCATAGTTAAGAACGAAGCCTATTGTAGCAAAATTCGGGTTAAATATACAATGATACGAGTTAAATTCACAATGGTTCGAGTTTATTATACAATACTACTTATACAGTATTGTACGATAATACTGTTCCGACTTACATACACATTTGACTTAAGGACAGACCTTGGGAACAGAACTGGTTCTTAAACTAGGGACTACCTGTATCTTAAACAACCAAGGGGACATCACACACCCTTGTTTTACTCCCTGCTTAGTGTTGAACCATATGTTAAGCATTCCCTGTATTTTCACGTGGTGAAAAGGAAAGTTTCCTTTCACCTTATTATAACATTCTTATTGTATTCAGCAACCCACCTTCCATTCAATATCTGTGCAAAACATTTTATAATTCAATTCACAATTGCCTTTGTTGCATGCTTCCTCTAAATCAGCAAACATCCAACTGACTCTCTTATTAATTTGACCCTGACCATTTTTAATAACAATCTTCAAGGGTTTCACCACCTGAACTGCAGCCATGATCAAATGCAGATTTAAGTGTTTTCCTTATGCTGCCATGTCTTTTTGGAGAGACTGCAGACTTTCTAAAAAAAAAACTGAAGCGATAGCTCAGTGGCTGACGGAAGCCCTTCTTTGAGTGTTTTTTCCATACCTTATCACTGTAACACCCAAGAAATAAAATTATCTCCAGCTCTCCTCTCCTCTTTAAGCCACAAAGATAAAAGACAAATCCGGAGCAGCTCCTTTGATGACCACGTCTTCTGGATTGAAATGAGCCTTCACTAAAGAATCATTTCATATTTGGTTTGATTACCCTGCCAGCTTTATGCCCAGCCTTACATTGCTCTGGGGAAATGCTGCATCTGAGGCACAACGCAAAGAGATGCAGTCTACAGGGACGGGGTCCGGAGGAGACCACATCATTTTAGATGCAGCAGTCCCACTGCCAGAGAGGCAAGATCCTGTTCAAATTGAGCACAACAGCTTGTCTCTTTAGGATTCCCCAGCAGCAGACAAAACTCCGGTGTGCAATCAGTTCAGTTTCCTGGATAAATCCAGTTTGGGAAACAGGTTCCTAATGAATCTTCAGGGGAAGCAAATTGCAAACGTAAAGGAAAGTCACCCCAACGTTTATTTATATTCTAGATACAACTAGCATGTAGCTGAAAGAATACATATTGTTTGTCCGTAACATTTTATAGACCTCTACAGTCCTGAAGGACTCTCAGTGGCTCACAAGATAAAATACCCAATGAACAATACCCAATAAAAGTACACAATTAAAAGACATACAAGCCAACTAATCAACATGGAATACAAATGAAATAAGAAAGCTAATGTATAACGCACTAAGATGGTACCGTAGCCCAAACACCTTCCAGAAGAGCTCTATTTTCAGCTGCTTCAGAAAAGCAAAGTAGGACCCAACTGGGAGGCTGATCCAAAGGACTGGGGCCATTACCATGCCTTGGTCACTCTCACTCCCCCAAAGTAGGGGACCATTTGCAGCTTTGCCTGGCTAGATTTACCTGGTTCGGCTGATTCCAATGGGAGAGTGAGGTCCTGCAGATATTTCCACCCCAAACCAAGCAGAGCTTTATAGGTTCATTCCGGCACTTTAAATTGCGCCCGGAAGCCTTTGGCCACTAGTGTATGGCCCACACCGCATAATTGCTACCACTGGCAAATGCTAGCAAGCGTCCAGGCCGTTGTGCTTTGAACCAACTGCAGCTTCCAAGGGGTCTTTAAAGGCAACCCCATGTAAAGTGATAGAGTGTACTGTAGTCTAAATGGGTAGTGACAAGGGCGTAAGTCACTGTAGCAAGGTCCTTCTGGTTAAGTAGGAATGTGGTGGTATATCAGCTCAAGCTGGGTGAAGGCTTCCCTGGTTAAGGTCTCCATCTGCTCTTCTAGCAGGAGCCACGAGTCCAGGAGTCCCCCAAGTAATAGACCTACTCCTTCAGAGGTAGCGCCACCCTGTCAAGAGACACTCCTGGGGCAGACAGAGAACTGATAGACAATTACTCTGTCTTGCTAGGATTCAATTATTTAAAATCTTATTGAGGAATGCAGCTCACGGCCTAGAGAAATACATATTTGTCCTTGTACAATCAAATCAGTCTCTCTGATTTAAGTTAAATTCTTGATTTGTTTTTGTTTTGTTTTAGTTCTTTAAATTTTAGTCTCTATCTTTAATTTTAGAATTACAATGTACTGGCCACACCTAATTTAATACAAAGAGGTGCCAAAGTTCAGAGTTTTATTTATTTATTTATCCTATTTTGATGCCGCGTGACTCCAACCGACAATTGAAAGCAACCCCCCTTTTTTTCTGAAGGGCAATCCCAAATGTTTGGGGACAGTCTGTTGCTAATGCAGAAAAGAGCACTCTGGGCTTAATATAGAAGGTTTAGCCACTGTATAGTCTTTTTCCCAGAGCTGTCCTCAGATACACAATAAGTTTTGGAGATTGTGAAAAATAACTGAAATTAAGTTGCAGGTTATGGAATCAGAATCTGTGCTTATTTGCATCATGCCCTTAATTTTTAGGCAAGCAAGCCGTCAAGAGGCTACTATCGTTAGGGCTAAATATGGCATGGGAATCCCGTTGCCTTAGTAAACATAAATACATGCTGAGGTCCCCTTGCTTCCTGATAATATTGACTAGAGGCCGAGTTGGTCTGACACACTTGGTACCTGGGTACAAGAGCAGATGAAACAATCACTCCAAGGAGACTTTTAATCATAATATTCCTCCTGATGGCTCTATTCCTGGAGGAACTGTGCCCCTGACAACCAGTCTTGGAAGCAGGAAGTCATAGTTGCCCTCATGTCCTGCCTGACCCTTTCCAATAGCACCAGTTGGAAGAGGCGCTGGGAAATAATTCAGCTTGCCAACTGGGGTGGCCAAATGCCACCTGTTAAGGGTCCCCACTTACCACAAGGTATAACAGGGCTAGTTGAGGATGGCCCCAACTTTTATGGCCCCCCAGAAATTGGGGAATCCTTCTCCTTGGGGACTCCTAGTGGAGTCATTGATGTTGAATTAGGTTTATAGTATTGCACCTTATTTTTCTATCGTATTATTTTCTGTACTATTCTTGTTTGCATTATTATTTTTATTGTGGTTGGTCACATAGTCAGCCAGATGTTTAGACTGCATTTGGCATTTTTATCCACCTATTAAGTCCTTGCCAAGGACCTGGGGTAGGCAGATGTTATTGTTTGATGGGGTTAAAAGTATCATTGCAGGATATAAGCTTATTATTATTATTATTTGGATAATCTACAGTTAGATTCACAGTCAAAGACTGGTGAAAACTTAGTAATTCAAGTCCTAACCAAGGACCTAAGAATTATTAAGGTAGCATCTGAGGATATAGGCAGTTCCAAGCAGGGTATTGTTTTGTAACATTTGGCTGTTCAGGTCTGATAAATTCAAAATTTCCAAATATTGAGGAAGTCATTTAGGTATTGCTCCAAGGGCTCCAATCACGACTGGTATAACAGTGGATTTCTTTTTCGATAAGTGTTCATCATCATCATCATTATGGTTGGTTGCATAGTCAGCCAAATGTTTAGACTGGATTTGGCAGTTTTATCCACCTATCAAGTCCTTCCCAAGGACCTGGAATAGGCAGATGTTGTTTTTTGATGGTGTTAAATATATTGTCACAGGATATAAACTGTTCCAAGTAAAGCTGCTGCTGCTGCTGCTGCTGCTGCTGCTGCTGCTATTATTATTATTATTATTATTATTATTATTATTATTATTATTTTACATTATTACTACAACAATAATTTGTGCAACCAACTATTATTATTATTATTATTAATAATAATAATGGTTGCACAAATTATTGTTGTTGTTGTAGTAGTTGTTATTATTACTATTATTATTAGACTCAGACATTTTGATTGGATTGAGGCAGTAAATAAATACCATAAATAGATAAATATAAATCCAGGTCACATTTGAGTGCAACCAACTTAAACTTCCTGAAGCAAAATGCTCTAATATGCCCAATTTGACATTTTCCAAATTTGGTTAGTTCACATTTAACAACAACAATGGATTCAAAATGCTCACATTAGGGGAAAAAAATACACTCATGCATGCTGAAAAGAAATGTCTGGACCAACTTAATGTTGGTAAAATAACCTAAGCAGAATGAAAACATTTAGAAGGTAATGATGGTGCCCTCGAAGTCTTTGCTCAGACCCCGCAGCCAGCCAGCCATGGGTTCTGCTTGGTAAACAGATCTCCCTTGGAAGGGCTGGAAGTCCCCAATCCAGGTTCAGCTTAAAGACTGTATTAAAAGAGCCATAAGAAAGGAGAGGATGAGTAGCCTGGGAGTTGCCCATTAAAAACTAGCTGCCTGGACAACAGCTAAGCATTACAGGTCACCTAGTGACAGAGATCTCCGCTAGGATGAGATGTATAGCATTTCTCTTGAAGTTAGAGGAATTTTTCTAGTGCACCTAGGCATATAAATTAGCACCGGCCAATTTTATGCAGAAGAGTGTCCTCATCCAAGATACTATCTCGCCGTATCTTGGAGGGGTGTCCCCACCCCATTTCCTTTAATTTACTTCAGTGTCCAAGGAGAGGGAGAGAGACAAAGAAAGACTGCTGAACGGTAATTAAGGTTTTAACCACATGAAATGCAGACACTGATTGATTATCATGTTTATCTGCAAGCTGTGAAAAGTTTTACTTGCAGATCAGCAGATTGTAAGAAAACCAAGATCTTATGATGGCCTTCTCTCCCCCCCCCCCCCCCGCCACACACACCTGAATCCAGTTGGGTTCATGACTTACATGGCCAAACTTTCTCAACACAAAGTTTCTCCTTTCTTTTTCCTCTTTTCTTCCTCTGTTATTATTTAAAAAACTTCCTTTCAAAATAAAATCCCATTTCCCACACAACATTCAACAGCAATGCAAGATTGTGGGTTTGTTTTTTTTTGCTTCTTCTAGCAATTGGCATAGATGTTGGAACCATCAGAAACAATATGGAAGCTTGCCCAACTGTCCACAAAAGCAGCGCTCTATCACAGATTTTCCCACACTTCCCTACCATTCAAAAATATTTTCACCTATCTGCATGCAGCTGCTAAATGATTGGAGGTCGTAGGATTTTGATTTGCAACTGCTTAGAGGCAAAATATCTAAAAGATTGCCTTCTCCCGCGTGCACCTACTTATAGTAGGTATTCCTCTGAGGTCCTGCTATATCTTCCACCGCTCAGAACGGCTTGGCTGGTAGGTAGACGGTGGGCAAGAAAATCTTTCCTGCCTCATCGGATTCTTGCGAGCATTTTAGTTTTGCTTGATTTAACTGCAATAACATTGCTTCAGATTGGTCTTTGTTTTGCTCGATTTGCTAATATTATGTTTTTAAAAATGAAGTTCAAATTGGGTTTGTTTACAAATATGCTTGTCCTTAGTACTAACTAACTAAAAGTGAAATAATAACACCCTTCTGAAATAGTGGTCAGCTGAAGGCTCTTCAGTACGTCTCATAACAGTACTGATTCTTGGTCATAATTAAAAAAAAAGAGAGAGACGTGATAGATGGGCAAGTAAGCACTTCCATTTTTCTTCTTCTTCATCATCACCATCAGCAGCAGCAGCAGCATCACTATTCTTTGGCACAGAATAGAAGCTATACTATATGCATACAGATTCATATGAAGACTGAGAGAGAGGGCACACGATAAGGTCGTGCATCAGAACACGAGATCACTAGATCACCTTAGTGCCCCCCAACCCCTGTTGAGAAGCAACAACTCCCCTGACTCCCTGGATAATACAACTAACAGTTACGGAATACAGAGTCCAAAACATCTACAGAGGTCCAGATGGCCTGCCCCAACAATTCCTGCTGTGCCAGGGAAATGAAGGAAATGGTGATGTGAAGGAGAATTCGAAGTATACTGGAACCAATGGATCTGCAACCAGAGGCATCAACGGTGTATGTTTTGTAATTTTTTATTTTTTCAAATGCATTTCTATATATCCCTAATATATGCTTTTTTTTTTTGAGGAAAATGCTCTTATGTAGCTTTTCTTTATTCTTTAGCATGCCGTTTTTTATTTTCAGCATTTTAGTGCTGCAGTGTTATTTAAAAAGAACTTTAACAAGTGCTCCCCAGCTCTTTTCTCATTACTGCCCTAGTCCCATTCACTGTCACAAGCAATGTGCCCCTTGCATGCTCCAAGTTTCAGACACTCTGGAAAACGATGTTTGCTGGGATTCCTATCAGAATGAGAGACTAGGGGAGTCTTGGTCTGATCCAATATGCGTTTCTGATATTCTTAAACAGCCATCCCCAACTTAGTGCCTTCTAGATGAGCCTATATTATTGCTGCCATCATCTCAAGGCAGCAGAGCTAATGGAGTGTGTCGGCTTGGGAAGACGGTTCCTAAACAAGAATGCAAAATCAAGATCACTAAATCCAGACCAGCTATGTGTTAGCTTTCAGCCTTCCTCAATTGACCTGTTAGAATTGCAATACCCAGAATGCCATTGTCAGCCCTTCAAGGTAGGCCAGGTTAAGAAACAGATATGGAGGGGTTCCAGGAAAGCTACTTTATTGTTGTAGGTCTATTAACGCAACATCTGTCCCAAACCTTCCCTGCTCCTTTTTAAATACAGCGAAGTCAAGGCAGAGCTGTTCTGAGTCTCTTTTGCATACTTTCTACTTTCCCAGGACTGAGTAATAATTTTGCCTCTCCCATCTCCTTCTCAAGGTCAGAGCTAAGTTCTTCTACAACCTTTGAGACAGAGCTAGAAAACTTGAGGTCCTCCAGATGTCCATGAACTACTACACCCAGCATCCTTCACCACTGGGTCAACTTTGGGTTATGGATCATGAAAATTTGGATGGCAATGGATTCCCATCCTAGACCTAGGTGTTTTAAAAAAAAACACACCTAAGTATGTACTCCTGCTTTGCTTAGTTAAACGTCTGCTGGTGGACCACAAGGCTTCCAATTATTTTTTTCAAAACTGACCACG
Source organism: Liasis olivaceus (assembly GCA_030867105.1). NCBI lineage: Eukaryota > Metazoa > Chordata > Lepidosauria > Squamata > Pythonidae > Liasis > Liasis olivaceus. Next base: position 139,720,370 of record CM061348.1, read on the forward strand.
CAAAACTGAATGTCAGGAAACCCTTGGTTTACTTTACCATCATGCAAATATAAAAAGTGATGTGGTGAACCACTTTGGGATCTGCTGCCAGAGAAAAGGAAGCAGAGAGACAGAGTGAGCGGGTAATTCAGAGTAACACAGCAAAATCCTTGAAAGCATATACGCTCATCAGTATATACAGATATACAGGGACTTGGAGTTGTTTTGCCACAGTTATTTTAAGCTGTACTAGTTTTATTATTTATTTGTTTGTTTGTCCATTCAATCTGTATAGCTGCCCATCTCACATTTGTGACTCTGGGCGGTTCACATAATTAAAAACAACCAAATAACACCACCAGTAAACAAAACACAGACATCAATCACCAACACAATAACCCCCTTTAAAACCAGATTAAAAACCCAACTAGAAACCAAAAGTAAAACCGAGAAACATAAAAAGCAGGCAAGTCAAAGTCACGGGTCAATTGGAATAGCCACCTGGCAGGCTCCGAACCCTAACCGGGTCCCCAGGCAAGCTGACACAACCATGTCTTTAGACTACGTCTTTAGAGTCTTTCGAAAGGCAAGGAGGGTTGGCGCCAATCTAACCTCCGGGGGTAATGTTCCAAAGGGCGGGTGCTGGAGCAGGAAAGGTTCTCCTCCTGGTCCTGTCAGATGACGCTCCTTAATAGATGGGACCCATGACATGCCTCTTCTGCCAGACATTTTATTTCTTTTATTTGGTATCTTATGCATTCGTTTTTTCTTTCTTGTGCCTTCAAGTTGGTCTCGATTCCTGGCGACTGCCTGAACTAGTCCCTGCTGTTTTCTTGGCAAGGTTTTGGAAGTGGTTTGCACTTGTTTTTGAGAGAGAGAGAGGGAGGGGGAAGCGGAACGTAATTGTTTGCTTTTCTGCGTACAGCCTTCCTATTCTACTTTATTCATTTATTACCTTCAAGTCAAACCTGACTCTTGGCGATCATATGGTCGAATCTATGCAGTTTTCTAGACAGCATTTTCAGAAATGGTTTGCCATTGCCGTCTTCTTAGGGCTGAGAGAGAGGGACTGGCTCAAGGTCATCCCTCTGGCTTCGTGCCTAAAGTAGGATGAGAACTCATGGTTTCCCAGTTTCTAGCCTGGTACCTTCACCAGTATATCAAACTGGCTTTCATGTCTTACACATACAGTTAACCCATTTACAGGTAGCCCTCAACTTATGAGCACAATTGGGACCGGAACTTCCATTGCTAAGTGATGTGGTCGTTAAGTGAGTTGCGCCCAATTTTATGACCATTCTTGCCATGGTTGTTAAGTGGATCACTGTCGTCAAGCAAATTATGCAGTTGTTAAGTGAATCCAGCTTCCCCCACTGACTTTGCTTGGCAGAAGCCCCTTGGGAAGGTGGCAAATGGTGATCACGTGACCCCAGGATGCTGCAACTGTCATAAACACATGCCAGTTGCCAAGCACCCAAATTTTGATCATGTGATCATGGGGATGCTGTGGCAGTTGTAAGTTCAAGGACCGATCACAAGTCACTTTTTTCAATGCCACTGTAACTTCGAACAGTTGTTAAATGAATGGTCGTAAGTCGAGGACTACCTGTATTTATGGCTGTTCATCATTAATTATCAAATGATAATGTACAAAATGTTAAAACAATCAAAAGAGTAAAGCTCATCAAAGTAAAGATCAGATTTAAATCAGGGTGAGCACTAACCACTGGCTAATAACACTGGTGTATGTGTGTGTGTGTGCCTTTGAGTCCGTGTTGACTCCTGGCGACTGCCTGGACCAGTCCCTGCAGTTTTCTTGGCAAGATTTTCAGAAGTGGTTTGCCCCTGCCTCCTTCCTGGGGCTGAGAGAGAGTGACTGGCCCAAAGTAACACAGCTGGCTTTCATGCCTAAGGAGGGATTTGAAGTTACCAGCCTGGTGCCTTAACCGCTAGAGCAAACTGGCTCTTGATAAAATTGGACTTACTCAGTAATTGCATTTTTGAGAATACATTCTCGTGGGATGCTTTTGCTTTTATCTAGGCTGTATCTAGGCATGTTCCAATTCTCTGGCGCCCGTTAGTCTAATGGCCTGTCCTCACTTGCGCCCAACCACAGCACGGACATGCCCTGGCAACACCCTTTTTTCTGCTGTGTTCCTGTGACCTTGCCACTATCTAGCCCCCAGCCTGTGAGAGATCTCAAGTCCGAATTAAAGCAGTGTTTTCCCCCTTATTCCAACACAATCCAAAAGCAGTCTCAGCAGTCTGTGTAAAATCTGTTAGGCTTTGTCACCTTCTGTAGCAGAGGGAAATTAGCTGGCTGCAGTGACTCAGGACAGAAACAACAGAGGCAGAATAATGAACAGCATATAGCCCCTTTCATGCTGGAACATTTTTCCCCCCTGCAAATTCAAAGATAGTTAGAAAGCACTTTTAACTCAGCAACGGAAAAGGCACCCCTGAACTTGGCTCTAGGCCTGGTGGACCTACTTCAGGCTTGTGAGAGCTACTCACTAGAACCTGATGCAAAAGACAAACGCTTAGTGCTGAAGAGTTCTGACCAAAACGTTCCTTGTGAGAACCGTGCTCAATTTTGCTCCTGGTTTTCCAAAGCCCTCTTCATTTTAACAGTTTAATTTAGGAGTGAAGTGGGCTCGTTTTGTTATTGCTTTTGCTAAACAACTGGGAGATGATTTATTGATGATTACCCAGAAATCTACCACTAGATCGAGCTAAAATATGACCGATTTCTTGCAGCAAGAGAAAGTTATAGGAAAAAACAGGTTTCTGTGCATAGGTCTGTCCTGAAGTGCAATACTGTAATACTGGTGGATGAATTCCATCCATTACAACACTGGACAACGTGCATGCTTCCATAATAACTTTTCCCCAGTCTGATACCCTCTGGATGTATGGGACTACAATTCCTAGATTGAGGAAAGCTGATCCTTATTATGTGTATATTGCTAAGAAGACGGTATCATCGGCTGTAACATGCTGATTGAAAGAGATCCTGTGTTTCACGCCCATCCAACAGAAGTTAGCATTGTTATGGGTAAAACTCCTGGGAAACAGTTTCTTTTCTCAAGCATTAAAAAAAGAAGGTGAAAGAGATTTAAGAACTATATTTCATCCCATGATAAAAAGATTTATACTTGCTGGGTCAACACAATGATATGTTTTTATTTATCTACTTATTATCATTTAGACGGCTGGTCACTTGTAAATAGAGACTTTTAACATGGTGTGTCAAATAAATCAGAATAGGCTGGGTTTGCAGACTCACTCTTTTTTAAATCTACTCTTTTAAAGCTACTGGCAATACCCTTTAATCTGGACAGCAAAGAAGAACCTGTAGTCCAGTAGACTTCGGTGAACTACAACTCCCAGCATCCCCCACTGTTATTCATTCATTCATTCAGTTTTCACTGTACTGGCTGGGGATTCTAGACATCGTAATCCAGCAACACTTGCATTTACTCTGCATAGCAAGAGCAAGCTACATGATGCCCTCCAGATGTTTTGAACGTCAACTTCCACAAGCTCCAGCCAGCATGGCCAATGGCAAAGGAATGCAGGATTTTAATCCAAAACATCTGGAAGGCACCAGGTTACCTAACTTTGCTTTACAAGGTGGCAAAACACAGATCAGGAGTTGGGGTTACTGAATTAAGCATTAGCATTTGAGGCCCAAGAAAGTAAGGAACAATATTCTTTCTGGGTTGAAGAGGACTGAATTTGACAGTGGTCTTTTGCAACATCTGGTGCAGGGCATGTCACCAGCTCACTGCCACCATACAATGTCTAGCATGATTTCAAGCAAGAATCCCCAAAGTCAGTTGGTATTTTGGCACTGGGAGACGCTATGTGAGAAATTGGCAAGAAAATTCCAAAGGCGTACATTAGAAGTACAAACTCAGAGTTGTCCTCAGAGGCCTTCTAACATGTTTTGGGACAGAAGACAGAGTTTATTAAATGCATGGGGAGCACCCATGTTAACAACTGAGTCAATTTAAATGAAATGAAATCGAAATTTTGTCTCCAGCTTGTCCAGTTTTCAGCATATGGCCTCCAGTTTCCCCCTCAAAGTCAATGGCAGCCCTTGTCCCGCCCCAAAAAACTATAAATCCTGGCAGTACTATATGGTTCTCATTCCTAGACATAATTTCAAATATAAAATTGCCCTTAAAACTAGCAATTGTTGGGGTATCTCAGCTATTTGCTCCTAAGCCCTCAGAGCTGAGACCGCTTCAGAACCAATTTCCCATAAGTTGGTTGAGAAACTGCAGACGGATCCATTTCAGTGCATTTTCTGGACTGCAGCCAGCTGATTGATTTCTTCACTGTTGGGGGGAAGTGGAATCAAGAAGAATCAGAAGATTAGGTGCTAAAGATAGGGAGCCGGGGGGCACCAAGGGAGGGGTCTCAAAGCATTACTGGGAGACAGGTTCCCACCCCTGTGGTATATTCGCTCATCCTACTAGGAGTTCTTTCCTTCTTCCTCTTTTTGTATTGCTTGAAAAAGCCTCCAAGATTCTGAGGAAGGAAGGAGGGAGGGAGGGAGGGAGGGAGGGAGGAGGGAAGGAAGGAAGGAAGGAAGGAGGGAGGGAGGGAGGGAGGGAGGAGGGAAGGAAGGAAGGAAGGAAGGAAGGAGGGAGGGAGGGAGGGAATGAGGGAGGGAGGGAGGAGGGAAGGAAGGAAGGAAGGAAGGAAGGAAGGAAGGAAGGAAGGAAGGAAGGAAGGAGGGAGGGAGGGAGGGAGGAGGGAAGGAAGGAAGGAAGGAGGGAGGGAGGGAGGGAGGAGGGAAGGAAGGAAGGAAGGAGGGAGGGAGGGAGGAGGGACGGAAGGAAGGAAGGACGAATGGAAGGAAGGAAGGAAGGAGGGAGGGAGGGAGGGAGGGAGGAGGGATGGAAGGAAGGAGGGAGGGAGGGAGGGAGGGAGGGAAGGAAGGAAGGAAGGAAGGTCGGATGGAAGGAAGGAAGGAAGGAGGGAGGGAGGGAGGAGGGAAGGAAGGAAGGAAGGAAGGACGAACGGAAGGAAGGAAGGAGGGAGGGAGGGAGGGAGGGAGAGAGGGAGGAGGGAAGGAAGGAAGGAAGGAGGGAGGGAGGGAGGGAGGAGGGAAGGAAGGAAGGAAGGACGAACGGAAGGAAGGACGAACGGAAGGAGGGAGGGAGGGAGGAGGGACGGAAGGAAGGAAGGAAGGAAGGAAGGAAGGAAGGAAGGAAGGACGGACATCCAAAGGGGGTAGGTTACATTATGACTTGGCTAGCTTATCTGAGCTGACATCATTTCAGATCAGTGTGCTAGTTCTGGAGTGCAGTCACAGTGATTAAATTCAATTTCATTACAATCAAAACTAGCCTGATTAAATACAGTTCAAAAAGTATACACAGCAACACTTTTAGGCTTCACTGACACACAGTATAATTAAAACAAACAAAAAACAACTGGCATAACAATGTGTGCCATCTTCCATTTTCACCAAAAGGTGATGGTACAAAGTATTTTACAGAATGAAGGTGAGCATATCTGAAAGGATCTTGCCTCTCCATGTTCCCAAGCAGGGCAGGGGCTAATAAAAATAAACTCCACAACTTTGCAGGGAGGTAAAATGGAAGTGTTCAGTCTTCCAAGGAAATTAAGCCATAAATGCCAGAATAGAAGGGAGTCAGTTTGGTCTGTATTGGACTAAGAGTGTGGGAACCAGAGTTTTATTCCTGTCTTAGACACAGAAGCCAGCTGGGTGACTTTGGGCCAGTCCCTCTCTCTCAGCCCTAAGAAGACGGCAATGGCAAACCATTTCTGAAAATGCTACCTTGAAAACTACACAGATTCGACCATATGGTTCCCAGGAGTCAGGTCAGACTTGAAGGTAATAAATGAATAAAGAAGAATAGGAAGGCTGTACGCAGAAGAGCAAATAATTATGATCCCCTTCCCTTTTGCTCTCTCTCAAAAACAAACACACCCCTAAATTGTACTATTTCTTTTCTGTCCTCCAAGCATATTTTCAAAATTATCTCTTCGATGAAGGTTTCTCCTTAATGTGCAATATTCACTTCCTAACTAATATTTCATTTTAAATTCCACCTTGGCCCCCTCCCCAAGGCAAAGTTTTGACTATACCTTCTTTGGGATGTGCTTTCATCATTCCTTTCTGCTAGAAAATGACATGCAGACCACGCAAAGAATTTCACAGAACCTCTAGCTTGCCCACTTTTTAGCAGATTACAAAATTCAGGGCACATTTTCATGTTGGCAACAAGGGATCAGGACCCCTCCTCTTTACAATTACAACAAAAACTTGGGGTATTCTTAGGCATCTCTTTTTTAAAAAAAGACTTTTATTAAGTGTGTTACTGGAGATGAACAAGGCTGAGTGAGTTCCCAGACAAAGGCACAATCCTAGTTGTGGCATAGATGAGCCTCCTGGTGACATAGTCACCGAGAGTTTGCAATTGCGGGAAATCTCAATATAAGCCCATCATTCCCATGAACAAGGAATTTCCATTTAATGGCAGTTTCTCACTCCAAAATAGCAATGGAGGAGGAGGAATGATTATATTTGCCTTGGCTGACTTTGTGTAAGACACTTGCCGGGAATACTGTTTGCATAGAAGCCACAACCATTTCAAGATGAACTTACTTTTGTAATTTCAGGATGGAAACCAAAACATAGCCCGCTTTTGAAATCCAGTCTTATCCCAATTTCATAAAGCAGTTAAGATTTTTCAGAGGATTTTTTTTAAATGCACACATACCAAATGCATACACTACAGGGTGGAATGCTGAAAAATGCAGATATTTGTACAAATAAAAGGCAAAATTGCACCACATTAAAAAACAGACACACACCTGCAAGGAATGCAGATGGAACAATCTTGTTATGGAAATGCAAATGGGGGATGAAGAGGCTCAACATATTTGTTTGAATTTTATTTTTTCATCTGAAATGAATGCTGAAACAGGGCCAACAGAGCATTCAATAGGTTTCTTCATCTTTCTCTATGAAGTGGGCAAGACGTGTTTTTAAATATCTGAAATTCCAGACTAATGGAAGGCCTTACAAAAGGTTTTATTTCATAAATCTCACACGCCTACCAATCAGTGCCTAGATCTCCGTGGAGAGGAAGGTTGAGAGGGGAAATGGAATTTCATATAGCGTAGAGGGCCAAAGATAAGGATCCGAAACTCAGATTGTGCCAAAGAGTTAACAGGTCATCAAGGAAAGCAAGTCATATATTTTGCACTTCCAGTAACCCATACGTGCACTTTTTAAAGGTAGCGCACAAGAATTTGGCAGATAACTATTAAGGGGAAAAATATTAGCTAAGGTGGTGATCCAGAGGGATAAGTTGCATACTCTGTGTCCACGGCAAAGATTCACACATATACATAGAAACCCATCAACAACCCTGGGTTTCTCTTGGAAAAGTTAGTTTTGAATCTCAAAGTAATTGTAAGGGGAATGTAAAAAGTGGTTTCCGGTGCATCACAAGAAACATCTGTTTAGGAAGAAATAGAAGAGAAAAAAATGATGTGTGCCTGGCACTGGCTCTTGGAGGGAAGAAGAGGGTATCATCTCTTGCAGTTCTGAAACGAGCCAATGAAGGCAGGTTCAGGTGAATTTTAAAATGCCGGAAGGATAGTGAACAAATCCCTGTACTTAAAATAATGGGGCAAGGTTGCCATCCACATACACTCGCTGTTCCTGATTTTAAATGTCATCACACTAGAAGCAGAGCAAACTCTTCCCACCCACGGCACATGCTGTCCTGCAAACAAATCTGGATGGCGTCTCAAAGTGTCCTTCTAACTTGTCCCATCACCACTTTCATCTTATTCCCCGCTACTTGCTAGGCCAACAAAGGTGAGAGAATGTTACTGTCCTATTTGCTCCACTGTTTTCCCTGCCTTGCTTTTTCCCACATCCTTGACAACATAGCTGGGTTTGGAGGAAATTAAGGAAGAAAACTAACCTCACTGAAATCTATGAGTCCCCCGCTTCAACCTTGTTAGGTTCACCAAAAGAAGGAACAGTCAACAAATCCTGCACTGGTGAAACTGGAAAGGTTCACCCATCCATGCCCCAGAACAGAATCAGGTGAAAACTAAATGGAAAGGGGGCCATTCTCAAATACATACAGTGCTGAACAAACTGAGTTGGACTAATAAGGCATTTCAGGCACAACACACAGTGGGTAGTTGATCCCAACATCCCCAAAATGCAGAAAAGTTGGAACGTTTTTCAGGATGGCCATTTGCATTATATCTGAAGCCCTGCTAAAACTGGCATTGCTTTCTCTCGCCCATAACTCCAACAGCAGGAGACAGGCTCAGAAACCACTTTTAAGGCCACGTGTTAACATGTCGACATGGAAGATCCATGACCAGTTCTCCAGATGTCTTTTTCTTGACTTCAAAGCAACTATGAGGCACTGTTAATTTGATCAGAGAAACAAGGCTGAGAAGGGGGGAAGGAGATGGTTAACCCTTTTCCTACCGTGCTGTTTTCCTGATAGGACTTAGCCTAATACACGGAGGGCTGATAGAAGCTGGGGGGAGGAGCTGGGTTGGAGAACTGATGGGGTTAACCCCATCCGCTTCCAGCAGTGTTCCTCTGATCAAAATTAGCAATTCTGTGGATGTTCTGAAGTCAAGCATAACATTCTGGGAGATCTGGTCAGAGTTATCATGCATAGCTGGACCCCAAGGGCCGAAATAGAATAAATCAAATTATTCTTCCCCACAAAGACCTATATCGTAATCAGAAGGCCCCATCCCCTAGCCTTCAATCTTGAAAGAATGGAGTGGTGGGGGGAGTTAACCTTTTCTTTCTTGTAATGGCCTTTAGGAAAATCTCTTATTTGCCTTTAGAAGGAACCAAAGGATGGCATGTTAGCAGCACATCAGCTTTTGGACCCCTTTCTTATGTGATAGAATACCTTCCAATTTTCTGGGATATATCTAAGTACAGTGTGGGGGAAAAGACAGAACAGAAAAAGTGTCAGCTATCAAAATGAAAACAACCCCCCCAAAGTACCATAACTGATATTTTGACATGTTGTGATATTCATGGCAATCATAGGGAGTAACATTTCAAACTTGCCAAGGGCAGCAGCAAAAACAACAACAACCACCAACTAGTTGTGCCCAGGAGCTAATACCATCCTATGGAAGCTGCATTCTATTGAAGACTCCTCCAACCTAATGCCTTCCAGCATGCAGGTCTAGCTTGGCCGTTGTTTAAAATCTATGAAAACAGAACAGCCTAACCCTATTTGCTACCTTCAGATGTGTTGGTTCCCAGTCCATCAGCCTCATAGAATCTAGAATCCAAAATACCAGCTTGCCTCCTTCTCATCCAGATGAAGCTGCATTTTAATCTCTGAGCTGATGCATCCAAAATCATTAAGAGGTTTGGCCATCTAAGGAAGGAAGGATGAGTTGCTGGCTTTGTTTCATTGTCTAAGTGTTTCAGCTAATGATCTTGTTAATGGCCCTTTGATAGCTTTATCTAATACACTAGGGCCACATTTAATCCAGGCAGGGTATGGGGAATAAGATTGGACTGTGGGTACTTTGCACTTGTTAGGAGAACTTAAATGTTAAAAGCAGGGTAGAGTTACATATACATGCCTAAGTGATCAAATCGTTATATATCTAACATCTGGTTTGTGATCTCTGGGAAGCACACCCACCTCAGCTGCTTTCATTTAAATCAAAAAGGAAGTGCAGTTCAAAAAGATCCACTCTCGCATTTGGAAAGGTTTTTATGTGTTTAATTTCCTTTGGGAAAAAAGGGATAACTGGCCCAGAATGGGACAGAATGACAAGATGGAAGGTGAGGTATTAAATATGTTGCTGGGCTGGCAATCAGAAAGTAGAACCTGAGGGTTTTCCAACAAAATTTAACAGATCTTTGTGAAAGCAAGCTCTTTAGTAGTAGTAAAGGGAGGAATGCACCTTAGTGCTAAAAGGTACAAAAGGTCTTGGGTTCAATCCCCAACATCCTCAGGTGGGAGTGAGAAAATCTACAAGAAATGTTGTGGCACCTTCAGAAATCTTAAGCCATCTGCTGCCAGTCATGGTGGACTTCTCAATTTCCACATTCCTCATTTCTCCAAAGGATTTAAGTTTAACTTTCTGAAGTTCTCTAATCAAACCGTTGTTTGGTAAAATTGTTCCAGTTTAGAGTGAAGATGAAAACACGGTAATCTATTGTATTCTTTAGCCCAGCTGTCTATCCAAAAGATGTTCACAGCATTGGATAACACATCAGTCTACAAGAAGGAGGGAGTGCATAATGTTTTTAACGAAATGAAAATTTCCATGCATTTAAAAAATTAAGCTTGCCAGGAAAAAGAGTTATTTCTTAACCTTCTTCTTTGCATGCTAGTTTTCTGCATGCAGGCCTTTTTCATTACTACATTCTTCAAGAGAAACATTATTTCCTAACACCTCCCACCAACTATCCAAAAAACATGTTGAACATGTAGACCTGGCCTTACGGCAAAGGGCCAGATCTATTAATTTTAACTTGAGATGGGGAGAGGATTGAATCAGGAAGATCCTTTTCTCATCCAGTGCTGTCATCTTCTCCTGTATGCAGGGGTATCTGCAGAGTATGGTCAAAAAAGTCAAGATGGTGGCCATGATGGTAAAAAGCTCCACCCCTTTTTATGTGCAGTGCATATAAAAGATGAGCAGAGTTTCAATTGCACCGTTGTGGCAGCTGCCTTAACGTTTTTGACCATACGCTGCAGAAGCCCCTGCTTCTATGCCAGATTATTTTTACATTCATTAAGAAAACCAGCTTAAAGGGGGCTAGTTCAAGTTTGTTACTGATGCCTCCCCATGGCTTTCTCTTCTTTCTAGGTATTCTCAGGAAGAAAGCTGGCGAACCCCACGCTTCTGCCTTTCCCAAGAAAACATCTGGGCCTACGCACTCATGCTGCTTCATCGCGCTCAAGATACGATCAACCCTGCCATCTTGGGGTGGGGTGGGGAGAATGGGAAAGGAAAACCCAATGTGGATCTGGGATTGAGATGGCAGGTTTTCCGTATTTGCCCTGGGATGAACTGGGCACCAGATGAGGCAGCGGCCTGAAGCTTGGCTCGTACAAGCTGATCTCAACAAGTCTGTGTAGAACTCTTTGAAGAGCTAATTTATTTTTAAATTTGCAGGTTTTAAGAATCCTTTTCTTCTTATTGACCCCCCCCCCCCCCCCGGACACACATGCTCCCCGCATATTTGGCAGTAGCCTCCCGTTTTCCAAAAGATGGTTCTCTTCACCTCTGCAACTCTCTTCCTTTGCTTGGGGGACTGTACTGAAACTGCTGCCTTGCCAAAACCACAGCAATACTCTAAACCCTGAAGGACGTAAATGCTTTTCATGCAACTTTCCTTCTAACGTCAGCCAGGGTTTAATTTCTGAACAGAGAGCTGCTGTGGAGCCTTGTGTCTTTCTCTCGCGCAGCAGCAAAAGAAATACTCGCGTATGCTCAGAAGCAGGCTTTCTATGGGGTCATCTCATGGCTTCATATTAAATCCTGGTACTGGAAAAAGTTCTCAGAACAGGGTGCTTTGGTACTAGTATTGTGCTGAAAAAGTCTTCTGCACTTTATCATACCCATTCAATGTGATGGCAAAGAAAAGGCTTTCAACTGAAAGCACGGATGAAGGTTACAGGTGGGCTACTTAGAGTTACCTTCGTAAGGAGATGTCCAGGGGGCATCGGCAAGTATTCTGTCTTCCATTTTGCCATCATCTCTCCAGTGATGTGCAATCTCCTTGGCTTCCCATGCTTCAATTCAGTCCCAACGGGAGGCATCAGAGGAGAGCTTCTCCCATGAGACTTTTTAAAATCAGGAAACCAGGAAGGCTGCAGAGTAGCAGAGAATCACATACTGTAATGGGAAAGGAGTCCTCTTGTCCTTTCACCACCACCAGAACGGCAGAGCACAAAGAGGGATCTGAAAGCGTGCTGCGCATGAAGTATAAAAACAGGAGCCTTTTTTGCAGAGTAAGAAATTTCTCAGAAAACCAAATGTCTGTTTTGGCACGGTATTATTCCAGCTGAGATGGCGTGTAGAGCTGCAAATCAGAATTGGGCGTTTTGCCTTTTTTTCCTCTGGTGCCTTTTTTCTTGTACGAAGGGGGAAAAAGTGGTGGTAGTGGGGAGTCATGGGAAGGGAAGGCTACAAGAAGACAGTGTCTGGATCCTGTGCCAACTGCTTTCAAATTCTTGTATAAGACAGAAGGATTGCATAAGAGAAGAAGAGCCTTGCCTGAAAGCATCCTGAGAGGAACCTGGTTTGTATTAAGTTTTGGCTCCAGTTTTCTCAACCCAAACTCAGTTTGCAAGTTCTAGCAATCCCACAACAACTGAAACGGCCATTTTAGGTCCCACTGGGATAAGCCCTAATTAGGCAGGATGTAAGATGGCTACTCTTTATGGCAATATGGTGAATGCAGCAGAACAGAAAGGCAAGGAAAAACCAAACACTCTTATTTGGTTATATCAATACACGTAGAACTGAACAACCAGGTGAAGAGTTAAAGGTCTTTATCTTCACCTTCACCAAAAGCCCAGTTCTAAGGTTTCTTTGTGGGACAGCCAGGGTTAGAATAAATCCATGCTTCTACTTTAGCCATACCACGTGTGAATGCAGGGAGCATGCCCTGCAAATACAGGGTCAATCTTTGCATCACTAGTTGCATGCTGAACTACAATTCCCAGCATCCATTGCCATTTGCCTTGTTAGCTGGTGCAGCTGGGGGTTGCAGTTCAGAATATCTATAGGTTTATTCTTCCCTGAGTCTCACAAATCAAACAGCAGGGGATGCAACAGCTCCATTTTGGTCACTGATGCCTCTGATCACCAGAGGATGCAGCCCCACATTTGATGGACAGTCGGATTCAGCTTCTTATTGCTTCTTACTATGATGAACTAGTAAGTTTGATCATCATCGAAGGATAAGTTTGATCTGAAAAAGGACACTCTTCTAGTACATTGTAACCTGCATGTTATTTGAGTTGTTAAAATTCTTTTAACCAAGACCTTGTTGTATTGACTTTATTTATAGGCTACACACAGAACTATTTTGTGAGCTACATATAGAATTATAGCACATACAAGATCCTGTTGAAAGCAAGGGTGGGAATGGGCACACAGGCCGCTTAGAAAGGAAGAGAGCTGGACATTTCCATTTCCGATAGAGCACATTTTCCCAGTTTGCTCCACCTGTATTGGACTCCCAATGGGATTCCCACCTCCCATTCTGGAGAGACAGAAGTTGTTTTTCAGCTGCTTGTATACTAATACTGTTAGATGTGAGTCAAGAAGAAAAGGGAGCCTATTTCTTTTTCAATCTGCTGCTTTTGTGCCATTCGAAACAGTTTCACCTGCAGGCATTAGCAGGCAATCAGAACGCTTAGTTCTATTCCATTCATTTCTTTTCCTGCTGCTTTCTGAAGATGAGAAAGAATGGCCCAAAGGAACTATCGTCCTTAGAACGTTTTGCCCAGTTTTGAAACCAACAGGCCCATCTCAATAAGACGGGCACGTGAAAAATAGTGTAGTAAGCGTGCAAATGCCTTATCAAATGGGCTGCCCTTTTTTTTTTTTTTTTACAATTATCTTTGCTCCTCTGCCAATAGCAGCATTCTGACACAAAAAGTAAGCAGGGGACTCTTGCAAAGTCTTGACAATAAAGGGATGAAGTTTACATTTCTGCATTTAGTCTACATTTCTGCATTTAGTCGAAAGGCACGCAATCTGAAGGCCCTACCAACTTCATACAAAGTCCTCTGAATTACGCTGGGCTATACGCCTATCCTGGGTTAACTTACCTGAGAATTAAGTCAGCCTCTTGAGACCCCAGTATCCTGAAGACTCAAAAGGCAGCCCTGTCGCTTAATTTCCTTTGAAATGTTTATGCCATTTGACAGGAAACAATAAAGCCGAAGACTCTTTGCCTCTGTTCCTCCACTCCAGATGTACCTTTAAGACAGGCCCCAAGGGCAAAAACTTTTCCCACTGTTGCCCTTGAGCCACTGTGACATCAGAGGAAACTGCACCAATCAGGCACAGCTTTCAGATTTAACCCCACCCACTCCCAACAGCAAACAGGCTGCAGCGAGAAAAGCCACCTTATGATGGGAGGTTGAGAAACTGGGCTGGTGCTGCCTGATTAAGGCTCCCATCGAAGTTCCAAAAATTTGCAAGGGGCTGTGTGGTAAGATTTGAGAGCCAGTTTGGTCTAGTGGTTAAGCTGGAGGACTAAGAACAAGGAAACCCGAGTTCTTGGCCTGCCCAGTGGGTGACTTTGGCCCAGTTGCTCTTTCTAAGTTCTAGGAAGAAGGCAATCACAAACCATTTCCAAAAATGCTCCTTGGAAAACTGCCTCGGTTTGTCCATTGCAGTCTCTAGGAGTCAAGACTGACTCAAAGACAACAACAACAATAATAAAGGAGGTAAACTTGCTAAAATTAGCAATAATGTCCAATGTACACCTTCCCTGTCATTTGGAAGTAGACCTGAAGGTGAGGATTTGAATATTGGGGTGATGCAAAGTCTTGCTGAACAAGCCCCAATGATCCCAGAGTAAACGCATGCGGAGAGTTGTAATCCAGCAATATCTGGAGGAGGGATGTCTACAGGGTATGGTCACAACAGTGCGATTGAGGGTTGGTCCATTTTTTAGGTATGTCCTGGAGTTTTGATGGCACGGTTCTTTTCTGACCATACCCTGCAGACACCCTTGAGGTATCCAATTCAGCTCTATAGACTGCCACAGTTTGCTTTGCAGTCTGCATGACAGGAACCTCAGGGGACAAGCGAGGACGCAATTGCTTTGGGGCTGATAGCAAAGTCACAAACAATGGACAAGATGCTTTGCTAGTTGCAGGTATCTGAGGAAGAGACAACCCTTCTAAAACTCCAGTCAACTCCCCCCAGTCCAATTAGATACCACTTAATTTAAAAAAAACGTTTACTTTTTTGCATTTTCCCACCACTATATCTGCTTTGGACTCTTCCCCTCCTTTGGGATTGTACAACACTACAAGACTGATTCTCCCATAAGGCAAGCTGAGGCAGTAGATGCAGGGAGGGGACAACAAGGTCGAGGAGAAATCTATCTGCCACTTGGCCCACCCAGCACCCTCTGGGTTCAGGTGCAAGAGTGAATGGAATTTTGTTGCTCAGTGTTGGAGAAAACCTCAGCTGCCGGCATGTAGAAAGCAGGAGGGCACCATCTTGTATACCCAGAGTGAAGGCACATACAGGATACTGTAGAAGAGGATAGAAGATAAAACAAGGGTGGAACCTGGCATGTGGGCCAGACAGTCTCCTTTCCCATGTAGCACTTTCTCCCAAACCTTTTCACCTACATTGGATCATGATCCCAAATTCCCTTTTGGCAAGAGTGACAGATGGAAACTGCTTTTCAGCCATATAATTTACACATGAACCAATAGGGTAAGGTGGCATAGTCTTTTTCGACCCTCTGCGTCCATGCCATTCAAAACAGTTTCATCTGCTGGCATTAGCAAGTGATGTTTGTTTGTTTGTTTCCAGCAGCCGGATTTCTTGGACCAGCCCTGCTTCTTCAGGGTCACCTCAGTGTCCCTTTCCTGAGTTAGCCACCTTGAATATAGGCATCCCGGTATGGAGGTGCCATCACAGCAGTGAAATAGACTAGGTATTCCATGCTGGGTTGCCAACTCTGTTTCCCTGGCACAAGATCACCAATATTCCTTCCCTACCTCAGGCTCAAGTTCTGGGCCAGCATGACTTGTGGAGACAGAGATCCAAGCATTGTTTCTCCAGGCTAGAAATGAGAAAACCTGGTTGGGCAAGACATTTGCAAAAGAGACGCTATGTTGGTGAGATCCTCCATGGCTCATAGATGTGGCTACCTGCTGCTCTAGGTGGGTGGGGGTGGGATGGTGCCTGTGCTAGCTGCAGTAAAGGCGAGAATGCTGGGTAGCCAAGGAAGATAGATAGCAGTTGAGGGAGGGTTGAGTCTAGCAGTTTCCAATGGCCTGGTTGGAAGAGGACAAGCTGAGATTTATGCTCAGTCCTATGATGCTGCACTTTTTGAATTTGCGCTTGGTAAGCAACCAAGTGACATACCTTTCTATTGATCCAAACTATAGCTTGAACTCACTTTTCTTTCTAGCCAGGACATTAATTGGGAGGGATCCTAGGAAAGCCTTCCTAAGGGAAGTCCCATTTGTGGTGCTGAATTATACATCTGTGGGCTTCCACATTTCTTTCGGTGCCTTACAGCTGTTGATTCAAAGTCCAAGGATGATGGTTGAATACAGAAGCTTAGATCATGGCAGGTGTTCTTCTAAGAGTGTGGAATCAAGTGCAAACTATTTGCACTCTCTCCCCTTGCTGTCTTTAAAACTTCTTTATCCCGTTTTCTTGGGTGTAGTGACTTGGGTGTCAAAAAGAACCATTTTTCAAAGCTCTCAACGTTCAGTTTGACACTGAACCCAAATTGTGGTGGCTCTGAGATCTCTAATAACAGAGGCCCTCCATTAACGAATGCCAACTGTGTCTGAATCATCCAGTAGCTGTTCCTGGATGACATAGGCTTCAAGAGCGCTTGTGGCTTTGGCTTCAATGTGAATTGGAACCAAACAATGCAAACAAGGCAGCTTGCACCCACAGGATTTTTCCATCACTCCATGATAAATGAGAAAAATGAGGCCCTTTGTATTCTCTTATTCTGAGAATAATTCTTTTTCTTTCTCAAACACTTTTCACTTTCTTGCATAATCTTCCATTTTCACTACCCCCACCCCACCCCATGTTTTCCTGGCATATAGTGTTCCCAAACTCTGATTTGCTATTTCCACAGTACCTCCATCCATCCTATCTGTGGCAAATACATATATAATTTTCCTCCACCTCACTCTTTATTTCTTATACATTTCTCATGATCCTAACAGAAAGATTATTAAACACGATCTGCTGGTCTATATGCTTCGCATTTGCATTAAAAATAAAGTTCATACTCTTTGAATTGTATTCGGGGGATCATATACATGCTGCAAATATCTGGATGGCCACGAGAAGGCAGCAGGAGATACAAAAACCTTGCTGCCCTCTAGTGATTGTCCAGTTTTCTGAAATCCAAATCCAGTAGCCATAACTGAATGATTATTGAAACTATTTTGCCCGTTTTTAAAGTAGCATTTTCACCTAATAATGAAATGCGATGCATAAATCAGCAATATGCATACCACCTCTCTAGAACCAGTTCCCATGTCCCTCCTGGTATGTATATACATTTGAATTCATGTATGTGTCAGAATCAGTATATGTGGCAATAGCATGAATAATGTCCTTTACTATAGTATCTCCAATTAACAGGACCACAGTCAAAGACCTGCTTGAGAACTTCACACTTAGCATGGATAAGATAGGCAGGCGCTGTGTGTTCTTGTTTCTACCACTATTGTTAGAGACCATCATGACATCACAGAAAATTGATGCTCATTGTGAGATTAGAGGGAAACTAAAACCATTGTGACATCACATAAAACTTAACCAATCATTTCAGACTGAATAATGGAATGACAGATATAATCCTCTTGTAGCCCTTCCCTCTGTGCTAAATCTCAGCATCAACGCTACTGTCTCTTCCCTGTTTCTGGTTTAACCAGGAGACCCCAACATTTGAAGCTTTGAAAGCATATTATTGGTATTCTCACAAAATATCTGTTGTTGTGAGTAGGGCCAATCACAAAACATCAATTTACCAGATGGCATATTGGTAAAATTGTTCCAGTGTGTGTGTGTGCATGAACACACAAGCTTCCCAGGCAGCTTTCTACCATGTCATCTTCCCTTCATCTTTTTTCTGAGCAGGTGAGTCTACAGGTATTTCCAAAGAATGGCTTGGGCTACAGCTAACAACCAATAAAAGCAAGTTGGGCAGGAAGCAGAAGGAGCACCAGGAGGTATCGTTGGGCCTCTTAGTCCCTTCGCGTATTTTGTTGTGATCCTAGGCTGTAAGTCCTCTCTTCCAATTTTTTTGCCCCTGCTAATCCTTATGCTTGATCCTCTGACTGATGGACTTCAAAGAATTGTTAGAAAAGACTGGTATTTCCCCATGAGAAGCTAGTACCATGGGACAAAGATGAAAGGTGCCAATTAAAAAAAATAGTTATGTGAATTACACAGCAGCATATTGGTTAACTGAGACATTAGGGCGCCATCTTCTCTGTGGTCTGGCCAAGCTATGATACCTGTTTCCCCTCTAGCAATGTGTGGGATCTATTAAATTGTTTAGCATAACTGAAGTAGGATCTAAAGTTATAGCTTTCCAAATGAACAGGGCTAAACTGGATTTTTGATGGGGCATGATTAACAAATGGGTTAATCACTAGCCCAACTCCAAAATACCTATGGGTGCCATTTATTTACTTGTATTACTGATGCTTTTCAAGGACAATCAAATACATCATTTCCAAAGATACATTGAAACCTGCCTCATTCGTTTCAGATCTTACTAACAGTCTCCATCTTGCGATTTGTCATCTGAATCCCAACACCTCTGGATGGCACCAGGTTGGGGAAGGCTGATTTATAAAAATAACTCATTTATTCAGCATTTCTTAGCGATGAGGGATTTTCAGGGCATAACATTCCATTTTTCTAGCTCATGTTGAAATATCCACACAGTGCTGATAACCTTTGAGTAAGCTGATCCTGCTTGTTTGTAAGTACACCCAATTTGTTTTGAAGCAATTAAGGGTCTTCGTACTTCTTTGCTTCTCCTTCGGTTGCAGTGAGTGTCCTTTGCCAGGAGTTGATTTTCTCTTTTAGTGAACAGCAGGTTGTCATAATAGTGTGGCACATGTGAACTAACATATACAGTATTTCACACAAATACAGCACTCACCACCCTGGGGTTAATTGTTCTGGGTCCCACACAGGGAGGAACCCTCTGCCCAAAGAATGGTTGGATAATCAAGAGGATCAAATAGATTGATGCTTTGTCTTCAAGGAAATAAAATGAATCAGTTAAAATAAAACATGTATCCCATTTTTCTCACTTGATAGAGCTAGAAGATAGCCCTCTGTTTCTATAAACTGTCTGTTCCCAGACCTCTCCAAGTCTTATAAAGGACCCCCTGAAGTTTGTCTCTTCTCCCCAAACATCCCAACTCCAGACTGACCATTTGGAGGATCCTGAGTAGGTACAGCCAGGAGTTTCCTGGGTTTCATGCAGAGCCTAATTTTTTTTTCCCTCTATAACCACATGAAGTCTAGTTCAGGGTCACGTTCACTGTTGTGTGTTTACTTTCTTAAAATGGCAGGAAACTGCCCTGTCCATTTTTGATCTGATAAAGAAAAATCTCCTTTGTTTCCAGATCACCCGACCATGTCAGTCTGAGGATAGCATCGTAATTTCTCCACTTATTGGTTTCATTTGGGGAGGGGAGGGGAGAACTAGAATCTGCCAGATACCAAAAAAAAGACATCTAGCAAGAAATCCATAATTTGCACGTTGCAGCCTGAAACCGATAGCCGCCTTTTCCTGATAGGGTAAGCGCTTTTTAAAAAGCTTGCTACCCACATCACTCGGACCCAGTTCTTGCTTCATCTCTTTCCCCCTGCCCATGTGACAGGGCAGATCTGCAATGGGAAGGTTCACACTGCTGCATGGCAGGACAAACTTACATTGTGTTGCTGATGCTTGAGGAACGTGAATGTGTATGTGAACGCAGTCACATGTCTGAAAAATAATTCTGCTGTTGGCTGCAAAGGAAAAAAAAAAGCAACATACGAGAGCTGGACCATAAAGAAGGCTGAACGCCGAAGAATTGATGCCTCTGAACTGTGGTGCTGGAGAAGACTCTTAAGAGTCCCCTGGACTGCTAGGAGGTCAAACCAGTCAATCTTAAAGGAAATCAACTCTGATTGCTCATTGGAAGGATTGATAACGAAGCTCAAGCTCAGATACTTTGGTCACCTAATGCGAAGAGAGGACTCTTTGGAAAAGACCCTGATGCTGGGAAGGATGGAAGGCAAAAGGAGAAGAGGACGGCAGAGGATGAGATGGCTAGATAGCATCACTGAAGCAATGAGCATGAAATTGAGCAAACTCAGGGAGGCAGTGAAAGATAGGAAGGCCTGGCGCAATATGGTTCATGGGGTCACGAAGAGTCGGACACGACTTAACGACTGAACAACAACAATAGCAAAGGCTCAATTTACTGGGTGGTTTAGATCCAGCACATGGTGTATATTTTACATCCTTCTTCCATACCTTGCCCGGCCCTCCCCCAAACACACAATCTCACCACGAGCAGTAAGAAAGACCCCTTTGAACATGACAAATTTCCCATGTGGAAGATGCTTCAATTTAGGAATGTGTGGATCGTTGTCACGGGTGCCTCGCTCTCACACGCCGGGATGCTGCGACTGAATGCAACTTCCCAGCACATGCAGACAGCAATGGATATGAAAGCAAAACAAATATGCACATTTCACAGGAAGTGCCTTTCTTCTGTAGAAAACTGGTTGTGCCAGCGGCAGCCCCTCCGATCGAATGAGAATTAGCTATCTTTCCATAAACCCATGAAGATCGGATAGTTATGGAGGATACTGACTCCTCATTTGAATAATGAGGCCTTTGCATAGGCACTACCTACACGTTGCAAACATACCTTAAGGACTAGAAGCCTGTTGTTGCTGTTGTCACTTTAACAAATACAGAAAAAGAAATCCCCAAGAAATGAAATTTACAGGGAATTCAAATGCCACATACTGGTTGGGATAATAGAGGAACAATCTATCTTGCTCACAGTATCCATCCCCCACTCCCCACCCCTGAAGTTTACTCTTTGGAATAAGGCTGCCTACTTTTATGGATCTGGACAAACCAACCAGCCACAAGCACCATTTTCATAGTGCCTTGATGCCGGAGGAATGGTCAAGTCAAGGACTCAAGTCCACAAGGAGGTGCAATTTGTTCCCACAAAATCCTATGGAAGGTAGAACAAAGTCTGTGCCTGTGTGATCTGTATAATAGTGCAAATTAGGGAGGTCCAAGACCAAAAGGGTATGATTGGGACAGTGGTTAGTAGGAACTGGGCTGGGTCAGTCCTGAAAAGATGCTGGCTAATGTCTGACATGTTTGCCTTCTGAATGCTCTCTCCATGCACAGTCCAGCTCCCTTGATGATGGGACATCCTCGACTGAGGGACCAAGTTTTGCTTAAAAAAGAGAATGCCTCGGGCTCCTCTACAGCAGGATCACTCCATGGACGTCTTTGGTTCTGGAGGGGAAAGGCACCACCCCGACATCAGAGCAAACTGTCCAATTTGGCAGTCCATATAGCTGCTCTCCTGTGTCCTCTGGTTCTGCTGCTTGCACTGGCAGAGTTCTGCACGTGGTAGCACCCCAGGGGTAGCTATTGGTCCTGGGGGGGTCTGCCACATGCCTCCTTCTACAGAGCCTCTCTGCCTGGACTTTGAGTCAGTTTTCCAGCCTTGTGGCTGAGGGTAATGTGGGCTGTGCGGCAGGCGGGAGCCAGGATTGTGATACACGTAACAAGCCACAAAGGACGATGTGTTCCTGGTGGAGGATGGAGCAGCTCCTCACTGGTTCATGGGCTCTTCTTCCATTGGCTCTCCTTGCCGCCTAAAACAGAGGAAGCCAGGACATGAAGGGTTAGGAAAAGATACCGATCAAGTCACAGCTATGCCCCTTGCTTGGAGATACATTGGTTGAACAGTCATTCTCACTTCCTGGGGATGCTTGGGACTTGTCTTTCTGGAGGGGGGAGCATCAAAGGAGGCAGACAGGACTGTCTGTCAGAATGCTGAGATTGCCCTGGGGACCTGGCAATTGCATCATAATGCACCGATAACCTCAGCTCTTACCTACCATGATGTGCCTCGCATGGGGTGGCTCTTGAAAGTATGGAAACTGCAGAATGCAGCAGAAGTTGCCCCAAATACAATGGGATGGAGGAGCATTTACACGTCTGTCGGAAATAGCTTTGGGATGGTTCTAACATAAAGGTCAGTCTGACCTAAGGGTAGATTCATTTCTACCTCTTAGATCTAGCTCTGGAGAGCATGCTTTTATTTTCAGTTAGAGCTGTGTTGTCCAAACTTGGCCACTTTAAGATGAGTGGACTTCAGCTCCCAGAATTCCCCAGCCAACATGGCTGGGGAATTCTGGGAGCTGAAGTCCACTCATCTTAAAGTGGCCAAGTTTGGACAACACTGAATTAGGGGGATGAAGTAAAGTGAGTAGGAATTACTTTGCTTGGACTATCACACCTTTCCCTAGCCATATTTCTTCCACATGACTCCACGGCTGCCAGACTAAACTCATTTTATCCTCCCAACAGTCTTAAAAGGTGGACTGGACCCAAGCCAGAGGGTCACCAGGGAACACGAACTTAAATTCATGTTTCGGGGGTCCACATCAAACACTCTCATTTGTGATGCTGCTTTTTCCAAAACAGTGGCTCTCCCCTTTGGTCAGAATTGATCGACTCTGCACGCCTCCCTGAACTGCCACTTGGATCTGGCTCATCTTGCAGGCAGATGCAGACAAATTCAACAATTTGTGAGAAGTCCCAAGAACTTGAAAGCGGAGCCGCATGCAACTGGTAGTGGGGAAATGTTCCTTCTGCCTTTTTGGGGGAGAGCTTTGAATTAAAGTGTTCCAACAGGCGGATATTTCTTCCAACTAAAAATGGAGATGTGATAGGATTGGCCTTTGCTTGCCAAGTGCCATTGCCCGAGGCATTTTGATTTCAGAAGTACCTCCCGCCCAGCTAAGTTAGTCTTGGCAGCCTAGCTTCAACATTTGAAATCTGACAGCCACATCATGGGCCACCTGGTGGCCCATTTTAATGGTTAAGGGACACACTCACTTTTTTTCTGCCATTACAGAAAGTGAGGCCAGTGCGGTCACTGTCTCCACCTCTTCCACATCGTGATGTTGGGCTTCCAGAACTGAGTACCCCACAGTGGGGGCAAAACGATGCACAGAGCTCCAGTACTGGCCTGGAAGAGAAAAGGCAGGATCAGTGTCTGCTGTGGCACATGATGCGCAGAGAGACCCACACTCAGAGTGCTCAGCCAAACAGTGTATCTGAGGAACCAAACGGAGAGGACTTATTTTCAAACTCCATATCCACAATACATAACCAGCTGGGCTGTAGCAGTGCAGGGTGATAGTCCAAGATTCAGTGCAGCTAGCTCGGAACATACTCTGTGGTTTCTACCCTTTTCACAACTCCAGCTGGGTACCAGATCTAGGCTACCCAGGAACAATTCATATGAAAAAAAAAATGTTGCTAGACCCCTGAACTTCAGACTGAAAACTGCAGACAATCCAAAGAATCCACTTTTCTTCCAAGGATCCAAAAGCTGCATAGGTGGTTTATCCTTCTCTCCTGGAATTCTTTAACTTTCATAACAATCCTGTGAGGTAGACTGGGCTGAGCATTTGTGACCTGCATCTGAGTCTTCCAGGCTTTAATCTGTCACTAAGCTCTGTACCACTTCATTTCTTTATCATTGCTATACTAACAACAGTATAATTACATTCAAGAATTTGTAAAATACGTAATATAGGCAAAGAAAAGATAGGGCCCTTGCTCAAAAGCCCGAAGTCTACAAGATCTCTGCTCACAAGGCTACTTTCCAAAGCAGAAGAGAGATGGAAAGAGGAAATGCAAAAACAAAACAAAACAAAAAAAACAAAAAAATCCAAAACAAAACTGGAAAGTGCACTCTCATTTGAAGTTCAGGCAAGAAAAGCTGTTGTAGACCACCTGCTATTTTAAGAAAATTTACAATTTTTCTCCACTTCACTGCTCTTTTCCAGGTTCTCCTCACTATGAAAATTCATGCCAGAATCGATAGAAATTAACTCCTTGATCCCATGGATTGACTGGATGAAATGTCAAGTATGCCCCGTTGCTAATTATTTTTTGGCAAGGTACCTTTTCCTACAAATGTAGGAAATGCCTGTAATGGTCTGTGAGAATGTCCTTGAGAAACAGGAGGAGGAGAAGGAAGAGGAACAACAGACTTGGCAAAAGTCAAATAAGAGGCAGCTTTGCCCACAGAAGTGTATGTGGCAAATGTCTCAGAAGTGACCATCCCTAGTTTCTTGAGCTGTAAAGGCGACAGGGGGGAGAAATGTACTTTCAGACTTGCAAGACTGATATCAGCCCTTCAAGGTAGTCTAGACAAGAAGTTCCAGCCATGAGTACTAACACTACTTTTATTGTAAGGTTACAGTAACAGAATCTTGCAAGTCTGAAAGTACATCTCTCCCCGCTTGCCTTTGCAGGCCAAGAAACTAGGGAGGGTCCCTTCTGAGATGTTTGCCATGCCCCCATTTCTTCTGTGGGCTAAGCTGCCTCTTATCTGACCTTTGCCTAGTCTGCTGCTCCTCTTCCTCCTCCTCCTCCTGTCTCTCAAGGACATTCTCACAGACCGTTGCAATGCTGAACAGTGCTTGCAGTAGTCCTTCTCTTACATATGCCCCCCATCCTGCAGGATAAGAAGACCCTCTTCACTTACTTTGCACCTGGATTACTGCCTCCAAGGAGTGCACAGCATTAGTGCTAGGTTTCTGCTGCAAGATCTCTTCTGGGAGAGGCTCAAGCTGTGGAGTAAAGCAGATTTACCTGTAATCATAAGTTTGGAGCAAGGAGGCAAGAAAAGGCATGCCATACAAGTACAAGGGCTTAGCAACTGAATTGTTTGCTAAGGCCCACTCATGTGCTCAAAGGTAACTGCTAATATGCTGCAAAAAATAAATTTGGGGAAGGATCACAACTTGGTAGGAGAGTATCATGTCTCTACATCAGCAGGGATCATTTTATTCAGTCAAGGCACCAAAGAACTAACTGTTATTGGATTTCCCTGTTGTGGTTCTGCATGAGTAACTAACCTGGAGTTTCTTTCTTTTAAATAAAGAGGCATGTTTAGAATGACTTATATGAAATCTCAGGGAAGGATTGCCTGGACTGCAAGCAATTCAACACACACACATTTATTTATGTATACACCCCCACACACATATAAAATATACTAAATAGTGGAAGTAGGAGAGGGTGAGGGAGGCTCTTCTTTTCATTCAGGGAAAAGTGTGACCTTGGAGCTGTATGAAGTTGGCAAAAACAGAGATAGAATGATAAATGAGTACGGAGATGTAAGTTAGGTGTCCAGCCAGGCACCCTGGGCTGTATCTTTGGCTGTCATGGTTTATTAAATTTATCAGCAAAGGGACGGCTGGGTAAGGAGGCTGTAAAACACCTCTTTGAGAGAGGAAGAGATTCCAGCCGTCATTGGAACTAATTTGGATTGTGAAGTTGTTAATATAGGCAGGTGGCCACATTTTCGTCCTAGGCAAAGGTGTGCAAGAAAGTGGTGCTTGTTCAATTCCAGTCCCTTTGGAATGAAAATGACTGTTCTCAAGCCATTCTGATCTTCGTTCAAACCTGGTGTGGACAGACTCTTGAGCACCCTGAGGCACAACCTTTGCCAGGAGAAGAATGGGGGAGTCTGATAAATCTCTTGGACATCTGGAGCAGCTGCAGAGGTCCTGCATCAGTGCCTGGGTGAGGTAATGGTCTGGATGAGGGGAACCAACCAAAACTCAATCCAGACCAAATATTCAACATGTTCGGAAAAGAAATATTCACTCTTTGAATCAGGGGCAGGTAGCCTGTGGTCTGTACCCTCCTTGAGGCCTCTGAGCCCAACTAACATGGCTAGCCCAGTTATGAAGAGCCTTTCCTGCTTTTCTAGTAGCCACCTGATGCTGACTGGCAGGAACCAATCACTGGTTGCCACAGCTCATGAGAGCAGAAACCCAGTGAATATGACCAGCATGATCAAGCAGGAGAACTCTCTAAGCACCCTCCCTAACATTTCTAGATGGAGGGGGACTAAGTTTTCTTCTTCTCCCTAAGGAACCTTCTACAAAATCACTGTTTTCTAACAGCAGGAAATCTGCAAGGGGAAGATCTCCATCGTTTTCCCTTTCCTCTCAGTGACTGCTCAATAGCACTGGGAGGGAAGGGGATGAATGCACGCATGGGTTGCATTGTAGAACAGGGCTTCCTGTGTATGTGTGCATGCAACTTCTGAGCCAGGAACTGATATTGTCATGGGGCCCCCAAAGGACCCATCAAATCACCATTTGGGGCTGGATTGGTCCTACATGCCACTTTAAGAGCCTAAATAGCCTCTTTGGCTCAAAGCCCTTTTTATTGGATTTAGCTAATATGCCAGCTCAAACTATACTTGGTAGTTAGTTTGGCCTCAGCTGCTAGAATTGGCCACTCAGGGTGTGGCAACTTGCTCGGTTTATAAAGTGAACAGCTACCAGATTATTAAAGGGGAGTGGCACAATCTGCTGGTCTCTTTCCTGCCCCCATTTAAAATGGTGTTTTTAACCTATAAATCCCTAGCTGACTGATAAATCCCTTGCTTAAAGTGTTGCCTTTTCCCCCATATATACGCACTGAGGCTACATAGACCACCATAGACTGTATATATGACTCTGACAGATTCCATCCAAGCTAGGATCCTTGTTGGAGGTCCTGCACCATGTGGCCTCACCAAGCAAAACAAGGCAGTTCTTGGCAGTGACATCCAAGCTGCACAATAGGTGCCAATCATTTTATGCATCTTTATTAATGGAGAGGTTTTGATGCCCTCCCCCAGACAAAGCTGCTATGTGGTTTGGGGGTCCTCCTGGACTTGCGGCTTCTGCTCAAGGAGAAGGTGGCAGCTGTGGCTAGGAGGGCCTTTGCACAGATCTACCTTGTGCACTCACTCCTGGACCAGAAGGACCTCCTCTTGGTCACTCATGCCCTGGTCACTTCCTGGCTGGATTACTGGAACATGCTCTACATGGGGCTTCCCTTGAAGACCATCCAGAAATTACAACTGGTCCAGAATCTGGTGGTACATGCAGTTTCTAGGTGCTCCACGGTTGCCTATATTACACCGCCACTGTGTGAGCAGCACTAGCTTCCATTTTTTCCCCCCAGGTGCAATTCAAGGTGCTGGTTATCAACTTTAAAGTCCTAAGTGGCACAGGGCCAGGTAATATGCGGGGCTGCCTTTCCCTGCTCTACCCAGTGAGATAGGGTGGGAGTGCTCTAGGTCCCTTCCCTTAAATGTTGTCATCTGGCAGGATCTAGAAAGCATGTCTTCTCCACAGCTGCCCCTGTCCTGTGGAACCCCTTTTCCCCAGAGATTGGGAAGACCCCTACCTAGAAGGCCTTGAATAGCCGGCTCTTCCCACAAGTGTTGGAACAGAATGAAGTTGGAGCCCAGCAAAGTGGAATGCTGATGTGTAGGAGAGTGTTGTCCCAGGGTGCCAGGAGTTTTTTTTTTATTTTGGATGTTTGGTTTTTTAAAAATATTTTTGTTTTGTGAGCTGGCAGGGATGTGGTTCATAGACTGGGCAGCTATGGACGTCTTTTAAGTAAACCATTAAAAAGTTTTCTTGCTGGTGGTCTTCCGTTTTGTACATTTTTCACATAATGGTTATTCTGACCACCAAAGGGACCCTGAGAATGAAGGAATGAATGAATGCATATATTTATAATTGCAATAAGGTGAGTCAAAGCAAGTATCTAGGAGATCTGAGGAACATTCTTCAGCACAGTACCTGCTGGGACATAACAATGGGAGAAGGCTATCTGCCTGAGGGTCCTTTCTGTGAGCACCCCAAAGCATCCAGTTACATGGCCATCACAGAAACATAATGCTGGTTTCGAAAATGCTGGGGCTCTTATATTTCTAATGTTCCATTTCCAACCCTGAAAGTTGATGGGTGGCCTTGGGCAATCCCCTCTCTCAACCTAAGCTGTGTCAGAGTATCACTGGGAAGACAGTGTGGAATGGGAAAATATCCATATCTTGCCCTAAATTCCATGGAGATTATCAGAAAAATCTGGAGATCTGGATAGGATGCTTATATGATATTAGCATTTGCTTCCCTTTTTCAGAGGTATTAGAGATTTTATCCAGCATCTTTCAAGTAAGGCAAACATTCCTTTGTGAGAGAAAGATTAATAGGTGTTTCAAGAGTCACCGGAATTATGGAATATCCCATCTGAGGCCCATTAGTCCATTCTGTCTGGGCATTTTGATGTACTCCTAAGCCTTGCTTTCTGCTCCCTCATACTTCTGCTGTGGTTTAATTTCTCTCCTGCCTTTTGTGATCTTTACATCCAGTTGCACTTTCTGAGTCTGACTCTTTTTAATTGCTTGATTGGCTGATCTTTATCTGCAGTGTTTAGAGCTCTACACAAGGCAACAGCTGTAGTCACTCCATAGGGAAAAGCCAGCCTTCTGCACATCCTCAGGTGCACCCTTTTCATTCTGCCTAGCAGAAAGCTAGTGCTGAAAACCATTTCTGAGAAGTTCAGCTCTGGATCCTCCCAACTCCCCAATCTCCATATAGCAGGGGCTCCACTCACCTCGTTACCCAGCAGAGCAGACACACAGGCCTCTGAGGCATCACAAATGGCAGTCAGGTCATGGCCTCCTTCCAGGGCTAGAACAAGGGCCCCACCAGCCACATTCATCAGCTGCCTGGTCATATAACCAAAACCTGCAGGGGAAGCCAAAAGAAACCTGGAAATCAGCCCTCTTTGGTAGGGCCCTCCCTACAAAAGCATTTCAGTACAAGCCCTTTCCGACTGACTGAGGGCATCTTTTCCCCCAAAAGGAGCAGAACAGAACCCTTTTGTGGCTCTCTCGTCATTTAATTCTGCTCTCACCAAACGTTCTAACTTCCTAAAACCCTCCCCACATCCTTTCTCCTGACAGAGATGTTCTACACACTCAAGGGAGGATTCTATTTTGCACTTGTTCTGCATATGCAAAGGGCAGGCCGTGGACCACACCCTATAACTAGAGGTTACACAGGAAGGCCTGCACACACAACCTGGCTGCCTCCTTTCTGTCATGATTGTTTTCCTTTCACATGCTTCCAAGGAATCATGAAACAGGGCTTGAGGAAAACCATTCTGTGCTAAGATGTGCTCTCCAGTGCATTCCCTCTTTAACAACCATTCAACCAACTGTCCAGGTATTGCCCATGGAGAGGCCACAGAATCTGTAGACAATAGCTGGACAGATGTTCCCTCTGAACAAAGAGCAAACTGCTGATGCTCACATCAGAGTGGCCACTGCTCTTCCTGGTTAACCGCCCCCCACCCTGAAGGCCTCTTACATTTGGCCGAGACTTTGTAACCCCCCAGTGGAGGAGGATGGCCATCAGCTGCATCAAAGCCCGCAGATACCAGCACCACATCCGGCGAGAACTCCTGGGCAATTGGCATCACCACCGTCCTGCAAAGGAGGAGGAAACACAAATTAAATCAGGATGCTTAGCATCAATGACTCTGCAGACTCCCGGATGCTTCAGACTTTTATTCACAGCATAAAGCATTGCCTCGCTTAGGGATGATGATGGGCCAGGATGGGGTATGATTTAAAAAAAAAAAGGCAACAATCCTACACGTGCATTTTTCCATTTGTCTGAGTTTTGCAACTTTGTGAGATCTCTTTTATTATTTAATATTTTTTTAAAAAAACATTGCAATAATTCATTTCAATTATACACGTGAATGGGCAAGAAGTTATGCCATTAGGGTTGGCAAGAGGGGGCCCATAGATGCCACAGTATTATACTAAATAATTTAGAAAACCATTAAAATCATGTGGGATCATGAAATCTCATGAGGTCTGCATTGACATTGAGCTGAACAAATCTGGATTTGGCCACTGCCTGGATGGAAGAGAGGCCACCACGAGAGAATCCCTGCCAACATGCCCCCCCCCCCCCCAATTCATCACACTTCCTTCAGGGGGACATAAATGTAATAATTTTTTTAAAAAATGGGACACCAAAGTATGACTCTCCAACCACATACGATGCTGAGCCACATATAGTTTTCCCTCAGGGAGGCACTTTTTAAAAATCGTTCATACCAAATGCATTCTTGAGGGCTGAATCTGTCTTGGAGAATCAGTGCTGTGTGTGTGTGTGTGTGTGTGTGTGTCTTAACCCTCTCCCTCCAGCATTTTTCCATTTTCCTCTTCAGCATTTTTTCCATTAATAATCACACAAACAATTTTTCTCAAGTGGAAGACAGACAGCATTTTTAGCAGCAAAAAAAAAAAAAAAACTGGCAGAGGAAAGGTATAAAACCTCCCCCTACCCCACCCCTGACGGCATTTAGTTTTTAAAAATCCAAATGAAAACAAGAACCAAAGCCAAATGAATGAAAAGAACTTTGGTGAGAGGGAAAACTTAATGCAACTCAGCATGACAGGTGCCTTGACCAACGTCCACCACCCTCTCCTTCTGGATTGTGGTATCAAGCAAGCATAACTTGTAGAATTTCAGGGTCATTGATTCAAAATCTACAAAACTGCTACTTCTTCCTGTACCACCTCCCTGCCTCCAAGAAAAACAGAGATCAGACTTCAGATCAGTATCTCTCTTCCCTGGGCTACTTTTCAGCTTCTGTAACTGGTCTGAGTTTGAAAGCAGCCCCATGCTCTTCCATGGAAGGCCATCATCCAGCCCTCCTTGTGAAACAATGGAAGTTTATACAGCTTGGAGCAGGTCCCAACAAAGTCAAGGAGAAAGCTGGCTTGGATTTGAGCTCCTCCTTCGACGCACCGCTGTGCAAGCCATTCCCAGACCTCATACACAGCGAGCCTGACAGGCCTTCCATCTTGCCCACTGGGACAGAAGAGAATCTCATCCATCGGCTAGATCACACTTGGCAAGCAACTCAAAGAGACGCAGGGCCTGGGAGCTGCATTTCTGTGTGCAGCAAGAGAGGGGTATGCGGGGTAGGGGAAAGAAACTATTTATAGAGCCCTTTTAAGTGCAATCAAAGCACATGTGCTGGGCAGCTGTGGGAGGGTGGCCTTTTGCCAGAGCCGAAGCTTGGCACAGTTAGGCCTTGCAATTCAAAACTGGGATTTGGCCAAGTGCTGTGGGTCTCGTTCATCGGGCCGGAGAGGCTAGCTCTGACCATATGGCACACCCAAGCTCTATAAACTCCTGGTTGTGTGGTTTTGGGGGTGTAGGAGGCCCACCAGCACGTAGCTCCTTTACATGTTACAGAGTGGTGGTGCAGCGTAGCAACTCAAAAGGCCAAAGAGGTGTGGCACCATTTGCAGGAATGGTCCTTCTAAAGCAAAGGTGGGCACCTTGCAGCCCTAGTGCCTTATTCAGCCCTCAAGCACTCTTTCTGTAGCCTCCCAGCTGCTTTGACTATGATTGTTGTTGTTGTTTAGTCGTTAAGTCGTGTCCGACTCTTCGTGACCCCATGAACCATATTGCGCCAGGCCTTCCTATCTTTCACTGCCTCCCTGAGTTTGCTCAATTTCATGCTCATTGCTTCAGTGATGCTTGACTATGATAGCTACAACCTAAAGGCAGTTTCCAAAGCTAATCTTGAGACAGAAGCCCTAAAATAGGCAAGTCAACAATTAAATAATATTTCCCTTGGATGGGCTGTAGATCCATATTGCTTTCCTACATTATTTGTAGCACCACACAATTGCTAATTGCAATTCAGAAGGCACACGACATCTAATTTTGGCTTTAGGAGACTCAACTAAGAATCAGCAAGTCCACAATTTTGTTTCTGCCCTTCAGTTACTCAGCAGCCACTTCCTCCTACCTCAGGCTTCTCAGCAACACGGGGACCACAACACTGACCTACTTTACAGGATGGTTGCAGAGAAAATAGCAAGATAATGTGTGTAACAGAAAGGTGACTTGCACACTCCAAAAAATGCGATGAGTATGTATGTGGGAAGCTCCAGGTCTTCTTAGCAACTGGGACTATGGTGGCATGAGGGAGGAGCCTTAACACAGCCCCCTCCCAGATGTGCCTTCA
This sequence comes from Liasis olivaceus, assembly GCA_030867105.1. Lineage (NCBI taxonomy): Eukaryota > Metazoa > Chordata > Lepidosauria > Squamata > Pythonidae > Liasis > Liasis olivaceus. Next base: position 139,752,309 of record CM061348.1, read on the forward strand.
GTCATTGACTTCACATCCTGGGGAGAAACTGTACTGTAGCAGCTTCTGGGTCACAAAAGAAGGAACAGAGCTGAGTTTGGTCTTTAACATTTTCAGAAGGTTTGGTAGGGGCAGCCAGGACTGTAGGCCAATGGAGTGAGGAGAGGAGATGGAGAAAGTGTGTCAGAGCTACCAGCAGAGGTGTGCGTGCAACTTCTGACAACCTGGGAAAGAAAGATTTACAGCCTGGTCCTATGTTTAATCGTGTTTATTTGGAAGGAATCCCACTGGATTTCATGAGACTGACTTCCAAGTACAAACACTCTTAGGCTTCCTTCCCTGACTCTGAAGTTCTGCCTGCCCCATTCCCTGCCTTCCCATCCCACATGATGAAAACAATCAGCCAAGAAAAACAGGCACGCTTGTAGTCCTTTAGACAATGTTCCTACACGCTACTAAAAGTAAACATATTCAAATAAATCATACTGCCTACTTTGTTCCTCTGTTCTGATCTTTGGTCCTCGGGCAGCAAAGGGTTTGCATCTTACATCAAACGATAAGCTCGGCTCTAGAATTAGCACGGGAGCTGAGATTTTGTAAGGAGGAACAAAGCGCACTTAAATCTGGCCTAAAGTGGAGCGAGCTCGCCAGATGCTTTCCTTGAATTATCCCCAACATGGTGCCAGATGAAACAAGTTGTCATCTCACACATCTGGGGAGCACCAGCTTGGAGAAAGCTGCTCTGCTTGCCTGCTCCTTTCTTCCTGTTCCCCAACCCCCCACCCCACCCCACCCCACCCCAGTCAGGCTAAAATTAAACTGTTCCATCGCAACTAAAAAGTCATTCAGAGCAGCCTTTGCCAACGTAAGTCAACAGGGCCCTACTGGAAGAACAGTCATTGTGTCCAAGTCTGCAGCGGGAGGGCCTACCGGAAAGCTGCCAAATACTCCGGATCCCCCATGGGGGGATCAAGGCCCCCGGTCCAAGCGACGTTGACGGTGAAGCCCTCTCCAGCCCCGGAGCCCACCTGAAAGAGAAAAACAGGGAGCAAGTTAGGCCCCCACGGTTGAGATGACCGCATCTCTGGAGCAACTGAACAGCCTCACTGCAACCATGCTGGGGATCCTGATGTCCAAGATAATTAACCCAAAAAATACCCCAACCCCAACTTTAATATATTTTCAGTGCTGGAGAGATGGCCCACACCCAGTAACAGGAAAACAGCAGTTTGCAGATGCTTCCTTAACCTTCCTTATAGTTTCGCTTCTGAGTAATCATATCACAATGAATGATCATGTGCACTGAACATTTAATTTTTTTCTTTTTTGGGAGGTGGAGGTGGGAGGCATTATTTGGAATCCACAATTTCTTAGGGCATAAGAAACTAGGAAGGAAACCCAAGTACTGCATTTTTCTATGATAAAAAATCAGATTTCACATCTCTAACTACTGAGATATTTTTTTCCCAACACATCCACAAATCTCTTAGAATTAAATGACCACTTCTTTGGGGATTCTTTCTCTGCAATACAGCATTTATTTATTGCATTCTCAAAAAAAAAAAAAAAATGAGGGGGGGTAGTCAAGGCAAACATCCTCCATCACCCCCAGAAAAGGACACACATATTTTTTCCAATCATAAGGATGAGCATTTTTCTATTATAAATTTAACCTGGCTACTTCCCATACTGCATGAGACAACAGAATCAATTCCAAAGTTCATATCCAAATGTCATTTCAGGAAACAATGTCCTAGGCAATGTCAATATTAATTTTTGCCACCCAAAACTTTTCCAATTAAAGGGACTGAAAGTTATGTACAGAAGAATTTTCAAATCAAAGAAATGTATGATAAAAAAGTACCTGCAATGGCAAGGAGCAGAGGGAGATCTGGGATTATACAAACAAAGATGTGACCTCATGAGTCTCTAGTAAGAACTGCAGTCTTACCTCTGAAAAAGACCTGCTTATTTGTTTTTCTGATTCTTTTTTCATCTTTTTCCCCCCAAAACAAGCTGTAATCTTCTCCAAAGATGAAGTCTGCGATGAGGCTTCCCCAGAGAATTCCAGGAAAGGGGAAAGGATTGTCTGAGATTGCTTTTAACAGCCTCATGGTTTTCAGAGGTAAAATACACCGCTGCCTGAGGACACGCCCACATTTAGTGTGTGGTAGGGCTGCGCAGTACTTCAGAATTAATTCAGAGAAGGTGGTTCACTTGCCTGCAACTCTTTAAAACAGCCATGTTCCCCCCCCCCAAGGTCACAGAACTGTTCTCGTAAGTTGCCTCATGAGCCTGTGAAAAGACATAGCTGCTTTAAAGAGTTGCAGGCAGGTGCTAAATTGGTGATCCTGCATGAACTGAAGAACTCTTTCTGCATCATTTCTGGAGTGCTGTATAGCCTTACTGCACATCAAACACACAGTATCCTTTGGGAATCAAATCCCAAGTACCACATAATGCAGTGCCTATACTGTCCTAACGTACAATATAGGCAACAGTGGCTTAACAAAATATTCATGTGCAGTGTTACACTTAAAATTTCTTGCAAAGGAAAAATGTTCTGTAGTTTTATGTGCAGAGGTACAGTGACCTTTTTCTCTTTCTCTCCTGCAAAGAAGAAATTCCAATTTTCTAAAATTCGGGGGAGGGGGAGGCTAGATTTCCTCTAAGCTTGTATGACATCACAGAAATGTTGGGGACTGCTTGTAAATGGTTATTATCCTCTTATGGCACACTTGGTCATTCCAAAGACAAGCCCGTAGCCAATGTATGCCCCAGCATCCAATGTTTTATTCCCATTAAGACAAGACATGAATGCAACACAGAACAGGCAAACTTATACATGCGAAATATAGCTCTGTTAACTTTTTGAATAGTAGGCTTCTGACCTAGACGAAGGCCTGGTTTACTCCAAGAGAAAACTCTGTCGCCTTCCTCATTTTGGGAATACAATCCAGAACCTGGCTGGCTTTGTGTGTGAAAGGAAAGGGGGAAAAGTGGCATTTTCCATGAGGAGGAGGAGAGGGGAAATGAAGAAAATGGATAGGGGTGGGAGGAAATCCTCCTTGAAGGGCAAGCAAGTGCCCTTCCAAATCACGCCACGTCTGCTAGCTGGACAAGAAAAGGACAAGAAAAGAGAAAGGGTTGAGAATTCTGTGGCAGCCCTCCATTGGGGCAGGGTTACACCATCAAAACTGACAGTGTGTCTGATGAAGGAGGGGGAAACAGCTCATAAAGGGGATGGTGGGGAGGGGGAAGCCTTGAGTGATATGCCACAGTCTCCCAGGGATTTGTGCGGCATCATAAACAATGCTTCAGCCCCTTTGATATCTCCTGCTTGGAGGGAGAGATGAGAACCAGATGGGGGCCAACTCCAGTCCTGGCCACTCTCAGCACTAAGCCCTTTTGAAAGCAGGTTGTAAAGCATGATAGATTTGAAATGCCAAAGAACTCCAGTCGATTCTCCCTCCCCACACCCTCAGCTGGGGCAAACTTCACCATCTTCTTAGAGCTGGAAATGTTCAGCTCTAGCCTAATGAGGTTCTCCAGAGAACCTTCTTGTTCCTCAAGTGCATTTCATTTCTAATGTCTTTTTTTTTTTTTAAAAAAAAGAGTTGATGTGGTATGTAAATGCCAGAAACTATTGCTGTTTAAATTCCAATGAATTTCCAAGGGCCCATCTATATTCTCTGAGCTGGAGCCAACAAAGTCTCCCATATGGATGGGCTGAGCTGGGGCTCACCAACATTCCAGTTGCTTGGGGAACAAAGCTGATGATGGAGACTCTGAGAGAGGGATGCTTGTCAGCTGAGTTAGAATTAAAACCCTGGGAAGGATGAGTCTGTGGGTAAAATTAAAGAAAAACTAGGTGGGCAGAGGTCCAAGAGACCTAAAAATCCCAGGAGGAACCTAAAAATCCAAAAGTCCCAAAGGCAAGAAAAGCAAAAATACCAACCAGAGACAGAGGAACTTGAAATAACAGGTAGGACATACAGCAGCTTAGGGATTGTAGATGATAAGGGCAGTAGAGCATAAAGGGGACAGATCTTGTTTCTTAGGAGGGCTCCTGTGCCTTTAAGAAGCCCAGCGGCTTCTGCTATTATGAAAGCATTATGATCTTGCAAACTCAGAGAGGCCATGAGTGAGGATGCTATAGCCATATATTAATGTGAACTAATCAATTACTTTGTCTAGTTTTCTTTGTATTATGGGTAGTGGTTAAGGGGTTGAATTGCAACTGGGGAGATACAGGTTCAAGTCCCTTTCCAGCGTGCAGCTCCCTAGGAGACTTTGGGCCAGTCACTCTCTCTTAGCCCAACATATCTCACAGAACTTTTACTGGGACAGAATTAGTGGAAATTGCCACATCCGCCGCCTTGAGCTTTCAGAGATAAGGCAAGATATAAATGCAATAAAATAACTTAAAACCAAATGGAAAGAAGTAATTATTCTTTTTTGAACAGAAGCGTTTTCCTAACATTTGCATTATCACTATCTTACAGGGATGCAGTTTGGGGGGGGCATTCAAAGACATATTCCTGGCACATAACAGTTCCTGATTTAGCAGGTGGTTCAAGTGGGTTGAGATACGTTACTAAGTCTACAAAGGAAAAATTTATCAATCATCGGATTGTGCTCAAATTTGTGACATTCCTTCTCCCATGTCAATAATATTCTAGTTTGTGGAAACCAAGATATACATTAAACAGGAGATCACCTCATCAGCTGCTCCACTCCCAGGGAAGAAGTTGCCATTGTCATAACGATGCAAGGAGATGTAGAGGACGTTCGGATCTCTGTAGAATACCTGTTGTGTCCCATTACCGTGGTGAACATCCTGAGGGGGAGGAAGTGGAGAGAATATAGGAGGCCTATTAGTTGGCCATTAGCTGCCAGTGCTCTTCTGTTTTACATCCTACCACAGCTTTCCTCCAATGTTGTGCCCTCCAGATGGCCAAATTCACACACAACGTTAAACCCAAGTTAGCAAAACACAATTGCTGGGTTCACATAACATCTTTTGCCCAAGCACATTAATGTGATTCCATTTTTGCCATGTCTAGTGTACTGGCAAACCCGACTGATGTTAGAATATGATCCCTGTCATTTTCAGTCAGCCAGCTGGGTAGAGGGGATTATGAGGATTGTAGGACAGCAGATCAGAAGAGCATTAGTTGGGGATAGTTTTCTTTCATTTCCTTGAGGATCACAAGAAATTTACTGCCTGACAAGTGAGAAGAGGGACTCACCCAGTCGACAATCAGTATCTTGCCGATTTTCCCTTTTTGCTGAAGCTGTCTGGCTGCAATTGCCACCGAATTGAAGAAACAGAAACCCCTGCAAAGGAACAAGGAGAACAGGAAGCCGGTGAAGATCCAAAATAGGCAGTAAATATATTTATGGGACATCTTGCCCACCCCCATACACTCCAGCCACCACTGAGTGACCCAACCTCTCCTTATGCAAAGATGCATCTTACAGTAGGGACAAGTGTGACCCACTTTCTAACACCTGCAGAGACCACGGGGGCCAGGTGTTAAGCAACAAGCGGGCCACTGGTTGCACTCTTCCTCTTGTGTGCTGCATTTGGGCTTAGCATTACAAGGACGCGTGTTTGGGCTGCCTTCTGGTGGAGACATGCCAAAAACTGAGCTCACGACTCAACTGGAAACATTCTGTAACTGGCCTCTCTCTCCACACCACATTCACTGCTTTGCAATGGCAGTATCAGGAAAACCTGTCTGTGGAATGGGCCAACCCTGGTCAGATACTGCAGACAAAGCTTCCAGGTGCATTGCTTTGACTGGAGACCTTTCACAGATTTATTGAAAGCCAGCAACACACCTCTCGATTGCTTCTGATATGAAGACCTAATAAACAACTCATCACCCTGAATGCTACTAGTGAATTCATTCTCAGAGCGTGAATCCTTGGGAAGCCAACGTGGCCCCAACCATGCATAAGGAAGTATCAGCAGGTTCCACAGTATTTTCCAGGAGGAAGTAGGAATCAGTACTGAAATGCTCAAAGGAGTCCACTGAGAACTGAGCCAATACAATGGTGGCTGGCTGGAGAATGGAGGAAAAAAATAAATAGAAAATAATAGACAGGGAAGGATGGAACGGGGTAACCTGGAAGAGGGCAAGGCAGGCTGGCCCCTAAGACTTCAAGATCTCAACATTTTGTTACAAGCCTCACTTCCAGCTATTTGGACAATGGCAAGGGATTGTGGGAAGTTTTAGGACAAAACATCTGGAGGATACCAGGCTGCTTCTCTTGGTCTTGACTTCTATCATGGTCCAGAGAATAAATAAATTAAAAAAGGCATGCAGAGACTGGCTAACTTTATTACTTGTCTTTTTCTGCCCAGAGGGATGGAAATAAGAAATTGCCACTGCTCATTCTGGCCAGACAGAAGCTTTTAAATCTAGCCATTTCAAAAAAAAAAAAAAAAAAGCTGAATGTGCTTCTTATTCCGGAGGCAACTGCTCTTCCCTTGTAGGTAAAAGCAGCTGCCCCCAGATCAAATCAGAAGCTTTTAAAAAAGTATTACCAGTGGCATCTTGGGAGAGGGGATAAAAACATCAAGATAGCTGTCATAACCATACAAATGGAGCCCTGCCCTCCCCACCTCTCTCTCTCTTTTTTTTTTTGGTGCCTTCAAGTCAGTGTTGACTCCTGGCAACTGCCTGGACAGGCCCCTGCAGTTTTCTTGGCAAGGTTTTGGAAGTGGTTTGCCCTTGCCGCCTTCCTAGGGCTGAGAGAAAGTGACTGGCCCAAGGTCATCCAGTTGGCTTTGTGCCAAGGGGGGGGCTAGAGCTCCCGATTTCCCAGGTTCTAGCCTGGTGCCTTCCTGTGTCTTCTTCTTCGTTTGCATCACAAATAGTGGTGGCCTGTAATGGATGGAACTCCGGCCCCTCTTACAACCCTGCTTAATCAGATCTCCGGTATACCCAACATAAGTCCAGTGTTCCTTAAGATGTATCCATTACAGTTTATGACTGCATTCCCCAATCTTCTCAGCCAGCTTGACCACTGTCAAGAACAGACCAAATGCATCTGGGTTCCAACTGGGGGGGGGGATGTCCCAGAGAAAGTGAAACAATTGGAGTGCAGAAGAGAGAGCACACAAAGGAGATTCTCCTTACATTGCTGTGGAGAGATCAGCGTGGTGTCCTGGAGGTCGTACGACAGCGAAGCCGTTCTGTAAGACATTGTTTTTTTTAAAGAAAGAAAACAGCACAGTTAATGATCATGATCAGCATGTAGAGGACTTAATATAACTGCTTCACAGAAATGGAGAAAGCAGCAATAGTATGCATTAACTGGATCAGTCATTGTAAGGGGGGTGGGATTAAGCTATACTTGTTCAAATCATCTCAATTTATTTGGCTGACAGGTGGGTAATAGGATGTTTCCCTTACTGGCTTGTTCTTCTGTTTAGGTTTTTTCATCCCTTAACTGGATTTTCTTTTTAAGATGTGGTTAGATTACTTCCTGTGCTGAGGCTGTATTTTATGGGCCTAATGTAGTCAGAGTACTTCTTTTTCTATTAACGGCAGAAAGATCTACTGATTTTGACGATCGCTTTGTCAAATGCTCAGAGTGGGCTTTGGCTTACAAAAGCATTTACTATGATCCAGTGGCCAGCCTTGTTTAGAGATCATATGATACGTGACTGCTCCTCTGGTTAAATTCCACTCATTTCAGTAGGAAAAATGTAAGCATATTTCTAGTGAAACCAATGGGTCATAGAAGTGCTTAATTGTGGTTGGATCACCATCATCTTATCTATTGGAAAGGCATGACAATTCAATGCTTTTTATTTTGAAATGTTCACAGTGTAACCCATGAATGTTCAAAAGCTTATTTTTTTCAAGCAATATTTCAAATGTGCTAGATTCAGTGCCGTGTGTTTACGTTCAATGGGATTTTCTCCTCCTATACTCTTTCCTGCAACTTTCCCCCCACACAGGTAGTTCTTGTTTAGCAACCACAATTGGGATTGGTAACTTGGTCATTAAGCAAAGCGGTTGCTAAGTGAAACCCTGACTGTGCTTATGATCTTACTTCAGCTTTCCTTTGCTTTACAGATCTGCGAAGGTTGTAAGTGCAAGGATTGGTTATAAAGTTACTTTTTCATCACTTTCATAACTGCAAATTGTTGCTAAATGAGGCAGTCACTAAACGAGGACTACATGTACCCCCAAAATCCAGAGAAGTTTTTAAGGTATTAAGGAACTGGGGGGGGGGAGTGAGTGAGAATAGCCCCTCCCTGTTTAGATGACCGAAACCACTCAATTAATTGACAAATATATGTGAATTCCACACATTACTACAACTATAAGGACTAGTAATAACAATATGGTTAGATTAAATGTTTAAGATATGGAAAAAAAAAGTTTAGTTTAAATCCAGGGCAAGAAACATACATTTAGTTCCCAAAGAAAACAGTGTGAAAAATTAAACAAGATTAATTTAAGTCCCACTGTTTTCCTAAGGACATAAGAGCAACTAGCTTGCTTGGCATTCAACCATTAATTGGTAGTGTAGCTAAGATAATGTTAAGGTTTTTTTTCACATCTATTTTTTTTCCTCATTTACAATTTTCTCTTTAATAGTTATTAAATTTTTCATCTTTTGGCAAAATGCGCTTGACACAATTTAAAGTTATATTACTATGCTTGCCTCTCTTTAAGCTTAAGGCACTTTTCAAAATCAGTAAAAACCCAACTGTGCCCCCTCCACTAAACTATATAGCCAAAGAAACCGACAACAATCTGTATTTTTAAAAGCTGCTGTGTTCAGATAGATGAAAAGAGCAGCTCTTTGCAAATATAATAAAAAGTGTCCTCTTTTCAGCAATATTTTGCCCTTGAAGAGACAAAATACAATCAGTCCTGCAAAGTGAGAACAATTGAGCTGTTTTGTGGGAGCCTTTATTTTATTACTTTTAATTAAAACAGCTTTGTTTACTCTCAGTGATGTCATCACTAGTCAGATCTGATCAGCTACACAGCCCCATGACATCATCACAATCATTTCCTGATTGGATGGAATTCCTCTATGAAGAAGGAAACAATTACATCAAAGAAAAGGATGAGAATAAGAACTGATTGCTGAAAACAGGTCTGAAGGTGACCAGTAATGCCTGAGCAGGTGGGGCTGAGTATTTCCTCCTCTCAAAAAAATGTTCAGCCTGACAACTGAAGTGGGTAAACATTCAATTAAAATTCATTCCCCAGTTCAGCTGCCAAATGCCTGTGAACATAATTGAGCATTTGTTCCCTTGAAAACCCAGCAACAAAGACCATTGCTACACCTCCCTGAAGCTGTTGCCAAAGCCTTGGAGCCACCACAGAAGGTCCTTCTGCTTAACCAGCTGCAGTTGTGACTTCATTGGAGGATCCAATTTTGAGCAAGTTTTTAACAGAAAATTACATTAATCAGAAAAGGACTAGAAACACCTGCTCTCTCTTCAGATATATGTGCAACTGTTCTGTGCTGTAACAATTTCAAATCAGTTTGGGGCTGGGGGAGGACTCTGATTATCCTTGTCAGAACCATCAATGGAAATCATATTTATTTCCACACACCAGCTCAGCTTTTGCAGGCTTTATCCAGATTCTGTGTTTATTCAGTCTTTTGGAATGCCCAGCAAGGATGATGATGATGTGTATGTGAGGATAGGAGAAGTGGGGATTTTTAATCCCATGCCCAACATCAATTGAAGGCCCTGCTGAGATACCAGCAGTTGCCCCACAAGGCCGGGTGTGGATGTAGTCCACCCAAGCTTTGAAACCAGAAATAGAGTCGATGAAAAACAACCTTGAAGGAGAGAGCCAGTTTGGTGTAGTTGTTAATGCACCAGGCTAGAAACCAGGAGACCGAGAGTTCTAGTCCTGCCTTAGGCATGAAGCCAGCTAGGTGACCTTGGGCCAGTCACTTTCTCTCAGCCCTGGGAAGGAGGCAAGGTTAAACCACTTCCAAAATCTTGCCAAGAAAACTGCAGGGACTGACCCAGGCAGTTGCCAGAAGTCAACACTGACTTGAAGGCACCAAAAAATCAAAACAAAACAAAAACAAAACAAACAAACAACCCCCCCCCCCCCCAATCTTTGAAAGGGGAGAGAAGATCCACAGAGATAAGAATGGACAGATATGCAGGGGCAGATTATGTACCTCCCTCTCATATGCACATTATCTCTACAAAAACATGTTTTGGAAACCCCTGTGTGACAATCACATGCTATTTTGCTTGGAGTGTCTTAGAAATCCTAAAGTTGTTTGGGGGCGGGGCATATCCCTGTCTATCTTGCTGTCCCAGCCTCTTACCTTAAGCTGCCGGCTGGCCACTTTGAAGGCCAGCTCCGTCACACTGCCAGCTGCCCACCGTGCAGCGTTGCTGGAGTGCAGCTCATTCCAAATGGTGTCACTGTCCACCTGGACCCAGCAGGAGACAAAGATGAGGTTAATCTATGCTGCATTTGGAATGGGCCCTGTGGTTACATTTCTACACACAGCAACAGATAAGCCCGCGATATCGACTAGTGGTATATGCACACACACACGCATATAGCCCCCACCGGATGGGGCAGAACAGAGCCAGTGGGAAAGCTGCAGGACACATCACTAGCTTTGGACCAAGGAGACTTGTCTTCAGACAGCAGCTCTTCCCAGGACTCTCTGATCAAATCAACTTTCCAGTCCATCTCTATGAAATGGACATCCTGTCTCTGAGGGCAAATCAGGATGGTGCAGCCCTTGGCATGCAACAAGTGCCAGTTCATGAACAACGACAACAGTCTGGCTAGACAGCAACCCCATCCCCAATTCTTCATCTTTGCTGGGCTCCCACAGGTTCCACTGACACCAACATGCAGGACAGCTTTCCCAATGCATTCCCCCTCTAGAGTTGCAAACGTTGGGGGCAGGAAGAACCCATTCTTTTTACCTTCTTGATTCTATTTGATTTTTTTTTTCAAAAACAAACATCTTGGTTTGATCAGGATCACGTCATCGGCAAAGTAAGAGCCGGAAAACCTCAGAGATTCTCTTCTGATCAACTCCATGTGTGAGCAGGGCCTGCCTTCTGCCTTAGTGCTCCAGGCGCGCACTCCCTCTCCCTCTCTTTCTCTCCGGGTGCAAGGGAGGGGGAAGAGAGGATCCAAGCCCCGTCAGTAAGGACAAAGGAAGGGAAAGAAAGAAGGAACAGAGAGCAAGAGAAAGGGAGCAAAAGGTTAAGAGAAGGAGAAGAGGGATGGTCGGGGAGGCAGCATCCTGGAAAAAAGAGAGTGAGAAAAAAAAAGAAGGCACGCAAGAAGGCGATGAACGAAAGTGAACGTGGCAGAGAGCCCAGAGGGAGGGACATGAGAGACAGAGAGAAGGAGGGGCCAGGGAGATTTTCTCCAACCTAACCCTATTCCCCCAACCCTTCTTAGGAATACTTCTAAACAAGGCTGGGTCTGAACATCAGAATGGAAGTGGGAAAAGAAATGGAAGGTGGTGCAGTGGGCCATCATCATTCCAGCAGCACAGAGCACTATTCTTGCTAATGGAGAAAGCCAAGATCTGGGCTATACCATTGGACTGTAGGCAGAGCTCACTGGGTGAAAGGCTCTTCACACAAAATCTGTTCAATGCTGAAAATCGTGTGCTAGGGAAAAGTCTAGCCAAGAACTCTTAGCATCTAGTTTACTATGACAAGAATTAGTGTCAGTGGCATAAGTGGCCCCTTCAAACTCTATGACTGTATGTAAGTTCTTTATTTGCCCAAATACAGATCAATCACTTGCATGAACTAGACATGGAGGACAGTGTATGGCTGGAGAAAAAGACACACTGAAGAAAGGTGAAAAAACAATGGGACCTTATGTGGTGGTTTGCTGGTATGTGTGTGTATTTGACTAAGATTCCTCCCAAACATTTGAGCTGAATCCATTCGCCATCACATGCTATGTGATATGACAGCCAGATCTTGTCCTAACTACACAGAGAACCTTGGTGGGTTTCACACATGACCCAATGACTTCACAATAACCTACAGAACAGCATGGCAAAGTTTGGTAGAGACAACTGGAGCCTTCCAGATGAGTTGGCCTTCAAACAGCCTGTCTAATTCACCTATTTGACTGTTGGGATAATGGGGATCCTAGTCCAAGCACATTTAGAGGTCCATGGTACCTCTTCTCTGATCAAAGGGCTTTTTGGAACCTCCCTTGCCCATCAACAGAAGTTGCCAAGGTACTGTTCCAGTCTAGGAATATTTTGACCTTAACATTCTGAAATTGAGCAAGCGGGTGGGATTGCTTACTGGAATCCCTATTCCAGTTTCTTGGGGCACCTTTGATTTACCAAAGCTCCCAGATGAGAGAGAATTGAATAGCATGTTGGGGGAAGCAGCAATCCTGCTATGGAAGTGACAGGCACAAATCTTTTCCTTTTGGCTTGTTCATTTAATCCTCAGAGAGCCCCCTTCACAAGACAATTTGGAGAAAAAGCATACAGGCAGCCCTCAACCACCCAGGGACCGGACTGGAAAGTCCGGAAAGGGCATGGCTGAAAAACCATTAAGAAAAGATAGAGGAGGGCAGTGCTTGACCCCCACAGCCTGAGTGAAAAAGAAGTGGCTAGAAAGGACACTCCACCCTCTGATTGAGGTCAAATGAATCCCGGGTTTGCCTCATCTTCTGATCCATACCCTAAACTCACATGCAATACACTCTCTAAGCTTGTTTTAGATGCCAGGCTGTGCCAGTTAGCAACAGGCAGACCGATTGTCTGCAACTCTTTTTGTGCCTAAAACTTTCCAACTCTCTCCCCTCCACCCCTGTGCATTCCAGTCCTCTGTTTCCTGGAAATCCAGGGCACAAGCCAATTTCAGACTGAAGGGCCTGTAGTGATGGGAAACAAGGTTTGAGAAGGAATCTTTGGTGGAAACCATCCCACCTGCTGGAGAAGATGCTTACCCCAAGTCCACCACAGGGCAGCATGACAAACATTCGCTGGGATAGGATTCCTGCAAGAAAGTAAGAGAAGGCAAGTGGGGTATTATCAAGAATATGGGAGTCAGACATTTAGTGTGCCGTAGCGCTACACAGAAACCATCTGAAAAAGGGAAGAATACATTCAAAGGAACTCTAGGAATGTTAGTTCTGTGAAGAGGCAAGTTTGAGAACACTTTGTATCTTCATCAAGGTAGAGTTCTTAGAGTTTAACTAGTTTCAGATGAATTGGCCTTGCAACGTATCATACAGACGCTCTTCCTACTTTGGGGGAGAGTAGAAATAGGCAAACACCATGTTTGTGCACACATTTATGGACAGATATATGCATGCATATAGGAAGGTAGGGTAAATCTGGAATAAAAAGTTTCTGTGTGTAGTTTGAAGGTTATTTTGGACATATGAAGATCAGAGAGAGAGAGAGAGAGATGGGGGCCTCTCAATTAATTTATCATTAATTTAAAATATTTATACATTTCCATTTTTAAAAAACTTTATTAAATTTCAACAGAATAAAATAGAAAAATAGAAAAAAGAAGGAAAGAGAAAAAGAAAAGATCAGAGAAAAAGTACAAAAGAAAAAAAGTGAGAAAAGGAGAAAGAGATAACTTCTGACTTTCTTTGGTACAGGCATAGATATAAAAAACATTCACCTCTTACTCTAATTAAAATAATACAAAATAAATCTGTATCAACAAAAAGTATAAGAAAAACTAATACAAAGTATTTCATTAATTATAAGATATTGTTCAGTCGTTAAGTCGTGTCCGACTCTTCGTGACCCCATGAACCATATTGCACCAGGCCTTCCTGTCCTTCACTGCCTCCCTGAGTTTGCTCAGTTTCATGCTCAATTATAAGATATATCAATCATGAAACCCCAAAATTAAAGTTTAATTTCTTTCAGACTCAAGCAAAAAGTCCAAGAGCAGTTTCCAAATAGAAAAAAAGCCAGTCAATGTCTTTTCTTTAATCAAAGTAGTCAATTTCGCAATGTATTTATACGTTTCTTGTCATGTAACAAACACAATCTTCTCATGGGATGCTTGCAAAAGTGACTTTGGGGTTGGGACAGTGTTTTAGACTGTTGGACTGGAACTGGAGAAGTCCTCATTCAAGGGACACCAGAGGATGCTGGCTGACTTGGGGTCAATCACTATATCTCAATCCAATCTACCTCATTGAATTATTTTGAGGATATAAAGGAGAGGTGATCGCCCCCTCCTTCTGCCACTTTGAGCTCCTTAGAAGAAAGGTAGGATATAAATGAAATAAATAAATGAGCAGACAAATGAAACAAGAAGCATGCAGCATAGCAGAAGGCTCCATTTCACTTGAAACATTTCCCATTTCTTCTCCCTAGCACAACAATGACTGGACCTCAGTCATTTCCCATCTGTTAATCCTGGGAGAGTGTTTATCAGTGGAGCGTATCTGCAAGGGACACCAACACAGAGACTGCAAAAGGGTTCAGGCAAGTTTTGCTCACACTGTCCTTTTCAGCTCTTCTCGACTTCAGTCCCTGGGTGAAGGGAGACATTACATTGCCTCTTACCTGCCAGTTTCCCATTGTCCAGCTTCAGGCGACTGAGGGGGTTAGTCCCGTACAACAGCACGTGACGCTCAGCATGAACGGACTGCAACTCCTCCAAAGTGGCTTTGCGTCCTCGAAGGCACTAGCAGACAAACAAGGGTTGGTTTACATCACGAGAACCAGACAATGAAACAGGCTTGTGCAGATATCCCAGGAAGCTGACTGAGATGATAGGGGACTTAATAACGAGGCTCTGAGAAGAAGAAAATATTTCTAGGATTTGGGGCTCGACTTCTCAGCTGCTTGGACTGGCTTCAGAGCCAGCTGCAGCACTCTGGTCTTTCCAGGCATTGAGGCTGTCTCTAGACCATCTCCTTGCCTTGCTTTAAGGGGGAGGCACTTTCTGAAAGGAGACAACCATTTAAGGTAGCGGATGCAGGGCTTCTCTGAAGAATGGACAAAGTTAGATCAGATGGCTCTGACTCATGGCACACATGCTCTCCTAAGAAGTTTTCCTAAATCAGCATGACTGAAACAGGTTGCATACAACCATCATGCCAAAAGGTCTCTCCAAATTGGTCTCACATCCACCCAATGGGCCGATGAAACAATTCTGCCCCCCCCCCCCCCCCATTTCACCCATCAAGATACTACCATGCTTGGAACAACCTTCTGGATCTGTGGCCTGAGGGGAAGCACCTTACTGCTGCCTAGGGACATTCTGTCCATTCAACAAAGAATGTGCACAGTGCGCCTAGCCAACCTTTTGGAACAAATGCTAGGAAAAAAGAGGTAATCTACAGCTTACCTTGCAGATACTAAGTAAAATAAGGAAGCAGAGGATAAAGAAAAAGGCAGATCTCTTGTTTGAGCTATACGGGGATTGAATAGTTTTAAAAGAAACTAACGGTTCATAATTGTCTTGAGATGTGCAAATACGTCTGATGAAATGCACATCTGTTGGGCATCTGCAAAACAGGCATCTTCAGAACACCTGGCTAGGGTAGAATTCATGGGTGCTCAATCCATCACATGCTTTTGAATTAACAAGCCATTCTGAGAAACTAATAATTGTTTTATGTGTACATCAGAGGATAAACATTTAACTGTGGAAATATGCACTGTTTTTAAAGCATACCCTCAGTCACTGGCTAGAAACAAGATGATGGGGGAGGGCTGTAAGGAGAGATGTTTGCAAAGAACTGGAATCATGGCTAAGCAGTTGTTGCTTTGGTATGGAAACTTGGGGTACTGTCTTTTAACTGGGGTTAGGTTCCTCCAGAAAAAGGTTCTAAACTTCTCCCCTTCTGACACTTCCAATCTAGTGCTCCCCACATGTACCCGGACTGCAAAACTCAGAATTCCTATCCAATGTCGCTTCAGGGCACTGCAGTCAAAACCACATGAAGGAGGGTGAAGAAGGTTGTCCTATCTCTGACTTCCCCAACTTTCTTTTTCTGCTGTAACTCCCCTCTTAAATGGATTGGAAGGTGGATACAAGAGAGGATATGAAATTTTTTAAAAACTTAATTTCCAACCTGTTTTATGCATCATCAGGAAAAGCTTCCTTTCCTTTAAAGAGGAAAAAGACTGGCTCATGTTTGCCGCACTTTCTTGAGAACCTTAGAAACTAGGGCTGCAGAATCCTTACCATCCTCACCAAACTACAATAACCAGATTTTTGGAGGGGTGGGGGTGAGGGAGAGAAGGGTAGAGGAATCAGTTAAACTGGAGGGCAGCCAACTGACCAGAAATAATAAATGGCCCCCCTCCTATGCCTTTTATAGCAGCCTGATGTGCAAAAATCAACAGTGAAGTTTTTTTTCACACCAGAGAGATAAGTATTACCATCTGTTAATGTCTGCAGATGAAGTACTGTTCTCTCTGCAAGATACAATAGCCCAATAAAAAATTGGCCTATTCAAATATTCATATAATAAACCACCTCTCTCTCTCAGCCCTAGACTGGGAAGTTGAAAAATATCTATCAATCTGCAGTGAAGAGTGTGAGATCCGTAACCTTTAGTGAAGAGGCCTTCGTCCTACAGTGAATTGATTTGAGCTGATAATTACACACACACACGTGCGCAGGCACGCACACACACAGACTTAAAACTCCACTGCTACTTGGGACCATCTAATAAAATTATATGAAATCACAGGGAAAAGGTAGGTGTATAAACAGTATTTCTCCCATAATCAAATGCAAGGCTCAAAAATTAACTCCTCTTTTGGTTTAATGCTGTATAGTAATTTAAATATTGCTTCTTTAGCAATCTTTCCTCTATTAAACTGAGGTCTACTGACCTCACTGCTGTTGAATAGCTACTCTGGATTTTCTAATGTTTTAGAAAGTAACAGCACCTCTCTCCTCCTATAACAGGAAGGCAATCCTGCCACTCCCAGTTGTACTAAAGCTAAAGTTCTGAGAGCATCAAAACCCAATGGGATGCTCTGAAAAACAATATGTTTAGATTCAAATATGTTTCTAGCCCACATAGTTGCAGAAATTAACTGAAGCTAAACAACCAGTGGCGCGAGACGCTGTTTAGCTTTCTGAAAAACTATTGCCAAAGTGTATTTCTGTAAACGAAAAAGATCCACTGTCCCCTCCTTCCGTGCAGAAATGTACATTTAAAAAAAACAAAAGAAACCCAAGTTAGCTATCAATCAAAAGTTATAGAGTTATTGAAAAGCTAACACACCCACGTCTTCAGATTCTAGATCTGAAACGGCAGCCGATCGGATTGGGTGAGTAGAGGACTGTTCCGTACTCACGTCTGGTCTGCGCTGCCCCCTACCTCGCACTGGTTGCGTAGGCCACGCTCCTGTAGGCGAGACCAGATGCTCTGAATGCGGCCTGCGTGCTCTGGATGGTTGCTGTTGTCTCCACACGAGCACTGATGTTTCAGCATGACAGAATCATACACGATCCCTAAAATGGAAGGACAAGAGGCATCCGAGTCACTCCCAAAGCATGACTTTTCTGTGGGCTCAGAGAGGGGAACAGGATGGGGAACAACAGGCTTCAACTGAACCCTGGAAAGACTGAGTGGCTTTGGGTTTTGGGTACTGCTGCTTCTAGGACTGTGCCATCTTTGGTGCTGGGTGGGGTGGCACTGCCCCAGACAGACCTGGTGAGCAATCTGGGGGTCCTCCTGGACTTGTGACTCCTGCTCGAAGAGCAGATGGCAGCCGTGGCTAGGAGGGCCTTTGCACAGCTTTGTGTTGTGTGTCAGTTGCACCTTCCTGGATCAGGAGGCTCTGCTCACAGAGTCACTCATGCCCTAGTCACCTCCAGATTGGATACTGTAATATACTCTACAGGGGGTTGCCCTTGAAGAGTATCCAGAAGCTTCAACTGGTGCAGGCAGTTATGTTTGCTCCTAGAAGAGCACATATTAGACCTCTGCTTTGCAAGCTGCATCGGCTGCCAGTTTACTTTTGGGTCCAATTCAAGGTGCTGGTTTTGACCTTTAAAGCCCTTCAGGGCATGGGGCCAGGTTATCTGAGGGACCGCTTCTCCCCAGATCAGCCGGTTCCATTAGATCTGGCAGGGAAGGCGTGCAATGGGTTCCACGGGCCAGGGACTTGCATTTGGTGGGTCCCAGGAGATGGGCCTTCTCTGCTGTGGCTCCCCCCTTGTGGCACATTCTCCCCCCTGAAGTGAGGCTCACCCCTTCCCTGCTGTCATTTAGGAAGCCCCCCAAGACCTGGTTGTGTCATCAGGCCTGGGGGTCTGTGGGAACTGGAGACATTCTCAGATGGATCCCCTGTGATTGATATTCTGCTCTCTCTGTGGAGTTTGTGTATTTTAAAACTTTTGATAATATTTTCATTTTAATAATTACTTTTTATCCTTTTATAATGACTGTTTTTAATCTATTTGCTGTTTTATTCAATTGTACGCCGCCCAGAGTCACTTTGTGTGAGAGGGGTGGCCATATAAATGTGATAAATATAAATAAATAAATAATAAATACATAAATAAAAATAAACTTTTTGCAGATGGACAATTTTTGATTGAAGATTTTTTTTCCCTTAACCTCCTGAGAACATTCCTCTTAAAAGTTTTAGGATATGAATGGGGTGTTCATCGCTGTAATAAAAATAATGATTATGACAATTACATGCATTCTAATATATGAAAGAGGACAGGTTTAGTGTATCTTTCTCTTGATGTATAAGTCCCTCATCTGCAAAAAGGTTTTGTTTTCTAAAACATGGGGAAGAATTCACAACATAAAATTCAGACATCCACTTGAATTCTGATGAAATATAATCCAGGGTGGATTGTATCACACCCCATTTCTGCACTTTAAATGGGGTTTAAGGTAGACTCCTTACTTCTTTATATTACATATCAAGCTCTAGATTTATAGTTGAATGCTTCGTATGGTGTACTTTTCTAGGTGTCACACAATTCAATTTTTAAAAATCAATAACAAAATTCCAATAAAACAGTAGCATCCCAGGCCAGCTGGGGAATTCTGGGACTTGAAATCCACACACCTTAAAGTTGCCAAGGTTGAGAAACATGGGTATATATTAACATAGCCTAAAATACTACACCAATGCAAAATAGAAATAGGCGTGCCATCTCTCTGCCTATTAAACATCTGCTCTAAAAGAGATGAAGAAATAGATTTGGCTGAGGCCAATGGATAATGATGGGTGGAACACTGTAAAGCGGGCTTTCCAAGCCCCGTGATCCCTACATTACTTGAGCTCACTCTCTTCCACTCACTCTTGGGGAGGGGAGGGGATCGTCTTCTCTCAGCATAAATGTATTATTGGTATTACATAGTATTGAAGTGTCAGATCCATAATGGCTCAACGTCCTGACAATACGCACTTCCTGATCACTCCCAGGAGCAGGCAGTCATTTGGGATAGAGGGAAGTGGGGAGGGAAGAGAATCTGAGCATGGCCCCAGATCATGTATCACAAGAAGGCGATGGGGAAAAGAACTTCCTTTATTTTTTGTAATTGTGTATATAGGCTTTTAATTGAATATTTATTTATTGTTTTTAATGAGTTGTGAGCCGCCCAGAGTCCCCCACTGGGGGGAGATGGGCAGGGACAAATTTAATAAATAAATAAAATAAATAAAAATAATAAGCCATGTTTTGTTTTAACTATGGTTTGTTGAGCAAACCACAACCAGGTTCACATTATGCCACAAACCATGGTTTGTACACCAATAGCAAGGATCACATGCCACATACAGATGATGGTGTTCCACATCTGGTGGAAGAAGGGGATGGGGAAAAGAACTTGCTGGCCACAGTCCGATGTGTATTGTAATGCACAACCCCAAAGGTAAAAACTCCCCTGTAGTCATATGATCACATCCAGTTTTCCTGACAATAATACAGAAGTAGCTTGCCACTCCCTTCTTGCAGGATGTTTTTTCAGTTTCTCAGCCTACCCCATCATCCTTGGATCTCCTGATGGTCTTCCATCCTAGTACTAATCAGGTCCAACCCAGCTTAACTTTTTGGAGATACGCCAAGCTCAGTTAAGTACTACCAACTGCTGCAGTCCAAGACATTTGTCAAAAATGACGGGAAGCATCAATGTGTATCTCAGGGTACGCCGCCCTGAGTTGTGTGTTGATAGGGGCGGCTGTATAAATGGAATAAATAAGCAAATAAACAAACAACTATCTACAGAAACTCAAGGAAAAAACTTGGTGTGTTACCTGTGGTGAAACGCGGTTTGATGGACTGCTCTTGCACCGGAAGTGGGATTGCCTTGGAAGACGTGTCCTGGCTAGGTAGACAGGCGGTGGCCGGGGCGGGTGAGGAGTGAGCTCTGGAGAGGGGCCGGTGGCCTCCCCGTGTCGCTGGGGTCAGCAACGGGTCAGCGGCAGGCTGCCTTCGGAGGAGCTGTTGCTGCTGCATGCGCTGCTGTTGTTCCCAGACGTAATGTGCCTGTGGACAGAATTAAGAGCCGGGTCTCGTGGGGGACTCCTGCCTACCCCGTCCACCAGAACTAAACGGAAGGCTTCTGCGCGGGACTGCTGTGGCCGTGGCTTAGCAGCTGCTGCCCTCTAGTGCATTTGGGTGGCAAAGACACAATCCCACATAATTAGATGAGAGAGAGAAAAGAACAGGGAAAAAGGGTGCTCTGTGTTAGGGATCAGAGAAGGCAGCTAGATGTGCTCAGACCTTTCTAGGAAAATCAAAAGACAATTTTTAAATGGCACAGCCGTTTAAAATTTAAGGATGTTTCTAATCCACCCTGTGAAGCCCTGGGACAGCCTTTCCTTGCTTTGGGAAAATGCTGTCATCCCTGATCACAGGCCAGGCGTGCTAGGGAATCACAGAGCAGGCCCATATTGGAGCCCAAGGTTGACAAAGGCTGCTGGAAGAAGATGTTTTGGGGGGTGTCAACAGAAGCAGCCCAAATCACACTCTCACAATTCCCTTACTGTTGGGTGCATGAGTGTGTGAGAACAAGAGGGAGATGGAGAGAGATCACCCCCTGGGCAGAAATGATGATGATGAGAGAGGAACAATCTTTGGTATATCTGCTTGGAATTTAGACACACTACCTTCCTTCTGATTTACATTCCTACTTCTCTAAAGAAATGCATTTAGGATTACAGTTAATAGCAGCGAAACCACATTTTTATTGTAGGGAGGGTGTGTCTGTTATTTGTGAAGGTCTGTTAAACATGACAGTTAAATCTGACAGACAGTTAAATCTGTGAGATGTCATTATGCAAAAGATATAAATGGGCACAAATGACATCATGGGCATTATTCCATCATTGGCATAATCATTACACAAATGATAATGTTGGAAATCTAGTCTGTTGAATGTGAAATCTGTTACATTACAGGAAACCAAGCCTTCACTGTAGCTCAAATGGTTGGCTGTTATGTCCAAAGGCATTCCAAGACAACAGATGGAAATGAAAGGAGTGTGGACAGAACATTTTCTTGGGGAAGGAGGGAAATTTAACTCCGTCACAATCATTGTGGTTCAGGAGCAGCCACATCAATGGGCATGTGTGTGCAGACGTACGAAAATAAAGTACATCTTCCAACAATCTTTGTTTCACAGAATTAGGCTCCCAGCCTGCAGGAAGGACAAACTGCAGAATGCCAGAAGCAGGCGCAAAGCGGTCTTGATCTTTGTTAACATTCAGCATGGAAAACCCTGACTGAAGTTCTCTCTTCCCAGTTCCTTTCCAATACCTGATGAAGGACAAGCTCCTCTTGAGGCTGCTGGCCCAACCTGGAGGTCCTCTCTGCCTCCTTGCTGCTGCCTCCTGCTGGGGACGGGTCCCCCTGGCCTTGGGGCTGCTCGCTTGGATCTCCTCCTGCCTCGGCCTCCATGTCTTCGGAAGAGGGGATCTGCTGCAGCCGAGGCTTCTCGCTGGATTTGGCCATGCGCTGTGAAGTGGAGGGGGTGTGTGAAGCGGGGACAGAATCATGAAGGAGCAGGTAGGCGCTGCAAACCAGACTCACAGTCACCACCCATTATGGACATGCAAATAATTTGCAAGCGATTTCAGGTTCAGCCTACCGTATATACTCACATATAAGCCCACCCTTGAATTTTTAACCAAAATATCATGAAACACGCGCCACCCACATTTTTGACAGTCTTTTGGTTAATAATTGGAGGGTCTGCTTATCCGCAGATGGACTTATCCGCGAGTACACCACATGGGAAATATGGGTACTTTTTAAAAAGTATGACCATATATACTCGCAGATAAACCCATCCGCAGATAAGCCAAACCCAATTTTTGGGGTGCATTT
The DNA here is from genome assembly GCA_030867105.1 of Liasis olivaceus. Classification (NCBI taxonomy): domain Eukaryota; kingdom Metazoa; phylum Chordata; class Lepidosauria; order Squamata; family Pythonidae; genus Liasis; species Liasis olivaceus. The sequence goes on from CM061348.1 coordinate 139,774,606, forward strand.
GGGCACCTAAAATTCTCAGCTTATCTGTGCATATATATGGTATTTTGATTACTGCACAGCCTTCCAGGCCTGGGATGTTATCAGACTGCCTCAGTACAGTAAGTGCCTTTTCCTTGCTTTGCCAGCAATCCATCTTGTGTGATTTTACCCAATTTATTTATTTATTTTTAAATATTATTAATAACCGCTTCATTTGAAAGAGTCAGCTTTAGATACACCCTTGAAAAACTGGGGGCCTGCTCTATTGCCCATCCCAGGCCTTCCTTATCCTGTGCTTTAAAAGGGTCCCATGTCCTTAAAAAGCATCTTATATAGATGAATGGCCAGGGAGCCTTTCTCCAAGAGGGTCTCCTTTGCAGACCTGCCCCCAAATGAATCAGATCCCTTATGGGGTGGTGTGAGAAATACGGCCTCTCCCCTGCTCCCTGGGATGACATCCCCCTGCTCAGCTGCTGACGGAGACCCAAGTCGGAGCCCACCTTTCCCAGCTGGGTCTGCTGCTTCAGATGCTCCAGGAAGAGAGCGTGGTGCTGCTGGTAGGCCAGCTGCTGCTGCACTGTCCTGGGGCTGGAGGGCAGAGGCTCCGAGCGGGTCCGTCCCAAGGGCTTGTGGATCACCGGCATCGACAGCCGCTCCGAAGGAAGCACCGAAGGGCTGAAGTGAAAGGGGACCGATCCCAGCCCTGGAACTGCAAACGGAGGAGAGAAGGGGGTGAAGGCAGCAGGGGACACCCCAAAATGCTTAGGGGCGCATTCACTTGTGGTGGGAACAAGCTGAGAACAGCCCTTGCAAATACCGTTAAGAGTCTGAGAGAATTTTTAAAGCTCAGGGTGCATTTCTAGCCCAAGGAAACAGTCTGTTTTAAATGGTGCACTTTAAGCACCGTAATGTGAGACCGGACTGTCTTCAGATTTCTAGTCCATGAGACTAAAACAAAAAATCCAAAACAAAGAAACAAACCAACTTAACTAAAGTGACCTCCCAAGAATCCAAAGTGTCCTTTTTCACTCCCAGAATCACAGCCTGCTTATTCTTACTGTAAGGATAAAGTGGCGGCAATTTGAAAACAGGACGAGTGGGAGGGAATAATTTATATATTCCTCTCCAAAACTGCTGACAATTGTAGAAAGTCATTAAAACATGTGAAAGCCACTTTGAAATCACCAACAAAAATCCAGTGTCCTCCCAAGGGGCACTAACAGACAAAACATCAATATATACAACACTGAAAATGCAATGATCATGTGGATTAAATTAGATCTGATTAGATCTTGTACTCCAGGATCAGCAATTTGGTACCTTCCAGATGTTACGGGCTACATCTCCTCAACTGAGCTTATGAGTTTTATTTTACCAGAGATAAAATTGGCCATCCGAACAGGAGGTTGTGGTGTAAAACATCTGGAAGGGGCCAAATCACTGACCCCTGAAGTATAGGATCCCAGCTCTAATTCAATCCACATTAAACATATATTTGCAATATTTCTGCATTTGGGGTAATTCTGCATGAAAGCTCTTCTTGTTCATATACTGGTTTCCTGTTGTTTTTAACGGACTGTGGCATTTAAGTGCCTTCCTCCTTGCTACAACTGGGAAAACCCCTCTGCTTCTCCTCTGGGGCTGCCATACACAGAATGCTGCTCTGCAGGCCCTTAAAGTAATCCCAGGGCCTTTGTGCGTATACCTTGAGCTGATTTTGAATACAACATCAGGTCGCCTGGGGGTTTACCGCAATGATTGGGCTAATCAATGGAAGCAGCGAAGTGAAGGCCGACGTTCAACAGGCAAGCCCCCACAGAGGGGAAGCAGGACCAGAGCTTAATTTTTCTTTCAAAGATAGGATTTCCAGTACTAATCAGGGATGCATTTGGTGTAGCTTCTGTTTAATCCCTGCTCATCGTATTTTCCCTTTGGTAGAATACAAACTGATAAGCTCAGTTGCTAGTTCAGTACAAATGCTACCTGCCCCATTTCTATTGCTGAGATAGCCTTTTCTGACTGGTGCCCTCAGACTGGTTGGACTGCAAGAACCCTCAGATAGCATGGAAGCTCAACATACCAGGGAGTGCCCGTTTGGAGAAGCCTCTCCTATACCTTTTGTCCCTTTTTAAAAAATATTCCATTTGTACCCTGAGTTTCTTCTCAAACAAACACTCAATGGAGTGAGCCGCAGCTAAAAGTATAAAGTGTATGACTTCATTAACTATATAAACAATAAGAGTTGTAAAATGTGCCAATAAAACCGATACAACTGCAATCAGTTAAGAGGGTGCAATACCCTGGAAGCCTTTTAATCAGACAGAGGCCCAGAGAATGCACCTCCGTGAGTCCAATTCAGCACACATGTGAGCCTCTTCTGTGAACAGGGTTTTGCTGTGACTCATTAAAATAGCCACATCTATTTCCAGGAGCACGTGGCTGCAACAGAAGTCTTCTCTGCAGCAGCTGTGTGACTGTGGAAAAAGGTGCAGCTGTTTTAATGGGTCACGGACAAGTGCTAAATCAGTGTTCCTAAACATTCCAAAGCACTGTTTCTGAATTGCATCCGAAGCACCGCATAGCCCTATCCCAAATAACTGTACAATGTCCCTATTACTGCTTGTTAATTTTGCTCCTCCTGAATGACCACCTGAATGAGGGCTGAATGCTAATACCTGTGGGCGCACATCAAGGACAGTCCTACATCTTGCTAAAGCTAGGCAGGTAACCTTGGCCTCCAAGTATTGCTGAACTACAACTCTCAGCATCTCTCACTACTGGCCAGGCTTCCTGGGGATCGTGGAAGTTGTAGTTCAGCAATCTATGGATGGCCAAGTTGCCTGCTCTCTGTGTTCTGTGCTTCCCCAAAGATGAAGGGCCAGATACTCACCTGTAACGAGAGGAGGGTGAGCAAGCGAGGGCTCCAGAATGATAACAGGATGAAGTCGAGGGGACAGAGGGCTTCCAGGTTCATGTTGCTCAAAGCTGGCAGGTAGGAACACAGGTGCGTGAGTGCTAGTCAGGACAGGCACCTTGTGTGCAAGGCCTGGGTGTGCCCTATGATCGCCATCCCCCTGTACAGACAAAATTGGAGAGTGTGAGTGAAGAGCGTTTCCTTGAATCCCAAGTTATCCTTCCCTGACATTCTTAAAAGGGAGCAATGCAGAGAAATGGCTGAGATACCAGGGCTTAGTTTATATCACAGGCAAGCAGAAGGCTGACATAGGTCCACCAGGCAATTTCTATTAGACTTGCAAGCTCCTATGAGTGTAGCTGGGACTTTCCAGAAGATGAACAAAAACAAAATAGAAAAATAGAAAGATGGCCCCGAGGACTTAGGAAAAACTGCAAATTCATGCTAAAGCAAAGCCACCATGCTGGCTGGGGAATTCTGGGAGTTGAAGTCCACATGTCTTAGAGTTGCCAAGGTTGAGAAACATTGTCTTAAGGACTCAAAACTTGCACACTATTTTATGATCTGGCACTGATCTAACAATGATGATATTATCTTAATATTAAAAAAATGGCAGGGTCATGGTCCAACTAAGCAAGGCACTTTTTATTGTCAGGAATCTAATCAGTCTATGTCAATTCAGAGCAGTCAGTTTAGGAAGTTGAGTTCTTGATGTTCTCCAAGCTTGCTTTTCTTCCAGCAGAAGTTTCATTACCGGGCTAGGTGTATTACCTGCCTGGTAATGAAACCAAACTCAGAGAACATCAAGAACCCAACAACTCAACCCTAAGCTACATATATTCACCAATATGTCAACTTTAGGAGATGCATTCCCACTCTCCACTAGCCATTTCCTTCTCTTAAAAATGATCTGTTTCCACTTAGGATTCCATTGGCCATTGTTACTCCCACTGTCTACTGCAGCCTTTCTCAACCTATCACAGATCTCAAGACTGCAAATGCCTTTGGTTGGACTGCTGTTTATCCAGGAAGTCCAGCTGCAATATGTCTAGCAGTTTCCTGGTTAGGAGAGGCCAGGATTAAATGTGTCTGATCTACTGCCTGATCCCCTTTCCTCTTACCACAATCTCCTAAAACATACCCTGACAGATGCTGCAGAAGTGGCTGGTAGTCCAAGGGTGAGAGCTGGGAGAGAACTACTGGTCTGAAGAGCATACTGAGCCAATGAGCTTTCCTGCATTCTCAGGCGCTGAGCTAGCGGGGCCTATAATAAGGAGAAAGAAGGAAAGTAATAATCCACCAAATTCAACAGCTCTCCTAACAGTGAAGCTTGTCCTGAGAATATTGTTATATGTATGATGGAATTCTCTGAACCTGAATGAAAATGAAATAGGACATTTCCAAATTACATGTCAATCCCCTTACAGAACCTCATAACCAAGAAAGCAAGATTCTCAGAGACAAAGTTGGCAGGTTTATCACAAGGGGAAAAGGTCAGAGAGTCTTGGAAACTTGGATCCTGTCTTGGTTGAAAGGGGAGGATGCAAATTACTTAACTGATTCCACAAAAATGTCCATCTGCTCTTGATCTGCAATATTAGTTTAACTAAATCTTAGTTTAATCTCTTGGTCCACATCTACTCTTTGTATAAGGGCTAATGTGGGTGTGGAAGGTTTCTCTAATTCTCGTGCCAGGAAAAGTAATTTCAGGAATAAATGCTAGAAACCTTCAAGGCTGGCAAATAAAAATCTACAGGAACACTGACTTGAAAAAATGAGAAGAAGAGAACTAAGAATTAAATTTTGGGACTAACATATAAAAGGGGCAACATTTTTCAGCACTTTTAGAACCGCCCACGGGACACAACCTTATATCAAGTGAGACGCAGAGTCCATCTAGCCAAGTCCTGTTAGTGCTGACCAGCAACAGCTCTTCAGGGTTCAGTCTTGCCTATCTAAATTTGGAGTAAACCTGGAACCTTCTGGGCTTGACTGAGCTACAATTTCCCCAGAACAGAAACTGGGGAATGAATGAATGAACAAATGGCAACATTGGAAGAACATCCAAGAAAACAAAAAATATAGCAAAAAAAGGTAGACTTTTTTTTCTCTTTGCAACACAGTCTACTTAAAAACGTGCAAAACAGTGTGGCAAAATACTATCTAGAGTACATGGAAGAGGAATTCTTATAGAATAAAAACCATCAACAGGGAACCCCCAAAAGTCACAGTTCCCAAAGCATGTTGTGTAGTCAGAAAGAGACATACTGGGTCTCATGCCCACAAATGGGATTTCAGTAAGTGGAGGCTGGTTATCTCAGTGACTCTGCAACCGAGAGCGATGTTTTCTGTAATATTTCCTTCAAATGCAACAGATGAGTTTTCAGCACCCATACTGGACCTCAAAGGTTTTATATCTGAGTGATTCCTTGAATGGGAGGCTCATCCAATTCCATGTAAGAATAGGATATACATTTAGGAAAGAAGCTGTAAAATGGAAAGACAAGCCATTCAGCACCAGCTGATAATAAGTGCCTTCTAAGATAAAGACAGGTTTATAATTAGCATGTGATTTCTGACTTCAGATCAGAAGCTAACTTGCTTCGCATTTTACCCAATGTTTTAATAATCGGATTGGCTAGAGGTTTGATCAGCTGCAAGCCATTGAGTAAGCAGCTATTTGCAAGCCTCTTGGCGGTGTTCATCCTTAATCTCTCAGGTCCATGTCACAGACTGTCTTGGCTGCCTTCCTATGGGCTCCATACCTCTTGCACGAGCCCTGGCGTGGCTGGTAGGGCTCCATGTTCCGGCACCAGGCTGTCATTGGGCGAACTGCATCCAGAGACTGGGGTGCTGCTGCTGCTGGGAGATGAATCTGCAGGTGATAAAGCAGACACAAGGCTCTGGCTACAGGACAGGCAGAACAAGCAAAGGGAGGGTCAAGGACACCATCCCAGGGATCTACACTTGACTGGCAGGGCGTCGGACATCTGAGAAACAACCTAGGCCAGCCTTTCCCAGGCCACATCCTATGCCTATATAGGACTCCAATCTAAGTATCCCTAGCTAGAACTGAGGGAGATGATAGAAGCTGTAGCATAAGCACAACTGGGTTGGGGATGGGTAGTTTAACCCTGGAACTGGGATCAATCCAGGCTTGTCTTCAAATGAACTTCTTCAGAAGTTCAAAGCTCGCTATGCTGAGACCCATCACATCCCCTGTGGTGCCCATTCATTGCCCTAGGAAATATTTCAGATTGCCTGTCTCTGCTCCAGTCCAACGGCAAGGGACACATCAAAGAAAGCCCCCTTCCACCAAATCCTTTGGATGGCTTCTTCTTACCAATGGCTTCTGCCGGGCGCCTTTTCAAGGAAGGGGGTGCACTTTCCTTCCGGGTCAGTGGGTTTTTGCGCCGTTCAGTTTTTTTAGCTTTGCAGCGCAACTTCAGGTTGGGCTCAGAGGCTGAAGCAAAAAGAGAGAAGAGAGTGTGAAATGCTCAGAGGAAAAGTCCACCTGGCTCAACAGAGACCCTACAGGGAGAGAGGCAGCTCAAGGCACTTTGTGCCCAAAAACCAACAAAGGCATTTCCCAGCACACCAAGATAAGCATTATCCCAGACCACAGAAATGCAAATGATCCCAGTGAGATCAACCAGTTTATTCAGCCTCCTCTATGTTTGGGATAAATGCCTTTACCAGAGACTTTGGCACCTCAAGTATTGCTTTACCTTTCCCAGGCTTTTAAACTGTTTTTTAATTGAATTTCAATTCATACTGTTTTAATGGCCGCCTTGTAGCTGTCTAGTTTATATGGTGTCTTTATTTTGCATTTTATTTTATTTTATTGTATACATTTTTATTCAGTGGCCTTTAATTTATTATTTGAGGGTTGGGGTTTTCTCCCCCATTGCTACCAAAAGATCTTCTAGATGCCAGAGAAAGTCCGGTTTTGAAAGCAGCATACATGTTTAGAAAAAGCACTAAAACAGAGCCACTTTCAGAAGATCGATAAAACCAGAGCAAGCCTTGTTACAAGCTTACAATCAAAATGACACAACACAAGAAGAAAAGGGGGGAGGAGGGAGGAATAAACACATGGTATCACCTCCTAAAGTCACAATTTAATTCTTAGAATGTCCAGCTGGAACAAAAGGGGACTACATGGAAAGTTATTGGTGTGCATGTATCTTAAGTAAGTCCACGTGAGCTAGGATTGTTCCACTGATTTCTGTCTGTTACTCTTGTTTCTCTGAACAACCCAGCAGCTAGCTATGCCTTTGACATAAATTTATTAAGCAGGTACAGGTAGTTCATCATATTAAACTCGACACTATAAAATGGTTCCCTGGCAAAAGTCCAATGCTATTATTCCTGCTATTGTCCAAAGGAGAGCATCAAGACTGTTCCACTTCCTCTTTTCCAGTCATTTGGCAACTAAGTAGCCCCAGAGAGTTCTCTAACTCAAATAAGTTCCTTTACCTGTTTTCCTTAGTGGAAAGTGCTCTGGAGAATCCCTGGAGTTGTTGGGGACAGGAGGAAAGAAAGTAGAGAGCACAGGATTTGGTGGTCCTTCATGTTCCATTGGCTCCAAGGACCTGGATAAAGAATGAGAAAGAGATCTGTGGTTGGCATTCCTGGATCAGTTTATGATAAAGGTTAAGAGAATGAGCCAGCAGGTTAGGAAGTCTTCAGTTCAAATCTAGCTTCTCTGCCAAGATTCCCTAGAGACATCTAATAATTCACTGCTGAAAGTAGTTCCACAGATTAATCTCTAAGGGCAGCAATGTTCCCATTCAAGCTCAAGCTGGTCACTACTGCCTGAAAAGCACATGCTTGGCTTCTGAGCAAGGGTCTCAGAATTGCTTCCAGATCATTGCTGGACCATGCAGTGCTGAGGTCACGATGTGCAGGACTGAGCCACGTAAACAGAAGAGGTATTACACTTTTTTTTCAGAAGCATTGCAAACAAGTTGCAGCAGAAATCAATCATATTTTGAATGACCCGCCCAACTTGTTCTTCTGAGCAAGCCCATGCCATCCAAAGGTGAGGCTTCAAGAGGACTGGCATATGGCTTTCTTACTGTCTTCTCAGGTAATTAAGGATTCCAAATGGCTTCAGATTTAACTCTGGTACTTCTGGATCCAAACTGTGGAACACGGCAGGATGGAAGAACAATCGTATTGCTATGGAGTTTTTTAGTGTTCTTTCTAATTATGATGTCAGCGTCTTCTGAAAAAGGATTCTGCAGGACCCATCTTGGTTTGGGGGATGTTCAATATTTGCATGATTGTGTAATATTCTCCTTTTTTTCTTGGGAAACCCTGACAAATTTGCCCACACAGGGAAGAGGGAACAAAAGAATCTGTCACACCACTTTCACTTTACAACGATTGTTTATATTGAGTGCCCCTCTCTCCCCCTTAGCCTTACCCTTCTGACTGTAATAAGGAAGCAGTACGTAGAGACCAGTGTTTCTCAACCTTGGCGACTTTAAGATGAGTGGACTTCAACTCCAAGAATTCTGGGAGTTGAAGTCCACTCATCTTAAAGTCGCCAAGGTTGAGAAACACTGGTATCGACCATGTCATGGGAACAAGTCCCACTGGTCCCCAGAAACTCCCTTGGCCTGGCTTTTTGCCCTCCTTAACTGGAGTTCTTCATTTTAAATTGCTTTAATTCAAATTTATGTAAAAAAGAAGATGCGAAGTGAAACATCAGCCTTAAGCAATGATGTCCGTTCTGCATCCCACACTGGGCCCATAAATAGTCTTTAAAAGATTAAATCATGACTGGCTGCAACCCAGTACTTTGTTTGGAAACAAGTTTATCCTCTGGGCCTCGAGCCCAAGGCCCAGCCTAAGAATCTCCCAAGGGTTTATGAAAAAGGGTTACCCACCTCTACAAGTGGCTGCACCAAACTCAGATGAATTTTAAGAGAGAGACAGAGAAAATAACACACACATACAGACACACACACTGCTTTATATTCTAGATCTATTTCTATACTGTGTATGTGTGTGTGTGTGTGCACACCTTTAAGTCTGTCTTTACTCCTGGCAAATATACGGACAAGTCCATGCAGCTTCTTGGCAGCATTTTGGAAGTGGTTTGCCATTGCCCTTTTCCTAGAGCTGAGAGGGTGTGACTGGCCCCAAGTCACCCAGCTGGTTTTGTGGCTAAGGCAGGATTAGAACTTATGATTTGGTTCTAGCCTAGTGCCTTTAAAAACTACACCAAACTGGCACTCACACTTTGTGTACTCTCCAAATATTTTACAGACCTATTTTAGGGGCCTAGATTATGAGACTGCTCAAAGCCTACAAACTTTATGCAGGCATATGATTACTCATCTCAAAAGGAGAAGGTAAGCTTGGCTTAGGGGGCATTCCTGAAGGGATAACAGAGAACCATGTCACCAACTGGCTTCCTAGTGTTTTTGTGACTGGCCATGCCAACTATTGCAGCCATTTTGAGAAGGTGCACCTCCCCCCACAACGGCCGTCATTTGAGGACAGCAGTCAAGACATGCTTTCCAACCCTCATCTAAATATTTACTGGACCCCTGTTTTCCAGTCTGGCCAAACAATGGTCTACTAAGGCTTTAGCACTTCAGAGAAGCAGCACAGCTGGTTCTGAGGCTGGTGTTACCCAAGATCCACCCAAGATACCCACTGGGCTCATTCGACAAGACTGACTCTTGCCTTGATCTACACAGAATCACAGCTTAATCATAACAGTTATCTTGGCTTCCCACAACCTGGCTGGGGATGATTGGGGTCCTAGTTCAACATAGCTCGTGTGCTTTAGATGGAAAGGGGTGTTATCAAAGCACCTCCTTTGCAGTCTTACAGGGTGTGTGTGTTTGTGTGCATTTAAAGAAGCCCCCCCCCCATCCTATTGTGAAATATTTCTCAGAAGGAACCTTTCTTTCCATGCCTGTCCAGGGCCCCAACAGGAAAGTAAAGCCAGTGAAAGTCAGCAGAGCTGAGTAGCTTCTCCCTTTATAACAACACCCAAAGTGCTGTGTGTAGAACTAGGTCAAGGACTTTAGCAAGGGTGTAACGACAGAGAAGAAAACAGGACATTGGGGGCGTGGCCAACCAGTCCTGCACAACACAAGCAAGGAAATGATCTTGGCTGCAGAAGATCTACCAAGGGATGTAATTCAATCCACACAGATCAAGATCCCAGGGCTATTAACGGGCTCATGTTCTCTTTCACAGGACACATCCATGAAACAGAAAAGGCAGATTATGGTGCTGCAGAACAAAGTGCATTATAGTGCTTCTAAAAATACGTAAAGCAGAAAAGTGAGTAAGGCAGGTTTACGAGGAAATCAAGTCCTGTAAGTTGTAGCCAGGGCTGGAACGGGTGAGGTTCACTTAAAAGGGCCACCCAAGCCAAATGAATGTTATCCGTCTAAGTAGGGACACATCTCAAAGGGGAAAATGCCATGAGAAATCAAGGACATCTAACTTCTGGTTAAATTGGGGTGCAATGCTGGGTATAACATCAACCCAGCTAGTAAACCATCCCCTCTTTTACATTCTAAAAGTCTTCCGAATTAGATTCCTGCAAGCTGCATTGGCCATGCTGGTTGGGGAGGATGTAAATTGTAGCAGGACTGGTTCTTAAGAGTACATTAAGAACTCGGTTAATGTTCCAGCATGTGATGTTTCCAAACTTACTTCTAGAACCAGGTTACCTGTATGGCATGATGGGAGCATTAGTCCTTTCCAGAGCAGCTTGTTGCTTTTTCAGGATGACCTCTGCCAGCTTCTGCTTCACAACCATACTTGCTACAGCACCTGGTGAACAAAAATGCAGCTGGTAACTACAGTGAAAGATCGCTGGCTAGCTATGGGTACTCATCCCTAATTTTCCAGTTCCGCAGCTCTTGAAAATGAATTCCACGGTTGAAATGCATCCCAAAACATTCAACTGGACTCAAACGTAGGGAAGATATTTTCATTAAAGCCACTGTGCCCCCAAAGGTGGGATGTAAATCTAACAGGTAAATAAAGTAAGAAGGAGCTTCAAGAAATAAGAGACTGATCTTGCTGAGGGAAAACAAAGATTCTGGTATGACGTGAAGGCTTTATCTCTTTATCTTCAGAAGGCATGTTCCATTATTTCCCTGATAATTGCAGGAAACTGCTTTACAGAAGTCCTCTCACTCCTGTTTCATCTCTCTCAGGGTTGTCTAAATGACTAGCAGAGAACCCTCAGAATTTCAGGGTGAGGTCTTTCCCAGCTCTCCCTTCCTAGGGATAATAGAGAGAAAATCTGGGAGCTTTGACATGCAAAGCAAATACTCTACCACCTAAGTGTCCTTAGTCAATTCTGTCCATCAAAACCCGTATCAAATCCCAATCATTCACAATCTCTTCAGTTAGTAGTCTTCTACCATGTGTGTCATTAAGTCAGGAGTATACAATCTTTCTTTTTTTCTGGTCCAGGGTCATACTTGGGCAAAGCAAGGGAAAACAAAATAGCAAAATTGACTGAATTTAATTTACTTTCAATTAAATCACACCCATCAGTTTTTACTCAAAGCCATCAACTGTGTATCTAGCATATGGTTACAGGGGTGAAGTAGGTTTATTAAGGGGACGGGGGAAGAACAGAATAAGCTACAGCCATAGTCACAGCTCCTTCTACGTTGTAGGAAGAGGTAGAAAAGATTGCTACATATATGAAAGGGGGTGTGTGTCTTTAATTGTCATCTTTCAAAGCTTGTTCATTCATGGAACTATGAAATGGCTGCAGTTAGCAACAATCAAGCAAGTATTCTCACACACGTAACATCACTTTCTGATCCAATATAACTTGCCTGCTGGTTTGGAAAAAGAATACCACGTTCAATCATTCAACAAGGAAACATCATGTCAACAGCAAGTTACTTTCCAGATTCAAGAGAAGCAGTCGGGAAAACAGCACCGATAAGCATAATATGCAGTAGGAAGTACAACTGATTTCAAATCAAAACCAGAGCAACAGAAGTAGGCAGGCGATTTCAAAAGTCGAATCCTAGTCAAGGAAACAGGAGCAGAGCAGGACCTGCGCCTTTGGCCTAAGAACACATTTGAGCCATTAAAGAAAAGACAGGAAAAGGCTACCTGTTGAGGAAGGAGAACCAATTTTATATTCCTTAATATAAAACCCCCGTTTTATATTCCTTACAGAAAAACCCCTGTTTTGATTTGGCGTTGATGAAGTAACTCTTGCCAGATTTCCCCAAGGAAAATCACACAACTCGACATATCAGGGCTAGGCCACGGTGCTCCGAAAACATTGGCAAGGCGCTGAAAGGCGTGGGAAGCGGCTGCAGGGAATTCCCAGGTGTGTATCACTCAGCAGATCTTTGAAGTGGCCTCTCCTGATGCCCGTGAGTGTGTGACTTCAATAGGGCTGGGCCACATTGCTGCACAGCCAGCCAGCAGAGCACTCTAAATGGCAGCTCTGGCTTCTGATCGAGGCGGCTTAGTTTCCTGGGCACACCTTGGCCTCTCGGCTTCAGTTCCTCTGCCTATAAAAAGGGAACATTATCGCCCCTGCTTGAAGCAATGCCATGAGGATGCTCAGCAGGTTCATTTTTTAAAATGATATCTTCCATGAAAAAATTAATATGTACATTGTAACAGCTCCATTGGGTATGGAAGCAATTCACACACACACACATACAAATCTGACATCCTCCATTCCAAATACAGATTATTTTCAGCCAATAAGTACTTTGCCATTTGCCTATTTTGTGATTTTTATGATGCTTTTGTGAACACAATGAGAGGTAAGCAAAGACGTGAGGGGGAAAAAAGGGTAACTAATGCTTATTGAAAGTTCTTGTTTTTATTATTAACAGCAGCAGCTTGCTATGGCTTGTAAGAGCTATCTTAAACTGTAATTTGTATTGATTGAAACAAGAGATGCAGCACAAATTGAAATACGATGTAAAAGAAGTTGGCAGGATGCAAGACACTTACTTTGTATAGGGGATCAGAAAGTCATGCATCTAAGATGGAGAAACTGCAAATAATGCCAGTCTAAATGAAGAGAGAACGATCTATACGATATTATTTATTTATTTAGTCAATACTACAATAACAGCCTGATGCACTGTCAAGCAATTCTTGCTGTCAAGAAAGCAGATTTCTGTTCAACACCAGGAACATTTAGCTGAAGTCTGCTTCTAGGCCATGTTTGATCCTCAAGATTTAGTCCTGCAGTTTGGGGAAAATAGAGCGCCAGCCTGCTCTGTTTCTATATGACCACGTTTTGGATATTTGAAATTCAGCTCTTGTATTGCTACTCATTCTTCTCCTCTGCAGGATGAACACACCCTGCTCTTTCAGCCAATCCTCATTTAATGTGGTTCTCACATCACCCTCCTTATCCTGGTTGGTTTCCTTCAGGTATGTCAGGGTCTTTAAAATGCAGCACCCAGAACCGGACTATTCCTGCTGCAATTTGAACGATGTAGTGTAGAACCAACCAATTACTTCTCCTGATCTGGAACTGGCTTAACACAGCCTAAGACTGCATTAGTCTTGACAGCTGTTGCATCACACTCCTGGCTCATGCTCACACTATGATCAATTAAGATATGTAGCCAAATTCTTTTCACATGTAATGCCAAATCCAATTTATATTTGAATTTTATCTTGAGTCATGGTCAAACTTGTTTGGTGTGTTGGGGTGATTCAGGAGATTTACGAGTGGGATTTGCACATACACTCACACATTACCATCACGGAAACAAAACCAAAGGTATATAATTAGGAAGAAAAGCATGTGAACTAGCTTAGGATTTCTTATTAAGATGCTACTGATTTTAAAACAGTCTTGTGTTTAGGCTGTTTTGCAAATCCTCATTAAAGAGCCAAACAAAACTAGGTGTAATTTGGAAGGCACTTTGTTTGAAAGATGTTTGGATTTTTATTGTTGAGAATGGCATCCTGATACATTGTAAAGGATGTGCACTGATGCGTATATGCCCTCTCTTATACAAGTGTGCATACACACATACAGAGGCACGCATCAGGCTAATAGAAAGCAAATTTCCAGAAACTCTCCCAGCAGTTACAATATTTTTTCCCTGATCACACAAAAAACACATAGCTAAGTCTTGGAAGTGAGAAACAACAGCTCTCAATTTCAGAGATGTTTTTTTTATGGATGTTAAAAGTATTCCTAAGCTATAACTAAAATAATCTCCAAAGGATTATTTGAAGTAGGAACAAAATAGTTCATCTGGAGGATGATTGCCTGCATTGCCTGAGCTAAGACAGAGGGAGAAACTTCAACTAATGCCAGTCTAAACCAGGGTTTCTCAACCTCAGCAACTTTAAGATGTGGGGACTTCAACTCCCAGCCATCCATGCTGGCTGGGGAATTCTGGGAGCTGAAGCCCCCACATTTTAAAGTTGCCCAGGTTGATAAACACTGGTCTAAATGAAGGGAGAATTCTATGGAAACTGATGTTGCAAGAAGATGCAAAGTCAGCACTAGACACTAGATGGCGGGAAGATTTAGCCTAAAGACTCATGCCATCAGGAATAGATGGAATTTGGCATCAGTAGGTGTAACAGAGGTGAAAATTATCCTTCTCTTAGGCACAGCCATTCACTGATTCTCCAGTGATGATTCCCCCCTTGCTTCGTTATTTAACATCTATTTTTACAAAGAGGAAGGTACTAAGAAATTTGCTCCGTGAAGAGAACAATTTGTGCAGATTGCAAGATTTTATTATTAACAGGACAAAGTCAAGATTTCTCAAGTCTCTTGCTACACAGTGCTCTTCCACACTTAGCTGGTTTCAATACTTTCAAACAAGCAGCACAGCAACAAAAGAGTAATGGAAACAAGGGGGAATACTGAGAAAGTTGACTGAATTTGAAAATATTATAACTAAAACACTGAACATTAGTTAGGCACAATTTATAATTTGTTAGTGAAATACAACTTAGAATGCGAAAAAGACTGTGATGAAATGGATGCAAAATTTGAATATACAGGCATAGCTTGTTTTATTGTGCTTCACTTTATTGCGTTTTGCAGATATTGTGTTTATCAAGCAGCATCGCCTGCTACAGAGAAATCTTTTGTGAAAGGAAGAGTCCATCGATGCAGCAAACTTCACTGCTGTCTTATTTTAAGATTTTTTTAAATTAAGGTATATACATTTTTTTTTAGTCATAATGCTATTGCACACTTAATAGATTATTGGGAAACCCAAAAATCTGTGTGAGTCACTTTACTGCAATATTTGCCTTATTGAGGTGGTCTGGAACCGAACCTGCAGTATCTCTGAGATATGCCTGTAGTTATAGAGATGGAACACTGGGAATGTCAATGAAAAAAGAATATTAAATTTACCTCAAACATTTTACTTAGAAAAATTGGCACAATATGTTTTACCACTGGTACATTACTCCAGTCTTGATTGCTAGTTCCTTTTCTGTGAAATGCTGGAAATGTAATGGACAGATTGAATCCTTCCATGTGTGGTGGTAATGTTGCAAAGCTTCAACAATAGTGGAAAATAATTCATTGTAGACTGGAACAAATTTTGAAAATCATAATCTCATTTATCATGAGATATTTTTATTAAACTTCACTAAGCCATATATTTCTTCAAAATATACTCAACTGGCATTGCATATATTAACAGCTGCAAGGATTTTATGCACTCTTTATTAGAAAAGATATTTGATCCCCTCTATGGAAGAATGGCAAACCAAATTTATGGGAGTATGCTTCAATGTCTAGAATAATTCCGTATCTAAAATGTAAATCTGATGTAGAATTCACTTCTATTTGGAAACTACTGTTAGAGTATAATTCCAAATTTGATATATAATCTATATAATCATATAATTTACAGTATTAATGTATTATCTGTTCTTTTTCTCTCTTCTTCCTATTAGCCAACTGTTTTTAAAATTTAATGGACGTGCTTTGATTAGAAATTGAGTATGAAATATCTTACAGCATTTTAAGCTTTTAATGATGTATTAGAATATGTTAGCCATATGATATTTTAGATTTGTTGGTTATCCTCCTATATTTTGTTTTTATTGAATTTTTAAACTATCTATTGTTTATATATTTTTTAAAAAATTGTACTTCTTTTGGCATTATATTTTCCTTTATTATTTTACAATTATAATATGTAGCTTGTCAAAATAAATAAATGAGGGAAAATTCTCCAGTGATCAGCCTACAAGGCCCACCACCTTCTTGTATGTCCAGCTGTGACTGTTTCAGAGAGCTTTGCACACACTTAGCTTTTGGATGGGGCTTAGCTATTTTTCTCTTTATCACATCCAAAATTACAGCTGGGCAGCAGTGTGGTAAGAAAGTCATGCTAGTTTAGGGTGGCAAAAAATCAGGAGAAGTCAGGAAGCACTTTTTCTGCCTAATACATGTTATTAAAATGCATCAGCAGCAGCTCACTTTATCAGATGGGCAAGCAGATTTTGAAGGGACTCTGGGGGTGCCCCACAAGTTTTCACAGGCTGGATGTAGTCTTGGGGACTCAAGATGCACCCCTCTAGGTTAAAGGAACAGTTTGGATTTGGTTGATGCTCCAAGTGGGAACCCTGTCCCTTATGACTGCTTGGGGGCAAAGTGGGGAGAAGGCTGCTTCTCTGGATCACTGGGAAAGGGGCTTTCCAACATGACCCTTCAGCAGCTCCAGCCAGCACAGCCAGTGATGAAAGATGCTGGGAGCTGTAGTTCATCAGCCCTTGCTCAGAAACCCCAAGGTCCTCTTAAAGAAGATGATTCCTCTACGAGCAAGCACGTAGCAAATCATAGAAGAGCAGGGCCTCCTATAAATTGACCTGAGTAGTTACCACAGAGGGTGTGAGAGGACAGATCTGTGAAGAGGTGGGTGCTTATTTTCATGTACCAAGGTGAATTATACTAACTAGTGGGGATGGTCCTCTTCCTAAGAAGAAGACACGATGCTACTTCCAAGGTAAAGATTATCAGGTAGATCACACCTGGGTTTGGCTTGACAAAAAGGTCAAGTTGTTTATCACTTTTAATCCTGCAGGGATTACAGGGATTATATACAGAAGAAATATTCCTCAGATGGTGTTTGGAATGAAACACAAAAATCTGTCCTCCTCCAACTTGGTGCCCAACAGATGCACTGGCCTACAACTTCCTTCAATCAGTTTAAAATACATTTGGCCAAACCTGGATTTTTTTTCCCAGGGACTTACTTGACCTACATCTTCCCTGATGATCAGTGCAGCACATTCAGAAATCTAGTACTAAATCTATTGTGGGCAACCTACAGGACATGAGTTGTCCCTAATCCTCTATGTGAGGCCCAAGATCATACTGCGAATTCAGTGACAAAATAGTTGGAGGGTGCACATGCTTTGCTTTTCCTGTCCTCGTTGTTTAAAGGAAATCTGAAACAAGGGCTGGAAAAAAAATGGTCCTGCCCATTCCCATCATGTCACCGCCCTCTAATAACATCGCCAGCAGCTCTGCAGCTGGTTGGTGGAGCAAACCGCAGGGAGAAAGTCATGCTTCCCTGATTGAATGACTTAGCCAGAAAATTTATCCTCCAAAACAGAATGGATAGGATGAAAAAAAAGTCTGTAGGAACAAGTGAAGACAAAAACAAGCCACTTTTTCTGCAATATCCAAGTTAAAAACCTTAGGAAAGGTCACCAAAAACCAAATCAGATGTGTCACCTATCATACTGTATGGCTTTGCTCAGTTAAAAACACCCCATCTTGGACTAAGTAGCTCTTGGATTGCTGTATTTCTCACTGTTCCGCCTACTTGCGGTGGCAGGAAAGCCCTTCCTGCTATCAGTGGGAGATTTCCTCTCCTTCAGAGTAGGCAGGTGAGGTGGGAATCTAATTCTGACAGGACTGCAGGACCAGGAGACGACCCCCTCCTCTCACAGCTCTGATCAGTTCACCCTTGACGCTACATCAGCCAAAGAAAGGACCAGAAATGATGCTTATCCTATTTTGGTATGGTTCTACCTTCAGGCATTACTAGCAATGAAATCACAGAGGTGAGTCATACTGAGACAAGGCAACTCCTAACCATGTAATTCATTCCCATCATAAAGTTACGCCACTGAACTGAGACAGGAGGAATGGCCTGCATCTAAAGTTGCTTCTCCCGGACATGATGATCTCCAGATGTATTGGGTCTACAACTTCTAGAATTCCCCAGCCTAGCGGATTAAAACAAGCATCCTGGGAAATTCTTGGAGTTGCAGTCTAAACATTTCTAGCAGGCATCAGGCTGGGAAAGGCTGATCTAAAGGATTCCTGTAGGTCAGCACCAAGCTTGTCTTGATACCTGCTAAAAAGGTTGAGACTGCAACTCCAAGAATTTCCCAGGATGCTCGTTTTAATGCTAGCAAAGAGCATCACTTTACATTATTGAAATATTGGGGATGTTGCTTTGGGTCTCAGAATGCTCTGAAAACCTGGAAGCATATAGAATGGATAGGATAATGCGGGTGTTGCTCATTTATTCATTTATTTATTCGATTCGTATGGCATTTTTATGCAGCATTGGAAAAGTAATCTACCTCCAGTTTGGAGCAATGGATCACTGATATGTTGCTTGTCAATATTTGACTTTTTTTTTTTTCAACAGGGAGGCAAGAAAGAGGACCTTCTCTCCCCTAAGCAGTTTCAGAACAAGTTTGGGTAGGCAACTGCCAGGAGTGCTTGACACACAGGATATCCTGTCAAGAGGGCAATAGGGTGAGCTACGCAGATTACTGATTCCCTTACATCACTGTGATTCAATAAGAGATGCAATGTCCTCCTTGACTTCTTGTTGCTCATCGGCCTGTTCCAGTTATGCTCTACAATTCAGATCCAAAGAAGCTAAGGGCAGAAGGCAGAATTAAATAAGGCGTGCTCCAGCAGTCAGAGGTATGGGAAATGTTTGAGGTCAAAATTGAGCGTACCTAAAATGTTCTGACCTTGGAATATGCTGTTCCTAGGGGGAAACGAAACCATTTTCAGGCCAGATCACTTCTGATAGACAATGACCAATTACAATGGATGTTCTGATGACTGAATGGAACATGCAGAGATTGGAGCTGCTGGAGGATCCACCTACCTCACTGCATCTTCTCAACTTATTGGCTGCTACAGACAACCAATGCCACCGAAGTTAATGGAGGGATCCCCCTTTTTGACTCCCTTACATTCCCTCTTTGTCACTTCCTAGCATGCCTTTCATTGGTTCAACTGATGATCTCAGGTGTGCCATCACTCCTAGTTTGTTTTCTGTTCCACAATACCGTTTCCTTTCTCTTGCAGCAATGGAGCAGACACCATGCCTAGCTCTATGTAGTGGCATCCACAGCAAATCCACAATGATGTCATCCCCCAAATGCCACCATAATGTACTCACAGCCTGATGTCAGACATGAGTACACAAAGTATGGCATTTGTACGATGATGTCATCATACACATTTCATCATTACCCTCCTGGCTGTTTTGTTCCTTTGTTTAGAATGCAGCTAGATCAGGTATGTGATTTTCTAAGAAAGATGTTTTTCTTCCTTTTTTGAAGATAAGCAACAGACTCCATAAAATCTTCTGTAAATTGCTTTGTTATTTTTACTTCTCTCTGCATGCATATTCTGCACCACACAGCTACTCTTGCAGGACTATTTTGATCTCAAAATATTTTGCACACCTCGTCAAATAGCTATCTATCTTTGGTCCTCTGTTTCTCCCTTCCTCCAGTATTCAATGACAGATGTTTTAGATTATGTTATACTCATAGGACCAGATGGTACTATCAGCAGTAAACTGTAGCTTCATATCCAATCCGTGACATAGTATGAAACTATGCCCTGCATAGTTTCATACTGATCCGTTACTAGCAGGATCAGACATTTGCAAAATACACCAAAAAAAGGGCATCATTTGCACAAAAAATGTCAGAGGCTGAGTACTAGGAAAAAAGAACGAGGTTACAATGGAAGGATCGTGGAGTAAACTCTCCCAAATTTCTTTGCAGGGAGAACGGTAGGGTTTGATTAAATAGAATCTTCCACAGTGCAGATGGATTCAGAATTGATGGGAAGTCTAGCGAAGAGCAAAGAAGAACTTTGAAAGACCTGCTCAGGGCAGGGATGTGACTTTCATACTGTCCTTTCTATCGCAATCCCTCCATAATGATGTGAGAATAGGACCACTGAGGGTTATTTCTGTGCTACTCTGCAGCTCAATTTGTGGCAACCTTGAACATGGTGTGCAATTTAACAATAGTTTGGGGGGTGGGGAGGAGGAAGGAAGGAAAGCTAAGTGATTCTGCAAAACTGTCAGCAAGGAAAGAGGGCCACTAGGCACCCAACCAGCCAATCTTTTCACACTCTCTGACGCTGCAGCGTCTCAATACACCCTTTTTCAAAACGCTCCACTCTGAACAGTCCCAGTGCACCCACACCTATTTCCCAGGGCAATTCGGCAATACTGCAGCCTAACAGTCGGGTGCTCTATGGATCTCACATCAGTGTGGCAGGCACTGAGTCACAGCTGAGTCCCTGCTTGTGGGATTCTCCTTCTGTTAGGATAGTGACTTTAAAAGAGAGATGTGTACACACGCACACACACAGAGCAACGTTTAGCCGGTCTTATCACGATGCCTGCATGACAGACAGACAGACAGGAAGAGATGGAAATAGCGATAAAGAGGGCAGAGAAAAACAGCAGTAGAGGAGCAGGGGAGGGGCTGGCTTGTTTTCCTTTTCTCCCATTTCCTGGTTTAGCCCTTGCTGTGTTTCAAGTCATAAGTAACCCTTACCGAGTATGAAAAAGATACACAGTCCGCACTGCCCACAAATCCACACTTCAAACAACAAAGAAGGGCTTGATGGCATCTTCACCTTTCATCTCCTCTCCTAGTGCCAACACCCGGCTGTGTGCACGTCACATATTTTCAAAGTAAAAGCTTTATGAAAAAAGGCAACGAGGGAACTTCAAACAGACGGGGGGAAAATGAAACACCATATTTCAAAATATGGGGAAGTGGAACTGTCTAAAATGACCTCCAGTATGTATGTATGTATGTATGTACGTGCGTCTGTGTGTGTGCGCGTGTGTGTGTGTGTGTATATATATATATATATATATATATATATATATATATATATATATATATACACATACATACACACACATACACACACACACACACACACCCCCACACACACACACGCACATACATATATATTTCCTGCAGGTTTCTGTGAGGTGCATTGTGTTTTTGTATTGTTCATTCATTCATTCCTGACAGTTTGGAAAGTTAAAAAAAAAGCATGCAACACAGAAAGGTGCCCGAAGCCAAGTGAGACCACGGGTTGGTATGACTCAGTGTTGGCTCTCTTCTCCGACAGTGACCCTGCCAGCTTGCAAATTCAACCTTTCCTGAGTCCTGGTTAGAGACTCCAATTCTTGAACCTATCTTTTTCCCATGCAAGGGGCAAAGCACACACTGGGTTACAGTCCCACTCACAAGGGTGGCATCAGTGAGAACTAAATTATTACCGGGATCTTAAATGAAAATCTTAATGGGGAGGTTGATTAGTCTTTCAAAATGCCTTGCTTGCAGAGATATGCCGTTATGATAAAAAACAACAGAAACCCTGAACACAATTTTATATTTTACATGGAATTGGAACATTGTCTATCACATTATGCTCTCTGACCCCAGGATCTGAATGTAGTTTTTTTTTTTTTTTAAAGAGCAAAGTTTGGTGAGAAGAAAAATTTTGTGAATTATCTCCCTTTATAACAAAATGTTAATTCTTTATTCTTCTTCACAGATTGCTTCTTGGCAAATTCGGGGGGGGGAGGGAGGGGGATGGAGCCATATTAATTGGTTGCAGTAAAACAACAAAAGATCACTGGGATGGTCTCCTTGGGACCCTGCGATGCAGAGCCAACCTTTTACTAGGACTGTGAGATGGGACCCAGGAAACTATACATCTGGTTCCAGCTCTGAATACCAAGGGACAGAACACCACAAGGAATTGGGGCTGAATTTAGCTTGGGAACTTTAAGTAAGGTACAGAGTGAGCCAGGAAAAAGACCTTTGGCTGTCTGCAGTTTTGCACCATTCCTGTTCTGAAATCTAATTTATTGTAGCATCGGATACAAACAACGAAGCAGGCTCAGAGCCTCAAAAGGTTATGCAAACATAAAGGACTTAGTCTTTATAATGGCCACCAGATGCTGATTTTTCTTCTTTATCCACTTAACATCAGGGCAGATCTCTTTCACAAATTATTAGAGATAACAAAACCTGTTTTTTGACTTCTACCCGCCCACATTCTGGCACTCTTATGTTTGGGATGCTTAGTTACAAAAGCCTGTGTGTGGGGATTTTTACCATCATTTCTATTACTATGGGTCCTGTGTTTACTATCTGCTATTGGAAGGTAATTTTCAGCTAACCGCTTGCTCATTCTGTTCCCATTCAAAAGGAGAGCGGTCATCTCATTGTTCAAGGATCGAGAATATACCAGGCAGGACTTGTTTTGTGTTTTTGATTGTTTGATTGTTGTGAGCCATCTAGAGTCATTGAGAGTTGAGCAGCATGCAAGTTTAACAAATTATTATTATTATTACTATTATTATTATATCATTATCATTATTATGGTTGGTTGCACAGTCAGCCAGATGTTTAGGCTGGATTTGGCATTTTTATCTGCCTATCAAGTCCTTCCCAAGGACCTGGGATAAGCAGATGTTGTTGTTTCATGGTGTTAAGGGTATTGTTGCAGGAACAAGTAAAGCTGCCTTTTGCAATTGACTGATGGTGATGATGATTCCTCAAGATTCAATACCAAGGTTAGGTAAAGATTTTCTTGAGCTGAGCTCAGCTCCTGGTAACTACAAGAACAGATACACATTGTTCTTTGGCACCAAGACCAATATAATTTTCCACTGCCTTCTTTTTGGGTGCCTCCCCCCACCACCCCAGAGCTCTGGGATTTTCCTGGTGTCCTCCTATCCAAGTACTAACCAAAGTCAACTACTTTTCAATAGACCTGTGTCCTGCACTATAAACACGATAACCAACAAAGTACTTGGATACAGCACATGGCATGGCAAGGAATGCATTTTTTTTCAAATCCAAGAAGGGAAGCAAAAGTCAGAAGAGATGACTGGTGTGAATGAAGTTTCTGGTGCAGTTGTGAAGCATTCTAAGGGTGGGTGGGTGGGAGAGAGAATGGAAAGACTCTTACTGCGTTTGCTTTTGTCTTTATTCAAGAGCAGCCGCAGCTCCTGTTCCTGTTTTCCAGGGACGGTCTCTTGGGGCGGGGGCTCCATCGGCACCTGTGCAAGAAGAGAAATGAAAAAAATGAATGGACACACAAGACAAGGGCTGGCCATTTCTTCAATCAGGAAGAAAGCACCCAACGAATCTGGCTCAGGAGGAGAAGATTCCCCAGTTCCTAGCTCAGGGGAGCTACTGATGGCCGCTGACACCTCTCTCAGGACAGGTGAAGAACATCTGAGTCCACCCCATGCTGTCACAATGCCTCAGTGGGGAGGTGTTGGGAGAGGGGGTCACAAGCAAAGCCAAGGGACAAGCTGCATCTAGTCACAGACAGGTCAGCAAAAAGTTTACAGGAGTAGATTTGGTTGAGGATGTTGTGTGCCTCTGCAAAACTGAGCAAGTATACCAGGGCAGCTGGAAGGATAAATAGCTTAAGGGGCTTCCTAAGATGACAATGGTCTTATGGTCAGAAAGGAGAGATCAATTCTAGCTATCAGAACAAAATCCTGTCAACTAATTTGGTCCTAGTAGCCAAATGCACCTGTAGGCTGGAGATCCTCCAGAGGCATCCATTAAAAGCTACAAAGTTGTCATGATGTCATCATTTGACCTCCCCATTCCTGTGCTCCCTTTCAGCAATGTGGGAAGTCTGTGGGACATGGGAGATGTCTAAGCAATGGCAGTTCTTCTTGCCAGGGCTGATCCATCACTAAGATGAAAAAGACTACTGGCTGATAGCATATGCTTCCGTTCCTATAAGTAATTCTAAACTTCCTTTCCCAAACTGATGCCTGCCAGATATTTTGCCCATCATCCCCATCACTGGCTATGGTAGCTAAGACCAATGAGATACGTTGTTCAAGCATCTGGAAAGTACCAGGTTGGAAGGGGCATTGCAGGCATTCAATTCAAGTGAAATCATGTCTGAAGGTCTGGTTGCAAGTTCTGCCTGCTAACTTGGAGATCCCATAACTGCCTCTAGACCCTATTCCACAGCCAGTTCTTATGATGGCTAATGAGTAATTCAATAACCTCTGACACTGGCAGGAGTCCTCAACTCCTATGTAAACAAAAGTTCAAGTCAGTTTAGAGGTTTTTAGTCTACAAACCTGAACCTTGCCAAGAAACTCTGAGCTGCTGTGAAGGGGTTGACATATTTGTCAATTCTATACCTGTATAATGCTGGTTCTATGATTCCATGTCAATGAATTGTTTGATGTGGGTTTCGTGTTAAGTCCATGTCAATTTCATGTTTCTATATCAGTCTTTTTCCATGAAACTTAAAAAAAAAATCAAGACAAAGCTGGACCTGAGACTGTCTTCTCCCTGGATTGTATCTGTACTCCCCCACCCCTTACTTCCCAGCCTGACCCTAAGAAAATATAATGGCTGCACTAACCCGCAAGTGCGGGCGGGTAAGTTGTTCCACTTGCTGTTGATGCAAGCTTGCTAGGAAGAACTGGTGTTGCAGCTGCTGTGTCTGCTTCAGGGCCAATAAGGCAGTATCTGGGCCGGGTTTGGCAAGACGCTGTCCAATCCGCAGGTCCATGGGGATGGTCTGGGGAACCTGCAGGGAGACGCAGAGCTTCACAGCACCTCCTGAAACACAAGAAAAGACTTGTCAATACCTGTCCAACCTGATTTCTTGATGAAAGCCTAACTTCTCTGAGGTTGGATCAAGTCATGTTCCACATTAGAGTTTTCTTCTAGAACCCAAGCTCTTCCCACTCCAACAGTTTGAATCACAAATGCGCTAGTGCCACAGAAAGCTGCCCAACCTTTAAGTCCCACTCTCCATCTGCAATGCATAGCAACCAGATCTCCTTCATTCTAGATAAAGGTGCTTGGAGTAATTTGAACTCAGTGAATTCTCATTAATCTGATCTGCTGTTCCTAGGCTGATATGCACATCAAAGAACTTCAAAGCTAACAGAGGAGGAAAAATGTACCAAACTGAATGTGTAAGTATGTACTTTTGGATTTAAAAAGCAGGTGGCAGCACCTGGCTGATCTAGTCTGGGTTCAGACACCAAGCAGGGTTGGGCCTGGTGACTTCTTAGATGGGCGATGACCAGGAAATTCCAGGGATTGTGTCTAGACTGGGAAGCTGAAAATCTTCCCAGAAGAGAAGACAGCAGAGTTGCTAAGAAAACTGCAGTCACTCAAGGGCCTCCTTGTCTTCTTCCTTTACTTTAGAATAAAACACATTTACCAATATTAGCCATTACAAAAGAACGTATGTCTAAATACCATTTTTAAAGGAAAAAATATGCTCCAAATTTCCACATCTTGAAATTGGAAATAGTAATTTTCAAATTAAACACTGCCCATTAGTTAATATGGAAGTGGGACTTAGGGGTCACATGAATGAGTAGAAAACCAATGAATGAACTACATTCTACCCAAACAAGTTCTAAGTCGGCCTCCAGATATGTTGGTCTACAACCCTCTCACCTTCAATCAAAATAGATGAATGTTAAGTTCAGTGCATCTGAGTGTACACCAAGTTGGGGAAGGCTGTTCTGTACATAGTCTCAGTTAGTCAGGATTTAAATTAAATGCTCTACTACGTACCTCAAAGTGATCATTTTGGAAAAATGAGACTTTCACAGCACCATGGAGCGAAACATTGCTGAAACTCACATATATCAAAAGGTTTCAAACCATCTTAGAAGGTCTCAGCAAATCCAATGGGTTTTTAATGTGTTACAACCGTTAATTGATAAGGTATTTGTATCTGTCTCACACGTAGATGGAATCTGCCTAACTGCCCTACCTTTTGTCTTCCTCTCTTCCCAAATTAAATCCTACATCAGCCGAGTCACTCTACTGCATCTGCTGGTGAGCTGCAACTTACAAAAGCTTATGCCTTTTAATGAAATTTGTCAGTTGGAAAGGGTGCCCCCAAACTTTCAATTTTTTTGGTACTACAACCTAACACGGCTCTCCTCCTGCAATGGCCAAATTACATACAGTCATGGTGAGGCTCAATACAACTGTGCGTGTACCGAGAAACACTTGCTTGAATAGTTTTTAACATGGGGAAAAAAAATCTTTAGGACCAGTGAAAGAAGTACAAGTGTTGAAGGCACAAGTGTTGCACGTCACTGTTTTCTAGAAAGTAATGTATCGGTCTCGATCTTGATTCTGCCAAGACAGTTACAAACCAACTAACCCAAACATGCCTCACATCTTGGACGTGAACAAATTTACACAAACAAACAATGTAGATTTTGCACTAGACGATTAACTACCTTCATGCATCGTTATCCAGCTTTATTTTGCATTGCAGACAGTTTTAAAATAGTGATAGCCCATCTTTCCACCAAAAGACCTTTATGATATATATATTCCAATAAAGCCAAGGTAACATACAATCAAACACCCACACATGTGCACACACATATCAAATCACACACAAACAAATTACCAGAAGGAAAATATGTAGGCAGCTAATACCAAAAAGATCATGCTATTACTTGCCCCAAATTGTAACAAATAAAATTGTTTTCACCAGTTGTCTAAAAAACAGCAAGAGAAATTGCAAGTGAACATCTCTGGGGAGGGTATTTAATTTTACAATTAAAGCATCACTACAAAGAAGGGCTTTTCTTTGACAGGTATCCCTTAACTTGCTAAAGACTATGACACTTAGGAGAAAGCTTTAGGAGATCGTGATCCTAGTGACTGAGCAGCGTCACATACACTGAGAAAAAAAAAGATGGCGATAAGGCAAAAATATGGATCATTGATTGACAGGCATTGCAAGTGGACAGGAAAACACAGCTTGAAGCCAGGAAGAAGTGAGCATGAACACTGGTGGCAGAAAAATCCAGACCTCATTTTCTAAACTCAATTTCCATCCTTCTTATTTATTTATTAGATTTATATCCTACTTTTTATTCAGGAGCTCAGGACAGGACTCCCTCCTCCTCTTTCTCTCCACAACAACAGCCCTATGAAGCAGCTATGATTGAGAGTGTGTGACAGGCCCAAAATTATTATGTGGGCTTCCATGGCTGAGGGTGGACTGGATCTCCCTGCTCCTAGTCCAACACCTTCACCTCTACACTACACTGGTTCTTGAAATGCTAGCTAAAAGATAGCCTGGAAATCTTTCAAATCAACTAGTCTATCAATTAGCAGCCTGGAGATCCAGAATCACTATGCATAGCTGCTTCCTAAACAAAACTGCTCCAATCCCCTCCAAAATTAACCAGGCTCCAATCTTTCTTAAATCTTTGAGAAAGATTAAAATGAAATAAAAGATACAGTCTTCCTCAAATCCAGTGAGAATCTTAGTGAACTGACTAAACAGCACATCTATGTTGTTTTTTTGGCAACAATACCAAAGGAATTTGGCATTATATTCTTTCAGGATTTTTTTTTAACTTCTCAATTTAGCCTACAGCTCTGGTGGTTTCCCATCAAAATACTAAGCTTGTCTGATCTGGTTTTTCCAAGATCAACCATGGTCAACTAGGTGTTGCTACCTACCGTAGTGGGACAGGCTGGAGAACGGTTATTAACCTCCTTCTCCCCCCCATCCTCTAGGCATTTAGCAGCCCATTCTGTGCACTTCAACTATGTCACATTATACCCCAGCTAGAAGATGACTTGGGAATCACATCTTTCATTAAATAAAATAGTTTCCAGCCACTGTGATTAGAGAGATAAAGGGGAAAGTATTAAAGACAGACTGCTCTTTCTAAGTCATTTGCAGATTCTCTTGCTTTTGGACAATGGGCATTTCGGGAGGCTGAAAATGGCTTGTTCTACTTTAGAGAATCTGAATTGTGGGTGGTGGCAAACCAATGCACCCGGTTATCCTGCTCTTACTCCCATCAACTCCAACAAATTCTGCATAAGGAGGCTAGCTTAAAATTCCACCCTGCAAAGCAAAACCACTAATCACATCGTTTCCCTCCAGACACTTAGAAACAAGCCCACCAAACCACCCTGACAGCAGGCAAAACACTTGCTTTTATAATTTCTGATACTATCTGGCACTTTTGCACTCCACAGATCCTTGGGAGAACAGCCAAAGTGAAAACAAACACACAGGCACCCACATGCACATATACCCATATAAATATCAGCCAAACCAAAAGAAATAGGCAGAAGAAGAGGGTACCACAAGAGGAAAAACAGAACCACCCTGGCTTTGTCCAACCATCAGGCTGGCTGGAGGTTCGTGTCTTTATTAAGTTAATTCCAACTTGCCTTGGTGGGTTGTGACAACAGTAGAAGTAGGCTGAGGGAGGAGTAGAAAAAAAGCTTTTTTAGAAAGAAAGAAAACATTTCTAAGATCAGGAGAACCCTTTTTCCCAAGGCCAGGGACATTATTTTCTGTCCTTTCCAAATTAAATTAATTTTATTAAGGATTGCCTGCCATCAGATCACTCTCTATACAAGAGGCCTCTGATATGCCTCAGTATGAGCTGCTGCTACAGACCAGCCTGTTTCCAATCAGAAGGAATGCTCATAAAATGAGGTTAAAGATCTGCTTTTCATTCCAGGACTAAAGACAGGTTTCATTCTCTAGCCTGAAAATAATGCCCCTGAACTTTACTTTTGCTCCTATCTGTGAATGGCTGCCATTCATTCCAGTGGGAGAAAACAGCCTGCTGTGATCTGTGGAAGAAGACTTGTGTTTGTGAGAGAGTCGTGATTGCAATGGGCAACATCTATCTGCAGAACAATATAACAATCTTTGCTATGCACACAGATCCATTTACAGAAGGGACGAACAAGGCTTGCTAGCTGTGCCTATGCTTTGCAGGTAGGACTGAGCAAAGACCCTCTGAAATTTGGAGGGCTCCTGCCAACCTGTTCTGAACGACACTGGCCAGGTGTCAGCCCTCCTACAAAGCGGATTCCTATGTGACCAGGACATTTCTGTAGTTCAGACAGAAAAGTCTGTCTGACTGCAGCTCCAGTGAGATTATATGGGGCTTGGGCGGAAGAACCATGTAGATGTAGATCCCTTTGCTTTGAATGGCTTTGCAGAAAAAAAATTGGCCCCTCTCTGTCCCAATGTCTCTTAGCCTACCAGAGTCCACGCAATAAGAATCTCTTGCTTGTTCTCTCCTTTGCCCACTGTATTAATCCCACCAAGTCAAGCACTTTACCTTTCTTTTCTTTTTTTAACTTCCCAATTTAGCCTATAGCTCTGGTGGTTTCCCATCAAAATACTAAGCTTGTCTGATCAGCCATGGTCAACAAGGCATTGCTACTTACTGTAGTGGGACAGGCCAGGGAATGGCAGGTCTTGGATTTTCTTAAAAGAAAAAAAAAGAACTTGCATGCCCATATTATTCCACGAGGACATAGAAAAAGAAACTCAGTTTCAAGTAACTCTATGGATACATCCATATATATATTTTCTCAGAAACGATATGGAAGTGATTTGTATACAGAACCCTTCTTTGGAGATTTTTTTTTCATTCTCAAGCCTAACCTACAGTCCTGGGATTTCCTGCAGTCTCCCACTCAAGACTACCCAGATCCATCCTTGTTTAACATTTTCAAGATCCAACAATGTTGGCTGTGTGCTGCCCTAACTTATTTCTAAATTAGCAGTAGGTCTTGAGTTTAGTTATTTTTCTTTCTGCTCTTTATGGCAACGGGTCTGAAACACCAAACGGGAATGCTCTATGCTATAAGCTCAAATGAACAAAAATGTTATAGCCTTCTTTTAAATCTCCTCTTAAGATGGTGTGCGTGTGTGTGTGTTACACCCATACAATGCACAACAAAGCTCAACTGGTTTTCTTGGAGGGAGCAATTCCGAATTTGAAAATGCAATAGAAGAAAAGCACGGATTTACTTTTTTTTCCTGTCAGTCTCTTCTCAGATTTCACTTGAGAGTAACTAGGTGTCCCCCACTGCCCCCCACAATTGATCATGCTTGTTTTGCCCCCCCAAAACGCCTTAGCAATCCCCATCTATAGGCACATAAACACTCCCAAGAGTTTTTTCCCCCTCCTCACAATTGCCCAGTCCTGCAACGTTTTCCTCTCTAGGAAAAGCAGCTTCTAGTTTCTTGTTACACATTTATCTGAGTTCTGCCTTTAAGATAAAAACAGACTCGTACTTAGTCTCTACATGCTGCGGAAGGAGGTGGGGAATAAAGTTGCAGTGGGCTGAATCCGCTGGTATGAATGTGGGAACGATTCTCTTTGTAGATGCTCAGCTGTATGTATGAACATGAATGTATACTCATGACAAGCAGAAAACTAGTTGAAGAAAACATCTTAGTTAGGCTCTCTAACTTTCCAGTTCCCACAATCAGATGATATGATCAGCAGAAAGAAATAATGGTGCTTTTCTGGCAGACTTTCTCGCTCTGCTTCTATGCATGTTTAGCGGACAGGAGCTCCGGCTGAATTCATTGGACTTTACCTTTGCTAGTAAACATGCTAGACCATAGCCTGCATCTTTAATTCATTATATAAGAATCCGACATCTGAACCCTCCCTTAAAAGAAGAAAGAAAAAGTAGCAATTGTGTATGAAGTCTATTTTTACTAGATCGCTTTTAGTGCGGATCGCGAGTACTGCAAATCACTTCAGGAGTAGTCGGTTGTGCCGAACGCCGATAGATGCCATGCGCATTTTAAATAAATAATTAAGTCACGTGTTAGCTTTCTACGTGCAGGGAGCCTCTCCTCCCATAAATCCCTTCCCAACTGCCAACTAACTGCATGAACTCACCTGGCCTAATCCTGTGGCAGAGGTGGAAAGATGGAGGAGGAACAGTTTTTAGTCCCTTCATCTCCCCATCTTTCCCAGTGATGGTTACAAAAAGGGCTCCTTTCGTCATGTCCCTGGTTCTGTTTTGAGGGTGGTGGCTTAATGAGGCATTTTGCCTCCTGCAGATTCTCCCAAGAACAGCTGCTGCCCGGGGGCCAGGGCCTGACAGCCAGCTCTGCGCACCCTTCCACCTCGTGGATTCCTGGAAATTCTCTTTTCTCTGCAGCTCCCCTCTCTCTTTGCTGCATTTTTGGAAAGGGGACCAGACCGATGCAGAGTGGTGGCAAAGGGAGAAAGTGACTGTTCATTCTCTTGGTCCTTGGCAAAAGGTAGAATATACTACCTTGCTTCGGTCACTTTCATTTTTAAAGGTGACCTTTCTATATACCCCAAGACAGGGTTTTTCAAACTGGGTTCTGCAGCAGCCTAGGGTTAAAACCTGACAGGGTTCCACGAGCGACTAAGGGGAAAAAAGTCAAAGAACTTTAATTGCACACATTTGCATACATAAATCACAAGTTTTGTTTTATTGAGAGTTCTCTATCGCTAGAGCTTTGCCTGTTGATCAGGGGTTCCAAGGATGTTGTTTTGTTTTGTTTTGTTTTAACTAACAGGTTCTGCAGACTGACAAATTTTGAACCCCCCTGTCCCAAAACATGGAAAAGACATGCAAGGCCAGGTAAAGAGCTGGAAAATAGAAATAGGTCAAGGTTCCAGAGTCACACATTTCCTTTTTCCTATCTACTTCCCAGCCTGTGAATGGAGCACAATCCAAATTTAGAAATGGCTGAAGAATACACGCCTTGTTTTTGCCAAACACTTGAGCTGTCATTCTACATCAGGCTGTCACCAATACTAGGAGAATGGGGATCTTAGTCTTCCAGAGGCCACTGCGCTATGAATGTCAGCGTTGCTCCCTTTTGGCTGGGGCTTCTGGGAGTTGTAGTTCAGCAAGATCTGAAGGGCCACAGATCCCTCACCCCTCGTAGGTAGCTTTTTGCTTTCAACAGCAATCAACTGCCCCACAGAGATCAAATGCTCAGTGAGAAGGCCATCACTGTTGTTTATCATTTGTCCCTAGGACTTGCTATTCAGAGACTTACTGCTTCTGAACATGAAGGATTAGCAGTAATCAATAAGTTAAAACAGGAATAAATTACTGTTATGGAGCTGAAGGCTTCACCTGACCTTTGATTAGCACGTTGGAGGCTGGACTTCAAAAAGTGATTGGGACCAGAACAAAAGATCATTTTCATTTCATTTAATTAATTATAGTTAGCATGTACACTTATCACACACATATTTTATCTTCCTCCCTTTCTGTCACAGTAAAAATCACAATTCAGGTAGCAGCAAATGTTGGTGAGGTTCCGGAAGGCACCAGGTTGGTGGGGTGAGGTGGGGAGAAGGTCAGCTTTGTTTTAAACTAAGCAAAACTCTGATTTCATTGGTAAGCAGACAACATACAGATGCAGGAAAGGTATTTCCAGACCAGTCTTTTGTCCAATTGCTATGAACCTTCTGGGGGAAGGAGAGGCTGTTGGTTCCAGGTGTCACCTCACATTTCTAAACCTACCAGGTTTTCTAATGGCTTAGTTAGATTCCTTATTGTGGAAAACCTATTAGGGAGAAAAACCCAAGCCCAGCCTGGGGACAATTGCTTCTGATTGTGCAAACAGAGAAGCAAATAAAATGCTGCCCATCGCTACAGTCAGTGGATGATGGAGGGAAGAGCTGCTTCTCCTTTTGAAAAGATGGGGCAAAAGCTGTTGGGATGACCAGTTTTGACAGGCTAAGAAAGATTAATGTCTCTCCTCCAAAGCAGCCTATTTATTACCATCAAGATCTGCAACCTTTCCCTGGTTGGGACACAACTCTGTGTGCCCATTGCAGAAAGTATCTTTCAGTGCACAGGCACTATCCTGGAAGGAAGTCTGCAACGTGGTTGCAGAGCCGTGGCATCCTACAGGGGCACGGTGCCCTTTAATACCTAGCCCCACTCTTTGGCAAGCAGGGCAAGGGAGGAGGCTCCTGTTGCTGCTGGCCTGGCCTTGACGCGCTCTCGATGCACTTGCCATCTCCTGCAGAGAACAGCCAAGCACCTTGGGAAAGGAAGACAGCAGGCAGCGTTTCCCCCCGCAGGATGTGCCGGGTTCCGACTGCAGGCTGATTTCATCAGCGCAGGGAGGATGCAACATCAGTGCCAAGGGAAGCAGGAACAAAGATCAAACACATATGAACACCTAGGTCCAATTAACACCCATTTGCATAAGCAGGGAAGGATCTCCCAAACTGGTTGGTCTGGAAATTCAATGCAAGCCCAGCTGGAGGGAATGAGGCAGCCCATTCTACTGCGCCTCAACTCCATCACGAGAACTGTAACGGCAAATGTGTCCTTAGCATATGCTGCTGTTGTCATCGTCGTCATCATCACCACCACCACCATCACTTATTAAACTTACATGCCCCCCAACTCCCAACAACTCTGGGCCATTATTGCAAGGGCCAACAAATGCACCACTGCCATTCCCTCATGGGCTTGGATGACCCTAATACCCACACCAAAGGTGAAAGACATCACCACAGGGTATGTGCATGAAGTTTTTCTAGGGTTTATCATGCAATCACATTGTGCTATTGCACCACATCTGAAAACTCTTTCAGCCAGGATTGCATGTGGGCCACAATCCGCCCACTACATAATCAGATACAGGCACTGAGCCCAGTGTTTTATTAAGAATTAATTTTAAAAATGGTGGGGAGTAAATCAAAAATCCATCTTGTATGCATGAAAAGCCCATTGACATCAGATCAGGCAGATAAAAGGCTAGCAACAACATCAACATGTGAAGGCATGGAACAATAGAAGAGCCTATCATCTGCAAATTAATTTCCCAAAACAGCACCAGATTATCTGATCCTAGTCTAATGCTTATCTGTGCAACAATGATATATAAACCAAATATACAGAAAACACGGTGAATTTTTAAAAGATGATCAGAACACTGAGACTGGGATTTGGAAATGATGGAAATGCACCATGTAGATCATAAGGAGGAAAGGCAAATACATTTCTAAAGGGAGAAAGTCCCAGAAATGGAGAGCCATCTCTGAGAAAGATTCCTTGGTACATACTGCCTTCATATTAGTTGGGAAGAGGGAAGTTAACTCAGGGGTACTGCTTGATTACAGCCTGTTGACAGTCCTCTTCTGTAGAATGACAAAAGATTCAGGAACTCTTATCTTCTTTTGTAACTTTGACCAACCTCTGCCCAAATTTTTCCTTGTAGGAATCCTGTGCCAATCAATTGATCAAGGTGTGAGAATGAAAGAAGGGCAATAAATGTCCTTCCTTATGGGAATCCTGTGCTTTAAAAATGAAGGAAGGCAGACAATGCACTTCTGAAAGCTTTACACCCCACCCAATCCATTTCTCCAAACAAGAGCCCTTCTCAGAGATTTTAAAACAAGCTTCTACAACATTATACCTTTCGGACGTTGTGGGCCGATGCTTCTGAGAGTGCCAGTTGGGAGAAGCTATTATGCTACAAAGTATCAAGGGTGGGATTTTCTTTTTAAGCTACTTTGATGTCACACTGTAGCCTGGTTCATACAACACACTAAGCCATGTATGGTAGTTTCTCTGATGTGATACAACATGTGAACCCAGACAAATGTGACCATACATAAAACCAACCAAGATTTACCATGATGTGAGAACCCTGCCAGTATGGTTCTACAGTATCCTTAATCCATCTGTTAATCCCTGAAGGCTCAGCCACGATTTCTCATATGCAATGTTCCCATCATTCTTTCTTTTGGCAACAACCCCAATACCTTTAATAGCAGCTTGTTCTAGAAACATTAGAAAGTGATCATGCTAATTTCCATCCTGGGAAACAACTCCACCTTCTAATATTTCCAGATCGAGTTTCTGTTACCATCATGGGAAGGAGCAAGTGGTTGACTAGAGTAGAGAATAAAAAAATTGAGGAGACACAGTGGCTGAAGTAAAGAGTAAAATCACCAAAAGCAAAGCAGTCATCCTTTGAGAGGAAAAAGACATTTTTCTAGTTCAGGTCCCCTGTGGGAGCCTTCCCAACTTGGTGCCTCTGTAAGGTGTTGATTCCTAGAATGCTTGGCCAAAGGCTATGCTGCTTCAGCATTCTGGGAGTTGCAGGCTCCACAGACCTGGAAGTGCCAGGCTGAAGAAGACTGTCAAGCCCTCTGCCAGCGGGGAGGCCAGGTGCTTTCAATCACACCCAAAAGACAGCTTGTTCCAAGCATTCCAGTTGAACGGGCAGCATAGGGAGAAACCTTCCAAAGCCAGAAGCTTAAGGGAGATCTGCTACTGGAGAGCAAGTGGACTTTGATCACAGCTGGAAGAAGAAGGCAGGGAGTGGTGGGGAGAAAAAAAAAGCAGCTTTGGATTGCATCTTTTATTTCAGCCTTTGTTCCTGTGCCATTTAGCATCACCTGATCTGCCAATAGGAGCAGGTGGCAGTGGATAATCGTGTCCACCCCTCACCTTGCCTTTTTTTGTAGAGGAAATGGTGGGAAAGAATTGGTTCTTTCTCCTTAAGAGGACAAGTCTGTAACTTGGAGATCTACAGTATTTTTAAAGCCCTATTGTTATGGCCCCTACAGCCTGAGTAATCTAATTACTTGGCAAACCTAGCAACACAGTGGCAATCACAGCTTTAGACATGCCTGAAATTGATCACTTACTTGGCCCTTACTGATCTGGGTTCAGGCCCTGTTTGGGTACTTCAGGTGCCTTGGTTATCCTGGAGGATGGGGGATGCTGGGAGACAGGCAGGAGAACGGGTACCAGTTGATTCTCCTGGACGACCTGGCTGCTTGCAGTGTTACTGACCATAGTGCCTGTCCACAGTTGGGAGGACTGGAGTCTCCCCCCCCCGACCCCCATCCTTTCACACATGGAGCAAGATGATACGGAGGGAGTTGCAGTGTTGCCAGATAGGAATTACCCTAGAAGCACATGACTTCCCCTTTGGCTTTTGTATATCGATGTGATGGGGCCAGATCACAGAAATAATCCAGGTTTTATTTCTTCTTATTTCTATATTATTCAAGGTTAGCAAAGCAATACCTTCCTGAACCATGAAAATAATAGAGTTTCAGAAGTCTTCTGTGAGGTAGTTTTTTAAAATGATTTTTTGGGGCGGGGGGAGGAATGGGGAAATCTAGCAGGACATTATATGAGATGTCAACTGGAGCTGACTTCTGTGTTAGGTAATAGCTCTATTTAGAAGCTGGGCGATCCGTTTTGGAAAATGAGTATTGAATGTAGGTGTAGAGAACCAAAGAGTCTCTCTCCATAATATATAATTTTAGTCTTCCAGTGAGCTAGTTTCCTGATCTGGACTACCCCATATAACTGACAGTAGCTGAGGGGGGGGGGGGGGAGAGGAGGAGGAGGAAATATTAGGGACTGGCAACTCATAGTAATAAACACACTCATAAACAGTGACTCAGCCATTATCTTGCATGACTTGGTAATCTTCAAGGTGGACTGTTGGACTTCAAGGCTCAACTAGCTTAGGAAATTATCTGGAAACTTCACTGAGTGAATAATATTCTGATAGGCTACTCTTAGAAGTGTGAACGCATGTGTATCAGTTTGAATCAATCCACTGCAGGATGAAG
Source organism: Liasis olivaceus (assembly GCA_030867105.1). Taxonomy (NCBI): domain Eukaryota; kingdom Metazoa; phylum Chordata; class Lepidosauria; order Squamata; family Pythonidae; genus Liasis; species Liasis olivaceus. Next base: position 139,811,221 of record CM061348.1, read on the forward strand.
GCCTCTTCACTGAAAGGTCTGGCCTCTAATCTACCATGCTGGTTGAATGCAAGTTGGTAGACAGATGTTACTTGGAGCTGAGGGAGACTGACTTGCTCAAAGTCATCCAGCCAGCTTTCACACCTAAGGACAGACTAGACCTGGGTCTCCCTGCTCCTATTGCAGCACCTTAGTTACTACATCACACTATCACTGGCTGTCTCTCTCTCCAACACACAAACACATGCTTGAATGAATGACTACACACACACACACACAGGAACTGCAAACAACGATAAACAACTATCCAATAGCATGCATTTATGCACATATTACATGATGATAAAACCAGACAACAAATAATACAAGAATTAGCTCCTAATCTGACATATTTATTTTAACCATAAGAGCTCTAAAAATACCTTGCATACCAGAGGCACATTTTTGCAAAGGAAATCAACTCACCTAGTTCGTTAGGACTGTTGAAAAAGATCCAACTTTTACTGAAATTAAGGAATAGTTTATGTGTTTCCTTTTACAATAAGGAAATATGTATCTATTTTTTTATTTGCATCTTTTTACCCATCATTTGGCTTCATGTTCTTTCTGCTTTTTCAAATCCCTCCAAAAATCCATATTTAAATATATACTTTCAGGAATACAGTGGTACCTCGGGTCACGAACGCTTCTGTTCACGACCAATTCGGGTCACGAACAGCACCATTCGCAAAATTTTGCTTCCATTCGCGAACTCCGCATCGGGTGACGAACAGGATCCACGGCCATTTTCCCTGCTGACACATGCAGTTGTGGCTTCCTGTAGGGAGGGGGACTCTCCCTCCAAACAATAACCGCCTCCCCACCCGCCTTCCCATCCTCCATGCCTCAAGCAAGGTTAGTGTTCTCTCTCTTCATACTGTACTGTACTGTACTTTGTGTCATATTTTTGTGGTTTAAAAAAAAAATACATATGGTTCAGAACGGATTAACCGTATCTACACTGAACCTTATGGGAAAATTTGATTTGGGTCGCGACCAAAATCGGTTGGCGGCCAAATTCGTAGGGGTCAGAATGGATTAACTGTATTTACATTGAACCTTATGGGAAAATTTGATTCGGGTTGCGACCAATTCGGGTCGCGACCAGAGTCGCAGAACGAATTAAGTTCGTGACCCGAGGTACCACTGTATGCACTTTTGCACAAAACACTTTAAAAAAGTAAGGCAGGCAGAAAATTGAATGGAATCTACTAGTTGCTCTTTTAATCTTTTAATAATTACAATATATACTAATAATAACAAAAGAATTTTCCTCTGTGTAATTTGCCAACAAAAAACCAGGAATGGACTTTTATGTGAAAGGATATGTGAACTTTTTCTGAAACTAATCAGATTTATGGGCTGACTATGTTTTCAAGTTTAGTCTCTCTTGATTCAAAGCAATGACCATCTACCAATGTCGCTATTTGACTATGATTGAGTAGATCCTAAAGATCTAATCATAAAACAAAGCAGGAATTCCACCCATACCTAGGCTAAAGGAAGGAATAATCTTTACATTACCCTACAAGATGTAGATACAAAAAGTCTGGAAACAAATTCAAAATGCTTCCTTTATTTTCTCAGTACTGACCTCCTTATAGAAATGCCTGGTCAGATCGATTAGCCTTTCCTCAAGATGTGATGGACAAACCATCATTCCTCTGCCAGTACAGCCAAGCCATCCTGCCTGGGAATTCTGGGAACTACAGTTGCAGCACATCTGGAGAACATCAGGTTGGGGATAGGTCAGGCTACCTCTTTCCCTGCTTTTAAGATGAAAGCAAACCATTTTTATCTTGTCTAGCATTTTTCTTGTGAGGCAAGGTTAGTGTTTTAATTAGCCCTGCCTCCTGCCGAGTTCTGCTGCCTTGAACCTGTTCTTAATGTTTTCAGATTAAATAAATTAAAACCACAGTGATGCTTTATTGTGGGTTTTGTATATAGGACTTTTTTTCTCTTTTACATTGTTTCTATCTGCCCTGAGGGTACTTTTGTGCCATGTGCCCAAATATAAATTTTAAAGGAAGCAGATAATGACTAATAAACAACCAAGAGGAAAAAGAGAGGAAAATGGATCCAGCAGGATTTGCCACTTAATAAAGTTTACCAGCCGTTCCTTTTTATAAACAAATCCTAGATCACGGGGGAAAGCCCTCTGCAGCACAAACCAAGGGACATTCCTGCAACATCAAAGCCTGAAATATGGATCCATAAGACTTGAACTGCAAAATTAGTTGACTCTGGCAAATGACAGATTACTGGGGCAAGGGTAAACACACACTAAGGCAGATTTGCTCCACTGTGGTTTTTGAAGCTTAACTCACAGCAGGTGATTCACTGATTTCCTTTTTATGAGGCAGGAGGGTCAACTAGATCTCTCTCCCACCCAGATTCCTGCAGGCTACTGGGAACTTGTGGAGTGAGTTGCAACTGTTCTCACGAGCCTTCGCATCTTGACTTCTCTACTCAGCATGACAGTGACGCACAAGCAGGGGCAATCAGCCTTTCTGGCAACGGGTTCCAAGGCCATAAAGGAAGATGGTGTTGTCCTGAACAGCAGCATCCCTAAAACCTAAAGCTTTTCCCACCAGCATCAACATGCACACTACCCAGAGCCACTGATAATCACCCACAACCTTTTTAAAGCAACAGTAATAATGCAGTGAAAATACAGTGTAGATCATGAAATTATTTTCATAAGTTGTCTACAACCTTGAGCCTGTTGTTGTGCAGGAAGTCAAGTGAAAGGTATTCTAAATAAAAATTAAAAGTATAGGATAGGCAATCTGGGGCCATTGGGCATATTGTCATTCTTAGACAACCAACATGGTGGAAGCCTAAAACCCAGGGCTTTGTTTAACACTCCCCTCAACTTCATTCCTGCAAATAATCACAAAGGTATGAAAGAATGGCCAGAAGTGACTAACAGGCCAAGAGATGGTGGTGGTTGTGGTGGTGGAAGCAGTTTCATCAGTGTGCCTTCTGTTATAGGTAACCATTCTGAAAGACTGACCTGGTCCCCAAATTCCTAATGGTCCATAAGGAAATTCCCCTCTGAAATAGTGCCACGCAGCTCAGTAGAAATCTGCCCCTCCCTATCTGGGCCCTGTGCATTTTGGGCCCACATTTGCAGGCCAGTCACAGTGGGGTGCTAGAAAGGATGGAAAGAGCAGAGCTATCCTCTGATGTAGGTACATGGCCTCTCCCTTCTCTCATCTGCAGAGGCCTCAATTGTTCTCTCCAAGCTACAGGCTACCTCCTCTCACCCCATCAGCCACCTCCTGGAGGGCCTTCTCCGTACCCTGCTTCCTCTCTTCCATTCTGAACATTTGCTTTCAGAGTTAAGACATGAGCATGTCCTTTTCAGATGGACTCCCAAACTCTGCCACATTTTGGTTGGTTGGCATTAGCTTTCAAGGGGCAGCTGTGATGGGCGTATCTACCCATGCTTCTCAAAAGTGTAACATAAGCCTTGCTCCAAGAAACCACGAGTTTCAGCCCTGTCTGGGAACTGCTCAGAGAGACAGCTGTTGCCCCACTGGTCCTTGAGAATAGGAAATACCAAACAGGGAAGGCAATCTCTCCTGTTGGTGGTGGGGATTAGTTAAGTTGTATTTATTTTGGTTTTTTTAGCCCACCCTGCCACTGGAAGCTGAGGATAGGGGCCAACATTTAATTAAATCAATAGTCAAAACATAACTTAAAACCAACAACTAACCACCAAAATAACATCCAGATAGACTGTAACCACAAACACGCCCACACACAAATACACAGACAAGCTTATCAAATAAAAAGGTTTCCTTTTGCTGTGGAATTTTGATACTTGGAGCTTTGTCTGAGAGTTCCAAAGAAGCACATGAACAATTCTGAAGAATGCTTTCTGAAAAGCACCCCAGGGCAGTTAAGTACCCCTGAAAGCCTTTACAAATGATCATTGAGTTTGCTATGTGAAACAAGAAAGAAAAAGTGCAGGGATTTACTCTAAGGTCTAATTGTGTATGACTTACCTAACACTGAAATATCACTTTCTGTGACGGAAGAAATGACAACTTGATCAAGCTGGGGTGAGAGGGGTCACCAGGTGATCTACGGATGCAATCTACAACTCCAGTGATTGCCAACCTTTCCCCCGTTCTTTAAAGCCACTCTGCTTCATTGTGTGGTCAAAACAGTTCACACCTTTCATTACATTTCTTCTTAGAAATGTTCAAACAGAAAACAGATAACAACAGAACACAGGTTGAGGCTCTGTTAAAAGCCGCATCAAGAAACCTCCACAGAATCTTAATCTATGAGGTTGCTGGAATGCTGAGAAAGTTCCCACCCAGACCAAAGTCAATCCAATAAAATATACCTTTTTAAAAGCGTATGGGTTGCTGAAAGCTTCTGTGCAAGATGAAAGCTTGACAACTGTAGGCATTCTTTCTGATTTAGAGGATTGTTTGATCAAAGAAGGGGAGCAGGGGGAAGCCTTAAACTTATTGGGTCTCCTATTTGGTACCAGGTACAGTACTCATTGCTCATCCTTGGTGATTTCTACACCTAATTGCCACACCTTCGACAACTTGATGGTGGAGGCAGTAACTTGATGGTGGAGCTACGACTTAAAAGTGCCATAAGTAGGGTGGGGAACGCAATCTCCTTTGCCTCCAGCTCTTGTTGCTACATCTGCAACAACCACAGCCAAGTATTGTGGTTTCTGCCAGGGACCTCTCTTGGCTTGCCAAGCTTGGAGAATTTTATTTTACTTTTTCCCAAACGAATCATCAAAGCAATAAGCTTGCACTTGCTCTCATGCTCACACCCCCCTACTTTGCTGAGGCTGCAGTCTTCAGCTCAGCCTGTTCTAGATCCCACCTGCTTAAGTTAATGGGTTTACTCCGGAGTTCGGCTCAATCACTAAACTATTAGTTTTCACACAAAACAAACAGTACAGCAGGACTGTGGCAAACAGTACAATATAAACTCCATTCAAAATCTGGTAAAGAAACTTGGACTGGGAGTGAGAAGGAGGAAATTTAGAAAATATGGACAACAGGTTTTCATCCGGCCAAGAAAATGTTGCAAAGTTCCAGGGCAAAGACTTCTATTTATTACATGATATGAAAAAGCACATTGTAAACAGAATCTTACTCCAGTGAGATAAGCATATCAGCTTGTTGCAACAAAGGCCACGGAAGGTTTTATGGAACCTTCAGGTCTATTTTTAGAACTGGTGAAAGTCATTTGAGAGGGCAATTTAAACATTCTAGTTTCTAGTTCAGATTAGTTTCTCATTTTATCTGAGGGATAAACCATCAGACAGATTAATTCAATAGTGTAGGCAAGGAGCTGTATGAAAATATAAGAGTTCACCAAATTTTTGCATTCACTAAGAAGTTATGTTTAAACGTAACTAAAAATATTGCTCCCCATGCATTTAATCATTCTGCCTTCTGCTATATTAAAGGTCCCAGTTTGAAGACCACTTCTGATGGGGCTTCAGAGACTGCACTCCGAACTATCCAAAAGCCCAGACCATACTCCACTGCTTTTAATACAACGGCCAGTCTTTCCTTGAAGACCCCAGCTCCTTTTCTTGAAAGCACTTTGTTTCTTGCTGGAAAAAAAAAAGTTTTTTCTTCCCAGCTATTACACAATGCCTAACGTTTAGCTGGCTGTTTAAGACCTGGTTTTCTCCTCCGTGGTTTTTAATTGTTTGCTTTTTATGATGATTGGGTGCTACTTTATATTTTAACCGTTCCATTGTTCTTTCAGTCGGGAAAACAGTTTCATATGTCTTCAGACAGAAAAGCAGGCAACATATACATGCACCAAATCAAAACCAGACCCAGAGAAGTCTGGGGATCAAGGAAGGCAGTATGTGTGTGTGTGTATATATGCTGTTATATATATAACAGCAAAATCACTTGATCCAGTCTGCTTAGAAAGTTATTTCCAATCAGTTAAGGCCTGCTGCAGAAGTTGAAAATGAGGAAAGATCTGTTGCTTTCCCACCAGTTCAACAGCAACCCCCTCCACCACCACCACGTACACAAACACATTTGCATGGCAACACAATCAGAGCTAGGCTAGTAACGGAAGGACCACAAGGCTGTTTGCATGTCTATTCACAGACAGCACATTGACATTCAGGATGATCCAGCCTCAGTCTCCAGTAGACCATACAAGGCCCTCCTGTCTGAAATGCCAGAAATTCAGTGTCAATACAGGAATCCTGAGTAAGTAGTCTAACTTAGAGTACGGCACATTCCTTGAGTGAAAAGCAAGGAAAAGTCTACTGCTAAGTGCCAGGACTTGGCAGTGCTACAGTTTCTCAGTCTACTGCGTGGAGAAGGAAAGCCCTTAGGGAATTCCCAGCTTGAGGTGGAGAAGCTTAGTCTCTTGGATGGTGTATAGCTACACCTCGCAAGAACATCAAGGAAGGGCCTCTTACACAATTCCGAAGGCAGAATGCTTCTCACTCCCACCCATCAGCAGTTCCTTCCACCTACCTTCTCTTTTTAAAGTAACAGGTTAGGCATGGAGCCTGGGACCTCACCAGTCCTGCCAGAAAAACAGCAGGTGCAACACTTTAAGCAGACTCTTAGTCACAGGGCTGTCACAGTCAACAAAAACCAAAGCAAGCCCACCACGCAGCATGCAGAAGTTCAATAGGCCATTCTTTCTGTCTTCAAACTAGAGTCAAAAGAATGCATATTGTGCAGATAATGATGGGAATAATGTATTTTGATGATGCCAAGGATGAACATTATGTTCAAAATCAAGATAGTTTAAAATGATGATGAAAAGAAATAACTATTTCTGGATTAAAAAAAAAAGTGTGATGTTTACCATGTTCTCCAACCTGTTGATCTCTGGATGGGTTGAGACTACACCTTCCAGAATATCTAGCCCAAATTAGATTGGCCATTCCAGCTCTGGACTCTTGGAATTATAATCTGGGTAGGAAGCAAAAGCTAGATTAACATTTGAATTCTTACGTAACGGCTCCAGGCTTCATCTCAAACAGGTTCTGCACCCAACCTTGAAAAATATTATAACGCTAGAATCAAGCTTTCCTTTTCACTGGGAAGACACATGTTTTGAGGTCCTTCTCTGTCTTGTTTTGGGCCTCTCAAAGTGATAACTTTTTATGAGAGGCCAAATTAGGAACTGAAAGGATTTGTGAAATGGGTTGGTCTTTGTTTTGTCCCAGATTTAGAATGTGGGGGTCAACATCTCCAACTAACTTCTTTTCTTTTTGCAGTGGAGGGGGAGAGGGAGGGGAACCGAGCAATGTGATTTGATCCCTGCACCCATTCAGGATTATGGTTTCCTGTAGAAAACGCAAACATCCTCCCCAAAAAACCAGAGTTACTATTTATTGTATTTATCTCTATCTATCTACAGAGGAGCTATTTGCTAAACAGTGATAGGTCTGCAATCTCAAGTCTGGCAGGTATTTATAGATGCCTTCTTTTGCAACAAATAAGAGTTGTACAGGCGAAGGGAGAACTTTTCTTGTTAATGAATACTGATCTTGGGATAGATCAGAAAGTGGTGAAGCTGGATTCCCCTTCCCCCATCCTTCCCCTCCCCTCCCCTCCCCCACCCCACCCCACCAGGCCACCCCCTTCCCCTGCTTCTACTGTTTCCTCTTTTGAAGCTCTGGGAGGTTTCCTTAACTGAGTCCTTGGCAGGAGGCCCCCTTGGGGCGACGCCATTTCGGGGCAGAGCTAGTGACGCCAGAAGTTCTCCAACGTCAATGAGGCCTCGTGAAAAGCAGGAGGAGGAGGAGGAGGAGGAGGAGTGGGGGAGGAGGGGAGGACTGCTTGGTGTATGTGTCTTGGCTGTGCCTTCTAAAGAGTAAGAATCAGCCCTGTAGATCAACACTATATATGAATAATAAAAATTGGCAGGATTACACCAAAACAGCCCAAAACAAACTTTTTAAAGCAGCGGGTGGGCAGAAGGTGAATCGGAGATCACTAGATAAATTGTGGCCAGGCCTGTAAATGAAGAGGGAGAAGGTAGGGTGGGTTAAGCTACTGCTTCACTGGACTTGAAGAAAGGATCTGGAAAAGCAATTCCTGCACAATATTGTCTGATCAGTGACTAAAGGTGAACCTGATCTAGTCCTAGTGCAGACATAGCTGAGCTGCAAACCTTCCTGCTGGCCACACCTTTGTGCGGGAACATGGATTTCTGTGCTGCGGATTTTCAATCCCAATACTCCATGTGTCAGATCCATAGGGTGCTCTTTCCCCCCAATCCTCTACCTATATTCTCATGAATTCCAGGAATGTCTTTTTCACTTTATACAGAGGTTTGGAACCCACTACCTACAGTTCTTTTATCTGCATGGCCACCCCTAATGGGATCAATATATTCACTTGCTGGCATTCTAACAAATATCTCACCCCACCCATGGTTTAGTACAAACTAGGATCTCAAGGAACACCTCCTCTTTTAGTTCTGGCCATTTTAGTGGTCTTGTCCTGCCAAGTTAAGGGAGACAGGGAGCTACAAAGAAGAGGGCTTCTTGGATGTGGACATTTGTTTATGAAACACCCTCTCCAAAGGCCCATGCCTGGTGCCTTAGTCAATGTCTTTTTCGCCCTTTTCTCCAGGACAATTCCATAGTTTTGTACTCACTTTGGTCTATAAATGCCTGCTATACACTGGAATTTTTTAAAATGATATTTATTCCTTAACTGCATTTTATTCTTTCCATCATTTTACTCATTAGGTTTTTTTCCCATTGTAACCTGTTTAAAGAATTTTAGCTATTGGATAGATTATAAATAAAGAATAACAAGTCCATAACCCATCTGTTCCTTGGGGAAGGGATCTCTCATGGTAAACTAGCAGTGCCTATACAGTACTAAATTCTCTCCCCAGGGTGACTGGGTGCCAACGAAATGATCAATGTGTGGCTTCCGGTGTAGAACAGGCTTACATAGCCCCTTAAGACTGGGTCCTTGCATCAGTAACATGATGCAATATACTGATGTACATCAAGTTGCATGTTGTCCTCTCCCTTCCGGGACCAAATAAAAAAGTCAGCTCTCCTGAGATTGCAAACACAGTGGGGGTAATATTGGGCTTTGCAGTAAATCAGCAAAGATTTCTGACTTCCAACTCTTTATGATAATGACAAAGCATTCCTATCTCTCCAAGCCAGATTATAGCTGTAGCTGAAGATGCTGATCATCCTGTAATATAAAACATTTGGGGGGAGGGGAGATTCCAAGCCACTGTTTTACACTGGGAATGGATGGGCCCCTTTGTAGAAAGGATCTAGAATCAGGAAGAGTCGAGAACTCTACAAAGCCACAGATGATGGCCTCTGGAATCAACTGTGTTATGGGGAGTTCAGTCACCTCCCCTTCAACTTGTTCTTGGATTCAGTTCTTCGTCACGCAGAAGAAAATGTTAATGGGGGAAAAAAAACCCTGACCCAAACTCTAAAGTCTTTGCCAAAGAATAAAATGATTGCAACACTCAATCAACAGAATTGCCCCCTGCCCACTTTTGGGAGGGCTGCTACCATCTGTGCTTTTCAACCTGAAGCTAGTGGGTACCATTTCTTGCCAACTGGGCCAAAATGTTCTGTTCAGAGGGAGTCACACCAAGCAATGAGAAAAGATCCCTGAAGTCAGTCAAATGGCAAAACCGCCTGGGCTGCTCAAAGCAACATCGAAACACAGATACCTCCCTAAGTATAGCATTGTTGGATCGGGTCAAGGCCAATTTTAGTCCAGTTTTTTGTTTCCCAGTGGACTCGCAAGCAGGAGGTAAGACATATCCTTCATCTGCCATATATTTGCCCACAGCTGGTATCTGGAGATACATCGCCTCCAATCAGACCAGGAGAGATGGTTGCGTGCCCACCAAGCAGCGAGCTTTCTTGTGCCAACCTTGCATCTTCTCTTCCCAAAAAATGTTTTGTGAGCCGAGCCTTTCACTATTGGACATCTCTGAGGCCACCCCCCCCCCCCATTCTTCACCACCTGTTATATTCATGTAGTTTGCAACAACTTTGTCTCTACTGATATACAGGGGAGGAAGGACACGGTTGTCCTATAATAGGACATGAAATGTGGACAAAATGCAACCCCCCTTTGACCCACCCACAGAGGCAATTTCTTTTTTTCTTGGAGAGGAAGTTTTCCTGCTTAAAATATTCCCTATCTCACTTTCCTATCTCACCCAAAGCAATTAATAAATTGAAGCAGGATTTTTTCAACAACAAAAAATACATACCATTGAAAAACTAAGACTAAAAAAGCACTCACAAACATATTTCATACGTACATCAGTCCCAAAGGATCCAATCCGGTCAGAAAACAGACCAAATAAAACCAGCCAGAACCAGGAGAAAAGGCCTGGCCTTCTCTTTGTCCTTGGAAATTAAAAGGGATGGGGCCAAATGGGTTCCAGTTGGGAGAGTTCCACAAAATGGAAGCAGCTACAAAGACGCTCAGCTTTGATGGAGGCTGTAATCCCTCTCTACACAAGTAAAAAAGGGATAGTGATCATTTAATAGGAGAAAAAAATATGGTGCGCTCCTCATCATGTATTATCCCTAGAATCACTAGTGAATGCTGCCATTTTCAAGGGACATGACATTGAAAAAAGTGCAATGCTCTATAAAAAGGTTAACATCATTTTCTGCAGCAAAAAATGATGCATGCACGCACACAAACACACAATGATTATTTCCACTTGGAGCATACCATCCATGCTGTACAATGTGCTAGAGTTGCCAACTTGAACCTGGGAATCTGAGCAATTTTCTCAGTCTACTAAGAAAATCACTGGATAATTGTGAGCAAGTCACTCTTCCCAAGATTACCATGTTGCACCGAAAGATAAAGACATCAAGTTTCCCTTGATTGCTGGTGACCACGTGGCTACAGCTATGCAGTTTACTTGGTGACGGTATGAAAATGGTTTGCCACTGCTGCCTTCTGGAATGTTTTTCGGCTTCTCATCTGCAGCCCCTAGTGATCGCTCTTCCAAGTACTAACCAGGCACAACCCCCCTCAGCTTCCTAGCCCAGACAAGGTCAAACATCCTTCCCCCCTGCTGAGACCCCTGGGGCACTGTTTTGTGGAAAACTGGCATGAGATTGTGGAATGATGCTGTCCGCAAGGTGACATCTAGCACTGCCTTCAAACAGTAACACATGCTCTTCTGCTCTTCCCCCCTCCCTCTCATATTTTTATATTTGTAGCACGACAGGGCTTAATAAATACCTAAACCAATTATTTAATTTCAGTTGAGTTCAACTGAGTTTAGTCTTTGCCTTGGCCATTCAAAGGCCAAGGGCTATCCTGAGTCAGATAAAGGCTCTGCATCCTGCTGCAAAGGAGATCACTAGATACACTGGATCACTTGTCAGGCAGGGATGCAAATGGGGATTCTGATGCTAGGACTGCCTTCGAGTCAAAAGGGACCCCCATCTGGCCAGCCACTGATGACCTGTCCGCCCCTATCAAGGCCCCCTCCCCTTGTCCTCTTCCAGTTCCTCCGTGATGCAAAGCAAGGGCGAGGCACAGTGCTTGCTCGGGAGGAGTGACGCCAGCTGACATGGCTTTCCATGAGAGCTTTTGAATTTGCTCTGGCACTGTGAGAGCACTCTCCACCCAGCAGGAATGCTCCCCAACGCTGCTCCAGATCCAATTTCAATGCTTGTTTGCACAGAAAACAACACAGGAGTCGGACAGAATGTCCAGATTTAGGCCAAAGACTAGAGCTAGCTTTCACAATCATTCACCCTGGAGGAGAAGCACTTCCACAGGCATAGGGGAAAAAAAAATAAAAATAAAAGAGAGAGCATGAGGAAAAAAATGGTTTCTTGAAATTAAATACAGCCTGCTCTTCCCCTGAGCTTTTTATGAACTTTGCTTTAAGTTGGAGATCCATTCCTTGGAGAGCAAGGGTTAGGGAAGTCCCCCCTCCCCTTCCACAAAAGACAAAACCAACTGCCAGCAGTTGCTTTCTCAGAAGGTTGGCCTGCAAGCATCCTGCAGCTGCAAGGGCGGGAGGGAGGGAGGGAGGGAGGAAGGGAGGCAGCAGGGGGAGGTTTTGTTTGGCACTGAGATATGAAGTCCCCTACCCAATGAGCTGGTCCTCGGCTTGCTGGCTTGCTTAGCCGGCAGAAGTTCAGCTGAACCAAAGCCTTACTTGCAAGCTTCGGCTTCACGCTCTTGCAGTTTTCTTGCCTGAAACAGCTGTGCGTGTGACAGAATCCAGGGAGCGAGGGAAAGGGAATACCTGTGCAATTTGATCTGCACCCACAGTTATCTATAACCCAGGCAGAATAATTTCAGATGCAATCATGGCCATATCGGTTGATGGGAAGGGGGAAGAGGAATCCAAAGTGAGCGAGAACTTTAGCTGAGCAGCGTCAGATTAAGAAACACATGCACGTTTTTGAGTTCTCCCCTTGGCTCAATATAGCACAGGAAGTAAGGGGCAGGGTGGGGACAGTTTATGGGCTGACACAGAGGGTGATGCTTTGGGTCGCCACCTGTTCATGAGTTGCCAGTAGCACAGTTCAGACTTGATGCGAAGGTGGGCGGTGTGTCTTTGGTAGTGAGGGATTTCCAGCATAAAAAAAGAAGAAAGATTTAGGATAAATGTTCCAGACTGACAGCAGATTAGCAAAATATGGGGCATTTTTCATATCATTAGCAAACCTGTGGTATGGAAACAGATTCTAGAAGCTACAAATAGGTGATTGGCCAGAGCCACTAATTTAAAGTAGCCACACTATGCACTTATGTGTGTGTGTGTGTGAGAGAGAGAGAAGGGGGTGGAGATGGGAACAGATCAAACCAGACTAAGCTCTCCCAAGCTGTTGCTAAATACCTGAATAAAGCACTTAGATCATTTTTGTTAACACATCTTGATAAAAAGTAAAGTAAAATCCTCTATCTCATTGTAAATGAGCAACAATTTCAATTCCACTTCTCTAACAAATGTTAATCATGCAGTTAAGCATTTGAGTCCAGTTGAGTGGAGTTCCCATTTGGTTCTTTAATTACCGTGTTTGGTCACCACTTTATATTTTAAATATCTGGTGATGGTGGTGGTTTAATGCTGTGTGGCTATTTTTTTTTCCTGCTTATTGCTTGTTTTATTTATTTAGCAAATTTATATAACTGCCCATCTCACTGAATGTGATTCTGGGCAGCGTATAACCAACAACAATTAAAACAATATAACAGCCATTAAAACAATTAAACATAAATAAAATAATGTTTAAGCAAGGATAAAGCTAACTTTACCTGGGGGGGGGGGGAGAAGGGGGAATGATGTTCCAGAGGGCAGAAGCCACAGCTGAGAAGGCATGTCTTCTGGGTCTCATCAGGTGGAATTCCTTAGCCAAATTTTTGTTGAATACCACCCAGAATCACATTGAGTAGGGCAGCCCTATAACTCCATGACATAAATAAACCCATGAAAGGGAATTTAGATTTGAATAGTTGAAAAGGACAACTAGTGCTTTGACCACAGTGCATGTATGTGTGCACAGCATTTGGAGGGGCACTTCACAATGCAACGAAAAGGCCCTTTCATAAGTTTGAAGCTCTGAAGCAGACACATTTCTAACAGGCCCTCTGTGGCTCTGTTGAGCCTTTTCAGTTGTACCAAACAGTGAGATAAATAGCAAGAGAGAAGGAATGTGAGATGGAGCTACAGGTAGTCCTCACTTAGTGACCGTTCGTTTAATGACCATTTGAAGTTACAATGGCTTTGGAAAAAGTGATTTATGACCTGTACTCGCACTTACAGCCATCACAAACCATTGCACCACACCCCGCAGTCACGTGATCATGATTTGCTACCTTTTCCCCAACAGTTGTTAAGCAAATGCTGTGTTTGTTAAGCAAATTCTGGCAAAAAACGTCCACTGGGGAAGGTGGATTCACTTAATGATGTGATTTGCTCAATGACCATTGTAAAAATGATCATAAAATCGCGTCCAGTCATGTGGCGACTCCCTTAATGACTGCCCCACTTAAAGACCAATTTTCTGGCCCCTCCTGTGGTTGTTAAGCAAGAACTACCTGTATACAGAGATAAAGGTAGCAATATAAGTCATTTATAAGAAACCTTGACTATAGTGGCTTGGAAATTTTGTCACAGTCTTCCCCAACCTGGCTGCTGGACTACACTCCATGCCCAATCAGATCTTTTTCCCATGCATTCATTCATAATTTGTATTTTAAAAAAAAACTGTGCCAAAAAAAATAATCATATTTAAATGTGTCCTTTCAGATCTACTTTTTCTCTTAATATGCATTTATAAATGCATTTGCTTTGAAAAAATATGTATTTTGCTTCATTAGTGAAATGAAAAAATGGATTAAATAAAACTAAACTGACCCTTAAACAGATAACACTTAAAGCAAAATCCAGAAAAATAAATTATATTTATATTATATTAACAGAAAAGCCTCTGCAAAATACAAACCAAAATAAATCACTGAACATCCACAGGCAGGCTACTGCAGCACAGAGAACATTCTTTTTCTCACTGATTCAACTTGAGTATAACTTTTTGGAGTTCAGTACACACCCACACCCAATCATTGTATGCAGACACGCAACATATATAACCCCCTTCCAATTCATCCTCACAGCACTGTGAAGCTCGCCAATCCTACCTGAGCGTTCTAAGAACTCTACATTTCTAGATAACTATTCTGGGCTTCTGATGCACTGAACCAAGAAGAGTTCAGATTCCAAAATTCTGGGTGCTTCTTCTCAGTGTCCTGGCATCATCGCACACCATCATGCGTTAATCCCCTGCTCCAGCTCTGCCCCAATTGGTGGGGATGGAGCAATGTGACTGGCTCAGAGTATCAGAATGCCGGGAAGTTACACTGTGTGTCGCAAAGGAGTGAATGAACTCCTTAACCCAATGCTCTCATTTTTGGAATACAGGATTCCAGGCATCTACAGATGTTAAGGCCACAGAACTCCAAACCTCTGCCAATAAAATAAAATAAATAAATTACAGTGAGGGAAAAGTTTGCAGCACCCCCCCCCTCACAACACACATTCTAGCCCCAAAACAGCTCAGCCAAATTTAGTTTTTATACAGTGTTTTGAAGAGGGGAAATCTGAAAACAAAACAAAAGCTTGCACGCTTTTCTCTTCCCTCTACCCCTCCTGGAACACTCTGCATCAAAAGTCTATGGCCTCAGCCCTTCCCGTGGCAGGCAGGTGGAGGATGCCAAGCTTTGCTGTTGGCACATGCGGGCCTCAGTGCTGCCCACCCTGCCACGCTCCTTGCCAAAGGGCGCTGTGGTGACGCACATCCTGCTGAAAACCCTCACGAAGCTGTGCAGATCCAACATGTCGAGGCCGTTTCGACCCACTCCTGCCAACCTTGTGTGCATTCCAAAGCTGATCCTGCGCCAGCACCTCTCCATGCTATAAAACAAAATGGCTTCTTTTTGAACAGCAGGAGGAGGAGGAGGAGGAGGAAGAGAAGGCCCCAGGACAGATTTGGTAGATTAATTGGAAACACAGCCAGGGTGTTGCAACTGGGCATAGATGATTCTGCTTTCAGGAACAAATGTATTCATTCTCAGCCCTGGAGCAGCTCCTCAAATGGAAGGGGACATTTCTGCTGCATGAGCTCACTGCCCTCCTCCAGCACGAAGGCAGCAAACAGCACCACCGGGACCTCACAGCCCAGGCTCCGGACGCTGCAGCTGGGCTCCGACAGACGCGCTGCTTGCGTCAGAAGGCAGGCCACACAAAGGAGTCGCGGCTGCAACAGAGATTCCTCTCGCGTTCACAGCCAGCAGCTCTTGGAAGAGAGACGAGTATCTGTTCGCCGTGGGAGCCCGCAGGTCACTGCGTCGGAGCCAAGTTGCAAATGTAATAAGGAAGAGTAAAATTAAATTGATAATCATCAGTCTGCCTCTGAGGGCAAAGGACTGCTTTGAGGGTTAATCAATTGATCCTCAGATCTGCTCTGCCAATTTAGGGGCAAAGAGCTTTCTTCCCAAGCAGGAAGCCTGATTTTGTTGTTTTTAGATGCACACGTGTGAGGTGGGAGCAGGGATCATCTCGGGGGGCGTGAAAGAAGGGAGGACACCTTCCTTATGGCAGACCTTGCTACTTGGGTGCTTTGTAAGAATATTAATCACTATTAATACAAAAATCCTGCCGGATTCACAGAAGAGGGACTGAGATACACCTAGGGCAGTGTTGTCCAAACTGGGCCACTTTAAGATGAGTGGACCGACTCCCAGAATTCTCCAGCCAGCATGGCTGGCTGGGGAATTCTGGGAGTTGAAGTCCACTCATCTTAAAGTGGCCCAGTTTGGACAACACTGACCTAGGGCTTCTGCCTTACTCTGGGCAACAGCCTCAGAAAAAAGAACCCATCTCTCCTCCTTCTGGCCATTCAGATGCTGTTGGCCATGTGCTTTTACTTTAAACTGGTAGGTTGCTACCGCAGCCCTGGCCAAGCCCGAATGGGAATGGGTCAGAAGGTCTCCTGGAAATGCCACGGACGCCGGTACGTACGTAAGAGTTCTCCAACGCCTGCCGACCTTTGGGCAGTATTCTTCAACCTTTTGCCTTCCTGGGGTACTCAAAGTCCACTCTCAAAACATGGCCAAGCTGAGAACGACTGCCACTGCGGATACAGACTGGCTTATTCTGTAGCAGGGGTGGGGAGCATGCGGCCCCCCGGAAAGCAGAAAATTGCATTTCCCACCCTGCTTCACTATTACCCCACGCCTGTTGGTGCTCTGGGAGCCTTATTTCAGCCACACCAAGGGAACCAGAGTTGCCACCCTGGTTTTAACGCATCCTAAGAATGCCAGCTGAGCGTTCCTCCTATGTGGTCCCCTTACTGGCAGCCTGTTTCCCAGCAGTTGTCTTTTTTCTGGCCTATGAATGATATCAGTCATCTCCCAAGTTCAGGCAAGTTCCAGTTTTGTCATTAACCCTCTGCCCTATGTTTATAGCCCAGCAGCCAACTTTTTGGGAAAAAAAAAATCTTCGTGAAACTGTTCCAATTTAAGTTGACTGGAACACATTCTTCCTCTTTAACTTGGCTATGCTAAAACCAAGATGAAAAACAAGATTGCAGAAAAGGACTTCAGGTCTAACCCTGCAGCTTATGAGTACTGAAGTTTTAATCAAAGGCTCCAGGGTTAGCAGCATCCAGACTGTCCTCCTTTGCTTCCGACTCGATGGCAACCTTCAACTCTCTGTCCTGGAGCAGAGCTCTCATCCCAGCAAGCTTGTAAATGGGCACTCGCCTTAAGTGAACCACCTCGACCAGCAGGTGAATAGGTAGGAAACATTTACATATTCCCTTAGTCAGTGCTCTCCCTTGCCCTCCATTTTTTCCAATTTGGGAAGGAAAATGGGCCACCGTTAGTACCCCATGATCATCTGAGTGGGCAATGGAGCAAACGCAGATACAGTATTGATGGAGCTGGTTTGGAAGCAGCCTCTAAGTGCTCCATTCAAAGGTACATTTTCCTCTCGCGCTGGGTAAAAAACTGACAAAACCTGTTCTGCACGTTTTTTGGAGTGATTCACTGCAGGACCAAGTAGGGGGAGGAGACTGAGTATGGGAGCTCCAGTCAGCACTGATTCACAAGCATCTCTCTTTTAAGGTTACGAACGAAGGTGACCAATGGCTGTATTCATACCAATGGCGCTTAAATAAATAAATAAAGACAGCCAGCCAGCCTGTCTGAAGCAGAAGATGGTGAAGATGACTAGTCAACACAGCACCCAGCCACGTAGCCCTGTCTGTTCCAAGAACAACAGTAAAGTATTATGTAGCCCTTTATAGCTCAGCAAACCTATTATGGCATAAGTCTACTTATCCAAAGTTACTATCCAAAGTTACAGTCCAAAATTATGATCCACAATTACAATTTGTGGGCAGCTGGAAGGATTATGAACTGTGTTCCCTGCTCACCTATCTCAATCAAAGCCGGCTGGGTGACTTTAGGCCAGTCACTCTCTCTCAGTCCAACCCCCCTCACAGGGTGGTTGTTGTGGGGAAAATAGGAGGAGGAAGGAGCATTAGGTATGCTTGCTGTCTTGAGGGGGAGGGGAGGAGGAAGAGGAAGAGGAGGAGAAGGAGAGCTATTTTCTTACAAAATCCTGAACTATAGATTTTTATACCTTAGAACTCCATGCAACTGACGAGGCAACTGCACAAATTTAAATGCTCATGAAAGTGCTAATTTTTTAAGTGCCACAAGTCTCTTTAAAAGGGCTATTTTATCTGAAGCGGTTGAGTAACTGGCTGGCACTGCAAGACAGTAAAACAGGAGGAAGCTCAAGCTGTAGGCAAAAGGCCTGCCATGGCTTCTCTTCAAAAGTTACATCTGCCTTCACTTCTTTTTTCACGTGCTGGGAAGAGAAAGCGATAAGCTGAGCACCAGCCAAGCGTCCTGCCTTCTGCACATGGGCGTGTCAGCCAAGAGACAACCTGGGCTTATATGTACCATTTCTATTCATCTTCACCAAGGTGCCAAAGGAGGCAGGTGTGAGGCTAATAACTATGTTCAATCCATTAGGTGGAAAGGTACAAGATCAGCTCATGATGAGCCGATAAGCTGCTAAATTCCAGCTCCTTTCAATCAAACATAACACAGATCTGAGTAGCAAAAGCGTCCGGAGTTTGTTTACTTTAGGGTCCAAAAAGTTACCTTGACACAGACACCCACATGCCCACATATACATTTTTGAACTGGGTAGGTCCATCAGGATCTACCAGTCCTGGGACTGGCAATGTGGCACCTGCAAGTGCCAGGTCACATTCTGAAGCTCTAAGCCAGTGTTGTCCAAACTTGGCCACTTTAAGATGAGTGGACTTCAACTCCCAGAATTCCCCAGCCAGCCATGCTGGCTGGGGAATTCTGGGAGTTGAAGTCCACTCATCTTAAAGTGGCCAAGTTTGGACAACACTGTTCTAAGCTGTGGTTCCTCTAAATAAAAACCAGCCAAGCCTTGTACAGTCTTGAACTAAGATTTGCATTGAGACTTTAAGGGAGAACGTAAAGGTCTAACAAGACTTCATCCAATTTAAAGGAGAATGTAAAGGTCTAACAAGGTTTTTCGGGCTACCGTGCACTAAATGACCAGTGGTACCCCTTTGCAGCTTTTATAATTAGTAGATCTTCGAGAGATTTGCAGTAGATCTATCAGGATTTCTGATTTACAGCTATTTTAACAGTAACAACATTTCCTCCCAAGCTCTGTCTGTACTATCTATAAGCTTGCAGTGAAGCACCTAGATATGGGTATTATAAACCACTTAGGTCTCTCAAGCTGAATTAGTTTTCAGATAGGCCAACCTTTCAGCAAATGGACTTTTCTTAAGTCGTTTCAGAACATTATTTGCTGATTTTTCCCCTACCTTTCCCCCCTCTACCTTCTCTTTTGGGGCATCTCAATTCGGGACATCACCTGGGGAGAATTTTGCTAACCCTGAACGAGAGATCTCAAAAAGAACTGAAGAGGGTGGAGTGGGGACAGGAAATCTTATCAATTTTCTGCCCTCTTCTCACCACATAGGAGCCACTAAAGACATGTGCCCCAACCCATGGGTTGCCTCTACACTGCACTACCTCCAAAGGGGCAAAAATGCATTAACGTACCTCCCAAGTCAACTTTGTGATGTTGTAAAGGAGTGACATGAAAGAGAAGTGACCCACAAAACAAGAAGGATCTTGGTGGTGTCTGTAGATATACTGCCCCATGTTATAACTTAAGCTGTTGGTATAGTTGGGTGAGACCTCCTCCCAGCCCAGTTACCAAAGGCTGGTTCACACAGGCTTGACATTTACTGCTTTATCCTTGATAATGGCCAAAGGTCTGAACCAACTCTGCTGCAGAATACTGGGCCTTCCGTTTTATCTGTGGGTTAGAACTATGATGGTAAACGCAGCCTTGTCCAACCTGGTGCCTTCCATATACCAGACAATGATTCCCATATTCCAGCCAGCATGGCCAAATTGCCTGGCTGGCTGGAGATGTGGGAACAGCTGCCCCTGAAGGTATGGAAACTACACAGGGTAACTTAGTTGACTCATGCCTACATCACTGCTTGCTTTTAACAAGTGAGGAAAATCAGTCTCATAGATCTTCTGAATGGATTACAAGGCTTCCATGAGTATTATATGTTTAGATCACATGTGATCTTCATGGAGATCATTTACATTTTTCTAACAGAATTGTAGTAGAAGCTTGTCTACCAGAGGTAAAATTGCAAGATTTAGTTTACAGTATTATAAAATTAAATGTTCACATCTCTTGCACAATTATTTTAAATCAAGCCCCAACCTGTATGGTTCAGTCATCCTGTCAAACATTCAGTGACTAGTGGGCAACGGCACTGTTCGGAGGGAGAGAGAGAAGCATTTAAAAGTAGCATGTTCCATGGATGCCTCAGAAAATTTAAGAATAAACAACTACTTAATTTATGGCCTTTAAAATTCATCTCCTCCCAACAGTGTGGAGTTTTGGGTTTCCCCAGGCACCACTCATGCGCTTTGCAAACAGTTTTTCATGACTGTAAAGGGCTAGGGAAGGGAAGGGAAGGGAAGGGAAGGGAACCTCTAGATCCCAACAGCTTACCAGTGCAGTTCATGACTAGCCCCGATAACAGGCATGGACTCCAGCATAAAATTAAAGACCTGTAGTTCTCTAGATGTTGCTGAATTACATTTCCCAGCATCCCTGAACACAGTCCTTGCTAGCTGTTGCCACTGGGAACTGTCCAATGCATCTAAAGGGAACCAGGGTAAGGAACCCAATTTCATACAGTGGTCCAAAAGGCAGAGTCAAATTTTTGATTGTTGGTACTAGTGGACATATCTTCTCATTTCTTAATAAGTGGCTAGCTTGCCTACCATCACCATCACCACCCTGAACTCTCCGTTACTTCATGTCTCCAAATCCAAGGGTGAATTATCTTTGGGGGAGGCCATCTTGATTGTGGTCTCAACTTTATGGAACATACTATTCCTGTAGATTTGCTTGGCCTCTTTGTGCACAGCTTTGGGAGTGCTTCTGAAAAGCTTTTTAAAAAGAGACTTTGCTATCTTTGAGGCTGAGAGAAGAAGGAGGCCCATCTTTTATCTATTTTTGCCTTAAAGAAAGAAAGAAAGAAAGAAATGAGGTTATGCTGTGATTATTTTAAGATCGCTGTTTCAGATTCTTGGACACCACCAAGGACTGTTGTTGAGACTGCAGCAGTATAAAAATTATGTTAATAAATAAAATAAATAAATATTCAGCTTTGAAGGTAGAATACTGGAGAGCTAGCTCTATAAAAAACAGATGGTACCAGGACCAAATCATCACAAACTAAAATATGGCTAATTCTCCCTGAGAATGTAATATTTTCCATTTCTATCAAATTAAAAATTACAAGTGGCAGTGACTTTTGGCAAAGCTCTGGAATTGTCTTCAAGGCTGTGGGGGTGGCTGCATGGAACTACAAGTTGTGCATTCCTTCCTCACAATCTATTCCTACAACTTCATAATCCGTGCACCAGTCCCTTCTGCCTGTTGCCTGCTCACGATACCCCAAGGGTCTGAGTGATGAACTCCAGGTGCTCAACTCTTCTAGGAACTGATGGGAGAGTTGTGGCTAGCCATTCTTCTAAGATCCAGCCTCCCTTTCCAACTCATGCTGGAAATAGATTACCGTACTGAGCATTCCTGAGAAAAAGAGTAAGCCTTTCTGACACCCAGACGAGACTCGATTTCGGAGTTAATGTGCATAAGGTTGATCTGCTCATCTGTTATTAACTCCTCTACAAAGTCTCTATCAACATTGTTCAATCAAGGTGGCCTCTAGATATAAACCTCAATATTCAGAAATCCTCAATTAGCATAGCCATTGCAGAGAATTCGGGGAATTTAATTTGGAGGAACCCAGGATGCGAAGGATGCTCTGTAGGATCAACTAATTGGGCAATAAATCCAAAAATAGTTGTGAGTTGCACAACTGTCCAACATCCTGAAAATTCAAGGGGAATTTGCAGGGGATGGATTCAACCTCAGTCGATCACTCTGAAGTTTCACTGAAATTAATGGGACATAGGCAGGACTAACATTTCATAGTGCTGCGATGGGACCTGAAAGACAAGTCATTTTAGCTGGAGTCTATTGGAATCTATTGCACTTACCAACTACTCAGAGTGGTACATGCTGCATGTGGGTGAATGTGATACCAGCTGCAGACTGTCCTTTCAGCCCTATGCAATTCCCCCATGGAATGTGGTCGCACTGATTTTATTTTGTCTGTATGCACATGTGTACACAGCAAGTTGTAAAATGGAATCCTGTTGTCCTTCCCCAATAATATTACCATCTGAAGACTCCTGCCCCCTGCCCCCTTGGAAGTCCTATCTCCCAGTGCTCAAACTCTATTTTGCCACTGAGGAAATGAAATTCTTTCCTTGACTAGTGCACGAGTTTGGTATCCTCAGTCCCAAATAGAATATGATTGAAGGATTTACTATTGCTTTGCCCAACCTTGCTTCCCCAGAGCTGGACTACAGCTCCCATCATCGTTGACTATCAACCGTAGTGCCTGGGTCTGCACAGAAGAAACAAAACACCTCTGTACCCATGGGCTCCCCTGATAAAGAGTCTCCTTTAAATCCTAAAGATTCAAATGCTTGCTGATGTTTCTATATTCTTTGGCCCAGTGTGTCTTACAACAACACAAGAGCTTTTGGCTGCTGTGACAGTATAATCCAATTCAGATTACAGAACATTACCACCATTTCACTACAAACTGTAGTCTTGGGCTTCTGCTTTGCCCAAAATGTTTTTTCTTTCCTTCCTTCCTTCCCTTCTTATATCTCTGCTCTTCACCTAGATGAGTTTTGATGATCTTAAAAACTGGTTCACAACTTTGTGAGATTTCAGTTGACTGAGCTTTGCAAAGGGCATTGCATTATTATTGTCACGTCACTGTCACTTTTTGAATCAGAGCACCAGAGTACTTAGATTTATTTTCTCTGAGGTTCAAACTAGGTGTGATGTGGGAACTGGTGAGAAGTTTTTCCCTCTCTGGTGGCATTTAAATCAGGGAAATGGAAGTGGGAGAATATAATTAAACCCACAATCTAATCTGGCTCCCCCCAAAACTGCTTTAACTACTAAATAATCATTGGAAGATCTAATTATTAGAGGTCTCCCAATTATATACAGAGTGTAAGTTTAGCTGGTACCCAGGACTCTGTGTGCCCCCCAACCTTTTTTACAGTCGCTCCAGGCCACACTGTCAACATCTGACAGTGACATTGGAGAACAATTTTTCATATTTTTTTGCAATAAAGCCAAACAGGTCTGCTAGGTTTAACACACTTATTTAAGGGTATTGCTTTTTTAAACAACCCTCCCCATAGCCCCACCCATCTCCCCTAGTGACATCACTGCCATGCCCCTGCTCAATTAAAGAATAAAACTGCCTGCCTCTGCCCTAAGTTTAAAAAGAAAGGCAAGAAGCCTGTTTTTATGTTGTTGACACAATTGCCCCATCAAAGCCCCATTTTAGTAGAAATGCTTTAAGTTAGGTGACTTTCTTCTTCTATGTGAGATCCCCTTCAGACTTGCTAATCTCTTCGCAAAGATTCACTGCAAACAGCAACAGACCTTACCTCTAAATCAGACCTTTGCCATTGCTTGGCTCTTGAGTGGGCCTACCTGGAGCTGCAATCTCATCCATACTAGCTAGAGGCAGACCTGCCACAGCCAAGGATCTGCAGGCAGCTTCTAAGCCAAGGTACAGATTCTTTCTTGAACTTTCTCCAACCAAGTTTATTGGGAGCATTAGTTCAGCTTGTAAAATCCAAACAAGGCCACACGCTCCATGCTGCTCAGGAGGGAAGGGCAGTATCTGTGCACAGAAAATCCCCAATTCAGTCACTGCTCACCAAGATTTTCAGGTGGGGCTGGAGAAACACCAGAAAGCTGCCACCAGTTTGTGTTAATATTATAGGAAAAGCTGGATACATGGAACTGTGTAGAAATAGCTTTCCTATGTTCCTAAGCGTGGCAAACATTGGTTGGAATAATCAGTTCCTTTGTAAATGGAGAAGCAGAGCATTATATACGTGTGTGTTTATAGGTGTGCATGGAAAAATATTTAGAAGAAGGCAACTGGATGGGCAATAAGAAAGAAATCACAGCTGTATATCATAGCTGTTTAGCTATACAGTACTCATTTAACAAATGTCACCCCTGATTATTAGAATTTCTCCCTACACATTGTAGTTTGGTTTGTTTTTAATCACAGAAGTGCAGGGGAACAGTACCAAAATCTTTTCAGAGATGCTTGTTCGATCGTATTCCCTGTTAACATGAGACCTCCAGGACTAGAAACACTAGAAACATCTTGAATTGGGGAAGGAAGAACCAGCGATTATCCAGCTACAATCCATTCAACTGACTAATGGGTTAAAAACCACATTTCTCTCTCCCCTTCCAATTCTCTGTTGAAAAACTGGCACCAGGTCCAAATTCTCTATGCCCCCGCCCCCTCTTTGTATCTAGCATCGCTCAGGTAGATCCCAAGCTGAAGGTGGATTTGGAGGGTCAGCTGACTACTAAGGCAACGAAGGTCTAGACACTTAAGACAATGAGCTACTGAATGCGGCCGCTGCCTTAAAACTCATCTGGCAAAGTCATTCCCATTCGCGCCCTGAGCAGCACCTCCCCCCCCACTTATATATTTTTTTAGTTTTGACATTTGTTTCTCAACTTGTCTAAACTAAGCAGGGAAAGGAATGTCTCTTTGGGGAGTCTGGCAGGAAGTGGTTTGGGTGCTTCTCTCCCTCCCTCCCTCCTTCCCTCCCCCCACCCCACCTCCACTCCCCATAACTTTTACACAGGGTCTTTGCATTTTTAGATATATGAAGCACACGCAGACGGAGTGACCCATGCAAGGATGCATAACTAGAACCGTCCAGTCCAGCCATCAGAGAGAAAGCCCTGACAAGAGCTGTTCGGTCACTCCTAGGGGTAGTGAATTAAATCCATCCCATCATTTCTGCAAAATCCATTTGGTCTCATGGATGGGAGTGGGGTTTTCAAGCTCTCTCTTTCTCTCCTTTCTGAGCCTGGTTCAGAAGATTTCCCTCCTTCCTGCTCTTGTAAAAAATATGTAAGATGGAGGGAGGTGTGAATTGGGAGAAGTGGATGAACACTGCAGCTAGCTTTAATTGCTTCTTGGAATCATTCAACGTTCAGATACAAAAGGAGGAGTTCATTCTAAGAAACTAGAGTCACGACGACTCCAGCCCAGCCCTGCCCAGCCTCTCACAATATCCTTAGCAATGTTGTCAATGCAGGAACACAAGTGGGTCTTTGCCACTGATGTGCATGTTGTATACTGGCCATTTACATAATTTACTTTGATACTGAGTTAAGGACTGGTGGCCGTAGTCAAGACCATTATAGCACTGCGTTTTTCACACGTTTATACCTCTACCCTACTTACTGCTTGTGATTCTGTGCCCTTCAACTTCACCTCCACCCCTGCAGCGTTCCTTGATAGACTCTGATCTGTGTCAATTATTAGGGTGGGGGGGGAGCAACGGGACTGTTTTTAAAATAAACTTTAAACAAACCATGCAATATAAATGGGGAAAACAAACCCTCCTATACCTGGGTCTTCTATTTGGGGATAACCATGTGGATTAAGGGACTTGCAAAGCAGAATGTATGAAGGGCACCAGGTTGGGGAAAGGCTATGACAGAACCTTTGAACCATATAGCACTGAAGGTGGCTTGCAGATGAATCATATTAAAAACCCATAATGGACAATTAAAACACAAATAAATGTCGTTGGCAGGACTCTGTAATCTTATCCTACTGGAGTTTATTGCCTATAATTTATTATGCACATTTTGTTAACACTTTAATGGCAAATGTGCCAGTTTATGACCAACCGTTACTCCATTACAGAGATAGAGATTAGTTTCCTACTTGTTAATAGATTTGTGTGCATGCCTTTTTATTTTATATTACAGCAGCTGGCAAAAAAGTAATTTTATGTAACAGGGTTTGGATACACCCCTCCTATTTGAGAACCTACAGGATAAACCCAATCTACATTTTTTTTTCTCCCTGGCTCCCCTCCCTCCACCCCCCTATTGATTTTCTTGCCTGATAAAAAATTCTTGGTAACTTTAAAGCTATTTTGCAAACCCTGGACTGTCCTCATAAAGGCATTGCTTTAATAATGGTCCCAATCCATCAGGACTTACCATCTTAGACTTTCCCCAGCTCATTCATCCTGCAGCAATACAATTGCTGTAAATATTTATTCCCCATAGATTCTGAGTGGTAAAGAGGAAAGGGACACCATTCCATTCACCTGACCTACAACTAGAGGGTTCATATGTCTGTGACCTCTGGAAGTTGTGACTTCTGACAAATGTATTATCCAGTGTCTCTCCCCCACAACACAAAGAGTTTGGTCATATATTGGCTGGGAATGATGGGGTTTGGAATCCAACCTATTTGGGGAGATCACTTGAATAAAGGATGATGTAGAGAAATCGCCAACTTGTGGACATAGGAATAAACCAGCAAGTGAGAAAGAATGTTGGATTCTGCTCACCCCTCCATACCCCACCCCCCAAACATCCATATAAAGAAACTCAAGCCATTCCAGGTACTTTTTAAAAGGAAAAGCTAGTGTTTCTTAGAAAAAACAGAATTTTGCCAGGCATACAGTTTGTTCAACCCATGCTGATGACACAGAATTAATTCAGCTTCTATTACTCACAGGGAACTATGCAAGACAGTGAAGCCCCTCCTAGTCTCCATCACCACCAAGAATCTAATTCATCTCCTTCCACTTGCATTAGATATTCCCACCTTTCCAAAAACAGTAATAAAAGTCTGTTCTTTTTAATCATTAACAATGGAGGGATATATCATGAAAAGCTCAGAATAATGATTCCTCCAATACCTCAAAACAGCTCATGCGCTATGTGCCTAATGATGTAAAGGAAGAAACTGCAGCATACCAATTCATGCAGAGATATAAAAGGTATCCCCAAAGAGCCAATCATTCTGTTATATCTTTTATTATCTGCTCCATCAAAGAGCTCACATAGAAGTTGTGAAACCTTTGTAGGATGGGTAATTTCAAGAACTGAGGTATCTTCCAATTCTACGATCCTGTAATTAACTGAGGATGAACTATCAGACCTCACCACACTTAGAAGCAAGCTCATTAAACAAAGGCACTTATTTCTGAATAGATCTGTACGTGAAAATACCAAAGTCCATTAAAAAAAAGTATACTGCCTACAACCCAGGCATTTCTTTGCTTTGACACAAGCTCATGTACATACTGATGCTAAAAAGGTTTATGATGAATGTCTGTTCTACTCTACTGATATAGTCTGAAAAGCAGACATGCCTAGCCATTGGTGGGAGCAAAGTAACTTGGGAAAGGAATCAGCATGCAACCATTCCTTGCAATGTTCGCAGTAAGTCACCGGATTTCTCCCCTGATCAAAAATGCTCTCTGAAGTTTTAACTGTTCAGAGTCTAGAAATGCTGAATTTCAACCAGGGAGACATGGATTCAATTTCCTGCTTGATGGCAAAGTTTATATTTGGGCCCTTGGCTACCTCTCATCCTGATCTATAACACAGGTGTGTAATGAATTTAAAGGGAAGAGGCAACTTCCTTGGAGGAAAAGCAGATAATCCCAATAAACAGAATTGGTAGCACTATCTTTTGGCACAGGTGCCAAGAACATGTTACTTCTCCTCAAAGTTACTTCTCTGCAAGTAAGATAATCTTCTCCTCTGGTTTTCCAATCATTATTTCAACTATGTCTGCGTACAAGAAAAACATACAGTTGCTTGCAGGTTTTCACTCTAATGCATCAAGCCCACTGGGAAATAGGAAAGCAGAGATGAGAAGAAACAGGACAAGACTGGAAGGAAGGAAGGGTAGAAGCCACCAAAAAAACATTAATTTAATCCAATAATCTCTATCACTTGACAACCTGAAGCTTTGGAAGCTCACAAAAAGGGCATGAAACTGATGGTTTTCTTCTGTTCTTTATTCTGGAATCTAGGCGCAGAAACAGATGATCTTGGGACACAGAGGTTCCATTTATTTCTCAGAATGAACAATGATTGATAAAAGCAATCTATATGACTTATTCTGGTTATTTAAAAATGTTATCAGTGAAATACAACAAAGAGAACTAAAAATGATACAACAATAATGGTACAATTAGAGCCAGTTTGGTGTAGTGATTAAGGCATCTGGCTAGAAACCGGAAGGCTGTAAGTTCTAGTCCTGCCTGAGGCACAAAGCCAGCCGGGTGACCTTGGGCCAGTCCCTCTCTCACAGCCCTAGGAAGGAGGCAAGGGCAAGCCACTTCTGAATAACCTTGCCAAGAAAATTGCAGGGACCTGTCCAGGCAGTCACCAGGAATTAAAAACTGAATCAAAGGCAAAAGAAAGAAAGAAAGAAAGAAAGAAAGAAAGAAAGAAAGAAAGAAGGAAGGAAGGAAGGAAGGAAGGAAGGAAGGAAGGAAGGAAGGAAGGAAGGAAGGAAGGAAGGAAGGAAGGAGATACAATTAAAAATACACATAATAGTGATTAAAATAAACTAAAATGTAGGGGAAAAAGGGGAAAAAAACCAAAGATCCATTTAATAACATATAGCCCAACCATTTAACATATTATTAAATGTATGTCATGCTGTATAGAAACATATCATCCCATCTTCTCATTTTTACAATACTAAGACATATCTTAAATCTACCCTTGAATATCTGGGGAGTAAATTTCTTTCTACCTCCATAGGACAATTCTTGGGGTTCTCTGACTCTCATGAATTGGTCATGTTCCATTATGGCTCTTTTGGGTTTCAAGTTACTAAATTTGTTTATATACCCCAGGGGGGCAGGAAATGTAATAATTAAGGATGCTAATGTGATGCTGTGATACTCCCCAAAAAAAGGAATTTGATTTTTTATGAAGAATTCTGGCTTCATCAAGCCTGAGGTTCAGCAAGGACAATTATCCTACAGAGGTGGAAAGAATTTACACTTCTGTAGGACTTGATCTTATCTCTTGCTCTCCTTTACACTATTTTTAAGCATCAGCCTATTAATTCTGTGACACAGGATTAAACTAGCCTTGACCAATTTGGAGCCTGCCCATATTATTCTAGGTAGCAGTCCTAGAATTCCCTAGCAAGGCCATGCTGGTTGGAAATCCTGCAGGTTTTAGCCTAAAGATATCTAGAGGACACTAAATTGGAGAAGGTCAAGCTCACTACAAGCCACTACCTCACAGCAGATCTTCTAGACCTTTATCTAGCTTCATCTTCTCAAATTTAGTGTTCTGTAGATATCTTTAGGCTAAAACCTTCAGGATGCCCCATATACACATGTGTCTGAGCCTGTGTGTACAAATATGCTGCAGGACTATCTGCAATACGCTAAGCTAAAAATCTTTGCAGAAGCTTCAGCCTTTAGTGCGTCCTCTGAAATCAGAAAGACGTGGAAAGGCTGAGCTGCAGATGGTTGTCTCTCTCTCTCTTCTTGCAGGGAGAGCCACAAAAGAGGCTGCAGCTTGGACAGCCTGTGATAGATGGGCTCTCCCTGGGCATGCCCTCCTTGGAACCGAGCTTGCTGATGTGTTCTTGGACTTCTCCCATCCAGAATGAACTGGCTGTCCTTCCAGTACTCGGACTTAAAGATGCATCTTTCAGGACTCCAGAAGAGATAATGGTAAAGGAGGCTGCCAAGGACAAGGGGGCCTCACCCCAGCAAAGAAATGAGCAACCTCGTGAGCTGGCCCCCCAGCAGGGAAAAGAAAAAACAGGGGGAAAATGACCCTATCAAATTTAGTTATCCAGACAGAGGTATTCAATGCTTAATTTTTCTATGTCTGGATTTGAATTCTTGTGTCCCTAGTCAGATTTGTGGTGCTGAATTAATGTTTCAATCTCTTTTAAGGGGAGAGAACAGTCTTAACTTTAAGGGAAGAGCAACATGACCCGCTCTGTGATACGGGCAGCTGTAATCTTGGTGTATTTGGTTAATGTGCATGGAGGAGGAGATCATTCCATTCCATTCCATTCCATTCCATTCCATTCCATTCCATTCCATTCCATTCCATTCCATTCCATTCTTTTTTTTTTTTGGTTTTATGACAGCAAAAGAATGTAAGAGTAAAGTAGGAAAATACAAGTGGGAAAAAGCCAAATAGCCAGATTTATTTGCCCCTCGATCTGGTCCAATCTCAGTAGAGGTATCTAAAATGCAGTAATAGATGCTGAACTTTTAATGAGACATCTCAACCTCTATCCACAGCCTCCATGGCCTGCTGTGCCTATGAGTCTTTTATGTTTATTTTTTCAGCAAGGGGGATGTAATCTAATTCATTTATCTTCCTATTCTCAGAGGACAAAAGGGGACAAATGTTTCATCTTGCATATATTTGATACGTGGGGGTGTGGTGGGGGGAAGAACCAAGCTAAAATGTCAACATCTCCAGTCTTAATCTTATCTCTTGAGAACAAGCATATCCGCTCCTTTCCGCTTTTCCTCTCCCGGATCCTTGATCATCCTCAGTGCTTTTCCTCTGATTCCTTTTCAAGCTTGTCCACATTGTTTCTTAACTCAAACAAAGTATTCCTATCTTAGCTCACCAGGGCTGGACACAGAGATAACACTGTTTTACCTTCCTTCATGGAAAACATACTTGGATTTAGGATTAGGTATACATTAGTAAACCTCATAGCAAGGAAGCTCACAACTGTCATACATACTGAAGAGTTTGTGATTTCTCTCCCCTGACTAATTATCAGTGCATATCATAGATCAGTTTGAATTTTTCACTCACGTACTTGCCTGGCACTGAAGGCATCCATCAGTTTGAGTGCTCAATTTAATTTAATGGAAAACCCTCTCCTCATAATTTTTCCTAAGTGCAAAATAACGTTACAGCTGTAATTAGCAAACACCTTCGTTTCAAGAAGGACGTTCAAATAAAATGAAAAAAAGATCGCTAAACTGGTTCTTTCAGAAAACTGGTGAGCTTGAAGCTCACACCCTCTTTTGTGGCATTTTGGTTGGTTTTAATGAAGGCATTGCCCAACTGTGGATTTTGGATGTTTTTCAAGAAGGAAGGTACACCTCAACATTTGTTTCTCCATCAAAAGGGAAAATATATCATGTCCTCTGATTATAGCCAGATACAGTATACAAAACCATTAAATCAGATTCAAATGTATCATAGGATCCTATCAGGATAGTGAAAATATTCGGTTTTTCAAGGTATCTTCTCACCTATTCCAGTTCTGCTTTAACTGCATGCAGTTAGAAGCCAAGCTGTATCAGTTTATACAAAAAGCAGAAGTGTCTGCTAACTTTGGTTAGAAACAAAATGGAAAAAATATATAGAAGATCCTTTTCTCTAAATCTGATGTAGAGTGATCTGTATAGTGGGAAGAAGAAATTTATGATAATTATAAATCTCACTGTACTTTCAAATTCAGAATTATTAATCCAAGGGAAGGTAACATTTTAATTTTTTAAAGCTTCAGGCAATTATTTTCACTTCATTTACTGTAGCAAGCAGCCAATTAGAACTACTAGTAATCCTCTCAACTGGATCTGCAAATGTTCATCTAAACATAAAAGAGAAAGTGATTCTATGCCAACTTAAATTCCATGCCAAGATAACCTGCATTCTTAATTTCCCTCTTGTGGCACAATTAATTAACTTTGCATTATTCCACATCATTTATCTTAATTCTTGCAGTCATGGGAAAAGGCAAGAAATTATGCTGTTTCCTGAACCACTGAGAGTCTCACTCAACCATTTTTTTTTTGCTTCCACACTTTACAGATGTTTTTGGCTGCACGCTGGCAAATGCATTGGCAATCATAAGGACTGCAACATAAATTTCTAATAATCTGAAAGATGGAGGATCTGTATTCAGTACTGAAATTTACCTTCTTTCTGCAGGATTGCCAAAGATGCTGTCACTTCACAGGTTACCGTTTCTGAACTGTCAAAATGGCCAGGTATAACTACTGAAAGCTATGGAGGAAGGAGCAGGCACCGTGGTTCTTGAACTTTCTATCACAAATCCTCCAGCAGAAATGAAGGGCCTGCAAGACAGATCTTGTAGCATGGGAGGTAGAACTCCGAAGAGTATACCATGGAGGTGCAGAATTATAAATTGCACAGAATTCCCACTGGAGAATAAGCATCTTGCAATCAGCATCGGGAGCTGTGACCACTTCAGCTAGGCATAACATGCTGATAACAAGAGAACAAAATCAAGTGCCTGATTATTTTCTTCCTCCTATATCTGAGATTGGAAACAACCACTGCATAACAAGAAGAATCAACAGGAATTGTAAGAATGGATGAAGTCCTGCCAAGATATCAGCACAAAACTTCTGCAGGCGTGTGGGATGAATCTGTGGGTTTTTGGCAGATAGTCACTAGTATCCACTCTAGATTGGGCACCAACTGGGCAGAGTCCACTGTGGTGATGGAAGCAGCATTCTGAAGTCAGCCTAAAGGTTATGAGGATTTGGCTCAGGCGAAACAAGCTCTAACTAAATCTCACTAAGCCAAATTCACTAGTCATCAATAGGCATCTGGATGATGATGATGATGATGATGATAATAATGCCGCCACCTCTGCAAAGAAGCTGAAGAAACAGTGGACCACCTAGTTAGCTGCTGCAAGAAGATTGCACAGACTGAGTACAAACAATGGCATGACAAAGTAGCAACAATGGTATATTGGAATATCTGCAAGAAATACCTTTTGCCTGCAAGCAAGAACTGGTGGGACCACAAAACAGACAAAATAATAGAAAATGAAGAAGCTGAAGTGCTTCAAACAGACAAGCACCTGCCATATAACAACCCAGACTTAACAACTGTTAAGAAAGACAAAAGAGTCTGGATAATGGACACTGCAATACCTGGACACAGCAGAATAGAAGAGAAAACTGGAGAAATTCACAAAATACAGAGACCTGCAGATAGAAGTAGAACAATTATGGCAAAAGGAAGCAAAGATAGTACCAATAGTTATAGGTGTCTTAGGATCCCAAAACATTTGGAGCACCACTTGAAGACCATCGGCAGTGACAAAATCACCATCTGTCAATTGCAAAAGGCAGCTTTACTTGGAACAGCTTATATCCTGTGACGATACCTTTAACACCATCAAACAACATCTGCCTGTCCCAGGTCCTTGGGAAGGGCTCAATAGATGGACAAAAATGCCAGATCCAGTCTAAACATAAGGCTGACTATGTGACCAATAGCAGTAGTAGTACTACTACTACTAATAATAATGATAATAATTTTATCCCACCTTTTTTATATATAACTCGAGGTGGTGAACATACCCAATATTCCTGCCTCCTATTTTCCCCACAGCAACAACCCCATAAGGAGGATTGGGATGAGACAGAATCTGGCCCAAAGTCACCCAGCCTGCTTTTATGTCTAAGGGAGGCCTAGAACTCACCATCTTCTGGTTTCTAGGCCGGCACCTTAGCCACTACACCAGACTGGCTCTTAGTAACATCAGTTCCAATACTTAGTCTTGATGGGGTCATACTCTCCCTGAAGGAGCTGGTTCACAAATTGGAAGTTCTCCTAGTCTCTTAACTTCTCTTTAAACAGCTGATGCAAACATTGGCTAGGGGAGACTTTATCCACCTCCAGCCGGTGTGTCAGCTGCTGTGCCTATTTGGACCAAGATGCCCTGGCAGTAGTAACTCATGCCCTGATCATCACTTGGTTGGACTACTGTAATGTGATCTACATGGAGCTGGATTTGGAGATGAAACTACCAGCTGGTACAAAATGCAGTGGTTGGACTCACGAGAGGACAATCCCAACACACTAGGATCACACTTATTTTGAAGTCACTGATATCCCATCTTTGCCCTGAGGACTCAAGGGGGCTTATCTGGGAGGTCTCCCCTTACCATATCCCAACAACAAAAACTCCATGAAGTAGGTTGGGCAAAAAATTCATTCAGCCAGTTCTGTTGTTGATTGGGAAACAGAACTTTATATCTCCTCCATCTATATATAATTGCTTAGCCACTACACTACAGTGGTACTCATCAAAAATTGATTCATAATCAGGTTCCATACCAGATGTTAACAGTGATCCTAGCTGCTGTGTAACCTTGGCATAGTGGAGCATTCCTTCCAAGCAAATGAAAACCATAGAGTAGATGACAGAAGAAATGAGACTACTGGATTTGTATTTCACACTTGTAGCTGTCTTAAACATGGTTTGTTGAATAACCCACAATTTGGCTGACCTCACACAGCACACTAAGCCAAAATCAAACAAAGCCTATTATGGCTTAAGAAACGAAATCTACATATAACTTGGGGAGCAGAGATATATTTAACTTTGGGGAAAAGTAACCTTGGGCTCATACTTTGTGCTAAACCAGTTTGCTGGACAAGCAACATTGGCCTGGTTCAGACAATACCATAAGCCATCAATCCAGATTTACAAACCACATTGGCTGGGCTCACATAGCTTGTTGAACTACTAACCTGATAAACATTTAGGCTTTGGAAATCTAGCTTGAACTGCTGCACTCCAGACACAGGATTGTGGCCATTCTATGTGGAAAAATATTTGGGAATTTGCCATCTGTATGTTGACACCGTGAGAATTGCACAGCCTTCCTCCCACTGGCTTTGCTTTATGCTGAAAGGCTCCTGAGGAGGAGGTTGTTCAGACAGGGCGCCCAAAACATTCACATCTAAAACAATGACAGCAACATGGGAAAACAGTTTCCATACGGCAGCCAGCTGCAGCTGTGGGAGGAACAGATTGCAGGTGACAACTGTCCTGGCATGGGTAGAGCTGGAAGGAACCTGCTCGTCCTCCTCCACACCTCCATCTGTTATGGCTCATCTCTTGCAAAGGAAATGCATTCTAGCATCCTTATCTCTTCATCACCCAAAAACCCAACAGGCAGAGACAGATGCAACTTTCTACTCAGAAAGGCAGTTTGCAGGGCTGAATTGACAACTCCTGTTCCTCGTACACCAATGCTTGTACCATCTCATGGGACAGCCACTGCTTAACTGTTCAGAGGTCCTTTACAGAAGACCACAGTCTCCTCTACAAGACCATGGATCAAAACCAACAAGCTGAAAATCCAGAATGGCTGTTATAAAATCTATGTTGTCAATGACGCTTTCAGGGCAGAAGCTTCAGGGGCAACATTGGGGTAAATATCCAAGGCCCACCTTGTGCTGTGAGGTGGGGGTTTCCAAAAGACAGCAAATCTGCTACAGTAGTTACACATGTCCCTATCTCCTTCCCCACCATATGACCATTAAGGCATGTGTCTAAAACTGCTCAACCACATCACTGCATACTGGATTGTGCATGATTTTCACACTCTTTCAGAGTGTGAAGGAGTGTGAAAATCATGCACAATCCAGAATGCTCCATACCCTTTCAGAGCGTGAAAGAGTGATAGTATTTGAGACTAATCAGAAGATCATCAACCAAAGCTGAGAAAAGCTTGAAGGGCTACCTTGGGAATTTTTCCTCTGAAGAGGATCAGAATTCGTGCCTCCTGGCTCCAACTTTAACATCCCTCCACACCCCTGTAGTTCCCATTTTGTACAAAGAACTATAACCTGTCTCATACGTTATCACTGTAGACCTGGGGTTTGATCCCTAAGCCTAGCACAAGCACTGCTCTGCTTTTTTTCATACTCTCTTTCGACATCACTGATGAGACAATAGGCACTTTCTTCCTACAGAGAATCATGAGAAGCTGATAGGCACAAGCATCCATTTGTCCCCTTGGAACATGAGGAACAAAAAAGTTGCCCATCAACAATTTTCATTTTAAATGTAAGTAGGCTTGTGCTGTCTGTCTGTCTGTCTATATTCTTCTTCTCTGAAGAAAAAGTTAGGCCAACCTTCACCAACCTGATGCCTTCTAGATGCATTGGATAATCAGCCTCCCTCACCCTCAGAAGGAGAGTCAGTGTAGAAGAAATTTTGGTACAAATGATACTGTTTGTTAAGGTGTGTGGCTCATCGTTAGCTATGGTCCCACCTATTCGGGCAATAGCCCTGCCTATCACTGATGCCTTCCAAATCCATCCAAATCCACCCATGGTTTGCAGATACCCAAGGTAACGTGGCTGTATACTTTAAGTTTCCCACCCACTGTGCCAACCGCAACACCACAATGGCTCTGTGTGTTTTCTTAATTAGTGCTGTTGGAAAGGCCAGAAAGAAAGAGATCAGAAGACTAAATGGTCTTGCCTGGAGCTGCGTGGGTTTTTCTCTGCAACATTTTGGCAAGGAAAGGGAATCTTCATGTTCGGTTCTGCAGGGATGACAGACTCTTTTCCTTTCTAATGGCCACAAAAGAAGTAAGAAGATCCCAGCAGAGAAGATCCCATCAGCAATTGTTAAACTGGCTTTCTCTTATACTTCAGAAGATGGCAAATGCCAGAGAAGGCATGATCACTTGGTTGTTGATGTTGAAGTCAAGTTTAAATGCAGCAAAGAAAAGATTCTACCTTTTCACATCTAGGGTAGATTTTTCTGAAGCTATGCTTACTAATTGGGAGAACTCTGGGCAGCTTATATAGATATTAATAAGATGATACAAAAAGCCTATCTTCCCCAAACTTATGAAATTAGGCTGAAGGCTCATTTGAAACGTACAAGATGACCTCAAGGAACAAAAATATAATCCCTCATATGAGCCTTTCTGATTCTACATCACTCGCTCATCTAGGCATGTTTCCTGTTTGGAAGGAGGCCATGTTAGCACAGATGCATACAGAGGTACAACAGCTATCGTCCTAAGAGAGAAAAGCCATCTAGCAAGTGACTAAAATCACACACAGAGCCTCTGTAGTATAGCACACGGAATTAGAACTGGGGAGAGCCCGGGTCGCATTTACTTTTAGCCACAGAAACTCATTGTATGACTCTGGGTCCTCTTCTCAGCCTGACCTAAGTCCATGGTTCTTCTTGCAGAGATCAGTGGGAGATGGAAAGGCTGCTCCAGCTTCCTTGATCCCCTAGAACAGTGTTTCTCAACCTCAGCCACTTTAAGATGTGTGGACTTCAGCCAGCTGGCTGGTTGGGGAATTCTGGGAGTTGAAGTCCACACATCTTAAAGTGGCTGAGGTTGAGAAACACTGCCCGAGAAGAAAGATGGGATGGACATCCAGTGAATAAGAGTAGCAAGCACAACAGAGAGGCTTAATGAATCAGTCATCCCATGACTGCAAGGAGGTAAGACCAGAGCTCTGATCTGTACAAGCGCATCAGAGCAATCTGTTCCCGTCTTCTGTTGGGAGCTCTAGGCGTCCACCATAACTTTTTATTATTAAGTTACTTTCTCTTAGTACACAGAATCTGAGAATTGGGGTAATTAGTAAGAGCAACAAGAGGGAGATCGATCACTTTAAAAACAGCCTCAACAGGGGGGACGACAGGGCAGTGGGAAGAGGCCACAGCCTTTTCCTTCTAATGCAACACTGCAGAAAGGAAATGAAAATGATCCTGGCTGAGAGTAATAATACAGTCCAGGAGCCAGGGCAATGGTTAGAGTTGAAATGGGGACCCAAATTCAAATCCCTACTCAATCATCAAGGTCTCAATTTAGTTACTAGTTCTCAGCCTAACTTGCCTTTCAGGGCTGCTATGAGGATAAAAAGCAAGGGGGGGGAAACGTAAGTGGCCTTTTTGTAAGAAAGGCAGAATTATGCATTTCAAAAATAACTATCTAGACAGTTGAACCCCTGTTTCTGTTTCGCCCAAGTCCTGCACAGAGGCTCTGTCCAGCCCTCGAAGAGAACGAGAAAGAACACTACAAAATTCCTCTCTCCAAGAGGGCCCAGAAGATTCAACAACATTCTCATAATTTATGACTCTCCAGCTGAATGAGCTCCATCACCATGAATTTAAAACATCTGGGTTGAAATTAAGCATATTAATCTCTCCCTTCACTGTGTTTACAGCTAGTATTGTTATCTTGCTTCCCCTCCCCACCCTCATGACTGCTGTTGGGCAACGTGACTTGCTCAACTCAAGAGTGGGCTAAGAATAGACACCGTCCACGAAATCACACATATCCGGGACCGGCATGCTTGGAGAGTAAAAGAGGAATGCTGTAACAGGATGTGGGGAGGAAACCATGCGCAAGAGCACCTCAGAGACGCGAGAAGGCCACTGCAGGGAGAAAACTTTGGAATCAGTTTGGTGCATCGATGAGTTTGAACACACAAAAGTGTGACCATTCAAGTCCTAAAAGGCCATCTAGAAAAATGCCCCTTTTCGGAACCACAGGGCCCTAATTTCAAACCCCTTGCCTGTGTGACATGTCCTGACTCTTGTCGAAGCCAGGAACAGGAATTCAGAGGAACAGAACCTGCAACCATGACTACAAGCTGAAATACAGTTTCACAAGCCAATCCAAACTGTAGCCAATCTTCCGTGCAGACTGGCATGAAAAGTATCGTGAATCAGCGCATGTATCACCACAAATTCTCCTCCTGGAGTTTCCACGTACTATGTACAAGGGGTACTCTGTGGTATCCAAGGATTAAAAAATGCAGATAAAAGTCTGGCCCTGGATTCCAAGACAACCAATCTCCTTCAGGACCCTGATAGTTCACCCTATTCATCTTGCACGGCGTGATGATATTAACAGCAGCTGTAAAGCTTCACAAAGGAACTCTGTCTTTCATGGATTGGAAGAAAGCCCCCCCCCCTTTTTTAAAGTGTCCACCTGAGTGGAAGGAGAGAGCCAGTTTTGTGTAGTAGTGAAGGTGCTGGCCTAAAAAGCAGGAGACTTTGAGTTCTAGGTCTCCCTCAGGCATGAAAGCCGGCTGGGTGACTTTGGGCTAGTCATTTTTTGTGAGTTTAACCCACCTCACAGGGTTGTTGTTCTGGGGAAAATAGGAGGTGGGAGCATTAAGTATGTTAGCTGCCTTGAGTTGACTAAATATATATTTAAAAAGGCAGGATAAAAATATAACAACAACAGTGGCCAATCTCAAAAGGATGTGCCCTGGTCTTTAGTTTACTGAACTAAATTATCCCATTATCAATCCTTATGCTCTCTTCCTCTGATCATCCATTTTACTGAAATCCCCAAGCCCTGTGAATAAGATCAATATGACTTTTGCTTTCATTACAGCTGGCCTTGTTAAAATTCATATCACTAATTGCAAATATTGCTATACAGTAATCTGCTTTAAGTTATTAACACTGCAATCTTACACTGAAGTAAGGCCCATGTTAACTGGGACTTCCAGAGAATCACAGATTAAATTTCCAGTTAATATTTTTATTGCCTGCTCTTTGACTGCTTTAGGCCTCTTTGAGTCACATCATAAACTGATGTTGAGCATTTCTGGACCTTACAAAGCCTGGGGAAAACTTAGTGGTTTGGTTGCCAATTAGAGATAGCCCTCATTTAGAGACTGCCTCATTTAGCGACCGTAGTTACAACAGTGATGAAAAAGTAACTTTGCGACCAATCCTCACATTTATGACCTTTGTAAGTCTGTAAAGCTGAAGTAAGATCATAAGCACAGTCATGGTTTCACTTAGCGACTGCTTCGCTTAACTACCGAGTTGCTGGTCCCCATTATGGTCACTAAACAAGCACTACCTATATTGAAGCACCTGCACATTCTTGACTAGGGAAAGTTACTTCTATTTCAGAGTAGAGCATAAATGAACCTTAGCTAAAAGTACAGAGGGACACATCAAGAGGACATAACTGAGTTGGCAGAGCATGTGGGCTGCTGGAATACCTCAGTTGGAAACCTTGTAGAACTACCTTCAAACACTACTAAGCTACATGGAGTGACATTCATGTTTGATATAAGGTGGTTCTAAATGTCGGTCAATTGCTTATGGACAGCCATAGTCTGTTACCTAACACAGCTCTTGCTATGTCACAGGTATTCTGAATACTAGCTTGAATATGCCAAGCACTGTCCTGTGTCCACACAACCTTCTCAGTGAGGAACTCTACAAGCTTCAGAGGCATCTCAAGACTGAAGAGAGCACAGTGCGAACGATATACCCTCTTTTAAGAAACTTCCCTGGAGTTTCTAGGGTACCCTGGAGCAAGCCGACATCTTGTCTCAGCCACTCCAAAGGGATTTTGAGCAGGCTGGTACTTGTGAGTTATACCCTGTTTAATCAAGATGCATTGACTAACTCTCAGTTAGCTGGGTTTGCGTAACAAGCTAAAACGAACAGCAGTGACCGGATTCACATACCACTGCAAGCCAAAACCAAACAAATCAGGTGCTGGTTTAGTTTTAAAATCCAAAATCTCAAAGGCTGCACCTGCCCGCCCGGCTCCTTGAGTTCTGAAGTTACAGACAAAAGCAGAACCATGGAAGCATATGATGTGGGTAACCAGCAGTTCCCTGCGAATGGTTTGGCCTATAGAACATTTTTCTTTTTTTCTCCCCCCATTAAAGCTTTTATGATCGTCAAACTGAAAACATAAGACAATTTTGACCCACATTTTAAGAAATATTATGCTTTTCTGTCCAATTTTTCAACATGGGAAGTGCTCCTCAACCTTCACCTCCAGGATGTTCACAATGACATTATGGAGGTCATTCTGTGAAGATAAGTTCATATTTGTGTTTTTTTAATATCATGAGTATAATTCAAATAGAAATACAATACAGCACACAATTGTGAAGAAAATTGCAACCACAGGTGGCCTGTGTGGCTTTTATTCAGTCTAAGTATTAAATGGACAACTTCAATTGTTTAAACGATATTGTTTAAAAATTGGTTTAGATAGTCTAGTCTCTGAAACAAAGGATGTCCAATAGTCCTTCCATAATATTCCTCATGTGCTATTAATGCACAGGTTTAAAAGGTATCCATTTGAAACCTCCAGGGGTGGGAGAAAGGAATCACAAACAACTTGAAGGGATTGCAAACTTTTTCTCTTTCTAAACTGGTCAGGGCATACAGGCAAAGTGGGGAACAAACCCGGAATGAGTTCTAAGAGTTGGTTAAACCTGTGGGCTTAGCCAGCTCTCAAAATCATCCACCAATCACAGCAAGTCTGTGATTGCCAGATGGTTTCCCACTGGCTGGTGATTTTGTTATGGCATGTAGTGGCTATATCCACAGTTTGTGGACTAACTCCACAAATGTGGCTATTAGTAACCTTTAGCATTTTAATCTTAAATTTCTAGCTTTTTTCCAAACTAAAAGATGACCGATGTGGATGAAAGGCCTAAAGCAAGGATTTGGTTCTTGCCCAACCATAGTCCCAATAATCCCCAATGCCAATAAAATAGTTTTATGCATGGGGGAGGGGGGAGGTTTGCACAAATATGCTGATGATACCCAGTTATATATCTCTGCCCCTGGCAAATTAGGTAATGCCGCTTATGTCTTGTCCTGATGCCTGGAGGCTGGGGGGGTCTGGATGGGGAACAACAGGCATCAGCTGAACCCTGGCAAGACTGAGTGGCTCTGGGTTTTGGGGCCTTCTTGATCTGGGAATTTACCATCTTTGGTACTGGATGGGGTTGCACTACCTCAGACAGACCTGGTGCACAACCTGGGGGTCCTTCTGGACTCTCAAC
Source organism: Liasis olivaceus (assembly GCA_030867105.1). Taxonomy (NCBI): domain Eukaryota; kingdom Metazoa; phylum Chordata; class Lepidosauria; order Squamata; family Pythonidae; genus Liasis; species Liasis olivaceus. The sequence goes on from CM061348.1 coordinate 139,852,939, forward strand.
TCCTGCTCGAGGAGCAGATGGTAGTCGTAGCTAGGAGGCCTTTGCACAGCTTTGGGTTGTGTACCAGTTGTGTCCCTTCCTGGATCATGAGGCTCTACTCACTCTCATGTCCTAGTCACCTCCAGAATGGATTACTGTAATCCATGGGGCTGCCCTTGAAGAGCATCTGGAAGATTCAGCTGGTGCAGAACGTGGCTGTGCGGACAGTTATGTGAGCCTCTAGGATGGCACGTTATACCTCTGCTCTGCAAGCTGCATTGGTTGCCAGTTTGCTTCTGGGGGCAATTCAAGGTGCTGGTTTTGACCTTTAAAGCCCTATGTGGCATGGGGCCAGGTTATCTGAGGGACCGTCTCCTCCCATTATATCTACTCATCCCATCAGGTCCAGCAGAAGAGGTACGCTCTGGGTCCCGTCTGCTAAGGAGCTCCATCTGGCGGGACCCAGGAGATATACCTTTTCTGCTGTAGCCCCCGATCTCTGGAACACCATTCCCACAGAGGTGGTGTTAGCCCCATCTCTGTTAGCCTTCTGGAAAGCCTTGAAAACGTGGCTCTTCCAACAACCCTGGGGATCCCATGGCAAAGTGGTTGTATGAGGCTAAATGATGGTTGTTCTCCCACTATCCTGGGGTTTGTTATTTACGTCTGATGTTTTTTATATTGCGATATGGTTCTTAATTGTTATTCTGCTTGTAAGCAGCCCAAAGTCACTTTCTCTGAAATGGGCGGCTGTATAAATTTGCTAAAACGATCAGCCAGTCGTTGTAGGGGATCGTGGTACTGCAGTCTTTGAGAATCCCTTTATTAATGCATTTTATTGTCATCTGGCCAGGGAACTTCAATTACTGGGTGGATAAGCTGCGTAAGGAATAAAACATTTCAACTGAAATCCTACACCCCTAAATTTCTGGGAAACCAGGTTTTCCAGCTGTCTTCCCAAACCCATTTCCTCGGTTAAGGACATTCATTTGCGCTGATCTTGGAGCTCTTTGGTTTGGAGCAAGAGCTGGTTTGCTAGGCACTGCGATGCCTCCAAAGAACATTCAAAAGCAGGCCTAGCGAGTGTCAGCTGGCAGGCTCAGGTGGCTAGCTGATTTATTGTCAACGCTATAAATAGCTACAGGAACCCAGATGCCCAGCTATTAATGATCCTTGGAAAATTCTCAAGCACACCTTGAAGAGATGGGAGCGGAGCAGCAGCCAGTTAACCCTTTCACGGGTCAAGGATTAAAAGCAGCCACTTGTTCAGGAACTGGTTCATCTGAGACGCCAATCTTTGCCATCCAAAGTTGCGGTCGGCGGGCATGGGAAAAGGAGGAAGCAAAAGAGACCTAATACGTATGCAAATCACACACAAAAAAACCCCATCTGCAGGGCACAATGTATTAATGGGTGCTTGAGGGCTTTTTTTAAAAATGCGTCCCCTGATTCATATCACTGGAATTTGAACCTAGATGTCATGGGAGTGAGGTTGTCAGAGAGTTTTTCAATGCACTGCAACCTTTCTGGGGCACTAGGTTGAGAAAGCAAGGAAAAGGAAGGATAAATCCAAGAAGTGAAGGAAAAAATTGAAGGATGGTGGCTAATTGTTTAAAAAGTTTTCGAACAACTGGAAACAACTTTCCTGTTTTCTGATCGAGGCTCACTGTTGACTGGATGGTTTGAGAATCTGGCTTCAACTTTATCCCTATTGTTGCCGAACTACAACTCCCGGCAAACTCAGCCAACATGGAACGCTTGGGAGTGTTATTCAGCTATATGTGGAGAACCACAATTTCCTTGCTCCTGCCTTACCCAGGACTGTCTTCTGTCAATATGTTGGAATGGAAGACAGACACTTGTCCATAAGTTAGCTTTTGCATAAGTATGTATAGGGAAACCCAAATCCTGAAATGGCTTGGATAAAGATTCCATTACTTTTATGATTATATTAATTATTCATCTTACTTCTAGGGAGAGGAGGCAGCATACTTGACTTTTCCTTGTATTCCCCATCCTCCTGGTCTCCATTTTAAACTGATGACAAACTTCCAATCACTAGTGAACATGAGTGAGTTGAGATTTGAACCCAGATCTCCCCAGTTCTGGAGCAATAATCTAATCATTGCTTCACACTTGCCATCATCGCTGCCTTGTGTGATTAGAAATGTAAGTAGAAGTATTTAGCTGCAAATTTAGATGTAATGCCAAAGTCTCAGAAACTGTTCATCCATGGTGAGTAAATTGCAGCTTCAGGTAATCTTTTAGGGAAGGGTAGAGAGAAATTTCTTTTGCATCCTCATTCTTATCTGTACAGAATGTGCCACAAATTATTTCGATACATTACCATGTGGGCTATGATTGTGGCTGGGTAAACACATCACCCTAATCCATAATGTGATTTGTTTGGCTGGGTGAAGGCAACTTTTGTGATTTGCAAAATGTGGTTTAGCACATTGGTTATTCAGTATCATTAACTGTAGCTCTGAACCCAATTTCTTTTGCAGGTATATCAGAGTTAGCTTATGGGAACCAAATAAGGAATAATCATGTTTTTCCCTAAAAAAAAATCAGTGAACAGTGTTATTGGGGGTGAGTTGCATCATTGTCTTTTCCACTGAACTTTGCATAGAGAAGTGAAAAAAAAATCAGAGACGATATCAAGTAATGCAGCCTTTCTCAGCTGGCTTCCTTGGAACCCTATGGTTCCGTGAGAGAGACTAAAAAATAAATATTGTGGTTCTAACTATGTACATCACACAATGCTAGCACTTTTTACATGTCACGCCTGTCATTTCCCTGTGGTTGTAGATGTATAAGTGGACTGAGTACGTTAGAAGTGAATTGGATTGTGACATTTTCTTATTTTTGTGACATTTTCTTATTTCAGGTTCCCTGTGACCTGAAAATTGCCTCAAGGGTTCTCCAGGGTAAAAAAAGTTGAGAAAGGATAACTTAATGACAGTTCCATGATCGAAGAGGACCCTTAACCAAATCTCACTTCAGCACTCCCTCTCAGCCTTAGTTCTCCTTCTTGCAGTCTGTACAATAATAATGCTGACTTGCTTCTCAATAAGGCAAGGCAGAGTTTTTCAGGCTGAGTTCTGTGGAACCCTATGAGTTCTATGAAAGACAATGGGAAAAAAAGGAAAAAGAAAAGGTCACTTGAGCACATCCAATTTTCTATTATTAACACTTTGCTTCTTGATCAGAGGTTCCGGGAACTTCTTTCTTTCTTTTTTTTAAACCAACAGGTTCCACAGCCTGAACAAGTTCGAAAACCCCTGAGATAAGGCATTTGAAACACTTTCAAGCATTCTGAGCCATTTGCAAACATTAGATATGATAATTAGGGGACAGTTACTCTTTTCCCACACAGTTCACACAAAAAGAGCAACTGAAGTGGAAAATGTGCTGCAGTCAGAAATCACTGCCATGGGATGGCGGGATGGCCTTAAAAAAAAAACTATCAAGGCCCTCTAATTCAGTTAGAGCAGTGTTGTCCAAACTTGGCCACTTTAAGATGAGTGGACTTCAAGTCCCAGAATGGCTGGCTGGGGATTTCTGGGAGTTGAAGTCCACTCATCTTAAAGTGGCCAAGTTTGGACAGCACTGAATTAGAGCATTCAGTAACAGGATCTCCCCAAATCTGTCATCAGTCCAGGAAAATGGAAGCTGTGATTAGCCACTGCTCTCTTGTCAATGGGTTACTTCTGCTTACAGATAAGTACCTCCATTCAAACCAAGCAGCTACCTTCAGGAAAGCAGCACAGGATTCCCTGCCCTCAGTGAAATCAGATCTGCAGTGGCAATACTTGGTTGAGCTCAGAAATTAAACAGGATCAGGCCTGGTTAATACTTGGATGAGAGACGAGCAGGACTGTAGGCTAGACTGTGAAGTAAAAAAAGAAAAAGAAAAAAACTCATCTTGGAAAAAGACAGTGGCAAACCATTTCTGTACTGTTGCCAAGAAAACTAAACAAGCACGTCCATAACATCACCCAGAGTCAAGCTTGACTTGAGGTTGTTGTTGTTGCTACGTATGTATGTATGTATGTATGTATGTATGTATGTTCTAACCTCCTCACTCCAAAGGACTCTGGGCAGCTTACAACATACAATATACTATTTTAAAAAATTAAAAACATAATCATACAGCATAACACCCTGGACAAAAACAGCAATAAAAAAGGGAAGGGAAGGGAAGGGAAGGGAAGGGAAGGGAAGGGAAGGGAAGGGAAGGGAAGGGAAGGGAAGGGAAGGGAAGGGAAGGGAAAGGACAGGAACTCCACTGATACATTAACCCCAGGCCTGGGATCTTTATATTTTACAAATAAAATCAGTGCAAAGGACTTAATCACTCCTCTTCCACACCCACACACTGAAACAAAACAAAATCACCAACTTTTAAATACTGGGAGCCCTCTGACCAACTCCTTTCATTGGAGATTTTGGTAAGTGCTGTTTGATTATTACACACACACACACACACACACGTACTCATGATGAAAGTGGAGGTTGTTGAGAAGTGGAGTTGCATGCCAGATCCCCCCCCCCCGCCCCCCACAATTCCACCTCATGGAAAACTCAGCCTATACATTTCTGGCTACTGGTATCAGCACTAAATAAAATGCTAAGCACGAGGAATGCGGAATCAAGCTTTCTGCTCTGTCATTCATTCTCGGTGTCTCTCTCAAGGCGTTTAGCAAGTGAAGCTGGTGACATCTTTGTCAGTAACAGACCCCAGGGACTTCATCTGATCCCTGATCCCCGAAGTAGATCAAAGCTTCTGGTAACCTAAGCCCAAGAAGGGAACCACAGATAGCAGACACAACACTGAGCGAGTGCTTCTGACGCATTTTCCTCACAGAATTGCCATGACAATGGAATTCCCCAGCCTCAAGATCACTGATACAGCAACATCCACAACAATGAAGCCTCTAAGATGCCACTCTTATGTTCTGGGCGTCTCTGTAGAGAAGTTTCCCAAGAGCTCCCCAGATGAACACGGCTGCTTCCATATCATGCATCAGTGGTCGGATGAGGAATTTCTGTAGTAGCCGGGGAAGAGAGGCTCTGAAGACAGCACAGCCAACACAGAACCAGACATGGTATGTATGTGTGTGCATCATTATAACCAGCTTTCCCCACTCACTTGTTGCCCAGCTACAGAACACCACCAGACATTCACATCTTTAATAATTTTATAGACCGTTTCAACCAAACAGTCTGCATGGCCAGATGTACAGTATTTGCTGAAATTCCCTATTAATGGGAGCCATGCCTCTTTTTCATCTGGCTACCCTAAACCTAGAGCTGCATTTCTGGAAATGCAGTTCTGGAATCTGCAAGATTTGCCAGCTCAGCAGCTTCTTTCTTGTACGCAAAGCTTATTTGTAAATTGTACCTCCCAAGTTTGATAGCCACAGAAGTAGAACCAGCCGGGGTTTAAATAGAGAGGAAGAATCTCTCACATCCTCATGTTTATTGTAAGTTATTTTAGATCAAGGCTGTACGCAACTTGAAAACTTTTAAAAGTAGCTTCTGTTTGGAAAAAGGCTAACCAACCTATAAAATAAGGATACAGCAGAAAATATGACATGGAATGCATCATATCAATGACAATTTTTTAAAAAGCTGCTGAGCTGGCAATTAATCTGATATATTCATCAGGCAGATTCTTGAATAAAGAGGTCATCATACCCTCAGCTTGGCTAGAAAAAAGTAGTCCCACATTGAGTCAGATCATCGGTTTGTGTGGCCTAGCACCAGCTCTTCCACACACTCTTTTGCAGTTCTTCAGGCTGTCAGACTGACTTTTGCTGCCTGAGGTAGAGATGCCAAGGACTGAATGAATTACCTTTAGCATTCAAAGTAGATGCTCGATCACCAAGCAGCAGCTCTTTCCTAAAGTTCCTGGGTGAAACTCTCCATGCAACATCCATTACTTAGGAACCCTATTCTGGCTTATAAATTATAAACAAGAAACCTGGAGTGAAAATGACATGCTATTCAATAGTCAGCATTTTTTTTTCTTGTTCTTATTTTGGAATTCAGTTTTTAAAGTCTCAGCTATTTCAGTTTTGAACTTCAGCTCTGAAGGACAATTCTGCTTGATGGTCTAGCTGGTGGTTAGATGAAGATTACTTTCAATTTGAACACAGGGGTGGGCTGTAGATGTTAGTCTGCTGGAAGATTATTTTCTGATCCAAGGAAGAGATACAAGGGAAAGAGTTCCTATACCTTTAATAGCCTATGACAGAGTCCAACAACTTCAGAAGATCCATGAGTTCCCCATTCCTGGATCAGATATATAGCAGCCCCATCTCCTTTGCTTTGTTTACCCCACCAAGCTGCAAGCACAGGAAGCTTTTGCTTGGGCCCACTCTGGGACTGCTGGAGATGAGGGAGCAATTTCGATGAAGCAACTGCAGCCAACAAGACTGGCTGGGATGAAGCAACAGCCAAAGAAGAGCAAGACTTTTTGACTTTCCTTCAATCTTAATAGGCATGAAGAGGAGGAGAGGGCTCCTCCAGAACTAATACACATCAAGGAAAAAAAAAATCACATGAGCGCTGAAGAAGCAAGAGAAGGAGAATCTGGTTGAAGTCTCCGTTCCCTAGCATACTACAAAGCCAGCAGCACCACCCAATTCAGAAGTCCCTTTTAGTTCAGTAAGACAACTCTATAGCATAAGGCTGCAGTCCTGGCTGGAAGTAAACCCCACTGAACTCAGTGTGGCTCACCTTTGAGAGGATAGACAGATGCAGATTCGCTCTATAAAGCTCTCAACCACGTAAACAAATTGGAGCTGTACAGAAGTTATTATTACCTGTACCTAAAATATCCAAACAGACTGAAGACAGAAATCCAAAATAAATCTGCCAACTTACAGGAGGAAAAAAAAATCAAGTAGGTTTCAGCTTCTCTTGCGTTTGGTTTCCTGCCCCCCAACAACTGGAAGCACTGGGTATTAGAAAGATAGCATGTAATCTCTAAAGCAATTTCCACACAGAGAACGTAGAACAAGAATATACAAATTCTAATAGTGGGAGGGGGCATTAGGTACCCAAGGTGGCCGGGGTTGTATCCCAAGGCTGAGATTTTGGGGAAACGTTCTTTTTGGGGCTGAGGACCTTTTTTATTGTAACATGGCTTTTTTTAGAGCTAAGACTACACTTTTCATCTGTTTCCCATTTCAAAATAGGAAACCATGCCACTAGTTTTCAGCAATCGTGGTCAAAAGGGCCACAAAAAGGTTGTACACCTCTAGCTTAGAATACTGCAGAAACTGAAAGAAGAAATATTCATAGAAGGAACAAGTGTTTTCAGACAGAGGTGTTTTAGCACTGCCAACGAAAAAATATTACCCAGCTATTCTGGGTTTATTTTCCCATTTTAAGGTGGAAAGGAAAAAAAAGATAGCAGAAAAAGTGAGAAAACAGAGGAAGGTTAAGAGTGGGAGATGTAAACATTTTTGACCATAAGTAAGGCAACTACAGAATTAAAAGCCTAGCTAGGGAGAACTCATAGGCTATTAACTGACCAGGACAGCTTTATGAAAACAGGAGATGAAAGGTCTCCGAATTCCAGTTGTTGGGGAAGAACAGTGGGGAAGGCATACAGGTTGGGAAGAGAATCCTAGGACTGAGGATTGGACTCTTAGGACTGGATTCTGAGCTGATCCAGCTTGATTCCTTTTAGGATCCTTGGTTAAACCACAATCAGTTCTCCAAAACCCGCTAACACCCCCATACCATTCTACCTGAGATGAGAACAAAACATATCGGCAAGATGTGCATCTGGAATTTAGGATGGAAACAGGTAGCTGAAAATATGAAACAAGCTGGGGAAGCCCCCAAGATTTTCACCTGCTACTTTGATCCCTGCTCTTGAACATCTCATGGCTAAATATCACCACCACATGCAAAAAAAGGAATTGTCACATTATGCAAGCAGGTTTTAATTAAACGTCTCAGTGAATCACATGGGGCTGGGGGAGTCATTTCAGATATTAGATGCACTGCTTATCTGTTAATGATAAAGATGCCAGGAAGAGAGGAAAAAGTGTTAGGGAATACAAGCAAGATAACAAGAGGCCTCTCCCATTAATATATTTATTATGATCTTCCCTGTTCTCAAAAAGGAATTATTGGTATGAGCCATCAGTAACATCTGCCTTATATAAGCCACAGTGATTGCATTCATAAACTTCATCTAGGACCAAATTGGTTCCAACAAGCAAGCGTTAAAGCTTTGTTGACATGTTTCTTAGCCCAGTTATCAAAAATCCTCTTAAATGTAGATGTTCTGAGAGTAAATCAGGCTGTTACACTTCATTAATAGCAGGGAACAAGCTTTCATCTTTGCCACAGAATGAATGGGTTGGTTCTCACCGTTGTCCCTCCCCCCCCCATGCTTTAGCTTTTAATTGCATGGTACACTAGGTACACAAGATGAGCCCAGAGCATCCACTGAATGCCTCTAGGCATATTGCTCAATCATGGGCCCTCATGCCCTCTTGTCCCCAGGAAGAGGTCCTCCACATTTCTGAAGATCCTTCTTCTTGACCACCTGACCGACATAAATAGATCTTGTTCGAGAACCCATAACAACTCTAGCAATAAAGCACCACATTTCTCTCTACTAGGTGCACACCTAGCACTTACCAAAGCCTGAAGTATGTTGACTTTTTCTTTACCACCAAGTTATAAAATCAAGTATCAGGCAAGACTAACGCTCATGCACTCTTCTCAAGCCTGCAACAAGAGCAACATGCTACTCTGATCCATCTTGTATATAATGGAACTGCCTCAATACAAGCCATAAAGGGCAATGGCTGAAGATGAACGGAGAACCTCTGCCAACCCAGCACAGTAGGAATATTTTCTCCTTACCAAGAAGACACTTTCAAAGCATGTATTTGTGTGTGTATACAGAAGACTTTTTAAAAACAGAAAGATCTTTAAAAGTTACTAATTGAGGAAAGCTGGAAATGACCAGGAGATCTCTTAGAAAAACCAAGACTATGACTAGCTACAACTTTTCATCCAGAAAAGGCACATGCTCCTCTAAAAGCCCCCAAACAGAGGAAAAATGACACAGATTGTGCCTCTGATCAAAGCTTTTATCTACTTGGCAACCTCTAGACATACCGGACTACAACTCTCATCTCTGCCCCAACAATGGGTGCTATAGTCCCACGTGTCTGGGAGACTGAAAAACTGAAATTCAGCTTTTTAGACCAGACAGAATAGGAGAGTGGGGCAAAGAGACCAGTCAAGGAGCAAGGTGAATAGCACAGAAAACTGCATCTTCTTATAGTGCCTTGGTGTAAGAAGAACCAGACACCATCTCCGGGTGAAGTGAAGGAAGTCCAAAGCAAGTAAATCCTTTGATGATTATCATGCTGTCTTCCTACCATCAGCTACCATGGCCCCAAAAGGGCAAGAAAATGATTAAGCGTTGTGTCCCCATTAGTACAGGGAGTCCCCAGTTTAAGAATGAGTTCCGTTCCCAAGGACTGTCCTTAAGTCAAATTTGTATGTAAGCCCGAACAGCATAATACAGTATAAAAAGTATTGTGTAATTAACTCGAGCCATTCTGTATTTAACACGAATCATTGTGTACTTAACTTGAATTCTGCTACAATAGGCTGCGTTCTTAACTATGGGTTACAATCAAGGCCCTTCTCCTGAAAGGCAATCTTTCAGTCTTCCAAATCAATAAAACAAAATCTGAATTACGGTGAGCCACAAACACAAAGAGATAGGAAGGGGGGTGGGGAAAGAAAAAGGGATGTGTTGAGTGCTTTGAACTCTCTCTAAAGTATAATATAAACAACACACAAAATCAACATAAGAGTTTCAGACAACTGGGGCCAGTGAGTCAAGTTATATTCAACAAAGTAGAACTAAAGTATCCCCACATTCAGAAACTGCCTGGATTTCCTGAACAGAACATGCCAACGAAATTTAGCTGGAAAGGGCCACCAACCAGACCCTGTTACAGGGATACAAAGTGACTCCACCCAATACTATGTGTTTGCATTAGAGATGCCTAGGCAGACGGTAGGGTAGGGTAGGGTGGGGTGGGGTGGGGTGGGAGGAGAGGAGAGAAGCTATCACAGCCTCCCTCAACTGTGGCGGATTCCAGAGGTGGACGAACTACCGCTCCCATCATCCCCCGCCTGCACGTCCCCTCCCTGCACCGCTGCGGATGACTGCAAAGCAGATTCGAACACCGGCACTTTAATCCCTTGCGTTCTGATCCCGAGTGGAAAAGCGATCCTCCGGGCTCCAGAAAGCGCGCAACTGGGACTTCAGCCTTCAGTTTCCAACAAGGCTTTCCACCCCACCCCACTCTCGCCTCTGCGGCTGCTTCGCTCTCCGAGCAGTTCGAGGCCTTGCCCCGTTCCCGTCCGCGGAGAAAGGAAAGCTCAGTCCCACCCCCGCGCGCACAATTCCTTTCTCCCGGGCGAGTCACGAGGCGGAGAAAATGCAGGAAAGGACCCCCCCCCCGCTCCGGGCTGGGCTCGCCTGTCCTTTTCTACGCCAGTCGCCGTTTCCCTCCGCCGCGGGTTGCTGTCACCGTTCCCCCGCGGGGGGATCAGCCGCCGGCTCGAGCCGGCTCTTACCTTGGCTGGAGGCGCCGCTCTTCTCGGCCAGGCTCACGCCCTTCTCCTCTGCCGTTCGCCCTTTAATTCCATCTGGGGAGGAGAAAAGAGAGTCGGAGTCGTGAGCGCTGGATGAGCCGCCGCCGCTCGTCTTAGCCGTGGTGCTCAGCGCTGGGTGCAGTCCTGGCATGGGTGGGCCCTCCTCCCGGCTGCTGCCTCCCCTCGGGCAGGGAGCGCGCAGGAGAGATCCGTTAAGCCTCTCTGCTGGGTTCACACGCACGGGTCAGGAAGGGCAGTGGGCCATGGGGCCAATCCTCGTTGCAGGCGCTAGGGAGATCAGCGGCGAGGCTCGGCAGTCCCTGCGAGCTCCATCACTCAGAAGCAACAGCCGTTAACGCCTCTCCAGGCGGATCCACCTGCGCCCGGCCCCGTTGCTCCCCACCCGCGCAGGCGATCGGGACCAAGGCGCCGGAGAGGAGCGCGCGGACGGGGAACAACGGCAGGAGAAATAAAGAAAAAGACGGGGAAGGAAAAGCAGAAAAAATAGAAAGGAACCCGCACTGAGCGGGGGAGAAAGTTGCATTGTTTGCCGAGGGCGCTCGCGATTGGCCCAGCCTCAGCCAATGGCAGGGCACACGGAAAGTTTGCTGTTCAAGTGCTCCATCTGGTGCTCTCGAGCGAAGCACCCGCCTCCGCCGCGCGCGACCCCTTCCCAAACTTGAGCGCGCCACGGAACGCTGACCTGTCCCAGCCGCCCCCCCCCCGACTCCGAATTAAAATGCGAGACACGGCTTTGCGTTCGACACCCGAGTTTAACTTGTTAAAAATGTGGGAACGCGGCGTCCGTTGGCGGTGACTGCGTTCGAAGCGCTTTGCGGCTTTTCCCGGACGTGGAAAAGGGATAAAATTTCCAAAGCCGGGTCCTGCTCATGGTTACTTCGAAGAAAGGGGCAGGGAGGTGGATTTGAAAGTGCAGGGCAGCTGTAATATTCTGTGGTCTAACAAGCAAGGCCCGGAAGTTCAATAGGCTTTACTCAGAGGTGAATGAAGCTTCGAATGCAGCCTAGGGAAACTTGACTGAATTGGGGCTCACTGAAGTCAATGGAGCCGCGGAGTTGTGATTAGAGCCCAGACAATTTTAATGAAAATTTGTTCAGATCCTACCCATTGATATGACCTAAAATAGCCCATATGTTGCTTACAGGTAGTCTTCATTTAGCAACCATTTGCAATTACAATGGTGATGAAAAAGTAACTTTGCGACCAATCCTCGCATTTATGACCTTCACAGGATTGTAAAGCAAAGGGAAGCTGAAGTAAGATCATAAGCAGTTTCACTTAGCAACTGCTTTGTTTAACGACTGAGTTGCCAGTCCCAGTTCTGGTCGCTAAACAAGGACTATTTGTATTACCATTTTTAAAAATTCATGGTCCATGTTCCTGTACTGCAGGAATGATAATGAATTCTCAAGTCTGCATTCGCATTTAGAATCAAACAAAATCTGAGTCTAGATAGTGCTGAGATATTTATTTATTTTTATTTATTTATTTAGTGGACTTGTCCCCGCCCATCTCCCCACAATGGGGGACTCTGGGCAGCTTACATCAAATTAAAATCATAAATACATGATTTTATAAAAAGAATAAAAGAAGAGAAAGAATGCTAAATGGCTTAATTTAACTTTTAATTGCATTAGGAGAGAGACTGCAAAATACTGGGAAGGGCATTTTCAATTTGTACAATTAAAGTGGTACAGTTTGTGTACCACTATGTGCCTTGGTACACAATGATTGTGGCAGAAAGAACTATTTCAATAGATATAGTGGACTGGGATCACAATTCATACTAAGACATCCTTTAATAATGGTTTGTTGAATAAACTATAATTGAATATATTTATATCACACACTAAGGCAGTAATGTGGTTGTTTTGGTTTTACAGTAGTTAAAAGTGTTGTATGAACCCAATTAATGTGGTATGAAAACCATAGTTTCATAGGTTGTGTGAACTCAGACAATTTTAGTTTACTTAGCAAAGCATAAAGTAGAGTATGGTGGGAATATAGCCAGTTTGTTTAATAGACTTTTTGTGTGAAACAGAAAAAAACGAACTTATGATTTATGGTTTTGATTAGACAGAATACAGTGGTACCTCGGTTCACGAACGCTTCTGTTCACAAACAATTCGGTTCACGAACAGCTCCGGTCGCAAAATTTTGCTTCCGTTCGCGAACACCGGATCGGGTGACGAATGGGATCCGCGGCCATTTTCCCTGCCATGACACGTGGTCGTGGCTTCCTGTAGGGAGGGGGACTCTCCCTTCAAGCAGTAACCGCCTCCCCACCCGCCTTCCTGTCCTCCATGCCAGAAGCTGCGTCGAGCAAGGTTAGCTTTCTCTCTTCGTACTGTACTTTGTGTCATATTTTTGTGGTTTTTAAAAAAAATACATATGGTTCAGAACGGATTAACCGTATTGACATTGAACCTTATGGGAAAATTTGATTCGGTTCACAACCAATTCGGTTCGCGACCAGAGTCGCGGAACGAATTAAGTTCGTGAACCGAGGTACCACTGTATAGAAAGAAGAGAACATGTTGTAACCATAGAGTAAGAGGTAAATTTATAATTGTACTTATAACTGCTGTAAAGAAGATCAGAAGCTACTTCTTTGTATCTTTTTTCTTTCTTTTCTATTCTTCTATTACTTTTTTCCTTTCTTGCACTTTTAGCTTTCTCTTTGATTTCTTTCTTCTTTTCTTTTTCTCACTTTATATTAGTTTGTATTAGTTTTTATTTTCTTTTAAAAAAATATTTAATAAAATTATACCAAAAAAAAAAAAAAGGAATGTAGCCAGTTTGTTTTTTTAAAAAGTCAACCATCTAACACTATCTTAAAGAAGCCTGCAGGAAATATGCATGTATAAAACTTTTGAAAAACAATATTTATTGATTTTTTTTTCCCCTCATGGGTGATCTTTGCAAGAAGGGATAGTTTCCCTTCCTTCTCCTCTTCTTATTTATTTTCTAGTATTATTACATTTATACTTTGCAAAAAAACAGTCTCCAAAATTGAATTTATCTTGAGATTGAATTGTCTCCTGGAATCTCAAGAAGGAAATTAACCTGCTTTGAACAGGTACTTTATATCCTGCATTAGGTGATGGGTTGGATCCTTCAGTTCATCTGGATGTCAAGTCTGAGATTTGGCTCACACATGGTACTAAGCCATAATTCTCCTAATCATGATTTGTTTATACATCATACTAAACCATTAATAATACTTGCAACTATAGCAGTTTGGTTTACCCATCAGGTTAGGCCAACACCAACCAAAACTATATTATGCATTAGCATGATGTATGAACTCAACACTGTGTTGTGTTTACATGACATGGATTAACCAATCACATGTACTAGTCAGCTTGTGTTGAATATGGCGTATGAACCCCCAAAACTGAGTTAACTGAATAACCCATGGTAAGCATAGTGAAGCTGTGAAGACTTGCTCTTATATTGTTCATTGGGATAAAAATTAACATCAATCAACTGTGCAGAGGCAATATTTAGAGGTCTTTCCATCCCCATTTCAGTGCTGGGGAATCAACCAGAAAAACCAGCTGCTTTACAATTGCAGTAATCAATACTGGATCATTGTTTGGGTCTGCAGTGGCTCAGATCTCTCGTCACAGAACAGGCCAATCAAATGGGGAAACTGACAAATAATTTGGGTAGTACTGAAATCATAACCCCTCCTGCCTTACTCCTCTCTCAGAGTAACATTCCCCAGCCTGGTATATTGTAGATATAAAAAGCTGAGTCTCCTCTGAGCCTGGATTACAATTCCTCCAAACCCCAGCCACTTTGCACAAGACACCTGAAATGCTTCCATTCAGGATTACAATTCCCCCAAACCCCAGCCACTTTGCACAAGACACCTGAAATGCTTCCCATTCAAAAAGGATTTGCTACAGCCTTTCTTTGTTGCTCTCAGAGAAAGGGATACCAAGAGGGAGAGATGGTGGGTTAGAAAAGGATCCTGCTGTAGCGTTCTGCCTTGGGAATGACTTGCTGCCCTCTACAAGTCTATAAATGCAGCTGAAACATGTTTAAACAAATAAACACATTTCCCCATCACCTTTTAAGGTGCATGCAATATCTCTATATTTTCACCTAGCAAGAAGTTTGGTGAGGTATGCTTTTCTGAACCATTTTTATGTTGTTTCCTTTCTCTCTTCTGCCTCCCCCCTCCCAAGCCCCTTTCTTTTAAAAGAATGCCTGTATGATTTTGCTGCAGGAATAGGTACAGCTGAATATGAATGTTCAGTTCACATAAGATGGTTTTGCTTCACATGCTGTGAACTCAGGCACTATGGCTCATAAACTATGGCTTATGGCTTAATGCGGTGTTTCTCAACCTTGGCAACTTTAAGATGTGAGGACTTCAACTCCCAGAATTCCCCAGCCAGCATGCCAATTGTGGTTTAAACCATGCCTGAGCAAACAATGGCTGATTCACACACCATGAAAATTCCTGTTAGTTTTAATCATGTTTCTTGAAAAAGATGATCTGGCTCATTCATAACATTAAGCCATTAACCATCACACATAAACCACAATAGCTGGGTTCAGAGACTATGCTAAGCCAAAACCACAGAAATCACATTATGGGACAGTGTATAGGCACTGGTTCTTATTTTGGGGGAGAATATGGATCAGGAAATGGAAGCCCATGGAATCAGAGGAAGCTTTTAAAATCACATGAGATGTTAAGCAGTAAGTAGTTATTTAAGATTTCACTATCTCTGTTAATTTTCCCAAATAAAGTATCTCTGAGTGTGTTTTGTTTCGTTACTGTCATTTCCTGTACACAACCTTCAAGGGACTGAGTTTCCAGCAACATTTCCTTTCAAGTGGTCACCTTGCTGACATTTGCTATGACCTAGCTCATCAAAACTAAAATGAAAGCTACGTCAGCAAAAGAAGAATCATAAAATTAGCACAGGAGGTTCTCACATTGCTATTTATATTCAAGGACAATAACATGGCGTGCAAACATTGCCTAATTGGAATATCACAGACAGTTAATCAGAGTAGCATTACATATCAGGGATGTGATTAACACAAAAATCATTCCAGGAAAAGGGATATTTTTTAAAAAAATCCCAAGATGTTAAAATACAAACAAGGATAGCATAACCAAGGTTAAAGGCCTGCTCTCCATAGTTAAGGTCTCCGTTCAAGGCTCTGGCTCCTAGATTAGCAAAACAAATTGAGAAATACTTGAATGCATCTGCAATTTCACCAATAAAAGATTTCTATGATATTTTAATTTGGATTGCAGCATAGAAAATAGTTACTTCTGCCTTAGCACCATTTCGCCCAGGAAAGTCACTATTCCTAACATGACTTTTGTCCTGTAAAAGAAACTGTTGTTGAATTTTTCCTAGAGCAAATAGTAGCCTGGAAAAGGAAATTTGTGGAGTAAAAGATGTCAACTTTCTCCCTCAATCCACCTCTGTCAGCCCATTTATTTATGAAATTTATAATTTACTCCTAATCTGAAATGGAATTTACTTATTAGCTTTATTTTAAAGGTGTTGCCTTCTAGTCTAGCTCAGTTCCTGGTGACTTACGGGGTCAGATTCGTGCAGGTTTCATGGCATGACACAGTAGCTTGTCAGCTCCCTCCACAACACTTGTTCCACTTCCCAGTCTAGCCTACAGCCCTGGGCTTTCCATGGGGTTTCCCACCCAAGTACTAACTAGGCATATCCCTGCTTTGTTATCTAGATCAGTCCAGGTCAGCCAGGTTATTTAAATAAGTAAAAAAAAGACTAATATAAAGAGTAAAAAGAAGTACAAATCTTCATCTGAGTTAAGATTCCTCAAAACGTCTAGGAGAAAGAGAAAGAAGGAAAGGGAGGGAAACGCACACCACCATTTCATCTTTAGATTTAACCAATTAATAGACAATAGCTGTATCTTCAAACCTCAGTAGAATCTGATGATCGGAAATAGGGATAAAGCACAAAGATTTTACTTTCTGCTTACAAGCTGCCTCCCGGTCAAAATTAAAGGATGCTCTACCCTGGCCTCTAATGAAATTCATGTCCTATCAACTTCCCTGAACGTCTTCCTCTTCACCCTCCTCCTGTCTGCTCATAAAACTGTGTAAGGCATCTGTGACATTGACAAAACTTTCCACCCTCATCACAGGACAAGGAATGGGAAAGAAAGCGTTGAAACCGACAAACGGTAACAAGCACTTATGGTAAAGGAAAACAAATGTGCACGTAGCTCTGTGTGTAGATTAGATGACAAGCAAGAATGCAAAAGGTGTCGTTTTGGCCTTATTACACGGCCAATTCATTTATGAAAAGCAGTATTCATCCAAAAAGGTCATTTGTTAGAAACAGTTTATGTTTACCTTCATTCACCAACTTTCACCAAGCTGATTTCAGCCTAATTCAGGAAAGCCCGCAGGGGAGGGGAGATTAAAACAAAAATCAAGATGGCAGTCATGATTGAAGTCCTGCCCCTTTTTTATGCGTGTTGCATATTAAAAAGCGGTGGGGCTTCAATCATGTGGTCGCAGCTGCTCCTAGTCTCATATTATCCTCTGAAACAAGTTTCACTTCCATTCCCCAGTAAATATCTTCAGGAAAATGACAGCCAAAATTTATTTAATAATTCTACACAATTTTTAAAAAAAAACGATAGCAGAAAATCTGTTGCAATTACTAGTCTAGCTATAATCAACAAAAGAAACCTAGATACACAGAATGTATTGGGTTACTATTCTCATCCCGATTCACTGTTTAATTTTGATTTGAGTTTTTCAAAGTTTGGAACTGGAACCCTTATCCAAGTTTCCTGATTGTGCCAAAATAAAGAACAGTCTTTACAGTGGCAAGCTTTAATAAACTGCCATTTATGTTACTAGAAGGGCATTTCCAGAAGCCCAAAGATTTTGCCAGTCCAAGTTTGGATCCAGGAAATGTATACTGTTGAATCCATTAAACATATCGTGCTGTTGGAAACTTGTATAGCCCCCTCTTTGTATGCTTATTCCAACATAAATCCTCCTAAATTCAGCAGCATTTTCTTCTAGCAAACATGCTTCAGATTATATTCTTAGTGAATTAGTCCCCTGTCTTCTGTAAAATGTATTAATAGCTCCTACTTTATAAGTATTTCAAAGAAGGAGCTTTGTTCCAGCAACATTTGGCCCTTTGGTTAGGTAAATGGTGCCTTTGATACAGTAGGATTTTTTTTAAATTCTTGTCTTCTATTATTTAGTTATGTTTTTAATGCTTTTTTTTTTTACCATGTTGTACTCTACCCAGAGTCCATTAGAGGTAGGGTGAGCTATAAATAGTGAAACTTCTTTAATGGGAAAAGAGAAGTGCAAATCCAGTAAATCAAAGAGTGTGTCACAGGGCAATGGAAATAGTGCAAATTACATTTGCCCGTGATGTAATTAAGCGAATGATGCAAATTACATTATCTGCATAATGACATCACTACACCAATTACATCAACTGATGTAAAACATAATTTGTGATATTTGTATCATGCAAATTACACAAATGCAAATAATCCTAATTATATCATCGTGCAAGTACTGTAAATTGCAATGGCATTTGAACTATTGGATGCAAATCTGTTCCATCAAAATCTTCAAAATTGAAGAAACTTACAGGCTAACACCACTGAAAGGAAGAATGATATCTCTGCTATTTCTTTTTCCATTCTAATTATTTCTTTCAGTGATCCAACCTGTTCTCCAATGCAGTTCTTGTATGTGATAATTCTTTATGCCCCCCCTCAAGGAATCATCTAAGATGGTTAGACTGAAGTCTGCATCTCCCCAATATAAACCTAAAGCTGCAATTTGAGACTCAGCTTTTCCAGTCTCCAAAAATGCTGGACTACAACTCCCATCAACACCGACAGAATGATCTATGAATATGAAGGACATCGTGGCAATGAGATTTTCTACACAAATCTAGGGCTAAGCTTATTTGAAAATTCAATTTATTTCTGATTTAGAAACAGGAAGGCTTGCACATCACACTTTAATTTGTCTACCGTCACACGCTAGTCCTTGTAAACACCCAGCCCAAAATAGCTTCAAAGAACATTTGGAAAGAAGAAGAAACTGAAGAAAAATATGGCTCTGCAGTTTTGGCCCTACCAATTGAACCTGCCCCACAGATTGAAAAGCGGCCACAAGTGTTAGTAAATTACAGTGCAAAAGATTACAGCGGCTTCTTCTGCCTCTAGCCAAGAGCGAGTCCCACTGAGTTCAGGGAGACTTATCCCTCCATTAACACGCAGAGGCGTGCAGCTTACAAATAAATGAAGAAGCGTGCCACCCTATGAATCTGGATCCCATTAAGTACTTTTAAACCACACACATTTTAATAGCGGGAAACAGAAGCACATGTTTCACCCCTCCCTGCTGCCAAAATAATGAGATAAAAGGGCTTAATCCTGGCAGAGTGATCTCCAACATGGATAATCCAGATGAGCAACTTGCAGATTTTGGTCCTGCCTGCTGCTAGTTCTGCTGCTGCCTCCGCCTATTCTCCAGAAGCTGACTCTTCGGATGATTGACAAGCTGCAGTAGAAGAGCTAGTGTGCTAGAGAGGGGTCCGTTCCCCAGCCAGGCCACAGAGGCAAAGGAAGCTGGTCCCCTCTGTAAAATATAACTCTTCCCTTCGTCCTTCAATATCCTCCCTTGTATTTGTCAAACTGTAAATTTGGCCATGCCACCCCCCCACCGCCCAAGACCCATCGCTCTACTCTTTTCTCTTGCCTGCCCTTTTGCCCCTATTTGGAAACAAATGTGAAAGAAAACGTTTTTATCTCGTCTGCTGCCTCAAGGCTGTCCATGAGTTTATAGTCTTTGATCTTTGAGTTTGAATTTTGCAAGGATGGCTGTTCATCTCTTGAAAAATGAACTTGCCTTTGGAGTGGGGAGGGGGTGTGGGCTGCCAGCAGGGGTGGCGGAGGGAGGAAGAGCAGGGGCAGTCAGTGAGGTCAGCACTTGCTCCCAGAGAGGCATCTCGTATTGAGAGCTTGGAAACAGCAGTGGAAAAATACCATTGGCTACAGTTTCTCATTTCTAGGCCACATTAAGCCATAACCATGTTCACAAACCAGAATGGCGGAGTCAAACATCAAACTCAGCTCCAATTACTTTTAACCTCGGTCGAACAAACTGTAAATCCTGCTTCACGTAGAGTGTCAAGCCCTAAAGCACAGCTTAGAAACCACAAGAGCTGGATTCAAATAGTATACTTTTTTAAAAAAATATGTCTTTTGGTCAATTCAATACCTAATACTCCTGCCTCCTATTTTCCCCACAACAACAACTCTGTGAGGTGGGCTGGGCTGAGAGACAGCGACTGGCCCAAACTGGCCGGCTTTCATGCCTAAGGGAGGCCTAGAACTCACTGTTTCCTGGTTTCTAGGCCAGCAACTTCACCACCATACCAAACTGGCTCTCTTGAATGTGGTGGCCATCAATCTCCAGTTACAAAAGATAGTCCCGTCTCTGAAGGCATCATGTATTTGAAGACCTGCCTGGTTTAAAAATGGAGTACCATATGAAAGAAGACCAGGGGAAGCCTTGAAGTTACCAATTAGCAATTAACATCTGAACTGAAAGTGAGTAGCAAGTCCACCAATTTGCCCAACCGTGGGGAGCTGCATTGTATTCCTACTTGAATTTTGTGTAATCACTTACAAATTTGCAACTATCCATCTAAGAATTAGCTTATTCAACTTTTATGTTAATCCATGCCCTGTCTCTCTCCCCTTTTTTGCAGATGAGGTTGTAGACACCTTACCCAAAGCATCCTACTCTTCTATAGGTTTGCAAATTTGAGAGCAAAGTCCAGCCTCTTCTGAACATGCAGTAGCTTTTCGGCCAATGCATAGGTTTCCTCTGTGGACAATGGAGCTCAAAACCACTCTACAACTCCAGTAGAAACAGTGAGAAAAAAACTCAAAGGACCAGTCTGCCTCTACCTTTACTGTGTGGAACAGCAGCTTTTCCAGAGTGATGCGTTGATCTACAACCTACAGCATAGCCAACTAGGATGACCGATGACAGGGCAGATGAGCACTGCTAGGAGAAACAGTCCAACTAGTCCAAGAATAACACAGAGGATGGCTTCTCTCTGCTCCTGAGCATAAGGTACAGCTAGGTGATTGTAGCAACAGAGGCCTTCTAACAAATCAGTAGTAACTGCACTGACTGGCAGCAGCTCTCCATATTTCCAGGCAAGCTGTGCTACTGACCTGTAACCCTTCCATTTCTGTGAGTGAGGCTGCCTACTTGTGCCAGCCACAGGTCTGAGGTGAAGCTGCCCCACCAGGCCAAAGCAGCAATGATTTGCCCAGCTAAACCTTAAAGCTGAAGAGCAATGAAGCTGTCAAGTAAAGTCCATTTCCTGCTTCCTTTTCCGGGCAGATGTTATGCCTCAATCAGTTATTACTGCAACTTCTTTCTAAAAATTCAGGGAACTACGTTTCTAGCTAACTTAAATACAGGAGATTTCCCAGGCTGCTGAATTACACTTCCCTTTTCCAAGAAGGAACAGCTGTCGAGAAACACAATGACTCTTCCCTGCAAATGGGGCATATTAGCCAAGAATATGCTTTGCTTGTTGGCTTCTTCTGCAACATCCTCCATTACAGGAAGATAGTTGAGATGAGAAAAAATCAGTCTCCAACAGAGAACACTGTCCCTAACTTCAATACCCAGCCTTCTGTGGATACGCTAGAAAAGCTGCCTGACTTTTTCATGGACTCCAAAGAGAAATGCCCCTTCCTCTGAGGATGAGCAAACTGCAATTTAGAGCACAGGCGTGGTCCTTGAGAAGGTAGAAACCAGAAGAGCTCTTCATGTTTGGCAGAGGAGTAACAGGACATTTGTCCTTCCTTCTTCCTACTAGTAGATGAAGACATGTCCTAGAAGCTGGTTCCCCTGCATGGCATCCAGAGGTGCCTATGCATCTTCCATTATCTCCCTGGGCATCCATAGCCTCAATGCTTCTCATTTATACTGTCTAAATAAATAAATAAATGGAAAGCTAGCATGCTGCAAAGCAAAGAACCAGCCTCGAGCATTGCATTTATTTTCAGGAATGTCACTAAGTCCTACAATAAATGGTGAGGGGCAGTAGTCTAGTGCTTTATTTAAAAATGTGCCTACATGCCCAGAAAAAAAAAAAAGGAACAAAGTACTCTAAAGTGGCAGAAAGGATTTTGTGAGGATTGCAGCTGGGGAGCAACCTCATTGGTTTGCCTGCTGATATCCCGGTATTTCAGGTTGGACATGTTTACTTTATCCATTTTGTGAAAATGTCCAAGAAAGGTTCTGAAAATTCCAAACGTATCCACTGGCCTAAAAAAGTTGGGGATCCCTGCCATGGATGTTAACAAAAGCAGCAATATGATCTGAACTGAAATAACGGGAAGACCTTTAAGCCAAGAAATGTGACCCTCATCCCTAATGCTCCTTCCCACATGCCTTTCCTTGTAATGCCCAGCAAACACTTTGATTCTTAAACCCTCAGGATATCAGGACTATCCTAAGCAGCAGCAAGAGTGACAGTGAAGGATCTATGCTGTCCGTTGACTATACGCTTCAAACAAGCATCCATCCCCAAAATCTCTGTAAAGAGGTTTCAGCAATCAGGTCAGGCAACTTCTGAATGTATTGAAATATTGTGCTGGGTTAGGAAAGACATTTTTTAGGTTTTTGGCACAAATCAGCTTGTTCGTCCTGAGAGGCTTCTCCTGGCAAATGTTTTGTGCCATCAGTTTCACCCAGGTTAGCCAGTAATGGGGAATAATGTCCAAGGCACCGGGAGGACTCCGTGTTGCCCAATCCCAGGCACATTTCCATTTTTTTCATTTAGCAGAGATTTGGGGAGTGCATGGCAACTGATCTATTTGAAGTATACTGAACTGAAATATTGAAATGTATTGGATTGTCCCCCAAAAGTTGTGAGCTGAGGTATATCTTTAGATATTGATATATTGATATATTGATATGTATATGTACATACATACACACACACACACACATTTTAATCATCAGCCCTGCAGTCTCTATAATGAAATGATAAACATTCTAACAACAACAACAACAATAGAAAGGACCCCTGATAAGCGGGCAAGTGTGCAATCTTGCAATAGCTTTGTTAAGGCCAGTCTCTTTTCTGAGTGAAGAATGTGCACATGGGATTGAAAAATAGACACATAAAATAGTGTCTTCTTTTTAAAAAGTTTGATATGGATGAGAATGGACTGGGAATTGATAGTGCAGTCTTTCACATTGGCGGAAGAAGAATCCTATTGTTTAAGGCTTACCCATGCGTGGGTTTTAAATTCTGTTGGAAGAACAGCTGAACTATTGAAAAATATCTTGGTTGGGCTCTTCCTCCTTGATCAGCTAGTTTCCAAGTGGCATGTTGTTTGTTTTTAATATGGAGAAAACATTAAAAAATGGCAGCCCTTCCTTGTAACCTAGTGGCAGGATCTAATGATTTTGGTCTCAAAGTCATATCATAATACTAATCAGTGTTTAAATCTCTTCCGGAATGTAATCAAATCCTATGAAGAAAGTTTCCCTGTGCTGAATTCAACTTACTTCCAAATAACCACGTCCAGAATTGGCATCATTAAAAATATGAAGCAATTATCAGTTCTCATAACAGATTTCATATGTTATTGTTACTATTATTTCAAAAAGGGTACTTGTTAGTTTTCAAAGCAAAAACCTTTCAAGGCAGCTTACACGAAAACCATAATGCACAGTACTTCAGTTTCAAAAACCACAATCTAAAAGTAAAACATAACATTAGGCCATTAAAGCCACAATAGCTAAAACAATAGAGTGCCACAAATGATTATGTCCAAGCAGCAACCAAGTTCAACAGTGGCGGGGATGGGGAATGGATGCTGTAATTTTAAATAAAATAACTCCTGCTAAAGTTTTAATAACAAAAATATTTCAACAATAGGGCACAACGGCAATGTAAAGGAAAAGGGCTTTAACAAGAGCCATGCAACAAAGGACCTGTTCAAACCAACCAGGGGCTGTGGTGGCCACATCTGATAGGTACTGTAATTTGGGAACATCTGGAGGGCCAAAGATTCCCCATCTCTCATGGGCATCAGTTGGGGGAGGGGGGTGAAATGTGCAAACACGGCTTCCCTTGGGTAGAGAGTAAGGAAGTTGACCTTGACAGACAGAGATATGCAGGAATCACTGCATAGGCAAAAGAGGCTGAAGCATTTTTTAAGCCTACAGATAACTCTGGAAGGCAGCTCAGGCAGACGCCTCCCTAATTCACTGGAGGAGGAGGAGAGGAGGAGGAGGAGGCACAGCTCAATCAGTCTTGCAAGATTCTGTTATCCTAGCCATTCTCAGTAGAAGTAGTTTTAGCCTTCCTGTGGAGTTGACTTCATGGTCTGGTCCACCTAGTGGGACTGACTTCTTGTACACGCATTGCAGCATTGCATAAATGTATATAAGGAGCGGAACTCGTGTCACAAAATCACAACGCGTGTTCCATCATTCTGGTAAATTTTCCAGATTCAGCAGATACCTCTGCTGCCCCTGCCTAGAAGTGAAATTGTTTTGATGGCTAGGATGAAAGGCAGGGCAGTCCATTGGGACTCCAAATACAGATTATCCTACTCTCTTTCGAGCACAAATATCTTTATTGTGAATAGGACTGCCAAGTTTGTGGACAAGGCAGCTCAGTTGAGAGCCCGCTATATAGAGCAGATTGGAGTATCATGTAGAGGTGACGGTCTTATATGAATCTGGATTATGATATTAGTGATACATTATTATTTTATAGTAGTATTATACTTTGTACTATCCCATTTTATTATTATAATATTTTATTGTATCACTGATTTTGTGTATTAGTTATTTGTTTCACCTTTGCTGATGTTTCTTATCCTTGTTGATATGGTTGTAAGACTAATCAATAAAGTTGAAAGTTATATATACAGTGGTACCTCAGGTTACGAATGCCCCTCCTTACGAATTTTTCGCAATACGATCAGCTCCGGCCCCAAAAATTTACCTCGCCATGCGAGCTCCGCCTCAAGCTACGAACTGGATCCGCGGCCATTTGCCCAGCTGCCATGTGGTCGCGGCTTCCTGTGGGCGAGATCGCGGTAGCAAGGAGACGTTCGGTGAGGCTTGTGGTGTGTTTTGTGGCGTTTGGAAGGTTTTTGGTGTGCTTGTCAGCATGGCTCCAAAGAAAATGCAGAGCAGGCTTGGCAAGAATAAGGCTTTGAAGAAAAAAGTGGGGAAATTTGCCTCGTGGTGCGACCAAATTCGGAGGGCGGAACGGATTAACTGTATTTACATTGAACCTTATGGGAAAATTTACCTCACGTTGCGACCAACTTGAGTTGCGATCAGAGTCACGGAACGGATTAAGTTCGTAACGCGAGGTACCACTGTATATATGAAAGGCAGGGCAGGGGAAAGGATCAATGTCAAACCGAAACTATTTACAGGACTAGCTCGTTGGCTCTGCCTGGAGGAAGAGGCTTACAACAACAGTGTTACTGGAGCAGCAAAGGAGCTGCCCCATCTGCAAGAAGAGTCTTTTCTAGCCTTGTAACTGAGGTTTGCTGCCCTGTCCTCCCCTGCAAAAATAAAAATAAAAAAGGATCCAAGCAAGCCGGCTCTCATGCTCTAAGACAGTCAGGACCTGACTTCAAATCTGTGGGCTCTCCTTGGCGGATTGTTTATGGAACCCAGTCATTCATTAGCCCACACCTGCGGAGAAGGAATTCTGGGAATTTGGGTCAAGTGCCAGATGCAGACAGAATGCACAGATCCACTCCAGTTCCCCCAAATTTTCACGTCAGCATTTAGGGCTCTGGAGCAAGGCAGTTATCTTGTTGCTGCACTTGTTTAATTACTAGCAATAGTAATCTAGTCCATTTATTGCAACAGAAATCGCCTGGATCAGGGCACTGAGATCTCTCTTCACTTAAAACCTGGGGCTGAGGGAATTTAGACAGAAGTGTAAGTGGGGTAGGAAGAAGGGTTTCACTTGCTGCTCCTGCCCCAGAAGAGGAACCACCGTTCGTGTATAACAGCTCTTGAGCAAAGCACCCGTTGCAGTTTCTGGGTCAGCAGCTGACCGCTTCAGTGGCCTTGCATGGCCCTGGCGTTTCTGAGAAGAAATAAACCAAACGCCGGGGGAGCACAAAGCAAGGATTCAGTTTGGGGGTTCTATAAGGATGAGAAGAAAAGCAGCACTTAAGCAACTGGAACCCCAAGTAAATGAAAACCAGAATGAAGCAAAATTGCCTGCAGCGCAGATGTGGCCTACATTTGATTCCAATAAACAAGAACACGGACTCAGCTGAGTCTATGCCCAATTGCTCGGCTGAAAAACTGGATCCAAATGTACCTCCTTCTGACTCTCTTCAAAAAGACTGCCATTGCATTCCTTGGCTTAGTAGGATTATTTAAAGGAGGTGCCTATTCTATTTTAAGAGAATCGAGGCATGTACAAATACTCGCTCGCACAAAGCTCCACTCTTTGTGATCAAGGGGAGAGACCTGCTTTCAAGGACTTTCCGCTGAAATCCTTGAAAGGCTCTGCTAAAGAGAGACCTGAGATTTTGAGATGGGTGAAGGTGATTCTATACTGCCTACAGCACAATTCTTTTAGCCCTGGCTGGAGACAGATGAGGGGGGGTGTGGTCCCCAAGAACTGAAGGTAAAGACGTGCAAATGCTTGTGATGCTACACTCATCACATTTTTTTTTCTGTCTGACCAGGAGGGGAGAGAGGGGCAAACAAAAAGGTGGCAGCCTTACTGCTTGTGGAGAGTCTTGGGAGTTGTCTTCTAACACACCTGGAAGACACAAGATCGGGGAAATCTGAAATACAAAAAGCAAGCTTCACATATATGCACACAGAGTATGCATTAAACATACTCTTCATGCAGTGTTCTGTTTTCTGTGATAGGCAAGCAGGCAGGCATCATTTTTACTTAAAAATGGCTGTAGGGTGAAGAAAAGGCAGCCAGGAATTTCCATCACATCACCCTCACTTCATTTAAAAAACATGGTCTATTTCATCTAGCTGAAAAGATGAAAATACAATAGTCAAGCAGCTTTACCAATTCACAGTTTTTCTCCGACAGAAAGATGCTAATCTTAGGGCTCTGCTAATCTAAGTATCATGGACTGATGGAGATTCTGTTAATTCTGTTCATTCCTTATGCCCAAAACTGTGAACTTGATATACACGCACAGAGAAGAACTAGATGTGGATCCCTCATTCCCAACTTTCCACAATACAGCAATCCCTATCCAAACTATGTAAATTACAACAACTGTACAAAGGTACAGCTAAGTTGTTCAGTCGTTAAGTTGTGTCTGACTCTTCATGACCCCATGAACCATATTGCGCCAGGCCTTCCTGTCCTTCACTGCCTCCCTGAGTTTGCTCACTTTCATGCTCATTGCTTCAGTGATGCTATCTAACCATCTCATCCTCTGCCGTCCTCTTCTCCTTTTGCCTTCCATCTTTCCCAGCATCAGGGTCTTTTCCAAAGAGTCCTCTCTTTGCATTAGGTGACCAAAGTATCTGAGCTTGAGCTTCATTATCAATACTTCCAATGAGCAATCAGGGTTGATTTCCTTTAAGATCGACTGGTTTGACCTCCTAGCAGTCCAGGGGACTCTTAAGAGTCTTCTCCAGCACCACAGTTCAAAGGCATCAATTCTTCGGCGCTCAGCCTTCTTCATGGTCCAGCTCTCACAGCCATACATTACTACTGGAAAAACCATAGCTTTGACTATGCGGATCTTTGTCGGCAAGGTGACGTCTCTGCTTTTTAATATGCTATCTAGGTTTGCCATAGCTTTCTTCCCAAGGAGCAAGCGTCTTTTAATTTCATGGCCGCAGTCTCCGTCTGCAGTGATCTTGGAGCCCAAATAAATGAAGTCTTTTACTGCTTCCATTTCTACCCCTTCTATTTGCCAGGGATTGATGGGTCCAGATGCCATGATCTTAGTTTTTTTAATGTTGATTTCAAGCCAGCTTTCGCACTCTCCTCTTTCACCCTCATCAAGAGGCTCTTTAGTTCTTCTTCACTTTCTGCCATTAGGGTGGTATCGTCTGCATATCTGAGGTTATTGATGTTTCTCCCTGCAATCTTAATTCCGGCTTGTGATTCTTCCAGCCTGGCATTTCTCATGATGTACTCTGCATATAGGTTAAATAAGCAGGGTGACAGTATACAGCCTTGTCGTACTCCTTTCCCTATTTTGAACCAATCGGTTGTTCCATGACCGGTTCTAACTGTTGCTTCTTGGCCCGCATACAGATTTCTCAGGAGACAGGTAAGGTGGTCTGGTATCCCCATCTCTTTAAGAATTTGCCACAGTTTGTTGTGATCCACACAATCAAAGGCTTTTGCATAGTCAATGAGTGCAGCTAAGACCCTGAGCTAAAAATCAGAACATCCATGCTATGAATTTTGCTAAATCATGGTCTGATCTGCAATATAGGAGGACGATATATAGATTACAACAAAATAATCCAGGAGGAAGGATAGCTGAGGACTTGCTGAGGTTGCTGAAGGACAACTTCCAGTGTACTTCATCACTGGTATGCCGGCTGGGAGTTATAGTTTATCAACATCTGGAAAGCCTCAAGTTCCCCACCTACAATAGTGTGTATAAAAGTGTTCTGAATGCCTGAAAGTGTTAAACAGTGTTATTGCTGCTGTCCTTAATTGCTGTGTCGGACTCTTCCTGACTTCTGTGCAGTGTGATGAAAGGCAAGGATTCAAGTTTTCTCCATGTACTGTATATGTAAAGCTACATCTATTGGATGTCTGCTCCTCAGGCACGTTAAAAGAACCTCCAGATAGAGACAAAATGACAACTCCACAAATATGGAAATCCTCCCTCTACAACTATCTGTTACCAATGCAATTCCTAATAGCACATCAGTTTTCAAAGATATATTAGAGAATTCACATTTACCCAAGCAGGAATTTCAAACCTACTTTCTTCCATCCCAGGACAGCACCTGGATCTCCTGTTAATCTGGTGTTTTGACCTGGCTGCTTCACGCTAAGGGTTCCCTCCTTCCCTCACGGAGTAATATATGCCACTCATCATGTGAGGTTTTCAAAAAGTCTTTCCCCATCTCGTGCTCTCCAGATGTTTTTGCATCCACTACCATAATTCCTCACTTACATACGTAAGAGGTTATCAGGATGAGGAACGCTACCCTAAGTCCAGAGATAAACAGAAGATACATCAGGATTTATGATAAATTACTGAACAATTTACCATCCTTCACACAGGACAGATACCTTGATGACAACAGATTTTTATGTCACAGCAGCAGTGACAAAGATATCCTCCCCACTTGCCCTAAATTAGGCCAATCAAACCTTATTTGCCACAATTCAGATAAAGATTTGGGCTTGCCCAGGCAGACTATCCTTACATTGAACCAGGTCCACACACTCATACGCCAAGTCATCATTTGGCCTCTGGCTTCTCTACCACTCTAGTCCCTGTTTTACACAGTGACCTCTCTGTTTGCAGCTCTAGGCCTACTCGCCAAAAGCTATTCTGCTTGCCCTTCACAATATATTTTTATTTATTTTCTTTTGGCCAAGGATGTCTTACATACGGCATTGGCAATCCTACCCCAGCAATCTTTGCCAAATCCCTTGGCTTGAGAGCAAGCAAGCAAGCATCTTCCTTTCCGCTAAATACTCACTTGCTTCCCACAGCACACTCTGACAGAGCCTAATGTGAATGTGAAAGCTGCATTCATAATTACCAGAGCAGAAACACACACACACACACACACACACACACACACACACGCACAGACACTAACTTTCCTGAGTAAGACTGAGGCAGGGAAGGTGGCATTCTCCTCCAGTGCATATTTCACAGTTGTACAGTGTGCAGAAATTAAATGCAGGGAGATCATATTGCAATTATTCTTACCCTTCTTTCTACATGTATTTCTTTATTTACTGGAGAAACAGATCCCTTATTCCTTCTGAGAAACTGAAGGTAGAGTAATGCTCATCCATCTCCCATCCTTCTTAGCTTCAAGAAAGATTTCTGCATCATGCAGTGATAGCCGAGAAAGCAGAGCAGTTATAACCTTGGGATCTTTCCCCAAGCTGAGTAGACATGCTATTCACTCATCTTTGAGTTGATAGCAAACTATATTAATAGAGGTGAATACGTGTAGCTCAGGGTT
Organism: Liasis olivaceus; assembly: GCA_030867105.1. NCBI lineage: Eukaryota > Metazoa > Chordata > Lepidosauria > Squamata > Pythonidae > Liasis > Liasis olivaceus. Next base: position 139,882,850 of record CM061348.1, read on the forward strand.
GAACTGTGGAGTCCTTGGGGTTCTCTGAGCTTGGTTCTTTTCTTGCAGACGTTTCATTACCCGGCTAGGTAACATCTTCAGTGCTAAAATGGGATGGGGTTTGCTCTCTATTTATGTGCTGTGGCCTGCCTTGCCAGTGCTGGTGGGGGTGGGGGTTCTGTTTTGCTCCTCTGGTAGTTTGAATCAATGCTATGCTAATGCATATGCTATGCTAATCAAAGAACTACCAGAGGAGGAAAACAGAACCCCCACCCCCACCAGCACTGGCAAGGCAGGCCACAGCACATAAATAGAGAGCAAACCCCATCCCATTTTAGCACTGAAGATGTTACCTAGCCGGGTAATGAAACGTCTGCAAGAAAAGAACCAAGCTCAGAGAACCCCAAGGACTCAGCAAACTATATTGATACGAAATTTGCTGTCCCCATGGCCAGTCCTTATCCTGATCTAAGAGCTGCTTGACTGAAACATTAGAATCTGGCATTTAATGGATCCAAATGGTCATATGTGACATTTTTCTGTTGCATTTGCATTTGGCTAGATTATAGAAATAGATATATAGATGTATGTGTGTGTGTGTATCAAAAGTAAATTTAAAAAACAGTGAAGTACCTAAATGTTCTGATATTGGAATAAACAGCCCAGAATTGTCAACCACATGTACTCTGAAGCGAATATGAAAAAAAAAAAAAGATTTATTCAGAATGGAGGTGTCTGACAACTAAAAAGCCATTTAGGTCCTTTCTCCACTTGCCCTTAACAATGGCAGCACCTTTTCTCCACCATAATCCCATTATGTTACTCTTATCCTGTCACCAGCCTATGAATGAAACAGGCTTATCTTTAGCTGTGCTGATGTTAAATAGCCTCAAGGTGTGTAAAACTGTTAGGCTTTGTTACCCATTACCTTGGAAAGAAGCCAGGTGACTGGCAATGATTGGAAATGGAGGCCAGAGAAGCAGGATACGGATTGGTAGTGGGAACAAAAAAAGTGACGCCACTACAGTTTTCTGCAGATTCAAAGAGAACACAGGGTCAGCAGGGGAAAACAGCCTTTGGACTAGGAAGGTATGAGTTGAAATCGCTGCTCAGATATGAAGCTTTCTGGAGAAGCTTGAGTCAGTCACTGTCCACTTATTTTACTGGCGGGTGGGGAGGTGGGAGAGAGAAATTGCCCCATGTGACATTCTGAATATCTTGCTAGAAAAGGGAATAATAAATGCAATGAATGAATAATGGTGGCCACAGCAAATTCATACCAAGGGAAGAAAGACCGCCTGTCATGCAGATCACTGCATTATCGCAAAGAAAAAAGTGATGGTCAGCCACCCATCTCTCTGTAATCCATTAGCAGGAGTGCAATCCTGCAGTGCCTCTCAGTCATGCAATGACTGCTAAGGCCTGTCATCCTCCCCTAATGAAAAGGAGAGGAAGTTGCTCCACAGAAGCATACCCACCCCTTTCATTGTCAGGTCATTTGGACTTATTTTTGGAATGTAAGCCAATTTAATTCTGATGTGGGTTTCCGGGGTTCCAAGTTCCTCTTTTTGTGATGAAAATATTAAGGAATAGTGTGTGTGTGGGGGTTCCTTATGCCTTAAAGCAGGACCTCGTGGTTCAGGGCCCATTGTTCAGAACAACAGATGGGGACGCTGCTGCTGGAAAAAGGGTGGAGCTAAGATCTAAGCCTTCTTTTGCTAACTCCATGGTTGTGAAAGATAGTGTGCTATTTTGATTGGGGAATATGAATGTGATTCACTTCAAAACACATTGTGCAATTTCCCAGCTGTAACCCATGGGCTTGGGGTGGGGGCACAAATGAAAAGAAGGCCCAGTTGAGAAATGTGGACTTGTCAGCATCCAATCCTGCCTTAAGAACTGGAAGAGACAGGGCAGAACAGTCCTTTTTTTCATCAGAGGCAAGGTCAATGGACAATTGAGAGTCATTTTAGATCAGTGTTTCTCAACTTGGGCAGCTTTAAGATGGGTGGACTTCAACTCCCAGAATTCCTCAGCCAGCATGCTGGGAGCTGAAGTTGAAGTCAGACATCTTAAAGTTGCCAAGGTTGAGAAACATGTTTTAGATGTTCATCCCATACATCTTCAGCCTAGATTAGAGATTCCCTCTGTGGTGCATCGGTCACTGATGCTGTGAAATGGCTCTCCGGATTGGCCTGTTGCCAGGGGAAGCCTCTGAGGAGATATGGTAGGAACAGCTGTACTCAGACTTCAGCCTTGCAGGAACCACCTTGTTTCATTCCAACCTTCTGCCAGGGTCATGGTGGCTCAGGGAAGGAGCCAGATGCAAGAAGTGGTAGCTTAAGGGTGCAGCTTATTTTCAAGTGGTTCCTTAGTTGTCATATTTTAGGGAGGTCTGTGCATACAAGTACCAATCTACATCTGATGGTCTACAGATTAGAGCAGTGTTTCTCAACCTTGGCAACTTGAAGATGGGTGGACTTCAACTCCCAGAATTCCCCAGCCAGCCATGCTGGCTGGGGAATTCTGGGAGTTGAAGTCCACCCATCTTCAGGCTGCCAAGGTTGAGAAACACTGGATTAGAGGCTGCATCTGCCTAACTAAGACAGAAGGATTTGTTATTTAAACAATGCAAAACCAGGAAATGCTAACTGCTGTGCTGCTAATTATCCAGCAGTTCCTCAGTAAATCCTGAGAAATCTGCCATCTTCTAACCCCAAAGAAAGTGTGGACAGCCCTAACCTAGCCACCAGATAGGGGGTGAGGAGCTATCTCCCTTCTTTGGGGAGACAGCTCCTCACTGCTACCATCTCAGAGCAAAGGCACACACAAAGTTTTAGTTCTCAGGATTTATGAGGAAAAATAGTCCTTTGCTGGTGTTAGGCAAGCCTAGGAAGGTTTCTCGGAAAAACCATTTGTGCGGGCAGGCAGATCCGTGGCTCAGATAGCAGCTGTCATTTTGTCACTGCTTTTCTCATGGCATTCCCTTCTCTTCTTTCAGCCCTACTCTTAAAGATGTGTTAAAGCCTAGAATATTAGTAGTGGTAGAAGCAGTCACTATAATTCTCTCCTAAGTTCATCAGACTCAATTTTTTTCAAGTCCAAGACTGCCCTCTGGCCCATGAGGGACTGCTCTCCAAAATCAATAAGTAAATGAGACCAGAGCAAAAGTGAAGTTCAGTGCAATTTCAAGTACTGTACATGAAAGCCAGTTAATTTAGTACAGTTAAAAGGGTGATTCCCCACCTACCGAACCTTTTCTCCTTCTGTTAAATTAAATGTTACAAATTGGGGCACCAACTTTGGGAAGGGTTTTTGGGAGTGCACCTGAGGCTTTTGGGTGCTGAAAGCTGCCCCGAGACTTCTGAATGGGAATGTCTCCTTTATGACGTGGCCACCTTGAACGCCTGTCCCAGATCTCCTTTAATCCTTCTTCTTTATCCGGTAAGAGAAGGGCTGATGGGGTCTGGAAAATTGAGGCAGAGACTGCTGCTGTATTCTTCACCCAAGACAGCTTCCTCATTCTGCCTATTCTCTGGGCTGGCCAGGGCCAACTATTCTGCACTACTTACTCGCAGGGGTGTCTGCAGTGAAAGTCACTGGCTTCAAAATGCCAGTGTAACAGGGCAATTGAAACCTCATCCCTTTTTACATGAGTGCCATATGTGCAACACATGTTAAAATAGTGCAGGTTTGATCACCCAGTCAGGCCTGCCGTTTCAAGGCCAGTGACCATCGCTGTGAATGTCCTGTTGCTGCCAACTGCCGCTTCTCATGAAGCTAACCAAGTACCAGCACTAGAAGATGGGGTCTTCCAGAAAGTCCTTTGCCTTGCACTTGGCCAGAACTGCAGAAGTGCCGCACAGTAAGCTTCACACATGTTCTGATGATCCAACACACACCGCTTAGTCATGAACAATATCCAAAGCATGTCAAGTTGACCTTCTTCCCTATCCTGTGCCTCTCCAATTATCACCAGTGTCATGTTTAAGTCCTATTGTGTCCTTAATCTCTGTCACCTGTCAAGCAAAGGAACAGAAGTAAAATATACCATGGATTATTTTTGGTTTATTTCTTTCGTTCCTGAGAATAGAAGTCATGGGCACAAAAAGTCAACACTGAGAGGTTATGGAGGAGTCAACTAGCAGAAACAGGAGCATTCAAAAGTAATCTCAAGCTACACCTAGCCTATCATCCAAACATGCCTATCAAGTTCTGCATTGCAAATCATCCACAGTCTGCAACTCAGTATTACGCAATCTCTCTCTCTCTCTCTCTCACACACACACACACACACAAATATACATATACATATTGATTTCTAAGCAGTTTGACAAAACTACCTAACAGATTTTCTCCAGGAAATCTGACATTTGTTCATTGCTCATCTTATTTTCTACATAAGCTTCTGCTCCCTAATTTCTAAATCTATCAACTATCTAATTCTGGGTGGGTTCCCATATTGCACTATGCTATCATGTGATGGGTGGTTTTGGCTTCATGTGCTGTGAGAGACCCAGTCAATTGTGGTTTATTCAATAAATTATGGTTAAACAAGCCATGACGTAATAAGATACATGAACCCAGAGCTGTAGATATAGCAATCTCTAGACCAAAATTACACACAGTTCTTTCCCATTCCCTGTGAACAGCCCATCTTGGGATGAAAAATGAAGTCACAGGTCCTGTGTCTTAACAGTCCATTCCAAAATGCTTTATGAAATCAAAGCTTTGGGGTTTTGCTTTAAAGTTTAGGCTAGTTCTTAATCATTACAGCTTTCAGCAAGCAATCTTCAGACTGGCGGTCTGGATGATAATTTTGACCCAGAAACCTGAGAAGTTACTATTGCACCAAGTTCTGCAGAAATTATGGGAAGCAATGAGAATGTATCTTGAAAATCAGTCTTTTCAAGAGTAACCAAGAAGAGGAAATATTATTTATATGCATATCTCTGAATATGCCACTTTTCCAAAGCTCAAGACAGCTTACAAGAAATAAACATTAATACAACTTTGAACAAGAGAAATAACTCTGAAAAAGCTTCAGAGACAGCCATCATGACCAGACGCCAAAGGGAAAATTGGTGCTTTCCAAGCACCCCTAAAAGTCAAAAAGAGGAAGAACTATTAACTTCCATCGGGAGGAGAGGCATTTCATAAACTAGGGGGAAACTGATTAGTGTATTATTTATTATACACATTTAGCGCATTCTAAGCATGCATGGTTGTTTCCACAATTTTACCATCATAACAATCATGTAAGGTAAGTTGAACAGAGAAATAATGATTGGCCCAAGGTCCTTAGTGGAGATTTTAACTTGGATTTCCCAGTTTGAGACTGACGTTATAACTAAGATACTACCCCGATGTGAAGGATTTTCACATTGGTTTATACTTCATAAGAACCGGAATGCCAATCAGGGCTTGACTTAATGGCTGTCTGTAACTGGTAAGCATCTTATATGGGGAGAAGCAACTCTGACATCTTCTGCAAACATTCCTCAAGGAAGGGCCCAAGAAATTGAACGGGCCAGCCCTGTAAACCTACTCTCCTAAGCACAAACATGAGTAGGATTATACAGTCCTAAGACTGGCTTGTAAAATGCATGAAGCTGGGTCCCTAAACAATTTAAAAGAATACCAGTTCCTCGTAGCAAGCATTGATACCAATACATTTCATCATTTTATTTTACAAATGTATATGTTGCCCATTCCCAAATGGATCTGCCACCTTACAAAATATAGTCCGGAAAAGATCATCTTTGCTGATCTTAACAAGCAAGCCCACCCTGCGCTGGTAGAAGCTTCTGTGCTTTAAGCAATTATTTACTTTTTATTAATTACATCAGCATCCTGTTCTTCCTCCGACAGCACAACAGTCCTGAGAAGTCAGCTGGGTTCAGAGAAGATGACTAAAGAAATTCCCTTCATAGGAATAGAGGAAGCTGCCAAGTAAGCAATCGAGTCCAATATGATCCTAGATAGCGCAGATTCAGGCAGGAGAAGCCAGCTGATCTTGGCTGATCCAGAAAACCAGGTTTGGATCTGGTTAACACTTGGATGAGCGGCCACCAAGAAAACCCAGGGCTGTAGACTAAATTGAACAAACACCCTACAAGAAGGCACTGGCTAGTCACTTCTCTATTTTTGTCCAGAAAAATAGACAGACATATCCATGAAGTCATTAGGAGTTGAGTATGACTCAAAGGAGATTTTCTCTTACTAAGAGATGCCAAGACTTGAATCAGCAATCTTCTACTTGCAGCGCAGATATCCCACATTCACTGAAGCTTTGAAAATCTAAAAATTAGAGACATTCCAGAAAAATGCATGACATTAGCCCAATATTTATTATCATCAAGTCAGCTGCTCATCTCCATTACTCTAATGGATGCATGTTCTAGTCTTTGTGAATGTGTCTTATATATAATGCCATGCCCAAAGAAAGATGCTTCTGCTTTTCTGCTTTATTCTTAAGGTGCTTGAATGCCTCTTCAATTTTTCTTGGTTTTGTTTTGAGTATACTTCAATAGCTGGAGGTAGTGCTTCTGCCCATGCTGTTTTCGTTGATTGATTGATTGATTGATTGATTCTCATCTTTCCATCACTCTGAAGTCCTCGTGGTTGACCACACCTCCCAAACCGAAAATACACCCCTCCCATGGGTTCCTTTATGATGTCTTCCCTTTGGATTTAATGAAAGTGTGAGAAGCCAGAGAGGCTACAAAACCGTTGAAGAATTGAAGTCAGGATATTCCCATCCCACTTGTGGTAGCCCTGGAATTAAATCAATGCAGGAACTTCATATGCTTCCCCTGAATATTTCTCCAAAGTTCTCTTTAAAAAAATTCTGAAAAGCATTTTCTCTTCTTTTTCATCAGTCTGAATGAAAAGTAGGTAAAAACAAAAATGTTGCTGTTCCCCAGCTCAAGAAAAGGTTGCCTTGCCAGGCAGCAGGTAGCCTGGGACTTGCTGACTCCAGTACAGGAATGATTTGAAATAGCTGATGGTTTTTTGTCATTGTCATCATCATCTCCAGACTTTGGAGAGAAACTTGGAGGATGAGTTCCATGCCCTGTATTGCACAATGCTACACCTACTATGCTGGGAAATCCTTCCTCCTGCTGAGCAGCGACGCAGGGCAGGGCTGGGCAGAGCTGGGTGTGTGCCTGCCCTGGGATTCACACACACGAAGCTTGGGACTGCTTAGTGCCAGTTCCTTGCAACACATCTTCCATCTGCAGGCAGACACCTAACCAGGGTGAAGAACGCGCGGTTTCCCCATTTAATAGTCTCAGCAAGAGACAGTGGGGAGGGTGAGGCAAGGAGGTGAGCAGATGAACTCAGTGACAGATCAGGCATCTGCAACTCTGGCCAGCTTGGTGTGACATGTGGAAGGCAGGTTCTCTAGGGGCTATTTGGGGAGTGGAGCATGGGTATCTGAAGGATGGAAAGGGGCGCCTTAAGCCAGAGACTTTCACGCTGTCTTCTGCAGAACCTTAGAGTACTGCAAAAACTTGATGGGGTTCCATTAGAGAGAGACCAAGGATGAAAAGGAGAAGGAGCTGTTCACTTGGATGCAGCCAATTTTCTATTATTACTAGAGCTTTGCCTCTTGATGGAGGGTTCTGGGAATTTGTTTAAAACGAACAGGTTTTGGGGCCTGAAAAAATGTGAAAGCTTGCACCTGCCTAAGCTTCCACAAGGTTTAAAGCCCCCATTTTCCTTTTTAATACCCCCCCCCCATGCAAAAACAGACTCCAAGGTTCTCCACCCACTCTCGGGGGCTCTTGGGCCACAAAAGGATTCTGGGGAACTACGTGGGGCTCTCAGAATGCCCTTTTGCACCCCTGCTGTACATGATTGGAATGATCTCCCACTCACAGAAATGGTGCATATGGAAGCATTCCTTTGGCAAACAGAACTCATCTTCAGAGAATGAAGCACAATCTCTGGATCCTACTCCGCAAGAGTAGCTGATGACTGGGGGTGGTGGTGGTGGGGAGCTTGTCCCTTCACAAACGGTTTGCCTCCTTGCAGCAATTCTTCAGGGGAGCGGCAAAGCGAGGGAAAAAATGCTCACTTCCTTTAAAGGAGGCTGCAGCAGCAGGCGTGTGGGGATCCTCCCCCTCTCACTTGCCAAGGAGCAGGGAGAATTGCCCTCTGCATACTGCAGGAAAGAAAGCATTTCTTCTAAGGGGGCTACAGCATTACGCTTATTGCAACCCTCAGCACTCTGGGGGCAAATCTCTTGGGTTTCACCTGAGAATCTACCGTCCTGCCCTAGAGTTCTGCCTCCTTGAAGTGAACTCCTTCCCCCAGTGAATTTTCACAGGCCAACTTTACCAAAATCCAGTGCCATGCAAATGATGAACTCCTGCTTATACTGCATTACAATGAGGGAAGGGGGTTGCCACAGTAGGACGGGGGAACATACTGAGCATGGGGAACACCAAGTTGAAGATCACCTGAGGTCTGCCTTCGCCAGCAATTCTTTCTCCATCCTAGCTTCTTCCTTAATTTAAAACGTAATTAAAATTTTGTGTGGCTTTTAGGATCGCTTTAGTCTGAGCTGTCTGGGGGTGTTTATGTCTTATTTGTTTTTATGGATTTACTGGTTCTATACGCCACCCAGAGTCCGTTGGAGTTGGGCGGCTATACCAAAGTTTGATAAAATAAAGGAAGGGAAGGGAAGGGAAGGGAAGGGAAGGGAAGGGAAGGGAAGGGAAGGGAAGGGAAGGGAAGGGAAGGGAAGGGAAGGGAAAAGAAAGAAAAAGAAAAAGAAAAAGAAAAGTGGGGGTAATTTAGTGGCCTACTTCATAGAACTGTTGGTAGCTCAGAAATGCCTCAGATTGTTAAGTGGTTTGCAGCCTGGAAGGGCTTTCTCCAGTGTAGAAAAGCCAGTTCCTCACACTTCCTTCCAGCGCAATCTTATCCAGTGTCATGTGCACGATCTGACGCCTGACAGCGCTGCCCGTATTCTCTCGCTGTTCTGATCATGGGCTGCTAATGGGCACCTGCATAATCCCAGCATAAAGAGCGTGGAAAATGATAGGGAAAGCGGGGAAGCTGTGTGGAAGCACTTGCTTTAACTGTTATTGCTCTGGGTAGGTCTTACTTGCCCATACTGAAAAGAAAGAAGGTAGGAGAAAACATGAACTTGATGACTTGACACTCGGTATTTGCACTTTTGGCACTCCCACCTAGCCACATCTGCTACTGTCACCTTTTCCCCTGGTGCTTTAACAGTTCCTCCCCATGACAACTGAAGGCCGAAAAAGGTGGGAGGGGGAGGCAGTTTCCCCTTCTCCTCTTTCTCTCATTAAAAATAGGAAAATGTGATTGTAAAACCACAAATGCTGGCAAGCAACCCCAGGCTACAGGCAGGATGGAGCTGAAAAATGCTTGCTTCCCAACCAGCTTCTGAGAACGAACATCAGGAATGCTACTGAGGAGGTCTCTCGGTGTCAGGCAAGAAGGGTGCAGGGCCATTGGAGGAAGTCATCTGGCACAAGGATGCTCCAGCTGCGTCACCACTTTCCAAGCTGACCAATTTATTGGACCCTTCAAGGCTAACTGGTTTGCCGAGCAGGAATGCAGACTGGGCAAGCAGCCACTTTCTCCAAAGTATGGTTAACTTTGTACTTAATTTGACAAATGAGTTGGGGGAGGGGGTGTGGAAGGACAAGAGTAACAGCTGCAGTGTAACCTTCAGTTCCTGAAATCTTCAATTATCCATATGCTTACAGCAAATGTGAAGTACAAATTGTTAAGCCATTTAGCAGAGTTGTACGGGTATGAATGAGATGTCGAATTAACGCATAAATATCACACATACTGGCTTATAAATGGCATGGGCAGGACACGCACACACACAGAGAAAATCACAGGAAATTCAACATCTGCGGAAACTGATTGAGCTCTTAGTCTGAACTCTGATATTAACACTGGTGAAGATGCTATGATTTCACAGAAATGTGAAAGTAAGAACTGCCAAGGCTTCCAGTTTATGGAAAAGCTGTTGGCTGAATTGTTGTCTTAGTGGGCCAAACACAGTTAAGAGAAGAGAGCCAGTGTGATGGAGTAGCCATGAAAGTGACAGATTGGATGAAGGACAGAATGGTGGGTTTAGCTTTCAATCAAGTCTCTCACTTTTTGCCTAACCTTTCTCCCCAGAGGTCTAAGAGGAGAAAAGGTATCTCATCAAAAGTCTTATCCTCCAGATAAGGAAGATACTGAATACTATAAAATATGGCAGGTTTTTTATACCTACGAAATACGAATACGAAAAAGAGTAACAGAAAAAGTTAAGAAGTTCAATGAGATAATATGCGAAGTTTTATTTTCATTGATGATACATACATACTTGGATATATTAGAAATATGACAACATGATTATGCACATTTGTATCTGTAACCCGATTTGACTTGTTGTTCAATGTTTGGTAAGATTGTTTTTTAAGAACAAAAAAGCTCTAATAAATAATATATATATATAAAAAAAGTCTTATCCTCCAATCTAGCAAACTGACCAACTGCAGGATATATCTGAAAGAGGTTGCTACCCAACTCCTTTGTTACCATACTAGAATTTCATGACAACTGAATTATTTATCTCTTAGGTATTCCATTAAAAAAGAATGATAAACAACTCAAAACAGCAGAAGCACACACACACACACACACACAAACACACAAAAACCCACTACCAAGAAAAAATAGATAAAGGAAGCACTCAGTGGTATGCTGGGGTAGAAACAAAAATGTTACTTGAGCAACTCTAAGATGCTGGTTTAAGTGACCCACTTATTACTGCTACCTTTACATTTCCCAAGTCGTTTGCTTCTACTGTACAACAAGCTGAGAGGCGCATGCCTTCAAAGTGCAAAACAATCAGAACAAAAGAACAAAGAGTAGCAGATGCCTTCCAAGCCCTAGAACCCCCAAACACATCACCATATATGACCATCTATTAGTACGGCATTGTTTAAAATTTCAGAGTAGTATATTAGATTACAGGTAGGCGGACAGTAGGTCTGAATGTACTGCTAGAAGGATCTACAATAAGCCAGTGGGGTTTTCTGATTCCTCATTATTAACATCAGAATAATGATTCTGCTCCTCTGTTATGCTTACAATAATAAATTATAACATTCAATCATACCACACAAATCTTGGCATGACCAGCATGGGATTTTTCTATGAAAAAATATGAACCTTATTAAATTCTAGAATTTGAAACAAATCTCTAGACTCCACTTTCTTTAATTCTACATGTGAGTTTCTAGTTTGGCAGTTCTTGGAGTTGTAATTAAAAAAAAAATCCCATAAACCTGAAGTTTGCTCACCCACGGGTTAACATTTTCTTAGATTGTACAGATAAACGTCCTAGTTCTGGACTTCTTTTATCTATTTACAATATTTGTAATCTGGGAAGAAGCCAAGACTTGGATCTGCTTCATATTATCCTACTATAAGCAAATACTTCTTCACTAAAATATCTATCTGCTTGCTTAGAGTTAAAATCTTGGATCTCTCTGATTGATACGTGAATCAGCTAATATTTTAATTGGAGATTAAAATTTGCTTGCAAATTAATCTGTAAATTTGAGACTGAAGGACTCTGGTCTGCAGTCCGTTTGGCACCAGTCCAGTAACGGATTACCCACTAGTCTTTATTGGCTCTCTTGCTTACATGCCAAATATTTAAAAATAACCAAAACAGATAATGAAAATACACAAGCTGTAAAACAGAGACATTGAAAAAAAAAACATTTATATAAAGTCCCTTAAGCCGTTTCTTGCATACTTGCAATATCTGCTAAGTATCCAGCGTCTCAGCTGATTAAACCATTCCTTACCATTTCTTGGCCAAAATGAAGAGTTCGTCTTAGTGACATCGTTGCATTAACTGAGTGCCTCCCAATGATATAATAATATATTTTTTATAGCAGGCACATTCTATGATGTCATTGCAGCCCACCTCTCTCTTCTTAGAGGAGGGGGGCACAAAATGGAAGTGCGGTGACATTTCCTTGTACAACCACTTTAACTAAATATTTCCAGGAGATGTGGAGAACATACAGGCTGGTGGCAGCCCCCCTTTTTTTCCCCACGGGCATGGGTGCTCCTCACTTCAGAATACCATCTTTGTGATCTCGTGACCTGCTACTACTGCTGCTGAAAACTGGTGAGAACATTTCTCCCCATTTCATGGCAACTGTAGTGTGAACTGTACAATACATTTAACATACTTGAAACTAAGAAAGAAAAGCCCCCCCCCCCACCAAATGAAAAGAATGATACCCACTTTGCAATGACTCAACTAGTTTGGCCCCCAGCCATCAAATGTTTGTTACACTCAGTTTTTAAGTATTTTCAAGAGGACAAATTGTTATGAAATCTCCAATTATAAAGAACCCACATCCAATAGTAGACTGACCACAGTTTCTGTCATGTATTAAAATCTGAAACTATGGAATTAAGTGGTGAGGGGGGAAATGGATGGATGCACTACTAGCCAGGAACACAAATTTGCCAATGTTTTTTTTCCAGTTTCAGACTTTCTTTCTAGTTTGCATCCAAGCTAGTAAATGATTTTCAATTTGAGGAGAAACAGCTACTGCTGTTTTTGAACCACAATCGGGGGATGTTGACAGAAATCTGGGTCTTCCATAATATTGACTTCGAAATAGCTCATTAAAAAAAACAACACAGTAACTTTTAAACTGAACATAATTGAACAAAGTGAAACAACATGATTAGGTAAAAATAATATATTTCATTATTTTTTTCCTGTGAGCTGTACGTACCTACCTGTCTCTCTTTCTGTGTTAACAATTCAATGCCTCTTTGCTAAGATGACTGCATGCAATACCAGATTCCAGATTACTTTAGACACAGCCAACTTTAAATTATATTAGTTTATTTTAGTAATAATGGTTTAATTAAAATGCTGCAGAAGAAGAATATCAACATGAAGTGAACCTTGAAGGTTACCAGTATAGGGGTCATTTGCTCTTACCAGTAAAATAATCCTTATATTAATTTATTCATCTAGGGGTGCTTACAGCCTCTGGATAGGATAAAAAGCTCTCTCAGATTCTCTTACCAACCCATACATGACTTCATAGCACTGTTGTACAACTCTGACAGTTAAGCAGCTGTTATGCGGGTACAGAAGCAAACAGGCAGGCAGGCAAAGCTAGTGTTAACTCTGGAATGCAAAAGAAAACAACATCTTTTCTCACCAGATCAAACTGGTTTGATTCCCTCCCTGGCAGATGGCTTTGACTCAACATGCATTCCATGGTGGCTTTAGAAAGCCGGGACCAAACTGCCCTGAGTTTCAACATTAGCAAACATTGCCTAGATGAGAATCAGTTTTTCTTTTTGAATAATAAGAACAGCCTGGTAACAGCCTACATTTATTACTAAGTCATCTTTTCTTTGATGGATGATCTAATAAATGATGGATGGATGGATGGATGGATGGATGGATGGATGATGGATGCATGCATGCATACTATACATATATGAATATTCTCAAGCCTTGCTGAATAAAAGCTTAAAATCATCATGATGATACCAGTTTTTTGGTATTTTAATTCTTGTTAAATTTGTATTGCTTATCTATTTTTTCCTTTTATTAATATGTATGTATGCATATGTATAGGTATGTGTGTGAACACAGTATATGTGTGTGTGCGTATGTGTGTTTGTGTATGTGTAGATAGATAGACAGATAGATAGCCTTGTATACATATGCATATCCATGCAAGATGGATGGATGGATGGATGGATGGATGGATGGATGGATGGATAGATAGATAGATAGATAGATAGATAGATAGATAGATAGATAGATAACCTGGAGTCAGTCTTGACTCCTGGAGGCTGCCTGGACAAGTCCCTGCAGTTTCCTTGGCAAGGTTTTTCAGAAGTGGTTTGCCCTTGCCTCCTTCCCAGGGCTGAGAGAGAGTAACCGGTCCCAAGTCACCCAGCTGGCTTCATGCCTAAAGCAGGACTAGAACTCACAGTCTCCTGCTTTCTAACCTGGTGCCTTAACCATTGCCCAAATTGACTCTCTCTCTCTGTGTGCATATAGTAATTACACATGGAGACTTTAACACAAAGTAATCACCTCAAGGGTGAAACCTTTATCGTATAACAAATACTTTGATGCAATCTGCAGCAGTTCCTTTTTCTAATGTCCTACTCAATTTTGGATAAAAAAGTCAAATAATTTTATGTTTGTAGTATCAACATCCTAAATTGTAATTAATATTGACAGAATATTTCTTTCTCTTTTCTTTATTTCCAAAACTCTAAGTTATCTAAATTTTATTTTTATTTATTTATTATTAAATTTGTATGCTGCCTATCTCCCCCCAACGGGTGACTCTAGAAAGAATGTCAATAATTTTTAATTAATATTGTATAAATATCATCGTATCAGAACAATATAATGTATCAAGGTTTACAACAATGTAATAAAAAGGAAAAAAAAAAATCCTCAGCAGGAAAACTGTGCAGAATCAGATAGCAGTGTGTCAGCTGGAACCAGTTCGTTTTAAAATATCTAGAAAATACACATTATGATGTCTTTTTAAAGACCCACAGTTCCACCCCCGCCCCCTCAAGCGAAATTCAAACCATGGTAAATTGGAAATATTTATCTATAGCTTTAGATGGTCAACAAACACCTTAGGGTTCATATACAGAGTTCTCCTTTCTCTTTTCTCTAAACTTCTTGCCAATTAGGATAGGAAACAATGGAATCCAGCATCCCAGTCAGCTCTTTAAGGTCATGTTTTGATGGAAGGAGATCTCATGTAGAATTTTGTTCCTGTGAACCTTCTTTTCATTTAAGAAACAAATAGTAAGATTCTAGTTTTCACTGTTGTCCTTTGGGGGAGACGTATTTAAAGCTGAGGAGACCATTCTTGTTCTTTTCAGAGCCAGATCATTACCAAGAACCCCAAGAACAAGATTAAAGTAGACCTTTATGGATGAGAAGGTTCCTTAACAGGAAGGGCTTCAAGTGCAAATATGCTCAAGCACATTCTTCATATTGAGTGTAAAATTCAGGAAGTGCTCATGCTTTATTTGCATTCCCCAACCTTGTGCACTCAAGATGTCTAGGAAGAACAATTCGCAGAATTCCTGGCTAGCCTGGCTTTTACCCATGCTGTCTGGGAGTATAGGAGTGGTTGGGGAACACTGATCTGTTTCTTCTCACCACTTGGAATGGCTGTTCCTTTTTCCTTGCATTTAAAGTAGTGTGAGAAGGAAAACAAATCCCCCCCCCCCCATGTCAGCAGGAAGTCAAAGCTTCCCATTTGTCTCATTCTATCATTGTTCATCTTAACAGCAATCAAGGCATATGACTAAATTATAGTAAAAATGGGCTCAACTAAAAAGATTAAGACTAACAGAAATAATCAAGAGTCCTCCACCCTAGCCCAAAATTAAATAACTAAAGACCTGGCAGGAAGGACCAACTTTCCTTAAACCCCAAAAAATCAAATCATAAAAAGATTTCTTCCTGAAGAGATCTACATTCCAATTAGACAGTACCAGACAAGGCAAACACAGGAAACCCAGCTCAAAAGGGTGCCTGACCTTTGAACGCTCCCTAGTCAATGTCACCCGCCAGCGCTCTCTCCTGGAATCCCGGCTAATTACCTTTTCTAAGAAATCCTAGAGGGTGGGTTTCCCTTCGCACCTTTTAAGGATCTTCCCTATAAAAGGGGATTCCTGGGAAACCACAGCTGATCTTCTTGTGTATTGGACTCTTGGAAATAGTTTTCTCTCTCCTTCAAGCAACCGCCTGCGTGTTTATTCCCTCAAAGCAGCTTCCCAAAGCGACATGGTCCTCTCACTTTCAAGAGTGGTGGATGGCGTCAGGAAGCTGCTGCAGGATTGCAGTTAATGTGCATCAAATGATAGACAGCTAGAAGTCCTCTTGGTGTACACCAAAGCAATTCCCAGTTGGGCAACTTCAGCAAACACTGTGGGCAATCCTGGATGCATAGGCCCAAGTTGCCTATCTTGGAGTCAAAAGCCTTGAGTGCTGAAGGCTTTCCGGGTCTGGCAGCTCCAGTATATTCAACAGACAATCCTGAGAGCATTTCAGCCAACACTGGAAGAGAAAGTTAAGAGGAGCCTTCTCCCATAGCAGCGGCACAAAGCAGCTTGAGGCCACCCAGATTGCTTTGCAATAACAAACAAAATTGTCCCCATGATGCACATTGTTTAATCAAAGTGAATGTAAGCTCTTTGCACGGGCAAAAGCTCTCAGCTCTAAGCTCACAAATAAATTTGAATGAAGCAACCTCTGGGAACGTTCCCCATTATCCATGGTGGTTAGGATGACCAACAATAATTTCCTGGGAGAAAACAGGAGCATAAAATGAAACTGTGGGCTTTTCATACATCACTTGTTCATTCAAAAATTGATGACTAACACAGTAAACTGAAAAACATCATCTCTTTGAAGTGACGTTGAGGGATCAGAGCACTCTGCCTGTGGGTTACCATCCTCAATTACTCTTGTATGTCATCTCTTCAGACTGTGGCTGTCAAATGATGTTCACAAATTGTGAACCAATCTAAAACTGAAATCAGATGCCTCAAGGAAATATCCCTCTATCCCTCCATCCCTTCCTAAGATAAGCTAAGACAGCATTCTTAAACCGAGTCCTCTTCCTAAGTGCTGGCCTGTGATTCTTACAAACCCCATATCAACTACAATCCTCAGCATAATCAACATTTGATATCACTTCAGGAACACCTAGTTATATGGTGGCTTATTTTACATAGAATGTATATGTTTGCTGGAAAGGAATATGACCATAAAAAGCAAAATAGGCAGAAAAAAATCATCTTGAACAGGAAGGCTTTCAATTGAATCCAGTGGGGTTGGAGGCAAAAACCCTGAATTAAAGATGTAGACTGTAAAAGGATATGGAAGTGTTGCTGTACTGATGCTCTACAAAATCATTCTATGAAATATCGGAAACAAATAGCTTATAAATTTCAGAGTCATTGTTCATTTCCCATATTCTGAGTGAATGCGATTTAGCAACTGAAGAACAAGTTGCACAAAAGGAGCAGAAGTAATAGAAAGGGAGGAGGAACTGAGCTGTACATTAGAATTATCCATCTCCAGATGGATGAAGCTGGTGGCATTTTAGAGAGCATTTGAATTAAAATAATTGGAAGAATGTATAAAATCAATATTTTGTTGATTTCTATTATTGCAGTGGATCATGTTCTCAAAAGTAAACTGCAGGTCTTTCAAAGAGCCAGGAAGTAATAGCAATAGTAATTACACTGACATCTGTTGAGAAATAAACTCTGCCAAGTGGGATTCTTCCAGGAAATTCATGATTTGCCTTACTGAAAACTTTCTCCTTCAGAGGATGGTGGAAAGCATGAGAGGCTCAACTATCGTTCACCTGAAAAGAAAGTAAAAATAGCAGGAATATTGGGAAAAAGTGACACAGGGGTTCTTGAAAGCAAAGAAACCTAACATTGAGTGTAGTCAAATGTGTATCTTGGATGTCAAAAAAGCAGATTGTAATAAATGCAGAGCAATGATAAACAGGATTCCATGCTGGGAGAAGCTAACAGAAAAGAAGCTCAGGATGGGTGGGTGTTCCTTAAAAAAGGAGGTAATAAAAAACAATTCCCACGGGAAAAAAAATAATGAAGAACACCAGAAGCTGCCAGTGTGGCTACACAGAAGCATTAGTAAAGTGGGGAAGGAAAAGAAGAGGGAGAAGGAGGAGACAAATACAGGAGGTACAAAGTAGAGCAGGTCCCCAAAGAAGATTACATACAGGTAGCTCAGAACTGTAGAGATAATGTTAGGAAAACTTGGTATTCAGAATGAACTGAAGTTGGAAAAAGATGCCAAAAACAACAAAAGAACATACAGTGGTACCTCGGGTCACGAACGCTTCTGTTCACGACCAATTCGGGTCACGAACAGCACCGTTCACAAAATCTTGCTTCCGTTCGCGAACTCCGCATCGGGTGATGAACAGGATCCGTGGCCATTTTCCCTGCCGTGACACGTGGTCATGGCTTCCTGTAGGGAGGGGGACTCTCCCTCCAAGCAATAACTGCCTCCCCACCCGCCTTCCTGTCCTCCACGCCAGAAGTTGCCTCGAACAAGGTTAGCTTTCTCTCTCTTCATACTGTACTTTGGGTCATATTTTTGTGGTTTTAAAAAAAAAATACATATGGTTCAGAACGGATTAACCGTATTTACATTGAACCTTATGGGAAAATTTGATTCGGGTCGCGACCAAAATCAGTTGGCGACCAAATTCGTAGGGGTCAGAACGGATTAACAGTATTTACATTGAACCTTATGGGAAAATTTGATTTGGGTCGCGACCAGAGTCGCGGAACGAATTAAGTTCGTGACCCGAAGTACCACTGTATTTGGATGTTAAATAGAAAAGGAACAGGAAAAAGAGAACTAGTTTGTTCTAGTGGTCAAGGCACCAGGCTAGAAAGCAGGAGATGGTGAGTTCCAGTCCCACCTTAGGCACGAAAGCCGGCTGGGTGACTTTGGGCCAGTCACTCTCTCTCAGCCCAACTCACCTCATGGAGTTGTTGTTTGTGGGGAAAACAGGAGGAGGAAGGAGTATTAGGTACGTTCGCTGCCTTGAGTTATTTATAAAAATAATAAAGACGGGATTAAAACAAAAACAAAACCAGTATAGCAGCTGCTCCACGCGAATGGCAAAATATTAACAAGTAAAAGCAGAACTACAGAACTCCTATTTTGGCTTAGCCTTCTCCAGCAAGACAGGATGTGTTCCATCAGGAAATTGTGAAGAACAGACTGAAGCAACAGGACTGAAAATGAGGTCAGGGAATGTTGATTTACTTTAATGAGTTTATATCTCCAAGGCCAAGTGGGTTGCATCTTAGCGTACTGAAGGAACTTGCTGATAGTCTGGTCCAGTCTTTATACATTAACTTGAGAAATCTTGGAGAATGGATGAAGTGTCAGATGACTGGGGAAAGACAAATAAAATCCCTCTCTTCGGTAAAGGGGAAAAGGAGGATCCAGGGAACTACGCACTAGTCAGTCTGCCATCCTTTTATGTAAGGATTCTAGAGCACATCATTTAAAAAGTGTTCTATATTGTGTAAACCAGTGTTGTCCAAACTTGGCCACTTTAAGATGAGTGGACTTCAACTCCCAGAATTCTGGCTGGGGAATTCTGGGAGTTGAAGTCCACTCATCTTAAAGTGGCCAAGTTTGGACAACACTGGTGTAAACAATGTAGTAATGACAAGAAATCAGCAGGGATTTGCTAAGAACACGTCTTGTCAGACTAACACTATCTCATTCTCCAAGTGGATAACTTCTTTAGTAGATTGTGGAAATGCTATCGTCTTAATATATCTTGATTCCACCAAAGTATTCGACAAAGTATCAATAACATCCTGATTAGCAATCTCCTTAAATCTGCACTGGGCAGCATAAAAATTAAGTAGATACAGAATTGGCTCAAAAACTGTTCTCCGACAGTGCTCATCAATGGTTCCTCATCAGGTTCAGAAAAGGGCCGCAACAGTGAACAGGGGACTACAAATTAGGCCCTATGAAAACTGACTGCAGGAAGTGAGAATGTTTAGCCTTGAGAAAAGACAACTGAGATGGGGATGGGACATGATAGCACATTTCAAATACCTGAGAAAAGGTTAGATAAAATAAAGTCAAGAAGTATTCTCTATCATTCCAAAGTGCAGGTCTCAAAATCATTTACTTGTGTACTTATTCATTCATTAAACAGACTTACATAGGAACGCTGGGTATAATGGGTTTAATATGGCAGCCCTGAGAGGTAGGCCAGGTCAGGAAACAGACTCCACGAGTAATACTGGAATTCTACTGATACAGGTCAGTGTTTTTCAAACTTGGCAACTTTAAGATGTGTGGACTACAACTCCCAGAATTCCCCAGCCAGCATACTAGCTGGGGAATTCTGGGAGTTGAAGTTCACACATCTTAAAGTTGCCAAGTTTGAAGAACACTGATATAGACTATAGAAAAGAATCTTGAAAGCATTTTCCCTCTCCCCCTCTTATATTCAATAGAGTTAAGGTGGATCTAATCTTCCTGTCCAGGGCTTAAATCATGTTTTGCTAACTGTTGTTTCATAGTTTCTCCTAGGTCATCTCTGTGGTTCTCTATGCTGTAAGAACTGCAAAGAGAAACATGTCCTAGACGTGCTTTTGGTCTAATCCAACCCGATTTAGTATAATGTTTTTAAGAAGCTGTTTCCTTTTGTCTATGTTAGCTCTGCAGCAAAAATTGAGCCATTCAATTGCAGAGGCTTCAGAATAGCATAAAAGGAAGCTGTTTGTGTACCCAGGCTTTGAAACAATCACTTGATCCAATGAAAATATACCATTTCATCCATTCTAACTAGTTCATTTGTTACACTTCCATTTCCTCTGAAGTATTTATTTCAAGAACCAAATAGGAGTAGTACCAGCTCCTGAGTTAGTTGCCTCTTGCTGAAATTTGTTTTCTCTGTATATAAACTAATCCAGTCTTCCACATAACATTGTACTGAGAAACATTCAAAAAATCCCGGAAAGGAATTAAAGGACTGTGTGGAATTGCACAATCTATTCTATGAAAAAGCAACCAATTGGGTGCAATATGAAGCACACACATACACAACATTGATTTTACTGCCAGAAAAAACTAAAATAAATTACCAGATGGAAAGTGAAGTTCTGCATGATTAAAATAAAAAGCATCATTTCTGTGGTGCATTTCACAAACAAGGCGAGAACAAAATTCAGTGTAAAAAAAAAATTGCAATAGCAGATAGCAGGAACATGCCTTT
The DNA here is from genome assembly GCA_030867105.1 of Liasis olivaceus. Classification (NCBI taxonomy): domain Eukaryota; kingdom Metazoa; phylum Chordata; class Lepidosauria; order Squamata; family Pythonidae; genus Liasis; species Liasis olivaceus. The sequence goes on from CM061348.1 coordinate 139,903,717, forward strand.
GTTTGAGATCTTGGAGGTCCACTGGTGCTCAAAGCAAATCCTGGGACTGATGGATAAACAAGATGAAGAGCTAATAGAGGTGAATATGTGTAGCTCAGGTTGAACTGTGGAGTCCTTGGGGTTCTCTGAGCTTGGTTCTTTTCTTGCAAACGTTTCATTACCCGGCTAGGTAACATCTTCAGTGCTAAAATGGGATGGGGTTTGCTCTCTATTTATGTGCTATGGCCTGCTTTGCCAGTGCTGGTGGGGGTGGGGGTTCTGTTTTGCTCCTCTGGTAGTTCCTTGATTAGCATATGTTTGCTGCTTGGATGTGTGCCTGGTGGTAACCTTTGCTTATCTGGGTGATGATTGCTGGTGAGGTGATCTTCTGAGGTTACCACCAGGCACACAATCAAGCAGCAAACATATGCTAATCAAGGACCTACCAGAGGAGCAAAACAAAACCCCCACCAGCACGGGCAAGGCATGCCACAGTATATAAACAGAGAGCAAACCCCATCCCATTTTAGCACTGAAGATGTTACCTAGCCGGGTAATGAAACGTTTGCAAGAAAAGAACCAAGCTCAGAGAACCCCAAGAACTCCACAGATGAAGAGCTATCATGACATGAGTGGAGTTTTGCTCATGCCATAGGAGTTTCTTGTCCTTGCCTCTCATCACTTGTGTAGGCTACAAAAGAAGTTCCCCCTGCCCCCCAGTCCAATCTATTCTGCAGGGTTCTCCAGTCTTCTGGTCATGGAAGACACAGACAGACAGAGGGGAAGTGTTATTAGAAATGCTATATTTATTCCACTAACAGAAGCAAATGTTGAATACAGCCCAGCATCTAGGCTGGCATAGGACAGATTCAAACATTCCTCAAGATCTATATCATAATGAGTGATCTTCACAGAAACCTGATGGCCATTAATATTCTGATTTTCCAGACTTGCACATCTGAGTCCATCTTTGGAGGCAGATAAAGTCAAACTAAAGCACATTGTAGATCTTTTCAAGCAACTTATAAGAACATAACCATAGCTACAGGATTTCAGCTTTTTTCTTAATCAGACATTTATGATCTCTCCACTGAGCCCAAGATTTTATTTTGAGCACCAAAACTGAATGGAAATCTAGTGGTGTGTTGGGCCACCTTTTTGTTGTTGTTTGATTTTTTAATTTTTCTGTTTTGGTTTATGGTTTTGGTTTATGGTATGTATGAGTTTTATTTGAAATATTGTGTTGGCTGTGGATGATGTTCCTTGTGTTATTTTTAGTGTATATGTTATTGATGAAAACTGCATGGAATCCTGTGACTAGGCAATATACTGATTGTTGTAACAAATAAACAATTCTTCCATAGAAGCATCACTTCTATGTCCTATCCTTCCCCCAGCTTTCCCTACTTGCTCTTCCAGCAGTTTCATTCAAAATGTGGGAGCATCCTTTTGTTGGTGGGAGTCAGAAATCCTTGTTGATCCACTGCAAATCCCAGAGAGATCTCCCCAACAGATCTAGGCCTAGGTAGTCATTGTTCTACACTCTTGAAACTGGTTCTTCTAACTGGTTCACACTCTGAAGCAGTGTTTTTCAACTTTGGGAACTTTAAGATGTGTGATTTCAACTCCCAAAATTCCCCAGCCAGCATGGGGAATGGCTGGGGAATTCTGGGAGTTGCAGTCCACACATCTTAAAGTTCCCAAAGTTGAGAAACACTGCTCTAAAGGATGTGGGCCTACAAACATCTTTATCTTTTCATTTTCTTTTTAAGGGAAAGAAAGAGCATGATTGGGCACAGAGAGTTCTCTTGGGGGATAAAGATAGATCTCAGGTCTGAAAGGTTTGAACACTCTCATACTTTATCGTACAAACCCTGGGCTTGTATGCTATGTCTGTTCCCTGAAAGAGTCTGGATAATGTTTCTACCCAAAGTGGGCAAGGCTCAGAAGGAAACATCTTCTTCATCTGCATATTTTTAAAAGCCACATCACATAATTCGAGTTGATTTCTTTTGCTCTTGTGGCCAGCTCAGCCTGGCCTGCATGCCAAGTGTATGGATTCACCCAACATGCTTAACAAAGAGCAATTCCTATGGGGCAATGCTCCGACAACTGCACATGATGGCCTCATTAATGCACCATGCTGATTATGGCTGGCTTCCCACAACAAGCTGAACTACAAATGTCTTGACCCCATTTTATCCCTCCATGTTGCAAAGACTAGATACCCCCTTCCTTCTCTCACCTCTGCACGCATATGTGTGATCCTCTCGTGAGTTGCTGCCAGAAGGAAACCTTCATTTTTCCATGTGGTTTATGTCCTTGGGTAGGCAGGGAGAGGGGTACCTCTCCCAGAGCCAAACATTTCCAAAGAAGCAACATGTAAAACAGGAGTAACAACGTCCCAAAAAAATGCTATCAGAGGATGAGCAACAATGTTACCTTAGACCCAAGGGTTATGTGATTCCCGATTCCTTCTGCTTTGTCTTAAAACATTTATTTAAAAATGACGCACAATAAGGATTAGTATAAGACAGTGTTTCTCAACCTTGGCAACTTTAAGATGGATGGACTTTGACTCCCAGAATACAGAATATCCCATTTTGGAATCCCAGATCTAAAGTGTTTCAAAAGTGTAACGGGCTGCTGAGAGAATGTTCTTTACTGGGAGATCTGGTTATTTAAAAAACATTAACATTGTCCCTGCCTAACCTTACATTCAGGGGAACCTGGTCTCCAGATGGGTGGTACTGGCATTATGGTGATGGAAAGAGAACCCCGCTTTGCTGGCAGTGAAAATGTGATGCGTGCTGTCCTCAAGGGGTGACTTGCAGAGAAGAGGGGAGGTGCAAACTCTTACTCCTACCCCAACGATCATTCCCTGCATTAGCTCTTTCCTTTCAAACCCGCCCTCCACCCCCCACAGGCCAGGACTCCTTAGTTATATGGAAAGCAGCTAGAGCAGTGTATCTCAACCTTGGCAACTTTAAGATGTGTGGACTTCAACTCCCAGAATTCCCCAGCCAGCCATGCTGGCTGGGGAATTCTGGGAGTTGAAGTCCACACATCTTAAAGTTGCCAAGGTTGAGAAACACTGAGCTAGAGAGAAAAAAAAGGCCTCATGGGAAAAGACAGGGCAGGGGAAAAACAGCCACCAATCACAGCCAATCGCCACCTCTTCTGCTATGCATTTCTTCAGCTACAAAAGGAATCAGCAACTTCTGGGTAGTCACCAGCCACATTTAATATTGGGGAGGGTAAAGACTGCAATGTGTGAGGGCAAGGACCCAAAGTGGGCTGGCCATGTTATGCATATGGGAAGGCTAGGATTTTCTGCTGGGTTCTGTTTTTCTGAGGGCTAAGCCTGATTAGTACTTGGATGGGAGACCACCAGGATCTCTCTGAGCATAGCCTAGTCTGGGAAGTCAAAAATATCTGGGAAGAAAGAAATGTCAAACCAGGTTTAAACTGTTGCCAAGAACACTACACAGATATGTCCATACTGTCACCAGGAATTCAACCTGATTTGAGGGAGACTTTTTTTTTTAACCTGATTATCAAACCACAGGAAGAGGCTATTTTAAGGGCACCTACTACAGTTCACATGTTTCTTACCTTATTGTGGTGACAAATAATGGTGCCAGTTTTCAACAATTGTGATTGGAAGGGCTTTGGGGCTGGGGGACACAAAATAGAGACTTCACAGGGGACTGTTTTTCAAGCCTTGTTCAGATGAAAATGTTTTTGTGAACCCCTTCAGGTAGTAAATATAATAACTTGTTCTGCAAAAATCCAAGTAGAATCCTCTCTATCAGGTCTCTAGGATTAAGATATTGGAAACACCACCATAAAATGCTTTGGACTTAATTCTCTCTTTTTTAAATAATAACTTTTATTAAGGTTTAAAAATACAAAGATAAAAAACTAACACAAAGAAAAATATAAAAATAAGAAATAAAAAGTGCAGAAAAAAGAAAAAGAAAAAACATATAAAGAAAAAAGATATATAAAGAAATGACTTCCCCCTTCATCAAGGCAAGTACAAACAATTTGAGTAACTTATCACCTTCTCTAACATTTCAACAAAGGATCTCTTCTTCCCATATCTCATCTCTTATCTATAAGCAAAATATAAAGCCTCATCATTCAGTCCTAATCAGCAAAAGTGCATTAAGAGTTACCAGAAATAACAACATATGTATGTGCGTACATGCATACATACCTACATATATATATTTAACCTTAATCAAATAAATCAGTTACATATTCCTTTCCTTTTACTTTTAACACAGTAACTTATCATTTTCTGTAAAAATGCAAGAAAAAAACCCTTCTTCCTATATCTTATCTCTTATCTATAAACAAATCTTTAAACACTTAATTCTCCACTTTGCAATCACAGGAATCCTTCCAAATATGACACAGTCAATGGCCAACACAGTCTCCAAACAGAATTCCATTCTGCTCAGCTTTTAGTACCCCAGCCGCTTATAAGGGTCTTTCATCATCAGTCTTCCCAACACTGCTGCATCTTCCTGTCTATGACAGACAAAAGCCAATCAAGCATAAAGCTAGCACAGTGATGCCGTCAGCCATCTCAAGCACAGGGAAGACTGACGCAAATTAATTTCCTGACCAATATGGATCATTTGGTTGTCCGCCTGCCCCCTCCTGCCAAATGTACTGCAAAGAGTCCAACTCTGTCTGGCAATCAGATTGACAGGCAAACAGAAAAAAGAAAAAGGGGGGAGGGGGGAGTAATAAAGATTCCAGCAAAGACCAAGATGGTTAACTCAGGGAAAAGTTAGCAATCTACCCTCTAATTGCTTCCCATCATTGTCCCACAAATCCCTCCAGCGTCTGAGCTTGCAAGATTTGCTAACAGGCCATTTCAGAGCATTTCTTTGTGCTATGCAAACAGGTAAGTTATAATATCCTAAAACAGCCATGTTTTAAATTCATGGTTGAGTTCCCTTTGTGCACAAAGCAGGAGATAGACATTCTACATGGAAAGTGGGGAGGAAAGCTGAATATTTCTCATTCCCAGACCAGATTTCCCTGTGTTCTATCAATTCAGGCTGAGACTCACTTCCAAGAGCCCCCAATGTCTGTCTCATTCCTATGTGGGGTTGGCTTAATGGGTTCAGGAGATCATGGTTTCTCAACAGTGTGTTCAAAACCTCCCAGACTCCCCCTTTCTCCCTTCTTTAGATGTTGATAAAGGTTTCCATATTGCTGTTGTTTTAATCCCAGCTGGCTTTTTATGGAGGGCCTATGTTTTATAATGTTAATTCTATTGCCTGGAATGCATGTATTTAAGATCATTTGTGCTGCTGATTATTATTTTACAATCCAGCTAGTGTTGTGTTTATTGCTATGACCAATTTCTCATTTTACATTTATTTTTGTTCTGCTCTGCATGTGTGTGTGTGTGTGTGCAACTGTGCGCACGCACGCGTGTGTGTGTAAGTTGTTCAATTGTTTAAAACAGCAATGAGCATTTTGGGGGGAGTTGCAGTTAATGAGGTCCATAGTGGGTGAGGAAATTACATAGAATGGATGGAGCAGCACCCAATATTTAGGTAGAGCCAGAACTTTCTGTTTTCTGTCTTTTTTTGGGGGGGGGGGGAGTTCGGTTTTCCTTCTCCTTTTTTTTTTAACTGTAAAAACTATTTTAAGCTTGCACTACAGTATCAAGTGTTTCCTGCCTCAGAACACCATGGAGCTGAAATCCAGTGGTTCAGCCAGCGGGATCTCCATGGACCGCAGAAGGGCTGTAGGCAGGAGGCAGGTAGCAGGCAAATACAGTCCTCCATCAGTTTCCCTTCACTGCTTTAATAGAAAAGTGATATATAAATAATATCCAGTGGTAGATCCAGAAAGGTTCTTGGAGCAGCAGGCTGTTATAAGATAAGGGCGGGGGAGGAAGGCGGAGATTAGCTTCCTGGCAACTGAGATTCCCATACCACATACATTTTAATACATTAAATGATCCACCTCTTACATTAAATGCAGGGGTTTTCCAATTCTTTTTCAAGCTGTGGAACCTGTTAGTTAACACAAAATAAAGCAAAACAAAATCCAGAACCTCTGATCTACAAAGTGGTAGCCATAGCATTTTTTGCAGGAGAAAAAGCTCTATCCTTTCTGCTGCACTGAATCTTAGAAAAAGTGTTATGGATACCCCGCAAGTGAACTTTTGTTTTGGACTTAGTCTCTCATGGAACCCAGCCAAGCTCTCATGGAATCCTAGAGTTCTGTGGAATAGTTTGAAAAACCATGTGTTCTTGGGCCAACATGTGGACACTAAATATGTACGTCTTCCACAACTTAATGGGTTCCTGTTAGCACAAGTTAAACTCAATCAAAAGTTCTACAAAATTCAACAACATAACTGAAACACAACTAGATCAATGCTGAATATCTGAATATCTAGTCCAAATCTGAGGTGGATAGGAGAAGGTCAGTGAAGCAGTAGCAGCTGTCGCTTCATGGCCATGGACATAGAGAAAATAAAAGCTGGAGGAATGTATTTTTCCATAGCGTTATATGTTTTCAGTGTTAGCTGCACTGTCTCAGTCCCTTGTTCTCTCTTTCATGAGGTGGGTCTTCCCAGCCTGCGTACATCTCATATTGTCCTCCCCTGTGGTCTGTATTCTGTCACAAGCAAAAGCCAGCGTAATTTCCAAGGCTGGTTTCAGAATGACAACATGCAACCTGCTGATGACAGCCTTGTCACATGCTACTTTGCTTAGCCCTTGCCAATGGGAATTTTATTTCTTTTCCTTGGCATTGCTTAGTTTTTATGATTAGTGGCCTGGTCCTCAAAACTGTAAATGCCAAACCTGTGGAAAAAAAATGCCAACTTGCCAAAGACCACCTGCCTTGCCTCCTGTGATGGCAAACAACTGATATGAATAGCAGCCAGAAATTGAGGAGCAATCTGAAAATTGTTTATTGCCTTCCAACAAGAAACAGGGTTTACATCAGCAATCCACCCTCCAGTTCTGCAACACCAGAATGGTGTTGAGTGGAAAATGCCAGAGGTGGTACTCTCAGCATATTCAGAGGGTACTAGGTAGGGTTGACTGCTTAAATCAATGCAGAAGGCCTGATATACCATGCCCTCTGAAAGGCCCAACTTTTTTTTTTCTTTCCCACTCTGCTTTGCTTCATATCTAGCCTGAGAAAGAGTCCTGAAGGCCTCAAAAGCTTATTCTTGGTTTGCCGTGTTTTAAATTGGTCCTAATCAAGGGTTTTGGAAAATTATAGGGAAACTTGTGCTTTACAAGATTACTTTAATGTTAAGTATGGGAGATCTCCAGATTGTGGGTTAGATGTAATCTTTGAAAGACTGATTTCTGGCTGATACAGCCTCTCTTCCTCTGATTCTGGATTGGCTAAAATAACCCAGCATAAAATAAAACAATACTGGCCAGGCAAGGCATTCTTGCATAAACTTTACAACCAAAGACTATAGTTCCTCTTCCACAGAAAGAAGAAACACAAGCACTTTTTCTATTTATGGAAAGGCAATCCTTTCACACGAGTTCCCATATAACATACACAAGTCATGGGAATAAATATCTTCTGCGTACCATTCCCCCACACCCTGATTATCCTGTAACTCTGTTCTGTTCTCAGGATCAACTGTCACTCTGTTCTTTCAGGGTCCTCCTCTTCCTCTTTAGCCCCAAGTCTTGAGTTTGAACTTCCCATCTCCACAATTTGATCCATCAGGAAGAGGAGATCAAAAAGACCACAGAACTCCACTGGCTATGCTGATAGCTAAGGGTCATCTTTGCTGAGGGAAGGAGGAGGAGCAAGAAAGGAGGTTACAGTCTTTCATAATTTCTACAATGGCTTAAAACCAGTAGAAACCAGCCAGCCTCCTTTGGCTTCCAGCATACCCCACAATATGCAGAAACAAAGACATTTACACCAGCCTCAAGTGCTGGGAACAGGAGGGCCCCTAGCCTGACCTATGGGTTTAGACTGAGCAGAGAGAGGCCCACATTCTGTACTTGAGGATTGTTTTCCTGATCATTTCTAGAAGAGCTTCTCAGAATGTTTGAGAACTAATCTTAAACAAATATGCTTTCCAATACCTGAAAAAACACACTTGTCATATTTAGTTGGCATAAATTAGTTCCTGTAACAAAGTTATTGGTCTTAGGTCCTAAGCATGTAGATCATTCCATAAGGTTGAAAATCAAATTTCCCAAACCCATGCAATTGTGTGCTACTCAGGAATTACCCCTGGTTCCTCCAGGAGAGGCAGAGGAAGGAGAAAACATCCAAGCATCACTTGCATCTTTTGGAGGAGGACAGCAGGCAACATGGTCCCCTCCCACCCACATAGAGGACCCCCCCTTTTTTTTAACGTGCTAACTCAGGAGCCTTGAAAGAAAAGTTTCAGTTTTAATTCCGGAACAAGATTTTCTGCCTTTCTGGCATTACATCATACTATAGCCTTTTTTAAGGTGGCCAAAATGCAGTCCAACCCCTGTTTTTTTTCGTTGTTTTGTGTTTAACAGAAATTCTGTCTGCGAAGGAGAAGGGAAAAAAAGCCTGCAAAATTTGCTCACTGTATTATATCTCTAACCAGGCGCCCTCCAAATACACTCAACTACAACTCCCATCACTCCCAGCTGCTGATGGGAATTGCAGTCGAAGATAGGTGGTGAAGAGATGTGCAGTTGAATACACTGGAAGGGTGCAAATTGGGGAAGACTATTTCTACTTTGGGGGTAGATCTTACAAAAACATTAGTCCTCCATGCTCACAACCATTTTACTTACATTTTAAAGCTTTACTTTTGTAGCCTCTTCTACTGCAAAAACATAAGATGTGTTGGGTTTGTAGGCCACAAGCCCACACCTTTGCAGCACTGCTCCTGCTTTTCATAACTTTTTTTCTGAGTGTGGAGGCACTGAGGACAATGTTCTTTTGAAAGTGACGAGCTGCGAGCAGCTATTCTTCTCCTCCCCCCCACCAGAAGAAAACACTGTCTTTCTGGTTTTATTCATCTACTTCTCTAATTGGTATATTATCTGAGCCCTGCTGCATTTTGAAATAGTGTAACCTCCTTCCGTTCCCAGTTGCCAGATTGTTATTTATATACTGAGAGGGCAGGGTGGTAAATGTGCATGCGTATATGTGCTGATGCATAGAAGCTTTTTAGGTCTGCAAAGCTCTGGACGACCACCAGATGACAGTAAAGGGAAAGTCTACTCTTTACCGCCATCTTGTGGGCATTCAGCAATTTCCAGATATGGTAGACCTAGGAAAGTTGTTATCCTTGCCTTTTCCTAAGACTCCCACAAATCTTACAAAATCTAAACCATGGCACGTACGTAGAGTGGAGAAAGTGTTTGTAAATATCCTCAAGCATGATCAACAACTTAGCCTATGTATTTTTTCAGGCAGGAGAATGGATCTGGAGACCATCCTCCAATATACTTGCTCTGATAGGGTGTCCTGTTTCTCTCCATTCCTTTCTCTCAGAGATGCTTGGACCATGGGAGGCAAGGAGAGCACAACAAAAGCACAGTTGCTGCCTTTCCAAGCTATGCAAACTGGTTCCATGATGGAATAGCGTTCATACCAATGAATGTATAATGCAGCTTTTAGTTACTAAGGGAGAATTTTCTTCTCTCTCCCAAGTAGAATTCCTAAGGGTTAACGGCCTTGCTTCCGGGCCTTTTGCCCAAAGTGACTTGGATGATGAAGGTTATCCTGGAAGAGTGGTGAAAGAGGTATAGGAACAACCCCTTGCTAAATTTCTGAATGTGCTCAGCCTGTTCACATATTCCAGGTAGCATATCTAATTGGCCAGCAAAATGCACTCATTAAGGATCCACAGGTAACCTGTGCATTTGTTCTGACACCTAGTTGCCTCCACCACACCTTACCGTTTTTGTTGTCGGTTTCAAGCACACTTGAATATAGTAATGTGGTGGGGAGCAGTTAGATGCAATGCACAAACTCAGTGGGGAAAAAAAACTTGCCAACAGACACTGATCTTCCATATTTGCAAATACAGAACTTTTGCAATGTTTTTAATAAGCGGTGATATTCTTTTTCCTCCCAAGATTAAAAGAGCCAGTCTGCCTAAGGCAGCCCACATTTCTAAACCAAAGTTGAGCACCCTATCCACAGCTAGGTTAGGTGAGTACAATGTAACCGACTAATTTAGGAGTCAGCCCTTCTGAAGTAGGTGGAACATTTTAGTAGACATGTGCAGAACAGCACTGTTATTCACAAGCGCTCTTTAACCTGCATGGGGACATACTGTACAAAAACAAAGCATGAACCACTTTTGACTGTACTCAGGTGTGTGTGTCAATGTATGCATTGCCTATTCATCCCAAGTACACTGAATAAAGAAAATGAAAAAAGTATGAGTAGACTGCATTCCTTCCCTAATCCTGTCCTCCCAGAGTTGCAAATAGGGGCAGAGATCCTGCACTAATAATTGTACACAAAAGCAAATTTCCTAGGGGAAAATTCCCATCCTGCCCCCTTTTCTGCCTCTGGCTACTCCTCTCTCTCTACTCATTTTGCTGGTGGTTTCTCCAGGGTAACTTCTCCCTTTACCCACCATTCTCTAACCTATCGTAGCATCTATGACTATTGCCAGGAGCATCACAGTCAGGCCCACAGAGCACTAGCACTTCAGACTCCATCATGGCAATTCATAAGTTAATCAAGCTGATGGGATCAAGGCAGACCTTGGTGTCCCAGTGCAGTCAGGAGACCGGACCACATTAACAAGACATTCCCCCTTAGTGGAGTAATAAAGTAGAATAATTCTTCGCTGTCGTGGTACACAATAGAGACTACCAGTAACTGTCTAGGCACGTAGAAACATGGATTAAAGTACATACCAACCACAAAACCAGGTTTGGGTTCTGATTCAAAAAAACAATCTAATTCGGCCTGGATCAGTCTGAAGACCATCACATACAGGTCAAAAATGAAAGAAAGAAAGATGGATGAAGGAAGGGGAAAACTGTCATTACATACAGTACTGTAACTTTGTAACATCTGAGTACAAGCCCTGTCTGAAAGCAATAGCAGGCACAAGGGACTTACTCCAGATGGAAGAGCTTTAACACTTTGTTCATTGTTCTACACCTGATCTGGATTCTCCCTCATCTCACCTCTGCTATCTGCACTGCAAAAAACCCTCTAATTTTAATAAATTGGGTTTATTTTCCCCATATAAAAAGCAGGTTGGTGCATGTGTGGTGTTTTTGGCCATAAGAACTAACATTCTTCTATCCTGCCCTCTAAGGTCCTAATTCAGATTAAGTTCCCGCTTTGGCTATGTGCTCTGAAATCCTCATTTGCACACAATGCAGGTAGTCCTCGTTTAGTGACTGCCTCGTTTAGCAACTGTTTGCATGACAACAGTGATGAAAAAGTAATTTTGTGACCAATCCTCACATTTATGACCTTCACAGGTCTGTAAAGCAAAGGGAAGCTGAAGTGAGATTGTAAGCACAGTCATGGTTTCACTTAGCAACTGCTCTGCTTAATGACCGAGTTGCCGGTCCCAACTGTAGTCGCTAAAGAAGGGCAACCTGTACAGAGAAATGATTAAGGTTAGGGCTCCTAAATCTGGACTGCCAAAATCTGGACAACCACTAGATGGCAGCAAAGAGAAACAGAAAAGTGTTAACTCGTTTCTGCCATCTAACAGTCATCTAGATTTCTGTAGCCCATTTTTGATAAACCTAATTAAAGGAAGCATGTCATGTACATGTCAGCAGTTTTCCAACTATTTTCTAGGGAAGGCTGGGGGTTCCTCAAAACAAGGCTAGCCCTGAAATGAGGTTCCAGGGCATCCCACGCTCTTTGTTAGGGGCAGCTCTTTCAGAGTCACCCTGCCTTGCTTCAACCCGCTTTTGTTCTGGGCCAGCAGCACCCTCTATGCCACACCCTGTCCCAGGAAGCTAGTTTGTGCAGCTTAGCTCTGGGAGTCTCTTCTCATTCATGTTTATTTAGTTTTTGTTCTGTTGGAGTTATTTTTAGGCAGTGGTGCCTAGGGTATTTTGATGAAGGATATCCGGTCTAAGCCACTTTCTGGGAAGTCCATGTACTTTAATTACTAACAGCCTCATTCAGTTGTTGCAAACAAACACAGAGAGAGGCCTTTTTGGTGGGCCTGTTGAGTCAAACAGGAAGCCTCTTTACTGCAGCAAAGAGAGAGAGCGACGCTAAGTAAAGAACATGCCTGGGCAACCGTTGCAGCACTAGGTTTCTGACAAGCTAGAGGGCAAATACTGTCCAATAGTCTGTCAGGAGATACTCTGCAGACTCGGAAGAAAACGCCTTAAAACTCACTGCAATGTACTAGCCTAATTTTATTTTATATAATGTGGGCAAACAGCATCCAGAAATGCATCCGTGACTGTGCATTCTCACAACCTGCCTGTGAAGAGCAGACCAATGCTTGATCTAGACCAGAGGAGGAACTTGTTTTCTGTTCAGAAAATCACGTAAGTTAGAAAACAGCAACTTATTCTGCAAACTGTGGTTAAAACAACGCATGGTTTAGAGTGACACGTGAACCACTCAATGCCTTTGAATATGTAGGGGGCTATTTTCCCTCACCCTTGACAGTTTAGATAAGAGTTTCCCAACCCTGACAACGACCAGATGTGAGAACAACTTCCAGGATTCCCCAGTCAAGTCCACACATCTACAAGTTGCCATGATGGGAAACGCTGGTTTAAATAAAGGTGGAGAACTCGAGATTTTCCAGCTGTTGCTGAATTCTAAATACCCTCCATCCCTCTCCATTGGCTATGCAGCTGAAGCTGCCAGGAGCTGTAGTTCGGTTACATTTGGAGGCGACAAGTCCCTCACTGGATATTGATGTTCACAAAAGAATTTTCTTAGATTATAGAAATAATCTAATTATATAGATGCATAGGATTCATTGTTAATTTCAGAGAAGAGAAAAGAGCAATGGTGGGATTTACAGCACTAGATGATTTAAAATGATAGGGTACGAAATTTGTCTGGGTGATTGACCAGATGCAAAATCAGATGAGGCTCCTGGACCTTTTAGAAGCACTTTGCAGAGGGAATGTTTCACTTCTTGCTTTACGTGGAAAGCAGACCTGCTAAAAAGCTCTCTTCTGCCCATCAGTGAAAAGGACAAGAACCCCAACATTCCTCCCCATCTAGTCACCTTATTCACGGGGCATTGTTGTTCCTCACAGGCCCAATGAAATACACAGGAGCTCCACCCGAGCATGAGATATCATTACGCTTTGCACAAGGGGAGGGGGACAAAAAGCTTTTGACAGATGATGACCCTTAAAAAAATATTTTTAGGCTTCCACAAGCCTAGCTTTAATGAAATGACTATAGTACCGCTGTGTCCCAAGACTGAAACACAACACGTACGCAAGCACACAATTATGCTCTCCACTGATCTGACTAATTTCTGCATCTCTGGGGGGAACTGCCGGGTCTGATAAACAGCACTCTGTTTTCCCTCCTCCGCATTTGCTAACTGGAAAAAAGAAATTAAAAGATCTGGCGTCTATTTTTAACCCTCAAACACCCACGCCATGGTGTGCCTTGTGCTGGAGAATACAAGCTGGTTACCTTCTCTGCCCTCTCTTGGGAACCTGCCAGTCTCCCAGCTACAGCTGGCACTGCCTTCTGCTTCCCAGGAGAAGGAAGAACTTCAAGCAAAGTGGAACAGGGTGGGTGGTGAAGGTGAAACAGCAGCCAGACAGGAGTATCCCAAGTCTTTGGGGCCTTGGCACTGTTCCTTCCATCCCATCCCATAAGAGCTTCCACATTTTCTTCAAGGATATTAAAAGAGATGGACGAGCATGCCTTTGGTCATGTTCACACAACACACTTAACCTGGTTATGGAACTGACTTGTTTTCTGGGTTCACTTATTAACTAACCAAATGCTCTGGGTTTGCACATTCGAGTAAAACACTCAAAAATTTACCAAAGATTAAAATTGCCAAACTTAATATGTTTGGGGAATGGAACTGCTAGATTTGTAAGTGACCTGCTTCGATGTGTTCTATCAACACAACCTTTGTTCCTGTTTGGAAATGAACATAGGTGTTTGGGGAATTAATAAAGAGCCCTGGTTGATTCATATATTGGATTAAGCCACAATTTATTTTAACCATGGTTTGTTCTATAAGCCAGAATGGCCTAGTACAAATAAACCCCATGGTGGTGGAGTTCAAACATGTCACCAAGCCAAAATTCAACAATTATGAACCCAGAAAGTGTGAGAAGGGGCTGATTTTAAATTCCTTAAGGGGTACAAGGAGGATGTAACCCTAAGCCTAACTCCCTAACCTGGTTAGATTGCTGGTATAAAACAGGTTGATTCCTTGAGTTTCGTACTGGTAAGTCCAGTTCAGGTGTGGTAAGCTGGTGGCTTGGTCTGCTGGGGTACCAGAGAAACACGAGATCTGTTGGACCTGTGCTCAGAGGGAGCTCCAACAGCGAGTGCCTGACATGGAAAATTGAAATGCTCATTGATGAATTAAATAAAACAATTTAGCTGACTACTTAAAATAGAGCAGTGTTGCCTGAGGTCTTATTGCCATGGAATCAAAAGGGCCTTGAATGTTTCATTTCAATAGATTTGTGCTTCTGAGCTTCTAGTGTACTGTGGCATCAGGACAGATCAGCCTGCCTTCATGGTGCCCAAACTGCTTTATCTGAGGAGCAGTCACCTCACTTGGCCTCAGGCTCAGGTAGGGCTACCAGATCCTATCTGCAAAAGCCCAGGTGGCCACTGGATAGCAGCAAAGGATTAGAGTACCCTACATCTCATCTAATGGGCATCTGGGTTTCTGCAGATCAGATTTGATAGCCCTACCTAAAGTTTCCCATGAGCTCCTGAGATACCAGAAATAGATACTCTATAAGGATGATAGGAAGCCCCACTCCAACCCATACCATGAAGAATAGCTGGAGCAGATGCTGAAGGATGAAGGGTGGCAGCAAAATGAGGGAGGATGTTAGCTTATCTGACGGAGGGTGGCAAGAAAGCAGGGACACTCTGAGCAGCACTGGATGCCTAAGTCTACTTACCATTTAAGTTCCTTCATGTAATGGAAAGAAGGAATGACCTGGAGGAACAGGAGGAAGAGCTGCAACCAAGACAATGGTCAGATAAAAGAAATCTGGGTCTAGGGGAGAAATGTAATTTGAGAAAGCCTCTTAGACATGACTCTCCTAGTCCTCGTGAAGATAAAAGGAGGGAGGGGGAAGCCCATTCAGACTTGCAAGAGTCTGTTACCATAACCTTATAATAAAAGTAGTATTAGCTTGCGTGTCTTTGGTTTCCAAGTTTGGTCTACCTTAGAGGGCTGACACTCAGCCAGGGTAGCCCTACCATGAGGTAGAAGAAGGCAGCCACCTAAGGTGGCAGATGCCCATAGTAGAGAGAGCCTCCCTGTATCCCGAGTCCATTTGCTGACCTCAGCTGCAGTGGACAAGGTTGTCTCTCATTGCACTGAAATCCACACCAGGATTCCCATCTGTTTTTAGAGAGGGAAGAAGAGGAAGGGTACCATCCTCTCCTTTCCCTCAAGTGACAACATGTCTTGGGCTGGCTCTGCTGCCTTTCCAATGTCCTTGCCAGAATTCCTCCTTTATTTGCTATCTCTGGGCCTTTCTTGAAAATAGCCCACATGCCGGGACCTTCTTTGGCCTGCCCTGGGACTTGAGTCATGGGTGGGGAGGAATGTTAGGGATGCAGGGGAGAGGGGGGCATTGCAATAAACTCTGAAGAATGCTGCATAATTTATGTTTAAAAACCTGGTTTATTTTAATCTGACAGTGAAAAGAAAAACATGTTATAAAACTAGCTGATAATTTTTATGATGCTATAATCGTTAGATCATGTGCCACTCATGCAAATATGAGCATGTTATCCAAGTGAACCTTAGTTTTAAAATTCTCTAAAGAGGTAGCTGAGTTAGAATAGTTGTATTGGTTGGGACTACAAGCTTTTTTCTTTCTCTTAATGTTAGAATCTTGTTGGCAGGGAAATGTTGTAAAACACATGACAGTGAACAGTTGCTGGAATGCACTGAAATTCCAGATGGCCACTGGAATACATTGGGATCGGTTGCAGTTCTGCACCCTGTCCCAAAAACTCCGCAGCAAAACTAAATCCACAGATCTGAGTACAGATACTGAAATGCATCGGAAGTGGTTCTAATCCTGAATCCTGCATTTTCTGCAGCAGTTCTGCCCTAACAAGTCTCTCTGCATATGGCCATTGAAATGCAGGGATGCAATTCATGAGTTTAGTTTAGATACTTGACAAGCTGGTCCTAGGTTTGCTTACCTGGAAGTCCCACATTGCAAAGGAATTAATCTGTATCGGAAGCACAAGAAGTTTTCCTTCCTTTTACTGTATCACAAGAAGTCTACAAAGTGCTTAGAGACAGCAGATCAAGCCACAGGATGGTCCCAGAGGACTACCTCAAATGGGCTCTGCCAAATTTGATCCACAGAAGACCTTCTGCTTGAAATCTCTATAACCAAAGACTTCAGCTAATGTCTTCAGTCAACTTCTCACTTGAGGCCCTTAAATAAAACAGAACACATCCTTCCCAGATATGGTGGGGGCAGGATGAGGATAGTTCAAAAATCTTTCCTTTTAAATAAAAGCAAAATAGTCTAATCATCATTTGCTGACAGTGAAGTCTCCAGACCAGCCCAACCTAACCTAACCTTTTTATCACAGGCAGGAGGACTGGCCCTAAACAAGATGAAGGGCTTTCCTGGGTTGTGCTCCTGGAGGAACAATAAGCAGGAGAATGATCAGGAATATGTTGTGGAAAAAGTCCAGGGCAGCTTCCATCCAGATGAGAATACTCATATCATCCAGATGTTCTTAGGATTACCATCCCAATCATCCCTGTCTACTGGCTCTATTGGCTGGAGCTGATGGAGCATTTGGAAAGCCCTTTGATTTCCTATCCCCACCTAAAGTTTTCATGCTAACTAGCCATCTGCTAAGTCAAGGAAAAACAAAGGTAGCAGTTTACTGATGCCCATATTAATAAACCAAAAACTGACCTTGATCAACAGGGGCAGTAAGAACATATGACACTGTGTCATATGGAAGGTCCAACATGGTGGTTAACTCTACATGCTGTCAAGCTCTTTGCCATCTGCCTGAAGCAAAAGTAACTCTTTTCCAAGCATGATTCTCACTGAGTCTCTTCAGCATTTACTTAGAGAATTTAGGCAACTGAACTACTTTCCATCAAAAGATGAAGACATCCATAAAGTACTTTAAGCAGAGCCTTCTTTATCGTCTAACTAACTCTCTTTCTGTGAACTGATGAAGTGACAGGTCCCTTCACTGATAACGGAAAAGCTTGCCTCTGATTGTTTACAAAATCATCTTCTGAAACTTCATTAGTCTGAGAAATAACCATGACATTCGCAACGGCATCCTGCCTTGGCCCAAGTGCTTTCTAAATGCGTGCATTTCCACTCCTAGAATTCCCTAGCCTTCATGGCCACTGTTGAGAATTCTGGAATTGCCATTTGCTGTGCAAGAGAAGGGATCTATATGGGCTGATTTAACTTCAAAGAACATCATCCCCATGATGTGCAGACCTGGCCTAAAGCATTAAAGAGTGGGGTTTAACCACTCTTGTCTATTCACTCTTTTATTTGCATTTGGATTAGTCTTCTTCAAGATCATTGTAAACTGCCTTGAGCCTTTTCAAATTGGGCTGCTACTTATTTATTTATTTGCCATATTTATATAGCCGCCCATCTCACACAAGGTGACTCTGGGCGGCGTACAACAATTAAAAAATAAATACATAAAACAATTACACATAAAAAACTAAAAACACACAATACAGGAGGGGGTTGCTCCCAAATTCAGAAAGCTATGGCTTTATCTGCCCTGGCAAATATGCTTCATGATGCTTAAGAGCCAGGGCACTGATAAATGGAAGGAGCAAGATAAGAAAAAGAGGTGGTCCCTCAACTTGGTGGGGAGCGGGGTTAGGCTACAAAAATTAGCACATTTTCAGATGTACTGTGCAAGAGGTGAGCACTCTTAAGAGGGTTCCAGCAGACTTTAGGAGAGGGGAGGGGGAAGAGGGTTGTTCCTGACAACTTGTTTCCTAAACTCCATCCAACAAAGATTTAAGTCAGCCAAGGAAGAAAGTTTCCACCCATCCCATGAGGGAGCCAATCTACAGCCAAAGCCCAATTTGAACAGCAGGATGACGTTCAAATCTACAAGCTGGTTTTGCAAGAGAACCTACTGCTCAAATACCAGGGGTTGTGAACAAACCACCTCCCTCCTTGGATGTTGAGTGGAGTCTGCAGAGTCATGCAGATGTCTTGCAAGACTCCTGGCTTAAACGCTTGAGGCCACAGCTTCTCAAATGTTGCAATATGCTTGAGCCCTGCCCAGACATGGGAAGAAAAGTATGTGCTTTCTCATATGAAATCAGAGTGCACAGCATACAGTTGATCTTCCTTGGACAGAGCTAGTATGATGCCATGTTGGACTGGACCTGGAAATCTGATCAGCTGTGAAACTCGGCCAGAGCTGGATCTGTCCTTAGGCATAGCCAGTGACTACCTAGTGACCACCTCAGGCACTGGATCCTGGGGAGCAGTAGTAACTGTTTCCCATGAACCTTTCAACCAATCCCATTCAACTGAGCCAATAAGGGAGATGCTAGGCTGCTGATGGTTGTCTTGTAACTCTCTACATCCTCTGACAATATCAGAGGCACCTTGGTGAAGCTGGGTGATGCCTGGATGGGAGACCAGCTGGGAACCTTTTGGAACCACTTTGAACCACTACTGTGCTCCTAATTAATAGGCAGTGGGCAACATGATTCTGTAAGGGCAGAAGCAGCCAATGCCTAGTCTTCTCTCCTATCACCTCTTCTCTTTAGATGGTAATGTATAATACTTACTGAAAATAGGTTTGCAGGGCCTCCTGCTTTGGATAGATGGCCTAAAGTTCTGTCCTGATGGCACTACTGATTCCATCCAGTGTAATACAGATGTCTCTGTGTTCACAGAACCTACTTGGGAATAGTCACTGCCTTACACACTTTGGGCAGCAATCAGGTGGTGAGTAGAGTATTCAGTGAGTAGCAAAGGAGGTGCCAGAAAACAAACTGTGTGCCTTGCAGACTGTCCAGAACCTTCAGAATTACCTTTCTATTCCTAAGAGCAGGGAAGGATACACCTCAGGGTAAGAGTCAGTACCACAGAAATAACATGAGATACAAATGAAAACCAATAAATTAGAAAGCTACAGAATTGTTGCTATAAAACCTGGAAATGGTGGTTCCTTAACCAAGAAAATTCCAAACCAGAAGAATCATTGGGTCCTTCTGGACAGGAAGAAGTATAAAGAGCTTACTGTGCTCCTAATCTTCCTTGAACAATGTCCACCTCAACTTAGTTATAAGTAGCACTGCTCATTGGGTCTCAACTCCATGTTTTTAATTCCTGACCAGCTCCATCTCTTGGCTCAGCCCTGACATCTGCTTGGTTCTCTCACTCTCTGACCTGGGAGCCTTTTCTCAGTTGTATAAGTTGGCAGCAGACAGTGATACTGCCTACATTCATATTTACCTGGCTCAGAATACAGTTTTGTTCAGCTCATAAAGCTTCACTGCATTACAAGTCACGCACCATTTCTCATAAAACTTCATGTTTTGCTTGAAATCTAAACTGTTTTCCTCCCTACACATTTCTGAACGGTACAGGGACTATGGGAAGTTCTCCATGCCCCCAGATCTCCTCAGTACAACAGCACTGCTGAGTATGTATATAGTGTGATTAAAGTCATTGGGAATATAACAGGATCCAAATGGCACTTTTTGAAGACACAGTTTGATCTGCTGAGCCAAATGTCAAATAAAGCCACCTTGGGAAAGTCGCCTATCCGCAGAGCCATAAACTCAAGTTGAGGAAAAAGCACACTACAGACACTCAGAAACATGTCCTATTTAGTTCGCGTGTCCCTTATGGAAGTCCTGGATTTCTCAACACATTCTAATCTTGGCAGGCCTTGGCTTCATGCTCCAACTTTAATTTTACCCCATCAGAAAACACCCTACAGAAACCCCCATGTCCTTCCTTTTTGTGTTTTTGAGATGAACTCCTAGGTTGGGTCGTATCCTTGACCCAGCATGGTTCCTCAGAGCATGGGAGGATATCACCGGGGACTCAATTTGATCAACAGCAAGGGCTTCTTCAGAAATGAGAGATGAGGGATGAGAACAAGAAAGAAATCAGCCTCTCCGTGCAAATGCCACAAGCATGAAAAATGCAGTGTGGGAGATTTTTTTCCTTTGGACAGCCTGAGCTTGAGGGAGCCCTGGCCCCATATCCTGCTCAGGTGAAAAAAAATCACCCGGACTCTTGGTGAGACAGGTTTCAGCAATTCAAAGCAGAGAAGATGCAAAACATCTCAGGTTTCAGGTTTCAAGACTCATGACTCATGGGGATTACAGCGAGTCAGCGGAATTTGCTCTCAACCCCACATTTGGCTCTGGTTCATCTTGCCCTGGGGGGGGGTCACCTCCATCTCCACTGAAGAGAAAAGTAAAGATCCTGGTTTGGATCTTAAGCTTTCACTCATTCAGGAGTTTGGCAGAGAACTTCCTTGTCTAACTCTGCAGGAAAAAAGTCATGGAAGGGATGAGCCTCATTCTTTTAGGCAATACAGAAGGACGAGCAAATGTTTTTCTGATTCTGATGTCTCCTGTTGCAGCGGGTGGGGGATGACAACAGGACTACCATCAAAGGTTGGAAGGAAAGCAATGCCCTTAAGAAGACTTAGTTTTCAAATATATGTATCTATGTGGTCGCTAAGAGTTGGCACCAACTTGATGGCATGTAAACAATCAAAAAACATCCATCGATGTTCCTCAGACTTGCAAATAGGCATTTACTTGGTCCCACGTGGGACGTAAGAATAGTTTAGAACTCCAAGAACGATTTATACAAAATTGTTCTCCCCCACCCCACCCACCACCCCTTAGGCCACAAATGTCTAATGTGAATATTCTTGGGGCAGACAAGGAAGTTATTTATTTGTTCTGGTGGACTAGCAATTTTGCGAAGTTATTTTTAAGCATCGCACTGTTGAAAATCCACCTATGTGAATGCAAAAGGAAACGTTACTCTAGTCTTTGGGACTGAACCCCTGGAGCTGATGGTTAAATTAAATAATTTTTATATCTGATCAAATATTTTTCTTTTATACCTGATCAGGCTTGCACAAGCAAAGTGGGCTTTGCTCCTCACTTTAACTGTGCTAGCATACAGTAGGCAGTTGCTGAACTGCAAAGTTGGAGAAGCCCTGCGATATATAAATTAATCTGTAAAGCCCCAAAATGGGCTATTTATTTCTTGCCTATTCCTAACCCCAATGAAATTACTACTTTTATTAACAGTGAGATGACACAAATTCATTTGGCATTTTAGGGGATTACAGGATTGCAAAGTTTGAGAATCACAGTCTTTCTTACCCTTCTATTTCATGGGTAGAAACACTGTCCAGGATTACACAAATTTGCTGCTAATGCTTCAGAAATGCTAGCCTCAAGCTATAGTCACACAAGCATACCTAATGTTTATCTTCAATATCAAACAGGAAGATTATCTACAAAAGAGCAGTTATAAATCAAATAGCACCATGTCTTCTGAATCAGTTCTGTAAAACAGTCTACTATTCAAGCTGAAGGTCAGCAACCAAGGGATGAGGGAGAAATTAAGAACATAAAGTGCTAGTTAGACACCTTACACAATTATTATACAAATTCCCCAAGAGATCAGAAGTTTAGATTCACAACTGGCCCCAGTTAAAACCCCATTTTTTAATTGGTCCCCACAATGGCAGCCGCGTCTCCAGGATAAGTTGAAAGTAATCTCTACATGCTCAAATGCATTCTTCTAGCTTTCATGTTTCTTGTGGCACTAAAAACTATTCTCAAGGAGGCATCCTGGCTCTGTTGCATAAGATGGTCAGTACACCGGAAATCTGATGCTGAGAAATATTGCCGGGGCAATTCAAGTTCTGCACCAAGAATAAGTGAGCATTGCGGCTACGCAAATAATCCAAGTTAGAACTGTGATCTGCAACAGACTGTGCAAAACCCAAAAGACAAACACAACATTACCTGTCCAGGTAAAACATTATTCTGCTCCCTGTCCATTGGAAATCTACATATGCGCTGAGTAGATATTTCCCAATTTGCATGCACTTCAGCAGTACTGTATTACTAAACTGAGCCAATGGTCCCTCAATATTCTGTTCCCAATACTGGGCAAGCAGGTGCTTTGAGACATGAACATCCCATCTGCTGCAGTGGTTATTCTGGGACATGCTGCCTCTGATGACTGGACTCAGGACTGCAAACGTGGCAAAAAAGAAAAGAAAGAAAAAGCTAGAAATCTACTTTTTCAAAGGAGGGTGTCAGTTATGAATCAGAGACTTGCTGGGTTTTTTCCTGCACTTTTGTGGAATTGCAGGATTTACTTAGTAGATAAGAGTAACAACCTGAGTATCCTGAAAACTTGCTTTCAGTGAGTCCAAATGTTACTTACCTACTGCTGATCTAATTTTTCTTGTATCCATCAAAACCAGAATGCAGAGATGTTGGAGGTGGAGGCAAGGGGGCCTGGAGAGGAAGTGGCCATTACAAATTCTAGACCTCTTGCCTTTCCTGATGGCCAGAGACATAAATCTCGGGGGGAGGGGGCATTTTCTAGAGGGGCACTAAATATTTGGGGGCTACTGTTTATGACACCTCAAGACTCTTGAATGCTATTTGATGGCTGTCGCTAGTTGCTTATCATTCCCTGAGGGAGCCTAACAATGCAAAACCACATTCACAGTGGACAAGGGAGAAAACAAAACTTCTTACATGCAAACAGAAACAGCGTTTTCTGAAGAGGAGAGGTGGGGTTTATTTGAAAAGTGAACACTCAGCACTGCCCTGGCTTCCTGCAAGGGGAAGAGTGGACAGGAAGTCGCTGTTTCCTGTCTGTACAGCTTGGCCCCTCTCTGATCAGAAAACAAACATTGTTTTGATTAAACAAACAAAAAGGGCCAAAAATTCACCTCCTAGGTCAACACAAGCATGAGGGAAATGAGGCCAAAAAAGAAAAAAGGCCAGTAGAAAAGGAAAACAAAAAAATAAATAACAAGCTTGTAGGTTTTTCAAAAAACCCTTCATTTTCTTTCCTTTTATTGCTGTCTCTCACGCCTTTGGCACTAAAATTCCACATGGATTCAGGATAGCCTTCTTCATCCTATTTCAAAGGGATGGTCATGTTAGTCTGCTGCAGCAACATCTAGGATCTTGGTTTTGAAAGTCTAATACATTTATCATAGTTTAACTCTTCTTCTGGAAAACAGCCCCTTCCTTCCCCTGCTGCATATATCATTATCCTGAGACGAGATTATAGAGACATACATGGTGAATTGGGAGTATGAGTAAGCAGTGATGCCAGAGAGAAATGAATTGCAGGAGAGATAGAAAGTGATAATGACCTACTGATAGTAATAATTCACAAAATATCCTGAGTGTGACATAGATTTATTTCCTTGGTGGGGTGATGAAAACATGTAGTATGATAAGAAATCTCAGCCTATGAGATTTAAGGTTAAGCCTTCAGTAACACTTACGTTTTAAATCCTTTGCTTAGCGATGCCCACTTGCTCAATCCTGCCAAAATTGATGATTTCATGTGACAATCAATGGAGTGCTATTAAAAAAAAAATGTCTGTTGGTTTTTTTAAAAAAAAACAGAGAATGGTGTCTAATACCAAGTCAGATTATTGGCTCATTTAACTTAATACTGTCAATAGTGATGGATTGCGGCTTTCTAGAAGTTATTGGAACTTCTGATGGAATGTCTAACAGACTCTGGGAACCTGGGGGAAGGAACAGGACCATTCAGAAGATAGTTGTATCATTACAGAAAAGATAGCTTGGTCCCAGGAGTGGGGGGAACATGAGAGATTCAGAGTGACTCTGCCTTAATTATGCTAGGTATAAATTGATCTGAAGAACTGCTTGGCAGGCTTTCAGACAACCACAGAGATTGATGCCAGCCCTTCAAGCTAAGGCAGGAAACGGGCTCCACAAACCTGATATGACACTCTACTTTATTAATGCAGGCTATAGTAACAGAATCTTGAAAGCATGACTGAATTCTCCCCTCCCTCCCTCTTACATTATAGTAAATTAGGGAGAAGCCAAGCTGAGCTTTTGAGCTTTGTTTCCATGCTTTTGCTGCTACCTGAGCTTAACTGTGCTTTTATTTATGTAACTGTTGCTGCCTCTGCCTAGCTTCCCAAGGTCATCTCCATAGCTCTCTACACCTCCCTACTAACAATAAAGATTTTTCTCAAAATCCAAGTGGTTCTTGCTTCCTGAGTCTCTCAGCCCCACAGGGCTTGACTCCAGGGTTTCCAGGTGAAATTCAACCTAGAGATACTACAGATCCAGCATGGAATGATTTAGGTGTATTGCGTGTCTGCTACTGACCTATAGCTCTTCATGGACATTACGTTCAGGACATTTTAAGCTATGGCCATACAATTCTAAACATGATGACTCAACAATAAGCCCAACTGGGTTCAGTGGCACATATTCCTATCTCAGTACATATACAACTGCAGTTTTGTTTCCCTAACTTAATTTTTTCTTTTCCTTTCTCTGTGTTGTAGGATACAAAATCCTGTCTCCTCCATTCAGGAGAATTATCAATGGCCTCGGATGTGTTTCTTCTCCTTTCTTCTTGGGGGAAAAGGCAGAGCTTGGAACCATTTTGACTGCATTTATTTTAAGACTGTAGGTGCATCTGCCAGAATACTGTAACAGTAGCGGCCACCAGCCATCTCTTCATTTACATATGATAATTTGCATAATTTGCTCCAACTATTCTTAGCTTGAACTTATTTTAACACCAGCCTAGTGCTAGCTGTAGTAGAAAGCAGCACCCATGAAGTTTAGGCTTGGCTGGGATGGCTGCTTTCTATAGGTTTGGAGGTAAAACAAGTATGATTGGGAGGAGTAATGGCAAACAGACAGGAGAGAGAGAGAGCTGGGGATGAGGAGGTATAGGGCTATGCAGGATTAAGCAGAAAACATTCTAAAAGAGTGGAGAAGGCTTAGCAATAGTTTTTTATGTAGAAGGTCTGAGGTTCCACGGGTGTGATTTCCAGCTAGATAAACAGTCAGAAAGTGATTGCTGAAACCTCTTCTCTACTAGGCTGGACAGCTTGGTCTAATATAGTTTCCAGTGACGTTCTGAGTGAATAGCCTTATTTTTAACAAAAGAGATAAATACCACAGTATACATACCCATCACACTCTTCTCTTTTGAAGTTAACAACATTATGCAAAGTGCAGAAAGGTAAAAATAGGAAGCCAGAGAAAGTCAGGGAGGAGTTAAGAAAAAGAAGAGGAAATACAGCTACATCTAGTTCCCACCAACAACATCCACTGCACCTCTCCATACCCTTCTGTCTTTGTAAACCATCCTTGTTTCAACCACACCCATACACTGCTTCATTCTCAGTTTTGTTCTTTGTTCTCACCTGTTTCTTTTTCAGGACTGTGTCAGCTCTACCCAGTCGCAACTCCCTTCCTCATGATCCATTCACTCTTCTAATATTGATTTGTTTTGGAATTAATTTTCATTCAGTCTCACCATATGACCATCTCAATCTACTGGTGTCATCCTAGTACTTGTATTTGTATTCAATCCACATTCATTTATCCTACATTCATTCTTGACCCTCTCTGTCCTTGCTTTGCCACACAAAGTTCATTTGCACTGTACTCTACTTACTTTTATGTTCCTCTAAACACATCCAACTTTTACTCCCATATAGCACAATGGGCAAAAGAATGCTCTTATACAGAGCCATTTTGCTTCTTTTGACAAACCTTCATTCCTCGCAAAAGGCATATACTACTACCACCTTTAGCACTGGTTATGCCTTAACATTTCTCCATCCATCTTTAGTAAACAGTCTACCAAGGTACATAAATTCATCTACTTGCTTTTGTTTTTCACCATTGATGTATTGCTTGCAATCATTTACTTCATTTACCCTGTCAAACACAACTATGTTGGTCTTTGACAAATTAATTTTCAGGTTATATTCCTTAATGCTACAAATCATTCAGAATTATATACTTATATCCATAAATACATTAAACAACCAAGAGGACATCATACATCCCTAATCAATGTTGAACTATATACTAAGCATTCCATACTTTACTTCCCTCATAACACCACCCCACACTTTCCAAATTTGTTCAGTGTCATCTTTCATACCCTTTCAGTCAGAACTGTGCCAAACACCTTTGGAGGCTCATTTAGCAAATAAATCCCCCTGTAGATTTTGCTTTCACCCTTGTGTCCTCTCCCTTGCTATCTTTCCACAGTCATTCCATAAGTAAACCACATCTGTATTTTAGCACTTCTCCAGTTACACTAACTACACCTTCAGCTTTATATTTTTTAACATCCATGCAGCATTTATGGCTTCTTTTTCGTTATTTTTTTTTTTAGTCAAAAACATTTGACTAAACATTTACAGGATTTGTTTCAGTTCTCCCCTTCAATGCATCATTATCATTCCTATATGCATCTATTAAATGTTCCTTCCAGCATTCTCTCACTTCATCCCAAACCATTTCATCATTTATCTTTTTAATTCCATTCACAATGCAGGGAGCTCCTTGTTCAATCTTCTTTCACCCACTTCCCAAATATATATATTTTTATTTCCATCCAAATCACTCTGCATTTTGCTGCATCTTTTCATCATAACCATACTTTGCTGTTTCTAAGGACATTTTTCAAAGCTGTGTTTTTCTCTGTATACCCATTATACAATAACATTCTCTCATCCTCACTTTTTGCAGCAATCATTCCCTTACATGCATTTTTCTCTCACCTCTAGCCTTTTTCGTTTCATCATTCTCCATGATTTTTCATACTTTTGTTTCATACTTTTTCATACTTCCCATTAACTGAACTCCAACCACTTCTGTGACACTATTTATCCTTTGTTCCAAGGAGTTCCCATCTCCTCTTTCCTTATGTCCATCTTCTATGTATTATATTGGGAGAGTAATCTATCATCTAATACTTCTTCATAAAAGAGTCAAACTTTTCTTGTATTTCTTCTATGCTCATTCTAGTCTTTTTCACCACTTTCCTTATCTTCCATGTCCATTTTCCCCAAGATCCATTCCTGACTTGACTAAATAATGGTCTCTCCTAACATTCTAAAGTTCTCATTCTGTATTCTGCACTAATAGTCTTACTTTTTCACACTAATCAATGAACTCTATCATGTTTTAATTCATTCCTTTTCTAAGTGTATCAGTGAAGAGACCTATGCTTTAACTATATATTCATACAGACCTTATTCTATGCAGATGCTTACTCAACAGTCACCATTCTCATTCATTCAAGGGTCTTTAAGACAGCCATACCATTTTTTCTGTACCCTCTCATCACATCCCACCAATCTAGTCATTTCATCTAACATAGTAATTGTCTTTACTTCAACTGCAATAACCTAGAATGTTGTACAATTTATCCCCAAAGACTTCCCTAGTTCTTCTATTATACTATCCCTATTCACTGGAGCACTACATGCAACTATCACCAATGTATGAATTCCTATTTTCATCCGCATTAACAATAACTTAGTTGACATCACTTCTTACTTTGATATACATTTAGTCCTTTCATTCATAATTAAGCTTATACCTTCATTCAGAGTCATTGGGAGTCAGGCGGCATATAAATTTAATAAATTTAATAACATCTGATTGACAAGTAATATAGCAACACACTTAGGTTTGCCATGCCTTGCAGAATGAGCACTAGACAGAATTCCAGTCTAGAGTCATTGGGACAAGCCTACATTCAGCCATCTTTTCCTGCCAGCTTGACACATATCCAGACTGGCAACTAAAATGGCATAGGCTTCCAACGGCTGTTGAAGATAGGTTGCTGATTTTAAGAAAGAACAATCTGAGTTGGTGAACCAAGTTGCGCCAGGCAGTGTTTGTACTGCTCAAGAGAGCTGCTGGATACAAGCCAAAGAACCATGATGAAGACCAGAAGTGGACGAAAAGCACCAAGGGACAATAACTAACCAATGCAGAGGGCATGGTGGGTGCCAGAAGATGATGAAAGAGAAGATCAAAGGTTTCATCAACCAGAAAAAAGTCAGCTGCTGTTCTGACTGAGACAACAAGGAAACTGCCACCATTCTCTGTAAACCCCATCCTAACTCTAAATTAGGAAACAGGCAGAATTAGAATAGCACACACATGTGAAGCTCACATCATAATCTGCAACCATATGCTTAATGAGGCTTCAGATGTTCTGCCTTGAGTACAGAAACAAAAATGGTCTTTGCAAGGCAAGTTTAAATATCAAGTCATGGACAGAGATGAAGGAGGGAGAGCTGAAATGACCGCGCCAAATAATCTTTGCTATCACTTATTAAGGAATGTTGCTGGGAAACTGAAACTAACAATACTGAGGGAAAAAAACCCAGTAATTTGGTTGCTTGGATGCCTAATTGTTGGGAAAAAAGGGTAAAAGAATCTGAAGTAGAGTCTTGTGCTGAATGTCAATGAAATCCTCATAACTCATTTGCACACCCCCATGGTGGCCACGAGGAATCAAAACTTGACCATGTCAGTTAGAGGACACGAGTGACCATTTCATGCAATGAGTGACCACGAACCAAGGCTGCTCCCTTGCTGTTCTAATCCAGTCCCTTTCTGGTGATATATTTACAAAACCACAGGGAAAGTGCAGCACCACCATGCTTCACCCATATGTCCTGGCTTCCAAGCTTCTTCAGCACTCACAGATGATAGTCTACTTCAGGCTATCCTCTTCAGCACAGCTTCCACTGACATTAGCAGCAACCTCTTGTTGTTGTTTTTTTTCCAACACAGCAACCATCAACATACTAGTCAGTTTCAGGCTAGCCTCTTCAGTATAGCTATCAATGGTGCAGTAATTATTCACTGACTAATCTCCTCTACAGATTGTCAGTTCCTATTTCATATAAAGAATGGCTTGCCTTTTTCTCCATAATGTGAGCAATAGGCTTCCGAGTTAGCTGTTTCCATGCTAATACTGTGGTACCTCGGGTCACGAACTTAATTCGTTCCGCGACCCGAATCAAATTTTCCCATAAGGTTCAATGTAAATACGGTTGATCCGTTCTGAACCATGTTTTTTTTTTAAAAAACCACAAAAATATGACACAAAGTACAGTACGAAGAGAGAGAACACTAACCTTCCTCGAGGCAACTTCTGACGTGAAGGACGGGAAGGCGGTGGGGAGGTGGTTATTGCTTGGAGGGAGAGTCCCCCTCCCTACAGGAAGCCACGACCACGTGTCACGGCAGGGAAAATGGCCATGGATCCTGTTCATCACCCGATCCGGTGTTTGCGAACGGAAGCAAAATTTTGCGAACGGTGCTGTTCGTGACCCGAATTGGTCGTGAACAGAAGCGTTCGTGACCCAAGGTACCACTGTACTTGATGGTACAAAAAGAGATTACTATCCTTCTTTGAAAGAGAGAAATAAGGAGAGAATTTCTGCCCTCAAGTAATATAGAATATAAGTAAACCAGAATAAGGAGATCAGAAGTCCACTAGTAAAATGTATAAATAGCAACACTAAAGTTGCTATTTTGTGCAACGCCCAAGTTGGGCAATTAACTTTACATTTTTGAAAAACAAAAAGAAAAAAATGTGTTGAAACACATGCCTTCCTCCTGAAAAATCCAAATTTGGACACTTAACCTCCTGGCCTAGTTGTTGTTAGAAATGCTTCTGCTTCTCTTTCAAAAGAAACTCACACTTTATTTTTTTTTTGGGGGGGGGGGAATGCCAAGAAACAGTACAGGAATATAGAAACAGGTAGTTTCTTGTTTACAGAAGACTCTGACATTCAGAAAAAATGTTTTGGGGTATCCTTCATTTCTATCTTTCTCCCCTTCTCCAGTTTTAAAATTTGGCAAAGTTCTCCCCAAAAATAGTAGCTCATTTATGATGATTTACACTTACATAGACATTATGGCTGGCTACACAACACATTAAGCCTAAAGATGTTTTACTTATTTGGCGCTTACGGTGTGTGACTCCAGTAATCGTTTTAGAAAGGTTTACTGCAGAACATACTGTGTAAATCCCAGCCTTTGTGACTTATTTGAAAAACCATGAGTAAGATTTATTGACATGCTCTTCCACATTCCTAAATGGAGATCTAGATCAGGGCTGTTTGTCTTCTTTTCTGATTCAAGGGACAGGGATCTAGAGCTGATTTTTCCATGAGGGGACAATGCACAACAATTCCAGCACTGGAGTATGATGGTCTAGGGATGACCTTCCAGTTACTAATAAACTACAACTCCCAGCATTCCTCAGCACTGGCTGTCAGGCTCTTTTTGCTGCCTTAAACTTGGCAGAAGCTGCTCAGCATGTTAAAAATCTTTACTGTACACCAGATTGAAGCCATTTAAATCAGCTGATTGCCACCTGCCAAACTGAGGACGCAGCCCAATTTATGCCTTATGCCTTTTAAATCTGTTGCTTCTTTCCCCCATCTTTTGCACAGGTTAAAAGACACCCTGTTTTACATTTCTTACCTAGTGTAACCTGGCATTTCACTATTGTTTTATTGGGCATTGGGCAACTATAGACCAATTAGTCTAATTAATATCACAGCTAAAATTTATGCAAAACATCTGGTTAATAAATTAAAGGACTGGGACATTGAGAACAACGCCCTTTCAGAGGAATAGGCAGGGTTCAGAGCAGGATATTCAATAACTGATCATGGTTTTGTATTGGATCATCTGATAAATAAGTATGTAAAACATGCCGCCAGGAAACTGTATGTTGCCTTTGTGGATTTTTGTGCAACTCCCAGTGTTGCTACTGTACTGGCCAGGTTGGCTGAGTCAGTTGAGCCACTGGTTTCCCAAACGATACAAATTTTAAAAAGGGGGTTCACCTCCATCTTTTACATATCACATTTCTTACTGCATTAAGTTAGATTTTAAAGGCAGATTAATTGGAAGAGGGAGAAGATTTGTGCCTTTCAACAGTTCAGGTTATGGGGTGATGTAGCATTATCTTATTATCACCTTCAAGGTTGTTTTTCAAAACATGTGAACAGTCATCGATGGCTCTACAGTCGTCTTTCCGCAACATTCTGCAAAATGTATTTCTCATATAGCTGTTCTCTTCCCACACACATTTTCCTCCTGTATCTGCATATTTGCTTCTTACCCAAAGGTTTGGGTACCGAGATCCAAATACGAAATGCACGTATTCCATCAGCTGTGAAAAACCCACGTAAGAAAGAAAAAAATGCTCACCTTTTCCATTAAACAACCCCCCTAATAACAATAACAATAGAAGTTCTTATGCCTTTCCCCACCGAGTGGTCACATGCATTTTAATTAGGGCAAGAAGAAATTTACATACACGAGTATCTCCCCTTTATCAGATACAATATGCCTGACACAAGAGGATTTTGCAATTGACAATTCATATTTTAGTGCAAACTGTCGTTTATGAGGCCACCTCTGGCTGTTATCAGCCTGAACTCACTCAGAACAATCACGGGTCAAGCAAATTTCTGGTTTTGCCCAAGTAGAAGGAAACAAAAAATGTTGATATGCTTGGTGGATGCATTCTAGCCAGTCATCCCCAAGATAAAGATAACTATTGGAGATACAGAGGCATCTTGTCTAGCTGATAGGGAACCTGAAAGTTTTAAAATTACACATCTGAACTTTTCCTTTTTTGCGTGGTTAAACAATGCCAGAGCTCATGGGATGGGGACCTGCAAGGCACAGCACCGTGGTCAGCAACTTTTCTGTCGCTGCCCCTGTCTTGTGGGACACTCTTCCCCCAGAGATCCAGCAGGCCTCCACCCTCCTTGCCTTTCGGAAGGCCTCGGAGAGCTAGTTTGTCCCACAAGCCTTGGGGTAGGATGAGGATGGAGCCAGGAACATGGTGTCCTGATCTATGGGAGAGTACTGGCCTCCACTTTTATAGAGTTTTTATTGATTCTTTCTTTCTTTCTTTCTTTCTTTCTTTCTTTCTTTCTTTCTTTCTTTCTTTCTTTCTTTCTTTCTTTCTTTCTTTCTTTCTTTCTTTCTCTCTCTCTCTCTCTCTCTCTCTCTCTCTCTCTCCCTCTCTCTCTCTCTTCCTCCCTCCCTCCCTCCCCTTCCCCTTCCCCTTCCCCTTCCCCTCTTCCTCCCTTCCTTCCTTTTGTGGGTTTTACTGTTTTGTATGTTGCCCAGGGTTCTTATTACAATATGGACAGGTCTATAGCAAAACTCCCCACTTGGACTGAGGAGAGGCGAATGGGCTCCCAAAATGACTCAGCATCATAGCTCATGTTTTCCTCTAGAGCTAGTAGCAGAGGGGCTTCTGTAGCACCTCTCTGATTTGGGGCTGGACCATCCATTGTTTCCTCTTAGCATAGATGTTCATTTGAAACAGTTTGTTGATTTTAATGTAAAATAAACAGGCTTTACTATCAGTACTTGAATTATGCAAAGTCCCCCAAACTTTGGGGATAGCTTCTTGGTATCAGTGGTTAAAAACATATAGCACCCAAATAATAAAAAAGCAAATACTACAGAAATAGATTAGTTTGAAAAGATCCACCGCAGCTTAATAATATATTAAATTGGGTTTTTCAAAGGTTTTGCCTGGAAAAAGGATCACTGGAAGGGTGATCCTGTAGATTCCAGGTATGCCTCACAGGGTAGGTTACTCCAAATCTGAGGAGCTACCAAAGAAAAGGCAGTTTAAAGGCAGCCCCCTGCCACACTTCAGCCCAGGAGGGTAGCCAGGGTTAGCCTCTGATAATAATCTTAGGATTTAGGAATAAACCTACAGAAGAACTGACCATGAACTGGGAAGCCAACAAAGATTGTAATGCTGGTTCCAATCAATAGTGAAGTTTCTGGGCTGTCTCCAAGGGCAGCCCCACAAACATAGCAGTGAAATAAACCAAGCAGGAGGATGTTAGGTCACAGACAACTGAAGCAGGTTATTTCTGTCCAAGTGGGGATTCAACTGGTGCACCAGCCTAAACTGGCAAAAGGCACTTCCTGCCATGGAGGACATTTGAATTTCTAAAAAAAGATATGGATCTAAAAGTATTCCCAATCAATGAACTTGATTTTTTTTAGCAAGAGTTCCAGAAGAAATGGAATTCCACTTGTGATAAATGGACAGCCCCTTTTAGTCTAGATCAACTCCTGGTGATGGACACATCCATATAGTTTTTGGCAATGATATGGAAGTAGTTTGATATCTCTTCCATTTTCCAGTCTAATCCACAACCCTGGGATTTCCTCATTATTGTCCAGACAAATTATCAGGAGGTCTAACTGTGTATAGCTTTTCAAGCTCGCCCAAGTGCTTACCTGCACAAATTAACCATTATCTCTGTTTTGTCAGGACTGAGCTTCAGGTTACTGGCCCTTATCCAGTCCAGTACCACACCCAGGCACTGATTAAACAGCACTTCCATGGCCTCATCTAGATTTGATGAAAAAGAGAGCTAGAGTTCTGTGTCATCAGCATATTGATAGCAGTTTACTCTAAATCTCTGAATTAATCTCAGTCAGCAGCTTCACGTAGACGCAGAACAGTATGGGGAAATAAGAGAGAACACTGAAGTTCCCCACAGTGTAAACACCAGGGTTGGGCAGAAATCATCCAGTGCCACCTTTTGGAGACAGCCATGCAGGTATGAATGAAACAGACTACAATGCTGTTCCACCCGCACTTAGCTCAGTCACACACTTCAGAAGGATGCCACAATTACAGTAATATTACTGAAAGCTGCTGAGGGATCTCAGAAAAATTAGCCGGGGCTCCAATCTCCCAAATTCTTTCCCATCTGAGATTATCCTACAGAGTGACCACAATCACTTCAATACCAAAACCAGACCTTAAAATGGATTTGAGAAATCCATTTCACCCAAGTGTGAATGACTGCAATCCCTGATCTGCTATCACTTACTTAAACACGTTGCCCAGCCATAGAATTTCAGGAATACCATTTCAAATCAAGTGGATCCAATTATTATTTCTCAGGAGTGGTCTTATTACCACATCCTTCAACAAAGTTGGAACTGATCCTTTTACGAGGAGGGATTTATGATCTCCTGGATCCAGCTGAGCGCCTAGACTCAATAAGCCACAAGAGGGTTGAGAATTGAGCAAACGTGGTGAGCTGCAATCTACCAAGCATACTGTCCACGTTTTTAAACCTTAAAAAGTAAAAGTGATCTTCTATGAGGAATATTCTTCCTACTGGGCCAATTCACTTTTTGTCTCTGGGGTCACAATTGGGTAACTGAATGGTTCTCCGTGGAACCTGGGTTTGGCTCAGAGTCTGTCAGCTGGTGACCTTCAGAGAGCCATATCTTTCACCACAGATGAAATCATTGTGATCTGAAGACATTTTAAAATTTTTTATTACCAATATACACTTACTTTTCCAACAAAGACTCACCAGATTCTACTGAGTTAAATGGTACTGGGAGATTCCAGTACGTTTGTCTGCTCTTCCGTTTTAAGAGTCAAGAAGTGCCCTTCCATTATGACCACCCCCCATCAAAAGCATTTTGACACTTCACTTATGAGATTCTCAGATGTCTCCATTCAGTTCTCAATAACAGGGTTTCTGAATGTCAGCATTTCCTGCAGTTTGGTGTTTCCATCCTAACACAGAGCATAGCTGGAATAAATATTTGGCTCCGGGCACCATCTTATCAAGAGGCACATAAATTGACGGAAGTTCAGAGAGGAGCAGGAGAAGCAATCAAGCAGCTGGAAGGGCTGAGATAGGAGTGTAGATTAAAGAGCTGGATACTTAAGGGCGAACAGCTTCCAGAGGGGTGGCCATGTTACCCTGCTGCTGTAAAAGACAATAAAAAAAAGTGGCATTTTAAAGACCAATCAGTATGCTAAGACTTGATCTTTCATGGCGTAGATTTTGCTTCTTCGCATGGATGAAGTTCACAAAAACTTCTGCTACCACCAATCTGTATGTCTTTAACATGCCACAAAATTTTTCCTTATTTTGAATTGACAGGGTGGCTCTGAAGTGCTTTGCTAGTTTAAGTTCTCTTAAAACCTGGGGGGCACTACTTGAAGTCAAGGCTACTACATATGCCTCCTGAACTCGCTGGTATTTCCTCCAGAATCTCTCCCAAATGTAACACAAAGGGAATATTAGGAAGAGTAATCATATTAACTGTCCTGAAAAAAAAGAAATGAAATATAACTGAAATTAAATCTGTTTTATGTTTTGACCTGCCCCCACCCATTTTTTTGTTCCATGGATGCCTAGCACACCATACGAAGGACAAGTGTGGCCACTGGCTCCCCCCAAAAATTTCAAAGCATTGCTTGAATGGGAGGAAGTCTGTGAGATAGCATCCCATTCCAAATAAATTGGAGCAATGCCACTGAAGGTGTTTCTTCACAGAATCTGGAATAGTTTTCACAAACCTGCTATCCTCCCTAGGTGTTTGGATATCAACTCCCATAAGCACCACCCAGCATGAATGAAAGTTTATAGTTTGAGAGTTATGGGAGTTAATATACCTAGAAAGGACCTCATTGGGAAAAGTTGGTTTAGGGTATGATCAGCAAACAATAAATGCTGTTTAATGATCCTTTCTATTTATTTAACTTTTCCTGTTTTTAACTTGGATTGCCAGTTGACCAGAAAACTGACCAAGGAAACTGACCAGAAAACAAACTCATACTAGCTAGTCCATCAACACACCCAACACTTCCAGCCCATCTGCACCAATTCTCTACCTCTAGATGATCTAGAGCCACATTCAGCTCATCCACACATCAAAAGCTGCAGCATGTTTTTTTGTCCGTGCCCCCCAAAAGCCTCACTCTAAACCCACCAGCTGTTTTCATCCACAGAGGGCACATGACTGAGACAAGTGCCTTAGTAACATTGTGCCCCCTACTGTTAAAAGAAAAAAGTTGTATCTTTTCTTCCCTTTTTAAAAAATGTAGCTAAATAAAATAACATTTCAAACTGATAAAATAAAAAGTACTCCCCCCACTTACTTTAGGTTTTAGATCTGCCAATATTCAAATATATTTTATTTCAGGCCAAGACCAGCATAAGGTAATGTTTAAAACCTGGGGTACCTCTGCTTTTTCTGGCTAAAACCACAACAGCCTTCATTGGACTCCGAATAGAAAGATCCTGCATTGACACCCTTTGAAACAAGCCGCTGGCTTGTATAGGATGGGGAAGCAGGAACTGGGCTGCACACAAAAAGGGGTGAGGAGAGACACTGATGAGGAAGGTATCTTCATGTCTGGACAAGACCAAGTAATCAGGATGCCGTTGTACACCTAGTCAGACCCCATACAAGCAAAAGCTATACACAGAGAAAGCTGCTCCTGGATTCTGCCCCAGCCCCGTGGATGTTCTGTACATATTTGGAAGAAACCCACTGTTGAATCAGCAGGAGCAGCCTATCTGAATGGGAGAATTTTGAATGCTATCAGCAGTGCCTTTATAAGTTCACTAACTTTCTTAACTAGTTTCAGATTTTACCAACCACCCCACAGAAGCTAAGAAATGGACTTACAGCAAGGCAGCCCACCCCTGCACCCTCCAGTCCATCTAACTCCATTTCATCAACATTAAGCAGCTCACTAGGGTTTCGGGGAAGCCTCCTTCCCAGCCGTATCTAGAACTACTGAGCACTGGAGTGGGGATTTTTGACCTGGAAAGAGGATTATGGAACATCTGGAGGAACGGCACCAGGCTGAGGAAGGCAGCTTTGGAGTCCTGGGGGTTCTCTGAGCTTGGCTGTTTTCTTGAAGGCAGATTTAGTGGATGTCCTAAAAGACCGTCGCTTCCACCTTGCCCCCACTTTCTTCCCTGCACTAAGAACTCTTTTAGCATCCTCTACCAAACAGCAGTAAGAAAGTGCATGGTATGTAAGTCACATTTGTTTTGTTTGTTCTCAGCGAGCCATACAATCTATTTATATGATAGAGGAAAGGGAAGATTGTGACCATAACGAAAGTTCTTCTTCTCTGAATATAACTTTCTTTGTAGCATGCTTCCCCTGTAGGAACTGCCTCACTTGTAAGCAGCAGTGACACGCCCCCCCCCCCCCCAACAAATTCAGGAAACAAACAAGCCTTTCTGGAGCCCACCAGGAAATACCCAGCAAAACACCATTCTCTTTTTGTCCTGTTTCCTTTCCACCAACCTGATCCCTGCCCCACCCCTAATTTGCTAAACTGCTGGAATCTCAAAACAAACGTATTTGTTGCTTGCAGCTCATCCATATTTAACCCCATCCTGATTCTCCTTCGTCTGATGCCTGGAGAAGGCAAGCTGTCTGGAAGAGGGGAACCACAGCTGACTTCCTCCATCAACTTGTATTAAATTTGCTGGGGATCTTACTTTTCCCTTAGCCTGAAAACAAACCAAAAAAAAAAAAAAATGACCCAGACAACACCTTTCCTTCCTGATTTTTATGGCAAGGGGTCTTCTGGTTAATCTCAATGAATGCATTGTTTTACTATGTCTACAGTTTTTATTAATCTTTAGCTTATTCTGTTTTTAGTTTAGACTTTTTAGACACTAGATTTCAAATGAATTTTTGATATTGACTGCACACTGCCCCATAAAAACTTTTCATTTCAAGGGTGACATAAAATTCTTAAAATGAAAAATGTGCAAAGTGGCTCCCATGGTTTAGCTGCAATCCCATGTACAGTTTTGTATATGTATGTGTATACAGGTAATCCTTACTTAACGGCCACAATTGGGATCGGAATTTAGGTCACTAAGTAATGGGGTCATTAAGTGAATCATCACATGACTGGAACCAATTTTACAACCTTTTTTGCAGCAGTCATTAAGTGAATCACCAGGCTTGTTAAGTGAATCACACTGTTTCCCATTGATTTTGCTTGCCAGAAGCCATCTGGGAACATTGCAAATGACAATCACATGACCCTGGGACGCTGCAACTGTTGTAAGTGCAAGCTGGTTGCCAAGTACCCGCATTGCAAAATCACGTGACTGTGGGGGCACTGTGATGGTCATAACTTCAGGCACTGGTTGTAAGTCACTTTTTAGCACCATCATAACTTTGAACAGTCAATAAACAAATGGTCATTAAGTGAGGACTACCTGTGTATATGTATATGTATATGTATATGTGTGTGTGTGTGTGTGTATTCAGGAATACAGCTCAGTTCAGGGGAAATTCCTTCCAGCATACAGATGCAGGCTGCAATCCTACACTTAGGACTATATCCTACTGAATTCAGTGGGACTTATTGTTGACCAGTTATGCATAAGTTTGGCCTGTATTGAACTGAACAAGACTCCTGAGTACATATATACTGTACAGCACTGGATTTTAAAAGGCTTTTATAAAAAGCAAATAGCTGCAAATTTATCCATACCTGGTGCAGTTCCATAACTGGGGCTAGATGGCATCCACGTGCAGGAAGATGGGTTCAGGTGAAATGGAATTGGCAGACTGCATGGTGTGGATGACAGACTGCACACACACATAAATTACACTCTGGGGGGCAAAGTATTTATAGACTTACCTTCTATAAGTGCTAGAAGGTCTAATTGTCTTCCACAGGCATGAATCCCTTTTTTTAACTGTCCTCTTCTGGAAACTGATCTGCCTTTCAAACTCCCTAGGTATTCAACCAATGCGATTTAGAACAGAGCAGCCAGGGGGAACCGTCCATTCAGAGAACACAGTGGGCATCTGTTCTCTAGGATGACCTGCATATTGGCATGTGAATGTGTGTGTCAGGATTAACTGCTGTTAAGGGGTGAATGTGTCACTTATTTCTTCCAGGTGATTTTGCCAAGCTATCCATCATAACTTGGCTGGGAATGCAGGGGATTGTAGTTCCATCACCCATGGAAGGTGCTTTGTTAGGAAAGATTGATATAGGAAGATACCAAACATCAATTTAGTAAGTAGTTGTAAATTCATGCTGTAGTAGTTTGGGAACTGGTCATTTGTATTCACCCTATGTAGCACAGGCACTATTAGGACAAAAATATATTTGGAAAAAAAAATCTCAGTAAATGTTTTTTTTTTAAAAAAAAAAAAAGGAAAAAAATCTGCATTCATCGAATTCAGATCTCTCCTTCCAGTATTTTCAAACAGTAGTCTAGAATTTTTAGATTAATAACAGATACAAACGTGTATGTCCCATGTCAAGGAACCAACAACAATCAACTCATTAACCAATAATGCTTGATTTAAAAACTTTTCAGTGTTAATTTTCAAATGTGAAATGTGTAAAGTTTCAAAACTAGAATTCATACATCCCAGCCCCTCTTCCTAATGTTTGAATTTGTACAACTAACATTTATTTCAGTTCTGCCATGACTCTTACAGCTCCGGTACACAGGAATTGATTGGGCTCAGCAGCCAAGCCAGAGGAAACTTGATTGTTTTCATCAGTCCACAGAAATGTAAACAAAGGATGCCTTTCTTTTTCACTTGTATATAGAGCAGCGCTTTTTAGTAACCAAAGAACCAAACTTCTGACTCTCTCAGTCTAACTTAGAGCCTCTTTTGCCACCTGATTGTTTTAAACCTCACACTCCAAAGCTTTTCTTCAGCAACACAATCAAAAGAATACACGTTATCATTGGTCCTGAAGCAGCGGATATAGATTAGCTTGCCAACTGCTATCAGTAACTCTTTAAAGCTCTTGAGAAAAAGAGGTGATAAACGCACACACGGAAGAGAGAGAAGCAATCAAAAAACAGAGCCAGTCCTGCTGCAAAAAACGAAGCACAGTCTTAGTCCTCCCAACATAGATATGGGCTTAGCCCTAAATCCGTGGCTATAAAAGTGCAGCCCCTGGTTGCTAACCCTGGATTAAGTAAACCCCTTCTGAGTGCAGTGCGTTTACTTCTGAGTAAGCACACATCAGACCAAGGCACTTACTGGCCACCCTCAGAAGCTAGGAACTTCCTGCCTTCAGCCCGAGATTCTGTCCTGAAGGTTTCTTTTGGTTCGCCTGTCTGAACTTCCACCTCGGACTGCGTCTTATCTCGCAAAGGGCATCCATCCAGCTCTCCGGCTCCTCTTGCGATTGTGCAAGTCAGGGAAAGGAGCGGGAGGAGGTGCAACACCTATTTAGCAGATTGCTCCACTGAGGCACGGAAGCGAAACCGGCCCGCTCAGAGAGACGGACCCTCCGGCCACGCACTTTCCCCTCTCAGGTGAAAGCAGCGGCCACTTCAAGAAGCGGAAGCGGAACCGTGGCCTGAGCGGTCCCTTCTTTCCTATGGCAGCCCTCGGTGTACTCCTCAGTCCTGAAGCGGGAGAAGAAAAAGGTATGAATGCAGCAGGGAGCTCCTGGCCGAGGCAACGCGTTGGCACTGCCGGTTTAAGCAACCCCGGAGGGTGGGATTCAGCCCAGAAGCCCCCCTGGGTGCTCGGCCCTGACCTAGGAGCGGCGACGGGCTCGGCAGGAGGGAACCCCCAGGCCACGCTGCTGTCTCTCGTCACCTTCGGGAGAGCGCCTAGCGGCAGGCCGCGCTAAGCGAGCGGCTTCCCCTCGTGTGTCTGTCTGCGGCCGGTGAGCAAACGAGGAAGCCGCAAAGAAACGCGAGCGCAAACATCCCCAGCGACGCAGACACAGACGCACACGCCTGAGCTTCCCACTTCAGTCCATCTCCAACGCGTAACCTGCGCGAGATCCTACTCACCGCGGTCGCGTCCATTCATCCAGGGCCCTTCAGTCGAACCTTCAAGGACCGCGTTTCATCGTTCGCTGCTGCTCGGTTGCCCCTTTCTTTCCTCCTCGTCTTTGTTGTGTGTGTGTGTGTGTGTGTGTGTTCTTTTCGTTTTAAGAAAGAGGCAGTTGCTTTCTTAAGCCGCAAGCCTGACTGTGAAAAGGAGAGAGAGAGAGAGAGAGAGAGAGAGAGAGAGAGAGAGAGAGAGAGAGGGGGGAAGGCAGGAGGGGAGGGGCTGCGAGAAAGAAAGGCCCCGAGGCCGTATAGAATGACAATAGAAGGAAATGCTTTATCAAACTTCGAAAGAGCAGCCTGCCAGCTAGCCGAGCCTACCCTGGGAACAAGGGGGCGGAGGGCTGCCGTTTAAGAGCCAGCGAGGGAGAGGGGAGGGAGACGTCCCGCAGGAGGGAGAAAAGGGAGCCAAGGTGCTGGGGTTCCCTCCCTTGGCAGCGGACGATCGTCTCTCCCTCCCACCCGCGCAAAGCCCGTGTCACCCACCAGGCAGCCAACTTTTGTGTTGAGAAATCTCCCCGCAACCCCACCCCCCGCTTAATAAAAAAAAATAAAAACAAAAACAAACGGTTGGAATCGTTTCTTTGAAAACTAGGGCGACGGAACAGGGAGAGAGCATCAGAATTTAAGCTGCTTTTCTCATAGACGCCCTCCTTCCCCCACCACCTCTATTTCATCCTTCCAAGATCTTGTGAGTCAAGCATTAGCAATGTGTTACCGTAATGTTACCAATCTGGTATGTAGAACTGGAGAGGGTTTAGCTAATGAAACACATGCGCTTGGCCTTTGCTGGGGGGGGGGGGGGTGAGGGGGGGAGTGAAATGTTCTATAAGGGCAGTCAAGATCGATGGGAGAGAGGAGCTGGGTTCACACAACACCCTAGGCAAAACTAAAGGAGGCAGTTTGTGGTGTGGAATACTTTGTGGTGTAGTGCATGGTGGCAATCCAGCCATTGCCTTAGCCTGTGAACCGGCCCGGTGCCTAAAGCTAGATGCTGGGTGATTTATTTGGGCATCACCTGAGATGTGAAATAGCCAGTTGCGTTTTCTTCTCTTGACATTAGCACGTTGCGGGACGCCAGCCAGAGACCAGATCAGAAGGAATGCAAACTCTTCTCTTGTGGAAGGGACCGCACAGTGGGGATTGCAGCTTTTCAAGTGGCATATCATTCAGTGGGACGCCATGACTCTGCAAAGTCCAGGGCATAAAACGTGCACAGCTAATGCCTCCATGGTGCAGGGAATTCCCATTAAGGTGTTTCAAGTCTGTCCCAGTGGGTTTTGTCTAAAAACATTCCACCTCTGGTGAAGCGATAGAAGCAGGAGGGAGGCTATTACGTCCCGCAGTATGAGTACATCAACTCCACTACATGTTATCCTGTTCAAATACTGTACCTTTAACCTCAGGTGAACAAAGCATTGCACCTCTCCTCTCCCTCAACGCTCTCCTGGATATGTCTGATAAAAAAGCACAAGGAAAGGGGTATCCCAGATTTCTGGCTTCTACAAATGCAAACAAATCTATTTATAATTCTTTATAGACCACATTTTTGACATATCTACAAAGTGTTTTCTTATCATTACTCACTTCCCAAAATACTCTGGGAAAGACAGTCCCATGGAATGACACATTTGACAGAAATGGGAACCCTACTGGCCTCTAGGGAGATGTAAATAACCCAAAAGCAAGAGTTTATGTATACAAACACTGCAGCTAGATTGGCAAACTTTATCGTTCTGTAAAAAAAAAAAAAAAAAAAGTTTTGACCCTCATACTCGTTTGTTTTCATCGACTGGGAATATTTAAGTATTATGGAGCTAGAATTCTGGGCAGGGTCTAGCAGATGAGGATACCTTCTGAATCACTTGAAGTAATTTCATACTAAGTCAGACCTGGCTGACGACTGGGGGTACATGTTCTGTGTGGTCGGCTGGATTCACCATCTTCTCCTGCCTCTTCTCGTGTGGTCCTTGTTTTGTATAACTTTGTTTTACATACATATACATATACATATGCACATACATGTACATATATATTAATTCTGTTTATTGTACTGTAAGCCACCCAGAGTTGTTCTGAAGTCAGGTGGCACCAAATCAAATATGTTTGGCCTACGGGCCTTTATTGTCCAGTGCATCTCTTGCAAACAGCATCAGCCAGATGTAAGGGGGGGAACCCTGTGTATAAAGCTTTAAACCATAATCACAAACCATCATTAGGTTTCACAAGGGAAATAAGAGAGAGACTGGAATAAAAATTGTAGCCCATGGATTTATCCAAGAATTCACGGCTGTCTCTTGTGAGCCGGAACAGTTTTTGGACTGACTCAATGGAGGACGTGTACTAATACAGTTTAGATCAGTGCAGTGTGTTTGGTGTGGCACTTCAGGACTGTTGCCAAGAACACCATATAGATTTCATCTAATACTGTGATGGTTGCCTGTAGCTCTCATCCCATTTTTGTAGCCCTTTGATTCAACTGCTCCCCCTCCCCCCCCCCCACTGTACCATTGAAATGTAGTGGTGAAACCTGGTTTTCACTCCCTGTTTGTATGTGCAATGTTTTGAGGCAAAAAAAAAAGTGTAAAGCCTCTGCTGGGAGTTTGCATCATCTTCAGCCCCAGCTCCAAGCAGGCCCCCAAATGGTCCATACACCAGTGATGTCAACATATGACTGCCCCACCCTTTAAAAATCCTCAAAGGTCTTTTTTTTCTTTTTAAATGCAAATGTAGTCTCCAGCAGCAAAAAGGCTGTTAACTTCTGGATTAGATCATTCTTTATGTATCTACTTTTAG
Source organism: Liasis olivaceus (assembly GCA_030867105.1). Taxonomy (NCBI): domain Eukaryota; kingdom Metazoa; phylum Chordata; class Lepidosauria; order Squamata; family Pythonidae; genus Liasis; species Liasis olivaceus. The sequence continues at coordinate 139,947,424 of CM061348.1, forward strand.
GTTGTAAAGGTAAAGACAACTCAAATCCAGCTCAATTCCCAATGATTTTTGGATGATATCCACGCTCTTTTCTTGATGTGGTTTGCTGTTGCCTTTTGCTACAATGTTTTTCTGACTTCCTACCCTAGCTTATAGCCCCAGGGTTTCCTGGTGGTCTCCCATCCAAAGGCTACATTAAAAAAAAACAACTTTAAAATGGTGCTAGAAACAAAGTTGCAGCCAGCAAGATCTTTTAAGGACTATCACAATGAATCTCATCTCACCAGTCCCAGTTCATAGTACATAGCACTGTGTTTGTGCAGATCCTAACCCCTGGTAATGAAACCATGGCTTGCGGGCTGAACCCAATTACAACACACACTCAGTGTGTGTGTGTGTGTGTGCATTTTCCTGGCCTAGGTAATTATAACTAGCCAACTGCATTTTAGCCTAGTGTTTCAGGCAACCCTGACCTCAAAGCAATCTTCAGAGACAATCCTACATACAATAAATTTCAGTGATCTAATCTGGAGGTTGTCAGAGTCTGGGTAATAGCAGACTTTCTCTTCTCTGGAAGGGGTTTGCAGCTGACTCAGCAACAGGAGCTGATGAAAGGATGCTTCATGCCACAGATGTCGCTTGTTGAGAAAGTCCGTTGGAAGCGGGACAGAGACAGTTAGCGATAAGTCAGAGAGAACTGCAGAGTTAGGGATGAGAGGCCAAAGGTAGTTATTTACTGAGAACAAAGAGAAATTAGTGGAATCAGAAGAGCAGGGATAAGGAAAAGGCTGAGGGCAAAGGTAGATGATAAAGAAGAGCGATGTTAACCTGGACGGTTAGATTAAATTGCTATTATTATGTTATTGTTAATCAAATGATCACTTGTTCTGCAGTCTCTCTGTGTATGCATGCATTTGTCTGGTCTAGGTGGATTATACGGTTTGTATATTGCGCCCCACAACTGGGTTGGATATACACTGTTAAGGATCATAAAAGAAGAATCCGGCGATTCACAAGTAAACATGTGAGTTACTTTGAAAGATTTTAAAGAACTGGATTGGTTCATCCCATAATCTTGGAGAGAAGGAGCTTTGTTAGGACACCTAGATATGTCACAGCCAGGTTGACACTGCTTTCTGTACTGAACTTAAATACTTGATTGGACCAAAGTATGGAATTCTTAACCTGGAATTCCTGTCCGTAGCAGGGATCACTCAGGAAGGAAGGCAGTGCATAAACTAGGCAGTTTAGGTTCTCACAGGGCGCTCCACCAGTTGAGCGAGTGAGGGTGGTGGCTTGTGGGAAACGAAATGAATCACCTGCCACTGTCAGGCAACCCACTGACCTCACATTAAGTCCACTAAGAGGCATTTTGCCAAGATCCCCTCTTAAGCTCCTAAGGATGGCCAGGAACTGGATGCCTTCAGGAAGAGGACCACAAGCAGGGCCTCAGCCGAAAGCAGTGGCATTCTCTTTCTTGTTCCCCGTCCACGGGCATTCAATGCTACACTGCCCCACCATGGAGGTTCCATTTAGCCAACCCAAAGCCATTGTTCCCATTGAGTCTTTTGCTAAGAGCCTTGGAGGGCGAGTTTTTTTTTATACCCCCCCCCCCCCCCCACACACACACACACAATCAGGTCAGAGCTTCTCATGGGAAAAGGGCACTGGAGAAAAGCCTATTCAGGAACAGAAGCTCCAGTGCTAAATATGGAGCCTCCCATCCTCCCCCTCCTTTGCTCCACTCTGCCCTCCTGCACAGGCTGCCTTAACTTAGATGAATGAGGCTTTGAGCATCCGTATGAATGCAGCATGGAAGAAGCTGTATATTGCTTTTCACCCCAGGGGGATTCCCTTATCAAGAGCCTTTTTTTGTTGTTGTTAGAAAAGTGGGAGAGAAAAAAAGACTGGACAAAGCTGGCATTTGCTTCTGCTCAGGGTGAAGAGGAAACCTTTCTCCAGCTTTTCATTGCCTGTCTTTTCCCACTCCTGCTTAGCTTACCTTCCCCAGGATCAGGTGCCCCAAAGCATCAAAAAGGAATTGTGCTTTTGGAAGCAGGGATCTAACTCCTCCTGCCCCCCCACCCATTAGGGTTTTTTTCTAGATACAAGCCACTGTTTAGTTTGTTAAAGTGAGAAGATGCTGGATTACTAGCTTAGCTGGAACTGAGCGGAAGGAACAAGAGAGGGAAATAGCATTTTGAGAGAAAATGAAGCTTTGGAAGTCACATTGTGGTGGGTAACCCATGGAATAATGCCATTGTGCATTGATGTGACTGCACTTGTGGCCAAGCTTTAGGCTATCAGGTGCATCCACCAGTGTGCCATCAGGAATGGCCATTAAAGGTAGTCCTCATTTAGCAAGCACAATTAAGACCAGCAACTTGGTCGTTAAGCAAAGCAGTCACTAAGTGAAAACGTGACTGTGCTTACAATCTTACTTCAGCTTTCCTTTGTTTTACAGACCTGCCAATGCAAAATTGCTTTTTTCATCACTGTCGTAACTGTGAATGGTTGCTAAACAAGGCAGCTGCTAAACAAGGACTATCTGTAATGGTTAGTTACAGTATAAACTCTGCCAAATTAGTAGCCATGGACAATTAGTAGCACCACTACCAGGATCTAGTGATAGTAACATATGGGGAATGTTACAGACTTAACAAAATCTCCAAGGACATTATTGTGACCTGGAAAGCAAAAAAAATGCATGCTTCTGGTGGAATGCAGCTGTTGTTCTACCAATAGCAACTAAAGTTTGCTCCAAGAAGCATGGAGCCTGGAACAATTGTAATGCTGTTTGCAATGGTGGGAATGAAGTACATTCTTATGGCAATGTAAGTACGTGTGTGCTGGGGAAGAGGGAAGTGATGAAATGTGTTGCAATGTCCCAACACAAACTCGGTCCCTTAATACTTAGTGCAACATTGCAGTGCAAGTATGAAAGGCCAGAGCTTGTACTGTGACATCACAATGCTCATTTTGCATCATCATGGCTACCTGCGGATGACTCTACAATGGTGAAGAAGACAGCAGAAAACCACCATTACAATATTTTCTCAGGAAAACCATCAGTGGCTGAAGACCACTTTTCCATCTTTGGTAGAACTTAGATGGTCAGTGGGTATAACAAAATCTCCTGCTCAGTCTTGAAGATTGTAACCTAGAATGGTACAACTTTATACAAAGTAGGAGGGCTTGCAAATCTCCCAGAGAAATTGAGAGATTATAAACTGAATTATACAAGGAAACGTTCAAGGGATATGTAGCACTGGGAGACAACACCTATCCTGGCTGAAAAATCCACGTACATGGCAAAAATACAGAGTCCTTGTTTTAGACATAACATCAAATGAACACATACTTTTGATGCTCACCAACCTCCAGGAGCAGCTGGCACTAAAAAAACCCATGGTTTGTAGCAGGATGGGCAACTTTTATGCAACCTCCAAAACTTACACACATTTCATTCCTGCCTCCAAGGGCCATGGGAAACAAAGGTGTCACATGGTAATACAGTATCTCTAGAGGTGGTGGGACTAAACATTTGAATGTTTTTTTTGCATTTTGAAGTTTCATGTTTTCTAAAATGCAAAAAGAGGAAATATAAGCCTAGCACTCTGATCAAGCTATTTTTTTTTTAGCCTTTACATTAAAGAAATACACATACCTATCCAAAATTGTCCCACTGATATTGAGAGATTTCCCAATGAATTTCAACCGCGCAATTCTAGAGACCACAAAACTGAGGCTGGGAAGCCACATGTATTCAACAAACCATAGGTTTAGTCATACAGTATGCTGTGCAAAACCCAACCACTGTGGTCTATTTAATGAACCATGGCTAAATAACCATGGCTAAATAAACAACAGCCAGCCAGTCTGCCTGCCTGCCTGCCTGCCTGAAGCAACAGGTTCAGGGTACCTGCCTTTATACAGGTTTTTCTCTCCTTCTGTCAAGGGCCTTCTTGCCTCAGAAAGAATCTGTCAATATATGTCAACTGTGGAAACAGATGAAATAAGCAGTGGGTGGGACAGAGCTACCCACCCCTTATGTTGAGTCAGATCATTAGAGTATAAGTCCACAAACCCAGGAGAAGCAAAGTGGAATAGCAAGGAATGAAACATATTAGCAGCTGCGTCTTTTCCAGTCCACGCATGGAAAGTTCGGTCTGCCAATGTCCTGATAGTCAGAACACTCACCACAAGCCAGGTCTTCCTTGAAACAGAAACAAAAACAAAATGGGAGGCCAACTAGGATATACTAGAATATTACCATGGTTTGGCAGTGATATCATTTGGATCTGCAAGAACTGAGAGAATGGAGAGAGAGCAGTCCCAGAGAAACTGGTGCACATGAAAGAACCTTATATTTAAGCTGCCACTAAACCTCCAATTGGCCCAATACGGGAATGATGCACAGGGGACTTCTAGCACATTTCTCCGTAGATGATGGCAGACAATCAACGCTGCTCTGTATTTTCTTCAGGGGAAGTGTAGTACTTAAGATGGACTCCCAAGCAAAGCTAGAATTCAGACCAACAAAAGTTGAGAGTTTACTCATGTCTGAAAGGCAAGGTGTATTAGGCATCCTAAACAAACTGCTCTACAAAATTCTCTGCTAAATTGAAGAGCAGGAAAATGCATGTTAGGGCTATCTACAACTTGGCACGCTGACCCTCACTACAAGCAAGCAAAGCAGCTCAGAGGTTCAGCCCTCAGGATCTCTGCAGAAAGAATACAAACTCTGTGACTGGTCCTCCAGCTTCATTGCCAGCAGTTGTTCCTTCTCCAATGGTGGTAGCTGGGACCAGAAGGTGTAGGAAATGTGAGGGTCCTACAAATAAAGCTGAGGGGTGAATGCTGCCCATGTTTACTAACAGCAAAGAAAGAGATGGAGAAGTATGCTGTAAATAAATATATATTTATACTTAGAAGTATATGTTGGCCTGTTTCTGGCAGTTTGCCTGGGCAAATGTATGTCCAAGGTCATTGTCCAAGGTCAAGAGGACATTCGGGAGAGAGGGCTCTTTCAACTCACATTAGATTGAAGTGTTATGTACAGTATATTCACATGAATAGAGCGTGAGCACTTCTCTCCTCAAGCTGCTTTCTTGGGCTTGTCTGTGTCCACATGAAATTGCAAATCAATAGCATCTTTGTTGGCTACAAAGACCCTATATACCAGCTTTACATATTAAGCACCAGCTTCCCATTCTTTTCAACAACTTTGGAAATACAGGAATTTCGTCTCCAGGGTTGCAGTGAATTTACACTTTTCCTTTGGTGTTGGGTTTCAGCTCTGGAAGAAAATCAAACAAGAATCTGTCACACACTCAGAAAAGTCACAGAAACGTCCACTCCCTGAATTGCTTGAGCTCCATAACAGGCAGAGTGAGGCCTATTTGCATCAACCACCTTTCCAAATGAAAGCCAAAATAAAATGACAACAAAAAAACAACCCTGCGAGAAAGTTTTATATACACAAATTCAAACTGAAAGTATTTATATTTCAAAAATGACAGAATCCCAGATGTTTTTTTGATGTATTTAAAAAAAAAACCTGGCCAGATTTTAGGACAGAAAAAGAAGGCACATCAGAGTAAAATCAGGCAGCTTTATCCTGATTCACTCACATTCATAAATATAGTGACACTATTTTTATTATTTTTAATATTATATATTATCTTTGTTTTCTTTTGCAGTAAAACACAGACACAGATACAAAATGACTCTCTGGTTTACTACATTTCAGAAGAGACTTGGGAAAAGTGGCAAAAATTCTCTGGGCGGGGGAGAAAATGTTACTGAAAATTGGAAGATCCATTTCAGCACAGTATTGAAAATGTCATTTAAAGCCAGAAGAGCAACACTTCTAAAGAGGGAGATGTCACATGCGTTAATCAAAGCCTTAGCCACCTTAAAATGCTTTAGGGAGGAGAGGAGCACATCTTTTCTCAAGCTGGGGCATCTGAGTGAAATGCTGGAATCTGCGACCCAAGGAATAGGTGCGGCCAGGACAATAAACCTGATTTAAATGTAATTAATCATATTAGTATGATTACTCCTGTGTATTTAAGAATTTCCCCATTCTGCCATTTTAGTTGTTACAATTTAATGGTAACTCAGATATGGGGTCTGAGAGACGAGTTTGTGTTCCTTGATATAAAGCATTTCCCCCTACATTTCCAGCTTACAATCAAACAAGTAAAGTGTTCTAAACTATTTAGTAAATTAAGATGAACAGGCTGTCAAGTCACGATACTAAGAACCCACTTCTATTTTAATAATAATACCACTCTAAGAAGTGATACATCTGTATGTTAGATAATAATCCAAGTTTGAATAGCCTATGGTTTAATATGGAATTTTGCTTACCTACTGGAGAGGCCTTATTTACAGTTATGAGTGTTATTGGTTTTGTTTTTATTTTTCTTTAACAGCGATTCTTTGTTTTAACAGGTGGATTTCAAAATTTCAAAAAATGAAGTACCCCTTTCTCTTTTTTCTTCCAAAGAAAACCCATGAAGAAGGAAAACATGGAATAGTTGCACAGCACGTTGGGACCATTAAAATTAAAAATGGGGAGAAATATAATGAAATACGGGACTAATACAATCAGATACTTTTTTTTAAAGCAACACACAGTTAAACTATGGAGTCATAGCCTCCAGATGCAGGGGTAGCCAACAACTTAGATGGTTTTGGAATGGACTATATAAAGAAAGATTGGTTTATCGGGACTATTCTCTTGACTGGCTGTTTACTACCTCTAGAACCACAGGCGGTTTCCCTTAAATACAAGTTGTAGAGAGAAACAGCGGGCTGCAGCTATCTTGCCATGCTTACAATCTTCTCAAGTGTATTTGTCTGGCGTAGAATGCTGGACCAGATATTATATTCCTATGATCGGTATCACAAGCAGCCCACCACTAAGAAGCCCCACCTGGCAAAATCTGATCTTATTTTTGAGTTTAGTTAGGTTACTCCCAAGGAAGTGGGAATATAAAATACAGTTTTAAAGGCCAGAAAAGAAAATGGGCAATTCCATGTTTCTCACTTAGGTCATATCTGAGATGTTTCCAACTGATCTTATCAACCCATGGTTATTCTTTCACTCAAAAAAAAAAGGGGGGGTATTTTCTTCAACAATCACTCCTTGGAGCTGGTGCACAAGGGAGGCACTTGCCTGGCATCTTTGGCACCCACTGCCAAGTCACAGCTTGGCTCTGAAGCAGCTGCAGTGGCAGGAAGAACAGCTGAGCTCCATTTTCTGGCTATTAACCCCAGTCTCAATCCATAATTTTTTGGTCTGCCTGAAGCTATTTATAGCTGCTCCAAATAGCAAAAGGGGGCATGGAAGGGGGGAGACATGTGCAGCTGTTTGCTTCTCTCTCCCTTCCCAGTCCCTAGAGGGGGGAAGATTTAAATATTCCAATGAAACAGGAAAACTGTATGGTATGGGGGAGGAGAGTGAATGAAGAACAGCTGGTAAAGGGAAGGAATAAAATGCACTCTCTTGGGGCTTCAGGAAACAGACAAGAGTTCACAGATGCTCTTTCTTTCTTTCTTTCTTTCTTTCTTTCTTTCTTTCTTTCTTTCTTTCTTTCTTTCTTTCTTTCTTTCTTTCTTTCATAATATTGTTCTGCAAGGGGTGGACAGCAACACAATATAAAGAGCTTGGCTTTAATAGACCAGTCTTCTATGCTCATATATAAACATTAGTCTTCCTTGGACCAGGAAGAAAAAAACAGTGTTTCCATAAAATGAGGTACATTTCAAAAATTCAAAATGTTACTGATGACTGAGTAGGACAGAGAAGAGTATTGATTCCTTGTTTGGGTTTTGAATGGGTGAACAGTCCCAGGATTGACTTTTAACATTGCTGGGTTCACACACTATGCTAAGCCAGAAAGTTTCTCAATCTCTCTATTTCTCATTGGTGGCTTGGCATGTTGTATGAACTCACCCACTACCTTTGTATTCATAGGTTTGGTTCAGTATTGTAGTTTATTCACTGCACTATGCAATATGTGAATCCAGTCAAGGTGAAACAATTGCCTTCAATCAGGCTGGTTTAATTTAGCATTATTTGAAGTTACAATCAGTGCCAGCAAGTCAAAGATTAGAATACAAATATCTACAAGAAACAACGCTATCAGTATATCCTAGATAACAAAAATATAATTATCCTCTCTGAGCAGCTGCAATGCTCATCATTCGCTTATTGCTATAGCAAAGAATCTAGCAACATTTTGCAAAATATTTTCATCCTGACCTGAAAGTATGCAAATTACACATTGCTCCTCCAGTTTATCTGTCCCTCTGGCGAAATGGATTTATATGGATCCCCTGACTATCTCCACAGAGTGCAGAAGCACACGTCCAGTTGTCTCGATGGCACCCAAGCTTCATGGATGTCCTGTTCTGTGGAAAGGATGTTTTTGTAGTATCATGCTACGCCTTCCAGAACTGAAAGCCAAAGCGTGATACTATATGATAAGATGCACCAACTTCTCTTCTTTTAAAAATAATTTTTATGAAGAGTTTTGAATCAAAAGTAAAAACTAACAAGAACTAACATAAAGAGAAGAAAAGGAAGGAAGGAAAAAAAAGAAAAAAGAAAAGGATCAAAAGTACAAAAAGAAAGAATGAAAAGAAATAGAATTAGCTTCTGATTTCCTTTGCAGGAAATATAAGCACAATTACAAAATTGCCTTTTACTCTATTGCTATAAAAAGAAAAGCTCTCTTTTTTCTATTATCTTTTTTTTTCTAATCATCAAAGCCATAAATCATAAGATCATTTTTTTTTTCTGTTTCATGCAAAAAGTCTGTAAAGGGCTTCCAGTTGGCAATAAACGTAGATGTTGCCTTTTCTCTAATCAAAGAAGTCAGTTTGGCCATCTCTGCAAGTTCCATCATTTTCACCAACCATTTCTCCATTGTGGGTAGCGCCGAGTCCTTCCATTTTTGAGCATATAATCAGTTATCATATATAAGATGTACTAACCTCTCAATCAGTTCTTGCTGCTAAATATTGGCCTAATCAGCCCTTTTCAGCCTGATGCCCTCCAGATGCTTTGGATTACAACTCCTGTCCCACTAACAACTAAACTGGCTGGGAATGATGGGATTAGTATATCTGCATGGCACTAGGATGGGAATTCTGATAGTAGCAGGTGGTACAAACCTACAATATCTGCAGATCCAGCTTTTGTGGAAGGTGCAGGAGCAATTTACTCTAGTTGGATTAACAATATTATTCTGCTGATAGGCTGCTAATGCTAGGAACATAGGAAGCTGTCTTATTTGAAATCACACCATCTGAGTCAGTCCTGTCCATCTTGGCTGGCAGCAGCTCTGGAGGATTTCAAGAAAGGAGTTTCCCAGATCTAATTGGAGAAACCAGAGATTAAAATTAAGACTTTTTTTCATTCAGGGTTGTCTTTTTCTACGGAGGATCCTTCCACATGGGGGTTGTTGCAACTCTCCAGAATCACCTTCACATCTTTGTGATCCCATGCCATAGTCAGCAACCGGATGGGTTTATGTGTTGCTCAACTGCAGTATAGCAGCTCTTCCACAGCACCACCATTTCTCATCCCCACTCCTTCATGGCACATGATCTAACGATTATAGCATCATAAAAATTATCAGCTACTTTTATGACATGTTTTTCTGTTCGCTGTCAGATTAAAATAAACCAGGTTTTTAAACATAAATTATGCAGCATTCTTCAGAGTTTATTGCAATGCCCCCCTCTCCCCTGCATCCCTAACATTCCTGCCCGCCCGTGACTCAGGTCCCAGGGCAGGCCAAAGAAGGTCCCGGCATGTAGGCTATTTTCAAGAAAGGCCCAGAGATAGCAAATAAAGGAGGAATTCTGGCAAGGACATTGGAAAGGCAGCAGAGCCAGCCCAAGACATGTTGTCACTTGAGGGAAAGGAGAGGATGGTACCCTTCCTCTTCTTCCCTCTCTAAAAACAGATGGGAATCCTGGTGTGGATTTCAGTGCAATGAGAGACAACCTTGTCCACTGCAGCTGAGGTCAGCAAGTGGACTCGGGATACAGGGAGGCTCTCTCTACTATGGGCATCTGCCACCTTAGGTGGCTGCCTTCTTCTACCTCATGGTAGGGCTACCCTGGCTGAGTGTCAGCCCTCTAAGGTAGACCAAACTTGGAAACCAAAGACACACAAGCTAATACTACTTTTATTATAAGGTTATGGTAACAGACTCTTGCAAGTCTGAATGGGCTTCCCCCTCCCTCCTTTTATCTTCACGAGGACTAGGAGAGTCATGTCTAAGAGGCTTTCTCAAATTACATTTCTCCCCTAGACCCAGATTTCTTTTATCTGACCATTGTCTTGGTTGCAGCTCTTCCTCCTGTTCCTCCAGGTCATTCCTTCTTTCCATTACATCAAGGAACTTAAATGGTAAGTAGACTTAGGCATCCCGTGCTGCTCAGTGTGTTCCTGCTTTCTTGCCACCCTCCATCAGATAAGCTAACATCCTCCCTCATTTTGCTGCCACCCTTCATCCTTCAGCATCTGCTCCAGCTATTCTTCATGGTATGGGTTGGAGTGGGGCTTCCTATCATCCTTATAGAGTATCTATATCTCTGGAGCTCATGGGAAACCAGAAATAGATACTCTGTAGGGCTATCAGATCTGATCTGCAGAAATCCAGATGTCCATTCGATGACAGTAGAGACACACAGGATACTCAAATCCAGTGGCCACCTGGATTTTTGCAGACGGGATCTGAGTAGTCTTACCTGAGCCAGAGGCCAAGTGAGGTGATTGCTCCTCAGATAGAGTAGTTTGGGCACCATGAAGTCGAGTTGATCTGTCCTGACTTCATAGTACACTGAGAAACTCAGAAGCATAAGACCATTGAAATGTAACGTCCAAGGATCTTTTGATTCCAAGGCAACGGGTCCTGGGCAATGGTGTTCCATTTTAAGTAGATAGAGGTCAATTGCTTTTGGACTATTCCAAGATTAAAAAAATAAATATTAACACAAGTGAGAAGTCAAAGTAGGATAGAAAGTCATTAATTTTAATTTTAATAAATAAAATAAATAATGATATCAGAAGAGTTCAAGTTCTGCGGATGAAATTGCTATGGAAAATAAAAAAGGTTTTTATTTGGTATTGAAAAGGGGAAACAAATCCTGAAACACGAACCTGATATTCAGATTGCAGTCTATAAAATTGGATATCTGACAGTGAAGACAGCCCACTTGGAAGGAATGTCAATGTTCCTTTAATGGTTTATCTGTGGAGGCTTTGTGTAAGGATCGAGCTGGCCTGTGCTAAAAGGAGGATGTTGAACTCATGGGCTGGGTTTACATATCCTGCTAAATCATGGCTTGTTTACTCATGTTGCCAAATAAGTCATGCTGCCTGGTTCACACTGCCTACTAAGCTATAAACCATGATCTGCAAACCAGTAACCCAAAAGGAAACACACCACATGATGCCTTTGCGCAATATTTAAACCCAGATGCAGCCTGATTCTGCAGGACTCTTCTCAGATATTTGAATCTGCCAACAGACCATGGAGGGCAGGCCGTGTCTTTGCCCCCTCCTTAGTACTCTAAAGGTTAATGGAAGGCTTGAAGCAGGAAACAGAAGAATGGAAGAGAAAGTGCTCCAACCCCAAGCCGTAACTCACTTTCTCTGCGCAGCACCTGCAGCTGAGGTACTTATCAGATCAGAAAGGCTAAACCACAGTGCCAAACCACATGCGCAGGTGCAGCAAGTGCTTGCTGCTTTTGGCAAGGGCCTTTCTTGGTTCCCGTCTGGGTCTCTGAACCCCTGATGCAGAAAGAGGGGGCGCATCAGTTTCACATCTCCTTTCAGAGATGGCGATCTAGGAAGGATTGGGGAGGGTGGGATGAGGAGCCAATATATATCTTAAATGGGGAGTCATCAGGAAGTTGTGCCCTTGAAGCAGGAGTCTTCACTTTTGGAACAATCTTGCCTAAAAGTCTGGTCTCTGCTGGATGTGGTCTGGAGTAGGGCGCTCTGGCTTTTGGGGAAGCAGAGTTGAGAGTGAGGAGTTGTGATGAGGAGGCAGAACAGTGAGTTCAAAAGCTCCCTCGCCCTGGAAGTTCATCCGAGAGTTCTGCCATCTCAACTGCAACTACCTTGCCTGTAAGAAAAAGAGAGATGATTTTCACGATGGAGGCTGCCTTGCCTTGCATTCCTTGGAAGAACAGTAAGGCACAAAGAAATAACATCTTGGTAAGGTGAAAGAAGAATGTACTTTAAGACTGAAGGTACAGAAAGGAAAGTAACAAGAACCCCAGCGTTTGCACTACCTTAAAAACGAGCCAATTTATCATGGCATGAGCTTGTAGTCCACTGTTCCAATATTATTTTCCTGCTGAAATGCTATTATCCGATGGAGATTGTAACAAACGTGGTAAGACTTAAAGGGCCCACAAAAGCACTCTTATTCTATGCTATTCTGAATTCTCATATCCTAAACAAACAGCTAGCTAAGCGAGGAGAGGTTTATTTTCTAAGGCAGCTGACGATGCTTTCTAGGATGCTGAAGGACCTACCTAAATGTCTGTCTAACTGATGTGTTCCAGATGTCCATCCCTATTGTAACTAGAGGGAGCCAGTCTGGTGTAGTGGTTAAAGCACCAGGCTAGAAACTGGGAGACCGTAAGTTTTAGTCCTGCCTTAGGCACAAAGCCAGCTGGGTGACCCTGGGCCGGTCACTCTCTTTTAGCCCTAGGAAGAAGGCAAGGGCAAACCACTTCTGAAAAACGTTGCCAAGAAAACTGCAGGGAATAGTCCAGGCAGTTGCCAGGAATCAACACTAACTCGAAGGCACAACTATATTGTAACTTACCTATGCAACCTTGTGAAATACAGCTCACCTTGGCATTTCAAATGCTGCACTGATGGTTGATTCGTAATGGATCAGCAGACAGGGGTAGGGGAGAAGGAAGAGGGAGAGAGGGGCATGCTAGTTTGCTTTTTCAGGTCTTTGATAGGCATTATAATGATTAAATTATATAATTATAACCCTAACCTTTATAATGAATTGTTAGGAGTCAGATCAAGAATGGACTGGGCAGTTTGAGAAAATGCAAAAATTTGGAGGCCAAAGCTTGACGTTGTCCAAGCCCACTATCTTCATTTAGGTTAGTTTTTTCCCCTATTCTGTTCCAGGCTTACTGCTTTCCCCCATTCAGTGCTCTCTAGATTAAACTAAACTAAACTAAACTAACATGGCCAACAGCTACTTTTACTTCCAGTTGTGTGAGGGAAGTCCAATTCATCTGGAAATATCAGCCTAGGAAAGGCTGTTCTGGGACATAAAACAGGTGGAAAATCTGTAACCTTCCAGATGTTGTTGAGCTATCATTCCCAGCATTTCTCAATACTGGCCAACATGGCATTGTTGGCAGTTGTAGTTCAACTACATCTAAAGAACCACAGGTTCCCTAATCCTAGCATACAGAAAATGCAACACTATGCATTGGGGAATTTTTTAAATTTATCGTAATATTTAGATACCATCATTGGTATGCCACCAAATGGACTCCGAACCATTTATGTAAAATCACAGCAATAAAATTACTGGCCAGTTCTGCATTGACTATAAGAGATATTGCTGAAACCAGTTGAGACAAGAGGAAAAAAGAAGAATGTTAAGCACCTCCATTTTAAGATTATCACTAGATTTGTTATTCGTTTGGAGGGTGAGGGAGCAAAGCAATGTTTGGGCTCAAATTAACATCCCTTCGTATAGTTCCACTTCTTGCAACGAGCCAAGAGGGTCAAAGTCTGCTTGGATCAGTCAAACTTGGATGGGATGGCAGCAAAGATACTAGACATATTTGAGCAGGCTTATGTTGTTCTAGCGACTCGGGGAAGTTTTTTCCCACTGAACTTGAAGATCCTATGATTTCAGAGGTGAGATGGGAGCAAACAACAATGCGTTGTTTGCAATGGTAAAAGTGGTAGCTAATGCAGGTGGGATTATGGAGAACAAGTCGGCTGGCAAGTAGAATAATACATAATATGTTTGTGTCAAGAAAATGCAGAGCTTTAAGTGTATTTCAAGTTTTAGGCTTGGGACTGGCAAAGCAAAAAAAAAAAGGGGCAGAAGTGTGTAGCAGAATGCATGCTTTGCATAGCCTGTGGTTTTAGGCTGATGATAATTATTATTCCATGTTCATGTACAGAAGTAAATCCAGAAACGAAATGGAATGTAGCTAAGCCAGGAGCTGTTGTTTGGATTCCTGGGCCATAAGACAGGACGATCAGATGAACTGTCAACACAAAGCGCATTTCCCTTTTCTGGATTGGTCTCTGGCCAAACCAAACCCAACCTTTTCCAGCAGGAAACGAGTTTTGCTCAAAGGCCTTTGTCACGATTGAGTGTAGACAGATTACGGAGGGGGAACGCCACTTGGGAAGAATTATCTCCATGAACAATTCGTTGTGCTGGCAGGACAGTTTCAGCCGTTTGAATGAAAGAAGAATCTACTGTTTTTAGGCAGATTGGGTTGTGGACTTCCATAGCTCAGTGATTTTTATTGTAAGCCGCCCAGAGTCACTTCCTCGTGAGATGGGTGGTGGCTAAATTTGAAATATAAATAAATAAAAATAAATACAGCCCGTGTTTTTGTGTGCGGAAAATCTCTGGTTCAGTCCTTGTCAGTATCACCTAGAAGGGTTCGGTAGCAAGTGATGGAAAAGACTGTTGAGCAGGAACCATCTGGGGCTCTGGGGATCAGCAAGCTTTTTAACTTCCAGGTCCTTCCTATTAAACGTTGCCATCTTGTGGGAACAAGGAAGTGGGCCTTTTCCATCACAGCCCCTGGCCCTGAACAGTATCCCCCCACCCCAAATACAGACGGCACTCTCCCTGGGCTCCAAAAAACCCTTAAAATCTGGGGTTAATGTGTTTGCAGAGGGGCTGCCATGCTGTGTTTTATTGTGGCTGTTTTTAGTGGGGGCTGTCTTGTTTGGTCTATGTTTTTAATTGGTTTAATTTTGTAGGATATTTTTGTAAACCACCCAGAGCCTATTGGAGTGGGCAGCCATAACAAATTCAATGAAATGAAAAAATAAGTAAAATAAACACTGCCCTTTAAAGTTCACCTTTAATGGTCATGTGGCTAGCCTTTTTGCATCTTTTTTTTTTCATTAACATTTTGGGAAAACAAAAAAGTACAACTTCTGTTGGATCCTCTTCAGGATTTATTTTCCCCCAAAGAAGAATGATGAATGCTAAACAGATTTCATTTCTGTTACTGTTTGTCCTGCCAGAGCCACTGGCGGTGAAACACCCCAATTAACTCAGGATCCGAGATGCAATTCTTCTTAACCTTTCAAGGCAACTGATTCTTTTAAAGAAACAAACAAGTAAATAAAAATCATTGGCCCTAGTGCTTATTCCACTTGTGATGTTTATCTGTATTGCTTGTGCCACTTCATAGACTACTAAATTAATTTACACAAGATATGTGAATCACCGATTCAGTGCCAGAAAGTTGGTGCCACCGTTAACAACTGCTTTGTTAAAGAACATTATAGATAATCCTTATTATCTGTCACTCCTCATTTTGCCATTTCCTGCCTACCCTCCTCATTTCCCTCTTTCTTATCAAAAATGGTTTGTTTGTTTATTTATTTATTTATTTACACAATTTTTCCAAGCAACTCTGGGAGGCATACAAGAAGGTTAAAAAACAACAAATCAATACATTAAAAAGTATAAAAATATTAAAAAAACAAACTAAAACAAAAATAATAAGTGAGGAGACGTTAATTTTTTCAGGAGGACACTCTATCCAATTAAATTTAATGTAATCTGCAAAATGTCTGTGCTAGTAAACGTAGATACCACCAAGACCCTTTGTTATTTTCATTGCAAAGGACTAATACAGTTATCGGTCTGGCAATTTCTTCTAAATACAGGTTGTAGGCAATGTAGGACTTAATTTCATGCAGGCCTCAGGCCTCTAGCTAGGAGAACTGCCTTCTTCCTCTATCTGGTCTAACTTTCCACTTTGAGTTCAAAAATTATATTCCAGGGGAAAAGACATCATATTGTATATCATAAAAACAGAACACTTGATCATGTGACTGTGACACCATGTATAGTCTTGGAAATAAAACTGTGGAACATGATGGAATATATTTTTGAGGATGGATTGTATTGAACATTTTCACTTGGCAAAGGATTCCAAAAACAACAAGAGGGACATTACTATTGTAAATGTTCTACAGTAATGTATGTCACTAATCATATTAACATTTAGCAGAAATTCAATACAAAAGAAAAGATTGAATGGATAATACCACAGAGTTCCAAACCAACTTGAAAACTTCTTTTTTGTATATAGTCTAAATTTGTTTCTTTTCTAGAATGTCCTAGGTAAGAGGAGAAGGGCCAGTAACGTATATAAAACTGGCCATGTACAATGTTGACTGGCTGATGCCTGTGCTAACACAAAACCCCAATAACTGGAATGGTTCAGTTAAAAAGAATGCAAAAAACACAAAATCTATTGCTGGGGAGGGGGGGGGGACAGCAAAAAGCATGAAATATATTGGAGTTAAAAATGATGAATATGTCTAAACCCAACTTTCAAGTGGAAAGAGAAAGTCAATTTGAACAGCACAGAACATTCAAATGTTAAGTTTGTTGTCAAATCAGTATCATGACAACGAAATGGTTCAACTAAGTTACCATTAGTTCATATCAACATATGCAGTAACCTATGAATAAATTATTTTTTTTAAAAAATCCCTGGATTATGTTGAAATAATAAAGAAGAGAGAAGAAGAAAAGGGTGATTGCAAGCATGTACATAAGATTGTGGATCTTTGCAGCTGGAGAGAGGAAGTGGTTTGCTTTCTAGGCTGCTTGAAGGTGACAGAGGACAATTGCAACTATCGGTTTACACAGTTATGGTGGCAGATTTGTGTGTGAACTCAAAAAATATTTTTGGTGTCATGTAAAGAGACACTATAAATATATATTTAAAGAACAGAACTCATTTCCATAAAGACATACTGTGAACTGTGTGTTTTAATGTTGATGTGTGGTTAATTGGGTGACCATCTGTATTCTAAATTTATTGTTTTTCTACTGATGTTGTTTTTATATTTATTGTGAACTGCCTGGAGTCACGTTGAGCAGGGCTGTATAAAAGGACAAACAAAATCTTTCCAGCACATCTGATAGGGAAACTTGAGAAAGAGATGCCATCTCAATTTGGTGGGACTCCTAACTGAGTTTTAAGCACTGTATGTCCAACATATGTGGAGGAACATAAATGCAGGTAGACTCCAGTTTAAGTAGACTCCAGTTTAACATAAATGCAGGTAGACTCCCAGTTTAAGAACGAATTCCATTCCCAAGGTCTGTCCTTAAGTCGAATTTGTATGTAAGCTGGAACAGTATTATTGTATAATACAGTGTAAATAGTATTGTGTAATGAACTCGAACCATTTGTATTTAACTCAAATCATTGTGTATTTAACTCGAACTTTGCTATAAAAGGCTCTGTTCTTAACCATAGATCATCTATAACCCAAGTGTTCCTAACCCAGGGACTACATGTACTGCTCTACGCTGCACTGGTCTGACCACACCTGGAATTCTGTGTCCAGTTCTGGTTGCCACAATCCCAAACGGACACTGAGGAACTGGAAAGAGTACAGAGAAGAGTGACAAGGATGGGAAGGAGCTTGGAAACTAAATCCTATGAAAAACAGTTAAAGGAATTTGGTATTTATTTTTTATTTATTTATTTATTTGATTTGTCCCCGCCCATCTCCCCTAAAACTCCCCTATGTTTAGCCTAAAGAAGAAAAGGCTAGGGGGAGACATCATAGCAGTCTTCTAATACATGAAGGGATATCACAGGGAAGAGGGTGTGGATTTATTCTCCATAGCACCAGGGGTTAAGACTAGAACCAATGGGTGCAAGCTTAACAGAGAGCCACACTTAAAATAAGGATAAATGTCCTGACAA
This sequence comes from Liasis olivaceus, assembly GCA_030867105.1. Classification (NCBI taxonomy): domain Eukaryota; kingdom Metazoa; phylum Chordata; class Lepidosauria; order Squamata; family Pythonidae; genus Liasis; species Liasis olivaceus. The sequence continues at coordinate 139,965,421 of CM061348.1, forward strand.
TGAATGCTATTAAGGAGTGGAACACCCTGCCTCCTAGAGTTGTGGATGCTCCATCACTGGAGGTTTTCAAGAAAAGGCTGGAAACCCATTTGTCTAGGATGGTATGAGGATTCCTGCACTGGACAGGGGATTGGATTTTTTTTAACTTCTTGGTTTAGCCTGGAACCCTGGGATTTCATGGCAGTCTCCCATCCAAATATTAACCAGGCCTGACTCTGCTTAACTTTTTGGGATGAACCAAAGACGATTAGAAGTTGCCACTTATAAGAAAAACACCTCTTTTTTTTAGCTAGTTACAATTAGGTTAACTGCTGAAATCTAACTGCAATTTAGAAGCTAGTGATTTTTAAATTTTATAATTATCTGGCTAACTGCAAGAGCTAAAACACACAGCGACAAGATACATAACAAGATATCCCATACATGCCTACATTGGTAGATAGCAACAGCTTACTCATATCTCAATTCATGATGTTCTGTCTCATTGTGTGGGATATATTTGGCTTACAGACACCTGTGATTTGCAGCTTTCTTTGCATTGTACAGATGATAGCCAGTTGCCCAGAAGGCCTGGAGAGATCTGGTTTCTAGCTATGCCTTGAGTGTGATTAGTTAGTCACGACCTTTGCAAATCCCCTTGCACTTTCCCACAAAACTAGCACTGAGGTTCTTGCCAGCTTGGGTTTGTCATCTGCAGTATAGCTCCTTTCTTCCAGAACCCAAAGAAGGAAAAGGGAACAAACCAGACAGAGCAATATTGAGGAACGGAGGGGAGGATGCGGGGACACCAGGAGCCAAGGAATGAAGCAGGCAATTCAGAAGAAAAAGAGGCCCCCAGAGAAGGAAAAAGGAGTATGTGTCTGTGTCTGTGTGTGTTCCAAAATAAGGGAAGTTATATAGGAACGTTATATGATTGTACCTTTAGAGTAAGAATCACCTGGGGGTTTCCACGCAAGGAATTTGTACCAGTTTGAAAGCAGCTCTAAATCAGTGGATCACAGGACTTCAGCGCTGAAGAGATAAGATGATTTACTTCCAGCTCAGCTCTTGCATACTGCACCTACTGCAAAACGATTTTTTTTTCTTTTTGAGACACAGTGGCTCCACTTTCCCCCTGAATTCTTGCCTCATCCCTCCTCCAGGGTCCTCAGCTTCAGGTTCTGAAAGGGAAAGGCTACTTTGATGGCTTTACAGCTCTTCCTCAGTGATCCAACAAAAGGACCAGGGATATAGCCAAGAAGAATGTTATCAGTTTTCCCTTCTCTTCATCATGGGACTCATTGTATGCAAAGCAACAGAAGACTGACTTCCTTCTTTCCTTCTTTCCTTCCTTCCCTCCCTTGTGTTAGGACAGAAATGATCCTTCCTTGTTTTCAGTGTTTCAAGCAGACAGAAGTGACTATAACCACAGATCCCTTTCAACAGCTTCTTTGGATTTCCAGAGTAAAAATGGCAATAGTGTAGAGATGCTTCTGGTTCATGCAGGTAGGCTGTTGAACACATGAAACCTTTTACAGAGAATCTGACTATGACTTTATCTGGTTTGGAATGACCATCTTCAATCTGATGTCCTTAAATCCAAGACTTCAACTTCCATAATAGTTCAGTACAACAACAGTTTTAAAGAAGTTACATTTTTATAAAATTGATAGCCACTAGGTGGGCAAAAACTGGGCTGTGCTGCTAATGGACTTCTAAAGATCTTCCTAAATTGGAGTCCTCTCAGCCTTGCTGCCTATTGCTCCCCTACACAGAGTCTGAAATCTCACAATGCTATAAGCCAGGGTTTTTCAAATTGTGTTTCACAGAACCCTACTATTCTGTGAGAACTTGATGGGGTTCTGTGAAAAACTAAGAAAAAATAAAGTCACTCAAACACAACCAATTTTCTATCACCAGAGCTTTGCCCCTTGAATGGGGGTTCTGGGGATTTGCTTTTTAATTAACAGGTTCCTTGGCCTGAAAAAAATTTAAAAACCCCTGCTCTAAGCGAGCTTTATATAGAAGCCACTAACAGTCATCAGTCAATCAATCACCGACAAGCTTAGTCCTCCATCTTTTTCGCGGCAATCACCCCTTGCTCCCCCTCTGGTCCCAATTCTCAGGGTAGATCAACAGGCAAGGGCAAAGAGTAAGCCAGGAGTGGGAAGCACTGCTTTTGCTGTTTGTTCTCCCTCTCGTTGGACTTCTTTGAGAAAGAAGAAGCAGTGGGCAAAGGGTCAGGCCTTCTTCTAACCACGGCTCCCTGCTGAGAGTAATTCCTGAGCCCAGTCTGCAAGCACTAATTGACCCTTTTGTTTACTATATAGAGGCACAATCTATGCCCACCCCAAAGCCAGAACCCCTCAAAAGATACCTCCAAATTGTAAAATTCAGTCTAAGAAGGAGGAAATTCTTAACGACATGGAAAACAATCCTATTTACTGTAATTACTTTAATTAATGAACTAAGTTTCAGCTGAAATTAAATCGCATTAAAGGTAGCTTTAATTCTGATCCCATCTACTGTTTTGGAATGAAACCCCTATTCAAAAGCCAAGCATAGGTTTCTGATTTACTAGAATATAAACTAGTTCATACTTTTCTATATTCTGGCTAAGGTGCAAAGGATGGGAAGAATGACAGGACTTGCCACTTATTTCAAAATTACATTAATAATGCATTTTACATCTTTTGTGCTGAATGCAATTCAATCATTGTATTATATTTGGAGGCTCACACCACTAGACCACTCATTGGCTGCTTTCTTCATATATTTAAACAGGTGATAAAATGTCCCAATGGCTGTGTTTGCATGCTAACCTTGCAAACATGCTAAGCTGGTTAATGCTAACCTTGATTCATTTTTGTGTGGCTTGGGTTGTGCAAATTTTGCCTTTGAATTAGTCTATGGTTCAGTGCATTATACAAACTATGAAAATGGATAACTAGTTAAGGATGTCGTGTGAACACATCCACTGAGATTTCTGGTTGTGAGCAGGATAATCACATGACATTTGTTGAATGGATAATTAATATATATTACCTGTTTAATGTCCAGTGAACTGATTTATTATTTCAAAAAAAAAAGGAAGAACCTACATTTAAAATATTCTGGAAACAAAAGCTACATGAAAACATCTCTAACATCACTTCTGCTGTGTCACTCAGTAAAACGGGGATGCATTATGTGGCAACCTCATTGCACAGTATTCTCTTGGTCATCTGCAAACTGTGGCTATCTCGTGCATGACTCAAGTGATGCTATCTTGTGCTAATGCCCCATAACTTCAAGTCTCTTCACTAGAAACACCAAAAGGGGAGCCAAAGAAACAGAACCAAGGGCAAGTAAAATTAAAATGTGTTTGTTGCCAGGTAACAAGGCTACCCAAAGAACGTTTGCGGCCAAAGTGGGACAGGGTTAGTACTTGGATAGGAGGTTACTAGCAAATACCAAGATGTAGGCTAGACTGCCAAAAATACCACCCCAGAGGAAACCCTTCCTTAGAATTTCTCAGGAAAACTGCAAGGATATGTCCCAGTGGTCACAAGGAGCCAAATTGTGAAGGATGCTATTCTCTTTTAATTTGTAATAGATGAAAAATGCACCCTTTCTTTTTAGCATTTGTGATATAAAAGCCACAGCAGGCATCATGAAGAGGCTTTGTCTTTGCTTTTGCACGGAAGGGAAAAGACTCACCCAAAAAGGTTCTCTGGGGCCTGAAGCAAAGGCCCAGTCTAGGAAAGCCCAATGTCAGTTTCATGCAATTTAATTAATCTGTTCATCAGCCAGATATGAACAGATCGATATGCCCCAGGCACCTAAAAGAAAGCAAGACAAGCAATGGGTGAATCAACTCAAGATGGGGGAACTTTCCCAATTCAAAGCAGCATATCTGCCATTACAAATGGAAGGGAGGAGATGGTTCACACCGAGCCACCCCCAGCATCTTAGAGCTTCGTGGCCAGGTTCTTTATCACTGCAGTTGGAAGACAGTTGAATGTCTTTCTAATCACAGAGGGTGGGGAAGTCTTTGCTAGCGCAGATAAGGAGCAGGACCCTTTGGCGTCCCTTCTAAGCCTGCATATGGGTGTGCAAGATGCGGGGAGACTGTGGGCCTAATAGATGCAAACTGAGCCAGATAGCCAGGAGCACTGTTTTTGCGGTCAATTACAGAACATCTCTGCATTTTCATATCTGCTTTGGGATTCATTCTGTTGCTTTGGGGAAGCTCATCAACTGAACCAACTTTGTGTTTACCCCACTAGTTTTGATGGAGAAATATAGTTGTGGTTATAGCTTAAAGTGGCAAAATGGTTGCCTGAGAATATATGGTCAGGCCTCCTAGGCTTCTTCTTGCTTTCTGAGAAAGGAGAAAGAACCAGACTTGCATGCAAGATGATTATTGAGAAGACAGCTGCAACCAGGTATGGCTCCTAGCATCTTTCAAAGACACTTTTTCATTCTTTTCTTCAGCTTCCTAAGAAATCCTCAGGGGGCATGAGGACAGGATTCAGTGTGTGTGTGTGGGGGGGGGGGGGGGGGGCTTCTTCATTTTTTTTTCTTTTCCTGTTGTATTTTCCCTGTCCCTCTGACACTGTCCAAGGGCAGTCTCAAGGTGTGTGAAATCTTTTAGGCTTTGTCACCCGACACTGTGGAGGAAAGCCAGGGGTGATGACTGGGAACAGAGGCAAGAGAGGCAGGCTAGGGACAGCATTGTCTGGGAGAGGGCAAAGGGGGTCAGAACGACATAAGCAATGTCACGGAAATGTGAGGCAAGCATTTGCCATGATGCTGCATGCATCTCCAAAAGAGGCAGAGCTGGGGCCATATTGCTGTTTTCCTCATTCTTAAAAAAACAGCAATGAATCCATGAAGTCAGAACATTTCATACCAGTATAGTTTTATGCCATCTCAAGGATAGGTGTATAGCCCTACAACTCAGCAGTGAGAAAAGGTCCATTGTATTGGTCTCGCTTTGAGCTTGCAGATGTGTGCAGAAGGAGCTTCCAAGTTCAAGGAACACTGTCAGGGCCAAGAGAACTGGCTGGAGGTATCCAACATAATGCCAGTCCGAACCAAAATGTGTGTAGCGTTGTCTCAAAATCCCATGAAGGCAGCACTAGGTTCACTGGGGATATACCAGTAACAACAACCAAAGCAAAGCGAAGTATGCCTTTATATTTCTGACAGTCTCAATCAAGTACCAAGTGTTGTATATAACAACTGCCCTGACTCCCTAATAGCAGGACATTTTTCAATATTAATGTTTACTAAGGAGAGGAAATAGACTCAACATGGCGTTTTAAATCACACAGAATGGCATTTATGGTTGATGCTAAACAGCAAGTATGACAGTCAATGCATGGTTATGCATAACTCTGAAGGGGCAGAAATCCAGTATTGGGATAAATGCATTAACAGAAAGCCACAAATTCCTAATTTCCACTTCACTTTCTCTCCGAAGTTCGGTCTCAATTTTCTCTGGTGCCATAGGTAACAAACTGAGCACCGCACAGAATTTATAGCACAATCCAATGCAGAATTAAGTTCCGCTGCCTTCGGTTGATTTAACTTCCAGTAATTGTCTGGCGCGCGATTACAATCTTACAGCAAGACAAGAAAGAAAGAAAAAAAATCCTGCCTCGTGTAGAGGCACGTTTTGCTCTTTAGAGCAAACAGACAATTTTTAAAAGGTGATGGAATAAAACCGTTTCTAAGAAGAGTTCCAAGTTCCAAGACCACTTCAGTTGTTCCTCAGCTTCCTCAACAATTTTAGTGGCAAATATATGTTTCCACTATTTGGAGAGAAGCATTAGGTGGCCAGGTACACGAGGACAAACTTATTTTTTAAAACAAGGGAAAAAAGTATGTTAATTTGCTTGCTTAAAAATCAGTTTGGTAACTTAGTCTACAATTAGATTTTTTTTTTCAATTTATAACTTTCTTCTCTTTGTTTTAACACAACATTGCTAAGAGAGAGAAGATGTTGGGAATTTATGAAGGACTTTCATAAATCATTAATAAGAACTTATTTTGGCTGTGTTCACACAGCAAGCTTAACTAAATCAGGTAAAGATTTAGCAGGCACATTAGTTCCACATGCTAAGCTTGGGTTCTATTAACCTTGTTTAGCCTTGTTTGTGGTTTAGCATGTTCCATGCATTCTGTCTGGTTGACTAGTTTATGGCTCAAAGTATTGCACAAACTCAGAAAATAAATTATTCAATAACTAGGTTAAATACACGTGAATGCAGCCAGTAAGTATTAGCTATATGCTTATTTGCCAGAGGTTTTACTGATTTATTTAAAGAAAAGCTGGTCTTTTGTACATTAGGATTCATTTATTCACATGCAGTTTAAGTCCTGCAAATCTACTGTAAAACACATGGAAGAGTCCCACAGGAACAAAGGAATTCTGGGACTTGTGGTTTCTGAAAGAGCACCTCCCTTGGGAAAGACCAGGCCTCTCTATGAGCTTAAAAACATCACATTGAGTCAGATGAAAAGAGTCCTTCACCGCGCAATTTATTTGAGTTCAAGGGTGAGGGGAATCACTAGGCTGAAGGGGAAATGCCTATAAACTTTGCATGTGAAAAAAAGTCTTGCCTTGAGAGTATGGCCTTGTCCAAACTAGGAATGGGCATCTCTATCTGAGGGGTCAACCTAAGTGGGATTATGTGATCACCAATCCTCCATCCAGTACCTTCACTGGGGGAGGTCTAACCCCTTCCCTCAAGGCAGTCTAAGGAGTCTTCACAGTGCAGGGAAAGGTACATTAGAGGTCTCTTTATGCCATCTGTTTTAGCACTGAAAAGAACACTGGCCAAGCAGAGACAACTAGTATCTTCCAGATTTTGAGCTGTAATTCCCATGAGCCTCAGCTAACAAAGCCAATGACGTGTTCTGGGAGTTGTAGTTCAAAACAGCTGGTGCCTAGCAAGCCACTACCCAGAAAGAATGCACAATCCTGAGTTACCTTTGTCTGCCACAACATTAATCAAAACTTGGCTGCTCCTCACTTGCTGGCCGGTTTGGCAACATTTTGCCCAGGATTGAAAGGAGCAATGCTCCAAGATCATACACTGTCTGGGCTGTTTCTCCATTTAACTCAGAATTATGGATTCTGTCTATCAAAGGTTTTCCCAGTATATGAAGCAGAGTTTAGTTGCTCATGACATCTCCTACCTTCTGCAACTAGCAACGTGAGGAATGGAACACAAGGCCTTTTGCTAGTGAAGGTGGCGATCTCTCCCTGAATGTTATTTTATTTATTTATAGGACTTAAATGGCTGCCTATCTCATACAATGACTCTAGGAGGCTCACAACAATCCATAAAACTTAGTTAAAAACATACCCCATCCCCCCAGGCGCCAAACCAAACTTCCTCACAGCTCAACCCCCCCATCTGAGCCCAATGCTTGGGGGAAAAGCCAGGTCTTCACAGCCCTCTGGAAGGTTAAATGGGTAGGGGTCCCTCTGATCTCCGGCAGAAGGCTGTTGCAAATTACAGAGTTGACCCTCCCCAGGGCCATCACTCAAACCACCGTAAGTGGGTAGGATGACGATGCAAGGTGGGTGACACTTGGATGTTTCTGTGGGATTTGGAGGGGAGCTTGGCGTTACCTTTGCTTTTCTGAAATGACGTGAAGTTTATTTTAGGATTAACATTATAGTTTCCTATCTCAAAATGCCAGGAAAGATGCCATCAATTTTCACCAACTGTGATCAGAAGTAGTCTGGAGGCAGCCAAGGCTGAACATACCCGGGCCCTCTACTTCCCTATTCTTTGCTTCCTGAGAAATTGCTCAGAAAGGCGTGCAGGTGGAAGGTCAGAACTGCACTGGAGAAACATATGCCACTTCCAAACTGAACTGTTTTTTTGCCTTCTCAGCTCTCAAGAAGAGGAAGAAAATACAACGGAGGAGCAGGGATGGTGAATCAACCAATCAGATGTACAGTGCTGGCTAAATTAGAGCTAACCACATGTGGGATGCAAAGCTCTGGACCACTAGAGGGCAGCAAAGAGTTACAGTCTATATGTATCTCTATTACCATCTGGTGGTCGTCCAGAGTTTCGCAGTCCAGAACTGGTGGTGGTCAATGGCATTGCAATATCAATAGGGCCAGGAGCAAAGAATTTAGCGCAGTGTTGTCCAAACTTGGCCACTTTAAGATGAGTGGACTTCAACTCCCAGAATTCCCCAGCCAGCCTGGGAATTCTGGGAGTTGAAGTCCACTCATCTTAAAGTGGCCAAGTTTGGACAACACTGATTTAGTGGTAGCAAAACAAGGTACCGCAAAGCAGAATTATCAGGAAGAACTAAGCGCAGCAGGAGTGGCTTAGAATAACTCCACTTCTCACCTTTGAGGCCACACATTATTTTAAGCCATATTTGATAAACTGTGATTTAAGCTAACCATAACATAACATGATTAGCACTCTCAACCACTGATACTTAGTTTAGTATAAATACCGTTGGGCTTTCATTGCATGTTTGTCTTTGAAAGCTGCTAGCAACTTCTCCCCACTCCGCATCCCACCTCTTGTTCCAGGCATGCACAGGAAACTGTCTTCATCTCAGTTGGAACATTTGCTGTGGAGTCCTTGGTACTCTCTGAGCTTGACTATTTGCTGGCAGGTGTCTCATAACCCAACTAGGTAACATCGTCAGTGCTAGTGCGTGTGGGGTTCGCTGCCTGTTTATCTTTTGTCATGTCTTCTGACTGCTAGCTGGCCCTGCCAATTTGGGTGGGGGTGTGGTTTCCTCCTTGGTGGTTCCTTGATTAGAGTATTGTTTTCTGCCTAATTGTTTTTCTAGCGTTCACCCCTGCTTATCTGAGCGTTGGCTGCTGGAGGGGATGTGTTGTAGTCTTTTTATTTCCTTCCTAGGTTTTTTATTGTCTCTTTTGAATGGTGTGTAAATGTGGTTTATTTCTATGTGACTACTGATGGCTGATTTGTCTGAATGCCAAACTTCCAGGAATTCCCTCGCATTTTTGGATTTGGCTTGGTCTAAGATGCTAAGTTGGGTATAGTGGTTAAGGCACCAGGCTAGAAAGTGGGAGACTGTGAGTTCTTCATGCCTTAGGCATGAAGCCAGCTGGGTGACCTTGAGCCAATTACTGTCTCTCAGCCCTAGGAACAAGGCAAAGCCAAACCACTTCTGAAATCTTGCCAAGAAAACTGCAGGGGCTTGTCCAGGCAGTCACCAGGAGTCAACAAGGACCCGAAGACACACACACATGCACACAATGCTAATAGCATCCCAGTTGAAACTGTGGTTGAGTCTGTCCATGTGTTATGAGATTAAGGAATTTTTGTCATGTCTTCTGACTGCTAGTTGGTGTTCATGGATGCACTCTGCTAGTTTTCTGCCTGCCTGTCCTACAAAGTGGCTGTTAGAGTCCTTGCATTGCATGTTGTAGATGACTCCTGTTTTTTCTTCTTGGGCTACTGAGTGTTCTGGTCTGCTTAAAAAGTTTTGGAGGGCTGGTTGTGATGGAGCGGGTTGTGAGGTCAGGCACTTTTTGATAAAGTTACATGGGTATACATTTTGTTGGGAGATGTTGCATAGGTAGTCTGATTCCTCTTTCTGGCGCTCCGGGTTGCTGCAGTGCGTTTGCGCTCGTCTGAATAATGTTCTTACAGATTTCCTCTTGTGGGAGGTTGGGTTGCTATTTTGGTAGTGGAGCACTTGGTTAGTGTGAGTTGTTTTCTGACAGACTTGGGTTTCTAATTTGCTGTCGTTTCCTCTGCTGATGAGACATCCAGGAAGGGTAATGTGTTGTTGTTTTCTTCTACCCTTGTGAATGTTATTCCTTTGAAGAAGTTGTTGATTGACTTATTTGCTTTCTATTTCAATCCTTCTTACAGAGATGGAGGGTTTCAGGAGATTTTTTTAGCCAACCCTCCTGGAAATGCCAGAGATCCAAACAGGACTTCCTGCATGCCAAGGATATCCTGCTCCCCAGCTCTGACATCCTTAGCTTCTCTTGAAGCAAAACAAGAGTCCCTATTCAATTGCTCATATTCAGAAGAGCAGGAGAGTCAGTATGCAACATGCAGCTTCACTAATTCATTAAACCTTTCCATCCTTCTCTGTCTTCCTTTCCCCTGCCCTTGTCCACAGACACTCAAGCATTCCTTGAAATCATAAGGATGAAAAACTTTAAAACCCAGGAACAGCACATAAAAAAAGATGTTCCCAAAGAGCTGAGTAAGATTGCAGGATCTTCTCCCTCCTTGCACAGATGTCTCAGTCTAATCTTCCACTGATTTGCTGCTCAAACTGGCTCGACGTCATCAGATGCATAATCTGATGAAATCAGCTGTTTCAATTGGCTAAAATTAGGACTGGGACTTCTGGATCTCGTGAAGTCTCCTTCTCACCTTTCTTGCAACCCCCTAAGCATGGGAGCTACGGAGAGAAAACTGGATTTAGGAGTGAAAGAATTTTACATGTTTGTTATTCAAAAATCACAAGCCATCCCTATTCCCTACTCCCTATCCTCTGGCTTGGCATGAATTGTTTAATGAATCGGCATATTAAAAAAGAGAGATTTGACTCTGCTACCCCGTAAGATATAATAAATACATGAGATTCCAGCAGTTTCCTCAGAAAGAAACAACCCTCTTAAAATATATTTTGGTTCAAAAAAAGGCAGCTCTGCATAAAGCTATTTTAACAAGATCACCTCTCCCACTTCCTATTTTCTAAATTAGCTGTTCCCACTTCCCATTTTCTAAGTTTCTAATTCAAGTACACCAGTGCAAAAAAGGACGGGATGCCTGCCCTGTTCGCAATTGTGCTGAAGAGGCTAGCTGAGCAGGTAGGGCTTGCACAGCAAGCTATACTAGCACTTCTTCAAACCAATTAGGAAAAATACAGGAGCTTTGGAGCTTGACTGCCATCAGGCACCGGGCTCGGGTCACGTGCCAGTATCCTAAATCCTAGCTTTAGAATCAAGAGCCTCATCTCAGATATAAAAGTCTTTTGCAACCGGTTGACTTCATATTATGGAAATTATAGCTTAACTCATCAGAGCAGCAGGTAGAAAAAGTAGCAGACTGAGAATAAGACTGACATCTGTTTGAGAAGAGCCAGTTTGGTCTAGTGTTTAAAGCACCAGGCTAGAAACCAGGAGTTCTAGTCCCGCCTTAGGCACGAAGCCAGCTGGGTGACCTTGGGCCAGTCACTCTCTCTTAGCCCTAGGAAGGAGACAAGGGCAAACCCCTTCTGAAAAACCTTGCCAAGAAAATTGCAGGGGCTTGTCCAGGCAAAGTCAAGACTGACTTGAAGGCACCACAAAAAAAAGAATAAAAAAAAAAAAATTGAGAAGCGTCAAAACTAGTCACAGCAAGGAATTGTAGAATAAGTTCTTAGGCTACAGATCTATGCAGACTTTCCTGGAATTTATTCCCGTGAACTCTGAATATACATGAAATAATTTAAGATGGCAGTATTAGAATGTTAAGCCATACTAGATGTCACTTCCCATGAATTTAGCTCCACTTCATTTTGCTTTTGCCATGGATAATTGCAATTCTGTGCAGGGGTTCTGTACCCAAATTTTGAAATATCTAAGAACTTAAAAAAAGATTACTCAGTGGTATGATAACTGGCACGCATAGAGTTGAAAGCATATCGTTTAATATCGTATTAAACCTCAAAACCTAGTAACTTGTAGCTGAATAAAATTTCCAGTCATATATGTGTGAAAATTTGCGCAATGCATACACTTCGCATTTTATACACACACACACATTCCAGCTTTGTTGACATTCCTTCAGATGTATTACTTTGTGAAGGATTAGGCCGCGCTAAACTAATTAATTTCTCTGTGAAATCTGCACACCAAAGTTCTTGAGCTTTCCTTGCAGGATAACAATAACCATTTCTAGAGACATAAAAATGTTTATGGTTTCAAAAGGGGCACTCTGCCCTCTAATGGGCAGGCAGCTGAATTGAACCAGAACGATGCTTGGAACCTACTCAGTTTGGTTCGTTCTTTTCCCCTTGGCCCGTTTTTCTCCATAAATGGATCCCTCAGAGTCCTCCCATCTGATCCTAAATGTCATACAGGGCCACAAATGCTCCCTAAGGCATGGCCTTCCCTGACCTGGTGCCCTCCCGATGCATTGGATTATAATTTTCACCACCTCCTGCAACTCTGCTATGCTGATTTGGCCTAATAGGATTGTAGTCTAGTACATCAGAAGGCTACCAGGTTGTGAGACACTACCATAGCAGCTGGAAGAAGCCCAAATCATCTATATTCAGAAATATAACATTTCCACGATTCCAAATTAGAAATCATAGAGGGCCTCTTTGACTGACAAGCCCTTTTCTCAGATAGTATTTCCTTTGGATGCTGTTTATACAAGTATGCCTCCTGGATTCGTAGATGCAGCTGTAAAGGAGCCCTTTTCCTGGCCTGCCAAGCCTCATCAAGGGAACCAGGCTTCAGCTACATTCTGTGATGGGCAACTCAAGGCCCGCAGAGCCAAATTGGAGTGCTTGTTTCAAAAGCTGACCAGGCTTAGTCCAAGATTTCCCACAGTAAAGAGCCTGTATAATGTGAGAACCTAATCAACCAGTTAGGCCTAGGGAGGAAAGCAGAGGGAGAACCCCAAGTTTTCAGTTTTTATGTGCAGAGGTGGAGGTGCTATATCTGAGCTGCAAAGTCCAGATCGCCACTAGATGGCAGCAGGGATTTTCTTTATTAGTCCAAATGCTTAGTCCAATGCTTAATTTGACATACATAATAAAACTCCAACTGACAGAGGCTTGTTCCTCTAGTATATTTAAATGAGAGTGTGCCGTGGGGACGACCAGAAAGAATTGAAACGATCTAGTCAACTAACTATGGGGATTAAATTTAGCTCGAAAGAGAGCCAGTCATGCACGGAGCTAAATTAAGTTTACTCAGTTACTCAGTCATGGAACACCTAAACCCAGTCAATTGACCTGTTGTGCCTTTTTTGTCTTCCAAGAAAAATAGTTGGAAAGCAAAGAGTGGCTGGAAAAGCCAGCACCTCTCTTTTATAATTTTGCAAAGATAGATTGGCCGCAGCAATCAAATAACAGTTACTGTTGGCTGACCAGCCAATGGGGATGGTGCTAGAGTTGTCATGTACACTTATCAGTACATTGCTGGTACAAGGGTTCATGGGATACTAGGCACTACCTGGAGAAAAGTGGGGCTTCAAGAAATCCAAAGTAGGTAACTTTTGACTCAGTGTAGTTCTGTGCTGCCAGAACCACTGCTAGAGTTTTGGCAGGATTATGGAAGTTATGCAAACAGGGCAGTGCAATACATTTAAAAAGTAGGGTGAGTGCCCCACAGGCCATTCTTTCATTTTGCAGCCTATAGAGCACCCCCAGAATACACAAGTGAAATTAGGTTGCAAAATACTGATTTTCAACAACTTAGCATGTTTGCGCTTTTTGCAGAAATACCTAAGGTTGTTGGAAACATTTCCAGTTTGACTCTAAAATCCGGGGGGGGGGGGGGGGGGGAGAATCAGGCTGAAATTTTTCAGCACTCTGATCCATGACTATCCTATTTATTTATTTAAAAGGGAAGGGTGCCTAAGTGAAAAAGTCTCCTGCTTTAACAGAAATGGGACATGATTTTTCTTATCTGTGCATCAGGTTACAAGGAAGGAATTACCTGCTGAATTATATGGCTTCAAAAGGTCCACTGAGAGAAAGAACAACAAACAAATCAGCAGGTTCAGATGACATCCATTTCTTGACCAAAATGAAATGCAATTGATTTTCTAACTCCACACACCCAGTCACATACAGGTAGTTCTCACTTAAGGACTGCCTTGTTCAAAATTATGATGGTGCTGAAAAATAACTATATGACTAATGCCTGCATTTATGACCTTCGCAGTGTCCCTCAGTCGCACGATCGCCATTACAATCAGTATGTGTTGTCCCGTGCCCGATCTTTTGTTTTTCCTTTTTTTCTCCACTTCCATAGTGGAGAAATTGGAGAGAAAGAGATTACAAGAGAGGAAGCAGGCACACAATGGGGAATACCCATCGAAAGCAATGTAGTGGTGCCAGCAGCTGTGAGCACGCTACACCAACAGTCCAGTGTATTCCCCATTGTGTGCCTGCTTACTCTCTTGTAATCCCTTCCTTTCCAATGAACGTAAATACATTTATTCCCTTCTTGCTAATTATCCCAGTGCCGGGGTTTGCATTCCAAAGGGTGGGGGAGTGGAGAAAAGGAAAACAGAGTCATGATCATTTCCCACTTAGTGACCACTTCACTTAATGACAGAGCTGCCAGTCCCAATAGTGGTCAGTAAACAAGGACTACCTGTATATGTAACATGTTTCTATAAAGAGACTGGAGAATGGCCATCAATAATGCCAAATTCTGAACAACCTGTTGCCTTTTAGGCCAAAGGGAAAAAAGTAAGAATATGGTCACAGTACTTGGGAATCCTATTTTTGTTCCTTATTCACAAAATTCTCAATTCTGCTTTGTCCTTTGCAGGATTTTGCAAGTCTGATTTCAAGAACCTCCCTGAGTCTTGTTATTAGGTGCTTCATAGAAACCTCTGAATTCTCCCATATATTGAAGGCAACACTTCAAATTTTACAAATGTTATACTGTAAATCTAGAAGTAGGACCATTTTTTACTAACTGTATTGCAGACAATCAAAATGAGGAATTATTGCCCTAGCTGCACATGTCTTTCCCCACTTTACATTGGAGGGCATGCTGTTATGATAAAAATATACAGCTGCCAACTTCAGCTTGCTTGCTGTAGAATGCATTCATCCTGGACAAAATCTACATGGTTGCTAAAAGCTGACACTGACTTGACAGCACCTGATCAATCTAGAGAGCAGGCTGCTGAGTTAGCTTTGATGGGCTCCAGGATGCTCCTCGAGTCAGTCTAGAATTAGCATTACACTCATCTGATCCCGCCCTTGTCAGATGCAGAGCTCTGGCCTTTAATCCAAGAGTTCTGCTCCAATTCCAGGACTGCAGGAAAAGCACTAACATACACGTCCATTCAAGAGAAGGAATAATGACAGTCCTGCGTGCCCATCCTGACACAGACAAAACACCCAAAACATCACAGGACATCAACTCTCCTTAAAACCACCTAACCCACACCTATTCAAGGACCCACTTCAGCTCCAGATCAAGGAATGTTGAAGGCTGCAGAATCGAGTTGGGGGCTCAGAGCGAGGGTTGATTTACCTTCCCCTGGCTAGCTAGATTTGCCTGTCTTGGCCAGAGATCTGACTGCCTCTCCGATTTGGAAGGGCAAACAACCGAGAGGAACAGCCAACAGCAGCAACACAGGCCAGGAAACCAGTTCCGGATGCCACCAGTAGGTGGCGGTAGAAGGAGTTGCAGATATTAAGCCGTCTGCGCAAAATCGCAGGAGCGTGTTTTATACGGACTGGAAGCAATTTACGCACGTTGCTCTGTTGTTCTTTCTGTTCACCGGGTGTCATTCCTCCAGAACGGAGCATGCTGAATCGCAGACCGGCCCTTTTCCTCTTCGTTACAGCCATCCGGTTGGCTCTCTTTTTCCACCCTCTGATGCGATGATCAACCTAAACCACCCCTGTGGCATGATTTCAAAAGCGCTCATAAAATCAGTATTTTAGCCATTTCGGACCAGATCCCCAGGTTTACGAGGGACGGGCCTTTTCCTGTCATGCGAACTTTTCGCAATTCTCGATAGATTTGCATGTAAGCGCTGAAGTCGTAATTACGCGCACTCGAATTTTCAGAATGCAGCTCTCATCCCGAGATCATGGCTGTGAATTCCAAGCGCGCTAATTATCTGGCTTTCGGTGGCAAAACCAAGTTAGCACCAAGTTTAGCAATCTAAAAGCATGTTAAGATAATCCGTGTATGTGCAATTCTTATGGGGGGGGAGCAGCACCGATACAACGGGAATAGAAGCAAATGTCGCATAAAATTACCGCACTCACAGGAAAGGGTACAAGCACAGTAGCATATAAACACACATGTGGATCTCATTTACCGATGTTGAAGAAACCCATTTACGTGTAAAAACAACACGGTAGTTTAGAGACCAAGCTCTTTTATGAGGAAGTGGATGGCTCTTAAAAGAGCCTTTGGGTTCTCGGTCGCCTCGCTCCGCAGCTCAGCCGCCTCACTTGGAGCTGGTGTACTTGGTGACAGCCTTGGTGCCTTCGGACACGGCGTGCTTGGCCAGCTCCCCGGGCAGCAGGAGGCGCACGGCCGTCTGGATCTCCCGGGAGGTGATGGTCGAGCGCTTGTTGTAGTGGGCCAGGCGGGACGCCTCGCCGGCGATGCGCTCGAAGATGTCGTTCACGAAGGAGTTCATGATGCTCATGGCTTTGGACGAGATGCCCGTGTCGGGGTGGACCTGCTTCAGCACCTTGTACACGTAGATGGAGTAGCTCTCCTTCCTGCTCTTGCGGCGCTTCTTGTCGCCCTTCTTCTGGGTCTTCGTCACCGCCTTCTTCGAGCCCTTCTTAGGCGCGGGAGCAGACTTCGCCGGCTCGGGCATGCTGAATAACAATCACTATTTCTTCGCACGGCAAATAAAAAAACAAAAAGGAATTCTGAAGAAGGGGAACCGATCGCGTCCCTTTATTTATAGTCTCCCTATGCAAATGAGAGGATCCAAACAACCACCACGCTATTGGCCGAAGAAGCTTTTGATATCATCGCTCCTGCGCACGCACATGCAAATGAAAGTCCTGTAATCCCCGGATTTCTATTGGGTAGAAACTGTATCTGCGCTTCCTACTGGTCGCCTTTAGAGCTTGCGTTTTTATTGGCTCTAAAATCCTGGTAACAGATTTGGCCAATCAGGAATGGCGCTGTCGCACGCGAGGAGGGGATAAAAGGAGTCGGTTGTTCTCTTTCTTTAATTGCTATTTTATTTTTTCTTCTGTGTTTGAGCTGAGCTGAGTCAGTGTCGCAATGTCTGGCCGTGGCAAGCAGGGGGGAAAAGCTAGAGCTAAGGCTAAGTCCCGCTCGTCTCGTGCTGGGCTCCAGTTCCCCGTAGGCCGAGTTCACCGCCTTCTTCGTAAGGGAAACTACGCCGAGCGGGTTGGTGCTGGAGCCCCCGTTTACCTTGCTGCAGTGTTGGAGTATCTGACAGCTGAAATTCTGGAGCTGGCTGGGAACGCGGCCCGGGATAACAAGAAAACTAGAATAATCCCTCGCCACCTCCAGTTGGCCGTCCGCAACGACGAGGAGCTCAACAAGCTCTTGGGAGGCGTTACTATTGCCCAGGGAGGAGTCTTGCCCAATATCCAAGCCGTCCTACTACCCAAGAAGACGGAGAGCCACAAGCCCAAAGGCAAATGAAGAAACTGCTTTTCCCGTAACAACATCCGTGCAACACAAAAGGCTCTTTTAAGAGCCACCCACAATATCAAAAAAGAGCTGTTACTTAAGTATTCTGCGTTTGTGTACACTACGGTGGAAAGCAACTAAAAGTTCAGGTTGTAGTGCGATTATATAAGTACATGCAGAAAATTTTTTTTTACATGGGACTGTGAGTGATCCTGGTAAAAAAACATCAAGCATTTTGCACACGTACAGCTTTGTAATAGTGAGTGCAGCTCTCTAGTGAGGTAGTGGGTGGCCCTTAAAAGGGCCTTTGGATCGTTACTGTTAAGAGTTAATTCTCCAGAACGCTTTAGCCACCAAATCCGTACAGAGTACGGCCTTGGCGCTTCAGAGCGTACACGACATCCATGGCGGTCACGGTCTTTCTCTTGGCGTGCTCGGTGTAAGTCACGGCATCCCGGATGACGTTTTCCAGAAAAACCTTCAGCACCCCGCGAGTCTCCTCATAGATCAAGCCGGAGATACGCTTCACTCCGCCACGACGAGCTAAGCGGCGAATAGCAGGCTTAGTAATGCCTTGGATGTTATCCCGCAACACTTTCCGGTGGCGCTTAGCGCCTCCTTTTCCCAAACCCTTTCCGCCTTTGCCACGGCCAGACATCGTCGCGAACACCGAAACCTGAAATCTATGAATAACCGGTCCACCGTCTAGCTCACGTTTATATTGGTTGTTTTCCGACCAGAAGGAAAACTGCCGCGATGAACGCGAGAGGGGGACGTTACAGCCCAGTTACCCAATTAGGCTACGACTTGATAGGGCGATGCCACAGAGCCTTCTCCAGTAAGGCTCAGCCGCATTTTAAAACAGCAAATGACTAAGCAGTTACTAAGAGTTAATCTGAATAGGTTTTTCTAAAAAAAAAAAAAATGGTCTCAGAGATCTATAGTTGTCTTTTTATCTTATCCCTCTTGCCTAAACCAACTTTTGTTTCTTCTTTTAGGGATACCGGCATACCAAATATACAATGAATAATCAGCACACGGGAAATTCTGTATACTTTTTCCCGGGCTGTTTCCATCTACCAAGTTCTACATTAAATTTCCTAACTGGGCTGTAGTCAGTAACTTGGATATTCCTTATAGTTTTCTTTGCAAGAGTAAGGGAGTGCTTTGTCATTGACAAATTGGGGAAAAAGAAACATCCAGGCTTTGTGTGTTTACTAGGGCCCAGAAGCAGGAACAGAATTGTTATGGTCTTTATGCTTTCAGTTTAAAATAGAAACCCAAGCAAATGATCACAGAGGGGCATGAATCTAGAATACATTTTAAATGGCAAAGGTTGCATATTCCAAGTACTCTCATAGGCTGTAAAATAATATTCAAGCATGTCACTTTATGTTTATCAAAGTGACAGAAGATTTTATATAATTACACATTAATTTCATATTTAGTATTGAGGCATTTAGGCTTTCATTAAGGATGTCTGAATCCTGTTTCCTTCTACAAGTTTGTAAGCTTGGAGGCCTTTTTCACTAACCTTGATAGATAAGAAGCTGGACCCATACACAAGATAAGGTGTGCATTCCAAGGATACTTTTTCCTAGGGAAAAGGTGTTTAGGTAAAGGTCAAAGGGCCTGGAAAGGAAGGAAGGAAATTCCTAATATGGAATGATACTGAGGTGGGAAATGGGTGACTGAGTAAGGGGTGGTATTCTAATGGAGGGGCTGAATGAAATGTATATATTGTGCCAAAAGGAGGGGGTCAAGTGCAGCCACCCATCTAACAGCTTGTTGTCATCACTTTTGCTCTTGGATGAAGAATAAAGAACTTAATTTCATGCAACTGCCTGTTGTCTCTTTGATCCCGGCTCAGAAACAAACCGGTGGGAAATAATTCTAACAGAAGTACAATATTTCAAGCATTTAGCCTTCCTCCTTGAACTGAGGGACCACTAAAAATGGCTGTTTTGTTTTGAAACATGTATCTTGTATGTACAATAGAGGAACATAAACGTGATTGAATCAGAAAAGCTTTGTTGGGAGTCTTAAAACTGATTTTAAGCTTAGAAGTTTTGCTTGTATTAAGTTTCTCTCCAGGAAATCATAGGCAGGATGTAGAAGCATTTCAAACAAGCAGCTGATAAGGTAACAATCTGACAAACTATTGACCAGTAGCAGAAACAGTGAGACAGTTTCCTGTAGCAAAGCAAGAATTACAAAGTAAATATGTATCTGTTACCATAACTCAAGAGAAGCAAGTGTATTTTTCTTAGATTATTTTGGAATTTATAGATTAAAAAATAAGCAGAAGAGAATGGAATACAAATGCACACACTGCAGAGTCTTGTATACAAAAACGGTAACTTGGACATACAATATGGAATGCAATTTCTTCCGGAGTGAAGGAGAACATCTATTTACGCATCCGGTTTGGGATCAGGAATATCCAAACGGAAAGAATTGGCCGAGCCTGATCTTACACACTACACAAACAAAAATAAAGTTTGTTCATGAACCCGCGGCTCTCCATCGCATGCCAGCAATTCAACAATTATAAATTCCCAGTTGTATAAATAATGGCTCTTAACCTCCAGCTTTTCCAATTAGCTGAACAGCATATAGCGCTCAGCTCCGGCAAAGACGCATATGCAAATTACGGTTCTCGATGTCTCCGTCCCTACTGGGGGAAAAGCAATATTTCTTTATTCAATTGGTCCTGCTGAGAAACCCATTTTTGCATTGGCTGCGGTCCGTTGACGTCACAGCCAGCCAATCAGAAGTGCCGCTTTCAAACGGTTAGGCAGGCATAAAATGCCCCCCGCCCCTCTCTTCGCTTGAAGAAGTTCCCTTGCGTTTGCAGAAGGAGTCAGTCGCTTAAAGGAGCCGCAGGATGTCTGGCCGCGGCAAGCAGGGAGGCAAGGCGAGAGCCAAGGCCAAGTCTCGTTCTTCCCGAGCCGGACTGCAGTTCCCGGTCGGCCGCGTCCACCGCCTGCTGCGCAAAGGCAACTACGCCGAGCGGGTGGGCGCTGGCGCTCCGGTCTACCTGGCGGCCGTGCTCGAATACCTCACGGCGGAAATCCTGGAGTTGGCCGGCAACGCCGCGCGGGACAACAAGAAGACCCGCATCATCCCCCGCCACCTGCAGCTGGCCATCCGCAACGACGAGGAGCTCAACAAACTGCTGGGCAAAGTGACGATCGCTCAAGGGGGCGTGTTGCCCAATATCCAGGCGGTCCTCTTACCCAAGAAGACGGAAAGCCATAAAGGCAAGTGAAGCTGCTGTTGCCTCGCCGAACTGAACCCAAAGGCTCTTATTAGAGCCACCTACCTCCTTAAGGAAAGAGCTGACCGTCTCTTTTATAATGGGAATAGCGCTTTTTGTTTGCTTGCTCCGGCACTCCGAATAATTATCAAGAAGTCGTCAAACAGTGACCGGCTTTGAACGAACACGAAGGTCATTTTTTAAAGTGTGTCTCAGATTGATTTATATCTTGTCTATAGGAGCTCTAATCTGCCTTCATCGTACCCCTTTGATCCCCATTTTTTCTCCTAACAAGTCTTGGATGGATGGGGCTGAGAGATTAGGGGGAGACACTGACCCAAAATAATTCAATGAGCTTCCACAGCTCAGGGGGACTTGAACCTTGGTCACCCAAGGGTTTAATGCTGTCAGGAGCAGCCGATTTACATGGTGGGTCAGATCTAATGCTGTACATTAAATGCTTGTTATCTGGAGGGTTGAGAAGGGTTCAAGCACAGCCGTGGGTGAGGCTTTGCATCGTGCTGGAAGTTTAAATAACTGGAGGCTGCGTTACCAGCCACTAATGTGGTCCAATGGGCTGGAAATTTGTGTCCGAAATGTGGAAGCGACATGTACTTTCAACAAGATCAGGCGTACACAGATTTCCAAGTCAGAAGACAAAAACAAAATATTGTTCAGTTAATCTGTATTTCCCCAAAGTCGCTCTGGAGCTCAGAGAAACAAGAGTGGCAGCTATTCTCAGTGGGGGAAAATAAAGTGGGCGTCTTCCCTTTTTTCATCAGGGTGAGGTGTACCTTTCTTGTAGCAAAGAAACAGCTGAAAAACAACCACCAAAAATCCCCTAAGGGGTTCTTTACCTATGCTGGTGAGATCCCTGTGGGTTTTTTTTAGCTGCAGAAATTAAATCAGATTGTTACTTGAATCTACTGTCTTCAGAGCTGCATTCCCTCCAGGTCCATGACTTTGAATGGATCTGGTTTGGCAGGAAGCAGTGACCTGGTACTGGCCAGTTTCCAGGGATATGCTACAACTCAACACCCCAAATCTGAACAGGGGTGAAGGTTTGGGCATCACTGAAGTAGGAGAAAAAAAGTTCCAAAGCTAATGAAGGAGGGTTGCTTTTTTCCCCCTGTAATAATTGGTCTGCAGTGGGATTTTTCTTCCACGTTAAAGCAGTCAGGCAGACTGGGTTAAGGTTGGAAAACACCATAACAGCACTCCTGGGAATGTACAAGTCACACTGCCCCCAGCTTAAACCTATATTTGGCGCTATCTGGTGAATAAAACTCATACTATTGAAGAGGATTGTGTTGACATGGTCTAATGGGATTAAGTGAAACACTGCCTTATTCACTAGAAAAGGTTTACCTTCCATCAGATAACTTGGTTTTCGGAATAAACATGGAGAGGGTATGGAAGCTCCCTGGGTGACCTGACATAAAGCCAGTTATTACACTTAGCCCCATTTTCCTAAAAGGGGGATGGTTGAGGTGAAAAATCAGAGGATGGAGAGGTATTTACAGTATATCTCCCAGATTCCCACCCTCTTGGAATTCATCGTAGCTGTCTCAATAAGTTTGGTGATTTTTATATTAGCACGTTATACTTACGTGCATTTTTGTGCACTATCTTGGAGAAGCTTTAAAGTGTTGAAAAGTATTTGGGAAGATGGGTGCTGAGAAAATAAATGATGAGAACGAATTTGTAAAGATCAGCTAAGAGAGGATCATGTTTGCCTGCAAGACCATCTATGGAATAGAATGTCTTGGTATGCAAAATAAGCCCAAACAAATTTTGTTCTTAACTACTGAACACCCTCCCACTTTATCAGATAAAAATATAGGTGGTAGTCCTCGTTTAGCAACCACAATTGTACTTGCAACTCAGTCATTAAGTGAACTAAGTCACTAAGTGAAACCATGCCTGTGCTTACGATCTTCAGCTTTCCTTTGCTTTACAAACCTGCAAAGGTCATAAATACAAGGATTGGATGCAAAGTTACTTACAGTCTTGGATTATGCTCTTAGGTTTAAAGAATTCTGACCTAAGAAATTTGATTATCAAAACCGAATGGAGGTCTTGCGCTCCCAAATTTGCTCCTGTGTATGCCAAGCTTCTTTCCAGTTTAGTCAAATGAATTAGGAGTGATGGATGGTAAGTCAGTTCATTGTAGCTATTAAGATACAATATGACAGGACTGGGCAACACAAGTTTGATCCTTCCTTCCCAGGCATCCAGAAACAGTCCTGTGACTACCCTTTGGGAAAATCCAGGCTTGCACAACATGTGGAGTAAAAGGAAGTGAATCATTTCTGACATCAGGGGGAAAAAAATAATCAATAGGCTTGAAACATTTCCATTTGTAAATTAATGTTTACAGTCTGGTGGTAGAGAGTTGTGGAGAAAACAGCAATTTGAGATAGGTAGCAATATACATTGAGTGACTAGATCTAACAAACAAACTGGAGACTGCCCCCTTTTTCTCTGTCTTTTGGACATGACCAGGATCAAACCAGCTCCCCTCTTTGCCTAATCCTATCAGACACAAAGTGACCCTCCCTGCCCCAGACAAAGCCCCCTGCAGATCCCATCTGAACCAAAGAAGAGGCCTCACCAGCTCACAGTACAGTCTGAGGGCAGCCCTCATAAGGGAGTTTATCTATTTATTTATATTTCAAATTTAGATACCACCCATCTCACGAAAAAGTGACTCTGGATGGTTGCAACATAGTAAGGAGGTGAGACCCCACCCTACCTTCCATCCTCTATCAGCTGGTGACCTCAACATTCCATTTCCTTTAACAATGGACTCACTCAGCTGCTGCTGAAAGGCCTGTTTGGCCTCACAATAGAAATAACTCCAGGTACACAGGCAAGGACCTGCCTAGCTTCCCCAAAACTAGCCAGCAAATCAGTGTAGGATCTCCCCCACCTTGTAGCCTTCAACTCCTATAAAAATCTTTGCTTTGGTTGGGGTTCCTCTCTCCTCAGTGCTGTGCTCTGGACTTCTGCATTTTCCACAACCATCATCTCCTGCAGGATTGTTTTGGAGAGCCCCTGGAGAAGAACAGGATGTGAAGATCTCTCTCTGCCTTTCCCCAAAGCAATGATAAGCCATGAACAATACCTCAAAAATGTCTGCTGAAGACAAGCAACAGTAATTTTCTAGAACAGATATGAGACAATAGGAATAACACAGATGTATTAAATTCATTTCACTTTGTATAAGGGAAGGAGTGTTTGGGGGTGAAATGTACACATTTTTAAGCTGGTCTGCCAGCTCTTCCCATTTAAATTTCCTTTCAAAACAGTAATCATGTCCTAGCCTGTAATTATTGAGTCCCTTACAGATCTGGGTTATATAGGATTTCTCCAGTGAGATGTCTTTAGTTATCTAGTTATTTGAACTCATGTATAAAATGCAAAACTCTCAGGGGAGGATGGAAGCAGCAGTTTAGAATAGCTCCCATTCTTTCAAGCTGAAATGCTCTGGTCTTCTGAAGGGCAGAGGTAAGAGGAAACAGTCTCAAAGGTCTTCTCATCCCCCAGGTGCCAAAGCTGCATCCAAAAGCTGAGAGGTGACTCCAAATCCTGTATAACCTGCAGAATCTGTTTTTAATGAGAGCTCCAAAATCCATCAACGAAAAGCTAGCGCCTCTAAAAGCAAGCCAGCTTTCCAACAGATTCATTAAAGGTAGACTGCCAATGCCTACATTTTTCAATCATGGCTGTTAAGTACATCCAACATAGACAGAATAGTACTGTAGAAATGCAGATGCCAGTCTCCATATTGTCTGCTTTGGAGTTAAGCAGCAGCAGCAGCAGCAGCAGCAGTTTATTGATCACTGATGAAGAACAAATACTGGAGGAGATGGATTTCATATGACAAAGCATGTATCTGGGATAGGCATTCTGGGGTCCATGGATACAAATCACTTCCATAATGCTCCATAATCAAGGTCACCTGACTTTTTAAATGATCATTTTAATAAAAAAAAGGAAACAGACATTCTGCAAGGAAAAACATCATTATACACACACCAAAACTTTTGGGTCCCACAAAGGTCCTACTGATATGGTAGAGATTATCCTGGAAAAGTTCCTATGAACTTTTTTTTTTAATTCACTGGCTTTGCCCACCAGAACAGCTATTCTGGGAAGAGGCAAATCTCCCACAGTAGCCCTTTGAATGGGCTGCATACATGCTTTCAAAATTCAGACAGTACCTGTCTCAGTAAGACTGCCCAGCTGTAGCAGAAGAAGCCAGAACATGCTCCCTGCAAACAAAGTAGCTGCAATTGGTGTTTCTAGGAATGCTATTGAAATATGGGGATTCAGATTAAAATCTTTACAAAGCTGTACCAGAGAAGCAAAGCTATAGCACTGTCATATACATGCTTATCAAAATGTATGTCTTACTGACATCCAACAGGCTTTTCTCTTTGCAAGTTACAGAAACATATGCAGTCCACCCCATATCTTCCTAGAATGAATCTCTGGGTATTCTTGTAAAATAATACCTGGACTCCTTAGAGAAAGAATTGGATATTACTATGATCAACATGAATTTACAAAATTCACATCATTTATTTTTACAGGCAAGCTAATGCCCCAGGTATTGGATAGAATGCAGACATTTCACTGCCAGAAAAATTGGATCTTTACAATGCCCAAGTAGAAAACCTTTACATCTAGCATTAAGGTGGTTTAAGAAAGAACACACACAGGCAAGCCCCTATTGAAAAATATTAAGCATGAGCCTCAAACTACAGATTTTTTTTTAAGACTCTTCTGAAGCAGAGACTATCAATTACTTTAAAGGTATTATCTGAGGTAACGCTTTAAGAAAGGGCATGTGCCTCCAGTGCTACTGTAGCATTTCAACTCCTGTAAATATTTTATATTTTGAGACATACTGTTTTAACCATTGCAACAGCATCTTATTCAAATAATCCATCTGAACGTTTTGTTGGCTCTTAAAATCAGGGAAATGCAGTTACCCTTAAAAACATATACACAGTGGTCCCTTGTGCAAGTCCCTTTCCATAACCCAATTAATACTTGGAAATGTGGGTGGCTGACAACGCACTAGGCTGCTTAGTGATCGCTGTGCGTAAGGATCCCTTACTATATCGAGTACACGTGTGCAAATTCAAATTCTGGAAGAGCCTGCAGCAGTGGTAATTCGGACGTCAGCCAAGCCAGTATCGCTCCTCCTAACATAGCTCCCCGTGCACGTTAACCAACCGGGTAGCTGTTTTTCCAGAGCAGAAGCGAAACAGCAGCCCTTTTCAGGAGTTACGTGGATGGCCCTTAAAAGAGCCTTTTGATCGCTTTCTTGCGCTCGCCGAACTGGCGAGAGGACGCTTAAGCCCTCTCTCCGCGGATGCGGCGCGCCAGCTGGATGTCTTTCGGCATAATCGTCACTCTCTTGGCGTGGATGGCGCACAGGTTGGTATCTTCGAAGAGGCCCACGAGGTAAGCCTCGCTGGCTTCCTGGAGGGCCATAACGGCGGAGCTCTGGAAACGGAGATCGGTCTTGAAATCTTGGGCGATTTCTCTGACCAGGCGCTGGAAGGGGAGCTTCCGGATTAGCAGCTCGGTCGATTTCTGGTAGCGGCGGATCTCTCTTAAGGCGACGGTGCCGGGGCGGTAGCGATGAGGCTTCTTCACCCCGCCGGTGGCTGGAGCGCTTTTGCGGGCAGCCTTGGTAGCCAGCTGCTTGCGAGGAGCTTTTCCTCCAGTAGACTTTCGAGCGGTTTGCTTAGTACGGGCCATAGTTCGGCTACGGAGCGACGGATCAGGCTGGAACAGGAACCTAAAAACAGAGGTAGCCTCTGGAAGGCAGGGTATTTATAGCGGAGTCCTCTTCTCTTGATTGGCTGAGTAAGTTTGAATTTCCCGGGCTTTGAAGGGATTGGCTACAATGTTTCCAGACTTTCATCTCGTGCCTCTTTTGCACTCCAATGGCTACCTCAGCAGTAGGGCATTCCATTTTTTTCAGCTCAGGCCAGTACTGTTCTCACAGACAATGCCTTG
The DNA here is from genome assembly GCA_030867105.1 of Liasis olivaceus. NCBI lineage: Eukaryota > Metazoa > Chordata > Lepidosauria > Squamata > Pythonidae > Liasis > Liasis olivaceus. The sequence continues at coordinate 139,992,045 of CM061348.1, forward strand.
TAGGTAAAGGCTCCCTTTCTGCGCTGCAGAAACCCGGACCACCGACAGATGGCAATAAGGAGTTGGAGTTTTTTGTTTCTCTTTGTCGCAACCTAAGTAGTTATTTTTGCCACCCAGAGTTAAAAGCCTCAAAGGTATTTTTTGAATATCCCGGATGAATATAACTTGCAGTGTCCAAATTTTGGACTGGTGAAAAGGTTTAGTTGTGGATGACAGCTAGCGTGATGGCACCAAGAAGACCCAGGTTCTAATTCCTCCTCAGCCACGGAAATTTATGGGTGATCGGGTCAGCCCAACCTACCTCAAAGGGTTGTTGTAGGGCAAAAAATGGGAGGGGGAAACACTATATATTCACGTACACTTTTTGTGCATTGAACTCTTACACAAAAAGTGAGATATGAATCTAATAAACGCGATATGTCATTAAACCCACTGTACATTTCGCAGGCATCAAGGTCACAATACAGGCTGACTGGTGGAAGTTCAAGAGGCCTTTTTAGACAGACGAATTTATAAATAGATATAGATATCCCACAGAAAAGAATGGTTTATTCCTAGCTAATTGAACATAGCCCCGCTGGCATATACATTACTTCGGTTGATCTCTATAAACCAAGCAGGATCGGGGGTCAGGAAAGCCGAGGGGTATAGACTGGAAAGAAGACAACCGCAAACTACTTCCGCGTTGTTCCCAAGATCTACATGGACACGCCCATGAAGGCACCACACCACGCAGGTAGGGCTTTCCTAGAAGGGGCTCCATTTTTCTTTTAAGCATAAAATTGCACCATGCCGAGCCAGTCACGAGATCAATCGCCTAAGTCCGAGCGATTATATATACTTTTCTGATTGTCTTGACAGCGGTTTTACCTAGTTTCCAAATGGATTTCATACTGAAGAAAAGGGATCCTACAGCTAAGATTCCTCTGGTGAGTTAGTATGGATCAGAGCATTTTAGGTTTAAAAAGAGCCGCGGCAGGATGATGTGTTTGAAAAATCCCGCCGGACGCGGTGATTGGTTAAGATATACTCTCCCCTCCCCCATCTTTTATACTTGTTAAATCGTGAATGTTTGGAAGGTAACAGCTGAAGCCTTCTGCAAACGGACCGGAAGTTTCCCTAAATCTGTTCTAAAGGCAGCGAGAATATTCGCGAGCGTTTCGAGCCGGGTATCTCTCCCAAGTAATTCCCCGGGCTAGGGAAGCGCCAGCTCTGGGGACGTGCTTTGGATCTGACAACGGACACACTGAACAGCTAGCTATCCGAGACCCTAGACTCAGCTCCTTACTTGAAATTGTAGGTGGCTCTGAAAAGAGCCTTTGGGTTTTAAAATTCACTGATCTTTTCTTCAGAGCAACTTCTATTTTCCTTTCGCTTTATGGCTTTCCGTCTTCTTGGGCAAGAGGACCGCCTGGATATTGGGCAACACGCCCCCTTGAGCGATCGTCACTTTGCCCAGCAGTTTGTTGAGCTCCTCGTCGTTGCGGATGGCCAGCTGCAGGTGGCGGGGGATGATGCGGGTCTTCTTGTTGTCCCGCGCGGCGTTGCCGGCCAACTCCAGGATTTCCGCCGTGAGGTATTCGAGCACGGCCGCCAGGTAGACCGGAGCGCCGGCGCCCACCCGCTCGGCGTAGTTGCCTTTGCGCAGCAGGCGGTGGACGCGGCCGACCGGGAACTGCAGTCCGGCTCGGGAAGAACGAGACTTGGCCTTGGCTCTCGCCTTGCCTCCCTGCTTGCCGCGGCCAGACATGACGTCGCTCCTGAGCTTACTACAACACACCCAACGCCCAACACAAATCAGCAGTGATTAGAAACGAGCGAACTGGGGGCCTTTTATGCCTTCCTAAATGTCTGAAATTGCAGAGTGTGATTGGCTGTTCAGACACCAGGGCTTCTTAGCCAATAGGAACACAGGTTTGTCAACATAGCCAATCGAAAGAATAGAAATTGGCTCCTTCCAATAGGAAGCATAGTATAGCAGTCCTATAATTTGCATCTGCGCGCGCAGCGACAGTGATGCAAGAGATACATCAGCCAATAAGAACATCGGGGTCCAGCTACCCTTATTTGCATAAAAGGCCTTTAAATATTGGGAAGACGGAAGCTGAACTTGTTTCAGCTCTTTTTGAAGTACGCTGAGTGGTTTGTTTTTGTGCCGAGAGAAGGGCCGCCTTAGCTGCCGTTCCAGTTCAGCTTTTAGAAAGTGCCTTATTCAGCATGCCCGAGCCGGCGAAGTCTGCTCCCGCGCCTAAGAAGGGCTCGAAGAAGGCGGTGACGAAGACCCAGAAGAAGGGCGACAAGAAGCGCCGCAAGAGCAGGAAGGAGAGCTACTCCATCTACGTGTACAAGGTGCTGAAGCAGGTCCACCCCGACACGGGCATCTCGTCCAAAGCCATGAGCATCATGAACTCCTTCGTGAACGACATCTTCGAGCGCATCGCCGGCGAGGCGTCCCGCCTGGCCCACTACAACAAGCGCTCGACCATCACCTCCCGGGAGATCCAGACGGCCGTGCGCCTCCTGCTGCCCGGGGAGCTGGCCAAGCACGCCGTGTCCGAAGGCACCAAGGCTGTCACCAAGTACACCAGCTCCAAGTGAGGCGGCTGAGCTGCGGAGCGAGGCGACCGAGAACCCAAAGGCTCTTTTAAGAGCCATCCACTTCCTCGTGAAAGAGTTTTAAGTCGCTGCTTTGTTACAGCGGTGGTAACTTAAAAAGTCTTGGATAGCCAGACCCTGTTTTTAATTTTACGAACGTATCCAATGACAGGGCTTCCTTTTCTGTAAAAAAAAAAAAAAAAAAAAGACATTTAGGGGGTGAAGTGTATATATTACAGTACAGAACAGGTCAAATTGTTAATGAACAAAGCTGTACAGCACAGGAGTGTTTAGCCTGATTAACATATTCAAGATACTTCTTTTTTTCTTTGAAGCAGATTAGCTTCTGGTGAATTTAAATGCAAATAACAGAAAGTTTTCATAGAGTTGATTGCCTGACCAGAGGACCTGATCTGGCAGTTGATGAGTCTTTCTACTATGTAAGCCTGTACTGAGTTGGTGACATAAATTCAGTAAATAAATATCTATAAAGACCCAGAAGGAGAAAAAAAGCCTTCCTCCATATTTCATTTGTTAAATGTATTGTAATTCTCAGGAGCTTGCTGTGTTTTGACTATGTGCCATTGTCTGTTTTCTCTCAGCACCCACATAGGTAGGCCTCCAGGATGAACTCTTCCACCCTGGTGCTTCAGGTATTCCAATGGTGCAGCCATGACTGTGATTGAGTTCATCCACCTTGCTGCTGGTTGTCCTCTTCCCTTCCCTTTCCCAGCATTATGGACTTTCCCAGAGACTTAGGTCTTTGCATAATGTGTCCAGAATGTAGTAGTTTGAGCCTGAACATTTGTGTCTCGGGTGAGAACTCTGGATTGATTTATTCTATGACCAATTTGTATTCTTGGCTATCCATGGCATCCTGAGGAGTCTTCTCTAACACCAAAGTTCAAAAGCATCAATCATCTTTCTGTCCTACTTCTTCAAAGTCCAATGTAGAGTACTACAGGGAAAACCACCGCCTTCATAATTCTGATTTTGTAGCTATAGATGCATTATGGCATCAGAATATTTTTTCCAAGGCCTTCACCAGTACCTATGAAGGGCTAGCCAAAGGCATATTTCTTGATTATTGCTTACTTTTTTGTTGATAGACAAGCCTAAAAGGAGAAGCTATACACCACTCTGGTGTCTCCACTGTCAATTCTAAGGCTGATTCCTGACCTGTTATTAGTTTAGTTTTCTTTTAATTTAATCATAGTCCAAGCATGTTGCAGTAATCCAAATGAGCAGTGATGGGGGCATAAGATTATGGTCAGTTTGGGAGAAAAAAAAGTATTCATTTGATTTATAAGCCTCCCCCACCCCCATCTCACCATAGCAACTTTGGGTGGCCAACACCACATGAAATACAAAATAGACAAGATTTTGTTGTTGTTTAGTCGTTAAGTCGTGTCCGACTCTTCGTGACCCCATGAACCATATTGCGCCAGGCCTTCCTGTCTTTCACTGCCTCCCTGAGTTTGCTCAATTTCATGCTCATTGCTTCAGTGATGCTATCTAGCCATCTCATCCTCTGCCGTCCTCTTCTCCTTTTGCCTTCCATCTTTCCCAGCATCAGGGTCTTTTCCAAAGAGTCCTCTCTTCGCATTAGGTGACCAAAGTATCTGAGCTTGAGCTTCATTATCAATCCTTCCAATGAGCAATCAGAGTTGATTTCCTTTAAGATTGACTGGTTTGACCTCCTAGCAGTCCAGGGGACTCTTAAGAGTCTTCTCCAGCACCACAGTTCAAAGGCATCAATTCTTCGGCGTTCAGCCTTCTTTATGGTCCAGCTCTCACAGCCATACATTACTACTGGAAAAACCATAGCTTTGACTATGCGGATCTTTGTCGGCAAGGTGACGTCTCTGCTTTTTAATATGCTATCTAGAAACAAAATCCAGTCAACAATGAATTAATAATGTCTCACAGGCTCCAACTAATTTCCTGACCTTCATGCCCAGTGAAACATCCAGGTCAACATTCAGGTCTTTAAAGCTTTCCAGAAAAAGCAACTGCACCTTGAAGCACATTTCTTTTCCATTCGTTCCACTGCGCGTAATTAATTCCAATATATTTTGGTCTCTATCAGGCTAGCTAGAACATCAAGTGCAAAACCAGAATGTTGATGGGGTGACTGCTACAGAAACCATGGAGTCTCTGTTTTGCCATCATGTTAATCTTAATATAAAATGTAATAAGTTGCAAGCATTCAAATTTACACTTTATGATATGCTGGGATGAAGTCATGGCCTGAGACTAGGAAAAAAATAGGTGGCGCAGCGGCTTAATGACGCTGAAAGTTGCCGGCCAGAAATGGCTGACGCTTCGGCGGTTCGAGTCCAGCCTTCGCATTAACAGGGTGAGCTCCTGTTTCCTCCCCAGCTCCTGTCAACCCAACAGGTCGAAAACTCACATGAGTAGATAAATGGGTACTCTCACTCCGGTGGGAGGAAAAATGCTGGCAGCGCCTTGCACAGAGAGACGGGACCAGTTGCCGGTAAGCGTGAAACTGCGCTCACCCGAAAAGGGCGCGAAGCAATGGAAATCCCGCCTCCTGCGCTCGCCAGCTGGGCTATGCTCTAGGAAGGAGGCTCTGGCAAACCACTTCCAAAAAACAATTGCCTTGAAAACTGCAAGGATTTGTCCAGGCAGTCACTGCAGGGTCAGTAATGACTGAGCGCAGACAAAAAAAAAAAAAAAAAAAGTTGTAGATAACATTAGGTGGCATTCTTCATAGTAGGCCAATCAAACCAAGATGGCTGGTTTGGCCTAGCAAGTGTGGAGGGGATGTTGCTTCAGAAACTAAGGTCCCAGTTTCCAGTAGCATAAATGATCTTCCTAAAATATAGGATCCTGTGGTTTGAACACCCACATTACTAATATTCAAGTCACCCAAAAGCCAATGTGCTGTGTTAGATCTGCTACATTTGCTTTCTTCTCTCAGAATCTGCCATGTTCCTTGATAGATAGTAACCAAAATAAAAATTCTTCCCTCCCAAGCTATATTGGGTTAACACCATCTTTACCAGCAGTGCATTTCTGCCATGTGTTGTTATCCAACTGAATGTTTAAGCATAGTTCACGCTGAACTTGGCTTTAAAAATAGGACTGGGCTGAAAATGAAATTCTGCATTTAGACCCTCTGAATTAAGCTAGTTCTTATTAATAATGTGCCTCCTAGAGTGGCATTAGGAATTTTTTTTAAAAAAATGTGTCTCTGTATCTTGTGTCTACATAGTTCTCCCTTATTACAGCTCAGGAAAATGAATTGGTTTAAGAAGTATCAAGTGAATTTTAAACCAAATTTTAATCTTGGCTCTTCATTCCAAAACTATTAGCTCTCCACAGAGGACTGCTTATGACTGCATTTAAGGGGACCGTGTCATGATCCAGCATTTAGACCATAGAGAGAACCAGGCTCAGTAATGAATACTCAGATTAAACAACAGAAGTTTAGCACCTCCAGCCCATTCTAAAGCACGTTAGGTCCTAAATCCATTGCAATGAAAAATTCAAAATCGAAAGCTGTTGTGTGTGTGTGTATCTCCTTTTAGAAAGTTTGCTTTATGTTGGCAAGATTTATTTATTTATTTATTAAACCAATTTATATAGCCGCCCATCTCACCATAGGTGATTCTGGACGGTGTACAACAGAAGTAAAAACAGTCAATAAATAAATTAAAAATAAAAAAATAAAAATAAAACAAAGAATAAAAGGATGTTAAAAATAAGGTAGCTGCCTCACTAATTTCCATTTCAGACAGGAAATAATGGGTCTGGCTGATAAAGAGACTGTGAATCGGCTGGTCATTCAGTCCAGCATGGTCTTGGGGTTAAGATGTTCAACCAAGAGTTGGGAGGAACTAGGTATTTTTCTGTCAGTCCAGGCTACACTGCAGGGTTGCTGCTATTGTGGGCATACCATGCAGGGAAAGAGAAAAGGTGAAATAATATTCTACAGCAGCCTATAGTTGGCTTCTGTGATTCATCATAGGTAGACCATCTATAATTCTTAGTATGCAAAATAATATTTGAATTAAGTATGACATGAGCAAACTTCAGACCATTCCCATTCTCCTTTCGTTTTATTTAATGTTACAGAAACAGCCACATTTCCTTTTTAAAATAATTATTTTCGTTTTCTTTTGGCTAACTTGCGATTTTTTTTTCTTGTTACAAAGTGTTACAAAGCGAACAGCCAACGGGAAGAGGATCCCGATAAAGTTTTGTATCAATTCTCACACAGTTAAATTTGTGGCAATTTACGACCTGATCGGTCCTCTTATGCAAAGGCATATCCTTACCGCACCAAAACCAGGAATTTCTCTTTTATAGAACGGGGACAGAATTTAATTATTTAACTCGAGACTTGAGCAATAAGGAATTTCCCTATACGTAGAACCAGAAACGAAAAAAAGGCGCCAACATTTTTAGTTTCAAACGGTGCTTTGTCATTGGCATTTTCGAACTATTTCCCTTTCTCATTGGACAAATTTGAGCAGCAGGAACCTATGGCGGGATAGGCTTAGAGGCTAATAGTAACCGCCCCTTCAAGGAAGGTTTCTTTCTGGTCGGACACTATGCAATATAATCTCGCCGTTTCCCAGTTTAGAGCACACTTTCTTGTGGTTTGTGAGCTAAAACGTTGAAGAATGTCTGGACGAGGAAAAGGCGGAAAGGGTTTGGGAAAAGGAGGCGCTAAGCGCCACCGCAAAGTGTTGCGGGATAACATCCAAGGCATTACCAAGCCTGCTATTCGCCGCTTAGCTCGTCGTGGCGGAGTGAAGCGTATCTCTGGCTTGATCTATGAGGAGACTCGCGGGGTGCTGAAGGTTTTTCTGGAAAACGTCATCCGGGATGCCGTGACTTACACCGAGCACGCCAAGAGAAAGACCGTGACCGCCATGGACGTCGTGTACGCTCTGAAGCGCCAAGGCCGTACTCTGTACGGATTTGGTGGCTAAATATTACAACTGTGAGTTGATCAAAGTAATCAAAAGGCCCTTTTAAGGGCCACCCACTTTCTCATAAAAAAGCTGAGTTTCCATAAGTACTGTCTCGCTGTCTTATAACAGAGCTTGCATTGGAAGACTACTCGTCCCATAACTCTAGGATTTTTAGATTTGCTGTTTCCTGTAAACCACGAAGTGAGCGCTAGAACGAGTGCGTCCTAGGTAGAAATTGATGGGGTTGCCTTGGCCGAAGTAAACTGCTCAGTGAGGCGGAGGCCTAAGCACAGGCTATAAAGAAAGAACCGTAGGGATTCTTAGGGCTATACCCAGGAAGAATTAGCTTTCGAGTTTCTCATTTTTTTTTATCACGTCTCATCTTTTTTTATCTTTTTTATTCCGAGTTCCGTTGGTAATCTCAGAATAGGATGCAATCGTTAACAGAGAAACCTAGCAGGTTCGTTAGGGGTGATGAAATTTTGGTACATACAAAAAAGATGGGCTTCCTATGAGGCACAGCCGGATAACGCGATGTATCCTATCAAACAACGGTTCTTTCTCCAGCGCCAGCAACTACGAAGGCGTATTTCCCAGCAGTCTTTGTATCAAAGCCTTTGTTTGCTCGAATGTGACGTAATAGCATCGGTGGCCAATAAGAACCTGAGGGCTGCCGGCGAGGAATTCGGTCGCTCAGATACGGAGTTCAGTGAATTCTGTAGTTTCCGAGCAGCCCGGCCGGGGCAGCGGGGTCTTTCCAGAAAGCTTGCTCTAGGAGCAGAGAGAAGGAAGCGTTCACACATCCTTGGATTCCAGGTCAGAGTGTTGTCTTTACCCCTTGTGAGAAGACAGCAGTAGTACCAAACTCTCTTTCTCCCAAGCTTACCACTAATATTTTTCCTTCTCCTTACTTCAAAATCCATATCGTTCACCTGGCTGTCCAGCACTACATTCTGGGCTGTAGATTTATTGGGGACTTCATATTTTGGGATTATTTCTCTGCTGAGAAAAGGCTAAAAAGCAAGACTTCTCACAAACCCTAGGATAAGCAGGATGTCTTTACTTGGTGTGGACAGAGGCTGAATAAGGTGTGAGTTTTTGTGCTTTCCGTTGCTTCTAGACTAATTACTCACCTAGGTGGAGTTATATTTGTATGATGACCAGGAAGCAAGACTAAATAATGGAATATGGAGCAACCAAATGGTTCAACATTGAGGAAAGAGTATACGGTATAATGTATACTGTTCTCATATCTATTTAGCTTAGATGCACATGGTATCATGAGACATTTTATTTATCATATTTATATAGCCACCCATCTCACACACGGGTGACTCTGGGCAGTGTACAACAATTAAAAAGAATAAATACATAAAAACAACAAAAAACTGTAAAAACACAAAAAATAGGGGATAAAATTAATAAGGAAGCCTTCGCACAATCTCCTCGGTCTCCTGGGAGCCCCAGGCCCGATCACACAGCCAGGCCTTGAGGGACTTACGGAATGTTAAGAGGGGTGGAGCTAATCTCACTTCTGGGGGGAGAAGATTCCACAAGGTGGGTGCCATGGCAGAGAAGGCCCGCCTCCTGGGACCCACCAGATGTAATTCTCTGGCAGATGGGACCCGCAGCATGCCTTCTTTGCCAGATCTGATGGGACGGGCAGATGTAATTGGGGAGAGGTGGTCCCTCAGGTAACTCAGCCCCATGCCATGAAGGGCTTTAAAGGTCAAAAACAGCACCTTGAATTGGACCCGGAAGCAAACTGGCAACCAGTGCAGCTCACAGAGCAGAGGTGTAACATGTACTGCCCTAGAGGCACACATAACTGCCCGTGCCACTGCATTTTGCACCAGCTGAAGCTTCCGAATACTCTTCAAAGGCAGAGTAAATGTAGAGCGCATTACAGAAATCCAAACGGGAGGTGACCAAGGCATGAGTGACAGTGATTAGGTCCCTCTGATCTAGGAATGGGCACAACTGATGCACAGCATGAAGCTGTGCAAAGGCCCTCCTAGCCATGACTGCCACCTGCTCTTTGAGCAGGAGTCGTGAATCCAGGAGGACCCCCAGATTGTATACAGGGTCTGTTTGGGGCAGTGCAACCCCATTCAGTATCAAAGATGGCATAGCTCTAGCAACAGAAGTTCCATGCTGGAGTAGAAGAAATAGGAATTGGAATCATAATTGCTGAGGGAAGTATCAACAACCTCAGATATGCTGATGATACCATTTTGGCTGGAAGCAAGGAATACTGAAAGAATCTCTTGTTGAAGATGAAAGAAAAGTGTACAAATGCCAGACTGCTGCTTAATATTACTATGTCAACAGCCAATGCCAACCCAAAGCAAATAGGTGGAGAAGAAGTTAAAATGGTAGCAGACTCTACTTTCCAAGACCCCAAAATTCACAGGGATGATGACTGAGGCCATGAACTAAAGAGATGCCTGCTACGTGGGAGAACGATTGTATTCAATAAAGGGCTGCTTTTGTTTCTGCAGTCTGTGCAGTATTAAGACTGAAGCATTTAGTCAAGGGTACTGAAGGAAATCCACTAGGAGGTTTACTATGGGATTACCAGATTACAGTATGCTCTTCCCTGATGCACACATATAGACATTGAAACCACCAGAATTCCCACTGCTTTATTTTCCCGATTAAAAAAATCTTCCTGGACACCACTTCTGCTGAATGCACATCCATCTGAAAGCTGAGGAGACCAGCCAGATGAGAAGGGCGGCAACCAGATTTGAAGTCTCCTGATACCAATCTTTCTAATCGCAATGGATTACTTAGTTATGAGATTAAATCACATATATGAATAACATTGTCCCTGTAGGGAAACAGGCCACAGCTTCTGGAATTATTTACAGGTCTTTAATAATAGCATTGCTGTGGGTCACGTGACCAGGAGCAGTAGTTAGAATGGAGCAATTCGTAGCATTCTGAGCCACTGCCCAACTACTATACTCTAGCAGTGAAGAGAGCAAGGGAATTACAATGAAGAAAAGGTAGAGCTGTAGCTGCTAAAGGCACCTTCTTGGTTCCTTGGATTGGAGTATTCAAATACAGTGGTACCTCGGTTCACGAATGCTTCTGTTCACGAACAATTCGGTTCACGAACAGCTCCAGTCGCAAAATGTTGCCTCTGTTTGCGAACTCCGCATCGGGTTACGAACAGGATCCGCGGCCATTTTCTCTGCCGTGACACGTGGTCGTGGCTTCCTGTAGGGAGGGGGACTCTTCCTCCAAGCAATAACCGCCTCCCCACCTGCCTTCCTGTCCTCCACGCCAGAAGTCGCCTCGAGCAAGGTTAGTGTTCTCTCTCTTCATACTGTACTTTGTGTCATATTTTTGTGGTTTAAAAAAAAAAAACATGGTTCAGAACGGATTAACCGTATTTACATTGAACCTTATGGGGAAATTTGACTCGGGTCGTGACCAAAAATCGGTTGGCAACCAAATTCGGAGGGGTCAGAACAGATAAACCGTATTTACATTGAACCTCATGGGAAAATTTGATTCGGTTCACGACCAATTCGGTTCGCGACCAGAGTCGCGGAACAAATTAAGTTCGTGAACCGAGGTACCACTGTATAGGAGCTGCCACCTAGTGGCCCAGGAGGAGAAGGCTTCACGTGTGACAGCAATAGGTCTACTCTCCTTTGCTGCTATAGTAGAAAGTCTGTGGGCACTCAGGCCCACAGAATGGAGCTCTGCTTTCCTGTAGACAATCCAGAGAAACCTGGAGCTAGCCCTGTAATGGTGATGCAATTAGCCCTATCTTAGAAGGCATCTTACCTGCAGACATATGTTTGTGTACCCATGCACTCAAAGACAGATATTCCTAGTTGGTTAATATTTTGATTATGGCCAACCAAGATTACACAAAAAGTGTGTAGGCTTTCAAGCATTCCAGAACCCTTCTTCAGATGAGGTAGAGCAAAAATCAAGGCTAGTTTCTTCCTCATTGCCTGCTTTTTGTAGCTTCTCCCTTTCAAAAGACTTCTAGAGAACTCAAAACAGCACCCTCTGCACCGTTTTGGTGGTCCTATTAAAGGTAATCTAAATGGTCACCTCCCCATTCCAAGAATAAGTTAAATTGACATGTTTGTCATCTTTGCATCTCTACTTTGTTTCTGTCATTCTCAGAATGACGGATAGTTGCTCATACTAAAAAAGGGAACATCACTTTTGGAATTGTATCAGCTCTGCTCATAACAGTTATCTCAACAAATCACATGGGTCTGGGAAAAGAGCAGCATTTATAGGCCATATCAAGAACATAATTCATGATTTTCCTTATATCCATGAAGGTCACCAGGGAGGGATAAGAATCAAGTGAACAGGCAGTAGAATGAAGAACTTTGCACATTACCAACAACTTTTGTACAAGCTAGACTCTAGTCCAGAGGTGGGCAACATGCAGCTTCCTTGCCTACCTTCAAACTCCCCCAAAGCTAAAAAACCCCCAAAGTTGAGCTAAAGAATTTCAGCCTTGTGGTCATCCAGTGATTTTGCCACATTGCCAAAAGGCCACCTGTGGCTAGTTGGAAAGCTGAGTTGGGGGACCTAACCTGAAAAAATATTGCCCATCCTACTCTAGTCACTAAAAGTAGGTATGCCAAGCAATTTCTTTTGGATTCAGAGTGACAAATGAGTTCCTATTTGTCATCATACTCATTTGTATGACTTGTCATCGTTTCCTTTTGGCTAAATAAAAAAAGCAAGAACGGCAGCTGTTGAGGGTCCATAAACTGGTCAAGGGACCACAGAGGGAGCTTGTGGATGCTGGTCCAGAGTTTCCAATCAAGGCATGTCATAGCTTTTACTTTCCTATTTGTGTTACGAAGCTGCATTTGGTGGAAGTAATATCATGATTTACCATTGCAAGAACATGCTTTGATGAATCTTGGGCTTCTGCTCTTCCCAGTGTTTGGGCCCATGGGGCAGGACATTTGGACCTTCTGGCTTTGCTATGGAATCAACCTGCTAGTCCTGAAGAACTTGCTTGATCTGCCACCTCCCATCACCCTGACCCCACACTATACGATCACCAGAATCTACTATCCTTAAAACAAGAGTGGGTTTGTCCCTAGTAAAATCTCTCATACACATAGAGGAATCTGGTTATTCCTTGTAGTTTAGCAAGACAGTTGAGGGATGAGGGTACACCACCATCAAGGCCATTCTCCACTTGGTCTCAGGTAGGTGTGATCTGGCGCCGAAAACACCTACATGTAATGCATTTGAGGAAGCTTGTGCTGAAGTAGAAAAGTCTGGTGAAGCGGAAAAGCAAGTTGTAATAGGTGCTGACGGACAGTTCACCCGAGGTGTCAGCATACTTCAGGGCCACCAATGGTGTGTACAGAGGGTTTGTCTGGGTCCGGAATGGTGGGCGTTCTTTTGCGATGACACTCACAACAACCTGTTGAAAGGCAAGGTGGAAAGAGATTGGTTGGTTGATATATTTTAAAAAGTATTCATCCGAATCATTTCTCTTCTGCTTTATCATTAAAACGATCCCCTAGTGGAGCTGACTTCCTCTCATGGACATCCTTTTTTCTGTCTCCTCCTTGCTATTAGAGCCATGGTTCCTGAAGTGTAAGATTGACTTACAATTTATATCTTCATCAGAAAGCCATAGCTCAAGGGTAGAACTTATTGTATTGCACCCAGGTCAGTCCCTTGAATTTCCAGTTAAAAGGTCTTAGGTTAATAGGACTAGGAAAGCCTTGGCTGAGCCCTTGGAGAGCCTGAACCAACCAAAACAGACAAGAAAGCGGGGTATGACATAACAAGAGTCTTGGCAGGTCATTCAGGAACATCAGGTAAAAAGCTTGATTAAAGCAAGGCAGCTTGCTGTTTGCTCACCTACTCATGGAATACTAGATGCATAACAAGGTAGGCAGATGGGAAGGGAGGCACTGCTGCCAATACTGATCACTGGAAGAAGATGGATTCTGCTTTGTGTGGTGACAACAGAAATTGGTAAGCAAGATCCATCTGGAAGAGATGTAGAAGAACCTTCCCTCCGTAGGCCTCTCACATCACTTGTGAGATTGCTCCTACCTTAGCCACAGACTCAGGGGACTGGCCCAGGGTGGAGAATATTTCACGTGAGGCTGGTAGGTAGATCTCCTTGAAGTAGTGCACAGTAGCAGCATCAGCTCCTGGGAACTGAGAATGGGCCACTTCCTTCATCAGCTTCATCTCAAATTCGGTGTTTATAGGGCCAGGCTCTACCAGAGAGATGCTGTGCAGGACAAACAGTCAGAGAAACAGTCAGCATTTGGATCCTGAGGCTACCACATCAGAATTGGCCATTATATTATTTTCACAAATGGATCAGCCCCGGGTCTCCCATGAAAGGCCTATTTTCTGTGTGGGCTTCCAAAGCTTTAACATGTATAAGAATTATATATACAGAGCATCTATCCCATTCTTCTTGAATTATCATTCTAGGTGGCCTCTTCAATGAGGCTTTTCACTGTTACATCTTTTTCACAGGACACACTTGGATCATTCTATCCCATCTTGTTGCAAAGTAAGTTATTGCCAGTGCTGCAAATTGGGTCACAACACATTGAAAACCTGTGGAACTCTTTTATGAACAGACACACAGAGGCTCCAATGAGTCTTTGAATTATTATTAATTTATAAGGGAAGCACACTAATGGACTTCTGAGGAATAAATGGGCATGGCATTTTTGGTGAATGTCTATGAAACAACACTTTTTGAACAAATGGATAGATCCTGTTTTGTTCTGAGACTGACTGAAGGACTCACCCCTACCCACCCCCCATGCAATCCATTTTTCTTACTTTGAATATTTTCCTAAATATGTGCTCTTTTAGAAGGACTTTTTTTCAGAAAGGAGGGATGGAGGGAGATGTCTCCAGACAATGCCCTGTTATTTTTAGTATACATTGCAGGGATTTGGGTTAAATTCATCATGTGTTCAAGCTCCAGGAGACTTGTCTTGGGACCTTGCGGTACTGTCTCACTACTACATTGGAGCTGCAGGTTGGAAGAAGGAACTACAGGCGGTTCCAGGTTAATCTAGCAAGCCCTGATTCCTGATGGCTTGAGGGGGCTTGATGCTGGAAAGTCAGTCTGACCCCAGGTTTACAGAGCTGCTGGGTTTTGGGTGCCTAGGGCCTCGCCTGTCCTTCCAGACTACCACTCAATTGCCCCATTCTTTCAGCTCCCCAACCTGCTTGCTTCTGAGGTCACTGCTTGCCCGACGTATACGATGCATGGTGAGCTTTGATCAAAGGTGGGGCTGTCATGAAAGTGGCTGCCTGACTCTTCAGCTGTGCCTGCTTTTGGCCCACATGACTGGCCGTTCCTGTCTAGTGGTTTGTTCTTGGCTTCCAATTTTGGCTTGTTAGGATGGAAACAAATCTGTCGTCTGTCCCATGCTAGACATCATTTAAATCCTGATAGGAGAGCCCAGTTTTCTTAGTGGTTCTGGCTGGCTGGAGGAATCAAATGGGTTTAATTTAACAGCAGTGCACCAGGATATGGCTCATTCATACTAAGCCAGAATTCTGAATAATTCCAGGTTGATGGGATATCTGATTATGGCCAATACCTAGTCTGAATAAAATTATTGCAGCTATGGTGATGTGCATTTGTATGGTTATACAACCATCCCCCAACTCATTGACTTCCAGATGTGCTGAACTACAACAACTTTTACCCCCAACTAGCACAGCCATTCATTATTGGCTCAATATATAAGGTTTAACTCTCCCTTTGCTTCGCTTTAGCCAGTTTGTGCCACAAATATATACACTTCCTGGGGAGGGTTGTTTTTCCTTTTCTCCCTCACACACTGATAAAGGTTTGAAATTCAAATTTAGAACATGGAATTATAGTAACAGTAATTAAGATTAATGTCTTATCTGCTTTATTTTTCTTGCCGGCTGCAACATGCTTAACCCAGGATGACTCCCTTTGATTCATAACAATACTCATGCCAGCTCTTGTACTTTACTCTATCTTTTCCAATTCTTCCAGCTTTGGCTTTGGATGTGAAAAAGAAATATGGTGACTCTGAATTTAATTAAAACACAGATTTTTTTTTGTTTTTAAATGATTAACAAATGTTGGCTTGCAACAGCAGTGCAAAATTTGTATTTCATACCAAAAACATCCAACAAGGTCTTGTTTCAAAGGCACATTGTGAATACTACCATGATTTACAATGCAGATGTCAAATCCACCAGATTTTGGGGAATGATAATTCATGGGTTTTAGGATTTATGGAGCCATTTTCACATCTAATGTTTACTTACAAGATTGTATGTATGATTTATACATCATCTTGTCTTGTGAACGGGTTGGATTTTGCTAATTTTTAGCCATATCGGTTTTCCCTATCTTTGTTCTCTCCAGATAGGGTGGGACTGCAAATCCCAGAATTCCTAGCTAATGTGGCCAAAGGCAAGGAATTCTGGGAACTGCAACACACAGAATTATAGAATGCAGCCTAGAATGATCATTTGTCTTCAACATGCTTTCTCTAGAGCTGTCTTTCAAAAATGCTTGGGGTAAAGGAATTTAGAGCTGACCTTGGGGAAGAAACAAGTGAGCTGTTAAGGGGGTCTTGCAGAAGAGATTACACAATAGTGAGAAAGAGGGAAGCATAAGAAAGAAACTCAAAATAACCCCACTTTGATTTTGTTCAGCATAAGATGGGGCAGAGAGAAACTTGAACAGACTTTCAAGATTCCGTTATGCTACTTGCTACAGTGGAAGCCAGCTGAGTGTACTGATTAAAGTCAGCAGGCAGGAAACCAAGAGACGGTGAGTTCTAGTCCTGCCTTAGGCATGAAGCCAGCTGGGTGACCTTGGGCCAGTCCCTCTCTCTCAGCCCTGGGCGGGACGCAAACCACTTCCGACAGTCTTGCCAAGAAAACTGCAGAGACGTGTCACCAGGAGCCCAGTATTACTTAAACGCACCAAAACAAAACAGCACACCTTACAACAATAAAGAGCTTTTCTGGAATTCTGGCCATGCCTATTTCTTGACCTGGCCTATCTTGAAGGGTTGACATCTGGATGCTACAGTGTGCCTGTTATATGGAGGCTGTATTGCTACCTGGAGCTGTCCATTGGAAGCAATGGGCCCAGGAGTGCCTATGAGGGTGGGGTTAACAATGTCAAGATGGCAATCACAATTGGGCAGTCAGATTGCTCCTTTTTTATGTGCGTTGTGCTGTAAAAAGGGGTGGGACTTCAACTGCATGATTGTGGCTCCCAACTTGGCAAGATATTTCCCTCCCCTCCCCTGTCCCCCCCCCCCCCCCCAAGCACAGGCTTAGAGTTAGAGGAGTCCTTAAATGATCCAATTGTCTTTAGCCAGGGAGAAAAAAGATTTTCCATAGCTGTGAAACCCTCCTCGGTTATGATATTTTGCTGAATGGCAAAGGCTTTTATAAAAAAGAAAGACAGTCTATTTACAATGACTTGCTTGTTAGGTTATTGATCATGTTTTGTACTGTTTAGAAGGTACTAATCAATGCTAGCATGTTTTCTGCTGCCATTTTTATAGATTGTATTTTAATCTCACCACTTAAAGCAGTTTAATTTTCAATTACTTTTTCTTTTTTTCTTCCTAGCGTTTTTCCTGCAGGTGCAGGGTCTGGTTTTTTTTTTCTGATCAACGAAATGTTGATCCATTGGTTGTGACAGGAATTGACTGACCATCTTGTCACCTGAGCCTGACGTCAGGGCTGAAAGACTGGCCCAAAGTCACCCAGCCGGCTTTCATGCCTAAGGCAGGACTAGAACTCACAGTTTCCTGCTTTCTAGTCTTGTGCCTTGACCACTAGACCAAGCTGGCTTTCAATTACTTATTATTGGTTGAATGGTTGAGTAGTCTGTTAGCTCCCTTGGCCTATTTTTAAGAAATATGTAGTGTATTAGAAATATCAGACATGAAATGTCAGCATCAGAGTTGGTACTGGGATATCAGTAACACTAATTCAAAAGTTTCATTTATTGTTGCTAATATTACTAGTCAAGAACACAGAATGTTACTATGAAAAGTTGCTAGTGTGTGTACCTGTGTTTATGTAAAGCAACAGAACACCCATGTCATCTCTTGATGATGCTCCCAAAACCTCAAAAATACTTTTTTTTTTAAAAAAGACTGACTTTCAGAACAGTACCTCTTCTTGAAAAATTTCCCTCATCACAAGAGATCTCAAGAGTTTTCATTGATTTTTCATTTTTCCTCCATTTGTATCTTTGTGCTATTTCTGCTGAGCCTGAAAATGTTGCTGAGCATGAATTTAAGAGCTCAGATGTGTATGAGGCTAAATAATATGTAGTTGCCCTTCTAATTTTTGCTTTATGGTAATATAAGCACATGGAGACCAGTTCTGATGACGCCGCCATCGTTAAATTGCCTCCTCTCCCAACCTGCTGCCCACACGTTGTGCAAGATTCTTCCACTGGGTATTTACAACACAAAATAAAACAAAGGAGGATCCCTTCCTTGGAGTCTGAGACCAAGGTCACTTCCCCTCTTAATTCTGTTTATATAGCAAACCCTACCTCAGTTGAGAAGATGCTGAGTAGCATTCATCACTGCACCTGGGAGCACCAAGTGGGTCTAGGGCAGTGTTTCTCAACCTTAGCAACGTTCAGATATGTGGACTTCAACTCCCAGAGTTGAATATGTTGATGAAGATTCTCAGTCATCCAGGTGGAATTATCTGGAGGTTGAGTCATGGCAACTGGACTTCTTTTCTTTCAGTTTGATACGTTTCGCTGCTTGTCCAAGCAGCTTCTTCAGTCTGAAGAAGCTGCTTGGACAAGCAGCGAAACGTATCAAACCAAAAGAAAAGAAGTCCAGTTGCCATGACTCAACCTCCAGATAATCCCAGAGTTGAAGTCCACATATCCCATGGCTGGCTGGGGAATTCTGGGAGTTGAAGTCCCGTATCTTAAAGTTGCCAAGGTTGAGAAACACTGGTCTAGGGGGACAGAAGCTGTCTGGTTCATGCAACTCTGTACCCCAGGATCTTGCACTCACCCCCTTTTCCCTACTCCCAGCTTCTACTACTTTTGATTGCCACCTCTCTCTGCTTAGTGACTGAATTGGCTTTGTTTGTAAGTTTGAGTCACTTTCTCATTCACTCACAAGATATTGAATTTGAGGAGCTGCACAGCAAGGCTTTCACAGAAACCCTCCATGGCAAACTTGGAGGCAGCGTAGACATCATTGAAAGGGATACCTGGCAAGGAAGCAGAAGGGATGTAAGTTTTTGTAGTTCCATCTATTCTTATATTCTTCCCTTGGCCTAAGGGTCTTTAACTGTTTTAGAGAAGTGGGGAAGTCTGGTGTTTTGAGAAAATGTCATGGGCGTGCTCAGAAAATGAAGGGTGTGGCTAGTTACTAAGCACCTTTTATCAGTGGCAAATGGGAGGTAGGACCCCACTAAGTTCCAGATTACTTCAGTTTACCTCTTTATTTTAAGGGCAAATTAGCACATATTTAGACAAAGGACTAGCTTGCAGCTACTATTTTTATTTTTCAGAGAGTGCCCCTGGGGTCTATATAGGACCCAGAGGCATCCTTGGAAACCAAGATGGACCTTGAAGTTAGTGCTTTGCTTTGTACCATGTTACGTTTCCACTGAATGTTTTAAAATTAGCCCAGTGTCTTCCAGAAGGGATGGACTTCCATTTCCATTCAACGTGGTTAGTCTGTGGGGATGGAAATTTGAGGGCTGAAGTCCAATATGCCAAAACAGGGGAAGGCTGATGTTGTTAACAAGAATTTGGCACTCAAATAAAAATTTAAAGACTCATTGAATGGTTGGGCACTGAGGTCCTGAAGTGAGAGGTATTTATTACAGCCTATAACTCAGGTATTTTGTAATGAGAGACAGAAAGAGACTTACAGTCAAATAAAGCCAGAATTGTGTATAATCTTGGCAAATGCAGAGCTTCATTTGCCAAGATAAGATGAGCTGCAAATGTGGAAATTGGAGTTGTTCAGAATATTTCTAACGATGTCCTATCTGTGATGTTGAAAGTTAACTGGTGATGTGAGGAATGTGATCTCGCAAGAGTCCATGAGATCTTTTTTGCAGTAAGAACCAGGGAACTAGGGCAAGGACTTATAGATGTATTGACTTAGGTCAGTGTTTCTCACCCTTGGCAACTTGAAGATGTGTAGACTTCAGCTCCCAGAATCTTTGCTTCCTCTCCACCCCCCACCCCACCCCCAGCCAGGAATACCATTCATACCTTGCAATCCCATGACACTGCTGATGACTACAATGTGTCCTTTCTGACGCTGCTTCATTTCAGGGAGCACAGCCTTTATCATGCGGATGGCACCAAAGAAGTTGGTCTCAAAGATGTGTTTCATGGCATCGATGCTGATGGACTCCAGGGGGCCAATGAGCCCCACACCAGCATTGTTCACTGCGAAACACAGGTTCCAGAGTTCAAAACATTATCCTCTACTTCTCCCCCTAGCCGTGCAGTTTCTTTCTCTCCTGCAGCAATATCCTCTGTGGAGACCGCCATTTTATTTCTGCTTTGGGTTCGGCTGCTCTTCACCCGGATCCCGTTTTTTCCTTCTTTCGAATGCTCTAGAAACAGTTCTCATTTCTTCTGTAACAGAAATGGGCCTGCTATTCCTGCGAAGAAGTGGTTTTCCTCAATTCAGATTAGGATTGCCTCGGGACATTTTTGCAAGCAAAGCTCACATGCTTTGCCACTAAGGACTGGACTCTCTCAAGGGGGAGCCACGTGACTGCTCTGTGGAAGCAACTCTGGGGTTGGGCTTAGCCAATGCAATAGAAGACTCTAGTTGTCACAAGCACGGCCAAAGCACCAGGTCAGGACTGAAATACTCAGCCCTTTGAGGTAGATCAGGTCAAGAAACCACACTGCAGGGATTCCAGGAATGCATCTTTATTGCTGTAAGGTATATTAACAGAATGTTGAAAATTCTCCCTCCCCCATTTTATACTAAACAAAATCAAAATGTGGCTATTTTGAATTTCTGACATGTCCTTCTATCACTGGACTGCGTAATCTCTTCTCTAAGTCCCTCCTTAATGGCTTGCTCCTCCCTCAATGACTCTCTCATCCCTTCCCCAAGGTCAGCTCTAAATGTATTTGCAAATTACACACCCAGAAAGATGGAAATAGAATCCTTCACTTGATGGGGTGAATCTTGATATCTCAGGGCCTGGATTGAGAATCTCTCAATTGAGGTCCTGCCCCCCCCCGCCCCCCGCTCTTCTTTTTCCCTCTAGCCATATTTTTACCTCATTTGAAAGAAGCATCTCTGCTTTTAAATTATGTTCCTTTTAAAGAAATGAAAAATGTCAGCCATGCAACACGGAATAAAAGACTAATTAAAAAGCGAAACAAGAATTGTCTAGACATTCCCCCAAAGAAGAGGGGAGATCTATTTCAGTTAATTTAGTGGGTAATTGAATGAGCTTTTTAACAAAAATGTGGGATATATTTCCTGCCTTTCCTCTGGGAGCTCAAGAAGGAACATACCAACACTTCTTCCCTCCCGCAGTTCATGACTGACTGTGTCTCTCCGGCCTTCAATCTAACTGTGCACCATACTGCCTCTAATACTTGGGGGAAGGCTCTTTGTAGAGAATCAAGTGCTCTAGGCTTTCCCAGTCCAATCCATCCTGTAGATGCATTGGAGTACAATTTGCATTGGTTATATTGGATGTTGGGAGCTGTAGTCCACATGTCTGAAAGGCATCAAATTATAGAAAGTTGTTCAGGTTTTTCTAGGCTTGATACCAATTCTGGAATTTTATTCTTTCCACCTCAACAAAATGTTATAGTACGTAAAGGAGCTTGAAACTCGGTCTGGTCTGCCCATCTGTGCCCGTCATCCGCCCATGATTGTTTTACATTGTCTCAATGTGTTGTTAGTTGCCCAGAGTCACGTTCGCAAGATGGGCGGCCATATAAACCGATTAAATGCATAAATAAATCAACATACAATAGCTCTCTGAAAACTGAACAGAACAAACCAAAGCGGGGGTGGGAGTGGGGGAGAAGTTGGCAAAAGAAAGATCATGTTCAAAAATAAGCTGGATCAAGGTGGGGGCTGCAGAGGAAAAAATCCAGAAAAACTAACCCTATAGAAGATGTAGTTGGCGACTGATTTGGTATGTTGCTGACAGCTCCATTCTAAGCCCCCTCCCTTCTTCACCCCAGAGTGGAACATAGGCAGCCCTCCCTGGGTTCCCCTGTGTGTGTGTGCACACACAACCACACAGAAGCAACTCAAGGGGAGTGCAGAAATATACACATGCACACAGACACATGAAACTACACTGAAGAGGTGCCTTCAATAGCCCCACGTGGTGAAGGGTTTGGAAAGAATTCCAGAACCCATGCTCTGTATGCCTTCCTCACCTTGTTTTTCAAGGTGTTTTGTGAACTGCTTTATATGCATTAATCTGCTTGGAAGGATGAGCATACTTTGGATCATATTTACATGCAATCTATGTTGATATGGTGTTATAAAATATGGCTTTAATTCTGATACCCAAAGGCATTATTCCTAACAGCCAAATGGAAATATGCAGTGCTAGTAATTTAGTGCACGCATCTTATTTCAAAATTCACTCCCAGTGTGGAACTCAGTTGGAATTTGGCAATTTGTTTGTACGGATGCATGCACGCAATAAAATGTGCTTTGTGTATTTGGAAAGTTTGGAAAGTTAATGTTGTGTTGGCCATAAACCATCACAGTCTCCAAAAGCAGGTGAAGGGGGAAAAAAAGATGTTTTGAAACATCTGTTTCAAAGTTATTACAGGATTCTGGACCCTCTACTGTATATCACATGGAGAATAATATATGTGAAAGACTTGGAATAAATTGTCAGAAATATTAACAATCAATGTTATCTCAGGCCAGCTCCATCTCATCTTGGAGCCAAGAGACTCGAGTGACCAAGAGGAAGCCTGGGAAGAGGCTCAAGGACAAAGGGGAAGTCAAGAACTCAAGGGGAAGACAAGAAGCATGGATCGGGCGTAGCCATGGAGGAAGGGGGAAGATGTTATTCCCACTCAAGTACTCCCTTCACCCAAGCCCAGTCAGGAAAGTGCCAGGCCTTGGGCTTGAGCTAGGATTATAAAAGACAGAAATGCCAAATCTGTCAAAGAAAACATCTGGTGATGCTGTTTAGTTTGAAGGAATATGGAGTAGAACCCATCCCTGCTTTCCTTCCCCATGAGAACTGGGGTAAAGCAGGGTAATATTTAGAGCAACCTTTCTCAACCTGGTAATTCTGATCATCAGTCAGGATAGTTGTGATACATTGTCATCCCTTCACACACACAGGAATATGGGAGGTGTAGCCAAGCTCCTCTGAAATGGGACTTGTGTACATCAAAAACATTTACTATCAAGTACATTTCCCCTTAGCTTTATATCATAGATGCAAGCAACCAGCAGCCTATTTAGAAAACCTTCTCTCCAGAACACCTACCCAACACATCCAGCTGTTTCTCAGGAAGGCTGTTAATGCATTCAGCTACAGATTCGTCACTGCAGACATCAAGGCGCTGAATGCTGAGGGTCCGGTTGAGTGTGTCCCCCGCTGCTGCCTCCAGCTTGTCCTTTTTGCGCAGGTCACGCATTGTGGCAATGACTAGAAGGGAGAAAGATCTAGGATGCAGAGTTGCTCATTCTGTGGATGGGGAAGGCTGAGGCTGAACCATAACAAGTGGACAAGAAACTTATACAAGGAGTGCTAGAATTGATTTTTTAAGGTATCTGAAATAACTTAAAGAAAATAGTAACGATGATGATGGTGATGATGATGATGACGATGATGATGAAACAATTATTCCAGTGTCCTTGCACTGGAATCCTGGAACAGGCTTATATTTGATTTAAAAACATGCATGGAATACAGCTTCCATAGTTTTATTATACTCCATAGTCTTATAGTCTTAACTTTAAAAAAGTTGATTGAGATTGTGTGTCTGTCTGTTATCTGTCTCTCTGTCTCTCTATCTCTGTCTACCTGCCTGCCTGCCTGCCTGCCTGCCTGCCTGCCTGCCTGCCTACCTACCTACCTACCTACCAGGATGCATGTGTTACAAATTACACTGCCCTGGTATCTGGAAATGTAAAAGGGAGTTTCAAAGCAATTGATACAGATGATGATCTATCTGAGTCAGTCATACCTCCTCAATACTTTCTTGGGGTGATGGCAGCCAAGAACTGGAAGCTACAAGGAGCGGAAAGACTGGGATGCTGGTACTCAGGGAGCTCTCCCTCCCAGACAGCCTCTCCTGCTGTGCAACAGGTCATGTCAGCAGCCCAGAAGCGCTGCTCAAAGAGGGGGAATGCTGGCTCTTAGCCAGGGTTCAAGAGGGTAATTGAGGATTCATGCTTTGTAAGCTGCTTAAGGGTCATGAAGCTAAATCCCTCTGGGTCTAATCTCCTCTTTGAGGGTAAACTCTGTACATGTGGTATGCGTGTGCGCGTGTTTATGGGCAGAGGAGACAAAGAGAGGGCAGGGACAGATAATTTGCTGTCAAGCGTATGAACAATATCAGGATCCATCCTTCCTTCCTTCTCTTTCTCTAGATTTTATATATAAATTTATCTGCATGCCCTCTTTTGAGACAATAATTATAAACATATATGTTCAAGTATATCATGTATAGAAAGTTATGGGAAGATATATATTGTTGTATCTGTGTGTATGTGCGTATCTATATAACTATCTATCTATCTATCTATCTATCTATCTATCTATCTATCTATCTATCTAGTTATACAATATATATAGAGAGAGTGAGAGAGAACAAGACAGAGGGAGAAAGAGGGGATACCCATTATATTTAAGCCCCAGTGTATCTGCTGATGTCTCCTTTGCTTTGAATTTTTTAAAGTATTTAGTTGAAATATAAATGAATAAATGGAAAGTAGCATTCTCCTTATTTATAGGAAGTTATTAGGCCCATCCATACAGGCTGAAGAAGCATTTTTGGGAAACAGAAAGGATGGGTATCTGCAGCCTGGCAGGAAGAATATCCATCTTTCAACTAAGAAGGGATAGGATGGGATGGGCCATCCTTGGGCTAGAGGAGGTAACAGGCACCTGCCCCAGTTTGCATTTTTTGTGTCTTTCTGGGACCCTTTTTGTGTTTTTTTGGTGTCTGCTAAGCACAAATGAGCTAAATGGATCCACTGCCTAACCAAATAAGCTATATTCCCATTCTATGTTGGTGGTAAATGGTGAGGCTGACTAGACTCAATGCCTAGAGCCAGTCAGTGAGTTCATCTGGACATGTGATTAATTTTATATGCCCTGATTCTGGGCTTTAAATAATAGTTATTATGTTTTTGTAGGTTAGACTTCACAATGTACCATATTCTAAAATGTAGATTCTAATTTGCTATCTTACCATGTTATGGAACCCTATCATTCTCAGACTCCATCTATATATTACTAAAACTCTTGTGTCTGTAACCTTCAGCTGGGCAAAACGATGTGTCATAGGGCAACAATTTTTGAACCAAGGTATCTCAAATGGGCTAACTTACAGAATCCATCCAAAATCCAGGACCCATTACTCTTGTGAGATTAAAATTTGTGGCTGCAATGATTGGCTGCTTTGGAAACGAGGCAGAAATTTGAAACCTCTTAACAGCGGTGGGTGTTGAGGGAAGGACAAGGGAGCAATTTGGATGCCTGCTGGTGAGGTAGGTATGGCTGAGGGGGCACTGGTGGTCAATGGGTGAGCTCTCTTCCTCCCTTGAGGGAGGGTCCCTTGGGGACACACTGGAATGGGGGCTGTTTTCCTCATGGTCCGTGACTCCCTTTGTTCTACCTCCCCCCAGCAAAATGGCAGGAAGTTCTGCAGGTCTGCCAAGGAGGCTTCACCAGGGCTCTCCTGAGGGTCGTGAGGGGAGGGCAAACTGTGCAAACCTATATTATGTGTGGGGAAGGGGGAAAGAGGGAGGGAGGGAGGAAGGAAGTTTTCTGACACTCCCTGCCAGCTTCCCACAAGCAAAGTCAACAGGGAAGCCAGCAGAAAGTCGTAAGTTGCTCACACTCCCACTGCTTTTTTGCCCTTGGTCATTCTGTTTCTCCGTTTAGGTAAGGAAATATCTCTGAAACTATGACCCAGCGGGTCATAGGTTGTCTTAGTTTTTTTTTTTTCAAAAAAAGAGTTTAGTTTCTAGTTCTCATAGTTGAAGAGAAATGGCTTTAAATGTTAGAACAGGCTTTGTTCTACTGTCTTTGCTCTGCCATTACCTTTTACTTTATTTATTCATGTACCCAACCAATAACTTGCCTCTTCAATATCCCATTAAGCCCCCTCCCTCTTCTTCTCATTACAAAAGAGGCTAACATCTCCTCCCATATAATTTAATAGAACAGAAATGGATTATCTGGTAGGGGAATGTAAGTGAGGAACAAGCTTAATAAGAAATTCTAAATTCCTCTGGCAATGGCATTTGTGATTATGTGAGGGCTTTACAAGATTGCTCGGCTTTGGGAAGCAAGCCCAGAAATGAGTTATATATGTGCAATGTGCATGTATCGTATGCTGACTCCACATAATGCCACTTCTGTAACATCCCTTGTGCGTATACCATAGGGTATAAGCTGTGGAAATTACTTGCTAAGCATCCTTAATAAAGACATGTACATTACAGAGGATTAATTTGTCAGTGACTATTTCCTGATTATAAAATGTACTTCCATGAAATACTTGAGATATTTGTCCATGTGGCATGTATTTCTCTCCAGCATGTTCTCTGCTGTTATGCATTCAACATTTCTATCACTGCACACCTTTGGTGTCAGTTTGTAAGGTACAAATGTAAGTTCTCCAAGGAATCCTTGGTGTGTTAGGCTTATAGACCTCTACCTCTTATGCCTGTTGGATTCAGGGTGTCCCTGATCACCCAGTTCCTTGTCAACAGAACAAGACTTTTTGCTGAAATGCCACCTCCTCTGGCAGACAGAGCAAGGGAGGCCAGATTGGAATGGGAGGTTGGGGGAGAGAGAACTCTTGGCATTGGATGACATTCTTACCATTCCTGAGTCTCCTGGCATCTGAGCCTGGTTACATCAGCAGCCTTTGGAAATGGTCTGCATCCGCACCCAGCCAATTTGTAGAGCAAAGGGCAGTTAGTGCGATGGTATGGAGACAGGGAAAAGCAGGGGGAAATGAAGAGGATGCAGTACATGAAGCTGGAGACCCAACAGCAGATAAAGTAGTCAAAAAGAGAAGGGTGTGAAAACAAGAAGGCAGGCAGAATATAGTACTGGAAGCCAAGCCAGACCATTTCCAAAGTGGCCTCCTGACTTTGGGGTAACTTTGGGCAAAGAGGTCTTGGGCTGAGTTGACAAGGAACAGCCAAAAATTCACTGGACGCGGAAGGTGCCGTGATGGGTGTTGGGGAACAGAGCAGATGTCAGACAGAATCCTGAGAAGAAAGCTGAGTCAAGGGAGCTGATGGGACCAGCCTGGATTCTTTTAATTCTCCAGTTAGTTATCACCCCACCTCTAGTTCTAGAATCCCTTCCTGAAAAATCTTTCATGCTTTTTATCCCACGATTTTCTTCCTTTAACATCACCCAGAAAGACTAGAATGTCCAATCTGCTGTGTATCATGTCTCGGTTACCCCACACCCTTCCAGATCCCCTGATCTCACCATGAAATCGCCTTTCTGGATCCCGTGCTAGTTGCACAGCCATGCAGAGTCCAATGCCTGAGGAGCAGCCGGTGATAAGCACAGTGCGTGGAGCTGCCTTGGCCATGGCTGAGCTGCGGTGAAGTCTGCCTGAAGGGATCAGCCTGGAAAGTAACAGAGCAACCCAGCCTGTGATCCAAGGATCAGCTGAAGCCTTGAGAGATTGACAAGGTGGAGGCAGTGCCTAACTCCTACAGGGCAGATGGTTAAGCCTCCAAACCTGGGTTGACCATTCCCAAAGCTTCTCCACTTCTTCATCCCTTTCACCAGCTCTATCTTTGCTCAGCATGGGTGGGCCCTGAACACAGCCTACTTTCATGGATTAATAGCTGCCAAACTGTGGGCACTTTAAAAAATAAAGAGAAAAAAATGAGAATGAATTATACACTTTGCCACTGTTCATTACGTTTTAACCACCCAACAGTCATCAGATTCAAAACTGCTTCAAGGTTAGTGTAATAGCCAAAACAACATTTGAAAAAACAAAACAAACAAACAAAAAAAGGCAGAAAAGAATGGTCAAAATTCCAATATGATCTGCCTAGAGTCCAGTGGCCTTTAGCAGGCAACCACATAATTCTCTCCATGTGCCATCTGGGGATAATAGCACTGATCTGCCTTACAGGGTGGTTGTAAGGCTTTTTGCTTCACCCAGGAAATCTTGCATACACAGAAATTGCATAGCTATCCTGTAATAGAGTTGTGATGCAAGCCTAGAAGATTGCTGATAATTAAATCAAATGCAGGAAGGAGATAAAAGGGGAGACGAACATTTGAACTGTCTGAATTTCTGGGGAACTGCTTGAAGCAAGTGCTATATTATAGCCAACTCCTAATTCACGTCCATGTTCATAGACCTATTTGTTAAATTGCGGGCAATGTTGGATCTGGCTCAGATTGCATCTCAGTCTTTGGAAATGTAGGTCGGCAAGCCACTCTTCTCCCTCTCTAAAATGAAATTAATCCTTGCAAGATTATTGTATGATGGTATACCTTGTAGAGAGGCACTCAGAAGAGACCTGGCTGTGTGCTGCAAAAACCCAGATAACCGCGAGGTGACAGCAAGGAGTTAGAGTTTTCTGTTACATTGCTCTGTTGCCATTTAGTGGTCATCTGGATTTTTGTACCTCACAGCAAGGAGCCATAACCCAGAAGATAAATAATTCCTTCTTAGCATCAATATTAACCAGCAGACTGTAACAGGAACAGGCCAAACATACAAGTGACTCAAGCAGTTGTATTCATATTTTGAAGTGTTTTGAAGTGGTTGCATTAATTTTAAGTGATGCAATGGTAGTGGGAGGTGGAAGAATGAAGATATATTTGAAGCAACGGAGATTTAGGCAATGGAGATTCTGTTGCAACTTGCAAAATATTAGGGATCCTGTCAGGAGCGGTCAGTTTCTGAGGGGTCACAGGCTACTCTTCAGCCTTGTAACTTTTTGGAGGGGTGCAGGAGCTATCTGGTGACACTAGGACATCCCCAGAAGGGCATGGCCAAAAATGTTCACACTGCTTTGGGGTGTCTTTTAAGGGCAGGAACAGGAGAAATGGCCTCAGATTGCCAAATTTGCCAGTTTGGTGTCGTGGTTAAGGCACCAGGCTAGAAACCAGAAGACTGTGAGTTGTAGTACTGTGTTGGTCACAAAGCCAGCTGGGGGACTTTGGGCCAGTCCCTCTCTCTCAGCCCTGGGAAGGAGGCAAGGGCAAACCACTTCCAAAATCTTGTCAAGAAAACTGCAGGGACTAGTCCAGGCAGTCACCAGCAGTCAACACTAACTTGAAGGCACAACTTGAAGGCACAACATCTTGGGTTGCCGGAGAGCTATATGCAGCCTGTGGGTTTCTCTTTCCTTTTGTAACAAAAATCTGAACAGTTTGGGTGAGAGTCATCTCAGCAATTCTCCCAGTCTTGAAAAAGATCCCAGGGTTTGGTGGAGGGTACAACTTGCTTCCTTGGGTAGAACAGCTCCTTGCCATTGCTTCTTGGTTTTCTCAGGCCAGTGTCCCAGACACACACACACACACACACACACACAGACTTGTCTTTCCTTCCCACTCTGGTCTCATAGTTCCAAAATGCCTTGTTGTTCCGATGAGCTAAAAGCAATCCAAATGTGTGCCAACCTGTACTTCCTTTGTTGCCTGTTCAAAACTGTAGTCTCCCCAGGTCAGCAGTTTGTGATTCATCCCCCTCCCGTTTCGCTGACCTGACATGCCTAGCCAAATGGAAAAGAGATGCCAGAACCCCTAAGTTCTGTCTTCCCCCACCATCCAGGGAAACTCAGAGACTCTGAGCCTGGAAGGAGCAACCATAAGCTGTGAGAAGCTGTAAAGTCCAAGGCAAGATCCCTGAAAGGCAGACAGAAGCACTCTGGCGTTCCTCACACAGAGCTACTTCCTGGCCTCAAAGACCAAGCCCCTGGACTTCCTTCTGGAGGTTTCTGCAGGGCTGCTAGGATAGAATTGAGGAGACGTTTCAGTGCAAAAGCCAATTACAGCGGGCAGTTCCGGCCAAGAAATGAGAAAAGGGCTTTGCTCTGCTTTTTTTGTGACCTAGATCCAGGTCCTCTTTGTGCTCCAGCTACTTTTTGACTGGTCCAGTGGGACCTTAGGAAGGATAAACTTTTGAACCCTGCTTCTTCTTTCTTAGGAGGATTTCTGTTTCCAGACTGGTGCCTCCCTAAATATCATCTAATCCCCTTGATGTGCATTTCTGTACTGGCATTTGTCTAATTTTCTATCTTTAACTCTCTTCCTTTTTCTGCCAAATATTATCTCATAGATGGAAACAAGCTTCTATACACTCATCTAGATCCCCGTCTCTCTCTTTTGGGTTCCTATCTCATTTTTACCATTATTGTTAACTCTTTTCTCCTTCTTCGGTTCTGCCCAAAGCTAATGTATTGCAAGCAAATCCAGCCCCCCCCCCCCCCCCCATCAGTTGAAGGGAGCTGGATTTGAACTGATGGGCTTATCCAGGCCAAAAGTCTGAGACCAAGCCCTATTTAAACTTACCATACAATATTTAATTTAAAATTTGTTGTATTCTGTATTGCTAATATTTTGTGCATTGTTTTATTTGCATTTTACTCTTAATTCTATGTTTTGAATTGGATTGTTACTCATACCTACTAAAAACATCATGTTTTGTATTTTAGGAATTCCCTAATACTTAAATATTGAATACTGTATAACTTTGATTCTGGGGGCTTTATGTTGGGTCAATAATAAAAATAATAATCATTAGAAGAGTTTGTTATATGTGGGTAACTGGATTTAATTCACCAAGAACTGACATTATTTAAAGATCCTTTGGTGGATATGCTTTAGAAGGTGATATAAAATTTGAGCCTAGTTCCTGAACATATGTGGCAACATTCCCATTTAACCTCTTCCAAAGTTTTATCTGTATTTTTTTCAGTGAATGCTATTTTGGCATACTCTTGATGAGGATGGTTACATAGTTATTTTGAAAAAAAATGCATTCTTTAAAAATCCGCTGATTAAAAATCTGGTTGATTTATTATTTAGTTTTATTTTGCAGAGATGAGTTCATATGCACATACAGATATGCACATACATCCACCAGTACACTTAATGTATATATTTCTACTGGAACAGAAAGGTAGCCCAACTATGCTTTTACTCCCTCTGACTATGGACTGAGAAAAGGATTATCGGATCTGCAACTAGTCAGTATCTGAACTAGAAATGATTTGGAAATTCTAGCTGGGCTACCTTGTTCTTCAGAGAGAGAGAGGATGAGAGATGGAGTTAAAGTGCCGAAAGATGTAAAGGGGGTATGATTCAATTCAGATTTGAGACTGAAAGGCAACAAGATTTTATATAAAATATTTCAAAATTGAATAGCCATAAACTGTAAAAGAGAAGTGTTCAACCTGCAGGGAAGATAGACCTTTCAGAGGACAGTACCCCTGAAAAGTTTTAGGCAGCTAGTTTTGAGCATTTCAAATTGGGCTGAGCCAATGCAGAAACTGTCCAACTGATGTTCAAGAACCGTTTAAAACACAACTGTTTAGTATCAAATGGATCACACAAACTATAGTTCAGGTTCACGAAGGTGATACGTTTCATGAGATAAGTTGGTAGTGGTAAAGGCACTGCTTCTTAATCGCAACACCTATTTTATGGGAGAGTGTCCCTAAATCTGCCCCAACCCCCCCCCCAACAGTCAAGCAGCTTAGGAATTAGGTTGGCCCCTAATAACTCCTGAAAACTGAGGAGAGCCTATGGTGAGTAATGGGACATCCAATATGATTGTTTTTATGATGCTTATAGAAGTTTATATATTTTTGTTCCTATCATGGACATTATTTAAATGCTTGTGTTGCTTGCGATTATTATAAATAGTCAAGTGTGTTGCAATTGTGGAAGATATAAACAAGCCAGTAAAATCAAAGGCTGGCTACTCATGTCAATATCATCATACCACTGTGTTATCCCCACCTCCACCCCAATTTTATTCATCAAATCCAGAAAATCCAGCCAATCTCCAAATTACCTCTAAATTTCTTTGGAGTGATTCCAAAGCAGCTGATTGAATGAGAGGCCTCAAACTGATCTGATCCGATGATTTAATTCAAAGGATTGATTTGAATGCATTTCCTTTGAACTGAAACACATACCATCCTCTTGAACAGTTTCAGGATCACATAGGAATGCATGCCTTGTTCCTTCAGAGCACTTTTCTTCTCACTAGATGGCAATATATACCAACAATGATACAAGCTTTCTTGCCAGTGGCTTAACTGACCCCTCTTGGCTGTGATCAGGTTCTGACAAGGCTGGAAAAATCAATCAATTGGGAGGAGGACTGTTGATAAATTCCATTAACTATTTAAATCTGCAAACGCTTTCCCTTATCCCCAAATCCAAGTTCTGAAGAGCTTACGTCTTGGCTTAGGCACTCTATTCACTGAACTCTCTCATTCTTTGGCTTTCTTGGAAGATTGCCTCATTGAAATAAAAATCTCTGTTTTGATCTGTCCAGGGGAAAATAAATAATGTACTTAGTGAATATCTGACCCAAGTTATGTTTACTTTACTTTACCCTGCTATCTTGCATATCTGCTCTGGTCAGAACAGAGTTCCACTGAGTTGAGCAATGCTGACTCCTAAATGCATGGTTGCAGAAGTGCGGCCTGAACATGCCATTGCAGAGTTGCTTCAACCTCTCCAGGGCAATTGTAGCCAAGAATGTGGACAATCCTTTTGGTTGAGTGCCTAAAGGAATAGTCTGAACATAGATCATGTGATTCTGACAACAACAGGGTAGACTCCAATGGGGCTGGATAGTTTGTGGATCAACATGATGTGAGAACGCAGCCATCATCCTAATATGCTGTATGAATATGGTTTATTTGCTTGGCTGTTTCTGTGAATCTGGGTTTACCATATTGAGCGAACCTGGCCAATGTGTCCTCTAGCAAGAATTACATATGACAGAAGGCTCAATTGTAGCAACCTGCATTTTTTTTATTTCATTCAAATTTTATTCCATTCCTTCTCCCCGATGGTATGCTTCCTCAAAGATCAGAGTAGCCAAATAAACAGCCCTCATATATTGGTGCCCCAGACTTAATCTATTCCATGCTTTCCCCCACTTTTTTTCCCAAGTGTCACATATGTACTCACCTTTCTACTCAGCTTCTAGTCTGACTCCCATTTATTTAAAAAAACCACATGCATCTCTCTTACTCCTCTTTCTCTTTCCCCCTTTTCTTATATTAATGTCAAAGCATTTTGCTCCTGCTGTTGTAATGGGCTCAATTCTGATGTGCAAGTCCCTTACACATTTTGGACACTGGATACAATCCAGGGAGAAATTATTCCCTTTAGTTTTGCAATCTTTACTTCCATTTCAGGGAGGGCCACTTTAGCAGCAACTGGAGGACCAGATTACCCATCCCTGTCCTAGGGGCTGGTTTAGCTACCATCAGTTCTGTTTGTTCCCATTTCTGTCATTCTTAGTGTCTAGCACTTACTGCTTGAAGTGGCAACCTTGCCACATGGTAGGGTTTCCACAGCCCATTCTCCCCATTCTTCGGCTGAGTTGTTTTTTTTTTCCAGCTGTGATCACACTCACATCTCACAGAGATGTAGGACTCCACAAAGAACTATATTCTCACAGAGGAACCTAACTTCGTGCAGAGCGGGGAAAGGATGAGAGGCAACTCTCTAGGGTTTGTTGCGGCTGTTCTTCTCCCCTACCTCCCCCCCCCCCCAAACTCCTTGGGGCTGTAGCCTGAGTCACCCTGTTGCCTCAGGGTATGAGTCACTGGCTCAGCTCTGAAATTGTTGACCCAGATTTTAAGTTCCCAGCAAATATTTACAGCTGTAGCTGGAGTAACATCCCTCAGCCCCCGGGCTGGAACTGGCCCAGCCTTCCTGCTGGCCTGGACTTTATGGCTGCTTTTCTGTGCAAAAGCTGAGTGGGGCCTCTGTCTGGGAAGGAACGCTACTCTGTCAAGCAGACTCCATTTGAAAACAGGCTGCCATGATGTTTTGATCGGATGAGATATCACAAAAATGGAGCGTCTTGCCTCAAATTGTCCAACCCAGAGTGGCAAGGGTGAAGTCTTTAGAGAATCTAGCTTTGTTGTATCCAGCAAATATACCCAGCAAAACAGAGAAATGACTGGTATAGGCCACAGCTATCCATCTGGGGACCTTCTCTCCGATCTGAGGAAAGGTCATTCATCAGTGGTCCTGCTTTGCAAGAGGAACGTTGGACCAGATGCTTGTCCTTCAGGTTTTGATCTTGGGCCTTGATCTTGGGCCTTGATCTTGGGCCTCAAACCTGTAAATATTAAGCTGGAAAAGCTTGACATGCCTTAGGAATCAGGGATGATAAAAAAGTAAATGTCTGTATTATAGGGCAGCTGCTTAATCACACAGGAACAGAGTCACTGAATCTATCATCTCTCTCTCTATTACAAGAACTCCAGTAGTGACATCTTCTAGAGTAGTCCAACTATTGTGCCAATGTAACCGTAATGAGGATAGGCTTCATATCCCTTCAAACCATGACTGGATAGTGCTAGAAGACACTATAAGCCACTCATGGGGAAATTAGTAGACCTCTGTGTATGTATTTGTGCTTCTGTCCAACTGTGTGATCTTATTGCCATGGGTCTTTCTTGCTTTAGTGGTTCATGGTCATAAATTTCATCTCATGTGGTTCTTAATTCTGAAGCACATAAGAGTTTTGTTGTGTCTTGGGATACGTTAACAAGAAGCTTGTGCTGGGGAAATCCCCAAGACTGGATGAACACTCAAAGTTTGAAGGACATTCAGCCTTAGGAATTGAAAGACATTCAACCTTAGGAATAAAGCTGGAGATGCTCTAGGTCATAGCGCCAGTGTCCTATGACACCAGTATGCTTTCAAATAGTGGTATCAGAAGTGTTGATTGATGGAAGCAACAAAGCACTAAGGGGTAAAAGGATTTGGTCAGTTGAGAGATTGGTAGAGATAATGGAGGAAAGTCTGGGTGATCTCTGAATCAGTTTCTGAAGCTCAGCATGGCTGAATGGTGTCTGGTGCTTCAGCCTTGTCTTCCTTTGCTCACATTCTGACAGATGTTCCATCCTGAGGAAACAGAGGCAAGCAGAGGAAGAGAAAAGAGCTGCATTGCATAGCTTTCATTCCCGTGCTTTCTTAAGTCCTGTGTCCCAACACGCCTGGATTCCCAGGGGCCTTTCTCGGTCTGCAAGGCTGAATATTAATTAACGTTCCACTCTACTGCTACTGAATCCAAGCCTTGAGGGAGCCCTTCAGAAAAGCACACTTATTCCCTGCCCATCTTCAAAACTTTGGTGTGCATATCCTTGAGTACTGCAGGCACAATAAAAATATCAGTGCTGCTGCTGTGATGGCCTTGCAGCTATAGCTGTCACCCTCTGCAGTCTGCGAGATCTCCATTAATACATAGCTTGAAGCTGAAATCTGTGCTCATGAGTACAGTTTGGTGTCCTATGTCTGATCTGGAACTTATTCATTACTGTCCAGCTGTCCTGGGGTATCTGGGAAGCATTTACACCACATTAATCTCACAGAGCAGAGGAAGTGCCTTAGGCCAAGTTAGGCCATTGGAACATCTAGGTCAGGGTTGTCTGCACTAAATTGCAGTGGCTTTCTAAACAGAGGTAGATGCCACAAACGGAGACTTCTGCATGTAAAACACAAACTCCCCATTGTGGGAAGACTATTGGGAGAGAGAGGGCATGCACGCATCTTCAGAGAGAAAAAGAGACTCTGAATATATCATGGAAGCTCTGGATTGGTCAACACTCTGAAAAATGTTATCCGATGGCAGGTATGAAAAATCTGTAGCCTGCCAGATCTTGCTGAAATATCATTGGCGGTCCCTTCAATTAGGAGGGATGCTGTGAAAGGGGGGTTCAAGGGACTGTTGGGGTATGGTTATGTGCGAGTTGGAAGGGATAGAGAGAGGGACAAAGGAATAAAGGAAGGAAGAGAAATGAATTTGAAAAGTCAAGCACAGATTTAAACATGAGGTAGGTTTTTCAGGAATTTGGGGGCATATCCCAGAATCTGGTTTTGAAGCCATGGCATCCAGGCATGAGATATTTTAGTAATGGGGTAAATGTATTGAATATGACAAAATGAGAAGAGAAAAAAGTAGGGGACGAAGAGGAGGAAGGAGAAGGAGAATCCTTCACACCCACCCACAACTGAATCTGGATTCTGGGGATGATGGATGGCAGAACTCCAAGGCCTTGGAGCAGCCTTAAGGCCTTCTTTCACCGATGAGGTGTTCTCGAACACCGGAAAGGCCCGAACGGAGAAGCGAGACTTGCAACGGGCCACGACGACCTCACCGAGGGCGTACTCTGTCGAGCGGAGCGGAGCGTCCGTTCTGCTGCCAGAGTCGCCTCGTGGGAACGAAGTCGGCTCAGCGGGGCTGCAGCAGCCTGACCCCGGATTGCGTGCGGGGCTATCAGTGGGTGCCCCGGGAAAGGCCGGAACCCAGGCCTTTCCCGGGGCCCGCGTCTGCCTCGCCACAAGCTCGCCCCAGCCCAGGCAGTGGGTCTGCAGGGCTGGCTCCCGTGCCGGGAAGCCCCTTCGCCGCCCGCCCGGGGCTGCCTTCGCGGCTTGCCTGAGCGTGCGAGCGGGGGAGGGGGGAGGAGTAGGGCGGGGCCAGGCGGCTCTCTCGGCTCGGCGGTGGCTGCGAGCCCCCCTGGTAGAGAGGGAGAGAGCGCGCGCGAGGCAGAGCCCAGGCGCCGATTGAGGATGGCGGCGAGCCCCGCGGGACGCCGGGGCCACCTGATCTGCTTCCTGGCCCTCCTGTTGCGAGAACTTCCCCGGGCGAGGGCAGGTAACGCCGGCTGGGCTCCGGAGAGGGGGCAGTTCGGGGAGGGTCTGCTCTGGGACGGGGGCGACCGTCAAGCGCCCTCCAGACAGCGCCTAACACAGAGGGCGGAGGCTTAGCGGACTAAACAAACAAACAGCGATGGTCCTTTGGGCAGCCCAGATGTTTTGGGGGGTAGGGAATGGGGAGGGGCGGCTGCTGCTTAGAAGCGCTTCTCAAGCCCGGCGATTGACCTCCCTTGGTATTTGACCGCTCCCCGCCCGGCCATCACCTGTTCCACAGGTAGAGCGCAAAGAGCTCAACAGGCTGAGCGACAGAATAAAACCGAACCTAACCAAGGTTAACCCTAACTCAGCCCAGCACGCAGGGCGAATGTATCGGCAAAGAGAGACGGTGTCGGAAGGAAGGAACTTAAAGCTTTTCTTCATGAACCCGGTGGAAGCGATGGAGTACCAGGTTCTTGGCATTCATCTCACAAGTTAATTGGGAACCAAGAAGTAGCTGCTTCTTTCAGGGGATGTTTAACCCGCTCACGTCTTGTTTAGGACAAAGAAGGAGGCACCACCTGCTTTAGAAGCCCCCCCCCCCCCACTTATGCGCACCTTTGGGAGGCTTCTTTTACCCCTGCCTTCAAAGAAAGCTCCATCACTTGGTGATAACGGTGATAAAAATAACAATACAGGATTACAGTACAAATAAAATCTTTTAAAGTCAGTTAGAGATCTTGTTTATTAAAATAGCGTAATCGATTTTTAAACAATTAAAGCTACTGGGGTAATAAAATATATTATTTTTGACACCCATGCTTGTCAAAGCAGCTAGGGAGTACACTGACTTACACTTTTAACTTCCCCCCACAACTTTTAAGATGATGTCTTCCCCTACAGGGAAATGGGTGTAAGGAACACCTAAAAACAAAGAAAATATACTTCTTGTTTCAGTGATATTTTTTATTCATTTTTAAAGTGATGTAGCAGATCAATTAACTGATACGATTAATAGGTTACAATTTAAACAATATGCAGTCTTAATATTACAGTACCTCAATTTGCCAATGTCTGCTTCATAGGATCACATGTTGAAAACCTGTTATTATATGTTACTCAACCTGTGATGGATTTAAACTAGCTTCATACCCTTAACAGCGAATCGAAGAAATGGCAGTAGTGTTGATGGATTAATCATAAATAAAAGGTTGTCACCTTGTGTGTGCGTGTGTTTGTGATGGGGGCAGCTTGTAATTCTTGGCCTGTACCGAAGGCCACCAATGAGACCTGTCCCCATGTTGTTTTTGTCCTGTTTCTGTCCATCATGTCATCTTCTAAAATATTCTGTTCATTACCTTCCCACAGCCAATTGTCACAGAGTGTTTTGATGCCACTGATCTCATT
Organism: Liasis olivaceus; assembly: GCA_030867105.1. NCBI lineage: Eukaryota > Metazoa > Chordata > Lepidosauria > Squamata > Pythonidae > Liasis > Liasis olivaceus. Next base: position 140,030,081 of record CM061348.1, read on the forward strand.
GGGCTGCCTTAAGAACTTTCTCCCTTCCCAGGGCTTTTGTTTTTCAGCAAACCTAGGGTTCCCCCAAGCTTAGAGATACATTTCCCTTTTTATTGGCAGTATAAAAGAATCTATGCTTGGAGAATAAATTCGCAATTAGGAAATCATTTTGCAGATCCTGGTTTTTAAAAGGCAGTCTCAGATTAAAATTTCTCTAAAACCATTTCCCAGAAGAAGGCAATTTTAGATAAAACCATTTCAGAAAAAAAATGTGTGAATTAACAATAAGATATTTACCCAGAAGCAGAAACATCTTGGATAAAGTGTTAGATATTTCAGGCGCATATCATGTCCCAGAAATTTAAAGAATGCTTCAATAAGGAGCTTTTACAGTATGGTATCACTTCCCCAGGCCATACTTCAAATCTGCCTTCAGGAAGACTGCTGTGAGCTATAGGCCTGAAGGCTGCTTTACATTATATTGTTTCTGAACTATTGGCTCTTACACTGTTATTTGTGGCACTTTAAAACATACTTTAAAAATTGCTGTTTGTGCAGAAATATGCCCTGGAGAACTTTAAACAGGTATCTTGTACAATTTTACTTGAGAGAACAGTGTTCCAAAACTTTCAATTCTCCAAACAAAGACTTATAATTGACCTCTGTAACTTAAGAGGGTTCTGGTCTTAGAAATCCAAGAATCTTGGAAAAAAGGCATGGTTGGCTGGCTGACTTGCCAATTAACCATGCCCTTTTCCCAAGATTCTTCATTCATCTAGTTTTCTCTTCCCCCAGTGAAATTAAAATCGCCTTCCAATGAAGCTCAAATCCCACTGACTTCATGGACTCATCTTTGTTGTTTACTTGGCAACAGTATGGAAGTGGTTTGCCATAGTTGTCTTCTGGTTTCGTTTGTTACCTCCTAGTCTGGCCGATAGCCCTGAAATTCCCAGGTGACCCCCCATCCAAATACTAACCAGGGCTGACCCTATTTAGCTTCCAAGATCAGAAAGTTTGGCTAGGTACTGTCTCCTGATCCTGTACTTCCACAGCCACTGAGCATGCTCAGTTCTTAAATAGCTTGTTAAGAGCTCCCCCAAATCTTCTGTTTCATTGCTTTTGGGGGTGTTCTCTTGGCTGTGTAAGGATCTACACTTAGAGAGCTGAACTGGGTGAATTCCCATATGAAACTCTATTCTAGAAGAGCAACTGTATGTGTCTATTGCACAAATCAACATTGTTTGATATACCTTAAAGAGTAACACATTTATTGCAGGATACCTTTTGTGGACTACAGCCCACTTCAACTGGAATTTGCCATGCCATCACTCTAGTGCTTAATTCTCTTCTTCCTCTTGTCTCCCTTTTTGGACCATCTTATTCTCTATGAGGCCTTCCTCTAGATATCACTGCCATTACAAGTGAGGCAGGTAGCTGCTAGCAGCAGGCTCTTCCTGGTCAGGAGGCAGGGCTGTGCACCTTGATGTGGCCCTTCAAGCTTCAAGTCCTCAGTGAGTCCAGAGCAGCATTTCCACCTCCCTGGGGTTTTGTTCCAGTGCGGCTTCTCTGCCAGTCATTCATCTCAACCACTCAGGCATATTTTCTGGATGGGAAATGATTATGGATGGGAACTGAGCTGCCAGTCTTCAGTCCTTAATGAGTTGCTGGGTTAAATCCCCCTTGAGGAAATCTGAGACAGGGACTCTTTGCAGTGAATCAGAAGCCAATAGTGGTTGAGCTCCTGTGCAGAAGTGTTGCTGCTAGTTGAGTAAGAAACTCCAAGGAGGCAAGAGGGATGACGGATGACAGCAGCAGCGAGCTGGGATCCAGTTTGAGGCGGGAGGGGTTGCTCCATTATGCTGAGGCGGCTCTGCTGAAGCTGATATTAGATCTGATGGAATGCCCCCCCCCCCGCCCCCCAGGCTTGGGCTACTCTTCCCTGGAAGCATTAGCTTAAATCTGCATTGTTTACACAGGCATCTGAAGAGCAGCCACAAGGGAATTGTTGTCCTGCCTTCTTATTTTAAATCTGCTGCTTAATTCTGCTGTAGCTCTATTCTTCTGTATATTTATTTTAGTTCAGTGTTGTTTTTTCCCCACTTAAATGTGGTCTCTGCTTTTTTCTTTCTGAGTTGTGTTTTTCTTCATTCCCACATCAGCTGCTGTGTTTTGGAGAAGCAGGGAGGAAACATGGTTTCAGTGAAATGTAGTAAATCGGTAACAGGAATAAACTCAAACAAACCTCACATTCCTCTCTTAGATCTAACTTCCGGGGGCTGATGAGAAGGCTTGCACAGAAGGGGAGGTAGAGAAGCTGTATTTCTTATAGCTGCCCATGAAACTATGGTGAATAACCCTAGCTGAGCACCACAGCGAGGTACTTCCAAGCCCACACTCCGTCTTACTCAGATACATACCTGAATGGAACCATTTAAAAATGTATAGATGTATGTGTGTGTATTCTTCAATTTCAACTTCAGTGTAGTGATATCAACGGCATCTTTTTCCTCTTAAACAGTATCTAGAGTATCAGATAAGACTGAAAAAAAACCCCCACTGTATTGTTTCAATGGCCTTCAAGAACGAATGCCTCCTGGCATTAGTGCTTCTTCCCATCATGTTACTTAAGAACTGTCTCTTATGCCGTTTCTTATTTTTCAGACATTTTGCCAGGGTGGCTTATGTTAGCAGCTCAAAAGCATCAAAGATAATACACTAGAGCAGGGGTAGATAATCTGGTGGCTTCTGGGTATTTGGCCAGAGCAACCATGATCCCTGACCAAGCCTGGACTCTTTTGGACATTCAGACTCTTCCTTAAAGCCTTCATCTGGGGACCACAAATGTGCAAATCAAACAAATGTGCGTGTATTAACCTCTTCTTCCCATTGCTTGTTCGGCTCTTCCAAAGTTTAATTCTTTTTCATTGTCTACCCTCTGTGCACGCACCCATTCGCAATGGGATGTTCCTGGCAGGAGTGCTTTTCCAGGGAAGCTAAAACACATCATCAACAACAAAAACAGTTGGATTGAAAACAAATGAAATATGGAGAGCTGCTAACTCAGACTCCCTGGTCTCTGTCGTTCTCTAATTTATTGCTTCCCCTTTCTCTCAGGATTCAAAAGGATTGTACCTTGCTAGCTGTTCCTTTCTTTAATCCACAATTACCTAATCCTGGATCAGGTGCAAAACAATGTCTGAAGAAGAGAACATAGGATTAAGGGACAAACTGCCTCTGAGCATGTATTCAGCCCAGGAATTGTTTTTCAGCTCTGGAGCTGAAAATCAAACGCTACTGTAATCCTTACAGACTCATTTATATCCAACTTCTGTTTTCTGCCTCACATATCCTGATGAAAAATTCTGGAGAACTTTAAAGCTTAAACTCTCCTTAATATGGTTTATATATAAAAACCCCTATGCACATATACGAGGAATATATTCCTTATAGAAAAGGAAATACATGTATTTTCCTTGTGGATCAGTGTATGTTTGTTTTACATGTACTGATTCTGTTTTGTGTTGAGCATTTTGATTTCAGCAACTGGATTTAGATGGGAGAGGCAAGGTTCTCTGTCGTTGCTGTTGTTCAGACCAACTGACTTATTGCAAATCAGAGATTTTGTAGCAGATCAGCCTCTTTTGACTCTTCATCCCTGCTTTAATCCACAAGATTCTCTTCTTTCACTTGTTGAAAATGGGGATCTCAGCTTCTAATAAGTGTCTGAGTTGGAAGAGGGAGTGGGAGATGAAGAACGACTACTGCATATGATGTCATGAAATTTTCGGATGGCTTGGTCCTAGATCAGAATGGGACAGTCCCTCACACACTGTTCTCTTTACATTTAACCCAAAGCTAAGAGTTTCAGTAGAACAGAGGCCCCAAATGCAGAAGCCCAAGGCAGTTCTTCAGCTTTGTTCCAGGTTGCCAGAGACTTGTTTGAGCATGATTGGGAGAAAAACAAGGGGCCTTTCAGGCAGATGAGCTCAGTGTCTGCACCTGATATGCCACAGGGAAAAGAGATGACAGCTACCAGGAGATGTGCTCTATGTACATACACGCAGGAACAAACCGAAGGGCATCAAATAATGGTCAAGTTCAGAGTTCCACATCTTCATGTGCTCCTCCATTCTCTTTCTGAGGAATGTCTCTCACTGTCATTATTAACTGGGCTAACTGAGTAAAATGTGGTTAAAATGCTCATGGGCTTATGTTCTGTGTGAGCATAATAACCTTCATCGACTTAGTATCTGGCTGGGCTTCAAGTCCCATCATTCCTAGCCAATATGATATATAGGGGGGAAAAAGGCCAACAAATACAGGGGTTATCAAGTTAAAGAAAAATAAAAACACTATGCAGTAAATCCCCAGTTCTCTGGACTTCTATTCTGCAGATCTCAGGTGCAACAGACAAAATTTTATTTGAGACTTCATTCCAAAGCAAGGGACAAAGTCTAGTATTTCAAACAATCAGACCATTGACATGACTTATGTGATTTGCATCATTATGTAATTGATGTTTTTATGTCCTTTGTATCCATTGATTTGAATAATATAAAAACATAATTTATGTAAATTTGGATTTAATGACTATCCCCTAAATGGTCTGTTAGATGCCAGTTGTACTGTATATGGAGTTCTAGGGGAATGACTCTCCGTGTTCAGATGCCACAATCCACCTGTTCAGACAGCAGTGCAGGGATGATTCACTCTGGTGAACTAGGACACCTCTGCCACAGGGTTGGGATGGGAGAAACAGAAGATCTGTTGTCTTAGATAACTTCAAAGGTAGTTGAAAACCCTCACCTATCACCAACAGGCTATCTTTTTAATTACACATTCCACTTTTGGGGAAGTGACCATTATACTAAACACAGAAATCTGGGAACAATCAAAACCTTTCAGTTCTATGTATATGTTTGTGTGTATGTTCGCTATTTTACATTTTGTTGCCCTACTGTTGCAGTGAGACTTTGTACGGCCATCTGTTCAAATCAGGTTTCATATTCCCACCCACACCCCTTGTTTTACTGTGATCTATTTGTGGAAAAACAATCTGTCAATATGGTGAGCTCATCAGTTCAGAATGAATTAGGTGATACGATCTCTGATTTAAGGTTTACAGAATGCAGTGTCTGTTCTCTCCAACATAAAAATGCAGATTGGTTAAGCTGCCTATTTTTTGGAAGATGCATGATAATGTGGTAACTCCCTGTTTGGTTCATTGTGAGCATTTGGCTGTTGGTTCTCCATAACTGTATCTTTATGAAAGCAATAAAAAAAGGTATTATTGTTCTTGCAACTCATGAGTTATTAATACTGTACTCTGAACCAAAGAACCTGTTATCCACAAATGCCTCTAAGAAGAACTAATTCTTCATAGGATTGCTGCTAGTCCGCATGGATTAGCAGGATTTCTGGAGAGGGGGAAAGGAGTTGTTATGTCTCCTTAATATTTATTTTATAGAAGGTTTTTAATGTTCTGTCATGTGCACCAGAGCTGGTAACACATGGAATATGAAGCACCATCAGTCCCATTTTTGCAACCTCTGGATCTCCCAAGACTACGCTATTGACACTTGGTATCAAATCATATTGAACAATGTCAATATAATTTCCCACTGATTTCCAATGGGTATTAAAGGAAAATAGGTGTATTAACTCAGTAAAACTTTAAAATCCCATCCAAAAACCCTGAAGGGGAGGGTTAAAATGCCCCCCAAGTCCCTTTCCTTCTCCGCTAGTGACTTCATAACATCAGTGCTCCACCCACTGCAGTTCTTGGCAGCCAATTAAAAAAAAAAATGCAACTCCTGATTGCAAAAAAGATGGCCTGCCTTTGACTTCAAGGATAGTGTGCAACATATTAAAACAATAAAATAGCATTGACAGCAATTACAAATCAAAAGGCAATAAAACGGTATTTAACAGTGAAAACAATGAAGGGGAAAGGGTTTGCCAAAAGTAATTTTCTAAAAAGCCTGGGAAAATTAAAAATACACCCACCCACCAAAGATTTGCTTTAGAAAGATTTGCCCAGACGAGCACAATACGGTAGAGCTGTACTTTTTTAATGATTTGAGTAGACAGGTTTTTTCTTCTTTTTAGTAGGGGAGGGCACTGTTCTTTCTTTTTAAAAAGATTTTCAAAAGCTGGTGACGTTTGATAGTGACCCAATGATATCATTGAAGTCCATGAGGTTAAAATTTTCAGCCTGTGCAGTTTTTAGGGAGTTAGGTTTTGTTTTTATTGTGGGTTTTTGTTTTTGTTGGTTTTTACAGAAAAACACACTTTGTTGTGCAATCTCTCTCTCTCTCTCTCTCTCTCTCTGTGTGTGTGTGTGTGAGAGAGAGAGAGAGAGAGAGAGAGAGATTATTCTATCAAGCATTAGCATTCTGGCAACACGACCCTGAAAAGCTCTCAGAAGCTGTAAGAAGGAGCTGGGAGCCCAGGAAACTCATTCTAGGGATTTTCTGCTTTAGAAGATGTCACTTCTGTGGCACAATAAAGTTGATGGAACCAGTTGGCTGTATCAGTTGTGGAAAGTTGAAATGAATGTGCAAAGTGGCCACTCAGTGAGGTGCTTTATGCCCTGAGAGCTGTTTTACTCCTTGCAGCTTCAATGTGAATTCAGTTTATCTCATCAAGGTGCTTCATGTTGCTTTAGAGTTGCATCGGGCAGTTCCATTGCAAACAGAGCATCAGAAGAGGCTCCTGCTAACTTACTGAATGTGGACAGGATCCTCTTCTGGCACTTCCAGTGAGATGACTGAAGCATTGGAAAAGGTTCCTGTGCATGCACAGGCAGGGACCGAAGCCTCTTCTGACTCATGGACTTGCTGGTGGAAGCAGTTGGATGAGGCAAAATGAAAACATCCAATCCCTTTGCATTTAAAAGCTAGGGAGAAGAGGAGACTTTTGCATAGGCCTATTATATAATAGACAATGTTTCTGGTATGTGATATCGCGGAGTAATGATATGTAATGTTATCTAATAAGAATGTATTCTGGAGGCTCTCCAGTTGTGTTGGAAAGCACTAGCAGAGATCTGCATAATGATAGGGGAAGAAGCTAGGGGGCTGTTGCTCCGATTCATTCATCTATATACAGCACAGATTCGCCTGAAAAAAGAAATGTTGTTGCACTTCAACTCTGAGATCATTGTGACTCATGGAAAAAAATAATCTGGAAGCCTTCAAATGTGTATAAAAGGAATTTGATGTAGAATTTAACATCTTGAATATGTTTGTTTTCAATTAAATAAAGCCAATTTCTAGCTGTTTTGATTGCAAAGAAAAGCTTGCAAATACTGTGTGTTTAGGAACTGCAGTTCCTAAAGGCCCCAAAACTGGAGAAGAGCTAGAGAGAGAATGGGAAGGGCTTCTGGTGAGATTGATTGCCTGACTGTGCCATCAAGTCATTTTTGATTCCTAGCGAATGAATGAATATATGTATGTGTGTGTGTGTGTGTGTGTGTGTGTTCCATCTCCTCTCTGGAGAGAACTAATGGGGAAGAGGCTCGAGCTGTGAACTGGGAAGTCAAAGTTCAGTTCATTTCTGGGCATGGAGGTGGTTTCTTTGCCATAGGCAAACTACTTTCCTTCAGTCTTTCTTGCCACATCTGTCAATGGGAATAGTAACAGAGATCTTATGCATGCAAGATCTTATGAAACAATAAGGATTTATATCCCACCTTTCCTCTCGGGAGCTCAAGGGGCTGCACTTGACTAACCCTGCTTCTCCTTTTAATGTCACAAGAACCCTGTCAAAGAAGTTAGGCTAAGGAGTAATACCTGGCCCAAGGCCAAGGTTAATTGTCCTGCGAGGGAATTTAAAGCTTGGTTTCCCCAGTCCTAGTGCAACCGTGTTATGCCACAGTAGCTACCATTTTTGTTTCTGCCAGGAGGAAAGAAGTGCTTTGGCCTTTCAGCATGGCATGATTGACTTCTATGGGAGGATGTGTATTTCACATTAACAAACCTCTTGTAAATCTGGAGCACCTGTCAGATTTTAACAACTGCAGAAAATTAACTTCTCTCCAAACTCTTTAAGATCTTTCAGGCCTTAGCGCTGGGGGACATCTCTGAAATACCAGCTGAAATTTGACCTGAGCGGGTGTTTTCATTTTTGTTTTGTTGAAGGGGCAAATTATCAAGTAGTTACTCAGTTACTTTAACATTTCCTTTACTACCCCTCCTATTAGTACTGTTTTCCTGGCTCCTCTGCTTCTGCAGCATGCCAGCTGTTTCCTCTTCTCCTCCTATATTTGTTTCCATTCTTACCAACATTTCAGCCATTTTTGGGAAGAGAAGAAATGTACATAGGGAAAAATGTAAGGCAGTACTTTGCATCATTGACTCCTTTTTCTCTTCCCCTTCCCCCTCTTCCTCCTTCTCCTCTAAAAATACCAAAATATATTTCTGTGTTTGTTTTGGTTCATTGTATACAAAGCTGTGGTCAAGAACAAGGGTTGGGCAAGCGGCTTGGAATCAAGAATTTACACAGCTGCCTGCCTTCTGTTATATGGCCTAATTCTGGAATCGTTAATACTAATAAACATGCCTTCAGCTGCAGCTTTCTCTGAATGTGGAGCGATCAGGACATCAGGCCACATGTTGGATCTGCATTTTCACTCCACTTGGGATAACAAGGCAGGTATGTCCTGGTAAGGCAGGGCTGTAAATTTGACACGGCAATGCTTGCCAGTACTGCGTGGATACATCCAAACTGGTACTCAGCTTCTAAGCAACATTATCTCTGCCCTAAACTGGGAAACTGATTACCTGTGCACAATGTTTGAGCTGAGGGCTACACTCAGCATTCGATAACATACCAGTTATGAACTCCAGGTCCAGGTTAGCAGGTCCAGACAAAATGTAATGTAATTTAATATAAAGCTTAAATATATTTAAAACAAATTAATTAAAACTTTAATATAATTGCTGTATATTTAATAATTTCTTGCTTTAGTCATCTTAAAAAACACAATTTGTTGATAACTTTTATGGGACTGTGGAGGCCACAGCTAGACTGAGGGAAGGTTAAAATGTAACTGGGGTTTCGTGCCCTTCTGTGTAACAGCAACTCTTTAAAATTTTGGACAGGTATCTTTTTCACCCATACCAGGAAATTCAGGGCACTGAACTTGGAACATCTAGCCCATAAGGTATATGCTGTGTTCTATTTTTCTCCAATTATCCACCACTTGAAATTAAGTCATGAGGTGATCTGATTATTAGAGCTCTGGGGGAAAAACACATTTCTTAGTTCCAGGATATGGTGAAATATTTTGTATTTGAAAAATGCTAATGTGACTTCCCTACTTTATCACCCTGAAATACCTGCCTACGTTGTTCTTCCAAGCATCTGCGGAGGACAAATCAGCTTTCTGAGTGTTCCACCTGCTCCAGATTTAATAACGATTCCCGAGGGCAGTTCTGCATGTGGTTCAGCACCATGGACAGGTCATCTGGGAGGTCACCTGTGCTCAGGGACCACAATTCAGTGCCGTAGAACAAAAGGTGGTGCTTTCAGTTTTGACATCATTGGCTCAGGGGTTACCCTGGAATTTCTCTCTTACAGCTGGGAATGGAAAATCCAGATTTTGGCAGGTGGTGTCGAGTCAAGGGTGATATACATCCAGCTGTGAACATCTGGCAGGCAAGAGGTCTGGCTGGAGCTCTATGGCCCATGCATCCGGTGGAGGAAAGCTTGGCTGCGTTTTCCTGCTTCCTTTTCAACAAAGCAGTTGCTTCCCTTGGCTGGCAGTTAGTATCCTAACAGTCCCTGAGGTAAAGCAGTGGTATTCCTTGCCTGGGCCAGGGACAGTCCCTAGACTCTTTTTGCAATGCTGAAAAACATCTATATGCTGAACATTAATTTTATCAGCCAAACTTGGTTTAGGTGCCTGCAGGCTCTGTTCTGTCATTCTGTTTGGATTTTGCTTCTTGGTATGGATGGTGGGGGACGGGGAAAGAATGAGAGCAGAATTCCTGGGAGAGGAATCAGGAGAGGTGATTTGTGGCTTGATGCAGCTTCCGTTCACCTACCTGGTTTGACAGTCAACTGGCTCCTTTCATTTTGGACCCCAAGCAGAAACCAGCTATTTTGTATAAATAGGAAACAAGAGGAGACTTGCATATTGCATATTTTTAAAGGCTTGATAAAATAAAGTACTAATAGCTCCCATTGTGAAAATGGTCAAAAGCAGAGCTGGAATACTCAAAGTGGTTACTATAAAATCCGTCTCTCTCTGTCCCTCTCCTTCCCCTTTTGTCCAGGTACATTAAGGAGTCAACATCTGTACCTAGATGCCTCCTCCTATCTTCTGACTTCTCTGCATAGTTGGGATCTATTCCACTGCAGAGTTGGCATGTTGGGAACTTAAGCTTAGATTCTGTTACTTTCATTCAAGCTTAGTTTTTACTGAGATCTGGCAGTGTATGCCAGGCTGCACCACTTCATGTGATTTTATGCCTCTTCATTTTAATAAAGCCCCCCCCCAAAATAATTTTTGAGTGTTAAAGAGAAAGCTATGCAACAATGATCCTCCTCCTTGGCTTTTCACAGAAGAAGCTTAAATTACTTCTGACCATATATAGGATAAAGTAGCACAGCCCAGGGGAAAACAGGTTTACCAATTCAGTGAGAAGGAGGCTCTCGTCTTGTAGCTTGATCTTCATTACTGCTTTTGTTTTGCCCTCCATTCTTGGTACCAGCACATTCAGTCCCAAGGATGAGACCCTGCCTTTATGGGGTGGGGCCTGGGACTGGCTCAACCTGGGTCAGAACAGGTCAAGTCTGGAACCTAAAAGTGGCCAGAGACCACCCACAGTGCATTTTTTTCCAATTTTTTCATTTATGGTGCAGCATTTCCTGTTCTATTCCCAAGATATAGCTTTGTGAATAAACCTCTCCTGCCCCTTTCCCTAGCTTTGCTTCTGCCATTCCGTTTGGACCTATATGCTGTTAGCTTAGCCTAGCCCTTTCTGCTTCCTCCATCATTTAACCAACATCAAGGTCAAACTACAGATGGTGCCAAGAGATCTGTGATCAGATCTTACAATAGAGATAAGATCTTTTTTCTCCCCTTAGCATAACACTGAGTACATGGAGAGGAAATAGTGTCTATGCTTTCCCTCCCATATGCACATCCCTTTCCTGATTAAGTTCTGTTCCCCCTCTCCAGTTTGCCCTACAGAAGAGATATGACAGGCATTGAGATCTTATTTTCCTTTTTCTGGTCTCTCTAATAGCAGCCTTGTGGAACAAATGTGATCAAGGAAATGACAAGGTATTTGTGTGTGTGAGTGCAATTAAATCACCTTTCTCCTCTGCCATGGTCCTGATCTAAATTTTCCATTTTCCGATGGCCATTTTTCAGCTTTTTTCTCCCCTCATTTAAAGTGTCTGGAGATTTAATAATCTCCTGTGATACACAAATCCAAATGAAATCTTCACTGGGCAGCAGGTAAAATTCCTTTCCATTTCATCTTCTACCAGTCAAGAATTTCATGTTGCATCTAATGGGCTACTTTCTTGTTTTCCCTCCCTTCTGAGGAATTTCTGTGTGAAGAACTTTTTGTACTTCTGCAAATCTTAAGATTTGAATGTCCTTCCTTACTGTGTATATATTCTGCTATTCTGAGTAATTCAGGCTTAACACCTTGATGAATTTGTCCTTTGCTGTTCCTTCAGGGAGCTCAGAGTTGCATAGATATGGTTAATTCCTCACAGATGAAAGGTACAGTCTTTGCCCAGGGCAAAGTATGATGCCTGATTTCTTGAATCCATACCAAGAATAACTTCTGGCTCTCTAGCAACATCCCATAATGTTGAGGATATAGTATACTTCTATGTAGAAGAGCACATGCCTTGCATTCAAACACTTTGAATGTATGGCCCCTGACATCTCAATTTAATAGGACCACAAGATACCAAAAATTCCAGAGATCCCAGAAAACTGCTGCCAGTCACGATAGATAATAGTGGGCTCAATGAACAATGATTCTGAGCAAATTTAAGGCAACTCTCTATGTTCCTAATAACCATTTCTATTTTTAGTCATCCAGCAATATTTCCATTTTTCAGTTTCTGTGCATCCTTCTCTCAAGGGCTTTCATATCTTATTTTTTCAACAATCAATTCTGCAAGTCCATTCTTACTGCACATAAAAGTATTTCTTTGTCTTAAACTTTCTGCTGATTAATATTGCATATATAACACTAAAATTTCTTAAAAGTGCTTCACATACATGATCTTCCTGATTGTTAGCCACTATGCCACATCAACCCTCAATATATTATCCCCAATATATACTTACAGAACTTGTTACTACACCACACATAACTCTTGGTTACAACATTGTGGGTCTCTTATTCATTGGAAAGAACTGTAATTTGCTTCAGACCATTGTATGAACTTAGATCTTATTATTACTTAGAATAGATCTTATTCTAATCTTCTAGAGTAATCCTGTACTTTAATTATAAAACACTATGAATGAAACAATATAATTAAAGTCAAAAGGCAAAATCAGAATAAATTCAACTAACAATTAAAAGCTTAGTGAAAGAGATGGGGTTTGACCATTTTCTTAAATGCTGTGAAAGCTGGGGCCAAACACACCTAAGGAGATTGCATTCCATAGACCGAAGGCCACAAAGGAGAAAGACCTATCCTGCATGCTAGATATGTGAGCTTCTGGCAGTGGGGGGGTCTTTAAAAAGGCCTTTCCTGCTATCTAAGTGTGTTGAAGCAGTCAAGATGAGAAGTACCAAAGGTATGAATTGCCATTACTAAGCCAGACCAGTTCAGGTAGGGTCTCCAGGAGATTCAGAAGAACATGTAGTTATGCAATTTCAAAAACTGTAAACATGCATGTATAAGACAGGATCCTAACATGATTCTGAAAAGCATCCAGTGTCAAGAGTAGGTGCAATGGCCAATAACATGTAGGAAAAGAGGAAAGGAAGATGCTCATCCCATTGCTCTTCAGCAAATTTTTGGATACAATACAGAGAGATATTTGTTTGTTTGTTTAATTTGTATAGCCGCCGATCTCAAACCAGTGGCTCTGGGGGGCGAACAATCATAAAAACAATTAAACAGCTAAAACCCAATACAAAAAAGAAATTAAATACAAATAGCAGCCAAGAGATATTATAATCCGTCAGTGTCAACATAACCAGGAAATGGGGCCCTTCACACACTCGGGACCCCAGGCCCAGGCGTATTGCCAGGTCTTGAAGGCCTTCCAAAAGGCCAACAGGGTTGGGGCCATCCTAATTATTTCAGGAGGGAGGATGTTCCAGAGGGCAGGTGCTGCAGCAGAAAAGGCACATCTCCTGGACCTTGCCAGGTGACATTCCTTGGCTAATGGGACCTGGAGGATGCCCATCCTACCAGACCAGATTGGATGGGTACAAACAACTGGGAGAAGACGGTCCCTCAGATAACCTGGTCCTAAGCCGTGAAGGGCTTTAAAGCATCTTACACACACACAGCGCCCCATGTTAGACTGTTAGCTTACTAACCAGTGGATGGGTGGTTGCAGAAGAGCAATAATTACAGCACGTGTCCCCTGTTTGATCAGTCCAGCCTGATTGCAATGGGTTGCAAGTGCTGTGAATGGATATGTCCTTGGGTGGATCTTTACTTCCCTGTAGAGATGTTCAAACTGTGTACGATCTGTATGCAGAACTGCTTGTGTGTATATGTGTGTAACAGTGAGTTGGTCCGGTGTGTGCTGATTGCATCTGCTGGTTTTATACTTGACTTCCATGTACAAGTATCTTGATATGTACACATGAACACACACAGGGTACCAAGTGTGCCATCTGTGCATTGATTAACACATACACAGCTAACTTCCTGATGGAGATGGAAGTTTGAATGGATGGAGGTCAGAGGGAAGGCCACACAGTTGTATGTTTATTTAGTATTCTTTCTGCAACAGAGTCCATGTCAAAGGCTTCCTAATCTCTGCCCTTCAAATACTGACTATTGTTCCAGTTCTCTAAAAGCCTGCTTCCCCAAGCTCTCAATCTATTAGGCTTCACAGCAGGACACAGCAGGACATCTCAGCTCTTCACACATTTAACCCTTATTCTGCAATTGGCTTAACTTGGCGGACAGCGCTCAGACACAACTCTGTAAAAGTAAGCTCTTATTGCAGCAAGAATGAAGCTATAGGCACACAAATGTTTTACCCACTGCAGTGCAGAGACGTTCAACCCTTGATAGAGGTCTGTGCTGCAGAGTTAATATTGAGACTTTTTCCTCCCACATTTCCAAATTAATGGTTTCCAAGTAATTATCTTGGTAGTCTTAGGCAGCTCAGACATACTTGTGTAACTGTCTTCTCTAGCCTGGGAACAGCTGGTTGTTACCTTGCCAGATTCAGCCATTAAAGAACACAGAGAAGTGCACATTTCTGCAATCTTTTTCTCCAAAGATAAGTTGATGTCCATCTGTCTAATATGCAGTAATTACAACAGCACTTTCTTTTTTTCTTTCTGTGTTCTAGAATTAGAGGTGTTTTTTCTTTAAGTTTAGGATTCCAAACATTCTCAAAAAGCATGTGCAGTCTATTCAGGATGAAAACAACCTGGTATTTGTGGTTTCAATTTCCCACTAATCGTCTCTGAACTAGCCTTATTTAAATGGCAGCTTTTTCTGGTATGTTATTTCTTTTATATGTATATTTTTTCCCTCACATGTAATAATTCCTCAGTCTGTCAGTGTGCGCCCGGATGAAAAATGGTGCAGTCTGGACAAAGAGCTCCTACATCTTTAATAGGACATCATCCTCAATCTGAGAAATTAAAAAAAAAAGTGCTTTTAAGATTGAAGATGTTTTTGCCACCAGAATCTATGAACACTTTTCTTTCATGACATGTTGCTTCTGTGAACATATACTCCTGAACAGCTGGAAGACTAACCTATCCTGTTAGATTTGCTCTTCTTTCGTGCCTGATGTGAAATGTGCAGCTCTTGGTCAGATGGAGAATAGATCCTCTTCACCTCTCGGTGCTTGGAATACTGGCACACAACACCTCTCTCTCCATTTATTTTCCCATTAACAGAGTCAAACCACATTAAGGATTAATTTGGCATGCATGAAAGATACAGGCAGAATTCCATGTTGATTCCACTTTGCTGGCTCAAGCAGTGGATTTCTGTGGGAAATTTATCCGCCTAGTCAAATTTTGGTTAGAAACATCAACACTGTCATTCTTTCAATTTTTTCATATGTTTGTTTTGTGTGAACCCTCCCTTGCCCCCAAACTTCCTTCTGCATGTGTGCTTCATACACAGTCCCCCGGGTAATGGTTTCTATACCCTCAAAGCTGAAGAAACAGATGGTTTCGCTCATGCCAGGTTGCCAGGAACAATTGACATATACTGGTCACGTTACCCAAGGAGGCAGCGGCTACAGTAGTACGATTTTTTTGTGCATACCTTCCCTGGCTTCCTCTTCTCCACTGCCTTCGGTGGACCAAATTTAGATAACAGAATCAGAAAGTTAGAAGGGCCATTTAAGCCATCAAACCCAACTCCCTATTTAATACTGGAATCCAAACTGGACACAGCTCTTAAGGTGAGACTTAACCAATCCAGAATGAAAAGGAACAATGATTTCCCATGTTTTAGAAACTATGCTTTTGTCGATGCAGCCTAAAACTAAATTTCCTTTTTTCCAGCCATATCATGCCACAGATTCATAATTCAGTTTACAGTCAACTATTATTCCAAAATTGTTTTCAGAAATACTACTGCCAAGCTACCTACACACTTAATCTCTGTTTCTTAAGTGAACAACTTTGCTTTTGTGTCTATTAAATTTCACTATTTTCAGCCCACTTCTGTTAATAAAGCATGGTCATTTTGATTTTGATTTCTCTTTCTTAGGATATTAGCTATCTCATCTACTGTTGTGATATCTGCAAATTCCTTCTACTTTTTCACCCAAAGCATTAATAAAAGCATTGAAAAGTACAGGGGGCCCAGGGCTGAATCTTATGGCATCTTATCTGATACTTCATCTTAACTGGATGAGTCAACATTGTTGATGAGTATTCTTTGAATAAGATTTTCAAAGCAGTTACTTCAGTATGAGCTCAAAGGCACAATAGCTAGGTAGCTTGCGGATCAAGAAGTCATGGGGTACTTTGTCAAATGCTTGCTGAAATAAAGATATATTTTGTCTTAATGGAGTTATCCAGTAAAATAATGAGTTTAGTCTGGCAAGACGTGTTCTTAACAAATCCGCACAAATTTCTGGTAATTACCACATTGTTTTCAAGGTGTTTTTAGATTTATCTCTGATCAATAAAGAGTTTAAGCTGATCTTGTTTATTTCCCATATTTCGAGTATTTGTGTTTTCACAATGAAAGCCATGAATTTTATGAGCTAATGTTCTTCCTGATTTTTCATTAAGTAGAATGATAGGCTCCATTAAGGAAGCACACACTTCTTTCTACAGTGCAAAAATCTTTATTCAACATCCTTAGTTCAGGGTTTGCATCTCCAGTACTCAAGGATTCAGCTTAAAGCTTCTTGATAAAGCTTGTTGGGGTACAGCAAATACATGTTTCTTCATTGTTACCTCTGTGAATCAGACACATGCTTCCATGTAGAGTTTAGAATTTCAGAATTTTCTAGAGCTTCCAGAATTGTTTGACAGGTTTTCCCATCAATGTGTACTTGTGACTAGGCAGGGCTCTCACCTGTTCGTTTGTGACTGCCACGATGGTAGCATAAATGTAATTAATTAATTAATTAATTGATTAATATAATAGTCCACTTTTTCAGAACTCCATAGAATCATTTATCAGGGCACTTTGTCTTCTAGTCACAAGGCTTTAGCCTTTGGCATTATGTCCTGAAGGGCCTTGTTTTTCAAGTACTAGCATTGCTGGAACAGCTACAGATGTGGTACCTCCAGTATACTTTTCAGGTGCAAATATAAGCCAGCTCTTTCTCTTCATTCACCCTTGTCCACCTATCAAGTTAGACCAGGTCAGGAAACAGACACCACAAGGATTTCAAAATTGCTACTTTATTGTTGTAGGGTATATTAACAGAATCTTGAAAGCCTGTCCAAAACCTTCACTGCCCCATTTGAAAGGGTACAAGGCCAAGGCAGGGCTGTTCAGAGTCTCTTTCCCATACTTTCAACTTTTCCAAAGCTGAGCAAGGCCAGAGCTAAATTCCTCTACAGCCCTGCATCAAGTAGCCCGTCTATTGGTAGTTGATTTCAGACAATCTCCCCAGAGATGTTCCTTGATGTCTCCCTCCCAAATTAAGCCATGTCCAGGGGGCTTGTTTCTGAGCTTTCTGCATCTAGAGTGGTTGGTCCAGCCACGAGTCTCTCAGCTGGAAGTCACCACAAACCTTTTGAGATTATCTCTCTGACCACTGTCCAAGTTATATTGGGCAATTCCATAATAGCCTAGTATATAAACAAACAAGGTAAAAAAGCCCACTCCTTTTATGCATCAGATTTTCATTGCAGATATGGCATTAATGTGTCTATCTTCATCCTGGCAATCCCTTTTCCAGGAAGTGGCAACATCTTCTGTCAGCTCAGCCATACTAGAAAGGCCCTCCATGAACAGAAACTGCACCTGTTGATGTCAGCCCTTCAAGGTAGTCCAGACAAGAAACCAAAACCATGAGTACAAATAATACCTTTATTGTAAGGTTATAGTAACAGAATCTTGCAAGTCTGAAAGCGCTTCTCCCCTTCCTTGCCTTTACTTTCCAGAGAACTAGGGAGGGTCCCTTCTGAGACACGTTCTTGCCCCCATTCCTTCTGTGGGCTGAGATATCTCTTGTCTGATCCTTACCTTGGCTGTGGTTCTTCCTTCTGTCTCCCAAGATTATTCTCACAGCCCATTACAATTGATGATGACAATCTTCAAATCCCACTTAAGCAACCCCAGGGTCAATCTGTCTGCATCATGGGACAAAGGCAATGCTTAATTGTTTGTAGTAGGGGGTTGCCTAGACTCCCAATCTCCCAACAGTATCTTCCTTTTTTCTAGGAGTCAATATTGTTCTGTCCATTATCCTGTTAACTGAAGTCATAGCAAAGATCAACAGGAATTCAGCCAAGTGCATTGTCATCGCATCTTGCTGGACTGAGCAGCTGTGGTTTGCTCTGTTGCTCCATCACATCTATCAGGAATCCTCTCTCTTCCTAGCTGACATAGCCTCCTCTCCAGCCATCAGCACCAAGACTTCCATCCAGAGTTTGTTTCACTCCAGCTTACAGCATGGAGAATTTAATTCTATAAACCTCCTGGATTGAAGTAGAGCAGAAGCTTTCCAAAAAGACTATGCTGCTAAATGGAACTCCTTTAAGGGGGAAAGGAAGAAACAAGCTGTTAAGGAGGAATTCGGAGAAGCAATTACACAGACCGGAGATTGAAGCAAGAGTGAGAAGGAAACTCAAAATAACTCTGCCTTGAATTTGTTTAGTATAAGATGGGAAAACTTGGACAGGCTTTCAACATTCTCTTACTCTCCCTAGAACAATAAAGTAGTATTCCTGGAATTCCTGCAGTGTCTGTTTCTTGACTTAGCCTCCCTCAAAGGGCTGAGAGAAACAGCAGTTTAATCTCATGCAATATTAGGTCCATCACAGTTTAGCCCTTGACTTATTCTTCAGTAAAGGTATATTTTGCAGCTGCGTTCTCTTTTTCTTCTTCATTATCAAATTCCTGTTAGCTCACTTTGTTATTTGCTGTGTGAAAATTGGTTGCTTAGATCTCTTCTACAGTCTGCAGGAAACACTCATCAATCTATGAGCAATCAGCAATTCACAGGACATACCTGAAACTTCAAGTCTTGTAGGTTACAGCTGATGAATGACCATCCAGAAATAGGGCAAGATGCAGCCATCAGTTTTATTGGCATGTAAACATTTGGTAAGGATGGTGGGGGGAAGCAAGAAATCAATTATTTTGGAACGAAAGCCTGCATAAAATAATTTAACTGTTCCCTGTATTTTGGCAGAGATATCCTGCATGTTAGAGATGCAATCATTTATTATTTTAGTAAACAAAACCCATGGAATTAAAGATTCTGTTCCTAAAAGCAAGGGTAAGTGCTCATTTCCCCCAGCTGCCTTCATCTAGGAGTTCAGAGTTGCAATGCTGCCCATTCACCTCTCAATGGGCTTAGGCTAAGGCTGCATCTACACCTATTGCTGTAGAAAGGAGGCTTATTTGGGAGGGAGAAATCTGAACAAGAACCTTTGTGGGGCATGAACACAAAACCTGTGGGAAAGAATTCCAAATGGTATCCTCCACATGCAATCTGAAATGCAGTTATGTGCAGAACAGATCAACACATGTAGTCTGCTATACTAGCCCATTCTGTTGCACGTGCAAATCCAGTACTCCTTATCATGGAGAATGGGATTTTGTATTGATTTTGCACATTTAACAGTGACAGTATTTTAAATTGTGCTGTACGTTGATGATAACCATTCACTGATGTCTTCCTGGTTCGTTGCTCCTGCTTCCTAAAGAGAGTAACAGGCAATTGGTGACATTTGTGGAAGGACAGCTGGCAGAAGTTCCATTCTTAACTTCATGTTTGCCAAGCAATTCTGCAGTTTTGTGCACAAGGTGATAACAGAAAAAAAAAAAAAAAAAGGAAGAGCCTCTTCTATATGCCATGCTCAGCTGCCATCCCAGCATTTGAATGATGAGCATGTGGCTGATGAGAAGGAAACGTGGAAATGCTATTGAATGCTTTGCTTGGACCAAGGCGTGGGGGTGGGAAAGGAAATCATGAGTCCAGTGGGACCATCTTCAGCCGGAAATAGATTATAGAACTAGGTCAAAAGAGCATGAGAGATGGAACAGAGATGGAACTTTTCTGAGGACAATAATTCTATATTCCCATCTCTTTTGGGACCAGAAAGAATTTACTGGAAAAGACTGGATGACAGCTACATAGTGTGGTCTGCTAGACAGCCACTGTGACTTTACTCCCTCCCTCCCTTTCCATTCCTTGCAAAGGTTAAAAAGCTTTTGTCTCCCCGCCCCACCCCCCACCTTCCACCATGAATCAAGACATGTTCCAACTTTGCCAGGCATGGAGGGGGAGAACTTGCTGCAGCTTCTTGCCCAGTATTCTCAAAGGTGGCAGTGATGAGTGTGTGATGTCTTCTGCTCTGCTTCAGTTAGGTCCTGAGTGCATGCTACAATTAGAGGTCAAACATTTAAGAAAAAGGTTTAGACTGAAATTCTTCAAGTAAAACAAAATGGCTACAAGCAGTTATCCTCCAGACCTAATTTTGGGAGGTGGGAAATATTGGGACTCCATGTTTCCCTAACAAACTGCTGTTGATTGCTCTTTTTAAGCACACTGAGGGGCCAAGTACACAGCATATAAAATGTATAGCATGTAGAAGCCCTTCTGTATGTATTTACACTAGGAGAAGTGCATGGTGGCTTGATCCAGGCTGAGATCACTGAGTGCAGAGTGGAGGAGGGTAACCTAATCCTTCCCCAGCAGCTCCATGGTTTATAGAAATTCCATCACCCAATGTGTGAGTGCAGGAACTTTTAAAAACACATTTGATACCAGTGGATTTCTTTAAAAATGCACCTGCATGTATGTACATGAAAGAGGGAAGGTGTTTTGTTATGTTTTCTGACAATCCTATTCTAACTAGTGTTCCTTAAATTTCAGTTTCCCAAAGTGTTGGCTGTTAGCTTGTTGAAGGGTACTAGATTGAGGAAAGGTGCTGTATACACTTATCTAAGAATAAATCCCAATTTGTGTATGTGTGTGTGTGCATGCGCACACACGCCTTTGAGTCAGTGTTGATTCCTGGTGACTTCCTAGACAGGTCCCTGCAGTTTTCTTGGCAAGATTTCAGAAGTAGTTTGCCTTTGCCTCTACATAGGGCTTTGAGAGAGGGACTGGCCCAAGGTCACCCAGCTGGCTTTGTGCCTAAACTGGGACTAGAACTCACAGTCTCTCTGTTTCTAGCCTGGTGTCTCAATCACCACAACAAAATATAATTTCAATGTAGTCATGCACAAGCATGGTGTCCCTTCACTCTTTGTTAGATGGTAGAGCTGATTTTAAATTCTGCATGAGTAACCCAATGTGAGGATGATCATGCAAAATGCTTTGTATCTGGAAGATGACAATTGATTTAAGGCCCCAAGTTTGCTGAAGTATTCTATCACATAGGGAATGGGAAATACTTTTGATGGAGAATCCTCATTTGTTGATACAGCGTCATCCATCTTCTAAGAAAGGAAAGGATTTTTCAGCCAAAGTCAGACAGAGAGTAAGAGCATCCTTGGCATTTCTTATATATGGAAAGAGAAAGAAGCAGGAAACAACAGGTAACTTGCTTTGCTCATCACTGGATAATAGTTTTTCTTGGATCTTATTGGTGGAGGAGTATATAAGACAAATGCAGAAGAATCTTTTTTTGCATATATATGGGTGAACAAATGGTATGACTTCTGAATGTACCAGGGTAGACAACATGATGCCTATGGCAAGAATGTGCCTGCAGATCACTCTCTTGGTGCTCAATAGGCTCCCTGCTCCATCTGACTTCAATTTCAAAAAAGGGGATGGGGGAGTTAGCAAGCATCAAAGCAAGGCACCAGCCTTCAGCCCTATTGGGATTGTTAGAAATAAATTTTTAAGAAATGATGGGCAGTTGAAGTTTTGTGGTTCAGGAAGAAGGAGGAGAAGTAGCCGTGGCAGCAATGATAAGAGCATTTGGGTTGTTAGATGAGATCATGGAGACCTTGTCTTTTGGTAAATGGGTTTCTCTAGTTGGTCACATCCATCCCGGCAGCCTCTCTCTGAATGATCAAATCCTCAATTACTAACATGTAGTGAGAGTGCCCAGAACATTATCTCAAAATTCCAAATGTTGCCATCAGCTCTTAAAGATTCTCTATCCATGCTGTGTAGAAATAGGCACTGAAACTTTCTGGTCTCAGTTTGTTAGTAATATTTAATAAAAAGCACGGGATGTTTTTACTAACTGAATGAGGGTCTGAAGAAACACTGTTCTAAGCCTGCCCATTAACAAGTTCCTAATTATTTGGAGTATGTGGCTGTAGGAAGCTTAGCTTTCTAATCTTTCATTAGAATTGGGGAGCCTCTGGTCATCCACATTTAGCTGAGTTTCAACTGCCAGCAGTCCAAGCCAGCGTACTTAATGACAACGGATGCTTTAAAATACATGTAATAGAAAAATATTTGGTGCAATGAAAAGCAGGTGCTTGGAGTTCTTCCAGTTTAGAAACCCTTAAGTTGCATCCCTAAAAGATGTTTGCTATTTAATTAAATGTGCTTACCTGGCCACCTAGAAATGAAGTATTGGAGGAGACTTATTTAACTGTGTTTTACTTAACATTCCTTTCATTCTACATCTGCAGTGGGGCAGCCATATAGATCAGGCAAAATGGGGGGTGGGGCGGGGCAGGGCCAAGAATGCTGGTTGGGAAGGTGCTTAGGCTAGCAGTGTGTTGTTTTATACCCTGCAGCTGCTGTCAGTGCTGGAGATGCCTACAGATTGGGGCCACGGCCAAAGCTTGAAGGAATTAACTTGGCAAAATAAGATGATGAAGCCTAGGGTGGGATTGGCTTCACCCGATGTGCTGTCATTCGCTGGATCAGGCCAGAGTGCAAGCTGCTGTTCATCAGCCTTGTCTTGCCAAGGATGGAAATCTTGCATTCCCAAGGCAAGAGAGCTGGATAGCGTTGCTGCTCAGATGAGAGAGTTAATGTTTCAGGTTTCAAAAATACCTGGGTTTGGCAGGTTATTAGAGAAGTACTGAACTCATTCAAGGGCTTAGCGCACCTTTAAAAGTATCCTGCTGGAAAGTCAGGAAGGAGATGTGGTGATCTTTCCCCCATCCATTCAATGTATATTTTAAGGTGTGCCTACAGTTCTAGTAATAATTAGTGATCATAAAATAAAAGGAAGCGATGGTGACAGTTTGAGTTTTAAATGGCATAATTCAGTTTCTGTTTCCTGGAAATCGAAGGCACGTGGCATATTTTAGGGACTAGATACATTTCCCTCCTTATCTGGCAAACTTATACGCCCTGAGCTGAGCCCACGCAAGACACCAACCCCGTTTTTTGCAGCAGACAAGGATTTTGGAAGAATTCATGTGAGGCTATGATAGCTTTGCCTTTCAAAGCAAAGAAATGGTTGTCTCATTAAACTTTTCAAACAGATCTGGCTGTTGATAGGGTTTTATGATCTATAATTATATTTGAATATCCATTTTGAATGGTGCTTCAACATCTAGTCAAGGTGTTGATGTAGCTTTGCTGCAAATCCTGCCTTCCTATGTTCTTGATTTGACTCCCCTTGAATGTCTCCACCTGAGCAAATAAATATAAACTATGTCAGAGGCTTCACATTCAGCAAATAAATATACATTATTTCAGGATATGCTTCACTGCTGTCTTCTGCCCTGGAAAGACTGCACTAAATATCACTGCTTGGGAAACAGGATAAAGCATACAAAGAAGTTATATATAAAAGCAACATGGTTTTGCTGTATATAAATAATCATCTCTCTTTGGGTACCCCTGGCAATTTTCCTTTCACCGTCTCTTTCTTTGCTCAGAGAGTTTGTGTTCAACTGCATCTGAATAGTGTTGAGAGACAGTAGTTGTATTAGAGCTAAAAGGGATTTGAGACGGGTTTCCCATTATTTCCTAAGCACATCTTCTTGTTGCCTTGGGTGAGCCAGGCTTTGCAAGGAGGGAAAACCAGTGAGCTGGAAAGCATGAGCCATCTTATTTTCTTTGCTGTGAGGCTGGGATGGACCGTGTTCTGCGCTTCCCTTCCAGATGGCCTTGTGGATGTACTCCAGGCGTTTGGTGTGCGGGAGGGCAAGAATGGGGTCACCATCGCCGCTGGGATCTGCACCCAGAGGAATGGATCGGAGGAAACTGACCTGGCCTTCCGCCTGGAGAACCAGACTCATTTCATCACCCCCACCAGGCAGCTCTTTCCTGGTAATGCAAAGCAATCTGTCTATGTGGATCTACATAGTTAGCCAAACCCCAAGGTGGGTTTACATATGTATCCGAGGGCCTCATCACTTGCATGTGTTCAAAACGATTTCTCAAAGTGCAGATGTATTCTAGAACGTGCTTTCTAGAATTGTAAAAGGCTGAATGCAAATGCACGCAGTGTATGTGGGAAGCTGTAGGAAGCTAGGACTGGCTTGCCATTGTATAGGAATACCTTTAAAGTTTTTGAATTCTGCACTTATGACTAAATACTTCAGGGATGCGGGACTTCTAGGAAATGTGTGTAGAGCCCTCAAGGTGGTGAAAAGTGAGAGCCATTTGGGGATGGGTTGAGGCGCTTGTTTGGTTCCTGGCTCTGTTGATTTCTCAGGATGCATTATCTCCTCCTCTTACAGATGGCCACTTCCCAGTGGACTTTTCCATATTAGCCACAGCGAGAGCACTCAAAGGCAGCCAGTCTTTTTTGTTTTCCCTGTATGATGTGCGGGGTGTGCAACAGCTTGGCGTAGAGATTGGACGTTCCCCCGTCTTCCTCTATGAAGACCAGCTGGGTTTCCCAGTGCCTGAGGACTATCCTCACTTTCACAGAGTCAACTTGGCTGATGGCAAGTGAGTTGGGATATTGGGATGGGAAAAATAGGAGGAAGCTGTTAGAAATTGTTATCTTATCACATAAATGTGGATAAGACTGAAATCTTATTTAGTTTTAGTGTGATTTTTCATAGGATTACTTTTGCAGTGGTCTTTAAAGGGATACATCCCAGGTTCTTCTTTTTCCTTTGTTGTGGCAGATTGAGAGTAGGTAATATTTTTATACACACACACATACACACACACACACACACAAATCACTCTTGATTTTAAACCCAGGATTAAAGATCCCAAAATCTAGACACTTGTGGTTTGCAGAAGCTACCTAAAGTACAACTTCTTGGGTAGTTAAAAAAAGAGTAACTAATAAACCAAGCTAAGTCTATAGTATCTTTGATATTTTAATAGAGCTAAAATTGTGTGACAAAAACATAATTTCCCCCTTCTTATACGCATCAATGTTTATCCAACTGATGTCACTGTTAAATACATTTTCTTGATGATCAAAGCACTAGAAGAAAATTAAATACTACCAGTACATCTTTAAAAAAAATCTTTCAGTGTCTGTAATATAATGCCCAGAACAGCTCTCTTCAACCTGGCACCCTCTAGATATGTTGGAGCAAAATTTCCCTAATCCTCAGTCAACATGAGGATTGTAGCCTTACACAGCTGGAGAACATGGGTAGGGGAAGGTTGGCATAGAATATTGGGGTTGATATATGTCTTTAGAGTTTTGTTCAAAACCCCCCTCAGGCATGAATTGTATTGGGTAGCCTTAGCCGATTCTTTTCCCCATCCAACTCTCAACCCAGACACGGGGCAGTTGTGAGAATAAATTAACTAAGACCTTCTAAAAGTTGCAGAAGAGATTAATGACTGGCTCTTTCTTTTACAGCTGTTATCTTTTCTTTTTAGTGACCTGATCTGTGGTTGACCTCAACCCTTGGTCCCACTTTCAGCTGATATCTGAAACATGTTGTAGGGAAAAAAATATTATAAACTAACATAATCTAAAACTACCAAGTTTGATTGGGAAGAGTAAAATTTTGTGACTTTTGGTCATGAGATTTCAGCCACTTTTTAAAAGTTTAAATGGGAGGTGGGTTCATGTATTCTGCGTTGTCCAAAGACACTGCAGTGCTGATCCTTGGTTTTTCATGATATAGTGATTCACATAAAGGGAAAGGGTGGGACTTATAAAACATATTTGGCAGTTTAGCATGTCAGCAAAACCCACTCTGCTGCTAGATGAAAGTAAACTTTATCTGGGATGCTTCCAATTGGAAGGCTTATTGCACTATTAATGGAAAGGCATTCTGCAGCTATTGTCTTCTCTTCCATAATATGTGTGAGTGAGTGAGTGAGTGAGTGAATGAATGAATGAATGAATGAATGAGGTAAGAAAATAGAAAAGATCTTGGGAGGGTTACAAATGGAAGATACAAACTTTTGTGAATAAGGTGGAATGATTGCACAATAATCAGCTCATCTGGACCTACCTCTGGAGTCCCCATGCTGACACCTTCTTTGTCCCACTAAGCTGCTTAACTCTACTGTCTTTTGGCAGATGGCATCGTATTGCTTTAAGTGTGAAAGGTGAGAGTGTATCTTTGAGCATTGACTGTGAAGATGCTGTAACGCTACCCCTGAAGCGAAGCATGCAGCCAGTTGTCAGTGTTGATGGGGTCACCTTGCTTGGGGCACGTCGACCAGAGGAAGACATTTTTGAGGTAGGAAACATTATTCAAAAACCTCAAATCATTTCTCCCACTCTAAAGAAAAACTAACTTATTCAACTCTTCTCCCCAACTCTAATGTTGTTAGAGTACAAGTCCCCCACCTCTCCTTTTCATGGAACCACCCTTAGCATCTCCTGATTCCTAATCTTTCTCCTTCCATGCCAATTGTGCCATCTCTTTCACTGTGCCTGGCAAGGTTACAGGAGGCTGCTAGGAGTCTTGGATTGACAAATTGCGCCAGCATATATTTTGTAGAGCTACAAAGGCTCACCGAATGCAGATGCCCTTTTCTGCTCTACCCCTGCTCTGCTACCTTGAGAAAAACAAATTGATTTCCAAGCATGGAAAGTCAGTGACTTCTGCACTGTACCATCTTCCCACTTCCGTCTCCAGCACCTCCTGCCTGTGTGGTTGAGAACGCTCAGCAGAGTCTGCCTTTGTATGCCTATACTGGCTGGCAGATTTATGTGGAGGCCTTTCTTATGGAAATAGACGCCACTTTGTGGCAGGCAGGATCAGCAGACGTGGGAATTGTTGGGGAGGGGGCTTCCAAAAGGACAATGCTGAGATTTGGGATCAATTAACTCTTTTGTGGTAAGAAGATTAGCTCACTCATAGATAGTAGTCACAATCATCTTCAACAATATCGCTAATGAAAGAGGGTCAAGAAACAGAAACCAAGGAAAGGATAGAAGAAGAAAAAAGGCAGAGAAGATTCTGTATATTAGCAGCATTCCAGAATAGGCATGTCCTTCTTTTAACTGGGATTAGACTTCTCACTCAGGGATTTCTAGTCTGCAAAGGACACCATTAGTTTCAACAGTCCTAGAAGCAGAGAAGAGCCTCATCCCACCCCCCACCGTGCCCAGCACATTCTTTCTCCAGGCATAAAATGTCAGAGGGCACAAGATTTTTGAGGGCGTCTAGGCTCTTGGCTTGGGGGTGGCCAAGAACAAGCACTTCTTGTTGTAATGCTTGGAAAACCTTGGCTTAGGGCCATCTGCCTCTGGTGATTTGGGCAGTGACTGAGGGAATGCCTGGAAATGTCAGCTTAGCAGTGTGGGGGTGCTGAGGAGCAGCTCCCTTTTGTAATGAAGATGGTGGCAGAGCTCTCTGCAGTTGATCAGGGGACAGGTGGGGCGGAATCCAGAGGAATGTTCCCAAGCTAGGCTATAGGCCTTTTTCCATAGTGCTTCTCTATCTTGTAATTCTTTCTACTACTTCCAGCAAAAAACATGCATCTAATCCTTCAGAAGAATTGGGTACTAGTGGATGTGGGATTCAAGATGAAACATGCAAGTGCAGGAAGAACTGAATACTTTTATAAACCATCATTGTTCTGCCAAATTTAGTTATAGTCCATTGATTATTTAAAGATGCATATCTGCCGTCCACACATTTAAGTTTACACTTTACCCCATTAAAGCCAATCTTACCACAATAAACAAGACTGCAGCAGACACATAGATTTCACAGAACTGGAAGAATGGAAGAGAGTTTTCACAAGGTCCTTTCACCTAACTATAACTAAATTTGGCAGAACAATGATAGTTTATAAAAGTATTCAGTTCTTCCTGCACTTGCATGTTTCATCTGACGCTCTGGAAACAAAAAGTTGGACTTTGGAGAAGCAGGATAGAAAGAGTAATTAATGCTTTTGAACATTGGTATTGGAGGAGACTCCTGAGAAAGAATACCATGGATAACCAAGGAACCAAACAAATGGATCATAGAACAAATTGATGCAGAGTCCTCACTTGAGATACAAATGACTAGGCTCAAATTATCATATTTTGGACACATTATGTGAAGAACTAGCTCTCTTGAGAAGTCTATAATGCTGAGAAAGGTGGAAGGAAAGAGAAAAAGAGTTGGACTAACAGCAAGGTGGATGGCAATTACACCAGCAATGGATGTACCATTGGAAGAGTTGACTGGCCAGGTTGGAGACAGATCATCTTGGAGAAGGTTGATCTATATGGTCACTGAAACACCAACTTGATGGCACAATCTACTCTTCATGTTTTAGTCACTTGTATGCTGCAGGAAACAATAAATGGCATAAAGTGTGAAGTAACACTAGATTTTGGGTTAATTCTTCTGTCCTTCTAACCTTCCCATTTCAGTGTACAGTATGGGTGAGGGAGATCTCTCTGCTCCTGACCCAGCACAACCCAAGCCATGATCAGGATTTAAGTCACTGCAGGTTGCTGTAAATATCCCAATTCTCAACACCTAACATCATTCACATTACTATAATTAGTTATTTTTTTCAGTGAATAAATGTGCAGAGAGGGGAAGGAGATACATGTAGGGAATGTATTGTATTTATTTTTTACTTATGTAGAGGGCTTATAGCCCACGCCAAACTGCTGACTCTGAGTGATACAAATACATAATTGGGATTAAAAATACACAGTCATGTGAAATAGCAACTAGCAATATTCCTATGGAACCAATGATTGTGATTAAAATATGAACAGTATTAAAGAGAGACACAGTCTCCCAACCAAGAGGGTTTTACAACAGTTCAGACTTCCTGGCTTGATAGAACAATCAGGTTTTCATCAGCTTGTTAAAGCCAGAGAGGAATGGGTCCATCACAGAGTGGGTGGAGTACTATTCCAGAGGAGGGGGAGACTTCCAAAATGAAAGTCTCTGTTTCAGGGGACACATAGTGAACCTACCCTGCTAGATTTTATTAGGCAAGCAGATTTACAGGAAGAAGGTGGTCTACCTACACCAAGGCCCCAAACCTTGAAGAGATTTAAAGATAACAACAGCAACTTGAATTACACCCAGAAGCCAACTGGCAATCAGTGAAGCTCTTGGAGTAAAGGTGTTGCATGGGTGCCTCAAGGAGCACCCATCACTACCTGAGCCACTACATTTTGGTCCAGCTGTAGCTTCCAAATGCTCATCAAGGGCAGCCCCATGTAGAGTGCATTACAATAGTCTGATCAAGGCAAGAATGACAGTAAGCAATGCCTGCTGTTCCAGGAAAGGTAATAACTCTTGTACTAGATGGAGCTGAGTGAAGGCCCTCTTAGCCAAGGCTGCCACTTGCACCTCAAGCAGTAACTGTGAATCTAAGGAACCCCAAATTGCAAACTAACACCACCTGGAGGAATACAATCCCATTCAGAGTTAATTATGGAATCTCCTTGAAAGTAGCCAGCCTTCAAACCCATAGCCACTCCTTCTTGTAGGGATTGAATCTCAGCTTGTTCATTTCCACCTGGACCAGGACAACCTCCTGCCACCTGGACAGTACTTCAACAGGGTCACTTATTCAGTCAGGGGTCAAGATATACAATTGGGTATCATTAACATACCGATGAAACCCACCTCTGTGCTGTTGTATGAGCCTGCCCAATAGGTTCATGTAAATGCTGAATAGCAGTGAGGAAAGCCCTGGAACACCCCCAACAAGGGGTCTAGGGCTTGATCTTTCCCTACTACCTTCACTGGCTGAAGGAGAACCACTGAAACACATTGTCCCCCACTTCCAAATGTTGGAGATGATTCAAAACAATATAATGAATGATAGCATTGGAAACAGCCGAGAGATCAAGCAGGATTAGGAGGGTTACAATACCCCTATCCTGGTCCTGCCAGAGATCACTATTAAACATAATCAGTGCCATGTCCATGTTGAAAACAGGGTTGAAACCAGACTGAAACAGGTCCAAATAATCTCTTTCCACCAGGGCCCTCTGCAGCTGTAGGCCAACCATTTTCTCTACAACCTTCCCCCCAAAAGGGAAAGTTGGAGAAAGGCTGATAATTGTCAGTATATCTGGGCAGGGCAATGGCTTCTCAAGGAGGGAGTAGCATTCCCTCTCTCAAGGACACATTCATATTGTCTTGACTCAGCTCCTTGTCACCTCCTTGGAGGCTTTCACCAACCAGAAGGGGCAGCTATCAGGAATGCAAGTGGCTGGGTAGGTACTTCAGAGGACCCTGCAGAATGGATCAGAGGCAGGACCTGCTATGCAAGGAGTGTACGAATGCTTGAGTTGAGCTCAGGAACTAATATAACTAATGCAGCCATTAGTATACTGTATTTTTTAAAGGAATAAAAGCAAGCTTTGCACCATATTAAATGCCTGACTGCCATGTGCTTCTGTCTCCTATATATCAACTGGTTCTTCAGTGTTTGGTTTTCTTGCATGTGTACATAGTTGGAATATGCAGATGTTTGGGTTCGCTTGTGTGTATATATGCTTCTCTGTGTTTATTTTTGAATTGTGGGAATGTGGACATTTTCCTAATTCTGACTGCTCTGCTCCTTCCCCTGCGACTTCCTTTTTTAACCACAAGACTTCATTTGCCTTGATCTAGCCCTCTGTGTCCCTACCTGACCTCATGCCTTGGACTATGACTCACTGAAGTCCACTCTCCATCTTGCTTCTTAATTTCTCTTCTTTCCATCACCTCAAGAATGCTGGGAGCAGATTAATTGTGGATCCCAAATGAGCAGGTGGGAGCAGCAGTTCTGTGGGCTGTTCTGGAAGTAGGCCCACTGGCCATACTTTGGTAGATGATTAATTGGGAGCAAATGTTCTCTGTCCACCAGGACTGCTGGGATCATACTGGCTGAGCAAGACGAGCTGGGGCATGTTCAGCTGCATCAGAGAGCATGCTTGTGTACATATGCAGCCATAATAATTAAATATGGCTATTGTTGGCATCCTGATCCCAAGCCATAAAGAGAGGGAGAGAACAGAAAAGATTGATTAAACATTCTTTGTCATGCTAACTTTGGTTCATATACAAATATCCAAGCTTTCAAATTGCACAGAGTTGTTTGCAAACTTCATAATTGGCAGGATGAATCTGTGTTTGGCTGTCTTGAGCAGGGTTAAAAGACAACAAAATTTGGAGTGACTAACAGATCAGCTGGTTTGTTCCACCCATATTAAATCAAGTAAGGAGTGAGATGAGACCAGCACACAAATAAGTGGAATCAGAGTTAGATACACCCAGGGCCACAGTTAAATTGATTTGGATATATGAGACTTCCAGACAATTTAAAACTTAGCAATGAGGTTTATCCAGTTTTAAGCAAATGGTTGTAATGGGCTATGAGAATAACCCTGGGAGACAGGAGGAAGAGGCAAAGTCAGGGCAATGGTCAGACAAGAGCTATCTCAGCCCACTGGAAAGTAAAGGCAAAGGAGGAGAGAAGTGCAATCTTGCAAGTCTCAAAGCACTCAGAGAACTAGGGAGGGCCCCTTCTGAGATGCTTTCTCCCCATTCCTACTATGGGCTGAGATAACTCTTGTCTGACCATTGTCTAGGCTGCAGCTCTTCCTCCTGTCTCCCAGGGTTATTCTCACAGCCCATTACAGTGGTAGAGGAAGGCTAACCGGTTAAGCTCTGGACTACAACAATCTGGGTTAATGTTAATATTCTATAAGAGCCAGCCACTAAAATGTGTAATTTTTTTTAGATAGACATACTGTAATCCCACTTCTTCTTTCGAGTTGTGCTTAAGAGTGCAAGATACGTTATATATGAAATTTCCTATGTAATAAAGCCTTGGGTTGAAAATGCATAGGCATATCATATGTTCCTAAAAAGATTCTGAATGGTTGTGCTGTGTTTCTTCCTCCTCAGGGTGATCTCCAACAGCTACTGCTTGTGCCAGACCCAGCAGCTGCTGCCCGTTATTGCCAGGATTATATGCCCGATTGCCACAGACAACTCATCTATAAATTGCAGACCCAGGATGCAGAAGAGGTAGGTAGGCAACCAAAAGGCAGGGGTTGTTGATAGCCAGTTTCCTGGCCAAGACCCCGGGATAATCCTCTGTGCCAAAATCCCCTGCAGAGACCCAAAGGAAGACATCTGCTTCTGAGAATGAAACTAGCACTTGGTTGATTAGCATAATGGAGTCCCTGCTCCCTGTTCTTAAATAGTAAAAGTTTCTCTTCCTCCATATTAGTCTAAATGGGGCTCTGTCTCCCCTTCTAAGGATCTGATGTAGATTTTAGAACTTTATATCAGGCAGGTATATTTTTCCTTATAGTCGTTGTAAGAGGAGAGCCATGTTAGTCTGTGGTGGCAAAAAATCAAGAGGAGTCTGGTAGCACCCTTTCTGACTAAAAATTGTATTAAAAGCACAAACGTTTGTGAGCTGCAGCTCATTTCATGAGATGCAGCTCATGATAGTTTATGTCTTTTGATAATTTTTAGTTGGAAAAGGTGCCACCAAGCTCTTCCTGATTGGTTTAAAGACTCACTTAATCTTGTTAGGGTGAATGGGGCTGAATCTGACACCTGGAAGTGCTGATTTAGTAAAATCAAGAAAGGAGCTATTGGGAATGAGAGAATTTCACAGGCATTAAGCTAACTGGGAAAATCCTTATAGAGGAATATAAATACCCCTCAAACAAACCATTGGCCTCTCACTTTTATAGAAATCCATTTTCTCCCATCACTCAAGGTTTTGCCAGTTGCAGTTCCTGCTCTCCTGTCAATTAGGCAAAACAGAGAAAATTGTTTGCAATCTGAAGAACCTTTTCAGAGGAAACACAGTTTTTACCACCACCACCTTTTCTGTATGGATGGTACAAGGAAGGGCAGTGGAAGAGAGTGTATCCCTCATCTTGCTACAGGATTGGATGATCTCATGTCTCATTGCATTGCAGTACTCTTATGGCTATTTTAAACATGTGTTTTCCAACATCCTTGGGGAAGGATGTTTAGAAGTATGGCATGTTGGAAAAATGAAAGCTTGTCTATTTGTTAGATCTTGTCCCTGCCTCTGAGAAATTTGGGCCTGTTGAATGTGGCATCCTCAGATAAATTCCCCATATAGTATATGTCTTAGCATTCATGGCAAGAAAAATTACCAGCATATGAATCTTTAATGTTGAAGGTGTTCTGGTGACAGAAATACTATGAGTAGAGTTGGGATCAAAAAACATATAAACTGGCATGTCCTTGATGATGCAGTGATAATATGAAAGGCTTCAAGCCCTCTGCTTGAGCATGTATAAACACTGGTAAAAGGACTAATGGATTCATGCTGCCTAAACGTCTTAAAATGGCTCTTGGAAATGAAGAGAATACCCAAGTAGAGATATGGCAAGATGATTTAGCCATGTCAGCTAAACTAAAAAGCAGAGGGCATTGTACATTCAGTGATCAGTTATTATTAATGTCTTGCTTGAAAAAGCAGATGTCTGAATGTGGGCACCTGCGTGGGGGCAAATAATAAAATGTGAATGATGACATCATCATGCACAGGCTACAGTGTTCTTCTATCAGAAGTTAGGAAGCAAGTACATAATCACAGCATCTACATGATGACGTCATCACATCCTTTTAGCGTTGTAGTAGTTTGCTCAGACATCGCTGTCTCTAGAACTTTTTCACTGAAAGCAGTAGTAATCTGATGGATGGTGGGAATGCTGAAATACCATCCTGTGTTGCCTTAGCTGGATCCTGTGTTGAAATAACAGTAGCCATTCCACCATTTGTGGAAATATTTGCACCTTTTTTAGATCCATAAAGTGATCTGCCCTTGGACTTATCTCTTAAAGATAAGGCCAGTAAGTAGCTTGGATTACTTCTTCTTGGGATTGGTTGGAATTGGTCCTTTAGGTCTCTTAGATGATCGACAGACAGATGAAAGAGAAAAAAGGGTTGCTCCCCAGGGCCCTGAGAAGGATGGAATTAGGGCAATTTGTGAGTATATGGGTAAAAAGAAATATGTACGTTCTTATTAGTCCAAATCAGTCTTTTCCAGAAAGGTATACTGACCCCCAAGTAAATCTGTTGGGTGATGGGTCTTTCCTCTGTGCTCCCCAAGGGGTTGGTGCCATGTTCAAATCTGTTTCTTGGGAATGAGTTCCTGGTGGCTGGGCCTGGATGTATGGGTGGTGACTTTTGGTGTTCTAAGGAAATGGGGAGCTTTTCTTGTTTTTTCTCAAGTGCCTGTTCTCTCTCTCTCTCTCTCTCTCTCTCTCTCTCTCTCTCTTTCCCCTCCCCTTCCCTTTTTCCTCCCCTTCTTCTGTCCTACCCACCCCCTTTTGTGCAGAACAATCCTCAGAGGAAGGGCAAGAAAGGCAAGGGCAAAGGCAGAGGCAAAGGCAAAGGAAGGGGCAAGGGCAGGAAGAAAGGTAGAGGCAAGAAGAAGAGGAACAAAGAGTCCCTTGAGAAGTCCTCGCTCACTCCAGCCCCAGGAGAGGTAGAGAGTGCAACTAACTGCCCTCTGCTGGTCTAATAACTTCTGGTCTCTGCCAGCCTAACCCACTGCCTCTAACATGCCTAACCCACCTAATTTGCAGCTTCCTTTTGCTTTATCATCAATGGTTCTTCAGGCAGAACTGCCTGCAGAGCACTTGACTTTTCTGCCCTTGTGGCTGCCCATTGACTGCCTTGCTTTGGGGCTGATGGTGCTGTATGCAGTAGCCTCTGACTAGGGAGTTAAAGGACTCCAGGAAAGCTGGGCTCACCTCTGCACTTCCAGTTCCATTAGTCCTGATTGGCTGCAAGGTCCCGGACACAGGTGAGTTTTCATGCCTGAAGAAGTGTTCTCTTCCATCAAGTGCCAGGCCAATCCACTTTCAAATTTCTTCTGATGTTCAGTTAGTCAAGAGAGCCCATGATCAGTCCAGAAAGCTGGGGCAAAAAGGGATGAGATTTCTGTGTGGATGGGGTACTAGAAAAATTGATGGAAAAATTGATAGTTTCTCAGGAAAATATCTGTATAGATTTTAGCAGGCTCCTTCCTGATGTGATAGCATACCCTCTGGCAGTATAGGTTTTTCAAAATTTAAAAGTTATTTTTAATTCAAAGCTCTGCAGGATGCAAACTTTCACTGAGCCATATTATTGTGAATTATTACTTCTGAAACCAGTGGCATAGCATCTTCGATTGATAAAATATTCAGTTATATGAATAAGGATCAGTTACAGTAGCCCACACTGTGTTACCAGTGTCATCCTTATTGGGAATCTTCAGATGCAGGTAGCCAGATGTTATCTATGGGGTTCAAACCCTCTAGTGGAAATTGAACTCATGGACCTTTGCACTTCAGATTATTATAAACAATGCATAGGAGCTTTAGGAGCTGTGTAGACCCTGGTGCTGAGCTCTACAGGAGGGAATATCTTAGAAGCATTATCAGAATGGTATACAGGTAGTCCTTGTTTAGCTACCACAACTGGGACTGGCAACTCAGTTGTTAAGCAACGCAGTCACTACGTGAAATTGCAACTGTGCTTACAATCTTACTCCAGTTGTCCTTGGCTTTACAGACCTGCGAAGGTCATAAATGCGAGGATTGGTCACAAAGTTACTTTTTCATCACTGTCATAACTGTGACGATCGCTAAACAAGGACTATCTGTATACGGTCCACCTTCTGGGAATGGCCTGTGATTAAAATACCACAAGGTTCCTTAGCTACTGTATGCAGGGTTTGTTGTCTTCGAATAACAAATCTGAGGTAACAGCTATTAATCTGGACTATTAAAAGACTTTTCAACAAATGACATTTTAAATATATGCCTCAGCATCATGGAAGCACTCCCATCACCCTGTCAGGTTTTGAATTTTGTTATCCCTAGATGAAAAAATATCTGTGGTTTAGCACCCTGAAGAAGTACAGAATATGGCCATGCTGAGAGTCTGGAGGAGCTAGCAGGCCAGGTGGAAACCTAACATAGTAGAATGTGAGGGTTAGAAGGGATCTTGGAGATCACTTAGTTGAATCCTCTTCACTGTGCAGGAATCCACTACTGCAGATCCCTGATAGATGTCCAGTCCATGACAGACGTCCATGCAGTCTCTATTTAAACACTTCCAGTAAAGGAGAGTCTACCATCTTCTGGGGCAGGTTGTCCCTTTGTTGAACAGCTCTTATCTTAGGAAATCTGTCCAAATGAAATAATTTAAATTCACTGTTATTTATTCCTGGTTTCTGCAACAGTCCTAAATAGTTCTGCTCCATCTTCTATGTGACAGCCCTTCAGATACAGGAAGCCAGCTGTCGTGTCTCCCTGCCGTCTTCTGTTCTCCAGGCCAAATATATTCAAGTGCTCTTCATAAATTTTTCCTTCCAGGTCCCTAATCATTTTGGCTGCTTTCCTCTGGACACACTCCATTTCTCAATCTCCTTTTCAAAATGTAGTGCCCAGAACTGAAAATACTCTAGGTATCGCATAGCCAACATAAGATTGAGAGAAACAGTAACATGCATAGAAATTATGCATATACAAATGTACTCTTCTAATGTATATATTTTGTACATACCTTTCCTACTCTAATTCTTGCAGATGATTTTTTTGAATTGCAAACTGCCTAAATTTTCTGAAAATGGATGTCAGTGTTAGGACATTGATTATGCATTATCAGTACCAGGTCCTAGTTTGGGTCTGCCATGGAAAATATAAACATGGTATTGGAACTTAGGGTACTGTGGCTTGAAGAGGTTAACTGAAGGGGAAAAAATGCTACTGATTAATCAGCACTCACTTCCACAAGAATATTTGAATCCAGTTTGCTTTCCTGGTGATAATGGGTTTCATATTTCCCTTTACCCATTTTATTCTCTTTTTTTCCATGTTCCTGCCCCTGTTTTCTCTACTTTGGTGGTTTTGAAAAGGAGGATAGCAGAAGTTTTGTATGAGCTAGGGCTTTGCCCTTGCAGTTCAGGGGCAAAAAAGATGTCCCCCACTATTTTACTGCCCTTATCCCAAAATACGAAGGATTAGTATGTTATAGACTTTACTCAATCACCACATGCTGGTGGAATGTGCAGAGCATCAGACTGTATGCTTTTTAATAAAGATCTAAAGGTTGTTAGGAGAATCTCCTAACTTCCTGCTGGCGTTATCTACACAGTGGAAAAGGACGTTAAAAATGGTACCAAATAGCTCACAGCTGTAATAACAGCTATAGACTCAACCATTATTCTTAGTTATATATCTAAGTTGATTGTAAGTTACAGGTTTATGGCAGTTGAATACTATGTACACTCTTGTTTAATTTTGTTGGCATCACTAGGCTTTATATATTACATTTTACTAATTTGGGGGATTTGTAATTTTATTTTGGAATCTGGACATAAATAGTATCTTAGAGTTTTGATGAAATTTCCTGCATGGTTGTTGATTCTTTTCTTCTGATGGTTTTAGCTTACGGTCAAACAAATAAATTTGCATTTTGTTTTCCCCTTGTCTTCCACTAATGATCTTTTTATGTCAGGGAAGCATCCCCAAATGTGTGAAATACAGGACAGAGGACGCTGAGCTCATCCTGCCAGTGAATCATTCTTGCCTTGGCCAGGGGGAACCCTTTCTCTGCCAAATGGAGCAGCTGGCAGAGTTCCTTCCTGTAGAATCAGAATTACAGCTGTTGGGCTGTTCAGTATTGGCAATAACAGAGCATTTCTCTTTTCCCTTTCTAATCTCTTCTCAGGAAGAAGTTGCCACCCACTTATCCATTTTTTCTTTCCTAATGTAGGCACACTTCATTTCATCTAATTCTGCAGACACTTATCTAGCAATAAAGTTTGCTGTGTATTTGATCAGGTAGACAGTCATGGGACCTCTTTTATAAAAATTCCTTTTGTACGTGAGTGAAACTGCAGTCCACATAGTTAATCCTTTGGGTAGATTTTGGCTTAGTCAATCCATTTTTGCAATCATGCCCTACCGCATCCTGAGACATCTTTGCAACGCTTCAAGTTCTAGAAGCATTTACCAGACTGATTTGCCTTTTCAAAAGAAACTCCTTCAAAATTAAAAGTTATTCACTTTTATTTATGAACAGAGTTTAGGAGGTGGCTGTTCTGCAAAGTTTAGGAGGTGGCTGGTCTCTGTCCCAGGAGTCTGTAAAGAAGCTATTTCAGGAGGAGTTTAGGTCAGTAGTAAGGTAGATGGAAGAAGACAGAGTTAGAAGAGTTACTTTAGGATGGATATATATGTGTGTGTACAAGCGTGCATGCACGCGCACACACACACACACACACACACACAAACTATTGCCAAAAAACCCTATATGATTGCTTCCATGTAATCACCAGGATTTGAACTCTACCTGAGGGCATCTTTAGGTAAAGTTGGCAGTAGTTTGAAAGTGGTTTGTCATTGCATTCTTCCTGCATCCAAGTTAGTACTTGATCCAAATATTAACTACGCCCTACCTTGCTTAGCTCCCAAGCCTTGACAAGTTCATCCAGATTCAGATCCCACTTTGGGATATACTTGAGATTAAACTGAAGAACTTAGTGCATTCAAGAGCCTTTGCAAAGGTTTTCTTGTGCATCATCAGACTGAGAGGAAATATTAGACTATTTCAGATCTGTTGTCTTTATGTCTTTTCTGCTCCTGCAGTCTAGTGGAATCATCAGAGTAATCACAAGGATTATATGATTTCCCTGATGCAGCATCTCTTTCCCCAATAACTTTGAGTTTCAGCAACGGAAATGGACAAACCTTATTTCTTTCTTAGGACTGAGTGATGTTCCTTATGCAGTTACATTTTCATCAATCCTTTTTTCTTCTAAGGCCCAGTTCATGGGAATTTTACTTATGTGTAGAGGTCATGTGATGTCAGGATTAGCCCAGGAAACAATACAGATTCAATCCAGCAAGGTTTATTGGCTCAACTCCCATTACAGAATCTTCTCAGAGTGAGAGCAATTCCCAGGGTCACCCCACAAACATCCCCTGCATTCCTTAGGGAGGGCCAGTCTCATTCTCTTATCTCGTGTTCGTTCTTCTGGGGATGAGAGTCCATGTTTCACACCCTTACTCCACACTCCCACATCTGCAATAGGAAAACAATATTTTTCCCTGGGTGCTATTATGTCTTGCCTCAGGATCTGCTGGATGTTTGCTTGTGAACATAATGCATGGGGCACATAAATTGGATGTAGACTTTAAATGAATGGCTATGAGCTCATATAGAAATCAGAAAACAACAGTACAGGGCGGACCAAAATTCAGTGAACATCAGGCACATCAGTCCTGGAAACTGATATACCCAGTACTTAGATGTCCAATAACCCACACAGTTTACTCAGATATGGTTGGTGGGCTGGGCAAATTGGCAGAAGAAACTCTATTCCTCATGTAGATTTTGTAGTCTCTTTACAGATGTGCAGATATATGGATCGGCCCCAAATGTGAATTTTCATACCAGGTGTTCTGAGTTTCCTAAGTCTCAGAGTGAGAGACCATACTTAATATGCTTGAAAGCTCAGCTGTGTTTCTACCTTTTTCCCCATATGGCATGGCCTCTGATCCACTAGAGCTTTTGCCCTTTCCTACCAATCTCCACTCCTAGATCTGCTAGCAATCATTGTTTAACTAGTAGGTGCTGCCAAATGTATTTCAGTGTTCAAGCCCTCAGGGAACCTGGTAGATATGATGCCAGGAGATTTTACACTGAAAGCTTAATCTTTTATAATAAGTTCTAAAAACATCTCCTAGGCACAGAGGTATGAAAGGCTGTTTCTGCTCTAACCTCAAGACACTAGATTCTTGTTGGCCTGAGTTTTCTCTTATATCATGACCACTTTAGCTAGCTTTTGGCTGCTGGCGTATTTCTAACCCCTGAAGGATTTGTACAAATCTGTGTGCACACTGCTAAACGTACGTTGCCAAATAAGTTATACAGATTTCTAACATCTTATGCCTCCCCATCACCCTCAAGAATGAGACTCCAACTGATGCTAGGCCAACGAAGGCAGCAACTGAGTTCTGGGAAGAGAATCCTGATACAGGGCTTGGCGTCCTCACTTCTACTACTGTGACAGTCAGCTTTAACCTTACCGACCGTTATGAGGTAAGATGGCTATTGCTTCCAAGGCACCGGGGGTGTTCTTTCATTCCCAGAGCCTAAAGAAAGTAGGAAGGGGGTGAAAGGCATTGGTTGGGATAGAAATAAAAATGGGAAAGTCTAGGTGCAGTACTTTTTCTGTTCTGAAAGCTGTATTTTGGATTTTGAGCCAGCAGAGGCCCCACTCCAAAATGTAGTGAATGGGCCCAGAAACAGCTAAAGTTAATTGGATTTAATTTACTCCCCAATGATGTATTCAATAATTTACTTCATCTGTTTCACTGAAAGTATAATTTGGCATCTAATTTTGAAGGTCTCTAGAGGATGTACTCAAGGCTTTGAGGGCCACATGAAGCCCTGGGGCCTCAGTTAATTCATTTATGGTCTGTCAAACTTCATGAATGCTATAGAGACCTTAAGGCCACAAATTGCCTTCAGACCAAGCATATGGTCCCACTTTCCTAGGACTTTATCACTTCAAAATGCAGAATCCAGAATAATGTGTTTAAAGAATCTCTATTGCCAATCTTTAGGTACGATGAGGTGGTCTACTCAGGTAGCTGTCAGGGAAGTATTTGGATTGGGGCCACGTCCCTACCCATTGTCCTCCCAAGCTACTGCCTAGAGCAGCCAGTTGTTCAATGTTTTTGCCCTGGCAGTTTTTCACAGTAAGATATTAGGCTGGGAGCCATGTTAGGCATTTGCAAAGTGGCTGCCTTCTCTGGTCCCTTCCTTTTCAGAGTTTTCAAACAAGGCATTAAGATGGGTAGGCAGCCACTCTCAAGAGCAGCCCCAGCTTCTTCAATACTTTGCTTTGAATGCTATTCAGAAAAAGGCATTGGGCAGCTACTGAGTAGGTGCTGTCCCTGAGATCTTGCTCTGAGGAATGCTCAAAGTAAGGTTTCTGGCAGTCTGCCATACCAGAGAGCTGCACCCATCCTGAAACCTTACTTGTGTTGCTCCTCAGGGCACTCATTGGCCCACTGGCCTATTTTAAGGGCAGGAATTATCAAAAAGGGAGAATGGTAGAAGTGAGAATGGCAGTCAGTGGGGGATGGAGCCAACACAATGTACAGAAAAGGCAGTTGAGGTAACCCGTTCAGCTGGCAGGTCCTTCTGGGACACCCAAAATCTTCCTAGTTTTAGTTTTGCTGATTGTGCAGAATAGAGGAACATCTTCTTTTGTGTGTAAATGGAGGATGTTCATGGTTTGACCTTACCTGCTAGTGTACTGTGGCCTCCAGAAGATTATCCATGATCAGAAAGTAGCCCTCAAACTGACCCTGTATACATATATATATACACATATATATAACTGATCCTGTTACAACCCATACATTCTTGTATTTTATATGTGGTGATATTTTGGCATTTGGGTGTGTTCAGTTATGCACACCCCTAATAGGAAGTGCCATAGTCTCAGAGAAGCTATGCCACATGCTTTTGCCTAACATTACAATTGTTTTTGTTAAAATCATGGAGATGGAAGCTGGTCTGCCTCCAGCCATCCCAAGCTGTATGCTGAGCAAAGATTGTACCTGGGATTCCCACATCAAGACTCAATTATAGTTCAATGACATCAGCCTCAGGTTCTCTACCCCTGTCATATAGATTCAGTGTCTAACCTTTTCTTTAAAATCCTCAAAAGAGAGTTTATAATAAGCCTTACTGAATTGTTGAAAGTGCTGAATGGAATGTGCTTTCAGGACCTCACTGTTGAAAGAATAACTGGACATACTCTTATCTCAATGGGGTTGCACATAACTAGTAGCAATTTGGTGGTTAAATTACTGCTGGGAAAATCCAGCTGTATGTTGCAGTCATTTCCCATGGGATAATTGTAAGAAATGATGTAGACATTTCTAGGGTACAGTGTAACTATGACTGTCTGGGACAGAAATCACTGAGCAGCAGTTCTGTTCTCCCTTGTACAATGCAAGAATAGTAATTCATTTTCCCTCTCAGTGTGTGGCAAAAGCAAAGAAGTAAAACAGTAATTTAATCCATATGCATTGGAAGTGTACGCTTAGTTTAGGGTAGAACAGGAGTGGGAAGATAGTAGTTTGGGATCTACTGGCAGATCTTTAGATGATTTGTGGTAAAGACGTTGAACTTCCAATTGTTTATCCACACTTCTTCAGAATTATGGAATCTACTCCTTGAAACTTTTCTCAAATCTCTATTTGTTTGGGAGACCCCTTGCTAGGCTTTTTAAATTGGATTAAGATTTTAGCTATGGCATTGGTTGTCCCTTGAACAACCTGAGCATAGTAAGAATGGGTAGAGGGGATATAATTTGAAAAAATAGATAAAACAAAATGGCTTGCCCTAAAATATACTGTTGAAATGATGAAGATAGGAAGGGAGTAACAAAGAGTAGATTTTTGGCTGAGACTTGTATATATGGTTGCTTCAGTTGGTGGACCTTGAGGTTCTAGTAAGCAAAGCAAAACAAAGATAAAGATAATAAAATAAAAACAAAGTAGACTCCCAAAGTCTGAATTTTGCTGCCATTGCTTATAAATTAATATGGGAGTAAACTACAAATTGTATTTCCCTTATCATTTAATGTTACTATTGTGCAAATCCATAACTTCTTCGGATGTACTCCAACTGTTGAACGCCCAGCCCACTCACTTGTATTGTAGAGGGGAAAAAATCCACTGGACTGAATCTTGGGTTCATGTTCCCCATCCCATCTAATTTAATAAGAGGCTACATATGACCACTTCCATAATTTGTTAGATCCAATCACAATGGAAGTCGGGCAGATATGCATACAAATAAACACTCAGCATTCTGTGGATCAGACAAAATATTGTGTTCAGGAGGGGGAATATGTGTACTTGAGGCTGTGTCCCACACAAAATCATGTACCCAGATTC
Source organism: Liasis olivaceus (assembly GCA_030867105.1). Taxonomy (NCBI): domain Eukaryota; kingdom Metazoa; phylum Chordata; class Lepidosauria; order Squamata; family Pythonidae; genus Liasis; species Liasis olivaceus. The sequence continues at coordinate 140,073,136 of CM061348.1, forward strand.
CAGAATATGCATATCTGCCGGCCCAAACAGGAGTTGATGAACAAAGTTTATTTTCTTTTAATAGAATGTAATTGTGGGGGAGAGAGAGAGTCACATTTAGGAAGAGTCCAATAGTGAGTATGCAAAATAATTATCATTAAATACATCTTGAGAGCTCTGCTGTATTTCATGTCTCCTTTCCTAATCCCAACAGGACCTTCTTGGAGAAGAGTATTTGATCAATGAGAACACAGACCTGAATGCCAATGACACTTATAGAGCATTCGATGAGAGACTTGACAATAGAGATTATGAGGACTACTATGACCGACAAGGGGCCAGTGAGGCAGAGCAGTATGATCCAGCTGAGCGCATTGAAGTCACTGCCCAATTTCCCAAGGTAGCAACTTTACAAACCTCTCTAAGTGATGGTTAACAGTCTTAGCGCTGTGGAAAATAATCCCATTTCATTCTGGGATGCATTCCTTTGATATGGATCTGCATTAGCACACAATTCTGTGTATGCCTATTTGGGATTAAGCTCCATTTTACTCAGTGGTGCTTGTTTTTGATTGTATAAGTTCAAAAACGTACCGAGTTTTAACCAGTTGGAATGCAATTATTTCAATTCTAATTAAAAGATAATCTTGCAAACAAGAGACACCATTTAAACAGTTTAAGCTGTTGGAATAAGGGAGGAATGGGCCGGTCTCTGTCTTATATTAGAAATACTGTTTGTATGAATCTCTTGAAAATAATAGTAAAATCTGAGAGCCAGCTTAACGTTCTTCCCACTGCCAGAGCAAAGAGAGTCTTAACAATTATGCTAGCGTTCCTGCGCATAAATTGCTCCTGATTTGCACTCCCCCTTAAACTCTTTCTGTTGCTACATCGTTAGGCCCTGACCCTCAGCTGCACTAATTGTTGAGGGTCAAGACCCAGAGTCTCATCTGAAATCCATCAGAAGATGGAATAGCAAAGGGTGATTCGACCACCGAGCCCTCTGCTTGGACTGTTGCAGTTTCTGTCACCAACAGAGCTACAGAGTGTTTTGTAATCTGCCTGTCATGTAATCTGCATCTGCGTAACCATGCTGTCTTGCCCCCCTGCCCCCCCACCTCACCCAGTTTAAATCCTACATCAGTCTAGCCAGCATATGCATCTGATGAAGTGAGTTGCAGCTCATGAAAGCTTATGCCTTTGAATAAAATGTGTTAGTCTGAAAAGGAGCTCCCAGACTCCTGATTTTTGTCATCAACATTGGGAGCCCGTCAAAGAAGCTGAATCCATTTTCAGTCATGCTTTCACTGTGCATCAGGTTGGGTTTGTTAATTCCATATACATACATACAACCACAGTCTTTCTTTATATGAAAAAAAGTCACAAATATAATTCAAAGTTTACATGAGTAGGGTGGAGACGAGAAGGAAGTGTGTTGGCGCCCAAAACATATTTTCAGGTGTTTCTCATGTGCAAGATGCTCCAAACATGCCAAACTATCTCTCACGGAGCTCACTATAGATTATTTTAAAAAGAGAATTTTCTGTGTTTAAAGAAAAGAAATTCTAAAAAATGGACTCTGCTGCTTCTCAAAGAGATATATCTATCTTCACCTAGATATTTGCCAAGAGTGCCCTATTTTTATTTGGGACTTAGGAGCACTGAGACTCCTATGATGTTAATCATAAGTATCTATTTATGAATGGCTTGTTGTCCCTGTCCCTCACCCACTCTTTTCCCAATGGCCAATTGCCACCAGGCCAGGGTGGAACCTTGGCATCTAAACCAGCCAATCAGGGTGGACTTGCTGTCTTCTGAGCCGTCTGACTCAGTCCAGCTCTGTGCTGAACCACTGCGCATTCCCACAGTGCATTATTTCTCACAGCAAGGATTTCAGTCACACCTTCTGGGCTAACAAATTGCTTTTGAGCAACATCAGACATTTCCTTCAAGTCATGCTCAACTTTCAGCACCTACATGGACATGAAGAAAGAAAACGGGTTTGGCGCTGCCTTTTTCTGGGATTTTTTGGTACTTTCTAGTCTAGCCAGTAGCCCTGATATTTCCTGCTGGTACTAATCATAGGCAGTCTGGCTTAGCTTCTTGAGATCAGCAAAAATTGCTTCAGTGCTGCCACCTAGTTCAGATCAAACACTATAAACCACTGTAAATTAGAACACAATAAATATTCTAAAAAAATCCTATTTTCTGGGATCCTTCTGCTCTGAATCAATAGGTGCTCAGGACTAAGGTGATGGGATTTTAATTGATTTTATCCCTTTGTTTGATTGGACTCTGTGTTGTCTTTGCTCTTTTGCCCTATGCCTCTGGGACTGAGTTCGTTCCAGGGACCAAGTCATGGAAAGTTCTAGAGCTTGCTGCCAATGTCTGGAGATGTTAAATGATTCATTTGCTCCTATGTCACCCACCATGCATTAAGCCTGGGGAAGTGTGGGATAACTCATGTTACAAGAGAGGTCACTGGAGATTGCTTCCTATCTAAGCTAGCCTTCAGTGCCAGTTCTCACATTCAGCAAACTCAGAAAAATCCCACTCTTTTTTCCAGCAACTCACATAGTCCAGAATCAAACCCACTTTCATTTAAGGTCCAGTAACTTGTTTCTGTTTGAGTAACAGATGACATAAGGTTTGTGGCTCAGTAAATCAGACTGAAGAAACAGTCATCTTGAATTGCTTCAGTTCAGTCTCCTCTACTCTAGGGCAATTCAGATTCTCACATGATGATAACCACATTATGATGGCCATTGTGGTGATTATTTGTTTTCTTTGTGTCTGTAGCAACAACCAAATCTGAAGGGACAGAAAGGGGAGCCAGCTGTCATTGAACCTGTGAGTAGGATATGTTTTCTGTTCTGGCTTTGCCAAGATCCATCAGCCTGGTTGGAGACTGAATTTCACCACCAAATGATAGCGTGGGGTTTGTGGTCAATCCCATTTTGATTCTTGGAAGAATAAACACTCACAACTCTGGTAGGTTCCAAACAGTTGAGAGATGATACCAGCAATATGCCCTGGAAACTTGAGATGGAGCTTCAAACTGGCAGTTGGGTCCTGGATGAGGACAAAAATCTTGCTGATAAATATAAAAACAAATGTTTACAGGTACATGAGTATGGGAAACCTGCTCCTTGACTGCATTCCCAGAGTGGTTTCTGAATCTTAGTTGAAGTTTGTGTCTGTTTTATTATTGGCAATGATATGCTGGGTTTTCCCTCCGAAAAGGTCACAATATAGTTTTCTCTCCTGAGCATGGCTAACTTAATTGTGCATCATTTCCTATTCAGAATCACTGGCGTACTGTATATCACCATAATATGTTATAGGTACAGGTGGTCTAATTAGCTACCTATTTTTTAATTCATTCAACCATGATGTCTACAAGCTTGTTGCTTGTGCAGGACACTCAACCATCAGCATGCAAGTGGTTATTCCTCAGGAATTAAAGAATCATTAGGGGTTTCTTACCCTTTCTTACAAGTGTGTGAACTTATTTCAGTGCTTAGAGACAACTATAGTCACATCATATGACTTTGGGAATATTCATAGGCTATGTAATCACCTTTTCCCTTCTGAGCCCAATTCAAGGTTGTTAAATCTTTCTCTTTTCTTTCTGTTGTAGGGTATATTTTTCGAAGGGCCAGCTGGATACCGAGGTCCGCAGGTACGAGACATAATAAGTATGATGTCATCAGTTTTCCCAGCTACTGTAAAGCTGTTTAGGAGGTGGTCACCTCCTTTCTGTGTTTCTGTTTTTTGTTTTTTTTTTCTTCTCTGGGCAGTGGGAGGAAGGATTTGCAAAAGCACAATCCAGGTTGGTGACATTACAAACAGGGTTAGGGGATAGACCTATCTCCATGTATTTCTGCTCCTTTTTCTGCCTTCCCCCCATGTGTTCTTAGATGGGAAATGCAAAAAGACAGGGATGCCTTGAGAGAGTTGATTGCAATAGGCCCTCTGTAGGGTTTTGTCTCAGTCATAGATATTTGAAAAGATATTTAACATACAGGAAACCAGCTTGCAGGGCCTGGGGTAAATAGTTTAATCCCAAACATCAACAGGCTGCGTTTAAATTTATTTATAAATTTAAACTTCATACAGTCTGATTACTCCCATGAAAATGACCCAGTGAAGTGTGTTATTTGTACATGATCAGTGAATTTGCCTAAAAACTCCCAGTACATTTCATAGCAGAGTGGGAATTTGAATGTCTTTCTGGCTCCTCCTTCCCCCTTCCCCCGCCCCATATTTTGGCATGAAAGTAACAGTACTTTCTGTTTGGTTTTGCCAGACATGCCTACATTTGCCATGTCAATTATTTTCTGATACCTAGATCAGTGCTATCCTTTGCATAGCTTCTGAATGGACTATGTCCACTTTGGAAATCCTGATGATCTTCAGATGTTCTTGAGAGCTTAGGAGCTCACAGTCAAATTGTTACATGTGCTCTGTTGTTTTCAAGGCCTTTTTCAAAACAGAAATATAACAACCAGAATCAGTTGCAAAAGAAATATAAAAATTAAAGAACAGGGTATCTCTGAGCACATTTGGAAGTTAGATACCTGTTTCCTGAACTGAATCCTCAAGCTGTTGATGCCTGGATAGTTAAGAAATCTTCACTTCAGCAGCCTCACTTAGGAGAAAAAAGTTATGAGTAGTTGGGAGTCTGAGACTTTCATCAGTCTGTCGAGATAATCCAGGTCACAACCTATATTCTGATCTCTCTTAAATAATTGTTATTTCCTCAATATTGCCTTCCTGTAACAAATTATCAATTTCTACAGAATGAAGAGACCAACCATTCTCCCATTCAAACTTCCCATTCTTTATAAGGAAGTAAGCAAACAGGAGTACCTGTCTGGTCAGATGGACAAAAAAAATCAGCCTTGGATTTGTGGAGTTAGATTTGAGAACTTCTTTTTTCAATAAAGTCATGTCAGCTTCTGTTGCTTTATTTGTAGACTACTTATAAAACATGCCATATGTATTTGAAATTTTAGTCCAGAAGTACAGAGTTTTGCAAATGGTTTAACCCAAGTACATCTGCAGAAGCAAACCAAGTGATTGATGTTTGTATTTAGTTACGTTATTCAGTCTGTTTCTGTTATTCATAGGGAGGAAAAGGAAGCTATGCATAATTCTGAAACTTCATTGTCTGCAGCCTGATTTTTTGTACAACCAGGCATGCTATTGTTGCTGTAGACACATTTAATACAATATTGGCCTTGGGTATTACTGGTGTCATGATATTTCTGTTTTGAAAGAGGAACCGTGTGTGGGATTTTCTTCATTTATCTTAATTTTCTGCTGTATCACTTCCCAGGGAGAGATGGGTCCAATGGGACCAGCAGGGCCACCAGGGTTTCCAGGAGATCCTGGTGAGCAGGTAAGGAAATCACTGTGTGGTTCAAAGGAATGATAGTCTCCTCCCTCTCCCCCCTGAGAATTTTTCATCTTCTCTGAAAATGGTGGGTGTGGGGAAGAGAGGATAAGGAATTGCCGGCATGTGCCCCTTTCAGTATACCTCTTTGACAAGTCCCAGCTTGACGTTGCTTTTTTTTAGCCCAAGATTTCTCAGGAATGATTGACAGGGATATCTTATTCACTTTTGCACAGGGACCCCCAGGACTTCCAGGCCTTCCAGGAGCTGATGGGCTACGTGGACCTCCGGGGACAATGCTCATGTTGCCAGTAGGTGATGCAGGGAGATGAGTCAGAGTTGAGAATTAGAGATACGCTTGCAGGAAACAACATCAACCTGTCTGTCCCTTTGAGAAACACATTCTAGAGGGATGCTGTTTTCAGTTCCAGTGGATATTTGATGTGAAAAGAGGGCCCTCTTCTAGCTTCCAGGGGCATTATTTTGAGTATATTACAGGTGAAAAAGAAGTGTTGACATTGGTTATAAAATAAGATCCCAGAAGATAGGTTAGGTACGAAACAGATCAAGGGGAATTGACCTTTACTATGGCCAAGTATCCAAGAGGGAAGGTTTTTGATATGGAAAGGATAGGCTCACAAAGTTTGAAGACTGATAAGCTAGGTTCAAATATACAGTTCATCCCTCTATTAAGAACAGAAAAGTTGATTATCTTTAATACCAGAACATTTTGGGTTTTCTATAGTTGAACCCATGTTCTACCCACCTGGCATCAAACAAGCATCACAGCAATACTTCCACTACTAAAATGTGCATGATGCTTTCACTTAAAAATACTGAAAATGAAGATTTGCTTTTTTGGCAGGAATGTCATAGTGATGGCCTAATGCCATCTGGTTTATCTAGCCGTAGCCTCACTAGTCCATTGTTCCCTTCCTTGAATTTGTCTTACTGATCCATTTCCAGTTCCAGTTCCGTGGTGACATAACTAAAGGCCCTTCAGTGTCATTCCAGGAGGCCCAAGCCCAGGCTATTTTACAACAAGCCAAGGTAAACATTGTGGGCAGATGTATGAATATATGTGCATACGCTAAGCTTCTTTGTCTTAAATCTTGATTTCTCCAAGTAGTCAACTTGTTTTGCCCTAGCATTCAATATTCTTTTCTCCCCCTTCCCCTTCCCCTTCCCCTTCCCCTTCCCCTTCCCCTTCCCCTTCCCCTTCCCCTTCCCCTTCCCCTCTCCCTCTCCCTCTCCCTCTCCCTCTCCCTCTCCCTCCCCCTCCCCTCCCCTCCCCTCCCCTCCCCTTCCCTCCCCTCCTCCTCCTCCCTCCCTCCCTTCCTTCCCCCCCCCCCCCGCCTGGCATAGAACAGCATCCTCCAGCGATATGAACACCCCCAACGTGCTCTCCTTTAAACATGCCTTTAAGACTTGGCACTTTTCCCAGGCTTTGGGACAGGGTAGGATGTGAATGACCTCTTTGAGCAGTTTTACAGGTTCTTAAGGATGTTTGTTCCACTGGGATGATCACTTTTATTTCTGTTCTGGTTGATGTTTTATATTCTTTTTAAGTTCTTAACACCATCCAGAGGTGTTGAGTTCGATGGCCTTCGAAATGTGAATTATAAGTGAATAAATTGGAATAATAATATTGCAGGCTTTCAAGTGATTTCTGAATCATACAGCTCATCACAGAACATCAGCTAATTGCCTAAATCACTCTATTAATACATTCATAGCCTGTCTGTTAAGTCACAGCATCCCGATTCTCTCAGTGAGGCTATGTCCCAGTTTAGGCATAAACCACCTGGGTGACCTTGGGCCAGTCACTGTCCCGCAGCCCTAGGAAGGAGGCAGTGGCAAACCACTTCTGAAATCTTGCCAAGAAAACTGCAGGTAATTCTCCAGGCAATCGCCAGGAGTCAAGACTGACTTCAAGGCAGTAAATAAATAAATAGCAATTAAACTGTGGGGTCAGCAAAGGTTTGATCCCAAATGGTTCTGTGTTTCTTTGGGCTTATGTTAATCTGATTATCCATGTCAAGCAAACTTGAAAGAGGAATCATAAAGAGTTAGCCATCCCTTCTTGCAACTGATATAAAGACAAGAGCCTAGAGCAGCCCCACAAAAACGAGCCTGTCTAGAAACTCCTGTTCTCTGATTATTTTACTTTTCATACACTTTGAAATCATATTTCTTTGTGTGCATATGTGAAATAGGCACAGGGTTTTTTCCCCTGGAGGATATAAAACTACAGGAAGTGATAACTATCAGCCAGCTTTATAGTGATAATGGCCTTTCCTCATTTGATCAGAGCATCCATGTGGTCAGTTGCCCCTCATGGCAGAGAATGTTTACTCCAGGATGTAGCAACTGTGTTACCTGTGCCATGCAAACCCATTCTAAGACTAAAGGTTTCACATATAGAAGATTCACATTCTGTTTCAAGGAATAGTTTAGTAAATCAGCTTAAGCAGATGAATCATCATAAGATATAGGAAAGAAACAAAATCTTCACTCAGCCCAATGGCAGACTGATTTGGATATCGTTGATTTAGGGTTTTTTAAAAAATGGTCCTAAATTAAATTTGTACCTGAGTTGAGAGTTCATTTGAAGAACAGATGATATTTACATAATTTAGGCTAATGATGTAGTTGTGCCCTAAAATAAGATGAATAACATGCCTTTTCTCATTGACTTGAATCAGAGAGATATGTTATTTCTGTTTTTAGCAATGATAGCCTAAGGGTGAAATTGCTATTCAGTCAAAACCAAGCAAAACCAAGACCGTTTCAGAGCCCTTCTCCACGTCCAGTGATACAATGAGAAAGATGAAGATGAATGAAACCATTGCAACACAAACATTGCTTTTTCTCCCATCTTTCACCCCTATGTCAAGCCAGCATCTTCTTACCCCTCCTTGCTTACGGTTACCCAATGAACTTCTCCCCTGTTCCTTTTGATTTTGCTGTAACTCATCATTTTCTTTGTCTTCTCAGCTTTCCATGAAAGGGCCTCCCGGCCCAATGGGACTTACAGGCAGGCCAGGACCACTAGTGAGTAAATGGGATTTTTCAGAGCTGATCTATACATTGAGAGTAATGGGGAAATGTTTTAGGAAATGTTTTGATGTTCATAATCATCTCAAGGTTAGCTTTGTAATGTTTGTGTACTGATTTGGGCTGCACTAGAATGTTTTTCAGAATATAGCAGATTCCATAGGAAAAAAGTAGTGCATGGTATACAGGCTTTTGCTTTTCATGGACATTGAAAGGAACTTTAATCTCTTGAAATTGTCTAAAGTTATTTTGTAGGCCAGCTATATATGATCATAACTAAGTCATATCTAGGGATGTGCAAAATTCAGTGATTTAGGAATGGAAAGTTTCAGAAAACTCCAGGATATTCTGTTCCCCCGCCAGACCATGAAGAATGACGTCTGGATCATGCCATTCTGGAGGGAGCTTGGAAGTTTCCAGAAATTCTGTCCCCCGCTTGGATCATGCTAGACCTTCCCAAAATGGCATGTATAGTCTGGAAGGAGAAATTATTGAGTTTTCTGGAACATTCCACTCCTGAAAACTAAATTTTGCACATTTCTATACCACCCTTAGATATGGGACTTTTCCCACACAAGGGGTGCAAAGTGGGAGAGGAAACCGTACTGGGTCATAACTGACTCCTCTCCTTACTGCATTACTGCTGATATCTGATAATAGCAGATCACATATAGAAAATTAATTGCCTTAGGCCAACGTAGAGCTGCCACTGACATAGGTGATCATATCTTTAGCTCCTATTTCCTGCTCCAGAACATTTCCCCAAATTTACCTTATGCTGTGAAATCACAACTCTTCATACTTTTCCATTGTTGAATAAGAGTTGAGTGTGCAAACTATGGCATAACATGTATCACTTTCTGCTAGAGGAGAATCTAGTGATTTACAGGAGAAGAATGTGTGCACTTTCCCTCATACATATTACTTTGCTGATATTTTTTAGAAATAACAAATAGAATAGTCTCCCCCCCCGCCCCCCCCCCCCCATTAAATCCTGGACCTATTCACTGTAGTTGGATTGTTCATCTTTGGAAAATTCTGAAATGAATTAACCTATTTATAACATTGTTTCTGTAGGGTCTACCAGGAAAATCAGGACAAAAGGGGGATACAGGTGATGTCGGACCCCAGGTTGGTTGCTGAAGATGAACAGGAGGGGCTTGTGCTATGCTGGTAGGGAATTCTGGAAGTGGAAATCTAACATATCTGGAGGACACAAGGTTGGCAAAGCATGAAGTATAAAAATGCCAGGCTGATGTCCACTCTTTTCAATCCAGGCTTCGTTATCCTTTTTTTTGTGTGTGCCTTCGAGTCAGTCTTGACTGCTGGCGACTGCCTTGACTAGTCCCTGCAGTTTTCTTGGCAAGGTTTTGCCAATGGCTTGCCATTACCTTTTCCCTGGGGCTGAGAATGAATGACTGGCTCAAGGTTGCCAAGCTAGGTTCATGTCCAAGGTGGGACGAGAACTCAGGGTCTCCTGAGTTAATCCTGGTGCCTTAATCACTACACTACACTACACTACACTACACTACACTACACTACACTACACTACTTAAGGCTCTCCACCCTTATTCTTGCACTTCTTTATCTCCTGCCCATTTTACAGTTTTGTACAGTATACGTGTCTTTCCATTAGAATTTCTGTAGCCTGATAGATTTACTTTGCCTTAATGTATTATACTCTTCCTTACATAAAGTTAATACATAAAGTTTGAATCTGAACATGAAATAGCAGTTTTGCAATATACAGAATAATTCACCCCTTCCCCCAAATTTGGAAGGTTCACTGTAGCCATTTCAAGCATGCTGATCTTTTCTCCTGGCATGCTCAAATGAGAAGGTTTTTAGGTTATCCTTAACAGACAGAATTCTGGCATTGGTAGCAGTATAAGTAGATGAGCCCTTTTTTCCATCAGTTTCTTTTTTCTCTCCCTCCCTCCCCTCATCATAAGCAATTACCATTCATGGAATGAAAAGACACTCCTAGGGAATAAAATTATTGAAGAAATATAGGTCTTTTGCAAGATTTTCCTACTATTTTTTCTATGATACCCTCATCCTACCCATGGCTGATAGAAAATTATTTGTGATTTATTCATTATTTATGTTTATACACTATTTGAGCCCCATCCTCCCCACAAATGCTTTCAGAGAAGTGTATCATAAAATGCATTCTGAATGTAGAAAAAAATGAAATGAGATTAAACATAATTCCAGATCTTTGGCCACCTTCTGTCCCACGATGAGGAATCCATAGCTCTCCCAAACAGCTTTCAGGATCTGTAATTCTTGGCCATATCTTATGAATGGGAATTGAGAACTGATGGAGAGAACAATGTCTAGAGAGTCCCCAAGTTCTCTGCTTCTGATATAACAGCAGGAAGAGAATTAACTCCTGAGTCTTTCTCAGGAAAATGCTTCAAAGAGCAGAATTCACAATGAAAAAGACCTCTGCCTTCTTGAATCAAAAGGTTGAGATACACACAAGAAGTCCTTTCTTATGGGTCTGAAGAGATAAGCATATGTTTATGGGAATAGGCTTTAAAATCTTGTCTTTTTGTGGAAAAATGTATTACTAAATTTTATTATGTAATAATAAATGTACAATAATGTAATTGCTGATATAAGCTGACAATTTAGATGTTACATTTTGGACCAGTCATTGTTTTTGGATCTTAACATACAACTTTACTGTTATCAATAGGCCAGGGCATCTGTAAGAAGTCCTTTCTGATAGATCCTATATTGATGTGAATGTAAAATACATATTGCCACTGATAGCCAAAACTTCCATGTGAGGTTTAAGTCAAGACACAACATTTTCCCAATGGAGGTGAATGTTCATACATACATACATACATACATACATGTGTGTGTGCGTGTGTGTGCAGAGCAACTGTTGGTCTCATTTACTTCAACCCTCATTACAGGGCTCCCCTGGGATACAAGGACCAGTTGGACCCCCGGGGAAAACAGGCAAGCGGGTAAGCATATCTATCACATCTCACACATGGACAGGTGCTAATCTATAGGAATGCTTCCGCTGCCCCCTTTTCTCACTCTTTCTCTCCTTTTCATTTTTTCAAAGGGCCGTTCAGGAGCTGATGGTGCCAGAGGACTCCCAGGAGAACCAGGATCCAAGGTTTTCTAAATCTTAACTGTAGGGTGGGATTCACACAAAAGAGGGGGAGAGAGCTCTGAGATTCGCACTCCCATGGTAGTTTGGTCTTTCCTGTAACAGCAACACAATAGTGGGGCGCAAATACAGCTGAATCAAGTGTTGTTTCCACTTTCATGTTGAATTTGGCACATTCAGGACAAGTTTTCATCTCATAGGTATGCATACCACATGAAAATCCAACTTTTCCCCCCTGCATTTTGTGACTGTGGTCTTGGAACCCATTCAGAACTCAGAGGAAGTTGTGCAGGAAATTAAGAGGAGTTCTGCTGAATCAGAAGCAGGCCCATCTAGGCCATCTAGTTTCCAACCCTTGGCCAGCCAGATAATTCCACAGGTGCACAAACAGGGTAGGAAAGCAGCAACCTTTCCCTATTGTTGATTCCTAACATCTGGTATTCAGAGATACAATTCCTCTCTGAACATGAAGAATGTTTGAACTAGCTCATTGGCAACACATCTCCTTTACTGCCAAAGCCTTCACATGTAAGAATACAGTATAGGAAACTGTGCAATTTGCCAACCTAGCCTGGGATTTGTCAGCAGCTGTTCAGGATTTTGGTCTCAAGATGCAAGAGACTGAAACTGGAGCCTTTGCATATTATGTGTGTGATTTATCATTAAATCATTGACTTCTCCTGCCTAGCCTTAAAAAATGATAATAAAGGACTGAATGGAGAGGATCGCGTGCACAGCTTCCTCTAAGCAGTTATTGAGTACTGGGATAAAAGAATCAAAAGCTTTTGGAAAATAGAAGTCTTTTTAGTAACAGTGAAAATTAAATTTTGTATGGAAGTCTTGAGGCCAAACTACATATGACCTTTATTTATTATTTGTTTTTATTTATTTATCATATTTATATAGCCGCCTATCTCACATAAAAGTGACTCTTAACTCCATAGTTCTATTTTTGAATGCAGCATGTACCTCCCACATGCAGATTGCCAGACCACATACAGAATTTATACCAAGAACTCTAGTATGTGGAATAGGATGACTTCGAACTTTTGTCCCTTTCATGCCCATAATGCTTGCAATTTTCATTGCTCAAAAGGAAAGAAACACAAGGATCCATCCTTCCCTTCTCCCATCAGATATTGTAAAAAAAAAAAAAGGTTCTGTTGTAATCTTTACAACACAGGGAGAGGGACTCTGTGGTATTCCATACATGCTACAACTCTGAGCATCCATCATGATTAACCCTATAGACTGGGGTTGATGGGAGTTGTAGTTCAACAACATCTATCGAGTCACAGGTAGTCCACCGCTGATGTAAAATGAGTCTCCCTGCTGACATAAAGTAAGTCAATATTACATTTAATTACCTGCGTATTGCAGAAAGGGAGATGGGGTTGAGCCTGAGTTAATGCATCTGAACTGAAAGTCAAACTACAGAATTCCTGAGTCTTATTTGTCTCAGCTGCTATTCTCCAAGACAAACATATTCAGAAAAATAGCAAATTCTTGCCTCTGGCCTATCATCTAAAAAATGCAAATCTCTTTATCAAGTTTTGCTTCCTTCTAAACTCAGAAGCACCACTGTTGCCTTTTAAAGAATGGCAGATTGATCAGTATGACAACCTCCTCCCCTTGCAGTGGCCCATCATTCTGTGCGCCTATTTCTTGGATATAATTTAAACGTTATGCTTTTGTTTTTTTTTAAACTGCGGATTCTGTTTACCCTGTAGGGTTCCTGTAAGGACAAACAGAATTGTTGCAGTAAAGTTAGTCATGAAAAAAAAAAATATAACTGGTCTATTCTTGTAATGGTATGTGGGAATAACCTTGGGAGACTGGGCCCAGAGACACTGCCAAGGGAATGGTTAGATAAGAGGCAGCCTAACCCGCAGCTGGATAGTGGATGAGGCAAGAGGCTCAGAAGAGACCCTCCCTAATTTCTCATAAAGGAGATGGGAGAAGAACTGTATTTTCAGACTTGCAGGATTCTGTAAATGTAGCTTTACAATAAAGTAGAATTACCTTATCTGGTTGTATTTCATGTCTGGTCTACCTGGTAGGGCTGACAATTCTTGTCAGTGCTCATCTGCTTTTCATCTTACTTCTAGGGTGACAGGGGCTTTGATGGTCTCCCAGGACTTCCTGGAGGAAAGGGAAACATAGTAAGTCTACCCCAATATCTGTACTACTAGTGTCATCTATCAAAGCTACCACCAACATTCACTCCCCACTTTATTGCTTTGCAGGGAGATGTAGGGAAGCCAGGTTTACCTGGACCTCCTGGGGATGACGGTAGTAAGGTAAGCCTTGATTGAAAGGAGGGGTGAACTTTTAGAGATGGGGGTATTTTGGAACAGTGGATTACACACAATAACCTCAGCTCCATTTGAGGGTCCCAGAGCTTCTAAAATCAAGCCAATAAAATGCAGAAACAATTTACAGCATACAATTTACAATAGCTGTATTTCAAGGATATTAAAATAACGATAAATGTTCTCCATATTGAGCATTTCAGTATCCCAGCTTAACTGTTCTCTGTTTTAAAGTATGGTGAAATAATTAAAACAAAAGATTTAACAGTAAAATGTATTTTGATGTTTTAAATAATTTAATAATTTCAAGAATAAAATAGCACACCTGTTTTCTGTTATTACTACCATGTCACTGAAAACCAAAAAGAGGCCAAATTTTCAGGTTCACTCAAGCCAGCAACATCACAATTTCACTTCCTCCTATCCAGCAGCTCTCAGGAGCCAATAATAAGGTATCAAACAAAAATGCAATCCCTGGCTATTTTTTTTTCTTTTTTAATTAGAACTACAAAAATGGGCAAAAATTGGCCCTGTCCTCATTGTGATGTCACTCCATCACCATCACAGCTCCTAAGACTGAAAAGTATGATCCTCAGCAAACATTTTACCTGCCCTATCTTACAACAACCTTTAATTTCAACCATCAATGGCTATGAGCCATTAGGAGATCGTGGGTTTTGTAGTCCAGCATGTCATCTTGAGGAGGCCTCCAAATCATGTGTCATTATCATTCCATGGTAGATTGATCAGGGATGACATGAGTTGAAGTCCATCTCAGAGGCATCAGATGGGGAAGATTGCCTTAAAAAGATGCTATATGTTTAATTGAATTGGCTCCAACAAACAGTGTATTACTGAAATGATAAGAGAAAAAAGAAAAGGTATTTAAATGAATGGTTACAAAACATTTAGGACACTGTTTATTTAACTGTTCTGAGTGCTTGTATGTCACTTCAATGGCCTAACTTTAAGTGACACTCTCTTATAGTCCAGTAAAAGTTTAAAATAATCACTTTGATCAATATTTCCCCTCATTTTATAGGTTAATTAGAACAGGCCATGTATTTATTTTAAGGGCAGGCCCCATATTTTAATTCATATCTCAAAAGGTGACTCAGGAAACAGCATTTCTTTGGAAGCTTATCAGGGATTCTGTAGTGAGCTGGGCGTGGGAGCAATTTTCCAAGTAAGATAGTTTGCTGATTTTTTCTCACAGTGTGCAGATAAATGAGGTGTGTTCTGTAAATCATGCTTTCCCTTCATAGGGGTCGGTTATGGCCTGGTTAGTGCCCAGCATGAATTGTATAGGTGCCTCAAGATAACATCCGGAATCACTTGCAGCACACAGGGATTTGAAAGTAGACAAAAGGATAAAAATAATATCAGAACATTGCAACTTTCCAGGACTCTCCATCACAGATCTCAGAGTAGCCATCTTGGAAAAAAATTGCGAGAACAACTGAGTGAGAGATTACTGAATTCACATACATCAGAAAGGTTCAGGCTATCACTGAAGGTCTCAACAAAACAATGATTTTAAACAAATTACAGTTGTTAATTTGAAATGATACCTGTCTCCTACCTAACCTATATCTGCATAATCATCCTGTCTTCCCCTTCCTTCCCCCTCTTTCACCTCATCATAATTTAAATCCTACATCAATTTAGCCACTTGATGCATGTGATGAAACGAACTGTTCTTATGAAAGCTTATACCTTTTCATAAAATTTATCACTCTGAAAAGGTGCTACCAGACTCCTCCTGATTTTTGGATAGTAGGCAGGTGATCTTTAGCAGACAGATCCTTGGGACAAGTAGTCTATGATGCAAGAAATGTTGAAAACAAACAAATATTGTTTTATATTTAAACCCGTAACTTCTTTTATTAGACAGTCTCAAGATATTGTGGGTATGGTGGCACTTGGCACTGAACGTAATTTGTTTTTATACACTGATGTTATTATGACTATTCTTGATAATTATGCAGTGTTATTATCAAGGTTTATTGAAGTCATACACAATATGTTTTTATATTCTGGCTACACTATTAACTGAAACGTATCTAATTTGCTGCCTTGGGGAATCTGCTATGTCTATAGATTATTGTAAGAGATTAGGATTTGCAATTTGTACCACCTCCATAAAATACTTGGAGTTATATCTTTTTTGAAATATATCCTAGTATCTTGAATTGAATATATCTAAATATATAGATGCAATTTCAATTGATGGTTAAAACCATTGCATTAAGTCTTTGGGGTAAGATTAATACCCCAAATGAATATTACATTGAGATTAATGTATATTTTAAGAAGGACTCCAGTGTTAATTACTATTAGATATTTTATACAGATAAGTTAATATTTTTTATGGAAGGCTAAAGCCTCTTGAATATCCTTGGCCAAATTGAGGTTACCTTATGATAACGGCAGCTTCAAACTCCCAGATTTCCCTGATTTTTATAGCATTGGACTTTTATTTTAACATCTTTATTTTTTTAGAATGAGGGTTTTTATGAATATTCCTCTCTTTGGGCCTATTTGGAGAGTAAATGTATAATACTTCTTGGCAAGTTTTGGGGTTCAGGTGTACTAAACAGGGATATTGATTTCTAGCTTTGAAAGCTGTCAGGCACGTTTGGTCAGTAATAGGTAAACAATTACATCTTGCTCCCCAATCACATGATAAATTGATGCTATGGAATAACCCACATTTGAAAATAGAGAGGAATGTGTTTTACTGAAATGCTTGGGCTAAACAAGGGATCAATACCTAATCAGGTGATTTCTAATGTTTTTAAAGATTTTGAGAGATAGCATATTATATATGACTCACCTGTAACATTTGCTTGGAATATGTACAATTGAAACATGTATTAATGAAAGACTATGGCACAGATGCAGCCTCTGAAGTATCTGCAATTTTAGGATCCTTAAGAGATGCAGAACCTGAATGGAAACTAATAACTCAATTTTATAAGGCATTAAAAAGCAAAATGAAAGTATTAATGATATATCTGAATTGTGGAATGAAGGATTAGAATATCCAATTTTGAAGAACCAGTGGGCCCATATGTTAAGAAACTTGAAATATACTTCTTAGGATTTCTAAATGAAATTAATTCATCAGAAAATATTATTTTCTGGTTCCTGGACTCTTCAAAGAATGTTTGAAAAAGGATGGACATTACACTTTTTTATGTTGACATTTTTTTAAATATTCAACACCATCCAGAGTATCCATGGGGTTGGCTGGCCTTACATACATTTGATAATATAAAATAAATAAGAAATACGTAAAGAAGAGTTCTTTACATATGATCTGGTCTTGTACAGTTTTGTTTTGATTTCAGATCACTATATATGTTAATAATGTTTTGAGAAGAAATATAATCAAGAATATTAATGTGATGTTGAATTGTATTTCTAAAACAAAAATTGGCATCTCATGAAGAAATTTGGCCCTATCTAGCTTGGGGCATAGCAAAGATGATACTTTTACATAACTGAAAAGAAATGTACTTTCCTGATTTTAAGGAATGGATCAAGGATAGGTGTTTCCTATCTATTTTTGCAAAGACTCTCTATTCTAAAAATGATGATACAATTTGTTTCTATATTTTCTAGATGTAATGGTAAGCTTGAGCAAATTAATTTTATATTGCTATGTATAGTTATTATATGGATTTTTTGTTAATAGGTTTTTTGTAACATTTAGTTTATTTTAATCATTATAAGAAGTTTATCTTTTCTTTCTTTACTGTTTTTTTCTCTTGATGCTGTAGTTTTTTGTATTTCTCCAATTTATAAAAAATAACACACACACACACACTTGAGCATTTTAGATTGGAGTATCATGTAGGGGGGACGGTCTCATATGAATCTGGATTATGATATTAGCGATACATAACTATTTTATAGTAGTATTATACTTTGTACTATCCCATTTTATTATTATATATTTTAATGTATCATGGATTTTGTGTATTAGTTGTTTCACCTTTGCTGATGTTGATATGGTTGTAAGACTAATCAATAAAGTTGAAAGTTGAGCATTTTAGAGGAAAACACAAGTGTATTTCAAGGTAGCTGTATTCAATCCTCACTGAACCTGGAACTTTCCAGATATATTGGAACTACAACTACACAATTTTTTAGCTGATATGGCCCTTTGGAAATGTAATCCTAACATTTCCTTCGAGTTAGATAAGGATACTGTAGTAATTTTGAAGCACTCAGAATACCTTCTATCTAGCTACCTTGCAGTATAGAAAGAATACTAGGCATTCTGGACTAAAAAGTACAGATTATACTTCCCACTTACAGTTGAATCTTCTATGATGGATTTCTTAAAGTAACTTCAGTGTATTTACTCATTAGGTATCCAGTATGAATGCATCATAATTGGGAGAGTAGGTGGGTGGAAGAAACACAGTCGAATACTCAGATTGCTCATTTCCTCCTCCTTATTTTCAAAGGGCTCTGAAGGTATGCAAGGGCCCAGAGGACAGCCTGGGGAAGCTGTAAGTATCTACCTGCCAGGACCAAATTCATTGGGTGTTCTGAGATGGCATTAATCTAAGCCATTTTAATGGGGGAGTGACAGGTGTACTGCTCTCCTGCCTTTCTTCTTCAGTGGGACTGTGATGGAATGGAATTATGAAGGCCAAGCTCAGGGAGACAAACATTTTCTTAGCTCGCCAGAACCACGTGGGAGGATCAAGAGGATGAGACTGGCACCTCCCTGAGGAATTCACACTGTTGTGGCTGGAGGACTTTGGGAACTGGGGTTTTAGTCTGGGAAGATTCTTGCTAGAGGTTGTAGCTAATAAACATAGCTGAACTGAATTAGCATTGTCTCTTGGAGTTCCTTGGGCTAGGCCTGACATCAATCTTCCCAGACTAAAACCCCAGCTCCCAAAGTCCTCCAGCCATAACAGTGTGAATTCCTCAGGGAGATGCCAGTCTCATCCTCTTGATCCTCCCACGTGGTTCTGGCGAGCTAAGAAAATGTTTGTCTCCTTGAGCTTGGCCTTCATAATTCCATTCCATCACAGGAACCAAGTTTCTAGCAAGTGTGTTTCACTGAACATAAAATGTTCCTCAGAGTCTTCTAACCTAATATAACCATCTTTTTTCCTAGGGTGTACGCGGTTTGCCAGGCTCACGAGGTACTCCTGGTTCCCCTGGCCAGCCGGTATGAATTTCCTTCCCTTTCCTTTCAGAAATAAGCAATGGAGTTGGAGCAGGAAATTGGTTCAAGGAATAGGAAGAATTTCAACCTGGAAAAAAAAATGCATAAACCTAAATTTCAAGTTTTGAAATTTAATCTGAACATAACATTTCAATTTTGGGCACTACTTAGTTTTTGAATTTGCAGTTAGGTTTTGAGTTCTGTTTATGATGCTGCAGTATGTAATGGTGAAAGCCCAGAGCACATGTTACACTAAGACTTTGGTATATTCATTGAACCACTGTGGGTCTGATTCACACACATTGGTAAGCCATAATCCATGGTTTACAAATCAGTAGCTGGGGTCACATATCATACAAAACAAAACCCAAACAAATCATATGAGTTGGGATCATCCATCACACTAAACCATGGTTTATGTCATTTTTATGTTATAATAGTTTATTGAATAAATCACAAATATCTGGATTTGCATAGTACTCAAAGCTAATAACAAAGCACACGCATTTAATTTAGCCCAAGGAGTGAACTTAGCTATTATAGGTTAGTGTGGTGGATGAACCTACATGTCTAATCTTTGAATAATAATTAGTAGATTAAAAGCACATGATGAAGTTGTCTGTCCTCCTCACCTCCTCTTCCTTATTTTCCTCTCTTTCATATGAAAACCCTTAATTTTTAACCATGGTGTAACAATTTATCTGAATGAGTATCAATCACAATTTGCCAAATTCAGGTTTGCCTGCTTATTTAGTTTGCATGCTTTACCCTTAAATATAATCTCAGTGCAGTCATAACATACATCATAGTTAAGATAAATCATGGAACAGAGGAAAGAATTGGGAAGAAATGTTCCTAATGTCATAACCCTGATTAGGAGATAGGAAATATTAACAACTGTGCAGGGACTAAGAGACAGAACTCAATTTGCCAATTTGATGACTGTTCTTTGTCATGTTCTATCTATCTGACAATATTTTCCAAAATGGTCAGAATTTTTAATTTTCCAGATTGGATTTGCAAAGTGGTTTCATTTGAGATTGTTCTATACAAAAATCTCCCTTTGACTTTCATGATCTTGTTGTTTGCCTCTCATAGGGTATCACTGGTATTGATGGTGCTTCTGGGCATAAAGGCAACATGGTAGGTAAACACAGGGAATGAGGGCTTTCCTTAGCATATGGTAAAGGAGTTGTCTGCATATAGCAGAGGGATATGAATAACAAATAAGGTTTAGGAAGGTGATGAACATGTCAAGTGATAAGGTCAGATGTTACTTACATCCACTTGCTCTTAAACTGAGCCAAGAGAAATGGCCATACGTTCTATGCCTTGGAGAATTTTTGAATAATATGTTAATACATTGAAAGAGGATTGCGAATGTGGAGCTGGAACTTAGAATAGACACCATGCATATATTCAAATTTTTTCTCATTGCTTACCTTTGGACTCTTTTATGACCAGTTATGGGAGAAAAGCATGAACAATTGAGGAGCAAATATTAGAGCTCATTCTTCTAGCCCCACAGCATACCTAAATAATAGTCTTACCCAATCTGGATCCCTTTGAGATGCGGACTTCAATTCCCAAAATTTTCAACAATGGACCTCCTGTCTAGGGAATTATGGCAGATGAAGTCCACACATCTGAAGAGTGACTAGATTGAGAAAAACTGTTGTAGAATATAACTAGACTACTTGGTGCCCACCCCCCAATTCTCAAAATCTCTGAACTTCAGCCATATTGCTTTTTGCTTATGGAAATTGTTTTGCAAACTACATTGAGTATTAACCGTACTAAGTGTACCCCTGCTTTTATGAGCATAAAATTTAGTTAATTCCAGCTGGTCCTTGGAGCCAATTCCTTCCATGTTATCTCAGAAGAAATAGATCTGCTACCCCATACATGTATTTAGTGTTAAAGCTGGAATATGGATGGAACCATAATACTAGTCTACATAATTAGACTTCTGCAATGTGCTCTACATGGGGCTGCCCTTGAAGAGTATCCAGAAACTTCAGCTGGTGCAAAATGCAGGGGCGTGAGCAGTTATGCGTGTTTCTGGTAGAACACACGATATACCTCTGCTTCGTGAGCTGCATTGGTTACCAGTTTGTTTCTGGCTCCAATTCAAGGTGCTGGTGTTGACCTTTAAAGCCTTTCATGGCATGGGGCTGGGTTATTTGAGGGACCGCCTCTCGCCGATTTCATTTGCCCATCCTACCAGATCTAGGAGAGAGGGCATGTTATGGGTTCCGTCGCCTAGGGAGTTACATCTGGCAGGACCCAGGCGGCGCATCTTTTCTGCTGTGGCACCTGCACTGTGGAATCTTCTCCTCCCTGAGGTGAGGTTGGCCTTGTCACTGTTGAGCTTCTGGAGGTCCCTCAAGACTTGGTTATGCCAGAGGCCTGGGGACCCCAGGGTACGAGTGAGCTAGTGCGATGGCTGTTATTTTTAACACCCTTTTGTCTATTATTTTTTTGTTTTAGCTTGCTTTTCTTATCTTTTAATGTATTTATTGTTTGCTTTAGCCCTGTTGTACACCACCCAGAGTCACTTGCTGGTGAGATGGGCAGCTATATAAATTGAATGAATGAATGAATGAATGAATGAATGAATGAATGAATGAATGAATAAAGGAAACAGGCCCTGTGAACAGCAGAGTAAAAATTCCGTACAGTGTACTCACAGATCTGGGTTAAAGAAATGATGTTCTAATAAGTTTAAGCCTTAATATAATTTTCTGTTGTAGTGAAATAAGGTAGAAGGCTGGAGGTCTCACACCTCCATTCCTTGCAGCCTTTTGTGTCTTCGGACCCTGCCCTTGCCTCTGTTTTGGGGCAGTGTTTTGGTAGTTCCTGTTGCCACCATCCATCCTCTAGGGGGCGCTTCATCTGACAGCCTTCCCTTCACCCTAGTGTAGAAGAGAAATGGGGCTCTCACACCCTGTGTCGTCTTTCTGGTGAATGAACGCTCAGAAGTACAAAAAATGCAAATCAGTTCAATTAGGTAATCTCCTGGCCATGTAGCACATAAGCATATGGCTAGAGATTTCAGCCTTTCCTCCCCCTGCCCTATGGGAGATTAACTATTCTCATAGGACATAAACAAAATAAAATTTAAAATAAAAAAAATAAGGTAGATGCTAAAAAAGAAGACCTTTTCAACTTTAAAATTGAAACTTTAGACATTCAGTGCTGTAGGAAATACATGGTTAGAAAATAGACTATGAAAGTCAATACAATATTCCAGGCAAATTGTTAAGATGGTGCTCGTTTTCTACAAACAAAAAGTTTTTTGTCAGAATGTTATTGACCTCCAGATTATTCAACAGAAAACTTATGAAAGAAAGATTTCAAAGCAGAAAATTTGAACAGTGCCTAAACTAGGAATAAAAGCTGAATTGCACACAATTGACTAGCTTGTACAGAGAAGTAAAATCATTGGATTTGGTGTAATATCACAGAGAAAAAAGAAAAGAACAATTTAATGCAAAAAATGAAAGAAACAATTGAATGTGCTTGTTTCTACAGAAATAGCCATTTCTTGAAACAAACCCCCTTCCTTTTATTTGGACTGCTAAACTTGAATCTGAGGCTGGTGGGTAATGATGTTCTCAGCCTTGCTTCCCAGCTTCTCCATCAGATCTACCTAATTTTTTTGAAACAACTGACAAAGAGTATATCTTCCTCACAGATGTGGGCTGAGCAATTAAGCCTGTCTGGAAAGCAAGGATAATGGATTCACAATATATAAATATTAAACACTAAGCAAGTTATCCACTTTGATTTCCTGCTGTAATACTGTGGATTGATCCAATTCAATCTAAACTGTCAGAAGATTCTCCTAGAGCACAACCTGAGAATATGCCAATCTTCAAACCAGCCATTAGAGTTTGATTTAGTAAACTAATTTTAAAGGGGAGAAGACATTACATAGATGGAGTTCCAGTCTGGCTAGAATGTTACTTTTTTTCCCTAGTGTTTTTCCCGTAAGTGCTGGGTTCACATTTCCCCCCCCCCCCCCCCCCCGATCAACCGAATATTGATCCATTGGTTGTGATAGGAATCAACTGACTGGCTTGTTACCCGAGCCTGACGTCATGGGCTGAGAAAGAGCGACTGGCCCAAAGTCACCCAGCCGGCTTTCGTGCCTAAGGCAGGACTAGAACTCACTGTCTCCTGCTTTCTAGCCTGGTGCCCTGACCACTAGACCAAATTGGCTCTCCTCTGGCTAGAATGTTACTGTCCTGATCCAAATGTGTGTGTGTGTGTGTGTGTGTGTGTGTGTGTGTGTGTGTGTGTTTTAATAAATGGCTTTAATTGAAGGATGCAGCTCATCCTATTTTCTCTTACTGTATGTATGTGCACTTTGTAAAAACATGAGAGAGGTGACTGTATTCATAACACAGTGGAAATAATTGTGATGTGGTAAATGTAGGGTGGATTTTTTTTAACAAAAAAATTAAGCATGGCAATTTAATTCATGGAGGGAAAAAAAGATGCAATTTAAATATTCCATGTTATAATTCATATGTTTCCTAATATTAGTAGATACTAACTGGTTGCTATAACAGTTAGCATAAATTAGTCTTCAATTAAATAGAATCTTCCTAATGCCCAAGAGCATAATGTACATATTTTGGTCAGGTCACCCACATCCTTTTGCAATACAAAACGATGTCTGCTTAAAATCAAGAGAACCAATTTTGTAATGATGGGTTTCTGTTTTGTTTTCAGTGTCCTTGGAAGGACATTTTTAAGTACTGTCATTTGTTCTGAAGATGAAGTTATGTTTGTTCCTTCAGCAATTTAAATCTTTTGCTGGATTATGGCCCTTGTGAGCAGAATATCAGATGTTAGAGCTGATCATTTCCTTCCTTTTATTTTAACCAAAGGAAAGCAGAAATACAAGAATATGGTAAAGAAAAATTAAAAATGCAGTGGATCGTAATAAGCATACATACTTTTAGAATATCCTAAAAAACAATCTAAAGTTCTAAACTTTAGGCCTTTGCTAAGCACATCCAGTTTTAAGTTTCCCATGTTTATTCTTTTTAGTGCAACAGAATGCAGGCAAGGAATTATGTAAAGGGTCTCAGAATTCTGCTAGTGTGTCTGTCTATCTTTCCATCATTAGGACACTGAGTAGATCCAAACAGGACCAAATTTGGTGTGTTGGGAGAGGCAAACCAAAGAAGAATGAGTTGAACAATGGACTAGATCTGGCAGGGTTAGGAGTACAGAAAAAAAAAATCCCTAATGCATCCCTATGGGAACATCAGTTGGCCAGCAGCTTGAAGGGCTGCTAGTTCCCCCATTCTAAGCCTGATGGTGAAGTCCAGCAATTACTGTGGGGCAGAATGAAACTAAGTGTTCATGCTCTTTCAGTTATACTTCTCCATACTGGATCATGAATGTTAGTTTTCCACAATAAATGGATATGTGCAGTCTGAATGTACATAGGGTAAGAGGGTTTATTTATTTATTTATTTATTTATTTACAATAATATGTTTATACCACCCTACTTCTAAAGATTCTCAGCCAAAACCTTTCATCCTGGGAATGTACTGCAAACAAACTCTAGCCCTCAATGAAGAATTAAGAAGTTGGAAATGAAACCCTAGCATCATAGCACCAGTTTCCCAAATGCTTTAAAAACTGGATCTTGACCTTCTCCAGATGTTTCATTCTTCAAGTCTCTGTCCTCTCCACTTAGTAATTTTAGTCATTGTGCCACTGCTGTTAACATGTTGTCTCTTCCATTATGACATATGTAGGTATGTACATGCACTGAATGTTGGCTGACTGCAGGGTTCTCTATCCTCAGGGTATTCCAGGTGAATCAGGCCCACCTGGGCAACAAGGAAACCCTGGATCTCAGGTGTGTATTTTGTCTGCATGTACACATGGAAAGCTAGGATGTAGGGCAGTGGGGCGGGGGATAAACATGGGCAGGTCACTTGCTGGTGAGTCTTTTTTTAAAAAAACAGGAGATTATCACATGTATGAGAATGTTTTTTGTTACATTGCTGAAATGTGTGGGTTAACCCTTTTTTTTCAATCATGATTATGTTGTTAATATTCTCCAATCTCCGTGCTGGCTGTTATTGGCCCCAGGAGGACAGTTTCCACTGGTGTCTAATTTGGTTCTGACTGTGAAGTTTATTAGCAGCTGGGTTCATAGATTGAAGACAATGTAATATAAAAATAGAGTTCAGAAAATGTTAAAGTGCTAACTTCATCTCACTATAATAGGGATGCAGATCAGCACATTGAACACTGACTCATCCATGTTACTTGTTTCGTCCATATATTTAGGGTAAAGTGCACCTGGTTAGTTTTAGTTATGCCATCTGAACATACCCATATTCCTGTGTTTGCTCATCAACCTTAATATGGAAACTTTAAAGAAAACTGAAGCATTATTCAAGAGGCTAGTGCTGTACAGATGAAACACTCCCACAAAACTGCCTCAAGAAGCAACATGGCTCACTTGCATCTAAGGACAAAATGAGATGGCCCTTGCTGTCCTGTAGTGCCCATCTCAGCCTTCTCCTACAGAGCTCATGCAATGGGGCAAGGCCAAGAGAAGTCTTCTTCAGCGGACTTCGTAGGCAAAGGTTGAGGAGCTTTCTCCTACAGTCCTGGACTAAGTGCCTCTGGGTTGCAAACCTTCAGCAAACGCTATAGGGTTGCCTGTAACATGGACTGAAGGTGGCTAGCTTGGAATGCCCTTGGGTACAGGGAGTCCTCACAATGCTTACCAAAAGTTTGCATGGTACAAATCTTCCAGGTCTACATCCCATAACAGAAGCAGGCAATCTGGAGTCCACTCAGCATGCCCAGAAGATCTTTTATCTGGATAGCTTCTGCACATGCCTCAGGCAATCCAGAAGCCATCCAATCTGGAAGATCTTCAGCCAGCCCTGGGAGAGATGGCTGAAAGTAACCTTGTCTTATAACTCTAGTATGAATTGATTTGAGAAACTCAAATTGCTTTAGCAAAGTGAATCACATTGCCTCTGCAGTGAAAACTACTTCATCAAAGAAAGAAACAAATCAATGCTCTGCAAATTTCTGTACAAAATAAGTTTTTTTCCATTAAGAATTTGACCTTGCAGGGGAATAGATATATCTGAATTGAAAGGACATTTCCAGGATAGTCCCAGGGCTCAGAAACACTAAATATGCCTCATCCATAGAAAAATAAAATGATCTTCCTCTTGTAAGTTGTCACATTTCCCCACCCTGTTTGGTTTTTCTCCCCTAGGGTTTGCCTGGTCCCCAGGGTCCCATTGGGCTTCCAGGAGAAAAGGTGAGTTGGAGTCAGGGAGTGTGTAACTGAGTGGTAGAATCAGAACTAGGCTGAAAATACTGATTTTCAGGGCAGCTATAGCAGTGAGCACCAGAGTCCCACCACTGGGATCTGATGCAAAAGATGCTGGGCGCAGAATGTTGTTTTAACCACCAAGATCAAACTGGTTTCATAGTGCTTCCACTTAATAATCCTCCTGGTCAGGCCAAGATTTCTTCATTTCAGCCATATGATTTGTGGCAGGAGAGGATTTCATTCTGTTGCTGATCTTGTTCTGTAGTTTGAAACAAAAATGTCCACCTTGAATCTGCTACAGATTCCTGAGAAATCTGCCAATGGATCCCAGTCTACATTCCCCCCTGTATCAGCGTATACCTAGTGACGTATTTGATAGGAGATATGAGAGCTGATGGAACTATGTCCCTCAACCCAGTGTCACAGTTCAGATTGTCCTACCCAGGTTTCCTGATCATTTCCCCCCACTTTCTTCCTATAGGGTCCCCCAGGAAAACCAGGGATACCAGGACTGGCTGGAGTGGATGGACCTCCGGTAAATACCAACATTATTACAGTCTTCATGAGCACAGTACTCAAAGATGAAAACAGGACAGTTTTCTTCTTTTGCAGTAGTTCTAATATCTGGGAAGAGGGGAATGATGTAAACACATAAACAAATTTACACCTTGAATACTACGTTATGTGCAGAAGAAAACCTAGATCCATACCTTCTCTTTCTTTCCTATTGGCCCAATATACTTTCATAGAGGAACAGTTGAGGATATATGTTTTCAAGATGTCAGTCAAAAGACCGTAGAGCTACTCTGAAGCATGTTACAGCCCCCTTAAAAAAACTCCTTCCTTCCTTCCTTCCTTCCTTCCTTCCTTCCTTCCTTCCTTCCTTCCTTCCTTCCTTCCTTCCTTCCACCCATATAATATAGGCTTCCACCATTTGCCCTCCCCTTACAACCCTCAGGAAAGCCCCCATGAAGCCTCCTCTTCCTCCTCAGCTGAGCAGTGGAACTGTCTGGCATTTTGCTGGGGGGAAGTGGAACAAAGGGACCATGAGGAAAACTGCACCCCTGCTCCCCATTCTGTCATGTCCCCAAGGGACCCCTCCCTCAAGGAAAGAAGAAGGCTCACCCATCGACCACCAGTGCCCCCCAGCCAGCCCTACCTCACCAGCAGGCATCCAAGTGGCTCCCTCATCTTTTCCTCAACACCCACAGCTGCTAAGAGATTTCAGATTTCTGTCTCATTTCCAAAGCAGCCAATCGCCAGTCGCCCGTTGGGCCTTGCCGCCAGCTAGTGGGGAGCAGGGGACAGAGGGAGGTGGGAAAGAGGTTGGGGTAACCCATGACAGTCACATAACCTGGTCCAATCAGGGTGATGCAACAGTACAACAGCGCTGCAGCAGCCACAAATTCCCCAAATTTCATTCCCACAGAAGTCATGGGTCCTGGATTTTGGATGCATTCTGTAAGTTAGCCCATTTGAGATATCTTTGTTCAAAAATGGTTGCCCTATGATACACCGTTTTGCCCAGTTGAAGCATTTCCCCCCCAAAACGAGAGTTTTAGCAGTATATAGATTATATTATACAGGATATTTAACACTATTGTGTATTAACTGCACTTGCAAGATCGACAATAAGGGTGAAGTGTTTTTTATCTGTTTCCCAGTGCAACTGCTTCATTGTGGTGGAGTACCTTTAAGCAAGCATTCACAGTGCAATTACTTCTCAAGGCTGTCTCTTCTGTCGCTTTTCAGGGTCATCCTGGAAGAGAAGGGCCGCCTGGAGAGAAAGGAGCTCAGGTAAAAAAAAAGCCTGCTTCTGATAGGCAGAAGTACAAGCTTGCTAAAGAGGCACCTGAAGTCCATAACCTAGAGAGGGGAGTTTCTTGTAGTCAACCATCTTCTTCCCAATGCAAACAAACAAACAAACAAACCAGAAACAGGTGGATTTAGGATCTTTAAGACTGCAGCGAGGCTGGGGAGCAAGGCTGCCTGACAGACAGGAAACAGACTTGTTTTAAATGTCTTTCTCCTTCAGGGCCCATCTGGTGCAGCAGGGCCAATTGGTTACCCGGGTCCCCGGGGAGTCAAGGTAAAGAGATATCACTTTCTGTCAACTTCTAGAATGAGCACTTGGACTGGAATTTCTTCCCTTTCTTCTGTTCTCTGTGGAGTCCTTGGGCTTCTCTGAGCTCGGTTCTTTTCTTGCAAACGTTTCATTACCCAGCTAGGTAACATCTTCAGTGCTGAAATGGGATGGGGTTTGCTCTCTATTTATATACTTTTTTCTCCGTGTCTTTTGCTAGAGCCTCCATTTATCGGCAGTCTATTTATTTATTATTTATATATTTATGAAATCAATTTACACAGCTGCCCAATTGACCTGTGACCAGGATGGCATACACAATTAGAGACAGCAAATAACAACAACAACCATAAGAAGTCACTAAAATATAGTAAAATGTATTGCACCAGAGGCAGTGTCGAACAACTAAAGACAGAAACAATCAAGATGGGTACAAAACCTCCTGATCCTGTGCCTGGAAGAAAAACCAGGTACTTGGAGCCTTCTGAAAAGAAGTAGGGTCAGGGCCATCTGGATCTCAAGAGGAATGATGTTCCATAGCCATAGTGACAGAGACAGGATGTTTCCTGGGTCCTGCCAGAGGATACTAGTGAAGTGACAGGACCTGGAGCATACTCCACTCTATCCGATCTTACTGGATAGGAAGAAGTAATTGGAGACAGACAATCCCTCAGATAACCAGACTCTGTCACTGAGGTCTTAACAACCAGCACCTTGAATTGTACCTGGAAGCCTGCTGGTAACCAGCATAGCTTGCAAATACTATACCTATGGTGTTACATGGGTGCACTGAGATGTGCCCATAACTATTCATGGTATTGCATTCTGGACCAGATGTAACCTTTTGAGTGGTCTTCAAGGGCAGCTGTACATAGACTGTATTGCAATAGTTCGTACATGAGGTGACCAAGGTATAAATCACTGTGAGTAGGGCCTCCTGATCCAGGAATGGACATGATTGCTGCAGAAGATGGATTTACGCAAAGACCCTCCAAGCAGCCTGCTCTTCAAGCAGCAGCCATGAGTCTAGGAGGACCCCCAAACTGAGTACCAACTCTGTTTGGGCTAGTACAATCCCATCCAGAACCAAAGATGGAACTCTCAGAATCCAAATAAAATCCACAGTCATGTGATCTTGCTAAGGTTCAGTTTGACCCTGTTCTCACCCATCCAGACCTCTCCAGACATTGAGACAGAATCTCAGTAGTATTGCTTGGCCAGCCAAGTGCTGAGATATATAATGATACCCAACCTATATATATAATGATACCCTATGTCAATGGATGACTTCACCGAGCAGCCTCATGTAGATGCTAAACAGGAGCAGGAAGAGAATTGAACCCTGAGGCAGGGATGTCCAAAGGAGGTGTCAAAAAGTCAAAATGATGGCTGCAGTCATGCAGTTCAAAGCCTGCCCTGCTCAGAAGGTTGAATGTACTTCTTCAGGGCAAAGAACTGGGCTGCCAACCTTCAGAATTTAGTAGACACTACGTGACTGCTTGGACCTGCCTTGGTGTCTTTCTGTATGATGTAATTCACAGCATGTAGCTTTCTGGCTGCCTATGATCATGGCTTCTATGTCAAAGTAAATGTTTAAAGTTGGCTTTTTTAAAAAAAATTATCCTACCATTGTCATCCTTTTCCATGCTTCCATAGGGGGCCTTTGGAATAAGGGGCCTGAAAGGCAGCAAAGGTGAGAAGGTAAGTCTCTGAGAAGAGTGCAAAGTAATATCAGAGAAAAGATTCCACAGATTTCACCAAATGTAAGATAGCATTTCATTGTTCCTGCTTTCTCTGTGTTGCTAACATGATGTACTAGAACAGATTATGAATATTGAACTGGAGTAAGTGGAACAGGTGTTACATCTTTTGACCTTCTTCCAATGCAGTAATTATGTGGCATATGCTTGATCTGAGTGTTCAGGTTCCACCTGGGTATAAACCCTTGATAACTAGTTTTTTTTGGATTTTTATGTCAGTTTTTAGATTGTAACAAATCTAAAACCTGCAGTTGAGTAATAACTTTATTAGGATAACACCCCCCCCCCCCATACACACACACACACAACCCTCAAAAGTGCAGGAGAATATTTTGTTTGTGAGCTAGAGGTGAGCTGGAAAATATTTTATAACAGAGTTAAAATATTGTTCACATTTGAAATGCATCCATATTTTAGAGTCTCCCTTCTTAATAAAATTCAAACATGTTCATATTTGTGCTTTGACATTTTTCTTTTGAGTATAATCTTTGAAGTGTATTTCTGGCTAATAAATTGTTTGTTCAAACTCTAAAATCCTTATATTCAGACAGTAAGCCATACTGACTCGGTTGACACTTAAAAGTAGGAGAGTATAATTTCAAATTCAGGCAGGGACATTTTAACTAGCAAGTCTACTAGCCAAGTGTTCCTATCTTAAGAAATATATATGCTCTTTGTTTCTGGCCAATAAGAACAACAGTTACAAGTGTAGATTTGAGGTAAAAGGATTTTTAAGAATCATTAAAACATATGATCTTTTCTTGATATTTCAGCACTAAAATAAGATGGACATTTCTGTTATTCTCACATTCTTTACTTTTCATGGATTCCTAGGGTGAAGATGGATTCCCTGGCTTCAAAGGTGATATGGGCCCCAAAGGTGATCGGGTGAGCAATATTCTTCCCAGTATTGCAGTGGCTCTGAAATACGCAGGCAAGCTTTCAAAAGAAGGCATACGCCACTGCTGAGGCTACAGAAATTTCTTCCTTACTGTTAGCATTGGTAATAGGAAGTTGAATCTTCTCCTGGCTTGAGCCTTTAACTTGGGCTCTTGCTGTTTTTGTCAGAATAACTAAAGTAGCATTGCAGAGTTGTGTCACAAGCTGCACTCCTTTTGAGTGTGGCACACCTAGAAAAGGGGTGGGGCTTGTGTTGCGATACCACAGTGCTGTTTCATCACTCTAATCTCCCTTGTCCTCCAAAAGATATCACTAGTTGGTCAACCCATAGGCACATACAAATGCCTCAGACCCACCTTTGTGGCCCCCAGCATATCTCCCCTTGTATCAATGGCAGTAAAACCACCTATTTTCAGTGGCCTAAATTTTGAGGAAAAATAAGCTCATTAAGCTTATGCAAGCATTAGTGTACCATTTTTGCTTCTTAACCCTTGCTTGGGGCCCACACACCCCAAAATACAATGGCTCATATGGCTGTAGCCAGACTAAATGCTTTTTTAAAACAAAAATGAAGCCTTTACCTATTAAAAAAAAACTTGTCCGTGCCTTCTTTAGATCAAGCACAAGGTTCCTATATTCAAGGAGAAGGAGGATCACCTTTCAGAGACCACATGACAGCATTACACAGGATCAAAGCTCTGGTATCTTGCCAAAATCCCACTTGTCAGCCTCTGAAGCATTGAGAGGCACAAAGGGATTATGCCAGCTCATGTTATGTTTTTCAGTGCACAGAACAAAAGACTTACCGTAGATGGACTTTGGGTAAAGAGGCTAAGATTCAGGGAAGAATCTTTCATCCAAATGTTAGAAAGCTAGAAAGGTCATTTCTTTTTGGAGAATATTTGTACCACAAGACACGGATTCTCCATCCCAGTCTTAGCTACTATGATCTCTGTGGATGCCAGAAAGCGCATCTGGACTAAATTCAAAATGTTCTGCTTGGCACGTGTTGGGATGTGGTCATCCTAGGATGTCAGGTTTGATACATTTTGATTAGCTGCATCTCAGGCTTGTTGCTGTGTCAATTATTTATTTATTTATTTATTAGATTTCTCTCCCGCCCATCTCCCCTACAATAGGGGACTCTGGGCGGATTACAGAGAGAATAAAACTATAAATATATATAAAATATACCCCATATATACAATTAAAACAATACTAAAAACAAAAAAATCCAAGAAGATGGAAAATCAGGGTGGGGACAGCCGGCCACTATGGGGCTAGCCATCTCCCTGCTTGAGCTGTTCCCTCCCCACCCCAGGCCAAGTAGCAGAACCAGGTCTTCAAGGCCCTTCGGAAGGCCAGGAGTGAGGGGGTCAATCGCACCTCTGGGGGCAGAATGTTCCAAAGAGCGGGGGCTACCGCAGAGAAGGCCTGCCTTCTGGATCCCGCTAGACAGAGTTCTTTTACTGAGGGGGTATTATGGTACTCCTCACTCTGCAAGGTTTGCACCAAAGCATCTGCTGCTGCTGAAGGTCAATGAGGCCCTATTAAATGACCTGTATGTGCATAGCATGGTTCAATTTCCAGAAATTTCCAGAAATACAGAGATCATGCAGAGATCCATGTTACCCTCATTTTGTAGCAATCTGTGGCATCTCCAGCCACCTTTTTTATGAGATGTATCTAATGCTTAGTTCAGGACAACAAATAGGATTACCAGTTTAGTAACGTTCTTTTCAACTGCATATTACCTTCACAAATGTGTTTTTCTAAATTTAAATTTGCTACATAGTGGGAAGGGAAGGGAGCATTTGTAGAAGAAGAATGCTGTAGGGTTTACTTGGCCTTGCACAAATCAGCAGTTCACCCCTGCAGAATCAATCTTGTTTTCTCTGAGTTGGAGTTGTTTCAGAGACCAATTGTGAGGGGGAGAAAATAATCATGGGAAGAAAAATTGATGGGTGGGTGAAGGGCCATCCACAATTTTCCCATCCATTGATGTTTCCTTGCAAATGGCCTTGTGTTACTGAATTCCTGATATATAGCCTTGCTCATATTCATTCCCATGTATTGACAGAACTTTGTGGTAAAGTACCTCTCTTTTTCTCTCTCTCAGACCCCTGTACACACACATACGCACACACATACAGTAGATCCCCCAAGGGTAGAAAAATCCCCACTGCCTGGGATTCGTTTCCCTCCCCCTCCCCCGAAATGATTGATAAAATCCTACAAGTACAGTGGTACCTCGGTTCACGAATGCTTCTGTTCAAGAACCATTCGGTTCACGAACAGCTCCGGTCACAAAATTTTGCCTCCGTTCGTGAACTCCGCATCGGGTGACGAACAGGATCCACGGCCATTTTCCCTGCCATGACACGTGGTCGCGGCTTCCTGTAGGGAGGGGGACTCTCCCTCCAAGCAGTAACCGCCTCCCCACCCGCCTTCCTGTCCTCCACACCAGAAGTCGTGTCGAGCAAGGTTAGCTTTCTCTCTCTTCGTACTGTACTTTGTGTCATATTTTTGCGGTTTTAAAAAAAAACAACATATGGTTCAGAACGGATTAACCGTAATTACTTTGAACCTTATAGGGAAATCTGATTCGGGACGTGATCAAAAATTGGTTGGCGACCGCATTCGTAGGGGTCAGAATGGATTAACCGTATTTACATTGAACCTTATGGGGAAATTTGATTCGGTTCATGACCAGAGTCGCGGAACGAATTAACTTCGTGAACCGAGGTACCGCTGTACATTTCTTAGCACCCATGTGCAACTCAGATTAGCATCAGTAGTTAGTGTATACACTCCATTGTATCATTCTCTGAAATGACTGCGGTCACAATACATGGATGTCTCTTAATTCCTGAGAATGTGCTTTGAAACTAGCATTTTATAGCCATCACGATTGGCCCAACTCTTTTAACTCTTTCATTCTTTCAACAGGGTGATGCTGGCCCATTGGGCGTACGTGGTGAAGATGGCCTTGAGGGGCTGAAAGGGCAAGTGGGACCTGTTGGGGAAGCTGGTTCTCTTGGCCCAGCTGGTGAGAAGGTGAGCTTTCCGGACATAGGAAGCTATTTGTCCCCATATGGGTTACTCTGGCATTCAGCAGCTCTCAGAGGATCAGGCAGAGGTCTTCCTCATTATGACCTGATCATAATAGAAGAAGAAAGAAATCCAACTCGGGATACTGTATATCCAGGGCTGTGTTCTAATACTAAGTTGCGGTCCCACTCATTGATTGCAGCAGAAATTTGTTTAATACTTTCTCCACTTGCAAGGGATTGTTTAGTATCATCCCTGAACACACGTAGGCTCTGATCATCTCTTTTTTCTGCAGGGCAAACTGGGTGTGCCAGGTTTGCCAGGTTATCCTGGCCGCCAAGGACCCAAGGTGAGTAGGAGGGAGATGCTGGAGGAAAGGACGAAATCTTGTCCCAGTCTATCCTGCCCTCCCCTGAGATTGGGTTGTTTTTCTACAGGGTTCAACTGGATTCCCAGGGCCCCAGGGCCTCGCTGGAGAAAAAGGCAAACGAGTGAGTGAAACTGGGAGAGAAACAGGAAATGCATCTTGAAAGAAACAATGAGGTTTTTTTCTAGTCTCCAAAGATTTGCAAAACATGGGAGAGGAGGAGGAGAAGGATATGGGAAGAGTGGAGATTCAACAAATGGGACTGCATTGGAAGAAGAAGTATGTGAACCCAGAGTCCTTTTTGAAGGTGCTGACCACGATTGGAGCAACATGGCTATTCCCTCATCGCCCAGAGCTCTAAACCTGCCAGAGACAGCTGTCTTGCAGTCTCCCTGTGAGGAGCGTCTGTATGGAGCACTTGTGGGTGAACCCAAGTCCTCTCCTTTTCCAGAGAGGAACAAATGGGACTGCATTGCAGCCTGGATCTTGCTTTCATTTACAAAATATAAATGCTTCAGGATTTAGAGGACTGCTTCTCTTCCATCCCTTGACACATTTTATTGATTCATTTTATTTGCTACAGCAGTGCTTTTATTTGCTAATGCTCACACTTCAGCATGGATCATGGCAAGGGAGCACAGTCTGAGAAACAGGATTACCCAATTACCAGCTGTTTTCACTGAAATGAATCTGAGAGGGAAACGGTTCTCTACTTTCGAATATTCATATCAAACGTGACTTTCCAGTTTGGGGTTTAGAAGAATGATCCAGTTTTGTATTGGATTTTTTTGTATTTGGTGGTACACTTGCTAGGATAAGTGTTAGCAGCCATAACCAAGGGATATAAAACAGAAACCTTAATTTTAGGCAAATGTTATCAAAGTTTACATTTTAAATGTCCAAACGTTGAGTATTGGCAGATATATTTATAACAGTACTTAGCATTTCTACTGTACATTTCCTGTTGAGACATTCGTTTCAGTTCTCCTGTTAATGGGCGATGATGCACATTAAAGTCCAAACTAGAGGTGACATGAGAGATCAGGGGACACCTGGGCATCTCTCTGTAATGTGCCATTTAAGCCTGGCAGCAGTGTGTGTGTGGGCCCATTGAAGTCCATCTTAACCCCCTTTTCTGTTTTCCTTCTTTCCAAGGGCAAAGCTGGCCAGGCAGGGCAGACTGGAGAACGTGGTCCTCTGGTGAGCTTTCATCTAACACATGCTAACCAAGTCCCAAGGACTCTCCAAAAATATATTTTTTTAATGTTTATCATCAAAAAGCCTATACAGTGGTACCTCGGTTCACGAACTTAATTCGTTCCGCGACTCTGGTCGCGAACCAAATTGGTCGTGAACCGAATCAAATTTTCCCATAAGGTTCAATGTAATTACGGTTAATCCGTTCTGACCCCGAATTTGGTCGCCAACCGATTTTTGATCGCGTCCTGAATCAAATTTCCCCATAAGGTTCAATGTAATTATGGTTAATCCGTTCTGAACCATATGTTTTTTTTTTAAAACCGCAAAAATATGACACAAAGTACAGTATGAAGAGAGAAAGCTAACCTTGCTCGACGCGACTTCTGGCGTGGAGGACAGGAAGGCGGGTGGGGAGGTGGTTACTGCTTGGAGGGAGAGTCCCCCTCCCTACAGGAAGCCGCGACCACGTGTCACGGAAGGGAAAATGGCCGCGGATCCTGTTCGTAACCCGATCCGGCGTTCGCGAATGGAGGCAAATTTTTGCGACCGGAGCTGTTCGTGAACCGAATTGTTCGGGAACAGAAGTGTTCGTGAACCGAGGTACCACTGTATATACAGTATGCTGTTTGGCTAGCAGAGGTACTATGTTAAAATTTCACCTTACCTCGCTCTGCATCCCTTCACTGATCAACAAACATCCTGATGAGAATATTAAGACAGTGAAAAAAGGATATAATGAAAGTGTAACACTCTAGGGCAGTATTTCTCAACCTTGGTAACTTTAAGAGGTATGGACTTCAACTCTCAGAATTCCCCAGCCAGCATGGCTGGCTGGGGAATTTTGGGAATTGAAGTCCACACATCTTAAAGTTGCTACAGCTGAGAAAAACTACTCTAGGGCTTTCATATTCCTTATATGACAATGGGTAGCCCTGGGGTCTTCAGCATCTTTTCTGTCTTTCATATGTCATATCAAGTGCTTCTAATATTGTTCTTGGCTCTGAATAGAGCAAAGGCAGCTCTTAGATTTTCTGGAAATCCATTATGAAGAGAGTGGAAGAAGGACAGTTTATCTAAGCTGCTTCCCATGAACTGGGGTTTTTTAAAAAACGGCTTCTGATAATAGCAACATATTAATGGTTAGTGGGAGGCCAAGGAGGAGCAGCATCACCTTAATTCTGTAAAGTAATATGTGACCGACTCAGTTAAAAGATTATAGTTGTTGGATTGCTGAAGTTTATGTGTCTGAAGGCTGGGAGAAATATCTCTTTTAACTTCAGATATCTGGAAAAGATAAAAGGTGCTTTTTGTTGCAACTCCCCTACCCCTCTCAGAAATAGGAAGGTTCAGCTAAATTGTCATTGACAGAGTCAAGCAATATTTCTTGTCTCTTCCCTTTCTCCCATAGTATGTCAATGAATGTAGTAGCCACTTGGGACATATCCATTACAAAGCTCAAATTAATTCAGAGGAATCTTAATGCAAATCCTCCAAATCTGAATTTGCTTACAGAGATTTGAATGTATATTCTCATTTGAATTCCCTGACTCAGTGTTCTAATTATGAAATTATTAACATTTTTATAGATGGAAAAATGGGGGAGAGGGGAGAAATCACAGGAATGTGTTAAGATTAAATGGCCCATCCCAAAGGGCTGTTCAATAAAGGCAGAAAGCAGCAAAAGAAAACTTCGTAGATATCAAAGTCATTGAAATATCCCCCCTATTTTCCCAAGTTAATACGAAGTAAACTTAAATTTGGGATTTAAACCCTTCATTTTCCTCTTTTTTGCACTGGGTGAAGTTTCATTCAAATGAAATGAACCAGATGCCAGTTTTGAAAATAAGAAACCATTCCTTTAGTCTGTGTCGTCTGCCTTCAGCCCATCGATGACTTCCTCAACCTTGAATTTGTTTCTTTTTCCCTATTGGTTCATTCTACAGGTAGAGGACTTGTGCCTGTGGCTGAAGTACACTGTAGTTGCAAAAACCAGTGGGGATGTTATTTATATTGTCACCTCCCTCTACTCCAGACTTGCCACACAACTAAGAGTGAGGGATGCTGAATTCTGAGGAGCACCCAGGGCTTTGCTGCTTAGTAAATAATCCATATAATAATGGTGATCCACCTCTATTCTGGGATCTAGAAAGCCTGGTTCAGCTCCATGTGTCAGTTTACAAACACCAATCTGAAGCAGATATCCTTTCCCCCTTCCAGGGTGTGCCTGGTGAACGTGGTTTGCCAGGA
Organism: Liasis olivaceus; assembly: GCA_030867105.1. Classification (NCBI taxonomy): domain Eukaryota; kingdom Metazoa; phylum Chordata; class Lepidosauria; order Squamata; family Pythonidae; genus Liasis; species Liasis olivaceus. The sequence continues at coordinate 140,111,154 of CM061348.1, forward strand.
CCTACAGGGAAACCAGGACCAAAGGTATGTCTGTTTTCTGTACAACGTGCATGGCCTTTTCTCATTTCTCAGTGCACAGTGCAGTACATGTGTGTGATCAGTACATTTCTCAGTACATTTCTCAATGCACAATGCAGTATGTGTGTGATCAGCTGTGGCCAGTGCATTCCAACAGAGCATAGCCCTGTTCAGAATTTTTAATGTGTTACGCCACTATCTCAAATCAAGATTTTTAAAATATACTTATTCTTGGATTATGTCAAATGTATTATCTAAGGAACACTCTCAGACATATAGGCCTGGCTGCCTTGAACCCTACCTACTCACAACTTTCTGACAAAAATTATATAACTCCACTAGAACTGAAATGGTCATTGTGCACTCAATCTACATAGGCAGCTGAATTACATTATACAAAAAGATTGTATAGATTGCTCAGATTGTACACTTTTCATCCATGGGTGCATGATTTCATTTTTAAATGTTCCCACACATTAAAACTAACACCATTGGCAAAACCATAATAAAGCCCCCCCAAACAGAACTAATGAATCACTAATTTCCTTGTCTGTGGGAACATTAGCGTGTATGGGAGAGGCTGATGGATGTATCTTATTTCTAAAATCTATCAGCTGCTCCCTAAGATGCCAATTTTCCTACAGACAGGAGTGTTTGTAGAGTAACTTTAAAAGATGCTGTCCAGAATGGCATCTCAGGAACCCTGCACCATGTGATTTACCTGACTTTGTAGATGAGTAGTAGAATTTCTAGACTCTGCTGTACTTGCCTATCCCATTGATGCCATGCTGGTTTTTGTTCCTGCTACCTTGTCAAGCAGGATGTTAATTGATGTTAATTGCAGTCAAAATCTGGAGGGTATTTTCTTTTTCTGTCCCTTAACTAATGTCTCTTCCTCCAGGGTGATGTTGGCCATGATGGCCTTCCAGGGACTGTAGGGGAAAAGGTAAGATGTGATCAAATCCCTGCAAATCTGGGACAGTAGCCTCAGTGTCTTGCTCTGGCAAAAGTCTGTCTCAGGAAGAAAAGCTATGACATCATAAAGGCCATGATATCTCTGAGGCTGTTGAATCCATGGAGATGTCTCCATGGATCCAACAGTCTCAGTAATAGCATAGCCTTTATGATGTCATAGCTTTTCTTCCTGAGACAGACTTTTGCCAAAGCAAAAAGCAAAAATCTCTACATAACAGATTCCTTATAGTCTGTGGAAAGAAGAACTGACTTCAGGAATTTAAATATTTACAGTGTGATAAATGTGGGGGTGGGGGGAAGCAGGAGAGGAAGCTAGAATATCTCACCGTAACTTTTCTTTTTCCACAGGGACCCCCTGGGCCACAGGGGCCCAATGGATTCCCGGGATCAAAGGGGCCACCAGTAAGTAACCCACTGTTCCTTTTGCAGAAATTTCTACTTATCTAGAAATAGGAAGAGATAAGGATCAATATCCCCACAAAATGGTTGTGTGTGAGACAGTAGACTATACTTTTTAATTATTATAATCTAGCCAATACAAATTTACAGTTTGAACTATACATGGATAGAGTGCAAAGCCCAATTTAAACGTATATTGTGTATTCAAAGACTTAAGCAATCAATACACTTACTGTTCATTAGAGGACACCTGTAAGTAAATACACTGATAGGTGCAGAATTTCACAGTCTTGGTAGCATTATATTTTTACTTACAAAATATAACAGTTTTGATCTACTTTGCTGCGAAATGGCAGTTTGGATAATTGATTGCTGGCACAGTTGGGGTTACGAAGTTGGATGCCTGCCTGCCCGCCTGCCTCTAGTGGCTAGGATTGCTTTTGTAAGGCATATAGGATACCTACAACTTTAGATACCTAAAAGATTGCCACCAGTGTCAGATTTTGCAGAATCTAAAGAATGGCATTTGAACTAAAGAAACATGACCGTATTTGAATCCACCTCCTTTATTTTTTGTTGCCACGGGCATTCATTCTGACCAAATTAGTTTTATCTAAAACATGTTAATTGCACAAAGGAGATGAAACAGCATAAAAATTGTGGGGCATATTTCTATCATAACAGTTTAATAGCTTGACATGTTCTTTTAAAGCTGCCTGGAGGGGACCAGGTGGCAGAATTTATTATTAGATCTTCTTTAATAAGGCTCTTCTTTTCAGAGCTATCTTATTCCCATCTCAGCCCCAGTAGGAGAGCTCTGGAGGGCAGTCTTCACATTTCAATCTCTTCTCCTTCCATGTTCATGATCAGAACACTTGAAAAAGTACAATCCTTGTCTGCTTTTTGAGGACATGCAATATAGATTTCACAAACTCCAAATTTCCCAACTTTCTTTCCTTAGAAGTATTGCATTCTTATAACTATTTTATTAGGTCTGGCTCAGCACAGCTATCCATCTATGCTGCATATTTTAAATAGTAGCACAATAGATGATGCAGAGCAACTGTAAGACAGGCCAAGTCTTCACCCATAAACCCTATACAGGTTTTCCTTCAAACAGTCAAGTATGTGCTTGTGTATAGAATATGTCTACATAGCCCACAAGGGAAGCCTTCTAAAGCCTTGTGTCCTCCATACATATTAAAGGAGAATTATCATCATCCCAACTAGCATGGAGAATCCACAGTGCTGGGGAAGAATAGGGCACTAGGTTAGGGAAGGTAACTGCTTTAGGGGAACTTCTGGGGCAGTGGCATGCCCTGGGTATCCCTTGATTTGGACAGGAAATATTTTGGCTCATGGATCCATTTGAAGCATTAAGATAATGGCATGGATGCTTTCAACAAAGCACTGCTAAGAGGAGGATTGCTGCCACAAACTGATTGCCATTCTGTGTTGCAAAGCAACCTTTTACCAGAAGGTAATCTGATGAGATTGTTTCCCACCACAGTCTCATTCTCCTGCAATGCTTCCTGCCATCCCAGCTTTTCTTTGTTCTTTTTTGAGGCAGCTGGGCAAACCTTTAAACATACGGCTGAGCTGCACCAAGCAGCCACCAATTTACATTTTCTAGAACTGTCCAGGGGACTCAGTGGTTTTCTTGTAAATAAAGATGATGCTGGAAGCAGGCAGACTCAGGAATAAGAACCACTTAGATTTCTAGAAAGAGAGAGAGACAGTGAGACTTTTGAAAGCCTGTCTAAACAGCTCTATGGATCAACTTATACCTAGCATAATTAAGGTGGAATTACTCTGAGCCTCTTTCTCATGTTCTCCCCTCCCCTGGGCCAAGGAATCTTTTCTGTAATGGCCTGACTCCCTCCTATAACACTCTTGCTTCCTCCTCTGTGTTCCCAGGGTCTATTGGACATTCCCTCACAGAAGTTGACATTTCCTTTACAATATGCCAATTTTCCATTGTTTGATTGATTTGGAATTAGAAGAGTTGCAAATAAATAAATAAATAAAATAATGAAGTTAAGTGAGGAAAGATTCTGACAGGCACCAAATTTAGTAGCTTTCAACACCTACCACGATTAACAATTATTTCTGTTTGGAAGGGTCCTGTAGGGAAAGATGGTCTACCAGGACATCCAGGCCAGCGTGGTGAGGCAGTAAGTATATATGAGCTCCACTCAAGGTTGGTTCTTGCCATATGGTGCCATGGATAACATCCTTTTTTTTATTTTTTATTTTTTTCCTGTCCTGTCCCCCTTTGCTGATTTCTTGCATTGGAAATTTGTCTGGCTGCCTTATCTATATTTCCTTAATGGACTCAGCATTCTGCTGTTGCCTCTCCAAAATGATTTTCACTTCTCCACGGGATGAAGGGGAAACAATGCCAGTCACACCTTTTTCTCCACAAGTTCTAAGGTGATCAGTCTTCAAAACTATAAAATGGCCAGCTGGGTTTCAGTTATACCCCTACTGTTGGGCATTACATTTTGGCTCGTCTTACCTGATATAGTTCTTCAGATATGTTGGACTTCAACTTCTAAAATTCCCCAATGAATTTGGCACACTGGCTGGAATTCTGAAAGTAATCATCTAATACCTGTTTGGGAACTGCTGGGTTCCTGGATGAGTGAACCATGAGGGAGATCTCCATGGGACTCCTTAGTTGATATTCACATCATTTTGGATAGTAATCTTCCTTTCTCTTTTCTATAGGGATTTCATGGCAAAACCGGCCCACCAGGACCAACTGGAGTTGTGGGGCCACAGGTAAAGAGATTCTTTAGTTCATGTATTCATAATTAAAACATGTATTCATAAATAAAACTGAGCAACCTTGGCTGAGACTCATCTCCAAATAACTAAGGTAGCAGCGAGATCCATGTGCAAGCTTGATATATAAAATTAATGATTTCCTTTTTGAATTTAGTAGATACCATACATCAAACATTCCAGAGTTTATAGCTACCACAGTAGGATATATAACGTTTTTTAGAGTGAGGGCCATATTTGATCTTTGAGTGGTGTTCTGGGGGCCCATAAGTGACAACTGCATGATGATGTTATTGTACACATTGTTATTTTGTCATCATTATGTTTTGTTACAGATGCTGCTAGATCAGGGTTAATTAAGTACAATGATTATTTCCTATGCATTAATAATATTTAATAGTTCCCCCTTCTCTCACATTAAATGTTTTGAAAACTGCTGGAGATACATTATTCATGCTCTCACCCTCTCCTTTCCAATACTGGGACTTTGATCTAGTCTTCTGGACTAGAATTAGGGAGGTAGAAAATATAAGGAAGTAAGCTCTAGCTAAACATTTATTTATTTATTTATTTATTGATCATATTTTTATAAACATCAGATAATCCTTCATAGCAAGAAGAGCTAGCAGCAGTGGAATAGGCTGCTTTGGGTGGTAACTTTGTCTCCTCCATCCTCCATTGCAATCTTTTATTAGCTTAAATGATGTTCTGTTTTCCTTCAAGCTCTTATGAGTTTCCCTCTTTAGTTAATATATGGATATAATAACTAGATTTTTTTTAATATGATTTTTATTGAAACTTTAAAAAAAAGAAGATAAAAAGTAACACAAACTAATATACAGTAAGGAAGAAGAAAAGAAAAAAGAAAAGAAAAGAAAGCAAAAATTGCAAAAAAAGAAGAAAAAAGTTGAAAAATAGAAAAGAAAGAAAAAAGATACCAAGAACTGGCTTCTGATATTTTCACAGCAGTTATAAATACAATTATATTTTAACCTCCCTCTCTCAAGTTGCATCATAATACTCTTCTTTCTATAATCTATCCTGTCTAATCATCAAAGCCATAAATCACAAGTTCATTTTTTTCATTTTTATGCAAAAGATCCATAAGAGATTTCCAGTCACCAATAAATGTAGATAGTTATGTGTTCTCTAATCAAAGAAGTTAATTTATCCATCTCAGCAAGATGGATAGCTATATGTTATATGTGAAACTTTCAGATAGCTTGGGGTGGAAGTGTCAAGCCTTCAGTTCAGTGTAGTCCAAGTATAGGAAGGAGAAGAGATTGTCTTGATTATGCTCTTCTTGGACCCTTATTGAGCATCCATAAGGAGATGGAGATCCTGTTGAATCCTTTCAAATGCAGAATGGATGATCTGAAGGATGACCCGAAGCAATTCTAACATTCTCATAGCTACTTCTTATTACAAAATTTTACCTGCTCTCAAAAGCATTATGTCTTCTCTACTTCACAGGGAAACACAGGAGAAACTGGCCCTATGGGGGAGAGAGGCCACCCAGGCTCCCCTGGTCCTCCTGGAGAACAAGGGCTGCCCGGTATTGCTGGTAGGGAAGGTGCCAAGGTGAGCACTTGCAGGTACCATAGTCATAAACAAGGGGGTGGGAGCAGGTGAAATAGCATTAGGATTTTCCTAATTCTGCCAAATGTCCCTAAACCAGTATCAGCATTGACTTAGATGGATTGCGACATATACATCTCGGAAGAGCTACATTTTTGTCCTAGGGCAATAAGCATTCTGTATTTTTGTCATGTTCAATACAAGGATTAAGAGCTTGCTTATGCAACCTTCAGTCTGCAAAATCCTTTGCAGTGGGACTGTAGCTAAACACATGTGCATCCATGCATCTGGGGCCAGTAACTACAACTGGTTGTGTCTAAAGGATGGCAGGACCAATGAAATCATCCCACATCAAAATTGTTAGAAGTATCTGCATAGTAAAACTAGATCTTTACTTCTAGGGTAATCCTGGACCTAGTGGTGTCCCAGGCATAAATGGCCCTCCTGGAATTAGAGGCTTCACTGGAGCTCGTGGACCTGTAGGAGAGACTGTAAGTGTTCATTAAACTGATAGAAAGGAATTGATGTGGAACTTAATAGTTATGATGGGTGTGGAACAGACGAAAGCTCTATGCTATACCAGGCTAATAGAATCTAGCTGGGTTATCTGGCTGGAATCACCATGTTCCATATATTGTACCTCTAAATCAGGGGTCCTCAAACTTTTTAAACAGGGGGCCAGTTCATGGTCCATCAGAATATTGGGGGGCCAGACTATAGTTTGAAAAAAACATGAGGGTCCCTCCTGTGGAGTATGAGGAGAGGAGGAGAGCCGCCGGACCCGGCATACCTGTCATGTAGAATAGTCTGGCTCTGCGATCTCCCTCCTCATGCATCGCCTGAAGCTCCCGACACAGCCCCGACAGTTCCGCTTGTGACAGACAGCAGCGGCGGTGGCCAATCAGGCGGGCAGGCCAGATAAATGACCCTGGCGGGCCGTAGTTTGAGAACCCCTGCTCTAAATGCAATTTGCTTGGAATGAGCAAGATAGGAATGTTGTGTTGTGTATGCCTTGGGTAAAAGATATCATGGATCAGTTTCCTTGCTGATATTGGAAACATCATGCTAGGTTAAATGAGCGTTTGGTCTGATCAACCACAGTGAGGTTCTCCTGTTCCTGCCTGCAAGTTTGTGTTCTAAAAGATCCAATACAAAAGGAAAAAGAGACTAAGGAGGGAAGATGAAACTTAGGCACTTTTGTGCAAAGTCATCTTCCTCTGTTTTACTTTCCCTCACAGGGACCAACTGGATTGAAAGGAGCAGAAGGGCCACCTGGTCCAGCAGGCCCTATGGTAAGTAAACTGGCATTTTCCCATAACATCAAAAGGAAGACAAGAGACTTCCAATCTGTGACGGAGAGAGAGGATATGCAAATAATACTCATTATCAGTGAAGTGAAGACTCCTTTATTGCAGCAAGATAGAATCTTGAAGTCAAACTCTTGGTAGTGATGTGGCAGCCTGAGTTAATAGGGGTAGTGGCAAACGTGAATCAAAGGAGAGGTCTGTATTAGAGATAACTTCCGATCAGAAGGACGGGGTTCATAGATATATTCCCTCTTGACAGGGCTCTTCTGGGGAGCGAGGTCCCTCTGGAGCAGCTGGAGGCATTGGACTCCCAGGAAGAGGGGGCAATCAAGGACCCCCTGGACCTGCAGGGGAGAAAGGAGCACCGGTATGTATAAGCCACTGCCTTGCCAGTGATCAATTTTAAAAAGAGACATTCACAGCTCAGCTAACGTGCAGACCATGTTCTTGACCTAAAGAGAGGCTGACCTAGGGGCTTTGGTAAAGGAAAGCCATCTAGTGAATAGTTATTATAGCCTTCCAGATGTGTTAGTCTACAATTCCTTCTCTGTGATGAGAATATAGCCCAGCTAGTTGAAGAACATCAGATTGGGAAGCATGGCTTAGAGAGAGTTTTAAGATGAAACCACAGGATCCTGACTTGAGCCCTAATAAATCCTTCAGGTCTGATTCTTTTACTTCTAATGCAAAGAAATCCTCTGCTCAGATCCTTACAGGTATCACTTGTTCCATCATGGGTCTGGCCCTATCCAATGTGAGATGATATAAATTCAGCCTAGCAACTGCATTGGACTTATTGTGCATATAAACGTGCCTTCCTCTCATTTCATTCCTTTATATTTTAATCTTTTTGATGGGGAACAAGGATTTGCATTTCTTAGTATACAAAAATGTGCACTTAGCCAAGTTTTAATTAAAATCTAAAAAAGTGTCACTATCAGATTAAAATACTGATAGGAAAAAGAAAAATGTTGCAGATAAAAATGGATTTAAGGAAGCCAGATAGCAAGGATGAATAATAGTATGAAAAAGTTTTCCAGACGTCCACTTGTAATTATTAAGAAGTAGTACTGTGAGGTTAATATTGCCTTATAAATTGCTAGTTTCAGCACTTTAAGAAGCAGACTGTCCATCAGAGCAGGATGACACATGAAACAATGGCATTTATGTCAGCTTTTGCCTGTAATTTCCTAGTATAAATAATGTCAAAGTCAAATGTCAAGATTTGTTAGACTGGAATCTGCTCATTAGGTCACAGGCTGATTTATAGAAATTACGACAAGTAAAATTGAAAGGGAAAAAATCTTGCCGTTATTGGCCTATGCTGATTATTTATCTCTTATTCCTCACATAAAATGGGGATATTAATTGATTGGTTGCTAGCGACCTGATTTTTATGCTGCTTTGTATCAGCATCCTCAGTCTGTACTGTAATAACTCTGATGTAGAATTGTGTGTCTATATCTTGTATATGACCTGTGGACTGCAGTGGATCTCTGAGTGCTAGCATCTAGTTAGTGAAATTGAGAGTTCTAAAGGAAGCTTATTCCCAAAGTGTGTCGAATCAAGGTTTCCATAAACCATAGCATCCACTTTTCTGTGCGTGGTGGAGACTGCTTTTTCCATAATCGACATCTGTGTTCACCTCTGTTCTTGCATTTGCTTTTCCCCAGGGTGATCGAGGACCAGTGGGTCCAGCTGGTCATGATGGAATCCCAGGTCCAGTGGGGCTTCCAGGTCCAGCTGGGCCACCAGGACTTGCTGGAGAGGATGGTGACAAAGTAAGGCACCTGCATTCGGCCAGGTTTTGGAGGAAGTGGGAGGTATATGAGGTCCATTCAACTACATAGATCAGTTTTTGTTTCCTTGGCAACACGTGGCTTGGCAACAACTTTACTGAGATTTCCCTAGCAATTATTTCCATAGCTGGCTTCCTCAGCCAAGATGTTAGTCAGTGGGACAAACGTTCCTGACAATAATTGCTGTAGTGATGTGTGCTGTGCTTTATGAGTTTCATTCATTTTTCTGTCTCTTGATGTATGTGTGTGCAGGGAGAAATGGGTGGCCCAGGACAGAAGGGAAGCAAGGGGGACAAAGGAGAAGCGGTGAGTTTGAGGGAGATTGCTCAGAGGCTTTGATGTCACTTCTAACTATTGCCTTTGAAACCTACTCCCACATTTGCATGCTATTCCTTTAGGGTTGGATTAGGGACATTTCTTTAAAAGATTGGAAGAGCAGGAATTCAGCACCAAGGACAGGGGAATGAGTGTCACTGTTTCATGTTCTTTCTCTTCCTACAGGGTCCCCCTGGACCTACTGGGATCCAGGGTCCTATTGGGCATCCAGGATCTGCTGTAAGTCTTACTTTACCCCAACATTTTTTCTGAAACAGTATGAATTTAAGATGACTTCTACAACTTAAGGAAGTTTGAGTGGGTGGGGGGAGCCTTCCTTTTACTGTATTTTCAGTAAATCCAAAATGCCCTACTATTTAAAGTTTTTTCCTGAGATGTTTCTCTTTCTTTCCAGTAAATATAGTACATCATTTCCCTTCAAAGTGTTTGTCCCCTCCATGCATAGTTCAGCTCCTCTCCCTTGTCCCTATTTTCCTTATCTATCAAGATGTTCCTGCCCACGGTGGTGGTGAAGATCTTGCCTGGTTAAGATCCTGCCTTTCCGCTCTATTGTATTCATCCCAGACTTTTGGCTGTCCCAGAGAAGTGCCAGATGAGGAACTGTTGACCCCTAACACAATATTTTGCTAATAGGGGGCTGATGGGGAGCCTGGGCGTCGAGGGCAACAGGGTATGTTTGGCCAGAAAGGAGATGAAGGAACCCGTGGATTTCCAGGTGTCAGTGGCCCAGCTGGTTTACAGGTGAGTATGAGAACATCAAACAGCCTTTAGAAGGCTACCATACTTTGAATGGAGGCAGCATTAAAGAAATCAGATTCCTGTTTTGTTTTCATTTGTTTTGTTTCTCTGTCCAGCTAAATCCTGTCTTTCCTTTGGGATTTCAAGACAGTGCATACAGGGATCACCCATTTTATCCTCATAACCCTAACTCTGTGAAGTAGGGTTGGCTGAGAGATAGTGGCTGTTCACAAAACCAGTGAACCCCATGGAGAGGGAGTAGAGACTTGGACCTGATTTGTCCAGTCCCAGACTAATCCCTTAACCACTCTGTAATATTCAATGGCTAGGTTTCCACAACTTGTTTAAGCAAATAAGCTAAAGACGTAGCAGCAACATTCACACAATATATTAAACCTGAATAATTTAAAACTTGGACAGCTTTGTTTTGGTTTAGTGTTATGTAAACAGAATTATCTTTAGCTGGTTCATTATACAATGTATTCTACAAATTAACTATTGAGTTAGTAGCCAAACATCCAAACCCATGAAGTTCAGATATGAAAAGGCTTTGGTTGATGATCATAGCTAAAATCCATCTTTGTACAGAATGCTAAATTGGCTGAATTTGATATGCTAAAAGCTGATACTTTGGGAACATGTTTCTCCAAATATTGAGGATTAATTTAAAGTGGACAGACATAAAGCATAGTTCGCTGAGATCTGGAATGTCATGGTAAAAATTAAAAATGTTTCATTTGAGTATTGGTATTGGTGCAGTTACACAATCATGTTACATAATTTGCATGTCTGTTCCTACATTGATCCCCCTACTAAATCTGAGATTATTTAAATTATTTAAAAAAAGAAGAGGGAAAAAATCCCTATGCAAATTTCAAATATGCTGTTTACATCTGAACATTGTCTCAAACACAGGAATATCAGAAAATGAATGGAATGCTTTCTGCTGCTCACTGTAGTATGTGTACTTGACATGTGTGTTTCCCTCACAGGGAATGCCAGGGCCCCCAGGTGAGAAGGGAGAAAGTGGTGATGCTGGGCCAATGGTAAGAGCCATTCATTTCCCCTCTGGCTTCACCTTTGACCCTGTCCTTGATTTTACTGCCAGGATCACTTATAAATCTTTCCCCTTGTCTCTCCTCTAGGGCCCACTTGGAGCTCCAGGGGCCCGAGGCCCACAGGGTCCCAGTGGTGGAGATGTGAGCAGTATTTTTTTTCCATGTAAAGCAAAAGGGGAGAAGGGTCATTTCAGACATTTGGGTGTCCTGGATAACTCAAAACCATATTCCTGCCTTCCTCTCGGGAAGGATGGAGGCTTCAATATGTGCACAAGTATTAGACTGATAGTTTTGGGTAATTCTTCAGAGATGATTTGTTTTGTGAGGGGTTGCTATATGTTATATGAATTAGTGGTACAATTGTAGTTGGAATATTGGGGGGACAGGTTATGAAGTATTCTTGGTTGAATATGAAAATATGGCAGACAAGAGAAAATTCAAAATATCTGTATAGCTCCAATTTACCACATTAAACCATATCCCAGATATGTTCCAAGCCATAGACCAGGGCATTTATTCATAGCACTGAGGTCACGTGTTCATTTTACATGAAAGCTGTTGTGTAAAGTATACATTGCAAATTGAGTAATTTCCTAAATGGAAATGATCTGCAGCCATTGACTTTGTAACAACAATTTCAAAACAATTATGGTTACGGTGACCACATTTTTTTAATTTATTGATTGGGTTTTACACCATTACTCATTCTAATAGCTTTAGATGCAATATAATCAGAACCATAAAGCATGGATGCTCCTGGGGATCCTTGCAGATCGAAAGACAGGATAGAAAATTAAGAAGTAAATTAAACAGGCTAATGGATATTGACAATAAACCCAGCATATAGATTAAACTGATAGAGACAGAAAAAATTAATACAGTCATAAAACAAATTCAGTCTTCCCTTTATCAATAGCAGCTCAAAAGCAGGTCCGTGCAAATGGAGCAACTGCCAAGAATGGTTTCATGTGTCTCCATGATGTGCTAATTTGATGGATGGATGGTCCCACCAGGGAAGTATCCCCAAAAGATCTCAGTAGCTGTAGTTATTGAGCAGGTATTGTAGATGCCTAGGTAATGCAGCAGGTCAAGTAATCTTATGAGGATCCTTCAAAATCAATTTAGGTAAGTGCCTGGGTTCAGCAGCATCCATTAATACGTAGGGCTTTCTGATGCGCATGAAGCACCCTGCATGCCAAAAGAGAAGCATCGTTTGGCTTTGGTGTCAGGAAATGCTCTGGGTATTAAATTTCACAGCGTCCAAAGATGATAAATGTCAGTGAGTTATTTGGTCTGGAGCTGTGGCATAAAGCAATAGGGGATGAGTGAAAACAACAAGGCGACAGATATTATACAGATACAATATTAGCTGAAGAGGGAAGAAAATGCTCCGAGCTGTTTGATTAGGTAGTCAGCTTAGCAGTTAACACTCAGGGCTGGGGTGCTTTCTCTGAATTGGTTCTTGTATGTCTCTTTATTTCAGGGCCCACAAGGTCAACGTGGTGGGGTCGGCCAGCCTGGTGCTGTGGGTGAAAAGGTGAGGCCAAGATAGGATAGTTCGGATGGACGGGCAACCCATGTAATGTACAGGTGGCTTGATCTAACAGGGGCTGGGGAATCTGAAGTATTTGGCATCAGCGTTGGGGGAACTTGGAATTTTTCTTGAAGGGAGGCAGTTGCGGTGCAGGAAGAGGGAATCTCTGAGTTTAGATTGTGTTTCTATCCCATTTCTGTATTCGTTTGTGATCTCCCTCCACCCCCACCTCCCAAAATATGCATGAAAACTCGTATGCCTTTCTAGTAATAGCTGCATGTGGGTAAGCAATTTATCTGGTTTATTTTGCAACACTACTTTCATTCTATCCACATTTTTGGATGCATTTTTGTTTTACCGATATATTTCCTTTTGTTTGGAAATGGCATTGCAAAATTTGAAAAAGAGTGTACCCGGAAGGAGATTTGTGTTTTAGTTCTTGTGCTGGCTTGGAAAGTGCAAATGAGATAAATCTGCATGAAAATACCAAGCCAATGAATTAATGGCCTGTCACTATGTGATGGTATTGGAAGCAACACCATGGGCCTCAGCATTTTCCTCGGTACATCCATGCATCTAGAAGGGAAAGGAAGGCTGTAATTTCCCCTTAATATTTGCATACATACTCTTTTCTCTGGCAGCCTAGAATTTTGCTAGCAGCAGATATATGGAGCTTTGAGTTATTCCAGAGGAAGCAAACTCAGTGTTGTAGTAATTGTAAATTAGGAAGGGAAGAGAATATGATGGAAGCTGGAGTTATCGAGAAGTTGGTGTATCTCAATTGTTGACATGTGCTTTGGATATCAACAGGTAGAGGGAGAATTATGAAGAGCATTTTAGCTTGCAGAGCACATCTGTAGACAGGAAGATAACAAAAGTCTGCATAATATACATTTGCTTTAGCTAAGCATGAAACAGAATAATTTTGCTTATTTTATGAACCAAACTGTGTAACAGAAGAATAAATGGAGGAATGATGAACAGCTGAGGTTAGAATGGCATGATGAATAAAGTGTCAGATTAAAAAGACAGTTCTGGATGGGAAAGGAGGGGTAAAAGGCTAAGAGGCCCTGTCAAACTTAAAAAAACAGAACAAAACTATTTCCAAGTATTACTTGTTCCAGATGTTGATATGTTCCTTAAAGAATAATGCTTAATCTTGGAAATATTTAGGTTCTGATTTAGGTGGATTCCAGGATCACCATATCTAGTCCTGTGTGCTAGTTTGGAAATTCAAAATCAGGAATATAAAGATGAAATCCCAGTAATTCTCATAGCTTAGTAGGTGGTGGTAACTAGTGTAACTAGCTGCCACCTGTTCATCCCAAATCCAGTAACTTTCCTTGCAACCAATACTGATTCAAAAGAAAGTTCATTTATTGAGAATAAGTGTACAGATCCAAAGCATTGCTAAGACTGAGCAAAAGCGCGCCAAAAGCTGTTTTCTTACTTTCTCCCCCCCTACATCGCCCTTAGTTTCTCCCCCCCTTCATCGCCCTTAGTTCTTGGTCTTCTGATTCCCTTGCTGGTATGTCCTTGAGCATGCCAGAGCCTGTGATAAGGAGCCATCGGCTTTAAACGGTTTCTCATTCCTACTCCCCCCCCTCCTTTTACAATGGCAGAACCGCAGCATGTAAAAAGCCATTTTTTTAAACTAGCCATATAATAATCTATTATGAAATCTTGCAAGGATTCTGACATGCTGCCCCTCCACAAAAGAGGATGTCAGTCAGATGATTCCTCTTCTTCACTCTAAAAAAGAAAAAGCAAAGAAAAACATAATACAATAACCATTCTAATTGTTAAGGCTTTGTATGATAAACATCATAAAAGTTTTAACTAAATGTGGATCCTTCACATGTTTCTTGTCAACCCATTCAGCCATTGATTTGGGAAAATGTTTCCACTGAATTAAAAATTGAACCCCCCCCCCCCCATGCTTTCTACTGTCCAGTATCTCTTTAACTTCAAAATGTTGTTCTCCTTCAACGATCATTGGTTTAGGAGGTACTGGGAGGGATGCCATTGAGATGACTCTTTATAGGGTTTAAGCAGGTCGCAGTGGAACACTGGATAGATTCTTTTAAAGGTAGCAGGCATCTGTAATCGTAGTGAAACTGGATTAACTACTTTATCTATAACAAAAGGCCCTATGAATCTTGGAGCGAGCTTTCTGGAAGGTTGTAATGATTTAAGATGCTTGGTAGATAAAAGAACCTTATCTCCTACTTTCCAGTCTTTTTCTGGGGTTCTCTTAGCATCTGCAAATTTCTTGTACGTTGCTCTGGCCTCCTTCAACGACGCAGCAATCTGAGGCCACACTTGTGTTATTTGTTGGACCCATTCATCAACTGAAGTGACTTGAGTGGATTGTTTAGGTAGTTCTGGAATGGGTACAAAGTCCTGTCCTGTAGCTATTTTAAAAGGGGTGAGGCCAGTGCTTTGGTGCACTGCATTATTATAAGCTACTTCAGCAAACGGTAACAGTTCATCCCAATTGTCTTGTTGGTAGTTAATGAAACATCTCAAATATTGGTCCAACACTGAGTTCAGACGTTCGCATGATCCTGCTGTCTGGGGTGGTACCCCGAACTCAAGCCTTGCGATGCCCCCAGTAGTTTTAGGAATGCCCTCCAGAACTTGGCAGTAAACTGGACCCTGCGATCCGAAATTATTCGTTCTGGGACACCATGAGCTCGGTAGATGTGTTGTATAAATAACTTAGCCAGTTTGGGGGCTGATGGAAGGGATTGGCATGCCACAAAATGTGCTTGTTTGGAAAAAAGGTCTGTAACTACCCAAATAACTGTCTTTTTGTTGCTTTCAGGCAGGTCTACGATAAAGTCCATGGAAATTTGCTTCCAAGGAGCCCCAGGGTTTGCTACTGTCTGTAGAAGCCCCATTGGTTTGCCCCTCTCCTTTTGGCCATTGCACATGTGGGGCATGTAGCTACATATTCCCCTACATCTTTTCTCATTGTTGGCCACCAAAATTGACACCTGAGTAGATGTAATGTTTTCACAAAACCAAAGTGCCCAGCTGTTCTGCTGTCATGACTTCTTTGCAAGACCCACTTTCTAGCGTCTGCAGGGACATACAGCTTATCTTGCCACCACCATGCCCCTTGTTTGTTCACTAGCAATTGGCTGTTGCTTTTAAACCAATCATCCTGAGCAATCTGGGCATTTACTTTTTTTCAACAACTCTCCTTCTGGTTGTTCTTCACCCCTTTTTTTCTGAGCTCTAGTGACCACTCTTAGGGCTGCTTGGGTACATGGAATTACAGGAGCGACTATTTCCTCCCACTTGCTGTTGTGTTGAGGCAATCGAGACAGGGCGTCTGCCAAAACTTTTTTTCCCCCAAGAATGTACTTCAGGGAGAAGTTAAAATGATGAAAATATTGTGCCCATCTCATTTGTTTGGGTGACAGCTTCCTCGGTGCAGTCAAAGCTTCTAGATTTTTGTGATCAGTCCAAATTTCAAAGGGATGGGGTGATCCCTCTAATAAGTGTCTCCAGCAAACTAACGCCCAGCACACTGCGAACGCTTCCTTTTCCCACACCAACCAGCGTCTCTCAGTTTCTGAAAATTTCCGGGATATGTACGCACATGGAAATAGCTCCCCCCCTGCCCCCTTCTTTAACAACACAGCTCCCACTGCCACATCTGAAGCGTCTGCCTGTATGACAAATGGCTGTTCTGGATCAGGGTGCTTTAAGATCGGTTCAGCCGTAAACAGACTCTTTAAACTTTAAACCCTTCCTGGCACTCCTTAGTCCAGGCCAAGGGGGCTCCAGGTTTTGATGCCTTCGCTTTGTCCTTGCCCTTGGTTTTCAACAAATCGGTGAGTGGGAGTGCTACTTGGGCAAAGTTAGGTATGAATTGCCGATAGAAGTTAGCAAAGCCCAGGAAACTTTGAAGCTGACGCCTGGTTTTGGGAGCCTCCCAACCCAGGACGTCCCTCACCTTGACCGGGTCCATTTCAATTCCCTGATGCGAAATTCTGTACCCCAAATAGTCAATTTGCTGTTTATGAAATTCACATTTGGAGAGCTTGGCATACAATTGAGCCTCCAGTAGCTTTTTTAGTACCTTCCTGACCAATTGTACATGTTGCTCCATGGTCTCAGTGTAAATCAGGATATCATCCAGATAAACCAACACCCCCTGATATAAATGCTCTTGTAACACCTCATTTATAAGTTGCATAAACACCCCCGCTGCTCCTTTTAATCCGAATGGCATTATTTCATAACGGAAGCACCCCAGGGGCGTGTTAAAGGCAGATTTCCATTGATCTCCTCCCCGGATTCGCACCCTGAAGTACGCCTCCCTTAAATCCAGCTTTGTGAAAATTTTCCCTTTGGATAAATGGGCCAACAGGTCTTTCATCAAGGGGAGTGGGTACTGGTTGTCAGCAGAAATGGCATTTAGCCCTCTATAATCTGTGCACAAACGTAGGGAGCCATCCTTCTTTTCTCTGAAAAGCACCGGTGCAGCAATTTGAGAATGCGTAGGTACAATAAAGCCCCTCTTTAGATTCTTATCAATGAACTCCCGCAATGCTTCCAACTCTTTGGGTGTCATTGGATACATTTTCTTCCTTGGAAATTTAGCCCCTGGCTCAATCTCTATGGCACAGTCACTGGCACGATGGGGGGGTAGCTGATCTGACTCCCTTTCGCTAAACACCTCCTGCAGGTCGTGGTATTGCTTGGGAATCTGGGTTGCAGCCTCCACTGCCTTTTCCCCACTCACAGCGCCCATCTCTCCATCTGACAACGTTTCGGTAATTCCTTCAACTTCCACTCCCCCCTCCTTCGGGAAATGCAAGATCTTTTCCTCCCAGTTCACTTCTGGGTTCTTCCTTTTTAACCAGTTCATGCCCAGAAGCACTGGGTTGCATGCCATGGGAGTCACTAGGAATTTAATAGTCTTTCTATGGTCCCCCATAGTTAGCTCCAGCTCTTCAGTACGATATTCCACCAGCCCTCCCCCCGCTGGGGATCCGTCCAGCTGGGTAAAAATCACAGGGGTTTTGAGTCTCTTTAAGCGCAGTCCCAAACCCCGGGCAAGGGTGGGGTTAATCAGATCTTGGGAGCAGCCATAGTCTATCAGCGCCCGTATCTCTGCCCTCCGATTCGTCCTTACCACCCTTAGTTCCACCCAAATTTTAATGGGACTCACCCCCATCTCTTCGCTCTCCAAGTCCTCCTGTGACCTGCTTTCTTTCTCTGGAAGAGCAGCCACCTGTCGGAGAGAGAGCAGAGCTAACAACTTCCGGGTTTTGCCGCCGCCGCATGTTGCCGCTTTAGCCCCCGTCTTGCTGCCTACTGCCGCTGACTCCTTCTTGCCGGGCTTCAAAGACTTCGGCCCCTTCTGCTCCGCCTTCTTGCCTCCTTGCTCCGTCTTCACTTTAGAGCACGCAGCAGCAAAGTGCCCCGGCTCCCCGCAGTTGAAACAGAGACGCCGGCTCCGGCTACTTTCTGGCATGCTGGTCTTCGCCTTGGGCGCCACCTTCTTTGTGCCGGGTAAGGGCGGAAGTCAGGTTCTTGCTTCTATGGTGCGCCATTGATCCTCCACTTCGCCGGCCATAGCGACCCATCCATTAAAGGTTTCGAGGAAACCCCGGCACACCACGTGCTGCAACAATTCGGGTTGCAAGCCTCTCTGGAAGAACTCGATCAGGAGCTCTTCAGGCACGTGAGGCAGCCTTTGAACCAACCCCCGAAATTTGTAGGCGTACTCTGATACCGACTTGGACCCCTGCTTCAGCCTTTCCAGGTCGCGTCGTGCTTTAAGCACCACGCACGGGTCTTCAAAGCACATGCAGAGAGCCGCCATGAAATCCTCTAATCTCCTTAAAGCCCGGTCCTTCGCCCTAAGCAGGCCAACCACCCATTCTGCAGCCATACCTTCAAAAAAACTGGACACATAGGAGACCTTCTCCTCCTCACTGCGAAACAGACCCCCATAGCCCTCCATGTAGATCCGAACCTGGGTGATAAAGCAAGCCAGCTGCTCAGCATCTCCCTCGAATTTCATGGAGATGCCCCACTGCTGCACCTGGCTCTGCTAGGTGTGAGATCCTCCTCCTCCTCACCGGAGGTCTGACCTTCGGCTGCCTGCTCTGCCACCTCCGTACCTCCCAGTATGGCCGCTGACTCTCACGTGGGAGGCGTAAATCCCGCTCCAAGCAGTTGATCCACCGCTGCCCTTAACGCTCGCATATCATTGGATAGGGACCCTATCTGCCCTTCCAATTTCCCCATGCGATCTTTCATCAAAGGGCCCCGTCCCTTTGTCGCCGTTGCCTTCGGCCCCGCTTGGGCTTGGCGTGATGATTGCACTGGCTCCTCCTGGGTTATCACCTTCACTTCCAACGGAGGAAGGGCCGGTCTCTCTTCTTCTTCCTCAATTACATCATCAGCCATCCCACTGCTCGGTTGGTCCCGGTCAATGTGAGGCTTTGGACTCCCCGCAGGGCAACCTCCCTGGTGGAAGTCTGCACTGGGAGTCTTAGCAAAATGTAACTAGCTGCCACCTGTTCATCCCAAATCCAGTAACTTTCCTTGCAACCAATATTGATTCAAAAGAAAGTTCATTTATTGAGAATACGTGTACAGATCCAAAGCATTGCTAAGACTGAGCAAAAGTGCGCCAAAAGCTGTTTTCTTACTTTCTCCCCCCCTACATCGCCCTTAGTTTCTCCCCCCCTTCATCGCCCTTAGTTCTTGGTCTTCTGATTCCCTTGCTGGTATGTCCTTGAGCATGCCAGAGCCTGTGATAAGGAGCCATCGGCTTTAAACGGTTTCTCATTCCTACTTCCCCCCCTCCTTTTACAATGGCAGAACCGCAGCATGTAAAAAGCCATTTTTTTAAAACTAGCCATATAATAATCTATTATGAAATCTTGCGAGGATTCTGACCACTAGTTATTTTGAAGAGCACTATGAGAAATCTAGATCCAGTTACTTCTAGGGACTCCTGGAGTTCCTGGATATATCACAAGCTGAATCTTGCCCCAGGGGACAGTTTCTAACCAGAAGGGCCCTTCTTTGGGTTAGGAACTTCCATCAGTGTTCCGTGATTTGGAGAAAAACTGTGTATTTGGAATGTTGAGAGTGTATTACAATTGTTCACATAAACAAAATGCCATGGTTTGTATAGTTAATAGAAATGTTCACCGAAAAGCAAATTGACACGGATGCCCCGTACCATCCTATTTGGGCTTCCCAGATTCTTCCAACTGCCCACCTTATCTATTTTGGGAGGTTGGTGGGTTTCTGGGCATACTTTCAGACAAAGCACTGGATTGGTTTCAGTTACTGTTTTTGCTCTAAAAATGCCTGTAGGAACCAAAGGCATTACTGGAAATAAAGAACATGCTGTAGTTATTTTTCTTCAAGTAAAAGAATATTTAAAAAAAAAAAAATGGGCAGGCAGTTTGGCAGAGACTAATGAAGTGGTCCACAGGTACACTGCAGGAGTCCAGTTTTAGAAATGATCTTGATGGATACATTTTAATATGTCTCAGTGTACATTTCTGAAAACAGGTCTCAGATAAGAACTGGAAAGACAACATGGCTGGGTTAAAGATTCATTCTTTATTTTTTCCCCCACCTTCTAGGGTGAACCAGGTGAAGCAGGGGACCCTGGACCACCAGGGGAACCAGGCCAACAAGTGAGCTCCTGAGTTTTGAGAAGGATACATCAAATGTGGTATTGCCTCCCCATTCTTTTTAGGGCATGCTGCTTGGAACCCAAAGTCTCCCTACACTAGATAAATCTCTGAAGTGTTGGGTCACTTGATTATATTGATTCAGAGCAGAGATGTCACTCCCCTCTCTTAGATTAGCTTAATGCGAAGGAGGATTGAATGAAGTTATACTCTGGTGGGAGTCTCTCATCACAATGGTAGGAGACTCTGGGGCATATCTGTGTGTGCATTCACAGGGAGTGAAAGGTGACATTGGTGAAAAAGGAGATTCTGGCCAGTCTGGAGCAGCAGGGCCACCTGGAAAAAAAGGCCCCCCAGGAGAAGATGGATCCAAAGGGAACCTGGTGAGCTAAAAGTTTCTGAATTTCAAAGTGGCTACAGCTATTTGGTCCTATCTCTTGTATGAAAAGATGTGTCATGTCCATCTCAAATGACACATATAATGACTCTATGGCCTTATTGATTATCCAGTTCTATAGCAACTTCCAGGAAAGATTCCACAACTACCTTGAATGGGCAGCAGAGTGAGCACTCTCATTTTGTAGTGGAGCAGAGTTAACTGCCTCTCTTCAAAGAGTTCAAAAATTGATATTTTTATTTACATACATACATACATACATAGCCAGTTCGGTGTAGTGGTTCAGGTGCTGGCCTAGAATCCAGGAGACTGTGAGTTCCAGCCCCACCCTGGGCATGAAAGCCGGCTGGGTGACTTTGGGCCAGTCACTCTCTCTCCACCCAACTCACCTCACAGAGTTGTTGTTGTGGGGAAAAAAGGAAGAGGAAAGGGTATTATGTATGTTCACCAGCTAGAGTTATTTACAAAAAATAAGAAAGGTGGGATAAAAATCAAATAAATAAATATTAATTGATAAAACTGGAAGAGACCACATGGATGTCTGTTGCAAGCCACTAGCAGAGTTGGGATGGTATTTATTAATGTGGTTTATATTTTTTCTGTTGTTTTTATATCTGTCTTTTTATCTAACTGTTGTACACCGCCCAGAGGTGCTTTGGTGAGATGGGTGGCTATATAAATCTGCTAAATAAATAAATCAATAAATAAATAATTCAAGATGGATGTTCTCCCAATTCAGATCTCAAATTCAAGAGATGTAGGAAACCATAAACAAGACCAACTGACGTAGTCTCTAACTGATAATATTTGCAGTTAGGGCTGAGGTGGAGTAGTTTCCTTTCAGCTATGGAGAACTGGTACTTTTATGGTAATGGGCCTTTCTGATATTTATGGCTTGCATTTCTCCATCACAGGGTCCGATAGGATTTCCTGGTGACCCAGGCCCATCTGGAGAGCCTGGTCCTCCTGTGAGTATCAGCCTTGAACTGAGTCACAACATTGTCACATTTCATTTCTGGCTTTGGGAAAGGATTTGGTGGGGTAAGAAGTAGGAGGAAAGTTTGAAAGCCAGAGCTTTTCTTACTTTTAGCTTTCAGGTCAAAGAGAAATCTCACACTGGAATCCTGCTCAGAGCCTGTCTCTCGTGTCTCTAATTACATGACAGCTGCAATACTGTTTGCTCTTTTTCTTGAGAGGAACCCTGCACTTGGTTCAACACCTAGGATTTGCTTGTTTGTCTTTCCATCTCTTAGGAGCTGCTGTTTTTTAGATTTCCAAATGACTAATCCAAGCTTTAGTTGGATGCAAGAGAGGCAAGACCTTGGCTCCTTTTGTGTTGGGATGAGTAATCGCAGAGAAGAGGGATGTGGAACCTGTGGCCTTCCAGGGGTCACTGAACTATAGTTAATAGCAGCTGCAGCCAGCAGGTCCAGTGATGAATTATTCTGAGAATTATCATTCAGCAAAATCTGCAGAGGTTTCTTGTCCTTGATGTAAATAACAAAAAGGTTTTAATTGTATTCCTGATGCATGTGAGTAAAGGTTTTAGAGGTAGAACTTGACCTGGATTGGGAAGAAGCATGGGAATCTACCAAGGTTTGATGAAGTTAACAAATGGTTTAGGAAAAAGTTCTAAGGGTAAAGCTCCCTAAATATCCTGATGAGGTCTGAACCCATTCAATGGCTACAGAATCTTGTTTCAAGTTAGAATGGGGAAGCGCAATCTAGTGCTTAGAATGCAGAATTCTGGAAGAAGATACGACAAATTAAGTGACTGAAACCCTGAATCGTAGCACTCCATGTTACAATATTTTGTTCTAGGTCTCATTTGTATTCTCTATATTCAGAGTCTGATTTGCTTTGCTCCTGTCTTCTTCTGCGCAGGGGCCAGATGGAGTTTCTGGTGAGAAAGGTGATGTGGGAGATCCAGGACTTCCAGTAAGTATAGAAAACATACTTGGGGGGAAAACAGGGCCTCCTACTCTGTAGCAGTATTTTTGTTCACTTTTACAAAAAATGTGCATATAATTCCTTGATAACAACAGTATATATTGAGGCTATATAGGCTTTTTTCACAGAGGGATGGTTGTTTAGGCGAAGCAGAGAAAATGCAAAGCAATTTTGAAGGAAATAAAAATGTGATTTGAAGTGGGTGAAAAGAGCTAAACAAGGAGTCTCCAGCGGAGTAAGTGGAATTAAGAATAAAAGTAATGAAATTGTTTGGGATGAAAATGAAGCAAGAGAAGGCTGGAAAGAGAATGTTGAAGATTTGTAAGGGAATGAAAGTAATATGTCAACGAGTAAAACTGAAATGCTTTGAATGTTACTATGAAAAATGTTAAAATATTGATGTGATTTATTTACGGCGAAGCTGTGTGTGAAGACTGCATCTGTGCCTGATAATTGGAGGAATGCCATTTTTTTTGCCTGTACAAAGGGAAAGATTGCAAAAGCAAAAGCAGAAACTACTGGGAGATTAATTTGTTAAGCATATGAGGGAAAGTGGGAGAATTTTGACTGAAAAGGTACGAGAGGTGACAATGAGTTAAATCTGGGAAAGGTAGCACCATGCCAAAGCAGGAGGAATACAGACCAGAGTTTTGCTCTTCAACAGGTCATTCAGAAATGCAAGAATGTGGGAAGGTTTACTGCACATTTGTTGGCATAAAGGAAGTGTATGATGACATAAATAAAGTTGAATTATGAAACATGTTGTATGAATATGGAATTGAATGCAATAAGGTTGGTTTATGGTGATAAAACATGCCTGAGAATAAACAAGACGCTTAGCTAATCATTTGAGCAGAGCAAGATTAGGATATATGATGTCCCCTTGGTTGTTTAGTGTATTTATAGATAAATGTATAAGGAATGCTTGCAGTGATCTTAGAAACGTGTTGGTTGAGGATGGGAATGTGCATGTAGTTTTGTATGCAAATAATGCCATGTGGTCATCTGATAATCCAAATTATTTGCACTGAATCTTATATAAATTATATGATGCAACAAGGAGTATGGATCTAAAAATTAAATATTCAGGCCAAAGTTTGGTCTAGTATTTAGTCTAGTGGTTAAGGTTTGACCAGTTTGGTCTAGTGGTTAAGGCATCATACTAGAAACCTGGAAACGGTGAGTTCTAGTCCTGCCGTAGGCATGAAATCCAGCTGGGTGACTTTGGGGCCAGTCGCTGTCTCTGTCTCAGCCCAACACACCTCACAGGGTTGTTGTTGTGGGGAAAATAGGAGAAGGAAGGAGTATTAGGTATGTTCGCTGCCTTGAGTTATTTATAAAAATAATAAAGGATGGATTCAAAACAATCTTTAAAAAAAGGTGGTTGTATTTGACAGGTAAAATAGAGTGAAACTTTGCAAGTTATTCATAAACCTGGTGAAGGGAGATGAATTTGTGTACCTTGTAGGTGAAATATTCATTAAAATGGCAAAATGGATGGAGAAATGTCCAGATATTAAGAAAGGTAATGGGTAGCATGTGATCTGTCGTGAGGAATATTTCTTTCTCAAAAGAAGTGAAAATGTTTTTAAGACCCTGCTTCTATCCATTTTGATATATGGAAGAGTGAGTTGGGAATGTCAGAAGAAACATAAAACTAAGTAGAATGCTGGGGGGTAGAAGTGTGTGCGGTAAGACAAGAAGAGAGAGGGTCAAGAACGAATAAATGCTCAATGGACGTGGATTGAATACAAAAGTGGGTGATTGATATGAGAGAAGTACACTGAGGTACTTTGATCATATAGAGAAAATCAGGGAGGACTGAATTGCAAAACAATTATATAGAGAGTGAATGGGTTGAGGGAAAGAGAAAGGCTGAGTTGAATGGAGTTGACAAGATCCTCAAAAACAGGGAGATGAGAAGTCTAAACAACAAAAGTAATACATATAATGATTGTGGGTATGGTTGAAACAAAAGCAGTTTGCAAGAACAGAAGAGTATGGAAAAGCACAGAGAATGATGGTGTGGTGAATTAGATTTAGCTTTATTTCCTTTTCTTTCATTCTTATTTCATATCTTTAGTTTCTTTTCCTTTCTATTTCTTACTCCTTTTCTGTGCTCTGCATATCACCCTGAAAGTGAATAGTGGGTTGAGTATGTATGTATGTCTGTTCTCCATAGCATGCGTGATTTTATATGCTTTGATCATAGCTTCCCCATCACCTTTTTTTTGCCAAACTAAATAATCCTCAAAGTATAGTGTTTTCTCATAGGGAAGGTATTCTCTCATTCTCTCTCTCTCTCTCTCTCTCTCTCACACACACACACACACACATTTTGATTGCTTTCTTCTGTACTTCTTCCAGCTCTATTATATCATTTTTCGAAACTGGTGACCAGAATGATGCATTATTCCAGATTTGGACGTACATATAAGGACATTACAATATCAGCAGTTTGATTTTCCATTCCATTTCTAATGTTCCCTATTTTGAATTTGCTTTTTTCAGTTATCCCACATTGTTGGCATCTTCACTGATTCTCAACGCTTTTTCCTGGTTGCTGTAGCTGCAGACAGCTCAGATCCCATCATTATATATGGGATGTGAATCCACGTGTTCAGTGTATATCCAAATTGAGCTGATTATTTTGTTTCTTCTCCCCAATTTACCATTTTGAAGTATGTAAGGTGGGATTTGGGAGCCAAGCAGCCTTCTAAATTTAGTAAAATAAATAAATAAAACCTAAGCATTGAAGTTCTCTAAAGAGATGATAAGGAAATCTGAATAAATTTTCAACATTATGCTAACTGAAATTTCCAGGATTTGGAAGCAGATCAGGGGAAATTATGATAAATCAATATCATATGTGTGTGTGTATGTTAACTGCTATTACTGAGATGAATAATACGGAAGATCTAAAACGAAAACAGTTGAAACCCATCAAAATGTTAAAAGCATTTTGATGTGAGAATGTTGCACAGTCTTTAGTTGTCCCTTAAAGTATTAA
Organism: Liasis olivaceus; assembly: GCA_030867105.1. Classification (NCBI taxonomy): domain Eukaryota; kingdom Metazoa; phylum Chordata; class Lepidosauria; order Squamata; family Pythonidae; genus Liasis; species Liasis olivaceus. The sequence goes on from CM061348.1 coordinate 140,136,722, forward strand.
TGCTGGTGTATGCTTAAAGGTCACTTCCATTGCTCCAAATAATGACCGTCACAAGTAAAAAGCCATTCATGTGTAGTGGCACATTTATATACAGTAGGAATTTTATATTGATTCACTCAGGTATAACTTAGTATCATTGAACTCACTGACATTCTTTTCTGGCTTGATATGTATCAGACCACGTTATGGGATCAGGAGAATTTCTCTGTACACTACCACACATGCATTCCCAAACGGTGTCCTTAGAAATAATATTATTTGTTTTTCTATTTTGTTTAGGGGTCCCCTGGAGCTTTTGGGGAACCAGGTCCTCCTGGGCCACCAGGGAAGAGGGTAAGTTGGGACTATCATCCCAGAAGACAAATGGGAAAGAAGCCGAAGAAGCTTCAAGTGCTCAGTTACCTTGTATTGCATAGTACTTTGGAAAAGTCTCCAGTAGTGGCTTTGGGCCAGTCTCAGCCCCAGGAAGCAGGCAAGGGCAAACCACTTCCGAAATCTTGCCAAGAAAGCTGCAGGGACTTGTCCAGGCAGTCACCAGAAGTCGACACTGAATCGAAGGCACTAAATAAGTAAATAAATAAATAAATTTAGGCTGTTAGTTTTTCAATTTGTTTTTTAAATTACAAATGTACTGCTAGCTTTCACTTTTTCAGAGGAAGCCTGTGAAATGATGTGCAATTTCAACCGAACGTTTCATCTTGCACATCTGTATTTGGGTTCCTTGTACATCACCTGCTTTTGCTGTAGCACAGCCCATCTAAAGAGCTATCTCACGTAAATGGATGTTGCTTTGAAATAATTTAGAAAAGGTAGTTCAGATCATGCAACTGTACATCCACAGCATCTGCCTATGACTCTTTAAAGCAACCACAACTTTTTGCTTCAGATCCCTTGGTTGCCCCCTTTAGCTGATGCTCAATCCTGGAAAATGATATGGCTGCATAAGGAGTAGCAGGAAGATGCTATGTTTCTACCCCCATGTATGGAATGGAATCTAAAGTATTACACAGCCCAAACCTTCAGTTCAAGACAAGAGAAGGGAATGACACAGGCAGTCTTTGTGACCTTATATAATAGCCAAATAGTTTTTTTGTAATATACTGCAACCAGCAAAATTAGATCATACAATTTCAGGATATTTAGTGTAGTTTCATTTTTTGTCATAGGATAAATTATCCCTATTGTTAAGCTCTTCATTTCTTCATACACATGGTTTTTTCTATTATAGAAGATTAGTGTACGTTAGTAGAAATTCTTAACTACTTTCTTGATGGGCTATAAAGCAGCTAAAGGAAAATTGGGCATAGATTAAAGATGTGATATTCTGGCACCAGAGCCCTCTTAGCCAAAAGACGGTAATTTAATATGTTTAAAAAAATGGAGAAATGTCCATTCAAGAAAGCCTGCACCTGGATAATTATGTAATGAAGAATAACATTAAGGTGATTTACAAAAACAAAACAAAATGAACTTCTTGGGGAGTTGATGTTGAAACCACACTTTATGAAAAGTTATATACAAAGGCTCCTTACATTAGAAAAAGTCATGAAAGAAAATGTTTGCTAGATCTTTTTTTTAAGGGATTTAAAAAAAAATCTGCCAGAAAAAATGATGTAGCCAAATACCGCCCTGTGATGTAGCCAGTAAAACAGAATGGATGCTCCCACAGATGTTTCCATGGAATCAAGAATTCTGTTTGGTCAAGCTCCCTCCCAGCCCCGCTTCCTCTTCTATGAGTGGAAAATATTTCTTGTAAACAAGCTGAACCAATATTAAAATGCATCTAAGGCCCTTAGAGGAAATCATGCATTTGCAATTTCACATCATAAACACCAGGAAATAGATGTAATCTCTCCTTTGACAGAAATTCCAGAATCAAGGACATAGTGCCCAACTTAGCTTCTTCAGGCACTGGTCCTTCTGACCAAGAACATTGGCTCTGTGCAGGTTGGCGCTATAATTTTAGGTTAGATTCATTTAGATTCCAGAATATGGTATATAATTTGCAATTTTATATTTGCCATGTTAGGTGAAATTGAAAATATGCAAATTTTTCTTTCTGTTCCTGCTATAAAGTGAAGATTTTGTTTCTGAGCTGTTGAAATGAAAAGAGTCTTTCAGAAAAGTCACACTGATGTTCTGCTTACAAAGAAGGTTGAGGTTGACTTGGAAGATCATAGTTCTTTCACTGGCTTTGCTTAAAGTTAAGCAAATTATATGAATTCTCATCTTCTCTTTAATTGTCAGAATAATGTACAATATTTATGCCAATGTGTGTACTTTTGGAATTCCTTTGAGATCTTTTATTTCTGTGTTGTTGTTGATTCTATCCATGTACCAATTCCATGGGGATGGCTTCTCTAAAGATCTGTATGCTGTCCATTTTATTATGTGTGATTTGCCTGATTGTTTTTTATTGATAACAAGTTTAATTTTTGTTTGGGCTTATGGTCAGAACAAAATTGTACATGTTTATTTTATAAGATTAGGGGTCTGAAAAGAACTAAATTGTTCTCTAGAAGAAGGGCAGAAACGTTAAACCACAAGAACTTAATCCAAGTGATTTATGCAGTGACTTTGTTTCTCTCTTCCAGGGACCTGTTGGGCCAGTTGGCCGTGAAGGTCGACAGGGTGAGAAAGGGACCAAGGTGATAGAAACCAAGCTAATTTTATTCTGGTGTCCAATAAAGAAATGCTAGTTTCTCTCTTGTTTTGTTTGTTTTCCTTCCACCTATTCCAGCATCAGTGTTCCCAGGTGAGGCAAATATCTCAGATAGAAGATTCTGAAAAGTAGCAGTGGCATTTCTATGTTGGAAGGCAGATCTATATACGTTACAACAGTGCTCCTCAACCTTAGCAACTTTAAGACGTGTGGTCTTCAACTCCCAGCATCTGGAAATTGAAGTCCACACATCTTAAAGTTGCTAAGGTTGAGAATCATTGGGTTACAACATCTGCCATATAGTCCCTCAAGTGCATTGGAGAAAGTAACATTCAACTGTCAATCTAATTCATTTCTGTGTATAGGTATGCATAGGAGAAGGGCTTGTCGTTCTTGACTTTAGACAACAAAACGTCCTGAAATAATCCTATACAAGAAGTCATCCTACAATAGCTATCTCTATCCCTCAGCTCAAAAAGCAAAGTGAATTAACTTAGTATTGTCTGCTCCATGAAAATATTGCAAAACCACCAGACAACCTTGAAACAATTAAATATCTCTATTATAAATTGTGAGCATGAAATTGAGCAAACTCAGGGAGGCAGTGAAAGATAGGAAGGCCTGGCGCAATATGGTTCATGGGGTCACGAAGAGTCGGACACGACTTAACGACTGAACAACAACAAATTATAAATTGATGTTTTTCCTCTCTGTCTTTGTTTCTGCCCTTAGGGTGAGCCTGGTACAGAAGGTCCCTCAGGGAAGATGGGACCTGTGGGCCCACAAGGACCTCCAGGTCAACCTGGTTCAGAAGGTCTGCGTGGAATTCCTGGTGCAGCAGTAAGTACCTTCACCATTTGGCAAATGGTTGACAAAGGGATGAAGGAGAATAGGCTGCAACTTAATGGGATATCATGTTACATGAAGAAAAGTGTAAATATTAGGAATAAAGTTCCAAGGCAGTAAATCAAGTTTCTTTACAAATGTCAAAGGAGTTTGAGGAGAAGGTGAGTATCTATTCTTCAGTCTAAAAATAGAGGACCAGAAGCAATGAACTTTGAATTACTGGCAGGTGGATTTAGTTGAAAAATTAGAAAATGTCTTTCTAATGCTAAAAGACCTGGGCAAGGAATAATAAGGTTGGAAAGGTGGTGGAAAAATATCCTATTCCTTGGAACCGACTCAATTTTAAGGAGTAAATGGACTAACTCCGGGGTCATTTATTAGATCCCTTTCAGATGAGTGACTGTAGTTCAAAATAGCTTTTGGTACATCAGTAGGGAACCACACAGCATTTTAAAGCTGTTCACATTGTCAGCTGAGGGAAACGAAGCAGTGAAGACATCAAAGAAAGTTCTAGCTGAGCATGGAGTTCCCTTAGATGCACAAACACACTGTTCCTTTAGTTTATAGCCCATTTATTTTTATATGTCTTAGTGAGTGATGATTGAAGAATTTCCTCTTGGCAAATTCTGATCCAGATTTACAGTGCATCACGATCTGCACTTCTTAGACTAGGGCATGGCTAAAACCTTTAATTAATTAATTAATTGTTTGTTTATTTGTTTTTTTAAAGAAAAGAGAAAGGCAAATACATAGAAATCATAAAGTACAGATGTTACATGGAAACGTTTGCAGAGTAAAATAAAGATAAAATTAAAAGACAATACAAGCTATTCAGCTGGAAGAACATCTCACTTATCTTTATATATCAACTTGGAATAAAGCAAATATGAAGATAGTTTCATGACCATGTTAACATTTCAGTACTTTCAAAACTGTTATATTTAACTATTACTGAAATCAAAATTTAGATTAGCTAAGAGACCTCTATCATAAAAATAAACAATTATAATTAACAAGTTTAGAATCCTTATTTTAAGAGAACCCAAATCTCAGATGTAGTGGCAAGCCATGTACAGAATTGTACTCCATAAAGAGTTTCCATGTTAAACTGAAATTAACATCAGACTTGTTTTTCAAATATAAAGTTAATGTGTACTATATTACAGTGGTACCTCGGTTCACGAACTTAATTCGTTCCACGATTCTGGTCGCCAACCGAATCAAATTTCCCCTAAGGTTCAATGTAAATAAGGTTAATCCGTTCTGAACCATATGTACTTTTTTTTAACCACAAAAATATGAAACAAAGTACAGTACAGTACAGTATGAAGAGAGAGAACACTAACCTTGCCCGAGGTGACACTAAAAAGCTTCACAGCAAGTGTCTGTCTGTGACCACGATCTCGCCCAGAGGAAGCCACGACCACGTGTCAGAGCAGGGAAGATGGCCACGGGTCGTGTTCGTCACCCAATGCGGAGTTTGCGAATGGAAGCAAAATTTTGTGAACGCTGCTGTTCGCGAACCGAATTGTTCTTGAACAGAAGCGTTCATGAATCGAGGCATTACTGTACTCCCATCATTTAAGCTGTTGTTTCTAAAGGAATTAAGTATGGTTTCCAGTAAAACGCATAAAGTATCCTGGTGACAATTATCATATATAAAACCAACTCAATAACTGGTAAAAAAGGAAAGTCAAAAGAAAAGTACCTTCAAAAGATCATTTCTTTTTAGGATTCATTACTGTGAAAGCAAGAGGAAAAGTTTAGGAGTATGCAAGGCAGCCAAGTTTTCTGTTGATGAGATGCTTCAAGACACACAGGTGTGCGACTCCCCTTACTGAGGCGTTGTGTGGCCTCAAAGCTTCCTTTAGCAATTCCGTTAACTGGAATAAATTTCTGCATATGTCGCTCTGCTCTTGGAACTGCTGGAGAGGCGGGTGGAGCAGGTGGAATGTAGCAACATGGCTCCTTTGCTTTTAGAGGTAGGGCAGATGGTTTGGGGAAGCCACTTCAAGCTTACCTCCTCAAAGGTTTGCACAGGTATAGAACAAAGCCTTTTTCACAAGGAGGAAATGATGCAGTGAATGGGGGAGATTGCACAGATGTACTTTTCATTCTTGTTGCTAATGTTGTAGTTTCTTTCTCCTCTAGGGTGAACCTGGTCTACTGGGAGCTCCAGGACAGGCAGGGCCCCCAGGTCCTATGGTGAGCAAAAAGAAATGGCTTCTCCACAACAGCTGCTCTTGTTCTGAGACTCTTATCAGTTAACAAGGCTGAGTCCCCATCACTTTCCCCTTTCCACCCAACTTACGGTAGGTCTTATATGGGTATTTATTGGTGGGGAGCAATGTTAGGAGCATCTTCTAGCAACAAAAAACAAAGCAGTCCGGCAATGAAGTAGGCTTTCCAAATTATTTTTCAAAGAAAAGAAGCAAGGGAAGCAGCTGCTTATTCTGACTCATTGAGCAGTTATTATACCAAAATGCATGGTTGATTAAGGTGCAATTCACACAGGGATTGCTAGTCATGATTTTAATGAACTAGCCAAGATTAAATTATAAAATGATGCCGTGCCAAACAATAGATGTGGATGGACTTATGAAGAAAATAGTTATCAGGCTTAACAAAATAAGGGAGGCCAAATGAGCAACAGTCCTACTCTTTTGGAATCTCTGGATTGTGGCCTGCTATTGACTCCAATCCTAGATGACCTTTTACTGCAGGAGCGGACAATTCCTGTTGACCTCAGGGCCATATCCAGCCTTGTACAGCATATTGCAATTCATACTCCAAAAGTGGATGGGGCCATTACTCAACTGGGGTGGGGAAGATTTAGGGATACTAAAGGATGAAATGAATGCCTAAGCCTCTGCAAAGCACACATGTAGCCCTTTAAACTTCCCCAAACTCCCAAAATAAGAAAAAGACCCAAATGCTGAAAAAGTTGGGTCCACCTACTCTGGAAGGCCTCACAAGAGATGCTGGTAGACCATGAGGCTTCTAGGCGGTGCTTCTTGAACTCCAGTCTTAATGGAGTTGTTCTCTTCATAGGGTCCTACTGGGCTCCCTGGCCTCAAGGGTGATCCTGGCTACAAGGGAGAGAAGGTAAATATAAGTACACAATTCCTACCTGGGCAGAAAATGAAAGACCTTCCAATCTCCAGTTGAATCTCTTGTCCTAGAAAGGCTTCTTCTTTCTGCAGCCACCTTGTTAAATCTTGAACCTTCTTTTTCAATTGTTGTAACTGTTGGATGGGGTCTTGCATAATTTGTGACCCAGGAAGCTGATGAACCTTAGATAGGAGCTCAACAAGCATTTTATACTTGCCTCTGTGCCCAGAACTGCTGTAATTCAGCTAGGTTAGAGAGGAGATTGTTAAGCATCTGGTGGTGTTCAGTGCTAGATGTATTTGCAGGGAGGGGTGGGGGGAGCTCACCAACTGACAGGCAGGATTGCTTCAGGATGCTATTAACTCACACAAGAACAACAGAGCAATGCACTATTGGAGAATGGAGAATCTCAGCTCAAGTTAAAAAAAATAATAATAATAAAAAAAGCTTGCTGAATGGAACATAAGAGAGCAAGACTGTATCAAGCAAGGATAGTTAACATTTGAAGGACCAGAACTCAACTTCTAGAACTTCCAAAGGGCCACAAGAGGTCATTCTAGTATTGATATCATTGGAAGGGGCATTGTTTGCCTTTTGGGGGGGCAGGGGTGAGATATAAGGATGGGGGTGGGAGAAGGAGGCCTTTGAGATGTAAAACTGCTCCCATTTCTATCCTTAAAGCTATTCAGAAATCCTAGGAAACAACCCAAAATCATCTTTTTCAGACTGATTGTGGCTATTTTTGAGGCTTTTTGAGGATGTGTGTGTGAAAATAGGAGCAGTTGCCTCCAGCTCCCATTTCCATCTTTAATTTTTAATAGAAAGCAAAAAAACAACAACAAAAATCAAACTGCAAACATTTGCCCATTTGATACTGAATTTTCAGCATGGAGTGCTAGGGAGTGCCATTATGCTTCTGTAGGGTCGTAGCTGCCCTACAGTAATATAGAGCACATTACAAAGCTTTGCTCTCTGTGATCTGGTTTGAGGTACGGATAGTCCTCAGGTTATGACCATTCATTCAGCAACCAGTCACGGTTATGACAGCACTGAAAAAATGGACTTATGACCGGTCCTCGCACTTAAGACTGTTGCAGTGTCCCTGTGGTCATGTGACCAAAATTCAGGTGCTTGGCAACCGGCCTGCATTTATGACCATTGAGCATCCTGCAGTCACGTTCTCCTACCCTGCGCAAACTGCCTCCACTTCAGCTCCCTCCACCTGCCTATCTTCCCCCCCTCCCCACTTTGGCCCTTTTGGTCACTCTGCACAGCATGGCCTAGATGAAGAGGCTGCTGTATTCCGCTGTTGCCTACCTGCTGCCACCCCCACCACTGCTCCCAGCTGACCTTTGTTATCTTCTTCACCTCCCCTCCCCTCCACCAGGCTCACCAGCACCAGCCAGCCTCAAGCCCCACAGTACAGGGGCTTTGTTGGTGCTAGGCTCGCTGATGCCCCTCACTGACACCGCCTCCCCAGCTGCCGGGCTCCTGGCGGGCCTGCCCAGCTTCAGCAATCTCTGTGTGACTCCTGGCCATGCTGTGAAGGGCAGCCAAAAGGGCAGAGTTGTGGCGGGGGGGAGGTGGGCAGGTGGAGAGAGTTGAAGCGAAGGCAGTTCTCACAGGGCAGGACAAGTGCGAGGTCCTCACCACGCTGTCCTCGCTTAACAGTTGCAACCAGGAGTGCTGGAACTGCTGTTGCTAAGTGGTGTGGTCACATGATGTTTCACTTAATGACCACTTTGCTTAGTGATGGAAATTCCAGTCCCAGTTAGGGTCATAACCCAAGGACTACCTGTATTAAGCAAAGATGTGGGCTTCCTGTCTATCTACTGAATAGTAGTTGGCTCTGTTCTCTTGACATGCTTAACTGGAGCAAAGTGGTGTGTATATAGTTGTATGAACACAGTCAGTAGGGCATGGAAGGGTAGAGGTCAGTTTTAGCCCCAAACAACCTAAACTCCTCCTGCTCAGCTGTATTGTTCAAACAAGGTAACATAGTTGACAGAAGCCCAACTCCTCATCTAGGTTTACTGTGACATTAGCAGTTGTGCATTGCTGTCACCCAGGGGTAAATCTTTACCCAGGGAATGACTGACTCAGCAGCCTGTTAGTCCCAAATGGTCATATGGGTGCAGAGGGTTAATTTTATTCTGAAACAGACCTGAAGTTGCTTTGGATTACACTAACATCCCCCAGCCAACTACATTGAAGAAACTCAGAATAAACGGTTAAGAGAGTGTTAACCTGCTCTTCCTGCTTCTTGGCTTAGAAGCAAATACCTAGCGTGAGCTTGCAAAAAGAGGACTGCTCTAGGTCCTCTTCTCTGTCTTATTCTTCCCTTCCCCCAAGCAACATTTTCCTGAAACGAAAAAGAAGATCAGAAGAGACAGCTTCTGCCAAGATGGCTGCTCCCTCTTTGATCAGGGCATACCTGCCACTGGCTTACCAGAGTATATCGCTACCTTGCAGTAGCGGCAACTGTGGTTAGATTCATTGAATGAACACAGCCTGTATTTCACTTTGGAGAAAGGAAATTATCTTTTCTGGCTTGGGAGCAAGTTCCAATAATATGCATGTATGTGTTTCTGGAGTGGGGATCAGTGCAGAACTTTAAAATGGTCTTTTGCTTTCACAAAGCTTTGATTGAAGTCCTCCAAGGACGAGAAGCAGCTTCTCAGCAATGGGTGGCCACTTGGCTTGACAAAAGCCACTTTTCCTGAAGTGAGGCAGAAGACAATTGAGATAGACCAGCCCTCCTTAATACTTCTAGTCAATATGACAGTGCCTCCATGACAATGACAATGCCTCCATGACAATGCCTCCCTTGCCTCCATGATGTGAAGGGTCTCATACCTATTTCACACACCTTTTAATGTACCCTAGTTTCAAGGTTCTCCTCTCTCAGCTCTGCCAGAGGGCTTGCTTGCTCACTCCCTTCCCTCATTTTCTTTTTTCCTAAGCAGCTCCCTTTTCCTTCTAGGGCCACGCAGGACTCATTGGGTTGATTGGCCCCCCAGGTGAGATGGGTGAGAAAGGTGACCAGGGGCTGCCAGGGAACCAGGGAACACCAGGCGCTAAGGGCGACCCTGTGAGTAGATGGAAGCTGGTTGAGATGGAGAAGGGTGGGGATTAAAGAAGTGAACAGGACTCTTCACCGTCTGGCTGGGAAGAGCCCTCTCAAGCACACAATACTGATATTCTTTTTCCTCCTCCTTAGGGGGATATTGGACCTCTTGGTCCTCCAGGCCCACCTGGATCTCCTGGCCTCTCAGTAAGTATTTCATGCTAGATTCTAGGTGACTTCCAAAATGGTTCCTCAAAAGGTCCCCCTCAGTAATGGCCAAAGATATGGACCTGTTGGTATCAGATCTTCTTCCCTGGGACGCTCCAACTTTCGTCTCCCTCTTCCATACCCTGCTCATTTTTTCATTTTATGTGGCTGTGCCTCTCTCATTTGTTCTTCTCCAGTTATAGAAAAGCAATTACTTTTACAGCATGTCATCACTATCACTATTTTGTCATTGCATATCCATAGTTTCTGAGATTGTATTAATTCCTTAGTTTCCCTGATACAAAAGGATATTATCTCTTATGCCATTTTGCCATCCTCTTCTTACATCCAGGAGCTCCTTTCGCCTGTTGATCCTTTCTGTCTTTCCTTAGGGCCCTCTGGGACAAAAAGGCAACAAAGGCTCTTTGGTAAGTCCCAAATGATACTGCAGGGCTCAAGGAAGAGGAAGACATTAACCCAAAGATGTCTACACAGTCGTTCTTATTCTTATGGCTTTAAATTTGAATGTCTATATCAAAGGAACTCAAATTCTGGATCAACGAGACGTGATAGCTGTAATCTAGAGGATAATAAGTGTACCACAAATTGTACATTTGGTTGATATATAATTTATTATTATTATGGTTGGTCGCACAGGCAGCCAGATGTTTAGACTGGATTTGGCATTTTTATCCACCTATCAAGTCCTTCCCAAGGACCTGGGATAGGCAGATGTTGTTGTTCGATGGTTTATTATTATTATTATTGTTGTTGTTGTTGTTGTTGTTGTTATTGTTATTGTTATTCTAATCAGGGGGAGGGAGGTGCACTTATGGGAGACTCTGAATAGTGCTTATCATGCTTAGCTACTGACACTGGCTACTAAAGCAGAGTTGGGCTCTCCAGACGTTGCTAAACTGCTATTCCCAGAAGCTCCAGATAACATGACAACATGACCAGTGGTAAAAAAGGAATCTGTGCACTGGTACCAAGATCTTGATCCATCTTCCTGCAGGGACCTCTTGGACCAAAAGGTGATCCAGGACTGCCAGGACCACCAGGGCCACCAGTAAGTAAATGTTTTACTACAATGTCTACACAAAATTCACCTACATTCTTATATGCCTTTGTTGAGGATATGTATTTTGTATCTATATGCATTTTTCTAACCATCTTCTCCCATTGCATGCATGTTTAATGTATTTTCTCTTAATAATACATTTTATGGTTATAAATGCATACAGAAATTCCCACATTGGGAGAGATGGATATTAAAATGCATACATTTTTGTGTACATTTCTAGCAATATAAACATCGGATGTGTCCGTGTTTTTAACACATTGCAAAATTCAAAGAAATGCAAAAAATGAAGGGTTTGCTTTTAGTTTTGGCAGTATAAATTTAAAAGGTCTCCCCTGACTCAAGTTTGATTCCTAGCATCTTCTGGACATGCACACGATAGCAGTTCAGAATTGGTTTACTATTCCTTTCTTCCATGAAGTTTTATAAATACCCTGCCTGGCCTGAAGCCTTGGAAATCTCTTGTGGTCTCCCACCCAAGTACTAATCAGGTCTGACCTTGTGTGTGTGTGTGCTTTTGAATCAATCTTGACTCTTGGTTGACTATAGGGACTTGTCCAGGCAATATTTGGCAACATTTTCAGAAGTGGTTTGCCATTGCCTGCTTGCTAAGGTAGAGAGGGAGTGACTGGCTTTGTGCTTAAGGTGGAACCAGAACTCACAGTCTCCCAGTTTCTAGCCTGGCACCTTTAACCACTACATCAAATTGGCTCTCTTGACTTCCCTTAACTTTTCCAAATGCCAATGTAAATTATCTTATATCAAGAGGCAAAGCATATTTCTTCTCTACTCCTACCAGTGAGTGGTGGCAGATAGGCTTTTGGGAAGGATTTTCCCTGGGCCACCACTTCCCACATCCTCCTCTATGTATTGCATCCTCCTTTCTGTTTTTCTTTTTCCCATGTCTAGGGCCGCCCAGCTGAACTGCAGAACCCAGGACCTCTGGGAAGTGGGCGCAAGAGCCGTCAAGACTGGGAGGTAGAAGAACAGGGGGATGCTCCAGGGGCAATGGATGCTGATCCTGACGCTGATGGACTGGCAGAAGTTCTGGCAGCCCTAGGCTCCCTACGTGATGAGGTGGAGCAAATGCGATGCCCACTAGGCACTCTGGACAGTCCAGCCAGGGTTTGCAAGGAGCTTCAGTTTTGTCATGCTCATCTCAAAGATGGTGAGTTTGAGGGTGAAATTTCAAGCAGTGGGATAGGAATGGAATATGCTGTGCACTCTAATGCTGAGAGCCAGAGGGATCTGCGTGTTGCCTTTGGTAACTGGGGACTAGGGAGATTCTGCAAAGCTTGTAATTTTTTTATTGTGAAGGGGCCACTTCCTCACGGTCTCCATAACCCTTTCTGTGTTGACACACATCCCAATATTCTTCTTCAGGTGAATACTGGATTGATCCAAACCAGGGATGCGGTCGAGATGCCTTCAAAGTTTACTGCAACTTCACCGCTGGTGGAGAAACCTGCTTATTCCCTGACAAGAAATTTGAGGCTGTAAGTAGCTGCATTTGACCACTAAAGAGATGGCTAGGAAAAAGATCAGAAGCTATGTGAATTGCCTTAGCACCTCAAACAGGTTACTTGGCTCAGGAACCTGAACTTAGAACCCTAAGCTGAGCAACAAATATGCCTCTAGGTACGACTTGCCGCCTGGAGCAAGGAGCAACCAGGAAGTTGGTTCAGCACCTTCAAAAGAGGCAAAAAGGTAACATTTTCCATTCTGTCAACTTTGCTTTTATCCCTAGAGGAAGTCTGGAAAGAGCATGCAGTACTATTTCCCATCTTCTGTTAATCAAATCCATGGCCCAGTGCAGTATCAAGACCCCATATAGGGCTAAACCATCTTTCTTCAGCTATGATTTATAACTGAATGGGTTCAGACAATACATCTAACCCATAAACATTGTTTACAAAGTGCAACTGCTGGATTCGCCCCATGCTAAGCCAAAGCCAGATGGATCACATAAAAGCTTAATGTGTAGTGTAAACATAGCCACTCTGTGACTGTATTTGTGAGAAGGTTGCAGTGTGGACTGGAAGGAACATAGTAGCTTTCTGGTAATCCACCAGTTCCCTTCTCCTGCTTTTCCTTCCAGTTCTCCTATGTGGATGCAGATGGCAACCCTGTGCTGGTCACTCAACTCACATTCCTACGCCTGCTGAGTGCTGTTGCCCGGCAGAACTTCACCCTCCTCTGCCAAAACATGGCTGCTTGGTATGAGGCTGACGCCAGCAGCCACATGAAGGCCCTGCATTTTCGGGCTTTCAATGATGTGGAGTTGATGCATAACAGCACAGAAGCTCCCATCCATGCCTTATATGATGGCTGCCAGGTGAGAGAGCATTCTTCTACCTTATATTTCTCCCCAAGTCTTCACCCCCACGATATGAAATGACTCTGAATTGCAGGTCACAGTGATTACACTTGGACCTTAAAGTGAAGGTCTTGTGAGATCACCATCACATGATGGAACTATGGACATTCCAAAATTAACATGAAGGACAATCATCTGCTCCCAAAACCCTTTCAGTGGCTTCTGTTCTTCCTTTTCATTCACCTTTCTTTTCAGCATTTTCCAACTCTCAGACAAGTCATAACAGGGGAGGCATGTTAAAAGACCAGAATAAAATATCCCCCTCCACTCTACTCTGAGAAAAATACTCATGCCTTTCTGAATTTAGGGCCATTGCCTGCTTGGTCCATGTTTGCCAAACCAAGGGATGTTATGCTTCCTTAACATGGTTTGGATCCTGCTGCTTTCCTGAAGCCTCTGGTGGAACATTTTTATGCCTCGATGCAGCCATTATTTCGCATCCCCAAGTTTTTGCTTTTGAAGTTATCTTCTCTACTTTCAGGTACGCAAAGGCCAGGAGCGGACAGTTCTACAAGTAGTGACACAACGTGTAGAGCATCTACCATTGGTTGATGTGGCTGTTCAGGATTTTGGAGATACCAACCAGAAGTTTGGCTTTGAGCTTGGGCCTGTCTGTTTCAGTGGCTGAGCCCTCCAAAGATGGACACTCCCTCTAGACCATGCTGGACCACTTCTAGAAAAGAGAGAACCAAAAGCCCTTTCTCTCTGCACTGGTGAAGGGCGGGGGGAGGGATGCAAGAATGGAGCCAGCCCTGCAAAGACCTGCCGTTGTATTTAACCTGATGACAGCCTCCTATTTATGCGGCCAAGGTCCCTCAGGGCTGTGACTCTTGGGGAGTTGCACAGGGCTCAGACTGAGCCAGGGCCCTCTCTTGTTGCAGCTCCAATATTGGTGCTATTATGCCGTCTTAGTGAAGCACTGGACTGATTGGCCAGCTCTGGCCACCTGTAGTGATGGGGGCAATGGAGACCACATTCTACACTGTTGAACTCCACCCCAAAAAGGACACAGGGATGTCAAGATTATGCCTGAAGCATGTTGGGAACTGGAAATTCAGGAGTGATCCATTGGCAGAGCCATCTACTATAAGGCATGGGCAGTGGGAAAGGATGGAGAAAATGGAGAAGTAGAGTAATAGTTTTGGAACCAATGGGCAACCACAGAAAAACAGGATACTGATACAAGATTTAAAGAATAAGCATAGGGTATCCATTTTTTAAAACTGTTTGTATTGAATTCAACTCAGCTGATAAGTGTCTTGGCATGACAATGGAATGCAATTTGGGACAATTTGTATAGGACTGTTCCTTCTCATTCCTTCCAATTACCATGGAGATTAATTGACATATACTCCTCTCCAACAACCAAAAGCTATCCAAATACTATTCTTAGAGTCTGCATCCTCTTGGGAGAAAGAATCACTATCCTCTGTTCCTATCTTAGGATCAAGTGGTGCTTGTGTGGCAAGACATGCAAAGTCTTGCTGGTAGAAAGCTGAGCCTGTCTCCCCCTCTTTATGTTCACCACAAGAATTTCACTGTAAGCCTGTAAGCCCACCATCATCTTCATGTTGGAAAGAAGAACCAGGAGCCATATGCTCACTAGTCTCTCATCATCCTTATCTATCATTCAGTCCATGCCCAGCAGATTCCTATAAGACATCCTTCCCCAACCTAGCAAACACCATTAATCTTGGGAGGGAAAACTGGCTGCAAATTCTGACAGCTGCAGACTGAACGCAGCTGGAAGGCACTAGGCTGGGGAAGACTGTTGTAAGGTATGGCTAGTGATTCTGACATTCTTGTCTCTTTATGGAGGAAAGATGGTATAGTAAAGCTTGATTCTCTGCTAGCCAAGCAGTCTAACAGGCTCCTTGTAGCCCAATGGCCCATATGGGGCTGGAGCTTGCCTTCTGCACTGTGCCATGTTCACCATTTACCACTGAATTTTCCTCACACTCTGGTGCTAAGTGCCCCTATTTTTATGCTTCCTTGTATCTCAGGCTGTGGCACAAACTGGGTGTGTATGTGTCCACACATGTATGATGGTTACTGTACTCACCTAACAACCTTCATTAAACCACAAAACATGACTGCCCACCATTTCTGTATCAGCTGGATTGGAGAGACTACCTAAGCCAGGATTTTAGGGCCAGTGTTTGATAGGAGAACTGCTGGGTTGAGCTCTGGCTCTTCAGAATTTGGAAGTGCATACCAAACATCATATGTGTAGTAAAAGTTTCCTCTCCGTTCTTTTGGGTGGCCATAAGAATTCTGCCTGACTGTTAGACAACCAGTATTTTTCCTGCTGAAGCAGAGGCAGCCTTAAGCAGAGTGAAGCCTAATTGTGGGAAGACATCTAGATAGTTACTGTATTTTTACTGCTGAGATTGGAGAGAACCACATGTGGAATTTTCTATTGCTGGTGCCTCGAGTATTTGACAGGAGAAGGGACATCTTTTGCTATTCTGCCTCAGGGAGGGGAATATCTCTCGAGCTGGGCTATTCTCTCCCAGCCTGTGTCCCTCACCAACAGCATCTCTCTTGGCATCAGACAGGGGTTTAATTCTGTGTTGAAAACAGGGACCAGTGCTGAGCTGAAATGGGAAAGAACATATTTAAGGAATATTTTCACACCCACAAATGTGCTCTTTCATGGGTTCATGTTATAGAATCAAAATGCCCCATTTGCAATATTTACATGAGAAGCTCATGATGTTCATACCAACCGTGCTCATATTTCTGTCTACAACGAAAGGGTCTTGGCATGAAGTAGTGGCAGGACAGTGAAAATGCAATCAGTGGATATCACAGCAGGGACCACCTGGCAACAAAAGGGTTGTATCCCCTTTTCCTCTCCGGTTGGCAAGAGGTCAGCAAGGGCTTGAGTTTTCTTCTGTGATGTCAGCACAACCCTACTGGGCTATGTAGATGGCACTGTGACATCATGTCACATCAAGGTTTCTGATTGGCTAGGATTGCAGTTTTTTAAAAAATCAAGTTTAAGAAAGAGAGGGCTATACTTCCAACACAGTCCATGTGATATAATGGCTTTGATGAAGACTCAGGGGGGGTGTATGGGAAAGTCTAAAGAGGGGAAAAGTTCCCTTCTCCTACAGCAACTTTCACAGCAAAATGGAAATGTGTTTTTATAGGTGGATATTAGCTTTAGCAGCAAATGGACTGCTAAGTAGAGCAAATGGACTCTTAAATTCAAATGTTTCTTATCTGTCTCTTCCCATACTTTCTTGAGCTGTTCATTTTGTTCATTCTTGGCCATTCTTGGGACTTAATTATAATCAGGGATTTGCTAGAGCCCAGTTCCTTGTTAATACAAGGGCCTGACATTACACAGTAATATTTTAAAAGGGAATGGGTGGAGGGGGAGAAGAAGACAGTGCCTCTGATCATCAACAGAGTACATATCTTTCTTCTCTAATTAACCACACATCCCATTCATACACACAAACCTTCAAAGGGATTGTAATTTTGAATTCAAGGACTTTAAGCACCATCTGTGGCAAGGACAACAGCTAGTGTTTGAATATGTACACAGTGTCTGGCCACGTTTTGGTCAAAATTGCCTTATGAAATGAGGCCCAGAATTAATGCAGTTCAAAACTAGGAACAACAGCACTGGCAGATTAGCTCTTGTAATCTTATTTCATCATGATATATCCACTAAGGGGTGTTTGCGAGAAATGGGAAGTAAAAAGGAAGCAAAAGGAAAGGGAGATTGATAAAACCTATATATTTATTTATATGTGTGTATGTGTTTCTACACATCCAAACACATATTTATACCCACCACAATTAACTGAGCTCTCAGCAGTTAAAACATTCAGGCCAGCTAAGCAGTTTTCCAGCTGCAAATATTCCCACAAACCTTGTAGTTAATTCTTGTGGGAAGGAGGCAGTGCTCCAGCCTAACCAACTCCAGTAATACTCTTGCCTTTTTTTCTTAATTCTCAAATGGCTTACTTAATAAATGAAAATAAAGCTTGCTCATTCCCAACTTAGCTACCTGAATGTGTGGCTATGGAAAGGGTAGAGTTAAACTGCCCCTTTTAAAAAGGAAATCTTTCTATTAGGAGCAACCCCCCAAAACATCACAAAAGAAAGAGCAAGCTTTTAATTTCCCAGAAGTTTTCAACAGGGATAAACAGAAAGGGGGTTGGGATAAGAGAAGCAGGCTACTGTATCTGGCCTGCCAACTCCAGTCAAAGCAAAGTATTTGTGCCTTTGGTATTTGTGTCAGGTCAGATACTGTAGCCCTAGAAGAGAAGGGGAAAATGGATGTAGTGTTGGAAATAAGCCTGCAATAGTCAAAAAAACATCTTTTTTGTTTTGTAATTGCCTTCCCCAATATGGTACCCCTACTTAGGTTGGATTACAATCCCTATCTTCCTTACAGAAGCTATAAGTACTGTAGCGGCAATCAAACATATCTGAAGGTGATCTCCAGTCCCTGTATTATCTTAGAAATGCTCCTTTCTGGCTCTGTAATGAAAACTGCCTCTCCTCAGAACTTCCAACTGCCCACAGAATGGCCTCCATCATGCTTGAAAGGGGCTCCTGGAGTGCCAAAAATAAGGAGAAAAAAAAATCAGAGGAACACATGTGGCTTATGGACATTATGGAACCCCTCACTATGCAGATGGTTTCCAGCCATACCTGTTCCTGCTCTACAGCCATGTCATCTATAGTGCCCCAGACCTCACAGAGTAATTCACCCTGACCCATGCTGGCTGGAGGTGTGTGGTGTCTTGGCACAACACATCTCAAGACTTATCACATCTGGAAGACGGGCTGGACCAGCTGTCTTTATACTAGAGTTTTCAAATGGTTAACATTCTGGTATGAAGTTGGATTGGTTTCGGCAGACTACATAAAGTTGTCATAACGATGCAACTGAAACATCCTTCTCCTAGCAGTGATTCTTACCTGGTTGGCAATACTGCGAATACCCAGCACATGCCTTAAATCTCACATGATCTCTATTAGCTTTCTCTACCTCCCCAGAAAGTGACTACCCTTAATATTACCTACACCCTCTGTGAGTGAACAGAGATTTAAACTGGAGCTTTCCTGGACCAAAGCTGACCTTGCACCATGATGATTCTTCGTTACGCTCAAAATTTAGATAATTTACTACAGGGGGTGGAGAAGCAGCGATGTCTGTATTCAAAAAAGTCCATCAAAGTTGAGGTTTGTGATGACTCTATGCAGTGGTTCCCTAATTCCATCTCATTCAGATCAATTATTAACCCAAGGGAGCAATTGTTTCATTATGCCTATTCCTTTCTGCTGTGAACAGTTCACTGATCAACATACATAAACCAGCTGGTAAGAAGGGCCTCAGTGATCAGAAGCTGAGGGTGCTAAACCTGCTTCTCCATACATGAAAGAGTGGCATTGGATGCTGTTAAATTGCCAAGCATTTGATTGCTCTGAGCATTTGATCACTCAGGTAATTCACAGACACAAAAATGGCCCCAGACACACATTGAAAAAGATGATTGAGGCCAGGGATTTCTTTTTCAAGAGAAACTAGACTTTTTCTTTCCTTAGAAATCTTGGCTTGCAGCAATACATGTTGCTTGAAAAAAAGAGACACCTGACCTTAAACTTTGTGTGGGCATTTTAAATTGTGCATGTCTGGAGCGATTAGACACACAGCGAACAAGGACATTAAAAAAAAGAAAAATCCTCAAAGCTGTTTTTGTACGTGGAGCTGCCACTGTAAAACTTGTCTGATTCCCATTTTTCCTTCATCGTATTTGAGGAAGCTCAGAGAAGTGCATCCTTATAACAAGTCTGCAACATAAGGTTAAACAAGAAAGAACTTGCTCAAGTGAGCCCCTTGAATGGAGGAGAAATCTGAAGAAAACCTGTCTGAATCCAACACTAACTTAGGCTTCACCAACCCAGGGTATTGCTATCTGATGCTCTCAGTTGATCGAACTGGAGCAGATATTATAGCGTTGAGACCTGACACATTTGGAAGGGCCTGTGCTGTGGAACACTGATCTAGCTAGTATTTCATTGGTGGGAGCCTACAACCTTCAAAATGTTGCAACTCCATCATCATCATCATCATCCTGCTGCTTACAGCCAACAGGAGTTGGGTCCCATTGAATCTAGCATGCGACGAGC
This sequence comes from Liasis olivaceus, assembly GCA_030867105.1. Lineage (NCBI taxonomy): Eukaryota > Metazoa > Chordata > Lepidosauria > Squamata > Pythonidae > Liasis > Liasis olivaceus. The sequence goes on from CM061348.1 coordinate 140,156,229, forward strand.
CAGATTTGCCCACCCTTGCAATATAATACCCTGATCAGTCATAAGCATGCACAGCAAAATTATGGTTTCATCAGCTGAGTTTATGGCATCAAAGCAATGTCAGATGAAGCAACAGGAGAAAACAGAACTAGAGAAAAGTGAATATCCTTCAGATTAAACAGGCTGGTAGCGTGGCTGGAATATATTACTCAGCCGCATTATTTTAATTGAAGTATCAAAAGGAGAGAATGCATAGCTCTACACAGGCCAGATAAGCATCGATTCAACACAGATTCACTCCAGGAGCATACAGTTAGCCAGCATATTTTGCTGCTGGTCATGAGGGTGTTACCTAGTTGGGTAGCAAAATGTCTGCATGCAAACAACCAAGCTCAGAGTGCATCAAGAAATCCACAGTTCAGCCTTGAGCTACAGATATTCTCTTCCTTTAGAATTGTTCACATGCTGGGAATCTCCCATTTAAGAGACCGTAATGAGCTCTATGTGGAATTACCCTTGTCTTTGGTGCAGAAATTGCAGGAGGTACAGATTACCAGCTGAGTGAGTAGGGCATGTGGCTGGGTACATATCACATTTTGAAGCAATGGCACTGCCTGCTAATTTTTGATTATGACATATAAGGCACAAACCCAGTTGATACCAGGACATCTATTAGACTGCCTTCCCTGTTACAGACCTAGACAGTCACTGAAATTATCAGGGGAGGTCCCATTATGTATATTTAGAAGTAGTAATTATCCCAATCATACTTAGTACACAAGAAAGGATACCAGAGGAGCAAATCATCCAGAGATGCAGTGGACACTTTCCTTTGTGGCTGGAGGTTTAGGGCTCCCATAAGACTATGTTAAATATATCTAGGTTTCATCTAACATTGCGTGTGTCCTGCCATTCTGTGGGACATTCTAAATTAAAGGATGTGACCTTAAATCATTGGAGGACACCAAACCATCTGATGCCTTCCAGATGTAAGAGTGCCCTCCAAAGATAATTGTGATTGTTATTATGAGAACTGTAGCCTAATATCTCTGGAAAGCACAAGTTTAGAGAAAGACACCATAGCTGAATTTTATGAATGAGGTTATAAATGGATGTTTTGGATTACAATTCCCACAAATAGCAAAGACAAAGGATTGCAGGTGATGTACATCAAAACACCTGGAGGGTTGTGCATGACCTACCCCTATTCTTAATTAAATGCATCCTAAGATTGTGCCAAGCTCACACACTCACAATAGTTCATACAGATTTTGATTAGTTTGGAATGCTACCATTGAAGTTTGGGTTCTGAGCAATAAAGCATAACAGTATGATATGGTTATTGGTAATACAATCTAGCTGATCTAATTCCAAAAAAAGTTAAGCAGAGCCTGGGGTGGGGGCGTGTTTGCAGAGGGTTCCATAACAGACATAAAAAGGGGCAGTGCTTTGATTACATAGTTCTGATCATCACCTTGATTTTTTTTGAACCCCCCGGCAGGGTTCGACCAGCTTAGTGCTTAGATAAGACACTGTCAGGAAATCCCAGGGCGGTTGTCAGATAGGGAAGTCCAGAAAATATCCTGCAAGAAAGTAGTGACAAATCACTCCCCCCGGCAAAAAAAAATTGCATGGATATGTATTTGTTGGAGTGAAGCTCAACTCAAGGGAGTCTTTAAAAAAAATAACCTGTTTGTGAACACAGGAAACATTCATATTAAGTGGGTAGAACAGATGGAATTGTAATCGCTCTTCTCTGAATAACAATAACTCTTGAAAGCTTCAGGCTTCTTACTTGCTCCCCAGATCTTTTAATTGGGGACACTGGGGTCTGAACCTAGGACCATCTGCATGCAAAGCAGGTGAGTTGCCCCTGAGCTATTTTTCTGATCTTGGGCTTTCCTAAAGGGGATGGACTTATACTCTGAGGCATTTTAGAAACCTCCCTGGAGGCACTAGATGATGTTTGTGTCCTATTCCTAGCCACAGCAAGAAGTGGAAGCTTGTCTTTTGGGGGACAAGAGATCCACCATGACCTTCATAAATCTTTCAGCTGTACCTTTCTAGTTTTTTGCATTGCCAAAGGAGAAATTGCCAGCTCGGCACATTTTCCCAATCCTGCACCAGTTCACAGAGGGATCATCTTCTGACAATGTTTGCTGCAGTAATCGTGGCAGGCATTGAATATTCACAGTCTACCATACCTTCCCATCCTCTCTTCTGTCAGCATCACTAACTGCAAGTAGAGAGAGTGAGTGCGCAACAGAAATGGCTATTAACATGCCTAGCAAAACTGAGGGCCAAATCCGATTTGTATTCAAAAGCCGAGAACAGCAGCAGGTAACTTCTTGCATGCTGATGATCTCTGAGTCTTCTGGTCACATGGCCACAGCATCTTGCTTAGCCTGCAGCACCCCAAATACTCAGAGGCTCCCAGTAAGTTGGGGAAATGAGAAAGCAATTAACAAGTGGCAGAGAATGTCACCCCACAGAGGCCTTCTGGCCTTCTCATGACTGAGCTCCGATGGATGGGAGAAACAAAAGCATATCCTGATGAACAAAACTACATATTTCATGAATCTATGGAAAGGCACCAGGCTGGAAGACCACGAAACTAGTCAAAAAATTGTAATTTCATCCTTTCCCCCTTTCCTTTTTTATTTTGAAAAATCAACTTTCTATTCCTGTGGCAAATTTCAGCATATGGGTTATTGCTTGCTGTTCTTTGATCATTTTTCTACAGCTACCTTTCTTTTAAAAAAAAAATGTAAAATATATAAGCTACATTTGTGAAGAAAAAAAAGATGGACAAGAAGTTGGTCCTTCATTTATACATTCATGTTTAATTCCCATGTCATGTCTGACTTAATGATCCACATTGTTGAGGACAATGATGAAATTACTTGGGAGTGACCTCAGGTCAGTCCATGACCTTATTCATGACTGTCCAACTCTTAACAAACCTGTCCAACCTTGTGGACATGGTGGCAGGCATTGGCTGTCTAGTGCCATGCAGAAGTGCTTGTTAGATCTTCCATTAGCCAGATTATGGGGATAGTAGCTCAGGGCTTGTGGATAGCAATAAGTAGAGAAGATTATCTTAAGAGTAAGGAGAAAAAGACAAGGAAAGAATAATGGAAGAAATGGTACCTTTTCTGGATTTTGCTGATGTCTCCTCTCCTTTCAGAGCTGCTGTCTATGGTAAAGTAAACTTGTCCCTATTCAGACAATGCCTTTTTGGCATCTCTGCCTTTGAACCAAAAGACTGTTTAGATTCCATCTAAACCAAGCCACCCTTTCTTTTTATAAGCATTTTGCCCCACTTTCCTGCCTCTTTCCTATAAAAAAAAGACCTCATATTTAAGGCAGGAGACTGCCTGGATTTCTTGGTTCTATGCTCAGAAAGCCACCCTTCAGAGGAAGCCAACATTTGTCAGCTCAACCCTACTGTCACCCAAAGCATTCAGTCGACCTGAGTGGGCCATTTGGAGGTTCCGCCTCTGCTCTTGCAATAATGAAAGCCAAGCTGGGGAGGCACAACAATGAGGAGCCATAAATGCCCCTTGCCAGCGAGTTGAGGCCTTGCATAGGCTTGGTCAGAGCATTTTTGTTCTGGTGCAAAGTGACCCAGGAGGATAGAGGGCATCAAACGTAGAGCCAAGCAAATCTTGGCAAGACTTGATGGTTGTGAAGAGATGCTTTCTGGTGTCTGAGAAATGGGAGGCGTGCGTGCATACACGACAGGTGGAAAAACAGCATCACTTGCAAATGAGGACAAACCCGTCGCCCAATAAAATATCATGAAAAGAACGACACGTGTGCATTAACAGTCCACTGCAGATGCAAACCCTCTAGTATGGAGCAAAGCAGCTGTGTGGCTGGTTGTGGGACTCAAATGCAGCTGCTGAGAAGGGAAGCAGTTCAGTTTTAGTGATGGAACAGGGGCAGAGTGGTTGTTTTACCATTATTAAGTTGAACCACATTTCACACTGGACTGACCATTCATCATTTAAAAGGGAGCCTTCTGAAGGTTTCGCAACAGCTTTTGTTTATAACCATCCTGAATAGCTGAGTATCCTTTGCGAACTTCCCCTAAGCCAAACACATTTATGAAGAAGTGAAAAGGGGCTGGTTTCCACACAGATCCTTCAGAAATTCCACTTCTTCCTTTCCTCCATTTAAAAAAAAAAAATCAATTTATTCCTACTCTTTGCTTTCTGTTTTTGAACCTGTTAGCAATTCATAAAAGGACAGACAAGTCATCTTATCCCACGTCTGGTTTATTCAAAAGCCTTTCCTGAGACACATTTTGAAAATCCAAGCATCTTTTGAAAATCCAAACTTGATTTCTCTTCTACTAGGTGGGCAAATTGAGTGAGGTCTCAGAAGTCAGGACATTATATGTATTCCACCTTCAACTTGTCTGGGCAGGGTAAGTCCTACTGATTTCATTGGCACCTTTATCCAGATAAATAGATATGGTTTTACAGCCCTGCTGGACTGAAATAACCCACCTAGTGATCTGTGTACTCTTTGCTCCACTGCATGGACAGTAGAAATAGAATGCAGTTCAGCTCCACTATTTAAAACAAGATTGCTTCATTTGCATAATGTATGCAGATCATATGGTGCAAAACTTTATGGCTATGAAGTTATTATCAGCCACCAGGGCAGGACTCCTTCTAGGTCAAAATGCTTCTCCAGCCATCAACCTTACATGCAGCAGAAAGCCATACCAAGTTTTCAACAAGAACACAAGTAATTTCATTTGACCCTTGACTTTGTGAGTAAAACCCTGTCAAAATTTTCTGCAGAAGAAGCTGCCTCACATCAGAACTATTTTCCTGCATGGTAGCAATATTCTGGCAGAGTTTTTTTTCTTTTAGTGAAACATCTATCTATATACTACAAAACTCTTGTGTCTGTTTTTCTGTTTGTAACCTTCAACTGGGCAAAACAGTACATCATAGGGCAACAATTTTTGAACCAAGGTATCTCAAATGGGGTAACTTACAGAATGCGTCCAAATCCAGGACCCATGACTCCCGTGGGATTGAAATTTGGCAAAGTTGTGGCCACTTCAGCCCCACTGTGCTGCCACCACTTCAGCACCACCACACTGCTGCGTTCAGCCGCAGTCACATGATTGTCATTTCCCATGCTCCTTGACAGCTTCCCACAAGTCAATGAGGATGCCAGCAGGAAGTCTCAACTCGATCGTGACTGCTGACACTTCCTGCCAGCTTCCCACAAGCACAGTCAGTGGGGAAGCTGGCAGGAAGTAGCAAGTCCAAGGCCAGCAGGCAGATAAGTGGCTGTTGCTGGGTGTGGGAGGGAGAGAAAGGGTGCGTGAGAGGTATGGTGAGAGTTGGGGAGGGTTCACAAGGGTGCAGTGTGGGTCGGAGGGGGTGTGCAAGCATGTGGCCTGGGTTGGGGAGGGTGTGAGGGACAGAGGGAGGGAGGGAAGGAAGATTTCTGATGCTCCTCAACAGCTTCAAAGAAGGAAAGTCAATGGGGAAGCCGGCAGGAAGTCGGAGGTTTCTCCCGCTCCCACTGCTTTTTTGTCCTTGGTCATTCTGTTTTTCTGTTTATGTAAGGACATATCTCTGAAACAATGACCCAACAGATCATGGGTTGTCTAGTGAGTCTTAAAAAAGGAAGAATAGGAAGATGCCAAGAACAGCACCTTTGGCCCTTCACTTAACATAATTCCCTGGCATATGCTGTGCCAGGGAACTCTGCCTACTTTTCAAACTAGAAGTCTTTAAGTCTATCCATCCATGCATCTAGGTCTCTACTGTAATTCCCCCTAAAGTTGCGCTCATAAATGTCCTTGCCAAAGTTCCAAGAGGAGGTGGTGAGTCACTCTAGGGATAACAAAGAGCTGGTCCATATGGATCAGCTTCCCTTTTGGTAGGGAAGCTTTACAAACAGTGGAAAACTCAGGATAGACAAAGGAATCACTTCTTCACACCAGAGTCAAAAGGAGGCAACATAAGATGCAGGAATGGAGGCCAATTTGGGCAGTATTAAAAGGGACTTCTACAAATTCATGGAGAATAAGGATATTCTCCATGACTATTCTCTCTTATGGATATTCTATCCATAAGGAGAGCCAATTTGGTCTAGTGGTGAAGGCACCAGGCTAGAAACCAGGAGATGGTGAGTTCCAGCCCAGCCTTAGGCATGAAAGCCGGCTGGGTGACTTTGGGCCAGTCTCTCTCTCTCTCAGCCCAAGGCACTCCACAGGGCTGTTGTTGTGGGAAAATGGGAGGAGTAAGCAGTATTAGGTATGTTTGCCACATTGAGTTATTTATAAAGTAATAAAGACAGGATAAACAAATTGTTTAAAAAATGAAACTGATTATATCAAAGCCCCATAGTCAAGATAGCTACAAATTACCAGCAGTAGCAATGGCAGCATGATGAGAAGCACTAATAAGATGAACTATTGGCGATGTAGGCTGGGATACTGGGAGTTACAGTTCAGCATCATGTGAAGAGCCACACATTTTGCACCCATACAAAAAACAGAAGGGCTAAAGGAAAAAAGACATTAGCTGGCCCATATTTTGTGTCATATACAACTACCAGGTCACAACCTACAAATCTGTTAATTATTTTCAGATTTTCCAGTGCTATGGTTTAGTAATGTTTTTAGCCCAAGGTGCAAAAAACATAACTCCAGTAGCATCTCTTTTCTGGCCCCTAAAGTTGATGGAGCCCAATATTGAGGCCTCTTTGTACTTCTGGGGAGTTTAAGGGGCAAAATCAATGCCTAAGCAATGAAGATTCATCAGGCACCCATTTCATTGCTCAAAGTTCCTCTAATGGGACCTGGTTTCACCCAGTTTGGTCCACAAAAAGTTATACCAAGCTTGGTGTAGTCCTTGAGATGAGAGGAAGTTGACATTCCTGGCTTAGCTGAAACATTGGATATTGCTATTTTACAACGGCTGTTGAAGCAGTGAATAAGACTGGGGATCCTTACTTCTCCTCTGCTGTCTTTCACTAGAACCTTTGGAGCTGGCCCCATCCTTAGGTACCACTGAAGCAGCTGACTCAGCTGACAGTAAGGTTTGCTGCTGAGTGCAAGCATTTCTGGACTTCTCAAGCTGGCCACCTGCTTTCAGGTACAGTGGAAAACCACGTCCCATAACAACCACTGAAGAAAGATACAACTACCAGCACATTAGGCTTTTGTATATGGAATGGGAAAAGTACTTTTTGTTCTTTGCATTAGGTATCAACTTGTCTTGACCCAGCTCTCCATCTCATTCCCCATCAAAGGCAATCTACACAACATTACACCTATTATTGTACCATACCTGCAAGGTATCACACCTATTTCTATAAGAGAAAAAAAAAAATCAGAACCTCCACTTACAATGAATTATGCTTCTCTCTGGTCTCCTTTTCTCCTTCTCTTACAGACACTTACCCTCCGTGCCTACTAATATTTCTAGTGCTAAAAATTGGTTCCCAGAACCAAAGCATACACTTTAAAAAGGCCAGAGCCCTTCCAGCAATAACATTCAGAAGCACGCAGAGAGGAAAAATTAATGAAGGTGATCTACAAACGTTGCCTAGACCTGCTGCTGGGTACCCGTTAAAAAGACACCTGTGCCTTTTGCTGTTCCAAAGCTTCTTGTTGTCAGATGGAAGGCACACATCTATTGTTTAAGGCTCATGCATATTAAAGGCATGAGCAAGGTCAACACAATACCAGGCTTGCTTGAATGGCTTGTAGCAAAACCACTTCCTTTCGCCGGTTTTATTCATTGCTCATAGGTATCTGAGGGATATCTGAGGGAAAGGATGGGAGAGGGAGGAAATCGGGTTTGGCCAAGGACCAAGTACTGAATTAGGAACTGGCAAAGGGAGAGGTGGTAGAAGGCTGCAAGCCAGCTGTTGCAGTGAAAGGACAGGAGGGCAAATTGGTGGCTTCCTTTGAAGTTGCTGCCTTAACTAAGGAAATCTACCTGATAACGAAGGAGGACCTTCCAAGTTAAAGGTTCTGCTTTTCAGTGCTAGGTCAGTTGCTGGTAAAGTTTCAAGATGTAATCTTAGATGAAGATGTTGACCTGGTGTGTATTTCAACGGCCTGGCTGAAAGAGGAGGGGGAAATTTAATTTCACCCCTTCTCTCCACTGGGATATTCTCTGATGCAGCAGGACAGAGCTGAGAGTGGAGAGGTGGGGTTGCCAGAGCCTCTAGGAATTCTGTCTCACTGATCACATGCTCCATCTGACAACTTGGCCAGTGTTGGGGTTTGCTGGTTGGTCTGGGAGCTCTGGATAGTGCAAAGCAGTCTGTCCTCCTAAGGTAGCCAGGGTGGGGTGATTTTGGACTATTGTATCATATAGTTCTCATCTTGGAGGATTTCAATATTCCTGTTGAGGTTGCCCAATCAGGATTTCATGTCTGCCGTGAGAACCATGGATTTGCCCCAACAGGTATCTGGTCTCAAGTACATGACATTGTGTTCTGCTAGTGTCAGTGATCTGAAAGCAGAAGAGCTTTCTGAAATTCCTGGGTCATTGACAAATTACTCTCTAGTCAGTTTTAGATTGGCAGCTGCTATAATTCTTTCTAGGGAAGTATGACTGGTTAAACTAGTCTAACCTAGTCATCTGCTAGATCCAAATGATTTCCTTAATTTCCTTGGGGAAATTCCTGCTTTTCTGTTGGTGTTACTATGGAAGCCCTGATTGATCTGTGGAACAAGGAGATGGCCTGAGTGAAACTATAACGCCTAAGCATCCCCTTCCCTCTTGCAAAACTCATTCAATATTTTGTGTACCACAGAGCTGATAATAACGAAGCAAATAGGTAGAAGGATGGAGTACAAATGGAGGAACTCTTGGGACAAATGGATTGATCATGGGACAAATGGATTGATCATGGGATTATGGAATGGGCCCCTTTTCCAGGCTTCTTTGCAATGTTACTCTGTGGCAGTGGGGACAGTAAATAGGATCTACTTCTCTGCCTCCATTGTGTCTGTACAGAACAGACTGGTGATACCTTTTGGTACTGTGCAGCATCTCCTTCTTGAAGATGTTGGAGAGGTGGTTGGAATAGTTGGAGGTTTGCTATGAGCAATTTTTGTCATTCTTCACAAAAGATCACATATGCCTTAGTTTGGACTCCAGTCACTGCTTGTCTTGTTCATATGTTGATCTCAAAAACATGGACAAAGTATGTGGAGAAATGAGAGCTACTGCTTGCTTGGTTAACCCTTGCCTGTTTAAATCAGTCAGATAGGGATTGGTTCCATGGTTAAAGGAGGTAATCAATACCTCCTAGAATATGGACCTCTACTGAAAATGGGGGCCTCTGTTGAAAATATCCTCCACTGGCTGGAAAGATCTTTCTAATTATAGTCCATAAGCTGTATTCCATTCTTGGGTAAGATAGCTTCATAGCTCCAGATGCATTTTCTGAGCTCATCTCATTCAGGGTTTCCTCCAGAATTTGGATCTGAAACTGCTTTGGTTACCTGGATGACCTAAGTAGAATGGCAATGGAACACTCCTAGTTCTTCTGGATCTCTCAACAGCTTTCAGTACATCAACCATTGTAAGCTTTCTGGGTTGTCCACAGGGTTGATCCTTGAGAGCACTGGTTTGCAGTGGTTTGGGTATTCCTGTTGGGTCAAACTCACATTATGAGGGACTACTGTTCAACAGCTGGGCCATTGTCTGATGTTGTCTCACAAGTTTTATCTTGTCTCTTATGCTGTTTAACATCTTCATTAAACTGCTTGAGAAGGTCACTTGGAGTTTTAGAGTGTAATGCCATTAGTATGCTGATGATACTCAGCAATACTGTTCCTTCTATCTCCAAAGAAGCAATCAATACGCTTGAACATTTCCTAATCTTGATAATGGGCTGGATGAGGGAGAATAAATTGAAATTAAATCTAGAGAAGACAGCGCTACTGTTGATTTGGAGAAAACTGGAGTCTGGGATTTTGGTGAAGCCTGTCCTGGATGGAACTGTACTCTCCAAGAAAAGCGGGTTCATCATTTGGTAAAGATCCTTCACTCTCAACTTTGACCTGCAGTTGGCAGCTGTGGCAAGGAACACATTTGCACAGTTAAGGTGAGTGCACCAACAATTCACCTCAACTATGGTGATGCACTTTATGAGCGCTACCCTTGAAAATTGTCTGGAAAGTACAATTAGTGCAAATTGTGGCAGTCAGGATGCTGCTGACCAATTCAAGAAACAGGGGTCATATGATGCTTCTACTGAAATATTTGTACTGGGTAAAGCCTAGGGTGTTGGTGTTGACTTTTAAAGCCCTAAACAACTGAAGGCCTAATACTTATGGTTTGGGTGACTGAAGGATCAACAGAGATCAGTTTATATCATTTTTTGAAAGATGTCCTGTTTGCAGATGTTAGCTTGCTTATCCTCCATTTATCATTCCACCTGTAAGAAACAGCCTGGTTACTTAGACTGGTAGGAGAAGCTCTTCTGAAGATGCTCTTGCTGCCAGAAGCTTGGCTCTTGGACATGCATTTTCTCCTGGGTGTCTCCCAGGTTATGGAATGTGTTCCCTAATGAGATGTATTTGGCTCCCACTCTCAGTATTGAGGAAGGTGGCAAAACACATCTCTTTTGCCAAGCTCTTAATTGTTAATTGTTTTCAAGATTTATTTTCAGTTTGGTTTTGATTTTAATTGCATCAATTTTATGGTTCTGTCTCATACTCTGAAAATTTTTTGTTCGTTGTAAGCTACTGTTAGCTTGAACTGAACAGGAAGGTGAAGTATGCATTCAATAATACCTACCTGGCTACATCTGAACGTTTCATTCAAACTGGAGGGACATGGAGGAAGAGAACTGCCATAGAAGGATTTGCAGGTTCATAGCAGGACAATAGATTAAAACATACAAATTGTTCACAAAGAGACAATGACTTTCTCTTGCTCAGTGTTTAATTTTAAAGTAAGGTCTGAAGAGGTGCTCCCCTTCCAGCTGGGATAAAATCCTCCTGGGGCTGTAATAGCGGAGACGTGCAGGTGTAATTTATTCAGTCCAAACAATCATAATAGCCCATTTGAAGTTGTAGGATATTGAAAAGACTGTATGGTTCACTCCCAAAGGACTAACAGCACAGAAAAGAAAGTTCTCTTTTCTCAGTCCCAGACTACTTAGAAAGGAACAGAGAAAAATGAAAAGTGTCTGAGCAATCAAAATCAAAAAGCGAGTGATCCTATGCTCAATTTCGCAGGCTCATCCTGGGAATGAAAATGGCCCTGCTACTCAACTTGAAATACAAGAAACTGTGGATTGGCAAAAGCAATGTGATTATTTTGAATTTGTTCAAAGCCAAGAGAGAATGCAGAAGGGTGGGGGATTTATTCTGGGCAGTGCAAAGGCCAGAAGAATAAAACTGCAGAGGAGGACCAAGTGGTCTTCAACAGCCACAGACTCCTGCCTACCAGCAATGGGCTGCCCCTGTAGTGACTATATGGCAGACTGTAGGTATGGTTTAGGAGCAGATATGACTGTTTTTAATGTAATACAATGCTGCCTGCTCCAACTTGCAGAAGCTTTGCTGAACTCTCAGATGACTTTCTGAGCCATCTTCCTTTTTTTTCTCTGAGTTGTTCCTTAATGTTTTTCTGAATGCTGTCCTAGATCAGGAGTGGAGAAGCTGAAGACCAAGGTCCATATGTAGGCTCTGAAAACTTTGGCTGCAGCTCCTAGAGCAACTCCAAACTTTACCAACGTTTTTTTCTGTAATAACAGAAGAGAAAAATTGTGAGGAGTCACTGGATTAACTATATTCCATTAGTTTAATTTGAACTGAATTTAAGTTAAATCAAATTTTGCTTGGATCCTGGGCACACCCATTTCTTTATCCTGCTCCAGCATGGTTGGGACTGTGGTCCATTGGCATGTTTTCAACAGTCAGTTGTGGCTGTCAGCCATGAAAATGTTCTGGACTCCTGTCCCAGATCACGAGATGCTTTTCTGGATTCTCTTCAGACATGGTCTTCTGGACCTTCCCTCCAGCTGTTTTTCTCCCAACCAGGTTCACTTTCAGTATCAAAAGCCCTGTTAGGAGACCTAAGGCTGAAAACCTGCATGATAACCTAGCAGAATCTAGTCCACTCCAGTCCATATCCTCCTGCACCACATCTTTGGACAGTGACCAGGCTCACTTTATCCATTTAACAGTTTTCAAGTTTCTTTTCTTCCTCTCATCCCCTACACCTGCTTTATGAAAGTTTGCCCACAGGTTTGTACATATTTGATTCTGATTTAGGTATATCTGATTGTGGATTAAGGATGTTTTAATTGGTCAGTTTTAATTTGTTTTAGGATAAGATGTATTGTTTTCTTTAAATAAAACTGTCATTATTGTTAAAGGTTACCACAGTCATCACATCAAGAGATCCATTTATGCTTATGTTAGCTTATTATGGAAGAAAAATTACAGGAATAAATAAAGATTTGCAGACTGAAGTCCATGGTATATAGTAAATGGAGTCCCTCCCTCCCTCCCTCCCTCCCTTCTCATTCAGAAGCAAAAAGTTACACACACACACACACACACACACTCTCCTTTCTCTTATTTTTTGCCAAAACATCAACCCTTTGATTTAGGTTGAGCTAAGAGAGAGTGACTAGCCCAAAGTAATCCAGTAAGTTTTTGTGGCTAAAGGGGACTGGAACCTGGGTCTCCCTGCTTCTAGTCTGACAATTTAACCTCTACATAACACTCGGTCTCTACCAATGTGCACCAAGTTCATAAAGAGTTATCCTCCCCAAATTGTTTAAAGATGCCTCCCTGTGGGTTTTCCTTAAATCAATCACATCTGATGGCTATTTAATTTAAGTGAAAGCAAATCTGGAGTGTTCAGTGAATGACAAAAATGCAGTTGATGATGACATTTACTAATTTTCAGGAATCCCCTCTAATATATCTATATCAGCTTATTTTGATCCAGAAGTGTTTGGAGCAAGTTGACACATCAGGATGCACATTTCTAGACAAGACTTCTCCAAGTTGGTGCCTTGCAGATTTGTTGAATTTCTTCTCCCAAAGCCAATATGACTGAGGGCTACATTGGCTAGGTATTATGAAAGTTGAAGCCCATATGTGGGGGCCTTTAGGTTGGAGAAGACTTTTCCTCCAACTAATGAATAGTCTAGCAAAGACTCAAGTTCTACAGTTAACCTTGGATTTGTGTGGAATTAAATATTAATGCATCCACACTGATACCTCCCTTCTAAAGAAGGATAATCTTACAGCTTCGGCTAACATCCTTTTGAGACTGAGCTAATCCTATTCTACAGAGGCAAACTAAGGTGTAGGGCATGATTAATTTACTTATCCTCCCAGTTTGTTCTTGCCCAAGAGACCATAGCAGAATGTTTTCTTTTGCAAAGTAGAAAAAAGTCTCAAATCCTTCTCAAAGATGAGTGCATGAATGCAACCACACAGTTAATAGGGTCAAAGAAATCACTGGTGGGCCACTGTGGTTCATAGGTTTGCAAGCAATGGTGACCTGTAAGGAGCTTGCCCCAATTTTCTTAATCAGAACATACTCAGTGGAGTTAGATAGGAACCATTCAGTCTGCGATGGGAAATAATTAATAAGTTATTGAATTCAAATAAGCTGTTTTTGGTCTACAACAAGAATCACTTCTGCTGTTGAACCATGTAATGACATGCATTGTCTGTGAACCTGTTAGGTAAGGGGGAAAAAGGAAAGGAAAATACTTTAGGAATATGTGCAGGTTGTTTTTCTCCTTCCACTAGGGCATTACAGTTCTCTGCATATGGAATTAGGTGGTTTGAATGCAGTTTTCTGTCCTATTGCCCTCTTTTCTTCTAATTCTGTTCCTTTTCTCACACAGATCAGTCACTCAGAGGGGAACCAGGTACAGAGACAGATAACCAGATTAGGAAGAAAGAGGCATTGCAGCTTGCAAAGCAAGAACTCCAGCACATAGAAATAGCAGCCACAGTCTTACACCGAGTTAGACAACTCTTGGTCCATCTAGTCCAGCATCATCTGAAGACTTTCACCCAGAAGACTTTTCAAGCCCTATTGAGAGATCCCAGAGGTAGTTGCTTGGGCCATCTGTAGGTACTCAGCCAGCAAGCTATGGCCATTCTCTTTTGAAAAGCATAGGAAAAGCCATGGACTTGTACATGAAAGGTTAGTCCCAGGCTTTATATGTGCAAGGCAAGTGATCTCCTTCATGTCATAATTTCAGTTGAGGATGATCCATGCAAAGTGGATGCCAAGTTGCAGGAAAATATGGAATGCCCACCTAATCAGAGCCCATCTTTTGTAGGCCTGTTATTGTTTGTTCCCTTAGTCACTGTGGTCAGCTCTTATACCACCTTGGCTCAACTTGGATTTCTGTCCATCACAGACACTGTGGCTGAGACCAGCACCTCTGACAAGAGATCTCATCTGATCACAGTGATGTCTGAGTAATGGGCAGGCAGATTGGAAGTGGCAGTTGAGATTTCAGTGGCAGACCCATCAGGAAGGCTAGGAGAAAGGGGCACGCTTCAGTCAAAGCTAGAGCAACTCATTACAAAACATACCTTCCCAAGGGAAAAAGCAGAGGCTGCCCAGTTGTACACAGCTTTATATCTGAGACACATCTTTTCAAAACTCTGCGGCACCCAGCAAAAGAAGCTGCATCTTCCAAAATTCTCCTAATCTAAAAACTCTTCACAGTACTGTATTCTTATTGCCAGGCTCCCAAAAGTCCTATAACATTAGAGGATTGGCAACCATCTTTAAAAAAGATCCAGCGATCTCCTTAAAAATAAGAATTCTGCCCATATTTGCAATGATTGGTCATAGAAGCCCCAGCCATCAAAGGACGTGCCATTCCAGACCTAATCACCACATAAGGTTTCCAGGTTGCTTCTCTAGCAAGCAGATCTCCACTTCTATCCCATCAATACCAAAAGGCTGGACTTCAGGAGTCCTACGTTCCGATGCCCGCTCAGTCACGAAGCCCAGTAAACCACTGAAATCCAATCAGCCACTGCTTCTCCGATAAAACTACCTCAAAGGGGTATATTTATTTATTTACCGTAGGGCCACCCATCTCAAATTCACTACTCTAGGTGGCGAACAGTGTTAAAAGAAAACATAAAAGCAGAAAAACAAAAAAAATGAGGGCTCCCAGGAGAACTATACACACTGCCCTAAGCCTCTTGGAGAAAGGGTGAGTTAATGGTTACAAATAAATCAGTCACAAGGACCTGCACATTTTAGAAAGAAACCCAAACTTCTTCAAATGCTGCCAGATTACCTTTATTTGCTGGGAGTTGAGTGGCATCATCATCATCATCATCATCACTACTACTACAACTACTACTACTATTCAGAAGCTTCACATCAGCAGGAAACCTAAAGTTTTCCTGACATCATCCAAAATTCATTAAGCAACCCTACAGAGAAGTTAGACATAATTATTGATCTGGAAAACCTTGTATTTACACCCAGGAGTATGAAGGTTTAATATGTCATTTTTATCTCACCAGTCTCCTTACATATTTCCCTCTTTCCCTTCTTGTTGTTGTTG
This sequence comes from Liasis olivaceus, assembly GCA_030867105.1. Taxonomy (NCBI): domain Eukaryota; kingdom Metazoa; phylum Chordata; class Lepidosauria; order Squamata; family Pythonidae; genus Liasis; species Liasis olivaceus. The sequence goes on from CM061348.1 coordinate 140,171,790, forward strand.
TTCAGTCGTTAAGTCGTGTCCGACTCTTCGTGACCCCATGAACCATATTGCGCCAGGCCTTCCTGTCCTTCACTGCCTCCCTGAGTTTGCTCAATTTCATGCTCATTGCTTCAGTGATGCTATCTAGCCATCTCATCCTCTGCCGTCCTCTTCTCCTTTTGCCTTCCATCTTTCCCAGCATCAGGGTCTTTTCCAAAGAGTCCTCTCTTTGCACTTTCCCTTCTTATCTACCTATTTATTTGTCTAGCCACTGATGTATCTACCCACAAATCTCTGTCTACTTCCTATTTATTTCTACTTCATTGGTTGGCAGTATAGTACGTTTAATAAATCATAAAAAATTAGAAATATTTATGAGGATTGTGGTAAACACTGGATTCTTTAAGGGCTGGATCTAATGCTGTAGCGATAAACCATCTCACCCGTGTGGTCTGGTTGTAGCCCACTCTGGCTTGTTTCTTATTTCAAATAGAAGTAACTCTATCCTTCCATTACCTAACATGGGAAAAACATCTATACTTACTGCCACCTCTAGATTTTTGTTTGTTTTACCAGAATTGACAAAATTTGCAAGAACATTGAAGGCATCCAAATTTCCTAGACATTGCTAACACAGGATTTCTTGCTGTTGCTGTCTGTTTGTTTTACTGACATGCTTTTCAAATTTGGTTCATCGAAATACCATAATGTTTTTGTTTTTCATCACAACGGAGTGAAATTTATAGGAAAGAGAGATTATGAGGGAATATTCAAACTATTCATCGTCAACTGTCATAGAACCAGATCTGGGCTTTTCAATTTACAGTCCTTTAAATTTTTCTTTTTAAAAAGTGCCCCTAACTTTTTTTTTTTTTTTTTTGCAGAATGCAATAAAATTTGCAGCAATAATTGTACAAGTGCATAGGGTGGAACTGAATCCAATTCCAAGTGAATTGGAAGAGGTGTGTAAAAATCTGTCCCAAACTGCCCAACTCTCTCTGGGCTTCTGCAAAGTTCTGAATTAGAGATCAACTCCCTTTTTCTTTCTCTAGCCATCACCCCACTATCCATGTATGAATGGTTTGTATTTCTCTAGGGTAAAACATTCAACCGCATCTGTTCTGTTAGAACATGGAACATAGCAGCATGCCCAGAAATGTGAAACAGGTAGCCTGCTGGAGATGATGTTATTCATACTGCGCTGTCCATGGTACTGCCATCTCCATTCTGTTGTTGCTCTGGGGAGGTATCTGGAAGTAGAACTAGAATTTGGAGAAATTGAGACTTTATATATAAGAAAACAACCTTTGATTGTTGAGTGTGTGCTTATGGGGCAGGGAAGAGAGAGAAAAAGAGCAAGTGAGCCTATGGACCTATTTATATGAATCTCAAGGTATTCCAGCCATCACACTGTGCTAATAATCTTGAGTCATTCATGGGTTGCTGTGTGTTCTCTAGAGAACTATGAATTTCACTTGCCAGCTGAATGTTTATTACAGTGATGGTTAACAGACATCCCACAGGCCATATGAAATCCATGAGGCAATTTTATCAAGCCGCCCAGTGCTTTTAAGAGAGGTACAGTCAAAGTTACTGTATGGAATGCTGACTCTATCTTTGATGAAAAGAGACTTCCTGCTTGCATGTTAAGATCCATCTACTTGTATGAGTTTTACTGATAGTGCTGAAGTCTCCTGGCCCAGCTAATGTTTGTTGCCTACCCTCTCCAACCACACAAGCTGTGAAAAAAGTGAACATCTGGAGGGGGCAGCATCCTTTACTTGTGCAGATTGTATACATAGGGAGATGGCAAGCAAATGCAAAGCAGAAACAGAGAAAAGGAGGAGAAAAGCCAATGACGGGAAGCTGAAGACCCTTCAGATCCTAAGAAATTCTGGAGTGGGGTCCCATCCAGCATTTTCCAGGAGGCAGGAAATGCTTGTATCAAGAGCTTCAGGCGTTGCTAAAAAAGGCAAGTAATGCTGCATAACAGCTTTTACCAACCAGGTAATTCTAAATGTGTGGGACTTCAACTTCCATAGTCCCCTGTCAGCATGGCCGGGAAGATGGGAATCTGCATCCAATGCAATGGCTTGGAGAAGGGTCTAACGGTAGCTTGGGTTTCCTAGTTCTCACAAAGCACAAAACCAGGGGTGGGGAGGAGAGGGGGTAAGGATACAGGAAAGGAAGCAAAGCATCTAACAAAGGCTTCATGCAACTGACAGGCAGGAATGGGGTTCCAGGCCAGCCCTGCAGCTATGAGAAATGGGTCAAGGAAAGCAGCTGGATTTGCAGAAGCTGAAAGAAGCTTCTCAGCACTGGCAGCCTTGGAAGAGGAGCTGTCAGAAGGGCTGCCACGGAGAGAGCTGGGAGGAGAGCAAATGAGCAGGAAGTGGGGAGGCCAGGATGAATGCGCTACCAGGCATCCCTTGCAAAAGGCAGGAGGGCAGCTGACAAACTGCCAAGATTTGTCACTGGGGAGGGACCCCATTCAAAGGTCTAGTTCTGAGTATTTGGGTTTCTGCCTTACCTGATTTATCCCCTCTTGAATTTACAGTCACTTTCTTGCTACGCTGTAGCATCCTTTTGTATTTATCTATTTATTACCTATCTGTGCCTTGGGATGAAATGTACATCCATGCACAAACTGTTCTTTCCCCACCTGTGGGTTGGGCTTTTTGAGAGATCAACTATTGATGGAAGGTATCCATTTCTCCATTTGTGCATGTCAAAAAGCAGGAGACAAGCACTTAGTGTTTCCCATAACTCTGTGTATGGCAACTTCACCCACCCATGTAATACCACCCACACTGGTCATCCTACAGAGAAATCACCTGGGTAAGAGGCACCAATAAAGGGTTATTAGCCACAATAGCTAGAGAAAGAGCACCCTCTTAGGGTTCTGTTAATCTGTTCAAGTCATTCAATTCAAACTGGAGATTCAGGATTTGAAGAGAGTGTGATTCAGTTTGCATTTGCTATTCAAGGTAAGCCATTTTGAGATTTATCTCTATAATGCTATAATGGGGAGCATCACGCCTGCAACTGCTAGACTTTATTCAATACATTCTTCAAACATTCCCACTGCACCTCTTTTAAGGCAAAGATAACAGGCAGGGCAGGATAAGAGCCCCCAAACTGGCAAGCAAAGAGCCTGTAAAGGAATTGTGCTGAACCAACGCGAAAGTGTCTTACTCCACCTTATAACTAAAACGTTTTCAAAAATGGCTTTTAAAAATAAGCTCTTACATCCCACTTTTCTCGGGTTCCAGGGTTCATAGGCCATTTGCCCTTGTGGGATGGTGTTCTTGGCTACCAATAATCACTTGGTCTTCTGGAAGGCCAGAAAGCTTGGCAGAGCTAGTGGCCATGTGTGGCCCATCCTAGGAAAGACCCCCTCATTACGGCCAGGGCAGGTTTTAGCTTAGTCAGTTAATTAGCAGAGACAACAAAAGCAGGCTTGCAGAATGAGATACAAAGCTACAGAGATTGACAGGTGACAAAAAAGAGGCTGGCACAGACACAGTAACATTTCTCTGGCCTCTCCCCATTCTCATAAATAGGAAGTGTTTGGGACAGCACCTGAAAATGAAAGCCTGGCACCCATTCACTCCTTGTTAAGAGACTAAAGCCTGCATAATTATGGAGAATTGATTAATATGTTCTGGTCCAAGAATGTCCACTGGTCTGGTGAGCCATGAGCCTGTATACATAGATGCGTTGAACTCTCAGTTTGGTAGGAAGAACCAGTGCAGAAATATAATCTGGTCTCAGCACCAAGGACAGCAAAGTTGAAACTTGCATCTGGCTGATTAAAATGAGGGTTGAGGAAGTAAATGAAGTCCAAAGTAATATTAGCCTTGCTATGCCAGAAGAGCTTTGATAGGCAGAGGATTTAATTACATGATAAAATTCATTCTTGTCAATGTTCTGTCACACCACTCAGCCCCACCCTCATAATTTTTCATAGATGGAAGTGACATTCCTACCTTGTATATTTTCTTGAACTACCTCCAAATTAGCAGGAGAGCTAGTTTGGAAATTGTTTCCAAAGGCTCTGAAGCAACTTGAATCCGCCTGCTTCAGTCTGCTGCTTTGAAATGAGCTGAACTGACAGAGTGGCTCCACTGAAGCTTCATCAGATTTAAGCATCCTTTCAAAGCTTTACAGAACTCCACAGGCGAACATTAAAAATCTGGTTGGTTGTTTGAGATTTACTTTTTTATTTACTACATTTGTATCTCTTCTCTCTTCCCAGGAACTTGTGGAAGCTTCCTACCATCCATTTTATCCTTGCCACCACCATGTGAAGAAGGTTTGATTAAGAGATACTTGATCCAAAGTCACCCCTGGAGCTTCATGGCTCAGTGGAAATTTGAATCTAGGTCTCCTGGTCTGAATCAGGTTAAGAGCCAGTGTGGTGTAATGGAGAACTAATTGGACTGGCATTGGGACAATCCAGGTTCAAGACTAGCCTTGGCCACACAAACTCACCATGACTTTGGTCCAGTCATTCTCTCAGTCTAATCTACCTCACAATTGTGGTTGCAGGACAAAAATGGAAGGAGAGAGTACTAGGTATGCAACCTTCAAACTTCAAACCTTCAAAGCTTCCAAACAAGATACGAGATATAAACCTAATCAATCAATCAATCAGTCAGTCAGTCAGTCAGTCAGTCAGTCAGTCAGTCAGTCAGTCTTATAGTTTTTCATTGTGGAAACCTGGGAATATTTCTATTAAACATGGGATAGGAACTCTTGTTAGACTTTCATCCACAAGCCAATATTAACAACGTGTGTTGAATGTTGGCTTGTGGATGAAAGTCCAACAGGAGATTAACCTCATTTTCCCATTATTCTGATTACAATTTATCCATTTTGATCAGAATAATGGGAAAATGAGGTTAATCCCCTCCCAGATAAAATGATCCAATTGCCCACACATACCTGCTGTTCTTTGTTTACTTGATTCCTTTAAAAGGTAAAACAGTGGATTTTAGGATACCTCCTGTTTGACTTTGAGAATAAGGATGGATGTAGAGGGTTTATTTTTATACTCCCCACTTCTGCCATGGATTCTTTATTTTCAGAAACAACCTTGCTTTGCAACAAGGGGTCCAAATGTACATGCCAGCCTCTTTATGGAGCAGCCTACAGCTCAAGGGTGCAGCATATATTTTTCCTACAGAAAGCAGCAGGTTCTTCTCCTGACCTCTGTGGTTAAAAGACTCTCAAGGAGGCAGTGATGGGAAAGAATCCCCAGAGAATTCTGAGTGCTGAGCTATTTGGGCAAGAAACAGTGTAACCTGACAGAAGGTTTCTCCTTTTGTTTCCTTCATGTATCAAAGAGAGAAAGAAATACACCTGTGCTTATGCTCATTTACCATTTATTCATCCTTTGGACAATCATTGATGAAGAAAGGGATCCAAAACATGGGGTAGAAATGTGCATTCGTGATGCCAGGATGCTCACTAAGAAGGATAAATGTCCAGCAAATGATCAGCCTCAAAGGAAAAACCAGGGTTCTCTTGCTTCGACCTGAAACCAACCAGAACATTTGACATATGGCAGACATTCCAGGACTTAAAAACTCACGTGTGTATTTTGAACCAAGCAAAATAGCTTAATTTCATGTATCTTCACCGTAGGAACATAAGAAAAGCAAAATAAATCCGATCAAAGGTTCTGCAATGTTCAGTTCCTCAAGTGACCAGCTAGGTGCCACTGGGAAGCACATAAAAGGGAAAAAGGGAGAAGCAGCAGCCATTTGCTTTTGTTCCCCAGCAGCTAAGACTGTTTGTGATATCAGAGATAATATTCTGACCATGACTAAGAGAATGGAGGGAGGTGCACATTACAACAAGCTTCTGTAGTTCTCCCCATCCACCTTAAGAGCAGCTCAGATCATGTGACCAGGAAGGAGGCTTAGAATGGAGGGGTCAGCAGCATTTCCAGCCCCTGCCCATGTGCCCGTCCCATACAGGTTCAGAGGTGAAATTTTTCTAGACTATTTTTCCACCTCAGCTCCCAGACAAATCTAGCCTATTTTCAAACATGGTCTTTCTTTTGCTGACTTCTCCCCACAAAACACACCAAATTTGTTCCTATTCCGGTCAGTTTTTAGAGAGAGGTGGTGCTGTGGTGGATGGAGTAAGGGAGCCCTGAGATCTTTTAGTAGTTTCTTCCCAAAATTCTGCCAGCTTGGAAAAGAAGAAAAGTATGTCTACAAGGTGGTGGTTCTTACGCTATTCCAGCCTTCGTTCTAGCCTTCATCATCTTGCTTGTAGACCTTTCCTAAAAAACTTGGATCAATTTCCCCCCTTTTTCCCATTCCTTCAGAGAAAAAAGGCTGCATTAATAGATGAAATGTTCCCTTGTCATTTAAGCCGATGCCTAGGGAGTGTTCATATGCAATACTTATCCTACAAAATGCAGATCAGCAGGGAATCTGCCAAGCTCCTTCCCATCCCTGCCAGCCCCTCCCTTTCCAGTCTTCAGCATTCACTAATTTCACCCCAGAGTCTCCCAGAATTGCACAGTCTAAAGTTCTAATATGCAGAAAATTGTATAAAGCCTCCTTTTAAAAAAGCCAGATTGCTTGTGTTATCTTTCTGGGGGAAAAAATGAGAAAAAGCTCAGTTCCAAAGTCACTCTTTTGTACAGACAGAGGTTTTTGCATGTTTTTTAGCAAGGAGGAGGGGCTATGTGGAATTGCTGGATACGGTTACAAAACAAGGAAAAATGTAGCCAAAAAGGGAGGAAATTTAGAAAGGTAAAAATTCTAGCATTACTATATTTCAGTCTTTCTTTAATCTCAGTCCTTCCCTTTCTCCAAGGTTCTACTCCTTCCATTTTACCTGCAGAACCCAGAAGTCCTGTGAGTTAGATTTAGGTAAGCATTGGGGAGGGAAGGAGGGAAACTAATCTGAAGTCACTTAGCTGAGTTAGAGGTGCTGGGGTATTGTATCTAAAGAGGGAATGCTACAAGGAGGAACAAGAAATATTACAGAACAGACAAGAATTATCCAGGTGTACATACCATTGGGTAGATGGCCTTTCCATGGCCAATAGCAAAAGTCATGTGAGTAGCTGATGGGCACTCCCTCTGCAGCCTCAGCTAAGAAAAAGATCCACATCATTGCAAAAGCCTTGCAATTCTGCTTCAAGGGAGCATTTGCCAGAAAAAAAAAAAAAGCCTGATTGTATAACTGATTCCAATCATGAATGCGGGTCACCTTGGTGTAGAACCTGTATTTGAGTTGGCATGGGACACCCATCACTCTGCCTATAAGCATCAATAGAGGGGAAATGAACTGAAATAAGAACGATTTTCTCCCACTGACACAACATCTTTCTCTACACCTGACCTGTGACTAAACAGCTGGCTATGGTACTCATTCCAGCCAGTTTTCTTCTAGGAAATCCATGACTAGATTCAAAGCCCCTTCAAAGTTGCTGGAACAAGGAACTCCTCTCCAGTTCAAATTATGATCCATACAAATCAACCAGTCAGACCCCAGCAGCTGCTGATTCTACGGCCAGAGACAGCTCCATCCTCGGTGCAGAAGAGACCTGCTTCCCAAGGCCATTACTTCTCCAGCAGGGAAGGAAATGGAATGGCCATTAATCTCAGTGCTGTCACTTCCCCTCTTACTGATTGATAAACTAGTCTCTAGCTGTGGTAGCATTTGGAGTTGAAAAGAACCAGCCAGTAGAGTGTTCCTCTTGGAAAGCCAGACCTGCTGTTTGTTGCTGTTAGCACATCTGGCTAATTATGCCAGATGTGATCACTAAGGGAATCTTGGCAATTGCATGTGGCATTCCCCAGGTTGGTGATAGCATTGCATAAGTATGAAGCATGACCTCCAGTGCAGAATTTGAATGCCCCAAACTGGGAAGCACAACCAGCTCAAAGCTAGTGCTTCAGTCCTTAGAACCACACAGATAAGCTTTGGAAATGTGTGAACAGATTCCTGTAAGCCCTTAGGGACAACCAAAATTAGCATTTCCATTTACTAGGGATGGGTTTCAGGCAGCTGTCTGTTCGACTTTCCAAATCTTCCCTCTGGATATTAGAAGTGCTGAAAGATTGATTGAAATCAGAGGAATTGGATTACTTATTGCCACTTCACAGGCCTGAAAGCGACTGGCTTGCTGTTAAGAAATAAACTTCTGGTTTTGGTAGCTATAAGCGATGGTTCTGAAATCTAACCTAAGCAACATTTCCAGAGGCAATGGGGCTTCAGTACTCTCAGACAAGGGTAGAGAACTGAAAATGGCCCAAGAGATAAAATTTTTCAATCCCATAACTTGAGGGAATCAGTTGACATAAGGGCAACAAGAAGGCAAGTCATCTGCCCTCCCACCCTTTCCTTCATTCTGATCATTTCAGACACACTTTGAAAAGAAGAAGGCTGTCGTGAAATAGCATCTCTCAGCCGAACAGGCTTTCCTATGTTTTTGTCATAGGAACATTCAACAAGGAATGTTTTTGTCATTCCTTGTTGGAAAAGATAAGGGTACAATGCCGATTCACAAATCGAAGCTTCAGAAAGCCTGGAGTACCTTCAAGCTGTGATTCTCAGCCAACCAGATGAAGGGAGTGGAAAAGGGATTTAAGGAAGAGAATGGGCCTTGTTTGAAACCGTGTGAGCTAGGCAGGGAGGTTTGCCAGATCAGATTTGACCTGTACGCTAGTAATCCCCCATCTTAGTCCAGTTTTTCTTTTAGCTTAGTATTCTAAAATGTCTAGATAGTTTAATGTAAAAACTGCCAACTTCTCTCCTGTTTTTCACCTACAAGGAAGCACTGTGCAGTGTGCCTAAGTATAAAAATGGGCTCATGAATTTTATATCTTCAAAACAGATGGATCAACTTTTTTCTTTGCTGCTTCACTCCAACAGCTTGGAGAGCAGTTCCTTGATGCAACCTGAAATGTTGATGCAACCTGAGATGAAGCTTCACTAGAATGCTTCTTGTATCTTCCCAAGGTCCTTTTGCCATGCAGACATCATGACTTCAACACTGGGTCTTTTCCACTTTAACAAACTTGCTTTGTGGAACCTCCTGTCTGATCCAGAGGTCTGCAAGTCTCAACAACTTGCACATTTTTGTGAGTTTTGTATTATTTTTATTTATTTTATTATTTATTCAATTTGTCCCTCACCCATCTCCCCCCAGTGGGGGACTCTGGGTGGCTCACAACACATTAAAACAATAAATAAATATACAATTAAAACCTATAACAATACACATTCACAAAATAAAAGGGAAACAATCCAGGAGGCTGATGGTTCAAGGCAGCAACGCCAGGCCACTAAGGGACTAGCCAACCCCACAGTTGATGATCCCCCTCCTCGCCCCAGGCCAGATGGCAGAGCCAGGTCCTCAGATCCCTCCAAAAGGCCAGGAGTGAGGGGGCGAATCTCACCTCCAGGGGCAAGATATTCCAAACTGCGGGGGCTACTGCAGAGAAGGCCCGTCTTCTGGACCCCACTAGTCAGAGTTCTTTTGCTGAAGGGGTCCAGAGCATGCCCTCTCTGTGTGATCGGGTGGGATGGGTTGAAATCGTGGGGGCGAGGCAGTCCCTCAGGTAACCTGGTCCCATGCCATGTAGGGCTTTAAAGGTGATAACCAACACCTTGAATTGGACCCAGAAGCAAACTGGTACCCAGTGCAGCTCGCGAAGCAGTGGTGTTATATGGGTCCTTCTTTGGGCCCCCAAAATAGCTCATACAGCTGCATTCTGGACCAGCTGAAGCTTCCAGATACTCTTCAAGATTAGCCCCATGTAAAGCGCATTGCAGTAGTCTATAAGTATTAACCTTATAAATATTGACTTGAGATAAATTTTGGAATATATCTACTCTGTGATCCCCATGTTGATTGCCCCTTGGTATTTGTAGATATAAATAATAACAAACTTGTGTCTTGCAGATGAAAATAGACACACAGACAGACAGACAGACAGACACACACACACACACCACCCTGCTTCTCAAATCCAGGTGATTCGCTCAAGAAAATGAGAATATGCTATATCAGCCACTGGCAACTTCAAGGCATGGGACACAAACTTTATTTAATAAGCACCACTGTGGGGAATCTCACATCTGTTTTAGATATTCTAAATGGGAACCCAGATGGCAGTACATCTGGGTATTGCCCAAAAGGGATTAGATAGAAGTACAAAACATCAAAAGGCTTGGGAGCTAATCCTTCATGCTGACTCTTGGAAATCCAAATAAACTGGTTGGTTGCAGTTGGCCACGTCCTCAAGCAGGATCGCTTTCCTGCCCTGCTATTTTAGATCTGTTTAAACTGGACATGCCAAGACTGAATTCCACAAGTGAGGCAGGTGCTCCATCGAACTCACTCAGCTCTGTGTGCATATAAACCTTGGAGGAAAATAAGTGAGGGCAGTATCGTACCATTCCTGTAAGTTATCACTGTGCTACCAAAATAAGGAGCATGTCAGATAACTTACAGCACCCATTCCCAATCTTGTGACCATCAGATGTATTAGATCAAACTTGTATCATCCTCCGTTTCCATGCTTGTTGAAGGTGATGGGATTGTAGTTCAGCTCTGGGGGGGGGGGGGGGGGGCACAAGGTTAATTAAAACAGGTCAAACACATTGAATAAGACTTATGGTGATCATCTTCAACTAGATGCTCTCCAGATAACGATAGGTCTACAATTTCCAGAATTCTGTAGGAAAATATTAATTACACTGGCTGGGGAATCATAGTTCCAGTACTTCTGGAGGGTGCCCAATTGGAAAAGACTACCTCACATAATCAAAACTGGAGATGGTACATGTCATACAATACTCCTGGGTCAGTTTAGGGCAATCTGCTGCCACCAAATTTCACTGGACATTAGCTCATATTCTTTGACTCAATGTGGTTTAAGCAGAAAATAATATTCTTGAACTCTCTGATTGCAAAGTGATTTAGGACATGCCTCACTTTCAGATGACCTTTGCATTTCTGTCAAACTATTGCATCATGCAACACTGCAAATTGTGTCTTGCTGTGATCCCTAGAGACATTTTCTTCTTGCCTTAGCCCACACATTTTGGGAATAGCCTAGTTTGATAGTCTATGTTTATTTTTTTATTTATTTTTTTATTTTTTGGTCTGCGCTCAGTCATTACTGACCCTGCAGTGACTGCCTGGACGAATCCTTGCCGTTTTCAAGGCAATTGTTTTTCGGAAGTGGTTTGCCAGAGCCTCCTTCCTAGAGCAGAGCCCAGCTGGCGAGCGCAGGAGGCGGGGTTTCCGTTGCTTCGCGCCCTTTTCGGGCGAGCTTACCGGCAACTGGTCCCGTCTCTCTGTGCAAGGCGCTGCCAGCATTTTTCCTCCCACCGGAGTGAGAGTCCCCATTTATCTACTCACGTGAGTTTTCGACCTGTTGGGTTGACAGGAGCTGGGGGGAGGGAAACAGGAGCTCACCCTGTTAACGCGAAGGCTGGACTCGAACCGCCGAAGTGTCAGCCATTTCTGGCCGGCAACTTTCAGCGTCATTAAGCCGCTGCGCCACCGCGTCCCCTAGGCTATGCTAAACTCTGCTTGCAGTTTTGTGAAAGTTTTTTCCTGTGAGGGAAACTTGATTTTTCTATTCTTAGTATGCTTGAGAATTTCTTTTGAACTTCTGTTGGGTTCCTAATCTGAAAAAGCTTCCTGGGAGGACTTCCATTCTGATGACTTCCCTTTGAATTTAATGGAAGTGAGGGAAGCCAGAAGGCTGAGCTCAGTGGCAAAAATATTGTTGAAAAATAGGACATTCATACTTTGTGTCTGTCTGACTGTCTCTCTCTCTCTCTCTCTCACACACACACCCTTCAGTTGCCCTGTAACTAAATAAGTTCAAAAACACCATACTCAACTCATAAGAACTTCACCAAAAATTACCCTCTATTTTGAAAAGGATGCTGAAAACTTTCTCTTTTGTCAAATTGCATGAAAGCTGAAAGGGAAAAAAAATGCAGAATATTTCTGCATAGTACTGACTAAGTCTTCTTTGCAGTGATGGGGATCTCCCACCCCACTAATTTCTGGATTTTGATCACTCATCCTCTGTCTGCTTTAGAGAAGGGGAAAAGGAGAGGGACTTGGGAAGACAGGAACAGGGGTGTCATTCATCTCTCAGCTCCTGGTGCTGCATGCTTTTATGGATCCCCTTTTACAGAAAGGCACAGCAGGTTCATTCTGTTATGCTTGTAATGTAAGAATGGAATTTTAATTCAATCTCCTATAGGTTGCTGTCCAGGTCCAGTAGAATTTGATTCTATTTGCTTTTTAAGCTATAAAATGTAAAAAGTGCTATGGATCTTTAAAATATTGTTATGATTAGCATTATGGCAATGTGCCCGTTCTTTGCAATTGGTTTAAACATGCTGAATGTTATTAATGTGTGGTTCCACTAAATTCATATTTTAGAAACTTCCCTGGAGGCTCTACAAGCCATGTGGCCAGGATATAAATTTAAAAAATAAACATGAAGTTATTAAAGACAAATGCGCAAGCTTCAGGTTATAGCCTGGCAGCTTAAACTTTCAATACATTGTATGCATATTTCAGATGCAGCGGAGATGATCTTAATTACTTTATACATTTAGGAGAAAACATGAGGCTTCTTGTGAAAAAAAATAGGCTACTTGTGGGTGACGGGCTGAGTTCCTGCAAACCCTCATCATGTTGATGGGCCTCTTTCTTCTGCTGATGCTGCCGGAGATCATAATCCGTGACTTCCACCTTTATAGCCAGCACAAGAAAACATGAAGAAACAATAACTCTCCTCATCAATCTTGCTTCCATCTTTTCCCCAAGTCAAGCATTTAATTTAGAGCTATTTATTTTCCAGGCTAATTGAGCCTTCAAAGCTCCATGGTCTGCTGGGATGGGTTTTAATGTTGCCACCACGACAACGTTGTGTTGGCACAAGCTTTGTGTTTTATCAAGTAAGAATTCTTTGGCATGGAAAGCAACCAGTTATCCACTCTAAACACAGAGATGTTGGGATTTTCAACTAAATGCTCCGAAGAAAGAACAACCTACTCCATAAATGCTGTTGTAAAGCACCTGGAGTCTGAGGATTGGGCAGTATTTAAATCTTTGTAATAAATGTTTATAGGTATGTATGGGGACCTTGTCTTCCATCTCCCAATTTGAAGTTGTCTGAGCTGGCTATCAAGACGCTAGTAAAAAGCAAGCAAATTAAGGGAGCTGAAAATTTTACCAGTGAGGAAGGCCTGGAAGGTTCACAACTGTTTAGGTTGTTGCTTTTGATATTACGCTATTGTGGTTTGTACAATTAAGACCCAAGAGAGCCAATGTGGAAGCACAGAAGTTTATTACACTATAGAGGGAACCTGCAATAAAATAAGAACATAAGAAAAGCCCTGTTCAATTAGGCCAAGGCCCATCTTAGTCCGGCATTTTGTTTCTCACAATGGCCAACCAAATGTTTCTCTGATGCTTGGAAGCAAGAGACAGGGACATGCTATTCTCCCATTGCAGTTCCCCTGTGTGATGCCCTCAACCCAAAAGAACACTGAGTCTTCAACACCAATAGTCCTTACTAGTCCTGTCCTCCATGAATTTATCCAATCCCTCATAAAACCATCGAAACTGGTAACCAGCACCATGTCTTCTGCTAATGAATTCCACCAATTAATTATGCAATGCTGGAAGAAATATTTTCTTTTGTATGCTCCAAATCTGATGTAGTGTAGGGAATAGTTACTACTCAAGGTTCCAGCCACTCCATTTTATTCCCAGTTGTCTATTCCTCCCATATGGTGCAATGGTTTTCTGTGGCCACTGGCCATACTCTTTCCAAATCAGTTACTTCTTGTCTGATAGTAGAAATGGTTCAGAGAGTAAATTAGCGGGGAGAATTGAAGCCCCTTTATTTACCAGAAAGGTCCCAGTTTACAAGCTAGTTTAACAAGCTTTCTTGTCTTCTAGAAATAATGGAGAAAGAAGTTTGGGGGGGGGGGGGGGGGAACAGCAGGAAACCCATTAAAACTGTATCCTGCAACTGGCTGACTTGATCATTCACACTTTCCCCATCCCAATTTCTGTTGTAAAATAATTACACAGTAACACACTCTCCCCATCTAGGTGCTGATGAAAGTCACTGGTCAGAGCAATCAATGTTATGTCTGCCATATCCAGGCTGAAAGCTGACTGAAAAGGTTCCAGATAATCTGTATCACCTGGGATCCTCTGTAGTTGATTTGCTACTGCCATCTTCCTTTTGCCAAGAAACAGAGATTATAAACCAGATGAAAGCTGTGAAACCCAGGGAAGTCCTCTTCAGGAGAGGTCTCACCACAGCCTCTTTCAAAACAGGCAGCATGATATCTTCTTCCAGAGAGGTGTTGAGCAGCTTCCAAAGCTAACTGCTCACATCTCATCTAGCCATCTCAAAAAGTTAGGAGGGGGACATGGATCAATCCTACAGAAAGCAAAATCGAGACTATAGAGGACCCTAGCCACTTCCTCAGGCTCCATAAGATTGAAAGACTACGCAACTGGTGTCCAGACCAGAGCATATCAAGACCAATCTCGCTTTGTGTGAGATGGGCAGCTGTAATAATGTGATAAATAAATAAATAACTTCATCTACCAAGAAACCTGCAGCCTCACCCAGTGTGCTTATGTGTACTTTGTCTTGCCCATCTTTCCCTAAAAGAGTCCTGTATACTCTGACCAGGGCCACCACGTGGAAATCAGTGGATACAAAAGGCATATAGAAGAACTGATGCACGTTTGCCACTCTTATGTCACTGTTGTTAGGCTCACACCTGAGCTCCTAACCATGTTTGGTTGAGCCCAATTCTGATTTTTTTTTTTAAACTTTAGGTGTCTTTTCCTTCAGCTCCTCATTGACCAAGGAGACGCATGGGATCAGTGACTGGCAAGTGGCCTTCATTCCCATCCATTGCTCTGGCTGCCTCTGTATTCCACAAACCAACTAGATGTGAGATAGAACTGCTCAAATGCCCTCTGGAAAACCTCTGGACCTGTAAGATGCCTGGGACAGACTAATTTAGAATCTACAACTCTTGCAGACATCTAGGTCTGCCACAATCCACAGTTGGACAAGGTGGTGTTCCTGTTTGATTTTATATTTGTGGACAAAGCTCTTCCCCTCACTGATTATATTTAAACTATTCTGGAAATTTTAAGAGCAGCATACCAACTCTTCAAATAAATAATCTTCACTTCAGTAACTCAAAGTCTCCTGAAATCAATATGCAAAATTCAGCAATTCTAAGCTTGCTTTCTTCTATCTTTCCCTTTATTAGTACAAAGCCTTCACCGTATCTTAGCCAGTCATAAGGGCATTATCCTCTCACTTCCTTCATAGACGTTATGCTGTATGATAACATTCTAGAACTGAGCATTCTATCTTTGCAAACAGAATACATGTAAATAGCTTGAAGGAGGAGACTGAGAATAGGTAAAAGTGGGGAACAAAATCACAATTGCTCTGTAAATCTTTTTAAAGCATACATAAAATAATATTTAGCAATGGAACTAGCAGGGAATGGAAAGCTGCCTTCCTTAAGTAGGAAGTTACAATGCACACAGTAGACTTGCCATTAAATTCACACACATAACACACACACCCAAACACAGACACACAATTCAGATTCAGTGTTGTAAATCTTACTAGCAAAATGCTGCTGGCTATAACCAATTTGACATCCATCAGGCATTTGTAGGGTTGTGCATGCACAAATATTTGTGGTCTCATGAAATTTGACTGAATTTTTGCAACTTGTCTACTATTTTAGGATGCAGGAATCAATGCAACAAAATCTATAATGCGAGGCAGCCATGAAAACATTGGTGGGGGGAAAGCTTTAACTTCAAGTGAGGTCCTGAAAGTGTCAAATGGTTTGAAATCAGACTGAATCCTACTAAACTCAGAAGGAGAAGACAAAACATCAATGGAAATCTGTTTCCCATGATTAGAAATATTCCTGAAAATATTTTCCCATCTGGTATGCTAAGACAGAATCTTGTGATACAAAAGGATTGTCAAAGTCCTGACTGATCTGGTCTGGTATGAAACTGACAGCGTAGGGAAGGAAAGGGATGGACTTGTGGATACATCATTTTGCTGTAGTGAAGACCACTTTTGCATTTGGATTTATTCTACTCATTTAAAATTATCTGCCTGGCCGGGTGGCATCATAAATGCTTGCTATGCTCATAAGAATAATGGCTAACAGCTGCAAGGGGACTCAGAGGACAAAGTAAAAGATATAAACGTAAGTCTATTTGTCAGTGATGAATATGTCTTTCTCAAATATTGACAATGGGGAACAAAGATGGGTTCCTTCACTAAGGCAGTTTTTTGCTCCAAGGTTTCTCTTTCTTGGGGAGCAGGCCATTAACACTGGCTCGCATGAACATGTTCATCACTTGATTGCCATGTATTATTTATACACCATATTATTCTGCTTTACAGAATGCAAGGAGATAGGCTCCTGCCCTGGGTGGTGGTGGTGTTAAATTACTCAGGGAAGATTTAGAGGAAAAAGTAGCAAGGATATGTTTGCTGATCCCATTGAAAAGCATTGTGATTTAGGAGATGTGCAATTTCCACCCATTAATTCATATATATATATATATACTTGCTGCTGCATTGATCCAGCAAGGCTCAGGCTGTATAGTTAACCCCTAGGCTCTGCACTAGTTCTTCTGTATAATATCACAGGCTCTCAGATGCGATGCTGCTCTAGAACCATAGGGCAGGGCCCCACGGTCCAAACGAGACAGCCAGTTACTAATACTAATTAGCCTGTGATCATGGGCAAGAAATAAAGGAGGCATGGAAAAAGACGAAATTTTGCTCCCTGCTAAACAGATACAAAAGCAGTGTAGTGGCAACAGAGCAGGAAGGCCAAGGCCAGAAGACTCAGGGCTCAGAGAAAAACCCGTCCTGGTCCCTCTTGTGCTTAATGGTACCACTTGACAGGAGGCTGAAGGGTGTGATAAAGTTTTTTTAATGCATATATGGGGAACCCCTGGCCTTCTAGGTGCTAGTAGACTCTATCCCTCATGTTCTTGACCATTGGTCATAAGGACTGGTGCTGGTAAGCACTAAAGTTCAACCACATCTGGATGATCCTGGGCTTCTACTATCTGGCTGAGGAAGACTTGAAGGATAAAAATTGGAGGAGATCCTGGATGATCACCAGTACTTTAGCCTTAGTTAAAGGTTAACTAAAGGGTAGCTTAAAAAGGGAAAGAATGAGGAGGGATTATCTTTTGGGGGATATTTCCTTCTGCTCCATACACTCCCACATCTACCTCTCCAAGAGGTATACCTTTAGTACAGTGGAGGTGTCTCACATGCAGTACGTTTTAACAAGATAATTGCTGCTGTCTCCAGCAAACTATTGTTCACCAAAAAAAAAATTAAAAAAAATCACGAACACTGTGCAATTTAAACTGAACAAAGACTTTCCCCCCTCTTCCCCCAACCTTTCTTCTAGCTTGTATAACATGTATCTGTATAAAAGGTCCTGGGTTTCAGGAAGCCAAAAGCTTAACATTTCCTCCAGCAGGGAAGCAGAGAGACTGGTTTAGCGTTCCCAGGCTAGTGACTGAATTTCAACTCAACCCCCCTTATCATCATCTTCATCTGACACAGCTGTGATTTATGGGAATGACTAGAATTGTAACTCTGGAGGATCCTGAGCTGGGGAAAGCTGGAGTAGAAGAACAAACAAATGGAAAGCAGAGCAGTATGTGCAACAAGTCTTGGCTTGCTGGGTCTGTGGGCAGTCATATCTGAAAGCCTGTTCAGTCTAATTCAGTCCAAGAGCTCTGTAGCCTGAGGACGTCAATAAGGTCTTCCCAAGAGAAGCGCTGAAAGAAATGTCCAGAGCGCTACAGCACAGGGTGCCAGCGAGGGGAGTTGTCAATCCATGTCCAGCGAACATCCTCCCTGTCAGCCTCCCAACTCCTTCACCCCTCCCCTTAGAGTAGGGTTATGCCTATTTTTTACATTCACAGACACAAGTGTTTTTGGGGTGGATATCAGTGACAGCCCTCCAACTGGGGATGAAGCCCAGGACCCAAAATGAAAGCTTCATCTGCTTCCAGAATGCGTGGGAAAAGCAGCAGGCAGGCAAGAGAGGCTCTCTGCCCCAGCTATGAGTTTACTCACCTTGAATCAGTGTATCCAGTGACCCCAGGATTAGTGCAACTACAGATTCTTCCCTCTCGCACCCCAAACTGTTTATCTTCCAAAAATCTGCAATGATGCAATAGCTTTATTAGACCAATTATTGTGTGCATGTCGTGTGGAAACAGGGCTATTCTGTTAGCCAAGTGCAAGGGAAATGCTGAATCCCCTGAATCCCTTTTGAGTGCTCTCATATTGTGACCCACATAATGTTCTTGGAATCATTATCTCCTGAGCGTCCTGGTCTGAGACCCAGTGTCTTTCATACACATGCAGAGTATGTCCACAGTTCACCTATAGCAGTGAATGTGAAAGAGAAGCTTGTGCCAATATTGATTCAGACATTCCCAGCTTGTGTGTGTGTGTATTTGCTGCAGCACCTCTCTGCTTGTTGCCACCCTGCTTGGGTAACCAAGTCATGACCCTCACTGATATGAGCCACCTGTTGGCCTTCTTAGTTCACCTTGGAGATGCAGCTGGCAGAAGCTGTCCAAATTCACCCAGAAGTCAGTTACAAGATTTGACTCCACATTGGTCTGCTGTATCTATTCTTGGTCTGCTAGCCATGCTCTTCTGTGCTCTCCATCTGGGGCCAAGATCACCAGTGAATGCTGATGAAGAGTGGAAAACAGCATGGCTGCTATGCATGCCGGTAAGCAATCAGAGCTAGAGGATAGATGCTGTCAACTGATGATGGGTCAAGCCTCATGGCCAATCTTATGGCTGAACATGGCCTGCAAGAAGGCAGGCAGGCAGGCTGGCAGGCAAATTTATCCATGGGCATGGGTCTCAACTTCTCTACATACCTCTACAAGGTCTCTGATGCATAGGCAAAAGATTGATTGCCCTGCAATCCAAAAATAAACCAAGAGATTTCCCAGGGAATGGTGGGGAAACATCCACCCAAATGCCCATTTACTTGATCTCACACCCCTATTGTAGTTTGACTCCTGGTGCCACTTCTATAGAGAGCCAGTCTAGTGTAGTGGTTAAGGCATCAGGCTAGAAACCAGGATACTGAAAGTTCTAATCCTGCCTTAGGCACAAAGCCAGCTAGGTGACCTTGGGCCAGTCAATCTCTCTCAGCCCTAGGAAGGAGGCAAAGCCAAACCACTTCTGAATAACCTTGCCAAGAAAACTGCAGGGACCTCAATACTGACTCAAAGGCACAAATACACACACACACACACACACACACACACACACACACCTCACTTATATGAAAGGTCCATGAGGACATCCACCTGAATATCAATAACTCTGAGAGAGGGAGGAGGGCCAGCTTACATTGCCAGCAAATGCCTGCATAAGCCTAGTGTGAATTTAAAATGTCTCTTTTACAAGTTAGAGGAGGACCTTATACCGGATCAAAAGCCTATCCATACTAAATCAGCATCCTAATTATTACTTGCCTCTGCAAGTGGGGCTCATCCTCTTTGAAAGCCTTTCAAGAGAACACTAGTGGTTTTGAGTCGCCATTGTGCAGACTGTCTCCTTTTCAATTGTTCTGAGTCTCCCACCATTCTACTTGACTGGATGCTCTCTGATTGTAGCATTATGTCAGAAGACCACAAAACAACTCTGAACCACCTTTCTGCATTTCTCTAGTGGTGGACTCTTCTTTGCTCAAGGGGTCTAAATGAAGGTTAGATGGCCTCCTGTCAGGATGTTGTCAATGATGCCACAGTAGTGGATTTTTGCACTAGGCAGAGAGTGGGACTAGAGGATCACGGAGAATCCTTCCAATCCTTATATTTTATACTGTCTGCCCTTATTCCTTCTTTTTCTAAGGGGGAAAAGGCCCACCTTGGCATAGTAAACTTCCTTGTGCAATTTTCCTTTATGTACTTTTTTTCAGTGTCACAATCTCCACATCATAAGATGTAGCAATTAGAAGCATCTTTAGAGTCCATGCCCACTTGTATCACAGATTTGTACAAAAGAATTAGATTATTGGCAGTTTTATTTCCAGACCTTTCCCTAATGATACTTAATACAGCATCAATCTTCCCACTATTACCCAGATTTCTTTCTTGGTCAGCAACCGGCAACTCAGATCTTGTCAGCCTATCTATTAGGAATGTTTGCCTCGATGTGCATTACTTGACACTTTGGATTGCATTTGGTATTTTACTGTCCATTTATCCAGTTTAGAAAGATCCTTTGGGAGCTATTTGCAATCTCCTTTTGCATTCACTTCCATCAATCATTTGATTCCATCTTACCACTCATGCCTAAATCCAAATCATTTACGACCAAGCAGTTCCAAAACAAATCCTTGGGGATCTCTCATCTTCCTTGTGGGAACTGTCCATTGCCTCACAATAGGACAATATGATGTCATGGCTAGAATGTTGAACTTGGGCTGGGGAGACCAAAGTTCAAGTTCCAATCAATGATGAAGCTTGTTGGGTAGCTTTGAATCAGTCACTGACTCTCAACCTAACATACCTCCTGGAGTTGTTATGTCAGTAGAATGGGAAGAGAAAGAGAACTATGTATATTGTTTTGAGTCTTTAAGGAAAGGCAAAATAGAAGTGTAACGAATAAAGAAAAAGAAGAGAAGGAGTAGCTAGACAAATGAAGAAGCCTGCCAAGGGGAGGTAAGCAGTAACTGCTCATGTTAATAAATTCAGTGATAAGACTGCTAATTCCCTAGCAATTAGAAAGCAGAAGTTTGATCCCCAAGTACTCCAATATAGGCTGATTCTACAAACAATTGAAAAGGAACATCTCTTTTTCCTTCTGCTTTCTGAAATTTGGGACAATTTGCAATGTACTGTATCTGACAACAGCTACTAGAAGACCATAGTCCAAGACACAAATGCAAGAGAATATTTGTGAACAGGAAATATTCTGAGTAACTAAGAACTTTAATACAGAGGAGATATCTCATTAGCACAAGTTTTCCCTTCTTTGTGTCCTTCAGTGCAGACTTCTAAATATACTAAATTATCAGTTATAGGCAAAAAAACCCCTCAAGCAGACAATCTATTAACTGAAAGATAATTGGCTCCTCACTATCCTTTTTAGGCCACCAATAAATGCTTTGGACTGAAGTGGAACCATCTCTGGTGGCAAACAGAATTCATCTCTATTCCCAGAACGCAAGCTCAGAATTTAGGACTGTATATGTACATGGGTTCTAATTATGCAGGAGGGAGTCAATCAGGATGTGGGCTTCTAATTGATTGGGAAGCAGTTCTGTATTTGTTTGTATTCCATTTGCTTGCTTGTTTGAACAGGCACTGCTACCACAGTGCATTTCAAAGCTAACAATAGCTTTGGAACTGCAGCTGCATCGCAGGTTGGAATCATTAGGAGTATAACAAAAAGTAAAGGAAGCTTTCTTTCCTTTGAAGCTGGATTGGTTTGAGAGAGGAAGGACTTAAATACTGGAAGAATGCAAGCAGTCTTGGGTACTTCTTTTGTTAGTTCATGTCTCTGCTTCTTTCTATGTTCTCTGAACTTGTTTCCTCAACCAAATGCCCTTTCCCAAGATCTGTGTGGTCTCCCTTTTATATATAATTCTGTAGCTCAGCAGAAGAGGATGGGAAGCTTGGGTTCTTTCCTATTCACGTACCAGGGCTGGTCACCATCAGTGGCCAGCTATGGTGAGACCCAGCAGTGGTGACAGTGCAATACTCTGACCCACTTGATTCCACTTAAATCAGCCCCCCCCCCCTTAAGAATAGATGAAAAGATAGAAAGGGGTCCCTTTTCTTTAAAATGTTTTGATCTGTATGCATTTTATATTTCTTTCATCAGGTGGAGTTTCTCTCTTGAAAACAGAAAGTGGGATACAATAATTAATTATCAATGAATAATATATTACCCACATTAAGGAATTCAGGAATTTGGATTCTTCCAGGCCATACAGCTGATAAGAAAGGCTGATGTGTGTCTCTTCAGACAATTTAGGCCAACACCTATATGATGTGCGGGTTCATTGATGTTATCCTAAGTTATTTCCAGAATAATCTCCCCCAACATTGATGTCCACCCGATGTGTTAGACTACAACTCCCATCATTGGCCATGCAAGTTGAAAATATAGTTGTAATCTAGCATATCTGGATGCAATTAGGATACAGAAGGCTGCAATGACACTTTAATTTTTCTAAGGCTGACCATCTGATGAAAATAACGTGGTGGAAAGAAAATCCATCTACTTCCTGGTGGTCATGGTCCAATTTTCTGAAACCTTCTGCTCCTTGCTATGTATACATCAACCTTGTTCTTGTGCCCTCTGCCTGCAGGCCTAAACTGGTCCATGGGGTGACAATGATACAACACCCCTTCTCAAAGCCCTGGTCCCTTCCCCAAATCCCTGCGTCAGTGGGAGATAGGGAGGCATAGGCAAAGCTGAGGAGCTTTGAAGACTGGTTCCACTCCACTGGTGCTATGCTTTTTCCCATCCCAGGAAGATCACAGCAACAACAGTGGATTCCAGTTTGCTTCTCCTGCACCCCAACCTCCCCCTTGCAGGGATATTCATTAATCCCCTTGGTTAAGCCTCATCTCTGTACCAATATAAGAGAATATGTGTAGCTCAGGGTTGAACTGTGGAGCCCTTGGGGTTCGCTGAGCTTGGTTGTTTTCTTGCAAATGTTTCATTACCTGGCTAGGTAGCTGGATAATGAAATATTTGCAAGAAAGCAACCAAGCTCAGTGAACCCCAAGGACTCCTCATTTCTGTCCCTGTACCCCAACATCATCCGGCCTGCCATGTGGGGTCCTGTCTTAATTCATAAGCAGGCAAGCCACAGCTTACAAATGGGAAAAAAGGAATAATGGTTTCCCCAACTGCAGGTTTGATCACTCTGGCCAGCCAGCCCTCAGGAAATGTAACTGGGGCTCAGGATCCCTGGAAGGTGGGTGGACTAGGCCTAGCAGCACCAGGAGAAATATATCACCTTTCCAAATCTCATCCCTTCCTGAAATGTTAGACAACACAGATCATCCCTGGACATAATGACAAATGGATAGGCTGGTTGGGGATGAAGAGAGTTATAACCCAGCATACCTGGAGGGCCCCAATTTGATATTCCTAATTTGGGAAAGACCTAGGTTAAAAGGTAAAAAGAATTAATTGCACCCCTGGGGAAATTTATCCTTATTTCAACTAGGGAAGCAAAGGTGATAATTTTCACAGAAATAATCTGCAAAAAAAAAAAAAAAAAGATGTTCCATTTCTACCCTAAATCACCAGCATCTATTTGAATGCCAACTTCACTGACCATCAATAGTAATGAAATAATGGGGAGGGGAAATGCCCTTGGGGCCCAGGTTTAGCACTGAGTGTACATTTCCACATAATACGTACAACCTGCTTACCATCAACGATGTGGTGCAAACCCATCGTGGTTAAAGCCTGGCAGAAGGACCGATTTGGTTTCCACATAGCTGGTCTCTACTCCACCTGTATCTGAATTGTGGTGTTGGCCGAAACCTGGATGGGGCAGGCTGAGTGAGGCTTAATGTTCTGAAACCCCATCGCCCCATCTTTCCACCCATATCTCTTTCGTGCTTTTCCCGGGCCAAGAGAGAAGGTTAATCTGACTAATGATCGCCGAGGGTGCCCATTCCTTAAAACCCGTTAACAAAGTCTTCAGAGGACGTGGCCCTGCCCAATTCTAGAGGACGACGGGTGAAAGGGGGCCATTTAGCGATCCGGGAGGTTTGTTCCCCCCCTCCCCATCTTCTTAAGCCAAGATTCCCCAGGCATAGTAAAGCCGTGCGTGTCTCCCTAACGTAGTAGCCCGGGGAAGGGGCTTCCCCCCGCCTCCCTGGCGCTCCGTATTGGCAGGCGATCGGCTTGAGAGGGCCAATGAGAGGAGCGGTTCCTTCTTCCCCCCTCAGAGGTGGGACCCTGCCGTCCTCCACTCCTTCCCGTGCCGGTGGAGAGAGAGGTGGCGCTGGGGCCGGAGGAGGGCACCGGGCGCTCTGCCTGTCTGGCCCAGCGCGAGGCGGAGCCTCCCTTGACCGGATCTCTCTCCCCCCCACCCCCCTCCGCACGCCCCGTGGCCGCTGCTGCAGCAGCAGCCGCGCCGGGCGGCCGCCGCCTTTCCTTGCCTTTGCCCTGCCCGGTGAAGGGAAAGGAGAGGCCACGGGCGCCCTCAGTCCGTCGCTTGGTCCGTCCGTCTTCCCACCCGGGGCGCGCTGGAGCCTGGCGGCAGCGGCGCCTCTTCCTGCTTGGCGCGGGGATGCGGAGGAGCCCCTGAGCGGGCGAGTGGGCGGGGGGAGCCGGCTGGCTGGAGCCCGCCCGTGGCTGAGCTGGGCTGGGCTGGGCGCTTGCACGATGCGCTTCCTGGCGGACTTGATCCTGCTGATGGTCGCTGTCTCCCGGGCAGCTCAGGTAAGCGAGAGAGCGCCCGCCGCGCCTCAAGCAGGGCTCTGGTTTGGGGAGGGGGTGAATGGGGTGGGGCGGCGGGCGAGTTCAGCTGTCCGTCGGGTGAGGAGTTGGCGTCTTCTTTCCCAGCTGGGAACGGGGTCGAGCTACCCCAGACCCCGACCCCTTGTTTTTTATTGGGAAAGCGGGCCAGCGAAGGGCCACGGGGCGGAGTTTGGGTTTGGACTCGTAAACAGAGTTAATTTGCTCATAGGGTTACTTTACTACATTAGTCAGGGATGGTGCTCAGTTGAGGTTTGTCGTCGTCGCCGCCTCCCCCCCCCACACCCGCGCCCGCGCTCGCGCTGTCTAATCTATTCCCTGGATCCCCGCCCACCTTTCGGTCTTAATGCTGAGTACTTTCCTCTCTTTTAGACCCTGACTCCAGCTTGACCGCAGTCCAGTCCCTGCTAGGGTCAGTTTTATTGTTCTTTTTTCTTTAAAGACCAGCCTACTATATCTCGAAAATCTAGCACTTTCCCTTTTTTTACATATAATATTTGGCACACAGGGGCTCAACATAATAACTCTTCAGAGCTTCAGAGGCCTCAAGTTGTTATGTTTCTTTTACCAGCACTCACCATGTAAGCAAGGAAGCCACTTCCTAGGGCCCCATTCCTGCTATTTACAAAAGAAAGTTTAAGATGATAATTAATTACTTGAAAGAAAGAAGGATGGGAGGCATAATTGTATGTTTTTTTTTCCTTTTTTTAAATTTTCTTTTTTCTCTATTTCTTATTTTCTATCTTTACTCTTTCTATTTTACTACATTCATACACACACACACAGACAAATGTTTTAAAGAAACAATTCAGAATGGTAGGATCCACATTTAAAATCCTTGAAGAGTAGCTGAGAAAGTTATGTTTTTGACAGCATCTGCTTAAAATGGGCATTTAGAATGGGATTCTCTATTTTGATGAATTCCGGCCAGTCTTTGCAATAGTGTTTTGATTCGAATTGTGCCTCAGGGAATTCTAGAATTCTTTAGAGACTTACTGTAGTGAGTTCCTTAATCTGGAATGGCAGATGGGCTTCCCTGCAGGAGGGCGGCTGGCCACCCTTTCCCATGAGGAAGTGCACAGACTTGCTCCCAACAAGAACCAGGGCTGATTTTATCACAGTCGTCACTCTTTCCTGATACCTTAACTCACCAGCCATCCCAGTGCTTCTGGGAAGAGGTAGATGGACATCTACTGGTAGATCTCTGGATGATTTCAGAGTAGGTCAGCAGTCGTTTCACAGTTGCAAAAACATTGCTCCATCTGCACTCTCCACTTCGCAAGAAAAAATAAAACATTGCTTAATGGGACCTTGGGAGGAAAACCAGGAGTGGAATTTTGTGTGGAAGGGCTACACGTTAAATGCAAATTCCTGATCTAAACACCAAGATTTAGTCTACATCCTTCCCATTGCAAGCTGATTCAATGGCAAACCGGCTGATGGACTTGGGTTTTCAAGCAAAATATTAGCAACAGCAACCAGGTATGTCCTGCAAGCCTGAGATGTGTCCCTTCCTCTTAACACCATATTCAATGAGACTGATCCAAGGGGGAGGCCCAACAGGCCTAGCTAGGACCCCTTGTAAAAGGTTGAATGGAGTCCTAATATACAAAGCTCCTGCAGTGTTTTTCTTTTTGGTTACTCTGTTGGCTGATTTTCAGTATTCAGACTTCTCTTGGCAAACAAGTCAATTTAGAAAGTATTCCCTGGAGGTGGAAAGTCCCACTAAATCAAACTCACAGCTCCAAAAGAATCCATATATTGCCAGGTGAACTCAAAACTGTGCAGGCTAGCATTCCTCCTGGACATGTGCTGTGATGAGAAGCTTTCTGTGTTCGTGTGTGTGTAAGAGAGAGTTTATTTTAAAGTAATTGATTAAATGTTGATGTGGGACTTGGAATTCCTATTAAAATGATGCCATTCTGGCTTTCCTCCTCTGCCGTATACTTCTAGTTGCAAAGAGCCTGGCTGCACATTATTCTGCCCCAATGAAGGGAATCTCTTTGCAGATGCTCAGAGGCATTTTATTACTGTTTTATCTAGAGATTCAGCTATGATGAACTGTGGATCAAATAACCCATGTCAGCAGGGAAAGTGTTCTTTCCTTACTCTGCATGCTTTGAACTTGACAGAATTCAGACTTAGAAAAGAGTCCTCATGGGAATCTATTAAATTTCATGCCATCCATTAAAAGCAGACAACTCCAGAATGGGTAAGAACAAATCACTAGTCAAAAGGCAGCTCCAAGTTCTGATTTATCCTTCGAGTTGGGAGACCTGATAGGATCCAGATGTTGCTCCCATGCACGATCATGGGAGCAACATCCCATGCATTGGATGATCCCATCAATGCATTCTAATTCTGTTGGATGGGAGCTGGAGTCCAGCTCCATCTGGAGGCCACCAGATTCTCCATTCCTCTCTTTGTCTTACTTAGGAACACCTGTTTTCAAAAGACAGCCTATTTTTAAAAAGTGGTCAAAATACAGGGCATCATGGATACAGGTCCAAGTGGTCTAGCCATGTTAATTTTCTGCAGCAAAAGAATAGTCTTGTGGCATTTTAAAGATGAATACATTTGTTCTTGCATAAACATTGAGGTGTCAGAATCCACTTCATCAGCACGTGCACATATACTGTTTGTCAAACAAAGCACTGGGATCAGCATAAGTATATAAAACCAATGCAATCAGAATTAAATCCCAGGCAAAGCATTGACGACATGGAGATTACTCATGGACTAAGGGCTAATCTTTACATCACCCTTACCATGGCACAAATATGTCCCAGTAAACATGTATGGATGGCAGGTCCTCATGATGTTGCCTTCATTTCACTTCTAGCCCACACTTGAGATGCCTTAATTGTCTTTGTTCTGATTTTAAATAGTATTTTCTCTTTTCTCTCTCTACAGTTTTTGCCATGGATGCAGTCTAGCACATGTCATTGATTACATGTTAACAATGCAGCCAGGGGTGGGCTCAACACAGATCTTATTGGGTACTTTAGGCTGGTACTCCTTCTCCTCTGATCACTTGGCCACTGCTTGTTGTGACCATGTTGGCTTGGGTTGCCAGAGAGACTAGACACCTGGCTTCCTCAGAGGCAGCTGCCAGCATAATGCCTGACCACTGCTTTCTGAATCAGGTCTTACACAGACTCTTTATATACTCAGGTTTCATGCTCCTTTGAAAGAGCGCTAGACTTGTGTTGAAAAAAGAAGGTTGATTTAAACTGGGAATGAGAGCTGGGTTCTGCCATCTGTATGTTGCTGGTCCTGTTATACCAATGAATGCATTTCACGTTTCCTGCTGCTGCTCTCACAAGGGGATCCATGTGGCTGTGCTTTTTATTGTTTTTATTTTGGGGGGTATGGGAAGCCTTCTCCATAGCCTACTTCTGAGTGCTGCCAGCAAGGGTCACTTTCTGCCAGCCTTGGCATTCCTTTTAGCATCAGTCAAGAGTGATGCTCACTGGTTCTCAGCCTCTCCCTTCTACTTCATTACACCCCTCCTCTGGGCCTATGACCTTTCAGCCAAGCTGTTTTTCAATAGGCTTTGGTGCTCTTTCAGAAGAGTACTAAACCCATGTTTTAGAAAAGAAACCATTCAGAAATAGTCTAGCCAAGAGGTCACAGGCATGGGTCACCTAGTGTCCATTAGGTAACTTGACGGATGGCTAGTCGCATCATTTCAAGCATCCCCTACATGTGCCCAACCCTGTGTACAGGGTCTTTCTTGCCAGCAGATGATATTTGGTAGGAGGAGAAATGAAGCTGGGGAACCCACCAATTACTTTCTGTAACGTTCCTCACAATGAAAATGGTAAGGTCAGCACTAGTCACCAGCAGAATAGGGGATCGGCCTATTTTTCTGTCACTGAAAGATTGCTGGATTGTGCTGTAACAGTGTCTTGGTAGTGTCTTTACTCTCCCATAAAACCTAGATACAAGCAAAGGACTATTTAACCCTTTCCTCTTTATGGATAGCCACAGAGGTACTATTGGACATCTCTGAACATATCTCAGTGGCTCACATTTATTTGTCTGTGCTTTGACTTATGGATGGGAGAGACTAGCAGCTGTATTTTAAGCCAATTGCAGTTCCTAGGCCATCCTCAAGAGTCACCCCATGAACAATTAATTGCAATAATGCAGTTTGTGGTGACTGTTGCATGCATCACTAATGTCAGGTTCCTCTACTCCAGGAATGGAAAAGAGGTTATCAGCCAACGATGATAAAAGACTTCTTGTCACTTATGTAATGTGGCTATCCAGTATCAATGCTGGATGCAGAAGAACCCCAAGTTGTGAACCTAGTCCTTAAGGGAAGTGCAAACTTGTTCAGGACAGGCATATTTTCCAAACCCCATAGGTCCATCTTCTGGAATAAGAACAGCTTCCTATTGTCTAGATTCAGCATCATCTGAACATCATCTCCCACATCCAGTCCTTTACAGCCCAGGGTTATGCAGAAGCTCTTGACAAGTAGAACTTATAAAAACTTGGTGATATTGGTGCAATAATGGTAATTAGTTCCACGCATGCATGATCCATCTCCTTATTCATATACAGGTAAATACAGGAGATCAGATGGAAACTTGCAGGACAATTCCCAAGGAGCCAAGTAGATTTTTTTTCAGTGCTAGCTTCTGATAGTGCCCAGAGTGATAGAAGCAACACCACAGTGAAACAGTTCCCAACATCATGTCCCTCAAGGCCTTTTGAAACATATGATCAATGGTATCAAAAGTCTCTGAGAGAGTAATAGACTTGCAGTCTCTACTTGTCTCTCCTAATACAGATCATCCATCAGGGCAACCAAGACTGTTTCTGTGCCAAGCCTGGTCTAAACCCAGACTGAAAAATGGCTGAGAAAATCCATTTTTCCAAACAGTTGCCGGAGCTGCAGCACCGCTGCCTTTCCCACCAAATTGGCAGAATATGGACTATTGGACACTGTGTGAGTATTTAATCACTCTGGTCCAGGACTTTTTAAACAAGGGCCTCCTCCTCATCTCCCTCAAGCTGCCTGCTTAAAGAAAGTGTTGTTAATCTCAGAAATCATTGGCAGGACAGAGTCCTAGGAGGTAAAAATATACAATGTGAAGGACTCTGACATGGGATGGAGATATTTATCAAGCAACAGGAGACCTCCTGATTTCAGAAGGGATCTATCCACCTCCATGGACAAACTAAACTAGATTGGTTCATGCCCTTGTAGGGGTGAGGTAGGTTAGCACACCTACAATGCTTCATCTATGGCAAGAACATGCTGTGTTTCATTCATGTTAAGACAAACACTTCTAGAACCTCCTCTAGGACAAAAAGAAAATCAGAATTAAGTATGACTTATGAGTAGGTTTTGAAATGAACTGGGTCAAACTACGAAGCCATTGATGCCAGGACATCCTGAGCTGCTCCAGTCAAGGGGGTTTCAGTGTGAATATTAAAGTCCCCCAAGACTAAGATCCTGGGGGTTTTCAGCTGAGCCAGGGATTCTGCTCAGCAGTAGAACAGCTGGTAGAACAGCAGTATCCCTGTTTTCATCTGACCATTGAAAACCAGTCACATAGCCTTAAAAGTAGCAAAGTCCAAGAAAGGGAGATGAAATTCTTGTGGACAACAGCACTGGTATTTTAATGGACTCTGATGCATCTTCAACATCTATGTTTGCTTGAATTAACTTCCCTGTTGATCTCATTCACTTGAGGAGGTGGAGGCAGGAATTGCTACAACAGAACAGATCTGGCCTTCCTGCCTAGATTAGCTTTTTCCACAATCTTTCCTCTTCTGCCCCACGTTGCTTGAATAGAGGCACCACTGCCACTAGGAGGAGGCTGTGCAAAAGCCCTGCCTTTCTTCGTCCCACTAAACAATAACTGCAGAACCCATAACAATGCAAATTACACAAGAGAAAGGGAATCAGTCAGAGAAAAGAATGCTGATGGGCAGAAGGAGGGGAAAAAGGAGGAACACCAAGAGATGGAAAGTTCTTTTTCAAAGGTCCAGCAATGATACAGACACATAAAAGGCTCCCAAACAATGACACTTTCTCTCCTCGACCAAATACTACTTCTGAATCCTAGCAGCCATCTTAACTGTCTGTCTTATCAGAACTGCCTTCTTACTTTTAAAAATACTGTGATAAGTTTGTTCTTGGAGTGCTAGGATGCAGTCCAAATGTGGCTAACCCAAGATGGCAAGCTGATCTTCAGAGCTGGGCTAACAAGAAATCGATGCTAGCAAATGTTGACAGGAGAGTCTTCTGTTCCCGCTAAGTGGGCTGCAGAAGCTTTCTCTTCACAGCTAAGGTAGAAAAGCTAGCTGGCAAAATTCCACACCCTACCTGTCCACTTCTGTAATTATGTTCACAACATACTTAGCCTGGTTAAAGATTTCACCCATTTCTTGGATTTCCATGATACGCTGACTCATAAATGAATCAAACAGGCTGGGTTCACACACAGTATATAAGTTACCTCCCCCCAAATCATAAACAAGGTTAAAACTAATCAAGCTTGGCACGTGCAGATTGAGCCATTAACTTGCAATTGGCTTATCTATGCATGTGTGAATACAGTCATTGGATACTGTAAGATTAAGATATGGGGTTGGATTCAGAATAATGCTGAATGGAATTTGGCTTATAATGAAGGAAGGGGGCAGAGCCCAGATACTGGCTTATTCTGCTATCCTTCTGTAGCTTCTTGTGTCCATTGAAAAGCTGTTTTGGGGGATCAAGAGATACTCCAAAATGGAATTGGAGTGGAGCTGAGTGATTGGGTGATTCTTGGAGAATTAGCAAAAATCACCATCTTACCTGCTTGACCCCAGTGGTGGTCTTTATGTATCCGTTCTCTTGACAAACTAAGTGACTGTTTCAGTTTCAAAAGGAGCAAGTCTGCGCTCAGCTCAATATCTGAACAACAACAAAAGCTTCAGGATTTTGCTTGATGCTCACATGGAGAGACTGAAGGGTACCATATGGGTTCTGTCCCTCTGGCTCTGGCAGACTATTTCTTGAAAGTGTGACAGGTTGTCTGTGGTGATGTTCCACATTCAAGAAGGGCTAGGGGAAAGTTATATTCAAAGCATCCATTGGCAAAAAGGAAGAGGGTTCTGGCAATGAACAGTAAGACTGGGAAGGAAAACAATTGAAAAATCAATGAAAAATATCACAATCTACCATCAACAGAAGGAGGGAAAATATTTAGTGAATTCTTTTATATTACAGCTATGTATGCCTATATATTCCAGCATCTGATGTTACACAGTAGCCAATGGCATGCATGTGGGAAGCTCGTGGGCCTGGATTGAAGAGTGATACCCCCATTCCATGGTTGCTAGCCACACACAATTCAAGAGAAGGTAAAGAACTATCAGTAGTGTCTGATAGCCTGACCCTCCATGAATCTGTCCAGTCCAAATTGGCTGCTGTTTTAACAATTGCTGGCTGCCTATTCCACAGTTTAACTCTGTGCTGCATGAAAAAAATAATTCCTTCTGTCAGTCCTGAATCTGTTCCTGTCGATGGGTCTTATTCATAGGCCCTGAGTGAGGCAATGAGCTATTGTTCTAAGAAAATCATCATTCTCTTTCTGTCTCTCTCTCTGCTTCAAAATTAAAAAAAAATAATAATCCTGATACGTATTTCAGGTCTGTGTGCATTTTGAAAGGAAAACAACTGAATTCTATGACCAGTTTCCCCTGGAGTGGGAGCTTCTGTGTTGGAAGGCTCGAAAGGAGGATTCATGAATCTTCTTGGCATGCATCTAAGAAGGAAGGACTTTACATTGGTCCCAGAGCAAGCATCATTTCCACCTTCCTCTGCAAGGAAGTGGTGGTGGGGAAAATGTCTCTATTCCACTCTATTAGGCTCATAGCAGCAGGTTTTAAATTCCTCCAAGATCTGATCTTTCTGCTCTCTGAGGTACGATTGACCCATTGTTCATTTAAAGGGGGCTGCTGTGTATTCTTTGATTTATTCTTGCCATATACCAGATGAACAAAAATGCCTCCCCCCTCCCCCAGTAGGGAAAGAAATATTGAACTTTTTTGCTGGCTACTGAAATTCCATCTTGCACATTTATCCTTACCCCTATTTTTATCCAAAAGGACCAGAAGGTTATTTCCCCCTCTCTCAATGAAAACAGAGAGTCTGAGAAAAATAGTTTTAGGCATATTAATAGCATTTAGTGCCTTTCCTACACTTCTATAGAGTGATGACATCCCTGCAGCTTTGTACTTCCTTGAAGGCCTGTGGCCTGTTTGCCTAGCAAAATTTCAGGAGAATTGTTTCGTGACAGTTTTAGTAGCTGCATGGAAGCAGAGCAATGTCTTCTTGTATATGATCTTTTCCCTATCTGGCTCTGCCACAAATAGTATTATGCAGAATAATTATGCCAACTGGTTTATTTGGCATCATTTATAATGGCAACAATATTAATTTTTTCTTGAGATGAGGTAGCCACCACACTAAAAAAAAAAAATTCCTATGCATAGAATTGCCTTTTCTTATTATCTTCCAAATCATGCCTTGACAGCAGTCTTCGAGGATGCATCAGGACCTGATTTTTTGATAATAGGCCCCAGGGCAGCGTAAGCCTCCATTCAGCCTTCAACAGG
The DNA here is from genome assembly GCA_030867105.1 of Liasis olivaceus. Taxonomy (NCBI): domain Eukaryota; kingdom Metazoa; phylum Chordata; class Lepidosauria; order Squamata; family Pythonidae; genus Liasis; species Liasis olivaceus. Next base: position 140,205,005 of record CM061348.1, read on the forward strand.
GTCTCTGGCTGGAACCTTTCCAAAGTTGCCACTAAGCAGTAATTTGAAGGGGAAGAAGTTTATTACAGTGAGTAATAATAGCCATTGTATCTAATTCATGTAATTTGAATTTCATTTAAATAAATTAAATGAAATTAAAGTTTAAATAAAATGATGGTGAAGTCTGATGGTGGGCCCCTCTCTCGGAGGTGCTCCCCTCTTCCGGAACAGCCTGCCCCCTTCTATAAAGGGGTAAAAACCTGGCTTGTCTGGAAGACTTTTGGGGATTGATTGTGGAATCATGAGTGCCAAAATAATGCTTGCATTGTTTATTATCCCTGTATAATTGTATTACATGGCCTAAAGGCTGTGGACTGAGGCAGTAGATGAATCTCATAAATAAATAAAATACTTTATTTTAGGCCCTAGCTCCTTTCGGAGGTATGGCCCCTTAAAGGCTGAGGGTCCCTCCACCACCCAAAAGTTGTGCTTCCCTGGCATAGCGCTCCTGTCTGTTGTTCTGCCCTGCCGTCTGGCAGAGGGGTTCAGCTCCACTGGCAAGGACTGAATACAGTCTCTTTACTGGGCTCTCTTTTCTTTTGTGGAAACTGGTTGACAAAATCAAAGAGGTGCTATTTTGCTTTCTGCAGCCTAGCACCAGATGTGTTCAACTACAGCTCCCATAATGTCTAGCTAACATGGAAATCAGAGAAATTGAAGTTTAGTCCCTTTAGAAGGCACCGGGTCTGGGGAAAGACTGCTTGAGTTCACTGATGATATAAACATATGCTGGCAGCTTTTAAGGAGGAGCAGGAATACACACTCATGCCAAGATAGTATCACAATCTAAGGCTAGTTTGAAGGAGGCCAAGAAAGGCAACTGGGCTTGAACCTCAAGCTCAGAGTGGCTTCCAATGTAGGTATTTATGCAAGCTCTCTTTTCTTTTTCTTCTTAAAAAATATTCAAGTTATGCTTCATTTGGGTAGGGGTGGGTGGATTGGGTGTTATTTTATTCTAATAACTCGTCTTTTTAAATTTTAATTTGGCCACGGGCTTCTAAACGTAGAAATGGCCCAATCCTCATTGAATCATTCAGGGGATCTCTAAGTTGGCTTCTATATTCACCATATGTATTATTTATTATGGGTGCAATTAGCACTGCCTGCAGCTCACAGAGCTGTTCTGCTGGCTGATAGCCATCATTGATAATGGTAACAGATTCTTAAAAAAAATAGGAAAACAATGAGGTCTAGAAATTTCATTTTTTAAAAATACCTGGCATTCCTTGGGCTAGAATGTGCTATATTCACAGGTGGAAGTGTAGTTCGAACATTGTATTTCCCTTACTTCTTCCAAGATCTCTAATCATTTGCTTGCCTCATGTAAGAAGTCACATCTTAAGTGCCTAAGCAAAACACCTAAGAACATCAGGAACATCTGCATAGTCCTCACACCTTGCTGTGTCCATTCTCTGTTGCCATAGATGTAACTGCTTCACTCTGTTCAACAAGATATATTCAGGTGTTCTGTCCCATTGTTCCAAACACCTTTATTCTTGCCACTGAACATGCTAATACCAGAAAGAAAGTCTCAGAATGCAAGCTTAAGATTCAAGAGCGGTGATGCAGTATGACTCTGAGCCAAAGGTAGCTGTTGAAAAATAAAACAAAATATCAAAACTGAAGAGTGATGTGGACAGTACTGAAAGAAAGTAGAAATGGATAGATTTGAATAAGCTGATGGACCTGCTATGGATACCCAGTATTTTGGGAGTGCAAACTGAATGTTAACTAAAATTTTGCCTTTGAGCATTGTGCATGCTTAGGATCAAAGTTAAATGTTTCAACAATATCACTATTCATTCCCCCCACTGATAAACAGGGAACAAGTTGCAATCTTGCCAACTGCATTGCCAAGGTCCCTATTGCCAAGATCTTGATTCACGGGCTCCTCTATCTAGCACAAACAACAAGGAGTTGGTCGGCAAAGCAATCCACAGGGGATTTGTTATGGCCTACCCACAACTAATAAACAGATTAGATGTGAGAGAGAATTGGTCAGTTTTGATCGAAAATCTTTTCCGTTGTGAGCAATGGTGGGGGAGAAGTAATGAAGACCAGTGTCTTCCACATTGAAGAAAGGCAGGGACATCAACGTGCTTAGAATCCTTTACAGTCACAGGATCTTCCTAGTGGAACCCCTACAGCATCTATATACTACTAAAACTCTCATTTCCATAACCTTCAACTGGGTGAAACGGTGTGCCATAGGGCAGCAATTTTTGAACCAAGGTACCTTAAATATGGTAACTTACAGAATGCGTCCAAATTCAGGGACCCATTACTCCTGTGAGGTTGAAATTTGGGAAATTGTGGCTGCTTCAGCACCTCACTGCAGCAGTCAGCCCAGGTTGTATAGTTGTCATGGGCATGTTCCTGTCCTCTTTCCTACCTCCCTCTGTCCCCTGCACCCAATCGGCTGGCTGCAAGGCCCAACAGATGAGCAGTGAATGGCTGCTTTGGAAACGAGGCAGAAATCTGAAATCTCTTAATGGCAGTTGGTGGTGAGGGAAAGGCGAGGGAGTGACTCGGATGCCTGCTGGCGAGGTAGGGCTGGCTGGGGGGTACCAGTGGTCAGTAGGTGAGCCCTGTTCCTCCCTCGAGGGAGAGGGCCCTTGGGGACATGCTGGAATGGGGAGCGGGGGTGCCATTTTCCTCATGGTCCATGACTCCCTTTGTTCCAACTCCCCCAGCAAAGTGGCAGGTAGTTCTGCAGGTCAGATGAGGAGGAGGAGGAGGAGGAGGAGGAGGAGGAGGAGGAGGAGGATGGTGGTTCACTGGGGCTCTCCTGAGGATCATGAGGGGAGAGCAAATGGCACAAACCTATATTGTGGAAAAGGGAGGGAGGGAGGGAGGGAGGGAGGGAGGGAGGGAGGAATGATTTCTGACAGTTTCCTCCCACTAGCAAAGTCAATGGGGAAGCTGGCAGCAAGTCATAAGTCACTCAAACTCCCATTGCTTTTTTGCCCTTGGTCATTCTGTTTCTCTGTTTAGGTAAGGAAATATCTCTGAAAAAAAGACCCAACAAATCATGGGTTGTCTAGTCCCTTTTAAATCTCTCTGGAATCAAAATGTCTGGCACCCGAGATAGCAAGGAGATGGGAGTGGGAATCCAGTGTTAGTTCTTACCCTTGGTGGTCAGAATCCACTGTCAAAATCTATGGCTGTAGGGGATTGTCACAAGAGCCAGGGGACTGTACTTCCCTTCCCTTCCCTTCCCTTCCCTTCCCTTCCCTTCCCTTCCCTTCCCTTCCCTTCCCTTCCCTTCCCTTCCCTTCCCTTCCCTTCCCTTCCCTTCCCTTCCCTTCCCTTCCCTTCCCTTCCCAGCACATTTATGCTGCCTTTCTGTAAAATGCTGAAATAAATAAACAAAAATCAGAACCAAAATTTAAAACTTAACTATATAATATTTTGAAAAGATTATCTCCAATATAAACATACCTAATTTTGAACATTTCAATCTGTGTTGGGTGGCTCAAGTCACTTGCCATTTTATTTCCTCACAATGCATTGGAAGTAGAGTTACATATGTCATGGTATTGTGGGCAAAGCATTGGACTGAGGCTGGAGGTACCCAATCTCCATTTGATTATGGAGCTTTCTAGGTGAGTTTGTCATTTTCTCTCTCTCAACATGTGGGTAAAACAAGGGAATATTTATTTATTTGTGGTTTACAAACATAATGACAAAATATGTAAACCAACATTAGAACAATATAATTAAAAAAATAATGATAACATAAGATCAACATAACATATTTATGGCATTCATCAATAAATTCAGTTTAAAAAAGTCCTCCAGAAGAGCTCCATTTTAACTTGCTTCCAGAAGAACAAAAATACTGGGACTAATCTAGCTTCTCAGGGGAGACTGTTCTATAATGAAAGAGCCAGTGCCAACAGGAAATAAGATATAAATCTCATTTATCAGGTGGGGATTCCAATAATAAGACCATTTGCAACCAAGCCACAGATTTCTTGGTCCGCCCTGAAAATCACATTTGCTAATGTGAAACCTTAAATCCTAAACTTGCACATGTGGGATGTCATTAGTCAGTGGTTAACATTTTGCTAGAACTTTTCACATCTTCATAGCAACCATCTATCTTTGAGGTCCAAATCTTAACATTAAAAACATGCTGTAGACCATCCACTCCCTCACTCCACACCCACATTAGTTTATTTGTATGGGTTCATATGAGTGGAATAAAGCTTCAATTTCTGGAAGCTGCAGCTAAAAGGTGGCAGGCAGCATTTGCCCAGGTTCCAGCAAGGATAGAGAGACAATGGATTTCCAATAATCACAGTTGGGCATGTGATCCTAACCTTGGCTTGAGGTTATCAAGCCATCTAGGAAGGAGAGGTGAGATTGAGCAAGGCAGGACAAGATGAAGAGTAGGTGAGTGATTAGTGATAAGATGCAGACAGAACTAAATATCCAGAACAGAAAAATACAGTAGAGGAGACTCTCTTTGGCTTGGTTCATGCATATATGGCCATCCATTGATTTCTATATACTTGATTGATGGCTGCTGCTATGATCTGTCTCCACAGAGAAATATTGTGTTTACCATGAAAACCAACGTTCTGTCTGTCATAGTCTACATAAACTGGATATGGATGAGATATATTTATTCAGTTTACGTTTAGATATGAACTTATTCATTTCTCACTTCCCAAATGTATACATGGGTGTAGATTATCATAGTTGGAAGATACCACTTATGATTTTTATTTCCTCACTCCCTATTGTAAAAGGGAAAGAATGGGAAACTACTTGATTTCTAAAATGTTCACACTAGGCTAAAATATGATCGAGTAAGGGACATTAGAAATAGCTAAGGTCTTTAAGATCAGTTAATTTAAAGACCTTAGCTATTTCTAATGTCCCTTACCCAATCACATTTTAGCCTGGTGTTAGCATGTGAACTAGGCCATCACAGGAAACCATAATATGATGTATTTGTTTGGGCATAGCATGCAATATAGCATAGCAAGTGTGCGTTGTTAATCTAAATTTAGGGCTTAGAATGCCTGAACACAGCCAATGGGAAGGAGCATATAGTTCACATTTGACTAAGCCCACCAGGGCTGCTTGTTGCTTATTAGCATAGCTATGTATGACAACTAACTGGAAGGTGAATTTGTAACTTTCCAAATTGTGTATTGTAACACTGGGGCTTTTTCAAAGCAGTGGCTCTGTAAGATAGTTGATGGCTTTCATCCTTTGTGCACTGGGCATTAAGAGGTAAATAAAGCTTCCTATGGATCATGAAGAATAGTCCAACAAGCCAGTCCAGATTCTGAAATTGAAAATGGCTCCATTTGTATCTCTGACATATCCTGTTCAAAAGCAGAGTTGGAAAACAGCAGGTGGCAAACTATCCAGCTGGAATTAGGTTTAAAATAAATAAATAAACAAAGGCATTAAAATCCTCTTCCTTTTTTGCATTTGATTTTACTCTGGCTGCCAAAAACCAAACTAGAGAAAGAGGTCTTGTGAGAAAAACATTTGGGAGCACATGGCTCGGTTCACATTGTATAGTTCATTGAAAGCAAGCATTGCCTTTGGTTGATGCGTTTTGGCTCTAATTAGCACATCAAATACTTTTGAGACAATAGTGAGTTAAATACCAAGAGGCTATTGAGGCTGATCTAGTGACTCACAAACCAAGGTCTCTATTCAATCCATTCAGTCCATTCAATCCATTCAACCCATTGTGTTTTCTTCTCCCCCCTTTTTTTGGAGGGGGGACTGCAATAATTAGAGTTTGAATTGTATTACCCAAGCCTGTTTTTGTGAAGCTTTATGCTGGTACTCTTTGATTACTATAATGACTGGGAGACGAGTTTTAGAGTCAAGCACTGGGAGAAGATTCCACCTGTGTGTGTTTGTGTTGGATATGCTTGCTGTTAGGCTGCTGTTGTTCATAATTATTAGTTCCCCTTGAAATATAGCATAGGCTGAATTTTACAAGCCTGATTTTTTGAGAACTTTTAAATTTCTCTAATTTCTGGTTGTTTGCAGGACCAGTTGTCTGAAAGGGTGGCATCTCTTTCATCCATCTTAATCACAACAGCTGTTCAGGAAGCTGTCCAGGGTGCTGAAGCTCTTCTTTCTCACTTTGGCACAACAATGTTTTATAGTACTCCTGTAAAGTGGTAGAGTTATCCCTTTTAAAATAAATTTTAGGTTGTTTCCCCATTAGTGACTTCTAGCATTTTCTAGAGTCAACCAGCCCTCTTTGTGCTGATATAATTGTAATGATGACAAGCTTTACACTGCCTCAAAAATGGCTGGATAGTTCTGGAAGATACTGGAAGATACTGTAAGTGGGCAAGTTTTTTCAGTCAACTCATGTTATGAATTCCATGTGATTAAACAGTTAAGTTAATGTTATTTATTTATGTATTAAATAATCTTTCTTTCTTTCTTTCTTCTTTCTTTCTTTCTTTCTTTCTTTCTTTCTTTCTTTCTTTCTTTCTTTCTTTCTTTCTTTCTTTCTTTCTCCAATTTATATTTTCCTATAATTCCCAAGACACTGAATGGCATACAATAAGCCATAACAAAATAAATTACAACAATTAAATGCAATGTGTAATAACAGAACCCCATGTGGGTTTTACTTCCTCAGGGATAGTAAAACAAATAGAATAGTTAATAGTAAATAGTATAGTAAAGTGAATAGTATAGTAAGTCCATCTCCAAAAGCCCTCTTAAAGAGCCACATTTTTATGGTTCTGCCAAAACATAATAAAGAGAAAGCAATCTGAATGTCTAGGGTTAAGTTGTTTGAGAGTCAGAGCCACCACTGAGATGGCTTGACACTGGAGTTCCTGCAGATGACACTCCTTTAGTGGTGGGGCTCTCAGCAAGCCCCCTGTCTCTGATCTCACTGGATGGAACATACAACCAATTTCCAAGGTCTCTTGATACTCTATAATAAAACAAAATAATCAAAAGTACAACCAAAAATTTTAAAAACAATTAAACCTACAATTAAAAGTCTGCTTATAATGCTAGGTTTTAGGACCTTTTAAAAATCTAAAAAAGCGGTTAGGCATTTTGACTCAGCAGAGAATACCTTAAAGAACTCAGGAGGTTACAGAAAAGTCTCTTAACTCAAATGTGGCAACTATAGTTAAGCCTCCTCATATGATCTCAGTGAGCAGGGGATCAAACAAAAAGAAATATTCTCTCAAGTAGCCTGACACAAGCTGTCAGAGCTTTAGAAGGAATAACCAGCACTTTGTATTTCACCCAGAAACAAACTGGGGGCTACTTTTTGAGCACAGGTGTAATGTGGTCCTCCTGAGCTCTTCCAAAGAGCGGCCTGGCTGCTGAGTTCCAGAAGAATAATTGTCTGGTAAGTGATAAAAAACGGAATGCCTTCGCTAAGGTGATCATATCTTCTTGAATTTGTATAATGAAGAGTGTGAGTGCGTGTGTGTGTGTGTGAGAGAGAGATAGGATGTTCATGTGTGTGTGCAGTCAGCTGCTTGCCTAATCAATAGCAGCTTTTTTAGTTGGCCCAAAATATTTGAAAATAAATTTGACAAAATATTGGCATGGTTCTAGTTGGGAGACTGATATTCAAGAGTTATTACTGGGGGTGCGTATCTAGACTTCTGTGAGTGGAGTTTCAGCTTATGGGGTGATATGGTCTCAGAACTTAAATTCCCTTTCATGCTCTGTAATCTGTTTGGAGAATTGCTTTCCCCCTCCCATCTGATCAGAGTGGAAAATGGTGTAGAGGGGCGCTGTGAAAAACAGGGAATAGGTGTTATGCTGGTCAATAAAGATTTGACTGATTGATTGTAGAGGGGATAGGTGAAAATTGCTCTTCCTCATATTTTGTGGAAATGCACTATGTCCAAGTGATTCAGTTTTCCAGTAGTAGTGTCACCTAATTATGCTTAAGCTCCGTTCAAGAGTTTTCCCCACTCCCACTCTTATTTGAATCTTCTGGTCCTTGTTCTTTATATATAGAGATAGCAGGACTGAAGCATAAAACATTGTAAGGATAATACGTAGTATAGAAATCAGGCCCCAGCATTTACTAATTGCTCAGAAGGAGGCTTATATGTTTGAAAGTAAAAAGACAAGATTTTAAAGATTAGCAGCAGAAAACAAGCAGGATAAATGCTCAATTACATGCCCACCCCACACCCAAACCTGCTTGTAATACTACATCTAACATTACTTTCACTTAATGGGGAGCTCCACTATAGTGACAGGTTTGAAAGCTGCCGTCAGGCAGATCTAGAGTTTCTCTACCTATCAATTCTCAGCCCTTCGAATACATTCCCCTACTTTCCCTCACTCCCCGCTCCCCCCCATGCTGTCCCAAGGAACAGCCTTCTCTTTTAACAATAGCTCATGTGAGATCACTTTGTTACAGTGATAAGGTGTTTGAACCCCTAGTATCATCTAAATGCACTTGTCCATGCATGACTATAAATCTGTTTTGTGTGCTCATTCAATGGCTATCCTGTGTTCTTATCAGTTAATTTTTTCCATCTCTAATTAAACAGTTAATAAAAGAACTAGTGCTTTCATTAGCTTAAATATCTATTAAAGCCATGAAAAGGTCTACCCAAATGACTATAAGAAGAGTGTGCATTTGCCTCACATGTCAAAACGCACATGTGATTCCCTGTATATCCCAGTCTGTGGCTATATTTATGCCAGTTAGTCTTTATGGATGAGGCAGCTCTTGGTTAGGCTAGCAAAGATGTGTCTCCTTAATTTTATGCTGCACAACTCTCTTTTTTTTTTTAATTGTCTCTGTTCTTCAGAGCCAGCTGGAGGTGGAGCTGGATCTGTGGTTTCTGTTATTCACAGTTTGCCCAGCAGTTCTTTATTAGCAAGCTGGAATATTCACTTGGGGCTTCATTTGCTTTTGACACACTGGCTTTGCCTGCTGAATATTCACAAGATCGCCAAGAGCCATGCACTGCTTTGCTGTGGCTGCTTGGAAGGAATCCATGAAATTTTGGCAAAGGAACCTGGGTGGAAAAGCTTCGGCATCTGCTCCAGGCCTCCGTTTGCTCAGCATTTTAGAGAGTGAAATTGAACAGAGGGTGTACTCAAGTGAACGGTGCTCACTTCTCCTTCCTCCCTTTCCTTCCTTGCCTCATTTGGTCTGTTTTCACTTAAGAGCAAGTCCACAGGTTGCTTGCACGTGAAATATGTTCTCTGTCCGTTCCTTATTCCATGCCCAGAGGACAGAGATATTCACTGTGAAGGCATCCAGTCTGCACTTCCTGAATCTTTACTCCAGACTTTCCCAATGTCATCCCTCCAGAAGGATTTTCATAGAATTGCCATCTCGCTGTTGGCTCAGCACTGGCTAAGAATTCTAATGGCAAGGGTTGCTATTAATATTGCAATGAAGGACATCTCAAAAAAGTCCCCATCTCTAGAAGTGTACAAAGCTTTGATAGACTGTGGGGAATACAAGTCATCTTGTGCAGGGAGCAGCAACAAGGTCATAGATCTGAAAGTCCAAAGAGCTACAAAAGGCAGGTCTTTAGCATGCTCACTCTTTCAGTTGATATTTATGGATGATGCTGACTTTTTGCATGAAAATTAGAAGTGCATGAGTGTTTCATCCAAACAACAACTTCAGTGCTACACTACATTTTCTGACACAGTGAAGTCACTGTAAGCAAGCAAGCTTCTAGTCAGCTTGACGTTGTCCATTCCAAGGCATTTTTTTCTATTGTTGTTGAAAGAGAATGACCCAAACTGCATCTCCTGCCCCAAGAAAGAAAATAATAATCTTCTCAGTAGCATCCAGAAGATTTTCTGGTAAGTGGCATCCAGAACAGGTAACACATAAAAAAAATTACAACAGATTTGCTGTAGTATATTAGTAACAGAGACTGCTGGACAGTATGCTAAAGTCTGGTTGAGATATTCCCAATACGTAAAAGATCGAATAGCCATCTTGGATGCATCCACATATTGTATGATCCAGGGCCATCTGCATGTGTGTGTAAAAGAACCTCAGAATGGTGGCCATAACCACACAATTAAAACCCTTGATGGACATTGCATACAAGACACACGTAACAAGGGGCAGGGCTTCAGTTGTGCAGTTGTGGACATCATCTTTACTTTATTGACCCTCCCCCCTCCCCCCCATGGATGCCCCTGGTATTACCTTCTGAGCAAGGAGGCCTTTAGCAGCACTGATCTGCCATTTGTTACTAGTACAAGTTCTGCCCTTCTTCCAAGCAAAGAAGTAAGTGTTGCAGTTGTATGGGAGCCACTCTGTGCAGAGTCATAAACTGATGGGTTCTGTAGATCCGTATACATCAACTGATAGATGTCCATGCCTAACCTTGCCATGGGTAGTTTTAGATGTAAAACACTACTCTGTCATAGAGCAGTGGCCTTTTCTGTGGTTTCTTAGAGGGAAAATGAAGATGCCTGAGACTAGTCTTCTAGAACGCTCACAGTGCTTTGCAGAAGGACCTTGGAGGACAGCTTGAGCACTTTCTGATCCTGCTTTCTGGCTGGTTGGCCTTGTAAGCAGCAGCAAAGAAATATGCTGAGAAGTGGAAGAAAAGACAAAAATCTAGGGCAACTGTGGTAGATGAACAGTCCAGGGATAACAGGAGAAGGACCCAAAGAATTAGTGGCAGATATTAGGGAAAAATGGATGTGGTTATATTAGGTAGAGAGAGCCAGGTTGGTGCAGTGGTTAAGGCACCAGGCTAGAAACCAAAAGACCGTGAGGTCTAGTCCTGTCTTAGGCACAAAGCAGCTGGGTGACCTTGAGCCAGTCCCTCTCTCTCAGCCCTAGGTAGAAGGCAAGGGCAAACCACTTCTGAAAAACCTTGCCAAGATAACTGCAGGGACTTGTCCAGGCAGTCACCAGGAGTCACTATGCATGGCACAGGCCCAGGTTACCTGAGAAACTGACTCGTCCCAGTTACATCCACCTGTCCCACCCAGTCTGACAGGAAGGGCATGTTACGGACCCCGTCAGCTAAAGAACTTTGACTGGTGAGGTCTAGGAGGAGAGCCTTTTCTGCTGTCGCTCCTGCCCTGTGGAACAAGTTGCCCCATGAGGTGAGGTTGGTCCCCACTCTCCTGGCTTTCTGGAAGAGCGTGAAGACCTGGCTCTGTCACCTAGCATGGGGATCTAATGGGGGCTCCAGCACTGGGAGTGGTTGGTGACTTGATGATGTTCTCCCTGTCTTTTAACTCCATGTATGTGTGAGTGAGTGTGTATGTGTGTGTATATGTGTGTGTGTGTGTGTGTGTGTGTATAATATATTTTTTTTATTGTTTTCATCATTTTTTATGCGTAAGCCACCTACAGTCACTTGTATAGTGAGATGGGTGGTGTGTAAATTTGATAAATAAATAAATAAATAAATAAATAAATAAATAAATAAATAAATAAGATTGACTCGAAGGCATCTCTCCAATTTTTTTTTTTTTAAAAAAGGTAGAATGGTTTGTACATGCTTGCCAAACCTACCTAGCAGTGTGTTAGCCTAGCAGCTCTGTACTGGGTTGAGCCAAAGCTGAAACTTCACCTGAGAAAAGTTCAGAACAGAGCCCTCCACATCCTGCCATTACATATAAAAAACCTAACAAACCCTCAAAGCTTCTGCTTTAGAACAAAACTATTCAATCCTTTCTCTGCCCCTCCTTTTTATAGCTTCCATTTAAAAACACCTTTTGTTTTAAAAGACCCTGTCAAAAATCAAAATATACTGTGTCAGATTAACTCCTACCTCCCCTTATTTTGGTATGTAATTAGGAGCTGTGTGTTCCCTTCCCTCACTGGAGTAAACGGTATGTGGGTGGACTAGAATGTGCTGCAGGGATTTAATTGTTCCCTAAATTTTGACATCCCCAGTGGGGGTGATGCATTGGGGCTGTTGAGTCCTGTCTTTCATCTGACCAATTTTTTTTTTTTTTTTTTGCTAAGTTTAGGAAGGAGCTGAACACGGGGGTGGGGGGTGGGAATCTCACCAGTCTTTCATTTTGTAGAAAGTATGCCATACCTTCCTGGGATTAATTAAAGTATGAATACTAGGAATACTGGGGTTTGGAGGCTAGATTTAGAGGATTACTTGTGGGTGGCCAGTGTAGGAATCTTGGAGCAGTGCCCCAGACTATATCATTAATATAGGGCCAAAGAGGCTTTGCTTTCCTCAGTGCACTGGCCTTTATCAGTGGCACTTTCTTCAGGACCTATAGGCAATTGATCTTCATAGTCATATAGCAGCTCTTTGGAAGTCACTTATTGGTAGTGGTCAATCGGTTTCTGAGTGCAGTTCAGAGTGCTGATATAACTTCCAATGCCTTACATGGCTTTTTCATGTCAAAACATCTTGTGCAAGCCACTCAACACATACATGCTGTCAACATCTTTTGACAAACTTCTAGGCTCATGAGATGAAGGGATCAGGCCATGGAAACCATGTTTTTCACTTGTGGCCCCCATACTTTGGAATGACCTCCCTCTTGAGAACAGGCTAGCATCCTCCTTGTTGGCTTTCTGGAAATTACTGAAGGCTGGATTGTGTCAGAGGGCATTGGGGGCATGAGAAGGACTGTCACCATCAGCTCATTTACATGTGGTATAAAATACAGTCCTGTGCTTGGACCATCCACATTCAGTGTAGTTCATGTGGCTGTAACAGGCTGTTTCTGCATGGTAGAAAGAATTTAACTTCATCACTCCTTCTATTATACATAATCACTCAAGAGGACTTCCAGTTCAAAGACAGGACAGGGGCTAAGGCAAAGAACCCAGGGTTTGGTGGTAGAGACCAGGTTTAGTATGCCAATTTAAAGTTCAATTCATAGCATTTTTGTTTTAAAATATTGGATAACTTGGATAATGAAAAAGGTCTCTTGAGCTTGGAGAGCTGCTGCCAGTCACAACAGACAGTACTGGGCTCAGTGAATACAAAGTCTGTTATGCTATAAATCAACTTCCTGAACTCCACTTTAGGGGGTGGGAAATGCTGCATTCATTTATATTCTCTCATCTAGTCAAAGAACCTTGAGAGTTCCTCATCCAAAACAGTACACTGAACAAGTTGTGATGAATTGGAGATTACATGCTAGCCATTCCCAGGGGACTAGGCTGGATGGAGATCAACTCTTCCCGGCTCCTCTACCTGCCTGTTAGAGAACCCTACTTGCTTCTCTCATTATACTGAGTTTCTTATCTTAACATGTCCCTTGGCTTTCAAATGCTGCCAAATGCAGCTGAATTAATGAGCAATTTACATGCAGATTCCCTGTAATTATGTTAAGGGGCCAGCCAGTAAATGAGGGAGTCTAGAAGCTCCAGAGGCTGAGATTAGCAACTCAGCACGGGTCTCTCCAAAGGATGTGTGGATACTGGATAGAGAAGGTTGGCTTCTATCAATTGCCTTGCAACGCAACTGAATTCTGTTTGGGGAAGGATTTTGATCTTGCTCCTTCTGCCTACATTAGTGTGAGATGAATTATGCAGCATCATATGTATAGCCCACATCCAGGTCCTCCCTTTTCAGTGATTCATTGATTATTCAAGTTAAGAAGCATAACAAATCAGTATTTGTCATATTGCCTTCCCCAGCATTCAAGACAGTCCATGTTGGATGTAAGAGATTATAAGAGCTGAAACCCACAACTACAGGCTTTAGATAAGGAATGGTTGGACAGCTGGTATTTCAAAACTTAGCAATTAATATGATTTACAGAACTATTATTTTTAAGACTTTATTTCAACTCAGAACTTTGTGTTTTTTTTCTACTGGTCTCTTTTGCAGAGCTTCCTTGCTGCCAAGCACAAAAGCACCCCTAGATCTGTTTCAAAAGCAATTAAGTTATTCAGAAAGAAAGAATACAGAGGTTGGATCCAGACATAGTCATGATTAAACTGTTTAGATTGATTGATCCCATTAGTTTCAGTTGATATGCTGTAAACATGGCTTAATAGTTTCCATTACAGCACAGATATACAATGCAGGTCTTGTTTATTCTGTAGTAGGAAAAATTTCCCTCAAAGAGGTTCATTTAAACTGGAGACCAGGACACATCCCATTGGAGCACAAATTGGTTAATTGACAGTGTGGGAGGCAACGACAGGCCTAAAGAGGGGTGGGGTTACAGTCCCTCTTTATAAACTTATGCAAACATTTCATTACCCAACTAAGTAACATCATCAGTGCGGATGAGTGTGAGGTTTGGTGCCTATTGGAACGTGTTACCTAGCTGGGTAATAAAACATCTGTAAGCAACCAACCAAGCTCAGAGAGCACCAGGAAGTCCACCGTTCAACCCTGAACTACAGATATTCTCTTCTATTGGAGGTTATGCAAATTAGAATATACATGTGATTAGATAGACAGCCAGGTATTTCACTGAATATAACACATGATGTAACCAATGAGGCCGAGAGCTATGAGGTAATGGGGATGGACTTCAAAGACAATGGAATTTTGAATGAACAAAGAAGTGGCATTCCATACACATAGAGTCTTTATAGGGCAGTGTTGTCCAAACTTGGCCACTTTAAGATGACTGGACTTCAACTCCCAGAATTCCCCAGCTGGCTGGGGAATTCTGGGAGTTGAAGTCCACTCATCTTAAAGTGGCCAAGTTTGGACAACACTGTTATATGGAGTTACTTTCTTCTGCTTTCTCAGAGCTCTGCTTGCCTCCCAGGATCTTTCCCCAGCTTATCAGCATTCATTGACCTTCTGAATGTTTTCACAGTCTAGTTTCCCTGGGAAAGTGTATTCGCAATGCCTAGTTTGACACTATGAAGCTGAGTCTGTGCTTAGTTTTCTCTGGGAAGATGTATTTGTGTACAGGGCTTTTAATTTGGCTCCAAGAATTCCTCTTCAGTTCCAAGTTTAGGTTCTGCATTCCTTCTATCTTTTAGCTACTGTACTGCTAAGCCATATAGTAACTGAACTGATCCTGAAAACCATATGGGTATACCGGAACGTTTGTTTTTGGAATATAACTGATATTTGTAGTTGTAATATTCTTCCTTCTGACATTCACTGTTGATAATCTCATTCATAGATTGCAAAGGAAAAGCTAAGGGGAAGTGATTTCTTAATGGCAATCCTGCCTGAACTGTTTTTGATTGGAACCCCTAATCAATGTCTTTTTTTTTTTTTTTGTCTGCGCTCAGTCATTACTGACCTTGCAGTGACTGCCTGGACGAATCCTTGCAGTTTTCAAAGCAATTGTTTTTCGGAAGTGGTTTGCCAGAGCCTCCTTCCTAGAGCATAGCCCAGCTGGCGAGCACAGGAGGCGGGATTTCCGTTGCTTCGCGCCCTTTTCGGGCGAGCGAAATGTCTATACTACACTACTGTGGAATTTAGGTAATGTTTTACTCACTGAAAGTCCCAGGCTTAGCAATAACATAAAGCTGAAATACAAGTTCTTTCAGAACATTTAGCTTCTATCTTTGGTACTCTCACTCTGGTGGGAGGAAAAATGCTGGCAGCGCCTTGCACAGAGAGACGGGACCAGTTGCCGGTAAGCGCAAAACCGCGCTCGCTTGAAAAGGGCGCGAAGCAACGGAAACCCCGCCTCCTGTGCTTGCCAGCTGGGCTCTGCTCTAGGAAGGAGGCTCTGGCAAACCACTTCCGAAAAACAATTGCCTTGAAAACTGCAAGGACTCGTCCAGGCAGTCACTGCAGGGTCAGTAATGACTGAGCGCAGACAAAAAAAAAAAAAAAAAGTTTCAGAATACTGTATGTAAGAAGGAGTACCATGTTACATATACCGTATTTTTCCGAATATAAGACGATACTTTTTTCTAAAATCCTTACCCTAAAAATTGAAGGGCGTCTTATTCAAGGAAGTCAGCCGAAGAGAGAACCTCGCGGTTGCAAAACTGCCCATACTTTGTTTCTGCGGGCACCTTCCTCCTATTGCTAGCCTCCAATCACGAGTGAAATAGCTTGTCTCCCAAACAGACTTCCTCCAATCACAAGCCTTATGTAACTGACGTCAGCTGATGCTGAACAAACCAATTAGAGAAGGCTGTTTGCAGAGACAAGCTATCGGTAGTTTCACTTGTGACTGAATGTAATCAGTTATGCAAAAGAGCCTGGAAATAGAGCTGCAGAGAGACGGTTTGGACCTCCTCCCACCGAGTGTATCAGGTCAATGTTACCTAATTACTAAATAAAAATGTGTTCTGCACTATCTTTAAAATATTGATTTCTTAATTTGGGGTTGGAAAAATGGGGGTCATCTTGTACATGGGGGCATCTTATTGTTGGAAAAATACGGTATATCAAAGCAAACAATATCTAAGTAAAGACTTCAGAGAAGGTAGGAAACAATTCTTCTTGCTTTCTAAATCCAGTAACTATGTTATTGGATTACTACTGGGGATACTGTGATTTGCTTTATATCAGTGATAAAGATTACCTGAAGTAGATCACTCTGACTAGTAATCCAGTGCAAGCCTACACATATTGGGAGAACCACTCTAGTGTAGTGGGTGAGGTCCCACCTCAAGTCCACCAAAGGCACCCAGGTTCATGTTCGCTCACCCTCACTAGGTGATTTTGAGCCAGTACTCTCAGTCCAGCCTACCTCACAGGATGGTTGTGGGGAATCAGATGAAGGCAGCTCAACACATAGACAGCCTTAGGCTCCCAAAGAGTGGGAATGGGACTTGTTTTCAGGGAGATATATAGAAGATTGCGCCCTCGAGTTAATTATGACCAACTCCATAAGTGTCTAACAAACCTAATGAAGCAATATATTGACAGTGATTCTTTCTAGTGTCAGTTCCACATTACTGAAAACTTTGAAAATCACTTTGATGAGGTTCTCCAAAGCAAAGCAAATAGGCACAGACATGTCTAAATTAGAAAAGCAAGTGCAACAAAATGCATATTTTTCCGAAAAGAACATAGAAAATGGTTTCATGTGAGGCAAAATGTTTTGCCAAAAGTGCATTGAAGGCAGAATTGGAACTAATAAGGTATTGTCTGGCTCCATTGAAAACAACGTTCAGACTTGCAACTCATCTTAAATGATTTTCTAATCATATCAGGCATTTCTTTCCCCTTTTTTAAAAGGGACAACTAGTCCCAAGCACCTCAGGCATTCACTTTCATGAAGGAATACAGAATTCTGGCAAACTGAAATTTCATGCAAGGAAGCTACAGTGGTCTTGTTTTTAATGATGCAAATCGATTAATAGCCTTCTGGAAGGGACAAAAACATAATTCCAAGATGACCCAGACTCACGTCATGCTACGGAGCCGTTGTTTGTCTGGTATCACGTCTGCCTTTTGTGGAGAACAAATGCCAGAAAGAGATATAAAATAAATGCACGCATATTGTTGGTAGTTGAGCATCCTTCAGTAGTTGAGAACTGAGTGTGACCTGGGAAATTCCCAAAGACCCTCGGTAGTCTTTTTGTGTGGTACTTTGCATAAAACTAGAAAGAGTTGCCCAGAAAAACTGTTGAGGGCCACCACTTCATAAGCACCCCACGAGGACCTGTTTTGCTAAAATGTAGGTGAGACTTCCCCAACCTAGCACTCTCCCAACACACAGGAGTACAGCCCCCATTCTCACATTGTATAGTAGGAGTCCAATCCATTTGAAATTTCTGTGGCCCTTCACAACTCTGTAATTTATCTGGAGGATTAGACTCCATTATTGCATAAATACTTGTGAATGTTTTCTGCTCTGGTTTTACTACACTTCTGAGTATGCCAACTCAGTACCAGTCACCACTGAGGTCAGTGAGTTTACAGGTTAGCATGTGTAAGATGGCAACTTCAAGGTATGGTTTTTCGCTTAGTTGTCCAGGAATAGATTTAGACTTTCCTACTTTTCCTTACTTGAGCTGGTGGTTCAGGGGATCGAATAAGCTTCTCACCCAACAACTTTGAGAATCTCTGGAATTTGTTAGATCACAATATGTATGGACGTCTCTGTTTCTCAGGGGACGGTGAATGAACATTATTGATTTATGGGTGGTGTGTGTGTGTGTGTGTGTGTGTGAGAGAGAGAGAGAGAGAGAGAGAGAGAGAGATGCCTACATGTGTGTGTGGAAATGGATCTCCAAAAATGCTTACTGTCCTTGCTGGAAGCATGAATGGGAGATCCCTCGTGGCTTGTTTCACTGACTTCCCAGAGTCATAGTGGACCAAGAGTTGATCCAGCAGGTTTTTCTTGCATTCTTATTCACTTACTTGCTTCTGGTGAATGGATGCTGCTTCCTGCTTCCATGGTCTTTTTTTTTTTTTTTTTTTTTATCTGCTTAACAGTCATTACTGACCCTGCAGTGACCGCCCCCTAGCGGTTTTCAAGGCAATTGCATCTTTCTAGTTTCGGAATTAGACTTTGCCAGAGCCTAATTCCTAGAGCGTCAGCCCAGCTGGCAGCACAGGAGGCGGGATTTCCGTTGCTTCGCGCCCCTTTTTCGGACGAGCGCGGTTTTCGCGCTTTTACTGGCAACTTGTCCCGTCTCTCTCTGTTGAGCCGCTGCCAGCATTTTTCCTCCCACCGAAGTGAGAGTCCTCATTTATCTACTCACGTACGTTTTCGATCTGCTGAGTTGGCAGAAGCTGCGGGTATAGAAACAAGAGCTCACCTTGTTAACGCGAGGCTGGACTCGAACCGCTGAAGCTTTCAGCCATTTCTGGCCGGCACTTTCAGCGTCATTAAGCCGCTGCGCCACCGCGTCCCCTTCCATGGTCTAAAGAGAAGCAAATTTGTTTTATAGTTGTTGAACATTTCTCCAGTGTAGGCATGTTGGAGGTTTGGCCCAGGATCAACATAATTTCATCAGAAAAAAGGTGCTTCTCTCGGTGGGTTTCCCGTGGTGTTAATAATGTCACTGGAGTGAATTATCTATGTTAATAATGCTTTTTGTGAAAGAAATGTTAATTTTGTCTGCCCTGAACATTCTGTCATTTAGTTTCACTAGGTGGCTCTTTGCTGTCAGTTCCTTAAGAGTCAGGTGGGAAGAGAGAAAAGGCAAGACATTTTTTCTTCTCTTCCTTCACTCCATTCTATTGATAATTTGATGTGCATCTGTAATGTATCCCTTTAATCAATCAACTTCCCCTCCTAAAGGAACATGTACATATAAACACCTCCAACCTTGTGAGCTGTTTTTTTCCCAGAAAGATGTTCCAAGCATCCTAATGTTTTACTGTTTTATGGCAGGTTGATTGAACCTACACCCCATAGCACAGGTTTGCATGCGTTTATTCCCAAATAAGTCTCACTGAATCCAATGGATCTCTTATTCTAAAAGAATCAGTGGGAGGCAATATAGTCAGAGTAATAGTAAAAATCTCTGACGATGACAAAGGACACTTCATCTTGGGTTCTTCACCTTCACAAATTCAACATGAGCTATCCAGACTGTGGAAGAGGTAAAGGAGTTTCAACTTTATTGCCCCTTTCCACCATGCCTGCACTCACACTTAGAATTGTTCTGTAATTTTATCTGATTGTTTTTGAGGATATTGGTGAGAATGTAAGTACACACCAGGAATTTCAGATAGATAGACAGACAGACAGATTTGGTGTTTTGAATGTAGAGAAATCAATTATATATAAATATAACTGATACTTTATTTGTGCTAGTGTGTGTGTGTGTGTGTGTGTGTCACATTAAAATAGCTTTTAGTCTGTAAGAATGGCATGTAAACATATAAAATATATAAATGGAATCCTCTTTTCTATAGTGGCTATACAAATGCCTCTGGGAAGCTTGCTAGGGAGATTAAACTCCCCTCTCACATGGAATTTATTTCTCTCTGACATATGTACTAACTTTGAACATAGATGTTCCATGCTCTGCATTGATGCATATGGTCTCCACTTAGTTGAGATGTGAGCAATATCTTGCCATCCAGATGTGGTTGGACTGCAACTGCTATCATCCTTACCTTTGCCTATGCTGGATAAAGCTGCTGGATGATGGAGTTCATCTATGTCTGAAGCCACATGTTGTTCACCACTAAGTAACTGATCCCCTTCTTTTCTGAAAGCTAAACCCATCATGGATCTCAGGAAAGTGCAGTGTGGGAGAAGTAATCGATGTTAGTCTTCTCAGTCTGGAAATAATCAGATATGAATCACAGACAGACCAGAAAATACAGACAAGCTTTACTGAGGGCCACTTGCTGGATGTGATTGGGACACACTTGCTTGTAACAATTACAGGCAAATGTGTTTTTCTCTTTGTTTATTGAAGGAAAGAAGAAATCAAGCATTGCGCAACGCAGCAGAGAAAAGCAGATCTGCCCTTGGAATGCCGTGGATATAAATGGTAGCATAATGCTGCCATCTATCTGTGGCCAAGGTTGCTTGGTTTCCACTTACGGCTGGATACACTGGTCTGTGTGTGTGTGTTTATTGGAATAAATAGCACCTCACTATTGAAAAGAAAGGTCAAGTGCAAGGGCTATATATTGCACCTGATCAATAATTACTACTTGGAGTGATTTCCCCTCTCCCTCAAGTGCTCTGTACATATGAAAGAGGGCAGGATCCACCTTTTTAAGCACCAAGCTTCAGGGGTTCTCTATAATAATAGTAAAAAGGGGGTCAAGTGTGGAAAGTTGCCACAATGTTGTGACTCAATCTCTGCCTCTTACTTTGCTTAGCGTGAGGGCAGAGTTTGCAGCCTGACATCACAACCCATGTTTCATCATTTTGGTATCACTGTGGTTAGCAATGGACATCCACAACTGAGACTGTAGTCCCATTCATCAAAGTATCTTGCTGGGAGCAGGCCAAAACTCTGTCCTTGAGCACAGTGTCTAGGGTGATAGTCAGCCAGAATCAGAAGTATCCTAGCTCTTTAGAAAATAGAGTCTTCCGCCAAGTAGGATCTTGGAAGAACATGAGGCCAATGCATAGCAAAGCACTCCAAGAAGCAAGATGAACATAGCACAGTTTATGGGCATCAGAACAGGAGAACCATTCAGCAAAAAAACCTGCATCAGTTACACCTCTTTTCCCCAGGTTGGAAGCTGAACAAGAAGTGCCGTTTCAATGATTTCCAAATCTCAGCTGAAAGCTTTTAAAATGTGATCTTCCAGAGTCTGTCTCTGCAGCTGAGTTCTGCCCTCAAGAAGCTCTTTACTTTTATGGAGCCCCTTGTTTTTATATGCTCCTGTGCAGTCTTTTGCCACATGGCAATTTTAGCCTGCACTTTCTAACACCAGAACCCTCTAGACTTGGGAAGTGGTGTAACTCTCTGCATGACTGGAGTCTTAACCTACAGGGCATCTCCTGGAGCCAGATCTGGTGAGATCCATCCCTGGATCTGTAATCTTCCACATCAATACCAGAGTTAAAGAACTCAATCTGCTTACTCCTGGAAGGTTGGATTCTGATTGGTCAGGTCATCCTGGATCAACATGAAGTTGGGAGTGACATTTCTTTTTGTTTCATCATTAATTTTACATCCCATGTATCCTTCAGGAGCTTAGGTGCATATTTAGTATTCCATAGCAGACCTATTTAAGCCAATGAGTGGAAGCTCCAAGCAAACTGCTGTATGCCAGAATGCCACAATCCAGATTGGGAAGACTCATCCCAGCGCTCCTAGTGTCCCCCTAATACTTACCCAGGGCACATACACAGATATATCCCCACTCACTCAGCCCTCTTCTACTCACACCACAACTACCTTATATTAGCTTAGTGGAGAGTGAATTGTGTAATCAGCAAGGGTTGTTTTTGAATAGGTACATAGAGGATTATATATGTCTTCAGAAACTATTGCATCATGAGACCATTCCTCTGTAAAAAGATTCATAGAAAAGAGGTGGAGAATCTCTTTCCCACCCAAACAAAAGCTTGCATTTTTTTTCATTCTGTCTTGTTTTCTCTGTGGTGTGCAGATATCTTGGGATCAGCAATACTCTCTTGCCCTGAGTAGGCAAAGGTCAGTCTTGAATTGCCCTGATCTGTCCTGGATTCAGCCTTCATCTGCTGAATCAAAGCACAGCCTTAGTAAATAATCAGCTGCATCAAGAGAGTTCATGCAAAGCACATCTACATGGTGGGTAAGCGACAGGGCAGTGTGCCTGCTAGCAAGCTCTGTCTCCCAAAGCCCTAATCAGTTTGCTGGTCTTTAAAGTGCTACAACACTCTTTGTTTCATTTAAAGCGTCTAATATGGCTCTTCTGGAATTTCTCTCAAATTAGATCAGCAAAATAATGATTGTTTATTTTATGGTTATTGTATATATAAAATATGCAACATGCCCAGTAATACTTTGGCATCTACTGCTTTCATAAAATGGATATGGAAATTATGCTAATCTTGTGCTGGTAAACTGTGCCTTCATGCTAATTAATGAAGAAGGGCTGCTATTTGGATTTTCATTTCAGGTGACTGATGATCTGGAAAGAAGAAATTCAAATGGTATCCGCAAGATGGCAGTGCAGGACTGTTGAAAGAGATGTTGCTTGCTT
This sequence comes from Liasis olivaceus, assembly GCA_030867105.1. NCBI lineage: Eukaryota > Metazoa > Chordata > Lepidosauria > Squamata > Pythonidae > Liasis > Liasis olivaceus. Next base: position 140,227,504 of record CM061348.1, read on the forward strand.
TCGCTATGATTCAATTTCCCCTTTTTAGTGCTGTGCAAACAATGACAAAGAGTCTGGAGAACCCAGCTGCATTACAGGTTCAGAATTGCTATACTGGGAAGGCTTTTAATCTTTACAATTACCTGCCCAGATACTTCCTTCAAGGGCTGATGTTGCATTAAGTTTCTGTTTATTCAGTAAACTCCTGGAAAAGCAACCCAATGTTTTGGGTGATTTATATTTATATCTACACCCTACCACTCCCCCCCACCCACATATATATCCTCAGATGTGATATATCAGTTACAGAGCACCTAGCAGAAACCTCTTCAGTGTTAGATTGTGAAAGCAGAATGTTTTCCAAATCCAAATTAGGGGGAGACAATTATTAGGTTGACTCATAGGCTACAAAAGTGTGTGCTTATTTTTTTAACTCCCTAGAATCCTTCATCCAGCAAGATAAATAAAATAGTAGGAGAGGAAACAAGTGGATAGTCTGTCAATGTAATGGGCTGTGAGAATAACCTTGAAGAACAGGAGGAAGAGCTGCACTCAAGGCAACAGTCAGATAAGAGAAATCTGACTCCAAAGCAGGAATGTAATTTGAGAAAACATTTCAGACTTGACCCTCCCTTGTTCTCTTTAGGATTAAAGCAGATTTGCCGATGTACAAATGTAGCTTTGTTGGGTGGGACGGCAGTTCCAAGTTGCACCAGAGTCTCCAGCACAATTTTTCAGCATCTAATTAATAAAGCATTACATGGGCACTTTGCAATGCAGGGTTCATTATTATGCCCCCATCTCTAAATATCTGGTGGATAGACTAGGGGCTTTCTCTACTGTTGAGCTTTCCCTACTACATGTAATCCTTGAGCTAGAAGAAAATTATACCAGTGTAAAATTGCTGTCCAATTGCTGATTCCTGTCCTGCCTTTCCTGCCTCTATTCACAGTCATTGACAATCACTTGACTCCCCTTGAAGCCTATTGGATTTTACACACCTCAAGGCAGCACACCTTGGATGATGCTGGAATAAGTGTGGGAGGGGGGTGTTATTTAACAGGAGTATAGCTAAGGATGACTTAAGCCTATCTCATTTGTGAGATGAGATGGGATAAGAATAACATCACAGAAAGGTAGCTGAGAAAAGATGTTGCCAGGGTATTTTTGTGCCAAGGTTAGATGCAAATGGAGAAAGACCATAGAATGTTCCTTTGAGGCTCTTCCTTTTCTTCTCATTACATCCTATATCAGAGTAATAGGAAGGGGTGATTTGTTCTAAAAGAAACTAGGTTTTGTTTAAAGATATCATATTCTACCTGTAATAGTTATCTGATATATTGTCTGTGTTCATACAACAACCAGATTAGGTAAAGTCCTACATTCAGAATCAGAGTTGGAAGGGGGTATCCAGGCTATCAAAGTCCAACCTCTGCTCAGTGCAGGAATTCAAATTACAGAATCTCTGATAGGTAGCTGTCTAATCTGTTTAAATACATCCCATAAATTGCAGTGTGTCATCCCTTGGGTATTCATTTCCACTGTCAACCTGTTCTTAATGCTAATAATTGTTTTCTTTCAAATGGAACTAACTTCTTGTAACTTAAATTCATGTTTCTGCACTCACACTCTGAATGAGAGAGAGACCAGGTCTTGACCTTGTTTGTGACATCCTTTCAGATATTTGGTGAATCCACTTGGGCATCTTTCCCCAAGGCTATCTTTGTCCAGCTCCTTCAAACTTTTGTCACTGGACTTAGTTTCTAGTCCCCTGCTAATCCTTGTTGTCCTTCTCTGAACTATTCCAATTTTGCAGAATCCTTCTTAAAGTATAGTGTCCAGAACTGGACATGATACTTGAAGTGGTGTCTGACCAATGCAGAATGAAGAGGAATATTTACTACTTGAGATTTAGAAACTACACTCTCATTGATGCAGGTTAGCATCTGCCTTTTTTGCAGGTACATCACACCACTGACTCATGTTTAGTTTCAAATGAAGTTCTATTCCATTTTTTTCATAAGTACCTTTACCAGGCTGGCTAGATGTTTTCTTATACCTGCTCCAGAATCTTCCCGGCTATCAGTGTCAGATTGATTAGTCTGTAATTTCTCCTTTGACCCCTTTTGAAGATGCTGTCCCCCAAATATCTTTCACTTTACCAGTTCTCAAGGATTTCTTAAAGATCATACCTAAGAGTTCAGCCAGACCATCCCTTAGTTCCTTGTAGCCTGGGATTCATCTAAGCCTGAAGAATTAAATTCAGGCAAGAGAAGTCTTGGAGAAGTGAAAACTGAAATAGGAATTGAATAGCTCTGCCTTTTCTTTGTTAACTGTTAGCATTTTGTTGTCATCATTGAGAGTTGGTATACTGATTTTTTTCAGTTTATTTTGAACATATTGATTCTAAGGAAGCCCCTTTGTTATTCTTAGCATTCTTCACTAACCTCAACTCATTCTTTTACTTTCTCAGCTACCTGTCTGAACTCTTCAGTTGTGACAAGGCTCTTTCCTTTTTCTATATGCGTCCTAATCACTGCTTTTGCACAACATGCTAAGTTTGCTTAGCATTAATCTTGGTTGGAGTTTTTAGCATGTATCAGCCCTTCAAGGTAGACCAGACCAGGAAATCAAAGTAATGAATGCTAATAATACTTTTATTATAAGGTTACAGTAACAGAATCTTGTAAGTCTGAATGGGCTCCCCCCTTCCCGCTTCTGCCCTGGACTCAGATTTCTTTTATCTGTCCATTTTCTCGTTAGCAGCTCTTCCTCCTGTTCCTCAAGGTTATTCCTTCTAACTATTACAGCATGTTATGTGAACTAAGTTCACTTGGTTACTATATAACATTTAGTTAGTTTATAATGTCTAATGCAATTGGGTCTATTTGGTAACTAGGTTAAGCAGGTTGTGTAACAGCCATTGTGATCAGGAAGTATGTCATTGTGATCTTATCACAGTGTGTGCATGTGAAAATAAACATTTATTTAAAATAAGCCACTGATTTCATTTTATTAGTTCTAACATTCAACATTTTGCCTTTCCAATCAATTTGCCAAATATACCCCAATCAATTGTAGTTGGATGCACCAAAATGGCAATCTCATGTATACTTACTCAGGAATAAATTGTATTGAACTCAGTGCAATCTGCCATCAAAGAATGTGTGTATGTATTCCCATACATTAGTCTTCTCAATCTTTGTTTTCTTAATCTATTGGATTTACAACTCTCAGAATTTTCAACCTTATCACGGTAAGCTGGGAATTTGGGAGTTACAGCTCCAGTACATTTGGAAGGCACTACTTTGAGAAAATTAATGCATAAGATTAGGCTTCGTGAACAAACCTATGATTGATTTATGCATATTTAAAGAATTCCATTCATTCAAGTGTGGTTTACGCTTGAGCAGATAAGAGGAAAATCAAATAGGTGATGAAACAGCAACATTCTGACAGAAAAGCATTCTCCTTTTCTGCTATCCCAGATCTGCTGCCACCATTTGCGGTGTCTGGTGCCAGCACTAAAGACTCGAACAATTGTGATGCTCTTCATTACTTAATAGGGGTGATTTTCATGCAATAATACACCTAAAATCATCCCATTAGATGCTTTGATTTTTGAATATTACTGAGTGTAATCCAGAGTAAAATAAGCACTTCAAAAAAAAAAAAATCTGCCACAGGGTTTAATGCAGATTTACTTGGAAGGAAGCCCTACTGACCTTAGAGAGCATTGGGACACACCCATTTAAAATCAGTGGAATTAGACATCCTTTACAATAACTGGCTCAAGCCAAAAACAACTAGGATGTTGCCACAATCAAATTCATTGGGGGATTTTATGTGAGATGCTGCCATTTGCTGATAACCTAAATCTGAATTAGATAAGTCAGTCATTTAGCCAGCAGTGTCCTGGCTGTAAAAGATCCTTATTCCTGAAGATACATGTATATGCATGAGTAGAACTGGTTGAACCCATAGGATGAAAGGCTAAGTCTCAAACTTTGCTTCTCCAAAGTTTGCCAGGCCTTCACACCTTGGCCCCATCTACTGCTCTGCGTTACTAACTTGGTAAACCACCACCTATCTTCCAGGAGGCACCTCACTTGGCATTCTCCCCCTAACCCAGGTGTGTGAGAGGACAGCCTGTGCTGCCTTTTTGGCTGTTAAAAGGTAAAAGAAAAATGCAGAAGTTGAAATAATTTCAAGGATGCTTACAATTGGCCAGATAGCTTTGAGATGCTTGGCTACACGTTGCATCCCTTCTCGCCTTGGGAGATAGACCAGTCTTACCAGAAATCAACAAAATCAAACCTTAAAAAAACGATTAAAGATAACCCCCTGTTTTAACTTTAAACCTTAAAATGCTTAGATTCAATATGGTAGAAGAGAAGCTATGGATTTGCCTTGATCAATTCCAACAAGAAAATCTGCAAGAAAATGGGAAAGAAAATTCTCCAGTCAGACCATAAGATGGCACTGGTCTGCTAAAAATAAAAATGTGTCAGGCAGAATCCTGAAAAAGATGCTGCAGAGAGTTCAGTTGGTTACAGCTTGTAAGAAGATTGTAAATACAAATAATATCCCTCTGTTCAACCTGAAGAATGGAATTCAAAGCAGAGGATTCACACTCAATTTTCCTAATTTGTACAGAGAAATAATGATTTAACATCAGCACTGAAAACAACGATAACAAACAAATCTAACGCCATTTCCTAGTTAGATTTGTACTTGTCTCTACAGAAAACAGCATTTTTTTCAAATCAAAATTTCCTCTGTTTCATTTACCTGGACTTCATCCAACTTTATGAGGAGGCTCCACTTTAATCAGAGGGGTGCTGAGCTGACCCTCCCCCCCTTCCTGTCCAGCCTTTCTGTCTCTGGACTTCTCAGTTCAACTAGGCTTTGTTCTTAAAAAATCAAACACATTCTCTCTCTAGCACAGGGAGAAACTGATTTAGTCTATGACCAAGAACTATGCCTTACTCATAGATGCAGATGGATTATCTGGCATGAGGCTGGCTCACTATAGATATCAGAGTTTGGGGTTTGCAAACTTACAACATTGTGTGTTGAAGTGACATAATTCTTAATTTTCCGGATCTTGAAAAGAACCTGCATTTAATTTCATTGGTAGCAGTTAGGGAAGACAATGGTCTTTAGTGCAGTGACATTAGCACCAAATTCATAAAGCTCCCTCCTGCATGGCATTTTTGAAAAACACATAAGATGTTTCTATTTCATCTTTACATTACCTAGCCTTCATACAGAGATCCATCTTGGGGTAGAGTGGAGCAGTAGATAATTTACATTTGTGCACTAATCCATCCATCCATCCATCCATCCATCCATCCATCCATCCATCCATCCATCCATCTATCTATCTATCTATCTATCTATCTATCTATCTATCTATCTATCTATCTATCTATCTTTTACTCTGTTGTAATCCACCCAGAGTCTTTGGATTAGGCCAGGCTATAAAAACTGCAAATAAATAGTGTATCCCAGATTGCTATGATTTGGTCATGAAATCCTTGTGCTGATTTTTTAAATCATGCATATACACAATGCTATTTTTTTTTCTTTTATGTATATTATGCATCAAACTCTTCTTCTGGGAAGTCTTTGGCTTAACCTCACGTAGAGCATAGCCACAGGAGCAGCCTGAAGAGAGGCATATGAAGGAGTACAAGTCATTCCACAAAGTTCTTCATCCTCATGTTCCAGCCCCTTTCTGGCATGGAAGCTGTTCTACACCAGGTCTGCCTATTTACCATTTAGCCCAGGCTTCTGTTAAAATAGGAGCAGCTCTCTGGGTGTCAGGCTTTGAGAATATGTGAAAGGGATCTTTCCTATCACCCACTAATAGGAGCTGCCATGGATTGAATTAAAATGTGGAGGAGGAAGTACAAAATATGGAACTGGACACAGCCCTGGTTATTCTAAACCTTGGGGTTAATCAGCTACACACACATGCACACCCCAAAATGCCCAGCTTCTATTGGATCAAAGAGATGCTTCAAAATATGTCAGGGCAATTTCAAAAGTCCGTGACTTAATACAACTACTGAGCAGGCTTCCTTGTGCATTCTGTAAAATGAATGAATGAAAATGTTAGCTGTTCACACAAGTGTGTATTTCAGTTTGAAATTATGGAATTTGGAATTTAAATAAGTGCAAATTAAGAAGTCCAAGTCTCCCATTCATAGAATCATAAATGTGGAATTATTGGGGCCATGGAGTTTAACCTCCTGCTCAGTTCAGGAGATCAAATTAGACCATACCAGACAGATGGCTGTCAAGCGTCCACTTGAACACATCCAGTGAAAGGAAGCCTTACCACCTTTCTGGGCCCTCAGTTCCACTGACAAATTGCTCTTTCCATTAGGAAGATTTTTCTAACATTCCACCAGAATGCCCTTCATTTTTCAGCATGAAAAAAGATTCTTTTTAAAAAAAAAATCTTGAGGTCTGCTTTGTGTTCTAAGCATGGGTGTCTGCAGGGAAAGAAATGCAAGTGATGCAGTGTGTGTCATGATGCAAACTTCTGTACTTGAAACAGACATCGGGACACAAGTATATAAAGGTGGGATTTGCATTATGATGTCACCATACATCATTGTGATTTTCTGCGAATGGTGCTGGATCTCAGCTTCCTTTTCTGTTCCTTCTTCCTGCCAGCTTTGTTCTGTGGCATGTGTGGGTGGGTAACATTCATTGGAAGCCATCTTCCAGAAGAAGCTACCTCTGGAATGCTTCTGAGTAATATAACATTCACAGACAAGAAAACAGCTTCTGCCAGAAGTGACTGTGAGAAAAGTGTAAACATGATCTCAGTAGCAGGAATAAAATTTCTGGACCTTTAAGTATTAGCTCTGAAAAATCCTGGAGAACTGAGAAGTACTAGATGACTGAAGGAAAGCAAATGTTGTTACTTTCCGAAAAGGGAGAATGCAAGAAACTATAGACCAGTCAGTCTGACATAGATATCTGAGAAGATTATGGTAAATTATAGGAAAGCTCTGGACATCTTGATATTTGATTTCAGCAAAGGATTTGACAAAGTACCCCATGACATTTTGATTATTAAGCTAGTTGAATGTAGGCTGAACGGCATGACAATTACGTTAATTGATAGCTGGCTTGAAAATCATACTTGAAAACTGCTCATCGATGGTTTCTCATCAAATTGGAGAGACACAGTGAGTGGGCTGCAGTTAGGTTTTGACTTGGGTCCTCTGCTCTTCAGCGTTTCTATTAATGACTTGAACGAGGAAGTGGAGGAAATGGTTATCACATCTGTAGATAACACACAATTTGGTGGAATAGCAAATACCCCGGAACACAGAAATAACGTTCTAAATGATTTTGATAAGTTAGAGATACTGGTTGAAGTAATAGCATGAAATTTAATGAAGACACATGCAAAGTTTTTCATTTAGGGGGAAAAATCAAATGTGTAAGTAAAAGATGGGGGATGCCTGCCTTGTTGAGGGTGTGTATGAAAAAGGTTTTGGCATAATAGATTGGAAACTGAATATTAGCCAGCAGTGCAATGTGGCTGCAAAAAACAACAAAAAACCCCCTGATGCAATTTTGGGCTGCATCAAACCCGCAATATACTTTCCAAATCATGGAAGGAGTCATTTCACTTTATTCTGCACTGATCAGGCCCCACTTCGAGTACTCTCTCCAGTTCTAGGCATGATTCTTTAAGGCAGATTCAGGAAAACTAGCACAGGCTCATAGGAGGACAGCAAAAACATTCAGGGGTCTTATGAAGAAAAATTGAAGGGGAGGCATACATTTGTCCTTGGGAAAGACAACTGAAGGGGGGGGAGGGTTATTAGTACTCTTCAAAGGATTGAAAGGTTGTCATGTAGAGGAAGATTGAAACCTATTTATTCTCCTTCATTCCAGTAGGCAAAACATGGAATCATGGATTTAAGTTATAGGAAGGCAGATTCCATTTTAATGTTTAAAAAAATCCAGTGCATTATAACAATAAAAGCAGTTTGATAATAGAACCAGTACCCAGCAGGGTGGTGGACTGCTGTTCATTGGATGTGTTCAGGTGATAGCTAGACAGCCTTCTGTCCTGGATGCTCTAACAGTGGGTTGGACAAGGTGGCCTCTTCCAACTCTAGGATTCTGTGAATGGAGTCACAAAACTGGGGCAAGGGGGGATTTATTCATTCCTCTGAATGTGTGAGTCTGTAATGGTATGAGGGAATGCCTTTGGGAGATTGGGCCCAGAGACACTGCCTAGGGAACAGTCAGTTAAGAGACAGCATAGCCCATAGCTGCATAATGGATGGGGCAAGAGGGTTGGAAGGGACTCTCCCTAGTGTCTCAGGCTGTGACCGGTGGAGGTGGGAGGAGAATTGTACTTTCAGACTTGCAAGATTCTGTTAATGTAGCCTTTCAATAAAATAGAATTAGCTCATCTGTTTTCCTGTCTAGTCTACCTAGTAGGGCTGACAAATTCTGTGCAATGGAACTCGTTTGGAAAAGATCCATCACAAGTTCTTGTAGTCAGAAGAAGGGTTTTGATGATCTGTATTTCTTTTGATCACACCTTTATTGTTTAATGGGTCAACCATCTCCAATTATTTCTGCCTACCTTATGTGATCACACAGGGTGGGCGTGCACACACACACACACACACACACACGCACCTATGCACATCCCAAAATTTCCAGTTTCTATTGGACCAAAGAGATGCTTCCAGATATGTCAGGATTTTGTGTTTAGCTTATTTCTTTCTTTCCTTTTTCTGGGAAAATGGAGAATCCTTTAAAAACATATTTCTGCATTCAAATGGTGGTTATCCCTAAGTAAGATTATCTGTATTGCCATCTAAAGAGGGTGAGCATATTTAGGTGTAATAAAGAATTTTTACCACTTTCTTTGGTGGGAATTGCACTTGGTGTGGCTTGTCTCGTCATGCAAAGAACTGCCGAATTTCCTTTTTCTGTGCATCTATGAAAAATGTAGGAGCCCCAGTTCTTAGAAACAAACCTCAGTCCAAAAAAGGAGGCTTCTAGCTTGGTGAAAAGAGGACAGATATCTTGAGCCACTGAAGGAAGAGATTAATGTTTACCTGTGAAATCTTGCATTGCAGCCACTAGATGGCACTGGTGTCCTTGAATTGGAAACCAGGTCTCTTCCCTTGTGCACGACTGGCTTTTTTTTTGAATGGCTACTGATGCAAAAGATTCTCATTCATGGTACTGGGTCACTACCTTTTGTTCATAGTAGTTCCACTGCTCACTTGATGCAGACTTGTGAGCAGAAGAGCACTGGACTGCCTAAAGGTAGAACATGTGGTAAGTTCAACCCAATCCTACAATGCAATCAGCAAAAGTTAGCAACCTGTTAAAGTCTTTTCCCCCTAGTCTGCTTAACCACCCATATCAATTTCTGTAATTCCTATCCTAAACAAAACCGACAAGTATCTATGGTCAAACTTCCCTGCCTTGGCTCCCTGGAGGAAAATCTAATTTGTGATAAAGAAACTGGCAAATGGATTATCTATAAGTCTAGCTTTAAACCAGCACAATACAGTTCTGTCTAGTTTTTTAATGAAAACATCAAGAAAGGGGACTTTGCCAATGTTTTAGGTGATGTATGCCATTAGTGAAATACTTATTTTTTGCATGTACATGCCTTCAAGTCAGTCTTGACTCGTGGCAACTGCCTGGAGAAGTCCCTGCAGTTTTCTTGGCAAGGTTTTTCAGAAGTGGTTTGTCACTGCCTCCTTCCTAGGGCTGAGAGAGAGTGACTGGCCCAAGGTCCCCCAGCTGGCCTTTGGTGGGACTAGAACTCTTGGTCTCCTGGTTTCTAGCCTGGTGCCTTAACCACTATACCAAACTGGCTTTCACTGAAATACTACTAGTTTTTTTTTAATTAAAAAAAGTTTTTTTCCCCTGTATATTTAAATGTGGACTGAACTGAAATCATGAATTATTTCTGAAACATTTCATATGTTTTCAATCAATGAGCTTCACCTATTCATCCTCCCGAAGCCTTTCTCAGAATAGTCTCTTCTCTTGGCAAAGCAAAACAAAGCACGGGAAAAAAATCATGTTTTAAAATTATATTGGGTCATTTGCCAACAAAATAGCCGATATTTTGTTGGCAAATGACCCAATACCTACGGGTGTTTCATTTTGTGTATTTCTTTGCAATGGAAAGCTTCATTTCTTCAATATTTCTTCAGTAGAATCTGCAATCTTTCCTAGTCACATTTCAAAATGCCCGTCAGAACAAAAATCCTTAGATGTCATTTATCACTCTTATTCAAAGCTATCATTATGAAATGTTGAGGTCAGTTCAAGCTATTTGAGCCATCTTTTTGTTTAATTCAGACAGATGAAGAGCAAATGCAAAAGCAGTGGGTGTATGCAATCAGTGGGTGTGTCCCAAAATTAATTGAAGCACATTGAGGCACTGCAGTTATCTCCTGTCTTTTGAACTAGATTGTACTCAAAAGCAATTCGCAACAGCAAAGCAAAGCAAAGCATAAACCAACAGACAAAGGGCTAATTAACTCATACAGGCAAATTAGTTAAAGTGCAAAATTGATCAGTACTGGTTTCTTTCATTGAACTAACCACAAAGTGATAGGATTGTATGGAATGCATTAATCTGAAGGGATAGCTTCTCATGTGAATTCAACCATTGCTGAGCGGCAATTGCATGAAGTCTGATAATGTAACCCTTTCTCATGTTCTTTATTTATTATTTGTTTGGATTTCTCCCTCTCTCACATACACAAGAGTCAGGGTTGAATACAACATATCAAAACTAACATGTTGATAAGAGGTAACATTGTCCCAGAATATGATGTGAAGATATAACATACTGCAACTTTGATAAAGTCAGATTTGAGCCTGGGTGGAATCTCACAATTTTAGATGGTCTGGTGTATTTCCTTCAAAATGAGTTGAGCCAGTATTTCTATTTATTCTGCTAAGTGGGATCCTGGAGTCTTGACAGCACCACCACTGAGCTTAATGTTTACCCAACTGTGCACTCCTGGGAAAATGGGTATAAATAAATTCCTGGCCAATTGGCACACTGGTAACAATTGTATTTGGCCTGTCTATGTTTTAGTCAATTTGTGTTTATTGTTTTGCTTAACACGTGCACACACACACACATACTATGACAAGATATAGAAAAAGGAGAGTGAAATATTTCTAAGCATTTGGAATTTATGTTTTGATGCTGGATTTCTCTCCTTGGACTTGGTTGTAAGAACTGCTATGCCAATGCCCAAAGTCTGCAGCCATGGTGGCCCCACATTTATTACAGATCCTGAGAAGCCATTAGGAAGTAACTTTGGTTGGCAAGCTATATTTCTGATCTCTGGTCCACATGCTGAAATTGGTTAGCTCTCAACATTCAGAAGCTGGAAGATTCTATTTTCAGTTCACAGAGATTGTGTTGAAGCTGAGATGCCCAAGATGTAAAATCTAGAAGTATTATAGAAAATAATACAGAAAATCTTACTAATCCACAGTCAAATAGGATGAAATTGAAACATGGGAAGCAAATTCAGTGTGAATAACTCTTGTTCAATGCGTGTAGCCTAGTGGTACGGTTTTCTAAGCTTGTTTATTACTAGAACACCCTATCAGCATGGAAAAAGATCCAAATCATTCCTCTGTTCATATATACATACATAGGATTTATGTCACATGGTAAACAATTTTATCTAAGAATATAATACAGAAAGTCTGATCCAGCAAAATGTAGCATTGTTTCATGTATTTCATTTTAATAGACCAGATATACAGAATCATACTATGTATGTGTACCTGGAAGTACATTCAAGTGCGCATCCCAATCAAAATCCACGTGGCTGAAAAGTCCTTCTTGGATTGCTAACCTGTTTTTATTTTACAGATATATTTCTGATAGCTTTCCAGAAGGCTTTAAAGACCTGGATGTTCTCCAAGGCATTGGGGTAGGGTGGGTAAAACCCCTTGTCTGATGGGTTGGGCACATATCACATATGTTTTGGTGTTGGTTGCCCAGATTTTCATCTTGTTTATTGATTTTATTGTATTTTTCTTTACCTTACTGTATTTTTCTTTATTGTGTTTTATCTTGTTCTCTTCATGTTGTGAGCTGTCCAGAATCAGTATGGTGCTGAAATCAAATCGAATCAAATCAATCAATCAATATCTTCAAACTAAGACCTTTATTACTAATGCCACTGTCTGGAACTGAAATCCCCCAACCAAGAAACATTTTCAGAAAGTGCGAATAACCCAACTCTATGTCAAGTGATTCTGAATTAAAGTTTGTTGGGTTCAGTAGCTTTTATTCCCAGGTATGTGCAGTTTTTGCCACCTGGAAGAGGAGCTGCAGCAGTAAGCAGACCTACAGCTATGGGATACTGCACTTTGAATCACATCTCTACATCCTCCTCATTATATGACCATTGATGCCTAGACAGTATGGTTGAAAAAACCATGTTCTCAAATATGAGGAAGGAATACTGTTCCACTGTTAAGTGAAGAGGCTCCTGGCACTTACTGCAAAGTTTTCCATTTGAGTAGGACACCAATTCTCCCTCATGGCTGTCTGGCTCGGAGCCATTGGAGGTATGTAGAGGATGCTGAATTCCAGCAAAGAACCAAATAAAGATTGTTGGAAGAATTCCAATTATGAGCATTTATGAGGAACCAGTGTCTCTAGGATTTGTTTCTCTGAGGAAAGAGCTGCCCTTGACTCATATTAGGCCACCTTAGGGGGAAACTGATGATACTGGCTTCCTAAACTATAGCTTCTTTCTTCTCTCTTTTGAGCACTGCAAGTAAAGGCATTGTAAGGAGTTCTGAAATAAAATGAGCCAGAAAATTGAGGTGACACAACATGCAAGCTACTTGACTTGCATATTGCTTTTGTCAATATGACAGATGTCAAATTATGCATGGTGGCAATGCAGCATCTTTTTTCCAAGCCCTTTCAAATGTGTTGACCTTCAGAAACATTTTGAAAGATGTACACATTAGGTATTTATAATCACACCTCTACTATCTTGTATGTACGACATTAACTCAGATCATGGGAGTTGGGCCAACTATGTCTGGAACTCTTTGAAGAAATATTTTTTTAAAAAAAATATTTTTGAATTGCCCTCTGTCTTTGTGCTCAGATTCAGTGTAAGTTGGATGGAGTGAAGTGCTAGGTTGAAATCTTAACTTCCATGGGTTCCAGGGATCAGTCTAAAACCAATCACTTGATACCCCATCTCAGCTTTTCTGTCTTGTATATGTGGAATGAGGATTACAGTGGCCTGATTTCAATTGTAAAAGTGTCAGCAAAGGCAGTAGGACCAAGGCAGAATGTAATTAGGCAATAATTCATTCTTATCCAGAAATATCATTATGGTGGCCAAATAATAATGAATATAATTAAAATGTTGGTTTCTGCCATTGGGATTCCCAAATGTGGAGGGCTAAAGTGCTTTAATACAGTTTGTCATTTAGAATTCATAGAGCTGGAGAAAGTGACTCAACAGCAAGTCCCATTGGCCCTTATGGGTTTATCTGCGTATAACTCCTGGTTATGCTGGTTTTAGCTTATAAGAGGCTTTAGAATTGCAGCTTCTATCTGCACAATGAATCTAGTAGGACTTACCCCCATGTGAATATGCCCAGGATGGTGAACATGCAGCAAGATGATGTGTTGATATTTAAATCAGATTGTGTCCAGTGGGATTTAACTCTGGATTATTTGCTGTTAAGCAGGCCAGTCCTATGTTGTTGTTGTTCAGTCGTTAAGTCGTGTCCGACTCTTCGTGACCCCATGAACCATATTGTGCCAGGGCTTCCTATCTTTCACTGCCTCCCTGAGTTTGCTCACTTTCATGCTCATTGCTTCAGTGATGCTCTCTAGCCATCTCATCCTCTGCCGTCCTCTTCTCCTTTTGCCTTCCATCTTTCCCAGCATCAGGATCTTTTCCAAAGAGTCCTCTCTTCGCATTAGGTGACCAAAGTATCTGAGCTTGAGCTTCATTATCAATCCTTCCAATGAGCAATCAGGGTTGATTTCCTTTAAGATTGACTGGTTTGACCTCCTAGCAGTCCAGGGGACTCTTAAGAGTCTTCTCCAGCACCACAGTTCAAAGGCATCAATTCTTCGGCGTTCAGCCTTCTTTATAGTCCAACTCTCACAGCCATACATTACTACTGGAAAAACCATAGCTTTGTCCTATGTACACAAAAGTTAATTTCAGACAAGAGTGTGGAGAGCTGAAGGATTTGGCTGCAAGCACTGGCAGATTTACTAGGAAATGTAACCCATTAAATTCTATCAGATTTGCTGTCTGGTAAATATCTTTAGCCATGCACTGCACAGCCAGGGAGTCCGTGCACAATAGGACTGAATAATATTGAATATAGGGCTTACTGGAGCAAGAAGGCTTGGTATAACTTCTATTCCAGAAGATAGTCCAGAATAGATGAGCCAGGAAGATCTCAAGACCAGGAGAACAGGGCAGTGCTAAGAGGAATTTGCAATGGGTAATGCTTGACAAGGTGGCATTGGGGCGACATTGACACACGTAGGGGAAAGTGATTTTGGCAACACACCAGTGAGGAGGGCTAAGCCACTATCTGCCGTCGTTGACTAAAAAAAGATGAATCGATTGCGGAGAGGCCGAGGGAGGGAGCGACTGCAGACAGGGAAGTGGAAAAACACTGTCCAGTGCTGTAGAAATGAATAGGCGGGAGGCTCGCTAGTATTTGGTGCAGGAGTTTTAAGACGTTAGACCTGATGAGCTTTCCCGCTGCGTTTCATTGATGATGGTGATGATGATGATGATGATGATGATGATGATGATGATGATGATGATGATGGGAACGAGGCCTGCACTCGGTGGTAACTTACTCCGAGGTAGGCGCAAGGGTGGATGGCATTCTTAACCCAGGAGAAGCCGCAGTCTGAGGTGCCAGCCTGTTTGCTCACTCCGACTTCCTTTCATTTGAGTCTGGCTTTTCCTCCCGCCTCCTCACCATTCCGAGGCGGCTCGGCCAGTGGCCATCGGCATTGTGACGTCACAGAGGCCGGGTCCTTATAAGGACGGGCGCGAGGAACGCTCGCTTTCTCGGCTCAGCAGTCTGGGCAGAGTGGCGCGTCCGCTGGGGAGCGGGAGCCTTTCTGATGGGCAAATGAGCCGGGAGGGGGGCTGCGCCGCGGGCTTCGCCGGAGGGCGAGGGGCATGAGGCAGGGGGCGACATGACCGTGCCGCTGCTGAAGATCGGCGCCGTGCTCAGCACCATGGCCATGGTCACCAACTGGATGTCCCAGACGCTGCCTTCTCTCGTGGGGCTGAATGGCACCATCTCCCAGGCCGGCACCTCCGAGAGAAGCGTGAGTTGTCCTTCTCTTCCCCTGGAGAAAAGGGGGTCCGGGCTGCCCCACGGCTGTCCCTTCCAGGCGATGGACCTCTCTTAGTGGCTCCGGAGGGCCGATAGCCTGACTTTTGGCGGGAAGAGGACCCTGCCCCTTCCTGCCCTTCATTTCTAACTCTCAGCTGCGCCAAAGGAGCGCTGCGAGCCATCGAGAGGTTTCTTTCCTTCCCCTTGGCCGACGGGGTTTCCGCTGGGAATCCCGGGTAGCTCTCTTTGCCATTCCGACGAGACGGGGTTATCCACCTGAGGCTGGCACTTGTTTTCAAAGTTGCGCCGCGCTGAGTGTTATGGGCTACTGGGGAACGAGAGAGGCGGCTCGGTTCCGATCTGTCGCCAAAGCTTCTTATCCCACTTCGGAATGCGAAAAGCCTCAACTTTTTCTACTTGGCAGTTTCTGCTTCCGCTTAGGTGTGTGTGCGTGTAAATTGTTGGAAAGACAACCTCTTTTTCAGAAGGCTTTCTGTGGGGGTGGGGGGGCGTGTTAAGAAACAAGATACAGTACTGTATTAAATCAAGCCTTGCCCCTCTCTGTCCTCCCGTAGGATCTCTTCCTATAGGCTGCCTCCCGGCCAAACTTCACCAACCAGGCGGGAAAGGATAGTTGCCTGCCCACGGCGGAATCGAGATTCGGGAGTTTTTATTATGATGATGATTA
Organism: Liasis olivaceus; assembly: GCA_030867105.1. NCBI lineage: Eukaryota > Metazoa > Chordata > Lepidosauria > Squamata > Pythonidae > Liasis > Liasis olivaceus. The sequence goes on from CM061348.1 coordinate 140,243,576, forward strand.
TAACTTTTTAATGCTTAATGTTTAGTTGAACTTTGAAAAATTGCAGAGCGAGGTAACAATAAAGTCTGCTACATTTGGAATGGGGATTATGACGGGCTGGGATGAAGGCATCCTTGGGAGCCTCCTGATTGCTGGACCAGAAGCCCCATAATCCCCAACAGGAGACTAAGGCCTTGGATCACTTCTGCTCCCTAGGCAGAACTGAGTCACTTGAAATTATCTAAAATGGGTGTGTGTGCGTGCGTGTGGTGTCCCTGTTGTCTCTGTCTCTTAATTCACAACAGGACTGCTTCTGTATGAACTGTGTCTCCTCTGCCCAGATGTCTCCAGCCCAACTGGAGCTCTGTCTCTACTGTTTTGAGGGTTGTTTTTGTTCTTTCACTCCTTCCATCTCTTCTAAAGGCTGAAAGGGTGGGGGGGGGGGGGAGGTTGGGAGGACCATTTTTCTCAATGCTTCCTCTAAAACTTTGCTAAATGATCCCTTCTATGATTCTGCTGTGCAACCTGCCTGGAATGGAAGGAGAGATTCTGCCCACCCCCCACCAACCATTCTCCTAACTGTGACTGAGGTAAAGGCTGGTCCTAACTGCAGTGGATCACTTCCCTGTGCTCCTTCCAGGCTCTTCCAGGGAAGCATCTTGCCTTGCTCAAAGACTGGCTTCTTTGGGGTCTCCACACCATTCTCCTCTTCCAAAAACCTCAGTGCCAATCCTACCCACCCCAATCACTGTGATTTCTTCAGTGAGGGGTTAATTTGGATTGATTGCTTTATTATTTCCTTTCAGCTGGGAGACAGAATTAACAATTCTCTCCTTCCCATCATTTTTCATGCTTGTCTGAGTAGATTTTTCCACTGGCAGGAAACTTTCTCCAATTCTTAAAGAAGAAATATGGATCTCTGTATGTTTGGGTGTATAATGGGGAAGAAAGCACAGGAGGATTGGTTCTGAAATGCAAACTGATTGTGGGCTTTGTGGAGAATACTGGAATTGGTGAATTAGGGTGTTTCTGCGTGGGATGTGTTGATTTCTCTATGTTGTTGTATGTAAGTGCAACAAAATCTGTTCCTCCACTATGTATGATCCCTGTGTTGTTTTAAACAATATTTAAAGCTTTTTAAATAGTGTCTGTGTGTATGTTTGGAGAATAAGAACCAGCTTGAACTAACAGGTAGCAAGTCTATAAATGTATAGATCAGGGAAAGCCCATAAAGGTTTTTGGTTAAATGATTAGGTCTGGTATGCTCCTAATTTTGCCTATGTCCCCATTTACATGTAGCCCCATTTACCTGTCTATCTGTGCCTAAACCCACATGCAGATGAGGCAGGTAGAAAAACCCCAGCCAATAAACTCTTGAAAAGGAATCCCCACATCCTTGATGAGGTTGTAGCTGAGCTGCTGATTTTGAAATTGCTGGATAGATTGATGCGCTGTTTATGCATAGGTATCATAAAGGTATTTCCTCAGCATTAAAAAGAAAGGAAGCACATGGGATTGGAATACAGTTCTCCACATGGGAATTGGAGAGTATCTTTGGAGATAGCGTGGAGATGAGGTCTAATGCTGATTGTAGGCATGCCATTGTGAAGCTTAAGGGCACATTGGTTTATACACCCATGTATTGGAGTTACTCTAGTGACTGTAATTTGATAGTACGGCAAGTGATACAAGTTTGTACATGATAATATAGCTTGCTTGCTTTTTACTCTCTATAAATTCCATAAGTAAAATGTGTGTGTGCATTTTTAATGTCTGGTTAATTATGGGGATGGGAGAGAAACAAGCTAAGAAAGATGGTGAGATGTCAAACGCTCTGCTCATTTCTACGACATGGGTGGCTTGGATTTGATAGGACCGATACCTGTTAGGTCTCGAAGAAGGAGCCTCCTTGTGATTGCAAATACCAAATATTATAAGCGAAGGCAGGTGGGGCTGCAAAGCTGTCCATGTCCTGGAATGGGCAAATCCTGAGATGGAAATGGTCCTCCATTGCCTGGAGGGAAACTGGCAGTTAGCAGTAGTAAAGCGAAAAACCACTTGGAACAAATGAATGAATGAATGAATCTCTGCCAAGAAGCTTCTAGATCATCCTGGAGCCCTGCCCAATGCTACCTATCCATCCCAAGGAACCCAGCTCTGTCGGCTGCGGCAAATCTATCCACATGAATGCTCATCTCTTATTTCTTTCTTCAGTGTATTCACCTGATGCAAACCAAGCCAGTGCTAAGATGTCTCTTTCACAGTGGAAGGGCTGAGGTCCCAGTGGAAGGGAAAATGAACATCACAGCCTTCAATTTAAAGTGCTAATTCCTTTTGCTTTGGCACAACATGGTCTGTCCTTATCTCAGTCAAGTGCCTTAGGGCACTGTCACACATGAGACTTACATTTTCCTTTGCATTTCATACTCTTGTAATCTGGATGTAAAGCCAACATATTCTAGAAGGGGTATGCTTGATTAGAAAAGAAAATTCTTCTGTCTGTATTTGATGTGTTCTGAGAGTGTTCACACATGGACACATTAAAAGGCTTAAACGTGCGTTTAATGTTACATATGGTAATATTCATCGTGTCCTTGAGTGGCCTCTTAATAGCACTGTCTGTGGACAAAATTAGAACTGTACAAGGGGTATACTGTGTGAGAAGTCTCAGCAGTTGTACCTTCCCTGTGGGATTTTATCCCGTACAGACTTTCCAAATAGCTCATTGCAAAAATGAGAAGAATCACATGATGCTGTCCAGTTCTCAGACAATATTGTGGCTTATTTTTCCTCTTGCAATAAATCCTTATACCTTTATATGGATTAGGAAATGGCTCTAACCTAGACTATTCCCAACTCTCAGAAGTGAGGAGAGGAAGTATTCAAATATATATTATCTTCCTGCAGTCTAGGGGTTCATGCAATCTGTTAAGAATCAAATCCCATAACTTTCCTGTTTTCTTGAATTGATGGGGATTTGGAGAAAAAAACAAGGCATAATGCAAATTGATGGCAGCTATTCTGGATGACTTTAAAATTAGACTATGCATTTCATCTATGGCCCTTGATTTTGTGCCCATTGCTGGCTATATGCACTTATTAATTGGCAGCCCTGTACTCTTCTCCCATGGGGGCTGGGGTGATACAAATGTTTTGACATTTATCTGATGCAAGCCATCATACTGTTGAATTGGTGATATGTGTGTGTCTATCCCAGGCATTGTCATCCCAGGTGAAATGCTATTTGAAAAGCCTTAGTGGTTGAAATTTCAATTTTCCTTCCAAGTGCACTTCTGATGTTGGCCTCCTGCTGTTGGTGAAAGCACATGTCCTTTTAAGGCAACCTTCCTCCAAAAAGTGCCATCCAGTTATGTTTGCACTCCTGGAATTCCTAACCATCTCAGCATTTCCTTTCTTCTGTATGCCTTCAGTGTGTTCTTAGGTATATGTTGGGTAGTTCCTTTAAATGAAACTTACTTTTCATGAACTGGAGCTGTTTCATGCATTGGCTGTATTCACACAACATGCTTACCCTGGTATTTACTGAATTAACCCACTTTCTCACTTGCCACAATACACTGAACCATAAAATAATAAAGTGGACTGGATTTGTGTAACGCACTGTGGCGAAGAAGCAGCAACAGCAACTAATCAAGCCTCATGATGGATGGATGGATGGATCTGCTAAGGCTTTACCTGACCTAGTTAAGCACATTGTGTGAACACAGCCTTATGTTGTATAATTTTCATATATACAGAATAACTTTGCTTTTGAACAGCATCATCATTGAGTTTTCTTGTGAGTCAACAAGTGGAAAGCTGTTATTTGTTCCAGTTCAAAATACACCTATACTGAACATATGTAAATTGATCTAGTTGGCTTCATAATAAAACAATAGGAAAAAAACCCAGTGATTAGGTATAATCCAATTTGTCTTTTTGATTTTTTGATTTGTTAGATTTATGCCCTTCTGTTCCTCCCAGAGCTTCCATGGGGATTTCCCTTTCTTTTAACCTATAGCAATCACCCAGTCAGTTCCCATAGCTAAGAGTGGACCTGAGACAGAGTTTTCCTAGCCCCAGTACCACACCTTAGTCCCAAAGTAGAGAATATATGTAGTTCAAGGTTGAATATATGACAGAATATGTGTAGCTCAGTGCACTGATGATGATGCCTAGCATGGTAATGAAACATCTGCAGGAAAACAAACAAAATTCAGAATATGCCAAGAATCCAACAGTACCTTAATCCCTACATACTGCACTCCAGTACGACTACTTACAACAAATCCTCTTGTGTTGTGCAGTATTAACATATTGCATCCAGGCATGATCTCTAAGAAATCTAAGGTTGGCAATAATTATAAATTCCTTTCTGTCTCTGAAAAGATTTTTAGAAAAATAAAGCTAGAAAAAGTTAATAGCCTAGACAGTACATTTTCTGGCAAAAGATTGAAGGTGTTTGTTTGTTTGTTTAATTCTAATCTCGAGGGCAATATTTAGCTGAAGTGCAAAAGCATGGTATTTCTTAATATCACAGTTAGCTGTCAACGATGAAACCCCACTTGAATAGCTTTTCTTTGGAAGATGACTATGCAGACATGGACACAATGGTTTCATTCAAATGAGCCCTGTTTTGATTTCAAAGAAATTCAGTCCTAAGGGAATGTACTGAGATCATAGCCTTAAAGGTGATTTTAAAAAGCATGATCGTTTCATTTTGACTTTTATGAGATTAATAGCAAAGCGTTTCTTTTGGAAGATATGGCCCAGTTCTTGAGATTGCATCTGAGAAACCTAAGTGAGCATTTGATATTTGAAAGAGAAAGAAAATTATCTGGGTGGCCAACTTCTGAATCTTTTGCCATGAATTTCACAGTGGTTGAGGAATGTAAAACTCTGTTATACAGCACTTCAGTCTTGTCAGTGAATCATTTTGTGGTGATATAAATTGCATTTTGACAACAGGTGGATCCTATAAACTCTGAATCCTACAAACAAGATCAAGGTCCAGGTGTAAAAAATCTAGAAGTCCTGTACTTGATGGAAAAGTCTTCATTAATTGTTGCATGATTTTTGCTTTAGATCTTATCATAACAGTTTCCATGCTTTATGGGGTGATATGGTAGTGTGTTGCACAGAAAAAAATATACAATCAAATGGTCTTGTAAGCTGGCCCCCAAAGGGAGGACCTCTGCAGCATCCCTAAGTAATGTATGGAGTTAGCCTTTTATGCATCATCAGAAATCCCAGGCATTTATCTCCCTTGCTAGTGGTCTAAGCAAAATCTCTCTGGGATCTATTACCTTTGTATCTTTTGTATTGAGCAAGATGGACTAGTCCATTTGATTGGACTAGACCATCTGATTGGACTAGACCATCTGATTGGACTAGATGGACTAGATGGACCAAATCTCCCCCCCCCTTTTTTTTTCTTTCTTTTTTTTTTTTGTCCACGCTCAGTCATTACTGACCCTGCAGTGACTGCCTGGACGAGTCCTTGCAGTTTTCAAGGCAATTGTTTCGGAAGTGGTTTGCCAGAGCCTCCTTCCTAGAGCAGAGCCCAGCTGGCGAGCGCAGGAGGCGGGGTTTCCGTTGCTTCGCACCCTTTTAGGGCGAGCACGGTTTTGCACTTACCGGCAACTGGTCCCGTCTCTCTGTGCAAGGCGCTGCCAGCATTTTTCCTCCCACCGGAGTGAGAGTCCCCATTTATCTACTCACGTGAGTTTTCGACCTGTTGGGTTGACAGGAGCTGGGGGGGCGGAAACAGGAGCTCACCCTGTTAACACGAAGGCTGGACTTGAACCGCCGAAGCGTCAGCCATTTCTGGCCAGCAACTTTCAGTGTCATTAAGCCGCTGCACCACCGCGTCCCCTTTTTTTTTTTTTTCTTACCTTGGCTCTATAAATTCTACTCCAGGAAAGTTTCAATTTTAAATTCACTCCTGATGCAGAAAAATACCTACATCTCTTAATCCAAGAGAAGACATGCATCTAATAGCAACTCGCCTCACAGGAAGAATATTATCTTCCCCATTTCAGCAATAGCAATACTTTTTCTTGCCCTCTCTGAAAAGTAAATTGTTGAGGTGGGAGTGGGAGTGTGTAAGACAACATATTGCTTTAGCCCTAATAGTAATCAGAAGCGTTATGTCAGGGGATTCTTCATCACAGTGTGGCCTGCGATGCTGTATTTCTTTGCTGAGAATAATGGGCCAGATGTGGGTGCTCTATTTTTTCTTTGCCAAATGAAGGCTAAGAATGGGAGCAGGAAGCTGCCCAAGGCCTTCCACTCCTATCCTTTTTTCCCAAATTGCCTGGCATCAATGTTTATTCACCCAATTCAAGGGCTTTGAATTATCGGAAGAGGAGAGTCTGTAGAAGGCAAAGCATTTACCCCAAACAGCCTGAAATTAGGCTTCAAAATGATTACTTAGACTTGGGGAGAGGTTGGGGTGTTCTCAAAGGTTTCTGCTCCTAATTTTCAACCTTAAGCCCTGTGGTCCTTGAAAAATTCAGGAAGCTAAATCGTGGACCTCGGTTGCTCCACTATTGCCCACTGCTGACCTTGAGAGTTCAGAATGTTTCACACCTTCATTATATTTGTTTCAGCCTTTAGAACAAGTCCCCCTGGCCTTCTCATAGGAGCAATTCTGTTGTGACTTTCTCAGGGAAAGCTGACACACTCCTCTTCCTGTTTTTAATAGCTATTTGAACCCTTTTTTTTAAAAAAAAAGAAAGATATTTTATACAAGACTGTTTATATTTATCTTCTAATTAAATGTATGTGATGGCTGGCTATATAAATTGAATTAATACTAATATTTGCAGTATAGCTGTATGATTTTTAAAAATATGTTTTATTGCTAAAGGATATTTCCTTGAATATAAAATGGCTGCCAATATATAAATAAGGTTTGTTATATTGCACAAAAGCCCATTTACAATGCAGTCTCTGTACCTACTCACAAGCAAGTTCAGTAATCTTTTGGTCCGGTTAACAAACATAAGATGGCAGTGTTAAAGATTTCTAAAGTTAAAACCAGAGAAATTAAAATCAATTCAAAAGCAATTGTAAGAAACATAGCCTCCTGTGTTGTTAGGGATTTTTGAAAAACCAACTTGGAGGTTAGGATCAAATATCAAATCAGCAGAGAGTGCATTTCAGAGAATTGGGGCAGGCAGTTACAAAGAAAGATTGATCTCTTAGCAAATGTGGGCAATTTTTCTGGGATGGGGATGTCATAGAGGAAGAGGCATTCTTTCAAGTAGCTTGGACAGAAGCCATGTAAAGATGTAAAAATAATATCTAGCACTTTGTGTTCTATCTGGAAACAGGCAGCCAGAGAGTTGCTGTTAGCACAGATATTTCTCAGGTTCTTCTAGAAACCATCCTTGCTGATGATTTCTGCAACAACTGAAGTTTGTGGACTGGACATGAAGGCAATCCTATGTAGAATACATTACAGGAGTCAGTTTAATTTGAACCGAGGACTTTCTGATTTGTGCCTCATTTGGTTAACCTCTGTAGGACACCAAGTGCTACAACATAGGAAATAGTTTAATCAAAGCTACACAATGAACTGGATGCCACTCTGATCATTGGTGCATCAGTCATTATTCTTCCATTCTGTGTCCAGGATCCCTGGTAGCTTTGTTGCGTATCATGCTTTTATGTCCTCCTAGAAGGAAGATAGAGCATATGGATTAGCATAGTGCAACTTTATCCTATATTGGACTCCAGTTCCTATCAACCCCAGCCACAACAGCCAACAGACAAGGAGAACAGGAAATATTAGCATCAGGAAGCAGTCTGATTTCATTGGCAACCTCTCTTCTAGCCATCACTTTGGATTTCCAGTAGTTGCTTTTCGCAATCTAAAGCCTTTCAAATGTGTTAGAATGACAGTTCCCAAAATTCCCAGCCAAAATGCCTTATCATGGCTGTGACTGATGGGAGCTTTTGGTCTGACACAATTGGGGGCCACCATGTTCAGAAAAGCTATTTTGTTGGCTTAAGGCAGAGGTTAGAGAAATGATCCACTGACTCCCTTGGTTCTGGCAGACAATCTCTGCAGAAGTGCCACCTCAGTGTGTATAAAAGGAGGGCTTCTGAGCTGTTAATCTTGAAATTCTGTCTTCTATATGTTACAGCAATGATTTCCTAACCACTCTGTAAGATTAATACTGGTAGTAGACAGGATTCCTTGACACTGTGTATCACTATCACAGTCTTTTCCTGCAGTGCACTGTATGTTTTCCCAGTACACATTTTGGCTAGATGGAGCCCAAAGGCGTCATTGAGCATGCCTTGGATCAATCTTCTGCAAGCTGTTTACCTCAAGATGTGGTAGATTACAAATCCCATCAACCATTACTCTATTTATTTGTATAGGACTTGAATAACTTTTCTTACCCCACCCCAGCCTTCTGAGAACCAGGCATGAAACGTATTTAAGTCAGTGTTCTTGTGTTGGATATTTTCAGAGTCAGGTTCTATCTAAGCAGCCCAGGGTGCTGTTCCTGTACATCAAGCCAGATGCCATGGGCCAGGTAAGCCAACTGCTGCGTAGCAAAATTGTCATGCACACTGAAATGAAATCTGCGATTTAGATTTAGGTGCCCTCTCACTCCAGTAGGCATTCAGAGTCAAATGTGCCTCCTTTGGGTAGCTTCAAATTCAAATGGAGCTGGAAATGCTTTGAAACTGAATGAATTTGAATTCAGATGAGTTAACATGAATGGTGAGAAGCTGCATTAATTCAACAGTGTGTTCACTTTAGGAAGTTCAACTTCAGTTGGTTTTTTTAAAATATCCACCGCATTTACATTCATTTTGCATTACATGTTTATAGGTAGATACATTGGACATTTTCATATGGCCAAATAACAAAATCAGAACAAAGCAAAAAATGTCGGCATGCTGTATTTAGGTGTGCAGAACTGCTTTGGGGTAGAGCTGGATGAATTTATTATGTTCTGGCAAAGCTCCAGGCTAGAAAGGATCCTCATGATTAGAACCAAGTATAGGGAGGCCATGGGCATTTTGCCTTCCTGTTCCTCTTCCATCTGCCTTCCTGCCTCTCATGCTTCCTATGAAGCTACAGACAGGGCTTAAGGAAATCAAGATGGTGACTTGTTTCAGCCTTCTGTGCCTCTTCACTTGCAGATGTTGCTGGCTCTGCCACATTAGCAAAATAAAAACGCATACACACAGGCACACACACACAAAGGATACAGGATACAAATGGCCAATCCTGTTCTAGTGCGTCTTGGTATTGAATAAGGCACTGGGTAAGCTTATTGTTCTTGAGGTGTACAGAATTGAGGCATGCACACATTGAATGATTCCAATACTGTACCGTCCTGTCCTCAACCTGTTTCTTCTCGCCATAAATAGCCTTTTTGAAAGCATTCTCAGTTATTGGCTGATGCTGCATACATCTTATCTATTCTGTTTATGAATGCAGAACCGTGAACAGGCGAGTGTGAAATTAAATGCAGAATGTATTAAATGGATTCATGCTAGTTGGATGAGTTTGCTTCATTGCTTTTAGAAAACTTATGTGAACTGAATTTAAGTTGTACCCAAATTAATGCCAAATTAAACAGTTCAGGAGGTGGCAGCACTTCAATCTGCCGAGGCTGCGAGAACTAGGTAAGGGAAAGACAGACCAAACGAAGGGGAAAGCAAGGCCGTGCCCTTTACCTACACTTGTCCAATGCTAAATTGGAATGCCATTCATCTTCAGCTTTCCTTTGAACTAGCCAAAGGTTGTGTGTGAAATGCTTGGAAGGAAGCCACAGTTTGGCTGCTTTTGTTTTATAGTGTGCTCAGTATGAAGATTTATCCATTTTTGGTTAGGAGAACTCAAGTAGATGAAATGGGGCTGTAAGTTTCTCAACCAACCATTCTGATTGTCCTTCCTTTTTTCTGCGAATGTCATGTTGCACAAAATGAGTTTCAAAGTCAAGAGCTCTTTGTATCTTACACTGGGATATTTAGGGACAAGGCCTTTTTCAGCCAGGAAGCTGGGATTTTTTTGTCATGGATCCTGCTGAAAGGATGGAGAGTGAGGAAACAATGGTGGTGCCTTCCTATGTGTGTGTCATGTTCATCTTCTTACCATAAGAGTAGGCTAATTATACCTGTTGCAAGTACAATCTTGTCTGCTTAGTGGAGGAAATGGTGAAAGGATTGGAGGGCAGACTTTTTTGGGGACTCATCAGAGGAGGCGAAGAGCACTCAGGTGTTGCACAGAAAGTTCTCCTTGAAGGGAAGCAGGATGGGTTCTCTAAGGAGGACAGGGCACAAGGACTTGTTCCAGAACAGAGGAGACGAGAAGAGGACCCCAAGGAGTAAAATGGCACCTCAATCCCCACTGATTCTGACATGGCATGTCAAAAGGGAATGTGAGATCCTGGAAGCACAAACAATCCACACAAGAAGAAAAAATTGAGAAGACGTTGAGAGCCTTGTATACATGAAGAGTGAACTCTCTGACAAGCTGAGGAGCAAAAAGAAATCAGCAGGGGCTGATGACTACAGAAGAGTATAAACTTGTAGCATGAACCTGTTGGGAAGGAGTTGGGAAGGCTAAGGCTCAGAATGAGACAAGGCTGGCTAGGAAAGTAAAATCTAATATGAAGAGGGTTTGAGGTTATGTCCAAAATAAAAGAATCAAGGAGGCCGTTAACTTTTTATGCAGGGAAGGTGGGGAAGTAATGAAGGGGAATAGTGCGAAGACAGAATTTCATAACCCCTTCAGTGCACTTGAAGGTGATGGACAGGATGCAGTTTAGGAGTGAAAAAGATATAGTAGGAGCCCATTTTGCTACCTTAAACAAATTCAGTTTTCTAAGCCAGATGAATTACATTCCAAGGTAGTGAAAGAGCTGGCAGAAGTGAATTCCAAACCGCTGACTGTAATCTTTGAACACTCCTCAAGAACTGGAGAAAAACAAACATAATCCGAATACTCAAATCAAAGAGAGAGAACCTGGGAAACTACAGACCAGTTAGTCTAATACCTGTACTGGGCAAAGTATTACATTGTCAATTTGCATGTCTACAAACATTTAAAAAGTAATTTTATCATTACCAGGAATCATAAGTTTGCCAAGAATAAATCATGTCAGAATAATCCTATCCCTTCTAATGACACAATGGCTACTTTGGTAAACCAAGGAAAGTTGTGGATGTATATCTTGATCTCAGTAAAGCATTTGACAAGGTCTCTTTTTGTGCACTTGATAGATTAATGTGGGGCTAAACAGTGTGGTGGTCCAGTGTATTTGCTACTTGTTGAACAATCACAAAGGGTACTCGTAAATGGTTCTGTGGACATTTATAAGTTCCCTGAAACTGGGCATGAACATTCATTTGCACAGGGACAAGATCGGGATATCCTGGTTTGGGGGCAATGTGTAAGAAAAGGATAAAGATGCACTGGTGAACTCTGAACTGCATGAGCAAGCATGCATTACAGCAGGTAAAAAAACTAATACAGTCTGGGGTTGCGTTAGCAAAAACATTTGCTATGTGATATGAACTAATGTGATACATTATACTCCATTATATTTGGCCCGGGTTAGACTGTACTTGGAATATTCTGTCCAGTTCTGGGCGCCATACTTTAAAATGGACATGGAAAAACTAAGGTAGATTCAGAGGAGAGCTACCAGGATAATAAGGGGTCTGAAAGCCAAGCCATATAAGGAGTGGTTAAAGGATCGGGGTATATTTAGCTTGCAAAACAGAGAGCCGAGGAAATATAACAGCACTTTACAAATATCTGAAACTCTGTCAGATGCAAGAGGGTGGAGCTATTTCTTTTTGGAACTGAGAGCAGGATAAGGACCAAAGGGTTAAAATCAAAAGAAAAGAAATTCAGACTGAATATCAGGAAGAATTTCCTGTTGATAAAAGCTGTTAGGTAGTGGAACACAGTGACAAGATCAGTGGATTCCCTCTCATTGGAGATTTTTAGATGGGATCTGGACAGCTACCTTTGAATATGGCGTAGTGGATTTCTGTATTGATTGGAGGGTTGGACTATATGGTTTAGAACAATGTTGTCCAAACTTGGCCACTTTAAGATGAGTGGACTTCAACTCCCAGAATTCTGGCTGGGGAATTCTGGGAGTTGAAGTCCACTCATCTTAAAGTGGCCAAGTTTGGACAACACTGGCTTAGAAGATCCCTTCCAACTAATACACACTGCATGTTCCTTTCATGCTTTTAAAATCTTCAGAAGGTTATTTCAAGCCTATATTGTTAGTGTCCCTCATTATGCTTGCTTATTAATTGGTGGCACCCAAGCTTTTTGAAATAGTTAAATCCTTTCTTTTCAGGCAAGCTTCTATCATCGTTGTTATTTTTCTTGTTTTGTTCTGATTTTATTTGTATTAAATTAAAAATTCATTTTATTCTGTTTGGGGGATCATTGTGCGTTGAAGGTTTAAAATAACCTAAATAAATTTTTCCAAAAGGAATTGATTGACTCTAGAATATGGGTAAGATTCTGTTTGTCCCCACCAATGTCTGAATGATTGCATTTCTGATGAAAGAGGCTGGCATCTAGACATGGAACTATAGGCTTTCTTTTTCTTCTTCAGCGTTTGCCATATGCAAGGAGCCTGTCTTATGAATGTTTCTCTTTTGGAAGAGTATCCAACTCTTCAGCTTGCAAATAAGGATAACCCATTATTTGTCTCTGGCAGTGACAACATTTGCTTTCCTTTTCATTTGGATTTCTCCATCTTAGCTTCCCTCCATCAGTCCCTCCCCACTGACTTCCTCGTCTTTAGCAGCTTGTTCACTTTTCCTGCCAAATGTTTTATTAGAGCATCTGCTTTCAGTCAGCCCATAAATGCCCCCAGAAGCAAGAAATTTCTTCTGCTTTAAGAATTTACACTGCTGACCTCATGCCAACTCTGTGATAGCAGCTACACATTAAGGCTATAAAAAGTCTTTCTGCTGTCATCCTTTAATGGATCTTCTTGTCCCCTCCCTGGAACATTGAGTTATATGTTGCACATGGCACCTAGATTTTTTTTAAAAGCCAACATGGTAGCCTTTATAGTGTTAGATTGAATGTTTTAATAAGACTTGAAAGGATGGTTAATTGATCACTGTTGGAGCAGCACCTTGGACAGCAACAGCAAAGCCTTCATTTTCTTTGGGTTGGTTATGATGTTGATTTGATCCAAATCAGTTGGTGTTGATCTTTCTGGCACAGATGCCTTTTTTTTTTTTTTTTTTTGGTAAGGACTCATTTGCTTGAGCTGAAGGACTGCACCATCATTGCATGCAACACAAACCCATATTTAACTCTTTTCAAAGTATTAGGTGGAGTTCAGAGTGCCATTCAGTACTTCTTTTTTGCTTTGTCTTAAACTGTATAGGCATAGTATTTTCACAGACTGGGAAACTGAAGTGAATGATTTGCCTAGAGACCCTCTGCAGGTCTGATTGAGAGAGGATTACTAACCTGTTGCTTTAAGTTCAAGAGACTCAGCTAATATCATATAATGGCTTTAACTTCAGAGTCAATTTGGAGGGACAACATTCATTCATCAAACCTTCGTCTGCAACATTTTTGTTTAAACATCTAAATGAATTGACTGGTCAGAAATGTATTCCATTTCATTCAGAAAATCTTTGCCAACCAAGAGCTGTTTAGGGTATCTTATTTGATGCTCTTTAACTCTATGAGAAACAGGGCAGTCAGCAAAATATACTTCTGATTGCCATAGTCCCCCAAGGGTACTTGACAGTCAAGCCACTTTTAGTAAGAAACCACATTACTATTGCTACTGCCATCACAATAACTCTTAGTACAGTGCTAGCCACTGGCAGCTTGAGGGCTGAATACAGCCTCCAGTATAGTTGGCAAAAAATTATTCTCACCCATCCAATGAAAGGGTGATGGTCTGTGAAATAATGAGATTGTGTATTTCCCAGATATGTTGCCTGTGAGGGGGGTTCTTTTGGGAAACAGTATAGTCCACCAACAAAGAAACTGTTGTTAACTTCCCTGTGTTTCCAGTGAGGTTTTTATTATATAAAAATTGAATAAATGTACTTATTTCCTAACATAACACTTACCACTAAACCAATGCTATATTACACTGATCTTATACAGGTACTCCTCAGTTAACGACCACTCATTCAGTGACTGTTCAAAGTTATGGCACTGAACAAGTGATACTTATGACTGGTCCTTGAAGTTCTGGCTGTCCCAGCACCCCTGCAGTCACATGATTGCAATCCAAGTGCTTGGCATCCAGCTCACACTTACAATAGTTGCAGCATCCTGCAGTCACATGATTGCCATTTTCAACTTTCCCTGCTGGCTTCCCACAAACAAAGTCAATGGGGAAGCCCCCCCCCAGCATGCACACACTCTTGTTCACTGCAGCACTCTCTACCCAGCATGCATGCACTTGCGCCCTGCAGCAGCACCCTCTCCCCAGCCTGCATGCACTCTCTAGGGAATGTAGAATACAGATTGCATGTCAACACTGCATGGGATATATCCAGATCACAAGCAATTCTGACATGACATGGACGAGGTTTGAGAAGGTGGAAAACTGTCTTAATCTGAAAGAGTGTCCATCTAGCCCAATACTGCTGGTTTCATCTGGTAACCATCTAGGAAGGCTGACTCTCTGCCTGAAAATGCCAACAATTAAACTTGGAATCATCTGCGTGTCTTATGCCATTGAGATTTGGAGAAGTAGCTCTTGAGTTACTCAGGTGATTAATAAGGGAGTCTATCTTGACGTTATAGTTATTTAATTTTTCAAACCTGATCATAGCAAACTTCCATTCAAGGAAATAACTTCTGGATCTCTTTACTCAAGCCAACCTATGCAGTTTTGGGGAAAAAGTAATTAAGTTACAATGCAAGAACAGAACCTGCTATGTTTGACATGCCACACTGTCTAGTTTTTGTAAAGCAATACTGCATACTGATACGTCTACTATCAGATTCCTTAGAAAAGTTGGAGTCAGATGAATCTCTTAGTGATACTAGCTGGAAATCAAATATAGTCTTGGGATACCACTTGTTGATTACCTCTGGCAGAGCCACAATGGTGGTGGTGCAGCTGATCTCCTTGATCTCTCCTGTCCTTTGATACCATAGATCATGGTATCCTTCTGTGCTGACTGTGGAGTTTAGGAATGGGAGATATGGTGTTTCAGCAGTTCTCCTCCTTTCTCCACAACTTGTTCTAGTTGGTGTTGATGGGAGGGGCTGAACAGAAGTCAAGCTTGAGGCCCCTGCCTTATGTCATGCCACAGGAGTTGATGCTCTTGCCTCTTCTGATTTAATAGCTACATGAAGGCACTGGGTAAAGTCATCCATCAGAATGGGGTCAATATGTTGATGATACCCAGTTGTACATCTTGACCTTGGGCTGACCAAGAGGTACTGTTAAGGTCTCGTCCCAGTGCCTAAAGGCTGTTGGGGTCTAGACGGTGTTGAACAGGCTTAAACTCAACCCTGACATGATTGAGTAGCTGTATGTTTCTGGTTCCCTCAGTACCATGGATTTTCTATCTTTAGTTTTGAATGTGGTGGTACTCCCCTGGACAGAACCCCTACAATTTGAGGGTCCTCCTGGACTTGCAGCTCCTGCTGAAAAGCAGGTGGCAGCTGTGCCCATGAAAGCCTTTGTTCATCTGGTATAACAGCTGTGCCCCTTCCTGGACTGGAAATCCCTTCTCCTAATCACTCACACATTAGTCACCTCATGTGATCAATAAAGCCTTTCCTAGCATAGGGCCTGGCTATCTGAGGGACCACTTTTCTCCCCTTGTTTCTGTTTGTCTGATAAGATGTGACAGAGCGGGCGTACCTCAGGTCCCATCTTTATAGCAGTATCATCTGATGGGACCCAGGAAGCAGGCCTTCTGCTGTCACAGTATTGGCCCACTGGAATAGTATTCACTGGAGGTTTGAATTGTCCTGACTCTGCTGCCATTTAAACAGGTCTTGAAAACCTGGCTTTTTCCCTAGGTGTTGAGTTAGGAAATATATGCCTTAGTGGGAATTTTGTTAATGCTCGATGTATATGAGTTTTTGTCTTATTTTCATTTTTATTGTCCTGGATCTGTTTTTAACTTGTACAGCACCCAGAGTTGACCTATACATTTGATTTATAAATAAGTAATTACATTATGAATAATACAGATTGGCATTTCCTCTAGCAAATATTGTTTGATACAGTTATTTTGGCTCTCATCCTCACACTAGATCTAATATTTATTCCACTGCTTATTTATAAGTCGTAAGTAAAATTCTATATCCTGGAGCCTGTCAGATCCTTTCCATGCTAGTAGTACAGGCATCCCTTTACTATTTACTTACTACTTACCTTTATTATTTACATCCCTTTACTATTGGGGGGAGCAATCATTCTGGAGTCAAGGTTGTGTTTCTGAAACAATATTGGCCTCTGAGAACTACAAAGGATGTGACACTGACATGATGACATTACCTGAGGGAACAGAGCTAAATTTGTTATTCTACGCTTTTGGATTTTGAGGGTTTAGGAAATTTTATTCTGGTAGTCACAGAAGTGGGGTTAGGGCCCTATGAAGTCTGCAATGCTACCCATCCTTACCTTACATTAAATATATAAGATGTTGCATGAATTTCTATAAATAATCATTCTGATATCACTTAATTCCATTATTCCAAGAAAACTAATTTTATGGGGGTTTTATACATAAGTTAATGACAACCTCTCTGTGAAATATTCTGAGAACTCTGAAACGTGTAACTATTATTCTCCACAACGAATACCAATTTTCATATTTCTCAAAGCTAGAAGTCCTGCGGTATGAATATTCAAACACATTGACACATTTCCGTTCTGCAAAGCCATCTTATCTTTTTGCTGATATCCTTTAAAATGTGACTGCTATGCCCACAACCTCCATTCATTGCTTCCATAAATTTCACAGATCTAGCAGGCTAGTCCTCATCTATATAAAAAATCTTGCCCTGTGTCCCGTCAGATCGGCAAATTCATATTTTACAGAAAATTACCATATCATAGATCATCTTCTTTTACCATCAATATCGTTACTAAGGCATTAAATCTGTCTTGAGTTATTGTATTTCATAGGGTTTTTTTTTAACCTTGCTCAGACTACAGTACTGCCGCTATTATGGTTGTCACTGAAGTAATAAAGATTTTTAAAGCTTTTATTGTGTTCCCGTGGCCTGTAAATCAGAGAGTAGGAACCTTTGGGTATAGTGGGCCCAATTGGAATCTTAAAACCATATCATGAGTGTTAGCAGAAATACCTGAGTGGGCTAAATAAATTACGACCCAAGCACATTGATGCTAAAGATGGTTTGTAAACAAAATGGCATTAAGTAAATAAGACCCTTATAGTTAATAACAAGTCAGGGAAGCATACAAATAGAAGAGGGCAGAGTGTTTGTTTAGTAGAAGAAGCTTCTAGAATTAACTAACAGACTAAGCAAACATGTGATTGACCCTCTACCCTGGTTGCTAGGGAACACTTTGCACTGAATTCTAAGTTGAATTCTTAACCTGCAGACTTGGTCTGATCCCTGGCTATGGTTATTCCAAAACTGGGCACTGTCACAAAAGTGGCAGGGACTTGTACATTCACCAAAAGGCTCCATGGGTGTGTGTGTGTGAGAGAGAGAGAAAGAGAGAGAGAGATTGTCACAAAAATCCATTTATTCAAAAGCAAATCAGTAAGATTGTGTTCTGTCCCCTTTCTATCCTCCCTGCTCAAAGTGTTCCCTAGTACCCAGCTTGTTTATGTATTTATTAAAAATGTATCAAGCCTCACAGAAAATTTTTTAAAAGTTTTCCTGGGTGACATATGTTTTAAAGCTTGTATCTAAAAATTTAAACTGGAAAAACCCAACACATATACATATATACATGTACATACGTGCATGTGCACACACCAAATTAAATAGACAATTAAACTCTTGAGACTCTAGACAGCAGAGAGAAGATTAATTATAAGCAGCAGTGCAGCAGAAATGAAAAGTCAATATTAAAAAGCCTGAGACAAGGGAAACATCTTTGCCTGGTGCAAAAGCAAACATTAGATGCCCAGAGGGCCTCTCTGGGGAAGGTAGTCCAAGATCACAACCCAGAATTTTCACACCTGGACAGCCATCTCCAAAGCCCTTGGAGCAAATTTTCCAATAATAGTTAGATAAACTGATGTTTATCTTTTTTCTGAGCAGTTGGACTCACTTTTAAACAAAGCAGTAGCTACACCCAATTGCGTTTTCTTGGAAATCAAGAAAATTGAGATAGTAGAGGCCAACTCATTGTTTTGCAATAAGCCAGCTTTATTCATTCATTGAAATTATAAGATCCTTAAAAAATAAAGTCAAATGCATAGGGAGCCTCGTGGATTCCCAAAGGCTCCAGGTGGTCTGTCTCTAAATGACTGTGAGGTGCAAATCCTGTGGCGTTTTGAAATCTGGTATTTATACAAAAACCTCAGTTAGCAACCAAGCTTTTCCATGGTTCCCATAGAGTTGGATGAAATTGCATTGCCAAATGTGTGTATTGTTTAAGAGTATTATATATTGATGGTATCTGTAAACAAATTCTTTTCTGCGTATGTAGAATTCATCCCTCACTTTTCTAGCATATTGTACAGTGTGTTAACAGGAAGCATTATTTCCTTAAAAGTTTTTTTTTTTAATTATCCATAAACTCAAACTACATTTCTAAGCTTCTGGCTTTGTGAATCACATTGTTTCCAAAGCCATCTGAATATTCATTCCAAGAATATTCAGATGAAATCTATTAATATAACCGTATTCACTTTGCAAACGTAAACATTCAAGCATGTCCTAAATTCATTTGAAAGCTGTTTGTTTCTGCTACTATGCCATCAGATAATACCTGTCCCTTTTAGAGAAGAAGGAATGAGTTGGATATCCAGCCAGAAAAGAAAAAAGGTATTCTAGTTCACATGCTCTTTTATGACTATTACGTTATTCAAAAAAGAAAAAAAGTATTCTAGTTTACATGCTTTTTTATGACTATTACAGTATTAGGTTGAATGGTGAGCATAATAAGAAGTGGTAACTAATACTGTTGTTCTCATTTTTTTTAAAAATGTAATGTTACAAAAACAATTTTATTCTGTTCTTCAAGGTAGTATGGTGAATAGTTTACAGAAACAGCTGTCTAAAGAAGTGAAAAAGAATTCAAACAAAAACAATAGCATAAAAATTTTAAATAGCAGCAACAGTGTAATTATAAAATCTGACAGTTCCCACTTCCTTAAAAGGAAACTAGAATATCCAAGTCTTGAAGGTTCCAAAAAAATAGTCAAGGATACAGGAAGCTGATCATGGTCCCATAGATTTTTTTTTTTTTTTTTTTTGCCTTTTAGGTGTTGACTCCTGGCGGCTTTCTGGACTACTCCCTACAATTTTCTTGGCAAGGTTTTTTGCAGGTGGTTTGCCATTGCCTCCTTCCTAGGGCGGAGGGAGAGTGACTGGCCCAAACTCACCCAGCTGGCTTTGTGCCTTGGTCTCCCGGTTTCTAGCCTAATGCCTAACTAGTACCCCCAACTAGCTCTACAAGGCTAGAATCTTAACATAGTGACTTAGATTTTTCCCATTGAAACCCTTTTGCAGGAGTAGAGCTCACAAT
Organism: Liasis olivaceus; assembly: GCA_030867105.1. Taxonomy (NCBI): domain Eukaryota; kingdom Metazoa; phylum Chordata; class Lepidosauria; order Squamata; family Pythonidae; genus Liasis; species Liasis olivaceus. Next base: position 140,263,240 of record CM061348.1, read on the forward strand.
TGTAATGGCATTTTTTCCCCATTAATTTCACCCTGCAAAAAATGGCAACTGTTCCCAAACACCTGATAACGGCCAACAACCCTAACCCTAAGTGTTTCCATGGTGACTTTGTAGTAAAAGAGGGGCATTGCCCCCTGTTCTAACAACATAAAAAGTTGAGACCACTTGAGTGCAAAAGTGTCTAGTGTCTGATTGGATCCATATCCAAACAGTTTCAATTAAAGATGTGATAGCAACTCTGTTGCAAATCCCTGCTCTAGAATAGCATCCTATCCTTCAGTGCATGGAGACTTAAACTAAAGCACCCTTAATTAGACACAGTTAATTGGGTTGTTTCCCCTTCACAGACACCCCAGTGATTATAGCAGGCAAATGAATATGTTCTTAAGTACTTAGCACTGATGTATTTAACTCTCTTTGCTATATTTGGTCACATGTAGTGATGGCCACTCATAGCTCAGTATAATTTCAGTCTCTGAGAAGACTGACAGCTACGTTGTCTTGTTTGTGAGAGAGAAGAGACCAAGGTGATGATGATGATGAACTGGCTTACAAAATATTTTGAGACTTTATTAACTGAACACAAGGTTAAAATCTTGATTTAGGAATCAGGTTAGGAATTGTTCTTGTATAAGAAAAGACATTTGTTATTTTATGATGGATCTGAAACACCCACTCCCCATTTTCCCTGATTCTGGCCCACAGAAATTGGGAAGCATCTGGTGTTTGTGACTCTAGCTGGGAGCAGCAGTCTTGACTGCATGGAAAAGGTACAGAAGAGGCTCAGCCATGATAGGATCATTGGAGCAAGTGTAAGAGATAAAGCTGCCATCACTAGGGTAAGAGAGCCAGGTAAGAGCAGCTTAGGTGGGAAAACAAACCTCTGAAGAGTTGTGAAATGGGGGAGCAAGGCAACAGTTGGGAATACACATTCTCCAGATGTGCTGCACATTCCTTTCTTTGAGCTGGTGGCCTTTGCTGCATTATACGTCAGTGAAGTTAACATCTGTGTGAGATATGTTTCTTCTGTCTGCCTGGAGTTGACACACAGGATTGTGCAAAGTGGATGGCATGATTTGATATGAATAACTTGACTGAGCCATTTATCAAAGCAAATCTATGAGACAGACAGACAGACAGGCAGAAATAAATATCATGGCATTTTTATTTACCAGTTTGGAAGAACTCTGCTACTCTGCTTTGCCTCCTCTGCCCCTTCAGTGGTCTTCTGCATCTGTGCAGTCCCAAACGTTATGTGCCTTGAAGCTCTGTGAGGAAAAATGTGTCACCTCTGATGTTTCACTTGGAATGCCAAGGCACATAGTATCACCTCTGAAGTACAAAGCAATGTGCCAAGTTAGATCAAAACCAAAACCTTGGTAGGAGGAGTTACAATACATTGTTGTTCAGTGTTGATTTAATATGAGTTTTGTGAATCCATTATTCATAAAATACTGGATACATATTTTGAAATGCAGGTTTTATGGTTATTGTTATGATCTGATATGGATTTGTTCATACTTTATATTGTTATGCTTTATCTACTTATTGACATAAACTCAGATGTTGCTTTGGGCATGATTTACAATAGCAGGTGTCATGCCAGTACACTTTTATTTGTCTTTGCAACATTTGTACCCTTCCTTCAATGGATGAGCCCTCCACACCTTTGGATCATTTTTGGCTATATTCCTATGAGCTAAACAGCAACATGACCAAGAGTCTGGGCCTTCTACATTTGACTGTTTTTCAGCACAGTGTGGATCCCCATCTCTAGATTGGGTTTCCCAGCTTCCACCAGTCCCCATTAACTGAGCCATCCATTAAGCCGGAACACTGCTGATGCTGCCTCTTAGAGCTGCATTAGCAATGTGCTCTCCTGTTGTGATTAATGATTTTACAGTGACTAATGATTACCCAATTATTGTAAAGTGTTGCTCGCTTTCCCCTGGGCTGTGCTAATTAGCCTCATAGACCAAGGATCTTGTATGGAGTTTTTTTTTTTTTTAATCCTCTTAGTGGCCCCCCATCCCACCTTCTGGTAAGTACCACATGGGTAGCATGAATTTCCCATCCTGCCCTGCTAAGTAGATGGAAATGCATCTTGGAACTAGTGTAGAACATAGCGTGAATTGCACATTCGTTTTCCACAACAGGCAAGCTGCTCTTAGCAAATTACTTGAGGCTCTGGCTTCCTCTTTCTTTAGCAGCAGAGCAGAGTCCACAATGGCTTGGAGCCCTGAATTCTGAGCTTAAGTAATTGCTGCTTTACTCCTGCACATACAGTTTTACCTTTCTTCCTGTACTTTGGGCTGGAAGGGGAAACTGGCAGAACCCTTGTCAGTTTCACACAGGACAGGACAGGACAGGACAGGACAGGAAAAAGAAAAGAAATTCACCTTTCATTGGTCCAGTGGTAAACCTGTTGAAGAAAAAGAAAGTCCAGTGGTTCACTGATCCTCTTTAACTAGCTATGATTTGCCCTAACCAGTCATTATTTGCACATGCGGATCAGAATGGTTGAACTGCTGCTTTGCTTGCTGGAGATACAGAAAGAGCTCATTTAATGCCTGAGGGCTTCCTGACAAAGCACAGCTAGAATCAGGTTTTACATGGACATGTTCCTCTCAGACATGCTGAAGATGGCCATGGAGGGCAGCAACCAGTGACCAGGAGCATGCCCTAATAGGAGCACAGAGGTTGCCTAGTTTGAATTAAAGGATAGCAGAGAAACTGCATAGCCAGGCTCATGCCACCACAAGTTAGAAAACACCAGCTACAAAGTTGAGTAGGAAATTGCAGCTGCCTCCATGCTGGGAGAGGAACAAGCTGATGATGTTGTCTGTTCAAGCTCCCTTAGTGCACTGTTGAAGTGTGCAGAAAAGTCCATGTACACCAATGCCTAGGGCAGAACTAATTCCTGCACAGTCTTCCTTGATCTCTGAAGATTTGGAAGCCCTAGTAGAATGCACTGAATGAGTGGGATCATACAATCTTACTGATGTCTTCCTGCTAGGTGTACAGGGAGATCAAGGAAATGTATAGTGCAGCTTTTCCTTACCTGGCACTTTGCAGATATGTTGGGCCACAACTCCCATCACCCCGACATGTCTAGAGGACACCTGGTTGTGGAATATTTGAAGAAATATTGGTACTTTTGTTTGCTATTAGGACTCTAAAACTCAGGGAGAAACTTCACAGATAGAAATGGCTCTCGTCTACAAGAAGAAGAGATGTGCTAGCAAATGTATTCTTTCTACCCTTCTCATACATAAAGAACATGATGGAGCAAAGCTTATATATTTACCTCTTTCTGGGAAATGAGGCAGAAGGAAGCACACAATGATGGTGGCTCCATGCTTCTAGTGATAATTAAACATTTCCTCCAGCTCCTCAGTGGATGTGAAATGCTTTAGCCCTGTGTTATTCTGAGTCCTGCAGCCTGCATGAGCTAAGCAATAGGGTTTGTAGTTAACTCTCATAGATCCTTGGTGGTTCACCTAATAGAAGAAGGTTTAGCTCAGTGGTAGTGTATGAGAGACTCAGCCTACATTTTATTTTCTATAATGGGATTATTCTAAAGATCTCTATAGTGGTTTGCTTTGGTTTCCTAGTATACAAAAATGCTAACTTGGTCAGTGCATTTCCTCTCTTGATGGTATTGTATTCTGATGGTTATTTTACATATAAGTTTATAGTACACAGAAGAAATCATTATAGTCTGTACAGTCTAGCTAAAGCTTAAAAAGATACACCATTAGAATGGAAAGGTCCATTCTTCCTTAAACCCCCCACCCCAGCCCAGTGTGTTAAGGTAAACATTCTTGAGTATTTGCGTTAAAGGTGATCAGCTGTTCTACTCTTACCAAACACTCTATTTTTCAAATGTTCACTTTAGGCAAGATTATGTAATATGTAAAACTGTACGCTCTAATAGATTATATTTAGCAACTGTACCTTAGCTCTCCCTAGTAAGAGAGAGAGATTCTTTATTGTGATTGATTACCAGTCCATAAAACTTATTGCATGCATAAAACTAATATTAATTAATGAGTTAATTAAGTAATTGTATCCATCATACTGCTATGCATCTTGCATATTATGTGACAACATTTGACCACACTTAAAGAAATACAGTCATTTGAGTCTGAAAGTAAGGATCTTAAATAAAACTGATCACAGTGACCAGAAAATTGAGTTAAATGTGGGGTTAACAGCTCACGACAAGTATCAGCAAAAAACAAACAGTATAATAAATCATGTTTGGTGGTTTCGGCGGTTCTTTCTCTGCATGGGCATAGTCTGGATTTGAATGGGATGCCTTTATATCTCCCTTCTAAAACCACTAATGTGAGTATGTTGAATCATGCCAAAGGCCCTCCTTAGTTTGGGGACAGTAATTTGGTTTGGTTTATCTGGCAGATCTAAAAGGCATGCAAGAACTATTTAGAAATATGTCATTAGAGAGAGACCTTTAGCTTTCACTGCTTATAGTGATTCCCCAACCAGTGCTCCCTTACCCTTTCTCCTGTAGTTCTCCAGTTGTCCTCTCTGACTGCTACTTCTTTAAGTGTTCTGTCTTCCCAGTCTCTTCCTTGAAATAATCTGCATAGCATAACATTGTTGGAATGAAATTATGACCGCTATTTGCATAAGCTTTTGCACAGGCTAATTCCCTCATTATATGGGTGTCTAGCTTATATTTGCAAGAGTGCAGACTTGTTATTGTTCAAGATGAACATTTAAGTCACTATTAATCTAAAAGATAATTTTACACAAGAAGGAAATTCCTTCTAAAATACTAAGTCTTGCATTTGTTTTTATTCACAGCGTTTTAGTTCTGGGTGGACATCTATCACTATCTGGGCTCTAAAACAAAAGTTTTCTTTCTTCTAGAAGTTCTTTTTTCCAAAATGCATCAATGCAAATGTTCTTAGGTACTGGAGGTCACCATTGATGAAGGGCAGCAAACACTGATCTTCTTTTTCTTGGCACTTCATGAATTTTGTTTTCTCCTGTTCATGTTTAGTTAGGGCTTCATGTGTCTGTGCCCATCTGTCTCTGTCATTATTGCAGGTAGATGAGGTAAGAGAATCTAAGATTTCCCCTCTCACATCTGACACAGAGGAACTCTCCATCTTCATGTTGGACATATTAGAATGTTCTTTCATAACCCTTCACCATACACACCCTTAAAAGCTTTTTACAGCATTCCAGCCAGCTCCATAAAGCTCCATCTGAGTATCCCTACTTTAGACCTAGAGAAAACCCTTGAAGATACTCATTTGACTACAAAATAGTTAAATGGCACATATAGAGAGCGACACCATGGAGCATTTCAGATCTCAATACTGCAGAAGCTGAATGGGGGCATGTTAAACAATGTAAACATTCTATCACCCTGGTTTCCACCTTAAATCATGCATGCAAAACAAACAATGGGACTATGATAATTCCCAGTGGCAATCTTGTGAGTAATGAGCTACTGTCTTGTTCTAAGCAGAATTTAATCTGATCTGTAAGCCTCATATCTCTCTCTTACATCTTTCAAAATGGGGGAGTTTTTCTACTGAAAGGAGAAGATTTAACCAGTGCTTTCTTTTCCACTGCTCAGAGTTGGCATCCTTGGCAGAAACTGACTGGCTTATATCCATAAAATTAGTATTGGAAGATCAAGCCAACATTTCTCTTCTCATGATGGGGAAGATTCTAAACCTGAAGACACCTGACTGAGCAGGATTGATAAAGCAAAAGCAAAGGGCTCTTTGGTAGGAAAGTGTTTAATCTCCACATGGGGAATTAGTAGCTGGGAGTATATTATTCCTACATTTTCTTCATACCCAAATCCATAACCATTCGAAACAATAGACTGGGTTATTCCTTGGGCTGGAGTTTTGCTGTTCTGCAGGATCAGTCCCTAAGGAGGACCCCAAATTTCTCTTCTATGGCTTGGTTTTCAGTCACACTCAGTGCCTTCTGAAGCACCTTTTTCAAAAGACTTACACAGACATACAAATGAATCTGTTAAAAAAATAATCCTAAAAGCTATTTCAGTGTTTTAGGTTTTCCCCATACACTAATTTATTGAACCATTGACTTCAAGAGGCCAAAAATGGGAGTGGGGGAAGAATAGGACAATTACATTAAGGTAGGACCCTGAGAGAAATGAGTGAATGTGTTGGGAGTGAAATGAATGTCCTACCCTGAGATCTCCAAGAGCTTTAAGTAGGATCTGGACAGGATATTTATATGGAGGAGGGACTGGGGATGATAGGCTTATGCCCCCTTTCCTTGGGCAAGATGAATGAAGAGTCCCATGGACGATGGCTGAATTGGATTAGTGCCTGCTTTGTGATTTGGGGTATCATTTTAGTCTCCTGTTACAGTATTGTAATGGTGTGGATGGGGAAATGTCTATGGATGGTATGCATTTGATAATGACACTTTAGGAATAGTGTTTCAGAGAAAGGAGAAAAGAAGGAAGGAAGGAAGGAAGGAAGGAAGGAAGGAAGGAAGGAAGGAAGGAAGGAAGGAAGGAAGGCAGGCAGGCAGGCAGGCAGGCAGGCAGGCAGGCAGGCAGGCAGGCAGGCAATGGTTCAATCTTGATTCTGTTCTGTTCTGTTCTATTCATATGGCTGCCCATCTTGCTGTCACTGTCACAAGTCTGGGTGGCTAACGATAAAAACACATAAAATAGAAACAAAAAACCAACCAGTATATAAAATCTATACTGACCACTGATAACTTCCATCATTTGACTTGAAACTGTGGGATTTGAAGAGCACAGGATTCTATCTGTGATTCAAGGGCAAACCAATTCACTTCAGGTTGCTTTGAGATTCAACATGAAATCATTTGTGGTTATAATGGAGAACCGTCAGAATGGCAGAATGGGATGAAAATAGCAGCAATAGAGGACCCTTTAGAGAACTTTAACCAAACTTTCAAGAACTGCTTTAAAAGTATTCTACTTTGCCACTTGCTTTTCTGGGGCACTGTGGTCACCATGATACAGCATTGCCCAATTTGATGCAAGGGAGCTGTTTGGTTACTTTTGTCTTGACAAGGGGACTCACTCTTCTCACACAGGCCAGTTATTTTATATAGTATGCACAGTCTAGGGATGGAGAAAGAAAGAAGTCCTTGCCTCAATCAGTATGGCTAAGATTAAATAACAGAGGTGTGTGAATCAGCTCAAATTCAAATTATCAGATTTGATGACCAAAATCAGTTCACAAAATTGAGATGATTCATTTTAATACTTTGATCTGAAGCATTGAATCAGACCAATTTGATTTTCTGAGCTGATTTGAAACAAGGGCCTTTGTGCCCTTCTGAATTGTTAAATTAATTTGCCTATCCAATTCATAAAGTCAATTCAATTAAGAATGAATTTCTCCAAAATGAATTTCTTAATTAAAGCTTTGAACAGCCCTACTGGTTTGAACCAGCAGTTTTGACCCCAAAACAAACAGAATGAGACAAATGTACCTTTGTTCCTTTTCCTCTATGCCCTTTACACCACTGTTACCCTAACAGAGTTCCAGATGTGTTGGATTATACATAATTGCCAACCAGGGTGGCCTTTGGGGGAATACAAATTATGAGAATTTTAGTGCAACGTATCTTAACAGCATGAGTTTGAAGAAAGGTTGCTGTAACTCCACGGACGGAACAAAGAAGAAGAAAAGTGTTCTTGTAATGTGATTTTTTTTTTTTAATGGGGTGTTTATTGCTGAGGATGTATATTAGGCCTTCATAAGGAGAGTTGTTTGGCTTATTTACTATCTAGCAAAATGAGGTTTCAGTTGCTAATTTTCTTCCTTGAGGAAGCTTACAACAGCAATCTAAAAAGCAGCAAAATAATGCTTTGGAGTATCTCAGCCCAAGTTCTAGAGGCTGTTATCTCAATGGTTCAATCCATTATCTGGATGAGTATCAGTGTTATTTTTTTTTTTTTTTTTTTGCCATTGCCCCTAAGACAGGAGTTGGTGGCTCTAAGTAATAAATTGGTGATAAATGGAGCTCACAGCCAAAGGGGGAAAAATGACAGGATAATTTTTTTGTTTTAACACCCACTGAAAATCTTGCCTCCCTTCCCCTCCCCAATGTCCTCACCCAACAATTCGATATTTCAAAGGAACCCAGTGGATGTTTTTCCCGTTGCATGGAGACAGGAAGGCACACAATCCAAAAAGCAGGTCTTTCAATCTTCCCTAAAGCAGCAAGATAAAGCAGCCCTTGTACATGTAGCTTGGGGATTGTATGCACATGGTGTATAGTAGAAATCTCAATTCAGCGCTCACATTCTTCTCTTGAGGGACTCAGCAGACTGGGAGCTTGCCAATCCAGGCAGCTCTGTTTCTCCATAAACAGTCACAGAGCTTAGTGGGGATTTTGCTATTAAAAGACAAGTTGCCCAATATATTTGCTTAAAATGAATACAATAAAAGCAGTTGTACATCAGATTATTCAGCACCTTAACAATAGCAACGACAGCAACAAAACCAAACATTGTTGCTATTGCTCAAAAGCCTAACTAAAGAGATCTTCCCCAGTGTTTTAAATATTCTAATGGAACAAACTTGAAGAGCCTCCCTATCTACCAGTCTCTCCTCCTTGGGTCCCATTTGTTAATCATAGTTCAGATGGAGGCGGTCGGTCCATAAGATCAGCCACTCACAGCTAGTGCTCTCCAAATAGGTTAGAATGAAACTGTAAACATTTCCAGTGATTATCATTCAAAACCAGGCTGGTTGAGAATTTTGGGACTTGGAAGTTTGCTGCATCTGGAGGGCATCAAAAGTGGTCCATGAACATGAGGAAACAAGACTACTAAAGAAATGGATGTTCTTTGAAAGTGTCAGTTTGATGGCAAAGGGTATGGCAGCAAAGTAGCTGTGGAAGTTGTTCAGAAATGGAAGCTACTGCTCAGTGGCCTGGTTAAAATTGGAGGTGAAACAATAGTTATGTAAATGAGGCTGAAGCTTGAAGATCCTCCTCTTTCCTATCTATTCCTGTGGTTGTTAGGGGAGGAAAGTAGAATATATAGAACTGAAATTAGTTTAAATCAGGGATAAACAAATTGATAATATTCAGATGTTTTGGCTTAAATTTCCCATTACCTCTGACCACTACTTACTGACCAAAGAATTAGAGGAAACTAACGACCCTCTTTTATGGAAGGTAGAGATCTTTGGGGGCTGGAAAGCACATCTGAAATACAGTGGTACCTCGGGTTACGAATGCCCCTCCTTACGAAAATCTCGCGATACAACCAGCTCCAGCCGCAAAAATTTGCCTCGCCGTGCGATCTCCGCCTCACGCTACGAACTGGATCCGCGGCCATTTGCCCTGCTGCCACATGGTCGCAGCTTCCTGTGGGCGAGATCACGGTAGCAAGGAGACATTCGGTGAGGCTTGTGGTGTGTTTTGTGGCATTTGGAAGGTTTTTGGTGTGCTTGTCAGCATGGCTCCAAAGAAAATGCAGAGCGGGCTTGGCAAGAATAAGGGTTTGAAGAAGAAAGTGACGATCGAACTGAAGAAGGAGATTATAGAAAAGCACGATCGTGGTGTTCGTGGGACTGATCTGGCCACGGAGTACAAGATGGCGAAGTCGACCATCTCGACTATTTTGAAGAATAAAGATGCCATCAGAGAAGCTGATGTGGCAAAAGGAGTAACGATGTTAATGAGGAGGAGGACACAAGTGCTGGAAGAGGTGGAAAAGCTGTTGTTAGTGTGGCTGAATGAGAAACAGCTGCCAGGTGATAGCGTGAGTAAAGTTATCATCTGTGAAAAAGCCAGGAAACTGCACAGTGATTTACTGCAGAAAAACCCTTCTACCAGCGCAGCAAGTGAGGAATTTAAAGCCAGCAGAGGCTGGTTTGAGAAATTCCACAGGAGAAGTGGCATCCACAATGTGGCAAGACATGGAGAGGCTTCCAGTTCTGACAAGGTTGCTGCAGAAACCTACAAGGAAGAATTTGAGGGCTTTGTGAAGGTGGAAGGATACATCCCTCAGCAAGTGTTCAGTTGCGACGAGACAGGGCTCTTCTGGAAGAAGATGCCAAACAGAACCTACATCACGCAGGAGGAAAAGGCACTGCCAGGGCACAAGCCCATGAAGGACAGACTGACCCTTTTGCTGTGTGTGAACGCAAGCGGGGACCTGAAGATTAAGCTGCTACTGGTGTACCATTCCCAGACCCCTCGTGTGTTCAGGGAACACAATGTGAACAAGGCCAGACTGCCTGTCATGTGGAGGGCCAATGCGAGAGCGTGGGTCACAAGGCAGTTGTTCATGGAATGGCTGCATGAGGTGTTCGCACCCAGCATTAAAAAATATCTTTCTGAGAACCAGCTGCCTGAAAGGTGCCTTCTTCTGATGGACAATGCCCCGGCACACCCTCCATCCTTGGTGGATGATATGGACGCTGAGTATGACTTTATAAAGGTCAAGTTCCTCCCCGCCAACACGACACCTCTTCTGCAGCCCATGGACCAGCAAGTGATCTGCAATTTTAAGAAGCTCTACACAAAGGTGCTCTTCACCAGGTGTTTCAATGTCACTGAGGAAACATCCTTGACTCTGGCAGAGTTTTGGAAGAAACATTTCAGTGTCCTCCACTGCATCAGCCTCATTGACAAAGCCTGGGAAGATGTCACCTGCTGGACCTTAAACTCAGCCTGGAGGAAACTGTGGCCAGAATGTGTCACTGAACGTGACCGTGAAGGGTCTGATGCAGAGGTAGTGGAGGAGATTGTGTCCATGGGCAAGAGCATGGGTCTGGTTGTCGATGGTGCAGACATAGAGGTGCTTGTTGAGGACCATGAGGAGGAGCTGACCACGGAAGAACTTGCTGAGCTCCAGAGTGAGCAACAGAAAGCGCTTGGTGAGGAGCATTCCACTGAGGAAGAGGAAGAAAGGGAGGAGGTGAGCAGTGCCGAGATTAAATCCATTACGAAACAATGGAATGACTGCCAGGACTTCTTTGAGAAGCACCACCCCAATGTAACTGTAACGAACAGAGCGTTGAACATGATGAACGATAACGTGGTCTCTCATTTCCGGAGGGTTATGCAGTGCAGGAAAAAACAACTGACTTTAGACAGGTTTTTCCCCAGAACTGAGCCTGCAGCTAAGAGGCAAAGAAGAGAGGAAACCCCTGAAGGAGATGTCCCTTTGGAGGGGGACTCTCCCTCCAAACAATAACTGCTTCCCCACCCCATTCTCCCTCTTCATACTGTGCTGTACGTACTTTTTTTCATGTTTTTGTGGTTTAAAAATAAAATGCATATGTTTCAGAACTGTTTGTATTTACATTGAACCTTAAGGGAAAATTTGCCTTGCAGCACGACCAAATTCGGAGGGCGGATTAGCCGTATTTACATTGAACCTTATGGGGAAATTTGCCTCGCGGCGCGACCAAATTCGGAGGGCGGAATGGATTAACCATATTTACATTGAACCTTATGGGAAAATTTGCCTCGCGGTGCGACCAAATCAAGTTGCGATCAGAGTCATGGAACGGATTAAATTCATAACGTGAGGTACCACTGTATTGTTATCCAGTGCCTACCATTGCAAAAGCTGAAGCTGACAAGGCAGGAAACAGGGGTTCCCAAGCTAGATAGAATTGTTAGGTAAACATATGATCAACCACCCATGGGCATCAAGTTAACAGCCAAGCACAGTATCTTTTCATTTCAATTTGAGGGTTAAACTCTGGAGCATAGATATATAAAGGCTCTTAATTTTTTTGCTCCTCAACAGGCAGTCTATTATTGTGTTAAGACTTCATTCTTGTCTTCAGTAAAGTTTCTAATTTTGCTGAGTCATGTCTGAGAATCTTCTGAGTAAGAGATTAAGAATCAGGAGAGATGTGATTCACTGGTGAATCCTGGTGTAAAGCCCGACTACCAAGGAGAACATTCATTCATTCATTCATTCATTCATTCATTCATTCATTCAAGCATATCCACTTACAAAATACTTATTTATCCAAAGGCAACAAGTGAGATTGTCCCTTACTATCCCATTTATCTCCCCAAGATACTTTCTTCTTCTTGTTGTTTGGAGCACGAGTAGACACTTCCAACGAAAGCTGTAGGTTGAACTACCCATTATTTTTATTTTCTAAAAATGTCTTTGGGAGCCTACGTGGGATTCCATGACATCCTTGGAAATAAAAACCAAGCCAGCCTTTGCAGCATTTGAGCTTTCCAATTTAATTTTTTATTGTTTATGGAATGCATCATTTGTGATGTGAGTAATGATCAGTTAGGGTCTGCAACACCTCTGCCAAAATACGATTAATTTAAAAAAGATACTGGCCATGTGATTAGACTGATTCTGCTTTGCACTGGCTGAGACTCCACTAGAAATCCAGTGAGGTCACTGTTTTGGTGGCCAGGTTCTGTTAAAAAGAATCATTGGAGGTGACGTAACAAATGAGAGGACAGGATTTTGGCATACAAGCCAAACTGTTCAGAATCATGTCCTCTTTGTCTGCAGGAACTAAGGAGTTTGCACAGTATGTGAGCAACATTCATAATAACAAGGTAGAATGACATGTCTGGGGTTGTTCTGGTTTCTTTTCTTTCTTTCTTTTTTTTCTATAATTTTCATTGATTTTTTTGACATGCATAAAAAACATGAAAGAATATAAAACAGAAAGTTAAGAAAAAAGAAAAAAGATGAACCGAAACGTGCAGAAAAGAAAAAAGAAAAATATATTAGAAAAAAGAAGCAGCTTGATCTTATTGACAGCAGTTACCAACAAGCTTATTTTCTGTCCTCCCCCTTTAAAATTTCATATGTATTTCCCCTCTCTCATACTCAACCCTTTTTAATTAACAGAAGCAAAGATCACCCAGTTCATTCTTAACCATTGTCAGCAAAAAGTCCATAAAGTGTTTTCAATCTTTTATGAAAGTATTTATTATTTTACCCCGGATCAAACAAATCTATTTTGTATTCTTTCCTCGTAGGCAATTTTATAATAGATGTTTCTTTGGGCAAAATTAGCTTGGTATTGAACTATTGTTATATGTTTTTTTTTGGTTGCATTGCCTTTGCAATTCTCTGATTGTCTGGCATCCTAAACTTATAGTTGCTTTTGGGACTCTGCCACTTAGAGAAGTACAAGCTGGTTGATCACCATTTTCTTATTAACATCTATCAAATAGGACTCCCTTAATTTCCCACATTTAGTCTTGAGGGCTAAGAGGTATTAATTTACAATAGCACCACTCACACTTGAGGGGGTATCACCAGACCTAGAGAATTCCCAAATTTGAAGAAGTGCAAAAATATTAGGGGGGAACCCACAAAAGGGTCCATTTAAATCTGAGCTTGCTTAGGGTCCATTGAATACTAGCAGTGAGTATTCTCTTCTACAATGTTTTGTCGCAGATCCCCTTGTAAAATCTAAAACTTGATACCCGTGACTTTTTTGTTTATGGAAGTAGCACTGTGTCATTGCAAAGAGAATGTGGGGCAAACTGGGACAGGTATTTAAACCTCAAAATGACAAGGCACCTCTGAAGAGTTCTGTGGAATATGTCAGGGAAGGCTTTCATGGCCAGTGGTGATAAGCTTCCAGGCTAATATGCTGTGTTCTAATTAGTTGGTCTCCTAACATTTCGCCAGCAACTGTGGCTGGCATCTTCAGAGGTGAAAGTGGTCTGCTCTGTAGTGTACTTCTTGGCAGCTCACGGGGAACTGAGCAGGAAGTGACTGGGCTCTTGTGTTTGTAAGAAACTAATTTCTAATTGGACCATGTCCTTGGAATTCTAGAAGGCCAATTTCTGACTGGTTCTTCATCCAGGTGAATTTGTAATAGGTCCAATTTGAAGAAGTTCCAAAGTCTTCAGGCAGATTCTTTTTCTCTTCTTTCTTTCTATTTTCTGTAACCAAATGGCTGTGCACTGATGTGGAATTTGAGTAAGAGCTAGGTAGGTAATGAGTTACTTGCTCAAGACATCTGACAAAGGACTGTTGCATGTGCTCACAGTTTATATAGCTCATCTACTTTCTGATGGTGTTCTTCCTGGCAACATCCAAACATCTGAAGATGGTTTTGAATGGGACTCATTGGTCCTATAGCTCTGGGTAGAATCTTTTTGAAACTGGGAGCTACCTTGCACCTGTCATACAGCAGTTCTGTGGCTTGTGTTTCAGATCCATTCAGAGCATGTTTGTCATGAATCTCTAGTGTGGGATATGATCTCAAAAGTAGGGCAGAGCTGTGCAGACCTTCAAAAGGGCACCTTGGTTCAATAAAGGCTGAAGCAAAACACCCCCAAAGCTGCTTCACAGGTCAACACAATCCCTTGTTTCCAGTGCAATTGAAGAATGCAATCACTTCACTAAGAAGTAATTGCATTCTTCATGTAGTATGTCTCCTGAGTCCCCTTTTGATGAGGGGGACACTAGTGTCCCTAAATGTTCCCTGAATATTGCAACAGGAAATTAAAATCCCAAGTTTATCGGAAGACAACCCACACCATTCAAGTATTCCACTACCAAAGCAACAACCCAACCTCCCACAAGAGGAGCTGTATAAGAACATTATTCAAGCGAGCTCAAATGCATTGCAGCAACCGAGAACAACAGAAAAAGGAAAAAGACCACCTATACAACATCTTACAACAAAATGGATACCCATGTAATTTTATCAAAAAGTGCCTGACCACTCAACCTACTACAACACAACCCACACAAGCCATGAAAAGGATCACACTGCCATACATCAGAAACATCTCAGAAACCACCAACAGATTATTACAATCATATGGCATCTCTGTAGCACATAAACCAACAAATTTACTCCAAAATATCCTAAGTAAACCAAAAGACCCAGTTGCTCAAGAAGAAAAAACAGGAGTCATCTACAACATACAGTGTAAGGACTGTAACAAACACTACGTAGGACAAACAGGCAGACGACTAGCAGAACGCATCCATGAGCACCAACAAGCAGTCAGAAGACATGATGAAAATTCCTTAATTGCACAACACATGGACAGACTCAACCACAGTTTTAACTGGGAAACTGTCAGCATTTTAGACCAAGCCAAATCCAAATATGCAAGAGAATTCTTGGAAGCCTGGTATTCAGACAAGGCAGCAATTAACAGACACATAGAGATTAACAGCATCTACATACTATTCAAAAGAGACAAAAGATCAGAAGATCGTCTCACCAGCATTCAATCACCAGCAATCACCTCCAGCAATCATCACCCAGAAAAGCAAAGGTCACCACCAGGCACACAATCAAGCAGCCAACATATGCTAATCAATGAACTACCAGAAGAGCAAAACAGAACCCCCACCCCCACCAGCACTGGCAAAACAGGCCACAGCAGATAAATAGAGAGCAAACCTCATCCCATTTTAGCACTGAAGATGTTACCTAGCCAGGCAATGAAACGTTTGCAAGAAAAAAACCAAGCTTAGAGAACCCCAAGCACTCCAAGAGGAAAAGAGCTCCAAACAAGGATGCTGTTGTTGCAGGGATTGCATGTCCAACTCTTATGGATCAGAGCAACCAGTCACAAATGGGTTACAATTGATCGTTCTTACCTTCACTTCTCTGTTCCTCTCTTGCCTTCCCAGCAATTCATGAGGACTAAGCAGGATGTGATTCTGTCATACCTAAAAGAGGAAATGAGGATATATTGGTTTTTAAACTTTGACCCCTATCACTGGATAATTTCCCAGCCAGCCTCTAGTGTTCCAGTCTCAGGCAAGATGGCATTTCAGCTTTAGCTTAAGAGAATTTTTAAAAATATATTTCAGTATGGCTTCAAGACTGATTGGGAGTTGGAGAGTGCTTGGCTTCCCTTAATAGATGATTATACCCTAGAAATTGGACAGAGGGCATGAGTCTCTGTTGATTATGCTGGACCTCATTGCCGTTGGCCATAGTAACTTTCTGGCACGACTGGCTAGCATGAGATTTGGAGGAACTGTTTGATTTTGGCTTAGTGTGCTATTATAAAACTCATCTTTGCAGTTCATGATGTACAATTTCACATGTTGTTCAAATGCAGATAGTTGTTATTTATTCTATAACTATGGTTTAATAAACCATTAGATTTGCCTATCCTTCTTGCCTTCCAGAAGGCCATTAAGACCTGGCTTTTCCCTCAGGATGGGAGGTGTGCCCAGCATTTGTGTGTGTGTGTGTGTTTTTCTTGAGAGGTTAATGTCATGGCACTGGTAATGTGTTAGAGTTCTAATCTTGCATTTTTATTATTTATGTATTTGTCTGTTAGCTGCCTAGGGTAAGAAACAAAATGTAGGTGGCCATATGCATTTTTCAGATAAAGAAATAGGTTAGTTAAATAAATGGGTTGGTGTGAGTTTAGCTAGTGTTGAAACATAATCCAGACAAGACAGAAATACATACGGTCAATTGAAAAGAAATCAAGATCTGCTTCTTTTGAACACTCAGATCCACATTTATGGCATTCTTCTGGATTCAGTTGTCAGATTAAATGTCCAGGGTTTGGAGGTAGTCAGGATGGTATTTGCATAGGTAAGATTGGTGTGCCACCATGCCCTTTTCTGAAAATCTTAGACTTGGGCATAATGACCTCTGTTTTGGCTGCATCTTATTTGGACAGTGCATTGTGGACCTGTCTTTGAAAAATACCAAAACCCATTGGTTTAAAATGCTGCTGCCAGTCAACGGAGTTGGAGCTTGTTCCATAGAAAGCGAGACTGCCATATCACAAGTGTTCCTCAGAGGTCAATCTGTCACCTGAAATGGTTCAAAGGTCTAGGTTTGACCAGTAAAACGTGACATGGCTAAGACTAGGCTTTTTGAAAGACCGCATTCTCCCATAGGACCCCACTCAGATTTTAAATTTAGAAGGAGAGGTGTTTCTCCAGGTCTCTGCATCTCTGGAAGCATAGAAAGGGCCTTCTCAGTGGCCACGCTTGCTCCAACTCTGACAACTTTCTGCAAGCAACCAGACACGATTCACACAGATTATTAGTCCTTAAGTAGACGTGGCAATTGCTGAAATAAGTTTTAACAGGTGGTTGCTGTTTATTTCTTGTTTGCATTGAATGGAGTTTATAACCAATGGGCTTTTATTTGATGATGCTCTTGTTTCTTGGTTTGCATTTTATTTTACGGCCATTCGAAAAGTGGAAAGATGAGATAGTAATTTAATAATGAATAAACAGTGTGCTGTTGTTTTCCTGTTTCCATTTTCCAGCAACTGGTATTCAGTGTCATAGTGCCTCTGAATTGGGAGGGTAGATATTCCTTAAATCTATTCTGCTCCCTTTTAAAGCCATTCTGCACAAGGAGCCATCATTGCATCACATGCTAGCTAATAAATTAATGGCTAGTGAACTATCTGGGTTCCTAGACTGAAATTGCCCCCAAGGTCATCTTGTCTATTTAATGCTTCAACTGATATTTGAACCAGATTCTGAACATATAGCACATACCATATACAGTACACATGCATACGGTATAGTGGTGGGGAGCAAAGTGCTGACTTTTACTGTTTTCCAAAATCCGATTTCATAATATGATTAGCTTTGTGTTGCAAAGAACTATGCTTGCAAGCCTCTGGTAAATAAAAATAGTAGCAATTATATCAGGTCCAAACCTCTTTTATGACTTGCCCTTTAGGGCTTCCTATCTCAATTTCCAGTTGACTTCACTTCAGCATCTCTGTCTGGGGAAGAGGGAAATTGGGCATTAAGCTGAAAGAATTGGACTGATTTTCTCCTCCATTGTTAAACAAAGAAATGTTACAGAGGAAAAGTGCCCTATTTTAAGGGAACATGGATTAAATAACCCTATATGAGACAAGAAAAGAAAAGAAGGGGGCGAAGGATTGCCAGGCTTGAGATACTCCTGTATGTATAAATGCATCATGGAGGGAAATCTCTGTCCAGGATTGTCATGTTCTGGAGTGTTTATGAACATTCCAAGTGTTTAGGGGAGAATGTATATATAAAATAGAATACCTGTGGTTCGGTTTTCGTGAGGGAAAAGAAAAGTGGTGATTAGACTAGGAGTAGCATGGAGAGAAGGAGCAGTGTGTAGTAAACCAAGGATAGAAAAGTAGATTGGAACTAACTCATGGCAGGTTAGGGAGATGGATGACTAACTAGGCAGTATAGGCTAGGAATTTAAGAGGAGGATAAGTGCTACATGAATGCCCTTGCATACCCCAAATCAATTTATGTGTGTGTTTATTGTATTGACAGCATACCTCAATCACTTTGATCCTCAGCTATTTACATGATAGACAAGAATTTAAAACATTCACAGTAGGTTTAAAAGCAAATAACAGTGACAGTAAAAAGTAACAACTGGAGAACTCAAGATGAATAAAACAAAAGATGGTCCCCAAACTAGTTCAAATGCTCTCTGGAACAGCTGGATCTTCACTATCTTCCTGGATGAAGTCAGGGATGGTGCCAGCTCTGCAGAGAGACTGTTCCAGAGAACCAGCATTGCCACGCAGAAATAGCGCCTCCTGCCTTCAGCTCCCAGATTTAACATCTGTCTTGAATCCAGGCCACTGGACAGCCCTATGAAGTTCATCTTGTTTGAAAAACCTGTAATCAGTTTGACCAAGATACTGCTGAAAAGAAAAGAAAAGAAAAAAGAAAAGGGGAACAATAAACTAATTTCTCAGGAAAGGAAGGGCTATATTCAGAGAGAAGAATCTCTGGGAGTTTTGGAAGGCGTTGTAGGATTATGTTAGGGAGTCAGGTTGAGCCAGTGGATCAGACTGCATGATAGAAAAACCAGAACAAGCACCTGGATAATCTGTAGGGATTTAGACAGGTCAGTCAGATTCAAGGGGGATGGACTATACTTCAGAATTCTTGATACAATAGATGTTGAAGTAGGTGTAACTTCTGTGTTTTTCCTCCCCTACCCCATTATCCATTCCTTGTCTCAGACCTTTGGTAAATGATCAGGACTCCAGAGACACATAGTGAAAGCATGTGAACAGTAGGGTTAAATATTAACAGTGTGTGAATTGAGCAAAATTCAGATTGAACTGTCAGTTCAGTTCAGAATAATTAGAAAAATTATCTAATCACTTCAGTTGTTAAGATCCAGTCAGTCAACTCCATGTGGATTTGAAGTTTAAAATGTGGTCATTTTCTTGTGGTTGTGGGGAGAATTAGAATTCTTCAACAGAGAACCCAAATTCTGCTGCTACTGACAGCTGAGGTTGTGTCATGCAGACAGAAAACCAAACACTTGAAAGCATGCCCTGTTCAACCAACCAATCCTCTGAATTCTTGCC
Organism: Liasis olivaceus; assembly: GCA_030867105.1. Classification (NCBI taxonomy): domain Eukaryota; kingdom Metazoa; phylum Chordata; class Lepidosauria; order Squamata; family Pythonidae; genus Liasis; species Liasis olivaceus. Next base: position 140,282,545 of record CM061348.1, read on the forward strand.
TGGTATTGCTTCTGCATTTAGGGTTGCCCCAGTGTTCATAGAATGTGTATCTGACCCTAAAATAGAAACAGGGAAACTATGGCCCTCTCAACACTAGAATCACTATTAGCCTCTACCAACTGGCCATTAGTGAGGGAAACTTGGAATTGTATTTAACAACATCTAGGGAGCTGTAGGTTACCCATGCTGTCCTCAAAAGGTGGAGGATGTGCCTGGCTCAGGTGCTGGCTTAGCCCTGACCTTTCTGTCTTGCATGGGAAAGGGGAAAGGCAATTTTGAGAGGGTGATTCAAATCCTCTCTATGTTAGGGAATTGTGATAACTTTCACCAAACTGCTTCAAAGCCCTTGTCAAATCAATCTTCCCCAATCTGGGCATACCTCTGAGGTGTGGCTTTCAGTCCCAGAATTCCCCTTACAAAGCCATTTCTGAGACTCCACACTTTGAGAGAGTGCCTGGGCTGGGGAAGGTTAACTGTGCCAAAGGTGCTTCACACAAGAAGGTTAAGATGGAGAAGTCATTTAGTGGTGGGACTGATGATTTGAGATTGTAACGCCCAGCATGGCTAAAGGCAAAGGATTTGGGGAGGTGCAATCCAAAACTTCCAGAGGGTGTCATACCATCTGCCCCTGATTTACTAGATTACCATCTCCCGTGTGATCAGGATCTGGATTCTCTTTTTCATGTAAGTGGCCCAGGAATTCCTGAGCCTAGGATATTGGACTCAGCCACTGCTGACTGGTTGTGTTTAATTGGGCAAGCTGGCTATAGTTGATGGGATCTATAGGACAAAATCTCTAAATGCTTGTAGGAATCCTGCTACCACTTAAGTCAATAGTGTCAACTCTGTCTGGCAGCAGCTCACGGGAGAAATTAACCGTGACCTTTATAATATTGCAGCCTTATAGCCTTTAAGAGAAGACTTGACCTGTCATGTTAGGCATGCAAGCCATGTGCTCTATCTTTGAGCCCTTCCTGCTTAAGATGCAGGCCCAGATGAACTGGCAGTGAGTGACGTCAGGAAGAATAGTGTCTCCCAGGAGATTTAAGCTGCTGATGTTAAATGGGAGATAAGGCTATGCAGAATGACTGGGGATTCATTCTGTCTTTGCAAAGAGAGAAAAATCTGACATTTTTGTCTCGGTTTTGATTTACTCCATCTCAACTTAGTAAGAATCCTTGTCTCTTCTATTACATTCTATCTACTGTACATTGTTACCAACAACCAGATTTTCCATGAACAACTGTAGACTTCTTGAGGAATACTCAAGGACGTTGAAATACTCTCTACCAAATGTCACTGCTTTTGCTTCTTACATTCTTAACAGGGTGGCCTAGTTTTTATATCTCATGTCATTAGCATGGCATTGTAGTGAACCAGGCAAGGAACAGCAGCAAGAACATCCTCTCCCTGCCTCATGGAGGCTATGGTGGTTCTGACAGTGGAGCAAACAATCAAGGCAAATGCTACAGCAGTTCCGACCCTGCTGAGGCCAGGAGCCTGCAGGTTTCACTTGTTCCTTAAAAACTGGATTGTATCAAGATGGATAAATACAATACACTGCTTTGCATATCATATAAAAGTAGTGCACAGTTAACTGGATTGTATTCATATTTTCATTATTTGGAGTGTTTTTTCCCCGGTTTTTTATTTTCTGTTCTCCCAAGTCCATAGCATTGTTCCCAGTAGTTTAAAATAGAATGTTAAAGTTTTGATTTGTTCTTGTTATTATTTACATTGTTCATAGAAATCAGTACAATTATACATTAAAAGAGAGAGGGAGGGAGAGATAAGTAGCTAGTGGTAATGGTATGAGGGACACCGCATGGATGAGTTTACAAGGAAATGTAGATGTTCCTAAGGCAGTGAGGAGGTAAGTGTTGCCTGTCTTGGTAATACAACATCTTTTGCAGCACTTAGCAGCTACACAGGGGGTCTCCACTTTGCTTTCTGTCTCACCCGTGAGCCAGTAAGGGAGCCAGACTGTTTTCCAAGTTAGTCATGCCCAGCCTTCTTCAGGCGCTGCCCAAGAATCTAACAGCAACTGACAAGTGCAAGGCTGGTTCACTTCCCCAGCAATACAGCATGTCTGTATTGTGAATGTTTTCATGCCACTTCAATCATTCAGACTCTAAGCAGGTTACATGCAGCAACATACAAGTATACAATAATACAGGAATCATAAAAAATGTATCAAACAATACGAAGTCAATACCTTGGTAGAGCCCCTGATGGACATCAGATTAGCTCCTTCCTTACTGGCCTTCTGGAAAGTGTTGAAGACTGAGCTTTTTTGGAGAGCTTTATATGTGATACCATCTTTTATTTTCTCTTTTCTTTTCCCCTTGTTTTTATGTCATGGAGAGCTGCTTTCAGGTTTTAATCAGACTGTGGCTGTTTCAACTTATTTTATATTCTGCGTATATAGAAAATATATATATATAAATACAGCCAAAAATTTTGTGCAATGCCCAGCTTTCTACTCTTGTTGCCTTTGTCAGCACTATCTGAAACCAATCTTGGAGATTTCCATTACCTGCCCTCCAATAAATGTGTATGTGTCCGTCCATCCATCCATCCATCCATCCAGTTATAATCCTGATGCACTAAACTTCAACTTCAGCTTCAAATTTATTCTCTTGATTACTGGTTCCTGGCTGCACTGGATTCCCTACAATGTTGTCTATGTACATAACGCAAAGAGAATTTGTGGTACCCCAATTCAAATTTAGAAAGGCAACAGATGTGCAGCCCCTATTTTGTATTTTGTGATGAAACCTCTTCTCCTATGGATGGCATAGAGTGAGTTTTCCCATGGCTGGGAATCAGAGGATGAAAAATGAGAAGGTATAAATAGGTGTGCTTTGCATAACTTCTGCAAATAATACAAATGATCTTGGTACAGATTTTCCTTACATGTTGATTGGACACCTGCCTGTTTTCTGCCACTCATCCTGCTGACTGCCACATGGTTTCTAGGGAGATGATTCTGATGGGCAATAAATTGCGGTGGTATTGTTTAGCAAACCGGTTAACCTCCTTTGTGGGACACCTCAGTTTATGGGACAAAATAGAACTGGTGTCATACATTATTAGATAATAGAAAGGACAGTGTGATGCTGTCTGTGACTTAAGGGTAACAGGCATTGAACTGTCAACATTAAGTCTTTCCTGACATGCATAATTGATGGTTGTACATCAAATTAATTTTCCCTGTCATAGCAGGAAGTGAAAAATACCAGTCAGGTCATCTAATTTGTATTGCTTAAGCGATTGTTGCAATGAGATATGGCTAATTCAGGTCAATGGTACAGATTAATTTTGTTGGGGCTTATCAGCTGCCATTGCATAGATTTAGCCAAGCCAGCTTGGATGCATCTGCACACAGGCAAGGAGATACACATATATAGCAATACAATAAGTTCTCATCTGGATTTTGGTTGACTGGGGTTATCATGACACCATCAAGAAGAGAAAGCAAGACAAAATTAACTTGCCAGGGCTGCTTTGGCTATGAGCTGAAGGAAATCATTGCAAAAGGAATTCTTGGGCTTAGGTTGATACTAAGGTTTGGATGGTCCATCAAGAACAACCTGCTACATTCCCAGTAGGATTTATTGATAGACTTTCTCTGAACCTGGAGCAGTCTGAATTCTTTTGGAGGTTGTTTGGCAAAATAGACTCCATACCTGATTGCCGTGAACTTGGCATAATACAGGAAATCGTAGAGATGAGGAGCATCAGTGCAGGAATCCTAATTAACATATCCTTAACAGATGGCTGTCTAGCTGATGCTTTAACATGTCCAGGGAAAGGGAGACCATCATCTATTGGATACATATGTGTGGTCTATTTTCAATTATGTTGATTGGCAGTGGGATAGTTTCTTTTTCTGTTCATAAACTTGTGTGTGTGCTGAATTCCTGGATCACATTTCTGTATGTCCTTCACTGAAAGGCAATTCTACATATGCAAGTTAGCAGTAAAGCATTGGACTCTGCTTCTCTTTGGCTAGAGTTCTTCCTAGAACTAGTCCAGCTACCCTCTTGAACTGGGATATCTGCTAAAACCCCCATCTGTCCAGGATAGCCACTTTGAATAGAACAGCTAAGCAGAGCTTGTCTGCCTGATGCTGTTGACTGACACCACAGATGCAAAACACTCTAGCTGCTGTTACAGCTGCATGTAAACCCTCCTAGCATTTTATGTCAGCATTGTTATGACTGGAGGCCTATATACTAAGCCATCTAGGCCTGTATTTGGTTGAGCCTCAGGGCTCTCTTCAGGCAGAGACGTTAATAGGGGTTCCAACAACACTGTGATGGCAATATTTTCTAATATAATAAAAAGCAAAGCTTGCTAGTCAATGAAATAATGTCATTAGGGCTGGATTTTAAGACAGAAGTTCTGAGCCCCACTCACTGAAGTGAACAAGAGAGCCTTCATATGCAGAAGAATTGGTTTTCAACATTGCAAATATGCAAATACACACTATCAGATAAATAAGAACATTATGCTTGGAATCAAAAAATTATTTGGTGCACCATGGGAGGAACATGGTCCATCTGCTGCTGAATTTCAGACTCCAGTTCATGTTGCCATTTAAAGTTCCTGACTTTTGTAAATGATGTGAAGGATCTTGGGATGGAAAACCTTGGACTGTCACAAGGTTTGAATTTGAGAATTGTTGTGCTCTGCTCTGCCCTGATTGTTCAAAGATAAGGAATGAAATCCATATGCATGAGACTTTATAGCAGTTCAAACTAAACACATCACATTATTTGTGAAAATTAGAATCTTTTAGACCACTGTGCAGGGAGTTGTTACATTTTATTCCATCACCACAATTATCAGCAAACAATAAATAGCCAGATGTTGATGGGCAGATTAACACATCTATGCATGTTTATAAAACTACGTATTTCTGGGTAAATGTACTTTTATGCAGCCCGTAAATGCTCCTTCCAAAAACATACTAGCCTTCTGGAGATAAAAGATCCTCTCAGTTACAGCCTTATCTCAGTTACAGCATTTCTAAACATGGTACAAGGACAGGTCTTCCCTCCATGGGCAGATTAGTTAGTCTGTGTCCAGCATAGAAACTAATGGAGTACACCATCCCTCCTCTGCCAAGCAGCTGCTTCACTCACCAGTCTACAATACCTTATCACTTATGTTGACCAGGTGGGTGCCAAAATAGAAAGCTGTTATTGTATGGTTGGCAAAGCTTGGGAAACATGCATGCTCCAGTTGTTTGCTATATCAATGTACTCCCCTTGGGAATTTTTCCAGTTTACCTTGGAGCTGACAGCTATAAAGCCTAAGAAGATGAAGGGTAAGACAATGTGGTCATCTACTTATACAACTGGCCCAATGCGCCTTGTCAGTCAGTTCTTTCATCTGGCACACCAGGTGAAGGGTTAATCCTCTAATGGCTCAATGGAAATACATAAATTAGCAACTGATCTGAATCTAATGCAAGCTGTATAAAGTAAGAGGAGTTTTGTTCTTAATTAGATTTCCCACCCCTATTCTTCTGTTGAGGATGCTTGCGGCAGGATTAGAAGACTTAATTATATAATGTTTATTGGCACCCAGGCCCTTGGTTAATGTGCAGTTGAAATGGCTCAGCTCAATCCATTCAGAATCTCAAATGATCAAGTATGAAACGGGGGTGGAGGGATAGGTGGGAGGCTTTTCCTGGCCAGATGGTTTCCAGGAGAGCAGGTACACAGGGTACCTTCACCTGAAATAGCCGATCTTATTATCTGTGACCTTTAATATTGCTTCAATCTTCAGGGTTAAAATGTTTAAGGGCATCTTTAATTGGGCTTCTATAGTTATCTTGGCCATTTCAGCAAGAGCTGGGAATCCATATCAAATATAGCCAAGCCAAAAGTTCATAATGAAGGAAATTAAATCTGAATGAGAGGGTTTTTTTAAGAGCACTTTCCTCCCATTTATTTTTTTTTCCATCGCTGTTATTATCCATTCAAGTGATTCTTGAGGTAGAAGCAACCATGCTATCCTCTACTAATGGTTTCTTTCTTGGGGGGGGGCAAGGGGGGAGAGGTAAAAATTCGTTCATATTCAGGAGACACTAGAATGAGGGCACAAGACAATGCCTCCTATCCCCTTTATTTATTTTGATTTGGCTTATTTTCAAAACTAGAATAAAGCGAGGGTAGAAGTAGGAAACATTGTTTCTTGACAAAAAAATAACTTCGTAGGAATACCACATTGGGCACAAACAAGGACATGAATATCACAAATTGTATGCTAGTCAGTTCTGAAACTTGCACATTGGCTTAGTTCTAATTTGAGCGGTATTTTCAGGACCCAGGGAAGCATGCTTGCTGTCAGAACTAGCAGTCAAAGCAACTAGAACTAGATTGCAAAGCAATCTGAACTGCTTCTGTTTAGCTTCAACATTTAGAAATTGGTTTTGGAGTTCTCTTGCCAGTATAATACTGTGGTTTTATTCAAATCAAACCCTAAAATAAATGTTCTTCTCAATAATGCATACATACATTTCCATACATATCACACAGTTCCCTTTTATATTACATAAAGCTCAGAAGAACAGAAAAACCCCCAGTAAGCAAAAGAAATTAAAGCAATATGAGACAAAAGAAAAGGAAATCTAACAGAATCTACTCTTCTCCAACCCCATTCATTATATCTTTTTATAACTTTCTGTCCTTGCAAATCATCTAGCCTTCCATCACATCCATCATCAATTGCATTTTGTTCTTTAAACTGTTGACCTCTCTCTTTTTCAGTATCTCATCAACTCCAACCAACCATGATTGTCTTTGTATTCCCCTTACTCTCAGACCATTTACTCTTCCTCCATGTATTTATTTTGTAAATTCACTCTTGATTTGTTCTCTCTCTAATAGCAAAATGCATCAATATATGTCTTTCATGCTGGTCACTCACTTTTTTTTCGATCCATCCATTCCACACCCATTCATTCTTGATCCTATCTTTCTTGTTTTTCCACTTACATTTTTAAATGTAATCCATTCCTACTTCATTCAACTTACATTTATGTTTCTCCTGACATATTCATTTCTCATTTAACAAAGGGTGCAGAAGCATCCTCTTACACACAGCCAGTTTTACTTCTTTTGACAAGATTTATTTCTTGCAACAGACCATAGTCTACCATTTGCATGTCATAAAATATCTCCATCTATTTTCAAATCTTTAGTAAGCCTTCTACCAAGGTACCCAAATTCATGTACTTGCTTTAATTTTTCACCATTTATGTATAACTTAGAATTGTTCACCCCATTTTTCTTATCAAACACAAATCCATCCCCACCTAACACTTCTAATGTCACCACAAGCATTTCTTACACATTTATCTAGAAATATATTAAAGAACCAAGACAACATCACATCCATTTATTTAATCAACTTGTATGCCAGCTCAGTTGTAAAAGCACCTCTAGTTGACTGACATATTGGGATTAAAAATCACAACGTAATAATAAGAATAAACAGTAATAACCAACAGTGCATTAGGCAAGAACAAAACAAAACCCAACAAAGGTATAAATCCAATCCAATATCAGGGAGCAGATCATAAACAATCAAGACATAGAAGGTAAGTTGGCATCTTATCTTTTTTTAAAACAAAATTCCTTATTGGTGAAATATAACAACCAGAAGATATGATGAAGTACAATCAAAAATATAACAGGGCTAATCAAATCAGAAGAGAATATACAGAATAATGATTAAATGAGTGACATTTGAAGAAACTAAAATATATATCCATAATGTGTTAATATAGAACTACCTCAATCCTTTAACATATTGTTAAACAGCCCTAAAGACCATGTATTGTTCCATCTTCTCAGTTTGGTACAATATGTCATTTCAATACAATGATATTTATATAATATACTTAGATCCCTAAGGGGGGGAGTTGGGCGGTGATATAAATTTGATTTATAAATAAAAAATAAATTAATATTCTCAATTGGCATCTTATCTTATAAACAGCAGTTTAGCTCAAGTAGCAAGAAACCTGGGAAAAAGCATTTCCAATCTTTCAAAAACATTCCACCTTAATTAACTCATTATAAACCAGGGTGGGAAATGTATTTTATAGTTTCCAAGATTCTGTACATGTCCCAGACTAGCACAAAAAATACTTGACTGAAATCTGTGTCGTCGTTGCTTCCTTGATCTTGCCTAGCTGAGTGAAACTTGACATTCAATACTGCTGGGTCCACCAAAGGCTTCTTAAGAGGGGGACTCACCACCATCTTCTTCAGTGCAGGAAGCTCAACCCCTTCACTCAAGTATAAATTTATGACTGCTCGGACCCAGCCATTGGTCACCTCCTTGGAGTCCTTAACAAATGAGGAAGGGCAAGAATCTAACATTCTTGTCATACTTTTGCTTTAATGTTGAATCATTAGCTAAGCATTCAGCTGATTCACACACATACTTTACCTTCACCGAATATGACTTCACATTCACAAGCCAATCTTCAACTCTGTATTTGTGCAAAACATTCCATAATTCAAGCCTATTAATTTTATCATGAGCTTTCTCTCAGTCAATGAACATGCAGTACATTTTCTCAAGAGTTCATACATTTCCCAAGGACTTGCTGCAGAGCAGAAATCTAGTCTGTATACACCCTGTCTAGTATAAAGTTGCACTGCATTTCCCAAATGTTCCTCATTATCCCTTCCTATACACATTCAATCAGAAATCTGCCTAATACCTTCCCAAAAAACACATAACAAACCAATTCCCAGTAGTTTTTGCAATCAGTCTCATTACCTTTCTTTTGGTAAAGGGAATAATGGTGTCTTCCAATCATCAGACATGGATGCAGTCTTCATACACACATTATTAAGACATAAGCAAACCATATCCTTATTTTTTCTTGTTACACTATCAACAATTGCAATTGTACTGTTTTTTTCATATTCACACACCATTTCTGACTTCATTTTTTTTTCTTAGATGCTAATATTTATAGCATTTGTTCCAGTTCTACTTAGTATCCTTCCTATATAGATCTCTAAAATATTCCCCTCACTTTAGTTTCATCCTAAATAATTTCATCATGTTTGTTCTTATTTCTGCTTACTGTGCTGGAGGCTCCTTGTTTAGCCCTTTTTATCCATTTCCAAAACATTTTTTTTTTATCAAAAGCACTCTGCATTTCTCTTCTCTGTGTGTTTCCTGCCACTATTAATCTTGCCTGCTCCAGGCCTTTTCTGACTACATTTTTGCAATTAACATTCTATCGTTATACACATCATACAGATCTTTCATTGTAATTTTTATAGCATTTTCTTATGCATTTTTCTCATCTATTTTGACATTCTAATAAGCATCCTTTTTCATATTTCCCATTAGCAAAACTGCATACATTTCTGTTGCAATCTGTTACAAAATTATTTTCCTTCTGTCCCAAGCATCTTTCACATCATCTTTCCTTACGTGCACTTTTAAGCACTCTATTGGGAGATTTATCTTCTAACCTTTTTCCATACAGGACTTGTACTTTCTCCTCCTTCAGTCATTTGATTTTCACTTTAGATTCCTTCATTTCTTTCATTTTTTTCAATGTTCTTCCCTCTCCCTAAGATCTACCAAATAATGGTCTATCGTACATTCAGAATTTCTCATCATCTTGTATCCTTCACTAATTTTCTCAGTGTTTCATCGTGAACAAATCAATGTATCATGTTTAATTCATGAATCATCTATGTATAAGCAAGAATAGACAAGCTTATACCATACATACAAATCAAGACCTCTTTCTATGGAGATACTGATAAATAATAACCATTCACATTCATTCCTGGAGCTCTGAATGATCCAACCACATTTTCTGTATGTTGTCAATTTGTTCCTTCCCATACATTCATGTTACCGAACAAAATAACTTTTTTCAGATTGCATTTATACAGAATGTTGAACAAATGTTCCCATTTCTTTCATTATCTCTATTTACTGATGCAACTATCATCAGCTACCCTATGAATTCCCATACATTTATTGTATTTCTTTATTGCTGAATCACTAGCAGTTAATAGGAACAGGAATACACAGTTAAAACATCCACGGTACATAGTACAGTTTAAACGTCTACTATAAATATAATGAATATGAAATTTAAATAAGTAAATAAAGCCATAGCAATGACAATAGCATCCATGTTTGCCTTGGCCTTCTGGAATGTTTGGGGGTGATATGAATTCCCACATAAGTTGCATTGGCGGATCCCAGTGCGCTGCACCCCCCACTCCCTACATGATCTAACATATCTGTATTTTCAGAGAGGCTGGAAATGTTCCTGCATGGGGATTAATGTAGAGTCCACAATTTTTTTTCAAGAGCACTTCAGATGTCTCTTAGAGCACTTCAGTGTGAGTTGCTGGTTTGAAAACACATCTGTAGATGGTTGGGGGGTTGTTTTTGTTTTTTTTCCTTCACAGGTTTTTAGGCTGAACTATATGTGATGAGCTGATTTTTTTTTTTTTTAAGTGCTTTAGCTAGCCCCGGACACCAACTTTTCTTTCTTGGACAGCTAACCTAAACCTCATTAACATAATTAGGCTATGTAAACAATATGTACACATGTACTTTGCTGGTCCATCTATACCATGCCATGCAGCTTGCTCTGACCTGCTTGTCCAGTTTGATTGCTTGTCCATTTATCCAGTCTAGAATAGTACTTTTGGATCAACCATTTTTCATCTTTACCAGTTTGGACAAACTATTTTTTCCCACTCATCATCAAACAACCAGACCAGGTTAGTTCTTAAATGGAAATGAGAAAGGAAGAAGAACTGAAATAAAATTATGGCAGATTTATAACGTCTTGTAGATTTCTCTGAAGTGTAAGTGCCAAATACAGTTAGGGCATGTACCAGTTATTGTATCTTACAGCACTCAGCTTGATGTCCAAAATCCATCATAAGTCTAATGTGTTTGGATGGGAGAGCCAATTTTAAGATGACTTCTGCTTAGCCTTTGACAGCAAAGGCTGATCTTGTGACAAAACGATCTGGATCCAGCAAAATTATTACTAACAGCTTGGTTGCAGTGTGGCTGTGTTGGCAGTTGAATAAATGTTTTCTTTTTGAGGTTTGATTGAACTCTGATCTGTGTGAGCTTTGGTCTTTAGTCCCTCTGAGCTACTTATTTCGAAATCCTGTTTGCTTTGGACAACCAATTGATGGCACCCTCGCTGATTACAAAATGCTAGCTACAAGGTTTTTCTTTTCTTTTCTTTTCTTTTGGAATGCAGATGTCATCTTAAATAATAAATTATTACTTCCAGAAGAGAAATTTTGCTATTGGGCCACTCTCCTCTGTTATAATGTGTGTTGTACTGTCTTGTTTTCAGAGCTAGCTGGTTTTTTTGCCCACTGCATATTTTAAGATTCATTGCTCTGGCTGCATCTAGATAATATTATCTAGTAGAGTGTCCAATAAATCCTCTTCCTTCCCTCTCCCCCTCCCCTGTTTGAACACGAAACGAAGTTAAATCCACTCTTTGCAGAAATAGCATCTTGTCTCAGACTTGTTACAAAGGACTGGGCCATTTATCTCTGCCTAGCTGCATGCACAGAGGATGATTCTACTCTTGATTTGCATAATTAATAATCATGAGTTACCCATGGAAATGTTAAGTATCTCAGTGCAGCAGGATCCCCATATGGTGAGAATAAATCAATGGGGCCAAGTCAGAAAAAGAAGAATCACTCCCATGTAGACTCACACCTCTGATTTCCAGGCTGATAGAAACCATCCAAGCAGCCCTGCAATCCAGGGAGACTTGGGTAACATAATTGTCTGCTTCGTGGTTATGAATTTTGTTATGGAAAGGCAGCAAACATTGCCCGGCTGCATCAGCGATAGAATCTACTAGCCAGGTTTTCACACACCAGGGTAAGGATGTAGCATATTCAGGGCTGCTGGTTCCAAGGTGAGTTCATCTCAATGGCCCTGATTCAGATTAGTGAAGCTTTGCTGCACGCAACTGGCTGGGGGTGATTGGAGACTAGATGGGAAGACTGAAACCATTTGGGGATGATGTTTTGTTTATGATATGTCAGGATATTTATCAGAGAACCCTGGGAGGTGACAACCTCCCAGTTTTTGTCACATTTTGGGAGCTGCTGTTTGCAATGGCTTTAGGCAAAAGGAAAAAAAACCTTCCAGAAAACATATGATCACAGAGTAAACACTTCAGTCATATTAAACCAGATGGCTTAGAAGTCATTTCCCTTATTTCTCTGTTGAAAAAGAGCTAGTGTGAACATAACAGACAACACATTAGTGGATTTGTCACTCCAATGTTTTATAATAATATTCTCAGCTCTACTCCATCCTGAAATAATCCATAACAGTAGATTTCCAATTCCATATACTAGGATAGAGGTCAGCCACCATTTCTGTTCTCAGCCACCAGCATGCACAATGGCTGGGATGCCCTCCCCCCCAAATCTCACAAGTTCACCAATTCTCTTAAGATTTTGGCGGTCTCATTCCCCAATTGTGAGAGTTCTTGTATGAGAAAGGTGAGATCTCCAAAGCTGTGTAAGAATGTATTTATTTCTTTATTAGATTTCTATCCACTTTTCATGCAGGAGCTCAAAGTGGCATACATACCACCCCCTCCTATTTTTTGTTAAGTATTGGTGTACTTGCATATGATCGCTTAATACCTGCATGGGTCTGTGTTGCCAAACCCTATCCCAAGGAGAAAGACTAGAGCGGGGGTGCAAAAAGTGCAGCTTGGGGGTGCATGCAGTCCACCGGCATCTCTTTTGTGACTCCCAAATTATGCAGGACAAAAAATATGGGGATTGCATTTAGAAGCCTTTAAGGGGTAAATGGGTGCTTGAAAGACCCGCAGCCACTTATGGCATTCATGCCACTTGGTAAACACGTGAAACCCTTTCCCAAAGGTGTTCTTGCTCCACCCACTTCTGGAAATGCAAAAGTTGTACCCAAGCCTCAGTCATGCCCTTTTCAGAAGCAATGCTTTTTCTAGAGTCCTACGGGCATTCCTAATTCTGGCTCGCTCTCCATTTCCTCTTTTCGGTAAATAACAGCAGAGAACCAGTTTGGTGTAGTGGTTAAGGCATCAGACTAGAAACTAGGCGATCGTGAGTTCTAGTCCCACCTTGGGCACAAAGCCAGCTGGGGGACCTTGGGCCAGTCCTTTTCTCTCAGCTCAAGGAAGAAGTCAAGGGCAAACCACTTCCAAAAATGTTGCCAAGAAAACTGCAGGGACTTGTCCAGGCAGTCTCCAGGAGTTAGCGCTGACTTGAAGGCATAAAAATCAAGCAAACAAAACAGAACAAAAAACAGGAAGTTATGCAGGCAAGACAGGGGCAGGCTATCTAGGAGGAAAAATAGGGGCTGCAGGCATTCTGTCCTGATTTGGTCTGAGGGAAATGAATCTTGGAGGCTTCCTATGCCAGGAGGGAGGAGGCATTAACTCTCCCTGCTGTTTCTACACAGTGGAGAAGGATAGTGTGACCTCTGACAGAACAGTCTTGCTGATTATGGAAAACTCACGATAATGTGGGCTTCATTGCACAGTTTGAAGGGCTGAGAAATGGGCCTGGACAGGACACCTCTGCACCCAACATGGCCTGAAAAAGCACAGCCACCTTTGACTAGGCAACCAACTCTTCTCCCAGCTGAACTGCTGCTAGTGTAAAGGAGCAGTGGTGGTTCAATTATTTATTATTATATATATTAGTGTTTCTCGACCTCAGGAATTTTAAGATCTGTGAACTTCCAACTCTCAGAATTCCCCATTTAGCAGCATCCACACATCTTGAAGTTGCTGAGGTTGAGAAACAGTGAACTATAGCTGTCTGTCTGTCTGTGTCTGTCCATCCACCTACCTACCTACCTACCTACCTACCTACCTACCTACCTACCTTCTGTTCACACCCCTTCACCATCTTGCTGTATTTATTCAGAGTCAGCAATAGAATCTTGCCAGACAATGTTGCTTCCATACAGGAAAAGAGAGATCACTCTGGATGGGCATCAACAACGATATTCAGAAAGGGAGAAGGGGTTCATTATTTGGCTTATCCATGGCGTCATATCATCACAGTTGCTGAACAGCTGCTGAACAGGCGTATTTACTTTGAAGTCTCGTGGGACTGTGATTGGACTGTTCAGTGTGTGCATCCTTGACCAATGCCTGCTTAAGCAGCAGAGTGCACGGCCTTTGAAGCCCCTGGTTATCTGGCTCCATTCAATGTGGCTATCAGTCCATTCTGTTTGGATGTGGATACCCACTGAAAAAGGGCTAACTTTTGGAGAGAGAGAGATCATGTGGTGGCAGCTGAAAAGGGTCCATAGAGCACTGGGAAGTGACGGGGAAAGTACATGAGAAGAAATGCAGAGAACTAAGCAAAAGAAGCCTGCAGGCAGGGCAGTCTGGAGGTCAGGAAAAGCAGCCGTCTGTGAACAAGTACAGAATCTGAAAAATTCCTGCATCCATTTTAAAGTGACTGTAGACTTTGGAAATGTGTAGGTAATCTTAGCCTGCTGACAGCCAACAATGATTGGTGGATAGTACAAGAATCCTTTGTGTAGTTTAATCGCTCACTCTCTTTCTTTCTCTCTCTCCTTGTTTTCTATAGTGGCAATCTTCATCTAGATTCCCCACCCCACCCCACCCCATCCCTTTCTTAATAAATTCTTTCTACCATAAGGAAAGCAATTAAAATCTGGATATTTCCATCGTGCTCCTCTTCTGAGCTTGTCCGAGCCATAGGAATGGGAACTGCTGGAAGCCAATTTTTGCATATTGTAAACTACAGTGCCAAGAGGTGGGTTTGCTGCCCACACATACCCCCTTGTATCCCAGGAACTGTCAAGCTTCCAGATTTCTTAACTTCCTACTACTACCACCAACACCTGCCTTTTGACGGGAACTATAGGTCAAAATACCTGGAGTCTTATCTGCGTCACATGCATGCACAGGTTCTCAATGCTCCTTTTACACTGCAAACCTTTGTGCATGAGCAGGGAGGAGTGTCGTGGGAGTAGGAAAGGATCTTCTTAGGCCTCCCCCCAACTGACCATTATAATTAAGGTTTTTGTCCTAGCACTAACTGTCATTTTTTCTCCAGGAGGTTGCACAGAGAGGTGCCCATGTGGCTTAAGCAGACTCTGGTATGATGGAATCAGGGAGTTCTTTGGTCTTGACCTGGTTCTAGCTGTACAGTTGTGAAATTCTGCCCCCTTCTCCCCATTCAAGTTATTCTTTATTTGGTTGTTTTTTAAAAGGATCCCTCAGGGGAATCCAGAATATGAAATGCAATGCAACAACTTTGGGACCGTTTTGGCACGTGGTACCATAGCTCTGGGGAGTGCTCTCCTGCCCCCCAGCCATCCACATGGCAGATCATTTTATGCAGTGAATAACTCTTGTTTGTTTATTCCCTTAACAATAGTTTTATCTCATCTTCTTACGGATGGAATGTTTTTCTTGCCCAGCAGTGTGCTGTTTCAGGCCGTTATGCATTTAATTCCCTTATATGGATTTCCTTGTGTATATTTAGGCATTTCTAAGCCTAAATTTTGGAGCAAGGTTTTCCCAAGGCACCCTACATTTTTATGCACCCAAAAGAGTGGAGCATATAAAATTGTTCTCAATTGCTCTTACAAAAGCACTGATAAAAAAATGCCCCAAGGGAAATTGAAGCTCCACATTGCTTGCTTTTATTTTTGGAAGCTAACTGATAGTAACACTTAAAAATTGCTGGGCTGGGGAGAGAATGGGAGGGAGGGGTTCGCCAGCCCCTGGATTTTCCCTTTTACATATTTGGGTTTGACTCACCAGTGAAATGCAGGACTGCTTTTTTTCCTTTGTGGTTTTCCACGCTTACTGTGTAACTTCGCCTTGGTTGGACCTGCCAGTTATGCTCGTAGGGCTGGCTTAAGGCATTCTGCTGCCTGAGGCAAAGATGGCATCCGTTTGCCATTTTAATGACAGAAATCATTGGGAGGGGTAGCTGAAGCTCACTTTGGGCCTGGTGATAAGGCAGCACCCTCTGTTGCATCTCAGAGGAAAGATCAGGCTAGTTTAGGAGGTCCAAAACAGGCCGTATTGTCTGTCTTCCAAATCCTAGAAAGGATAATAAGGTAGATAATCAAACACTATCCCAGCATCTACTGCCTGAGGCAATTACTTCACTTGACCTAATACTACAGCTGGCCCTACTGGGCTTCTTGCAAGTTGGGCCGCTGTGTGTGTGTGTGTGTGTGTGTGTGTGTGTGTTTTCCTCATCTGGCAAGGCTTCTCTTCTCTTCTGCCCTTCCTCAGCCTTATCTTCTTTACTTACTCCCCCCCCCCTTTTAATTAGCTTCCCTGTTGCTGGCCTCTATGACTAGTCATTGGTTTCCCTGATATTACAACCGAACAAGCAGGTTTCAATGAATTTGCCTCAGATTTCCTTTCCAGTACATTTTGAGGAGAATTTGAATGACGAGTAGATGCTTACTCCCCCAGGAAACTGGGACAAACTTGTTGAAAAGGCTTAACCTCCTCAACATTCCTAATCCTCCTTTGGATTTGATTCTCTTTTTATTTTGGTGTCTTATCAGGAATACATTCTGCATATTAGTTTTGGTAGAAAATTGGTTGGAACTCGCGATGTTGCATAAGTGCAGGAGAAGTTTGCTCTTTTTTATGTTTGAATGGAAAGGAAAGCGAGAGAGTAAAAGGCTTATGTGACTTGCATGTGCTCTCACTTATCCTTTGTCCACTCCAAGATATTAAGAAGTTGTTGCTAACAGCTCAGCTTAATAGTAGTAGTAGTTGTTGCTGTAGTTTTCTTTTTCATGTGCCTGTAATTAGGAGCAGTGCAAATTAATAAAATCTATCGTCAAAATTAATACAACTCACGATAAACCAACTGAAGATTGCAACTGAAGTATAAAGTCTCAGCAACTTGAACAGGCCATAAGATTTAAAACACTCATTAAAAGCTGCTCTAAAATAGCAGTACATTTCTTCATAAAGAATTAATACTGAAATCAGCTTCACAAAGGCCCATAATAAAGAAACACTTTTTAGCATCTGTTTATATTTTGATAGAGCAGACAGCAGGCACAATTCTGGTGGAAGCTGATTGCAGGGAACTGGTGTTGGACGGGTAAAAGCTCTCCACTGTGATGTGGCTAGATGTCAGTCAGTCCTGGTTAGACAGACCGGTCACGCAGTCTCATGAACTACAAGCAGATAGTTAGGTGTGCCCATGCAATGAGTTGACACAACTTAAACCGGTACCTTTCACGAACATCCACTCAAGGTAGGGATTGATTATAGAGAGACGTAGGGATAATTGGAACTGTTGAAAATGCAGAACAGTATGAACTGTGTTGTTCAAAACAAGGACTGAGGATGGAAAGAAGTAGCAGGTAATCTGACCAATAGACCACTATAATATTCCAGACGTAAAATGATTGGGACATGAACCGGCTGCTTTGCCATAGCTGTGATGAGGAACCAGTGGATCCTATGAACATTTGGTAAATGAAAGTTACAGATCATGGTGATTTTATCAATGAAAGGTTTTGAAAAGAGTCCCTCGTCAGTTTGGATTCCAAGGACCACGGAGGAGGCCCACAATTTATAGCTCTGAAAACAGAGAGAGGAGTGGAAAGAGAAGGGGTGGACAATCAGGATAGACCATAACAATCTCTATCTTGTCCAAGTTCAGTTTGGGATGGTGGAGACACATCCATTCTAAGACCTCGCTAAGGTATTTTAGCAAGGCCTTCTCATTAGCTACATTCTGAGCTGCCATCCCTCCCTTAAAGCATAACATACAAAAAGAGCCTTTATCTTTCAAAGGCTGAAAGAGTAAGGCAGGAAGAAGCAAGCCTTTTAGCTTGATGGTACATTTGGAATTCTGAAAGGCATTTGTTGGGACTCTCACAACTTGGCTGCCATAGAAGGGCTTGTCTGTAGACAAACTAGTGAGGATGATCAATTCCAGCACACCCATTTATCAGAAAGCAAACTGCTGAGGTTTAGTCTCCCCACTGTCCCATTTTCCCTTAGCCATTTCTCCAGGCTCTTTCTGCTTTGGGAGGATGGGGACTGGGCGGGGAGGCAGGGGGCAAACTGTAAAGAGTAAAGAAGATGACCTTGAAAGAGAGATGCAGGCTCCATTGCCTAGGGAGAAGGGGCTAAAGCATTTTTAAAGTCCAGACTAGCTAGATAGCTTTTGGAAGCAGCTCAGACAGATATGCCCTAATTCACCGAGCTATAAGGAGGAGGAGGAGGAGGTACAGCTCAATCAGACATGCAAGGTTCTATTATAGCCAATCTCAATCAAAGGAGTTGTAGACATTCTATGGAGTTGATTTCATGGTCTGGTCTACCTAGTGGGGCTGACACAAACCTCTGAGTAAACCATTGGACTGCAACCACTCTCCAATTCTAGGAATGCCTAAGGGGCCATTTTGAGGTCCAAAGGTTTTATTGTAAATTAAGGTTCTAGAAGCTGGCACCTCATTCTGCGGCAGGCCAACCTCCCTTTTTTCCATTAAGAAATCTTTTTTTTAAAAAAAGTTAGGTGAGGTCAGGAGTCTGGTGGGCATGAAAAGGAGTGTCTGCAGGTAAACCACTGCACCTGTGTGACATATATTAAGGAGGAATGTATTAAAACAGCTCTCCAAGATGGCAGCAGGGAGCGGACGCCTAGTGCGGAGCTCCCAGTCATAACCTCCCCTGTGGCCTCTACCACAACCATAACTAACCATGCGGGTGAGGAGAGTTGGAGGTGTGGGATTGCGGTGTGAATGGGGGGTGAATGAAGAGAACCCCCGGTGTTACCGCCGTCCGAGGCGGGCCGCGGCCGTGGGGAGAGGAGTTGCGGCAGCGGCGGCGGCTGGAGCAAGGACGGAGAGGAGAGGACGTGGGCAGGTGCTGCAGCGAACGACGCTCGGCCCCAGAGGCGGCGGCGGCGGGAGAGCGTGGGTGGCTGCGGCGGCGGAGCCGAGAACGGCGCCCGGTTTGGAGGGAAGTGGCGCTGGAGTTGGAAGCGGGACCTGCAAGACCGAGAGTCCCGGCAGGCGGTGGCCCGGGTCCAGCGCGGCTGACCTCGGCGGTGGGAGCGCCAGCGGTGAAAGTGCAGGCGCTGATAGCGGGACGCCGGCGGCGAGGCCGAAGGAGTTTGGAGGCCAGAGCCCGGCGGCCACGTGGACTCTGAGACTCCGGGGGTTGGGTGATGAGCCCCTATGTGGCAAGGGGCGTCCCCTCCCCCAGAGAAGACGCGGGGGGACTCGAGCAGGTGGGTGTGTGTGAGTGGATGTTGTGGTTGGAGGAGGTGAATGGGTTGCTCTCTGCCTGGGTGGGAGACGGGCAGAGGATAGGAGTGAATGGGGCCCTTCTCTCCCTGGCCAGGGAGAGAAGTCGGTGGAGAGAGGGTGAGTGTTTGTTGGGGGATTGGGAGTGGTGACCCCTGTTGGCGCTGAGAGCATTCGGCTGAAGTGCCACGGGGCGTGCAGCCCCCACCCCCTTTTTTTTTGTCTCCTCTACCTTGGCTGGTGAGTGGTATGGCGGGCCCCTTAAGTGGGAGGCCTGGAGGGGGGGAGGAGGAGGACCTCGGGCGGTTTAGGGCAGGCATTCAAGTGGTAACGGGCATGGGGCGGTATGGTGGGAGCCAGAGGGCAGGCCGTTTCAGGGGAAGACGCCCCCGATGCATTACATCGGTGGTGTGTTCCGGCCCTCAGAGCTCAAGCCCAGACCCTGGTCAGCAGGCCTACAGAGGCCCGGGTTTTCGTCTGTTGCTACTGAACACCAGGTCAGTCAATAATAAGGCCCCCCTAATTCACGACCTTATTGGGGAGGAGCAGGCTGACCTGGCGTGCATCACCGAGACCTGGCTGGCACCAGAGGGCGGAGTAGCCCTCTCGGAATTGTGTCCAGCTGGGTTTAGGGTGTGGCACCAGCCGAGACCCCAGGGCAGGGGAGGGGGAGTGGCAGTAGTCATCAGGGAATCCCTATTGGCCTTCAGGAGCCCTGCTCCACAAGTTGCTGGATGTGAGACCCTGTTCCTGAGGTTGGGCACACGGGATCAGTTGGGAGTGCTGCTAGTGTACCAGCCTCCCTGCTGCATAGCAGCCTCCCTGCCTGGGCTGCTGGAGGCCATCTCGGGGTTGGCAGTGGAGTTCCCCAGACTTATGGTCCTGGGGGACTTTAATCTGCCGTCCCTGGGATTGGCCTCGGAAGCGGCTCGGGAGTTCATGGCTACCATGGCAGCCATGGGCCTATCCCAGGTCATCAATGGCCCGACCCGGGACAGTGGTCACACTCCAGACATGGTTTTCTTGTCAGAGCAGTTGCAGCGTGATCTGGTGGGGGATTTTATATTATCCCCCCTGTCATGGTCAGATCACTCCCTGGTGGCAGCAGGATTCTCCTATGCTGCCCCCCTCCGCAGGGAGGTGGGACCTATTCGAACGGTCCGCCCCCGGCACCTGATGGACCCGCACGGGTTCCAAAGGGAGCTGGGGGGTGTTCCTGAGGCCTTGCTGCACGGTCCAGCGGAGGCTCTGGCCGCAGCCTGGAACAAGGAGGTGGCTGGGGCCTTGGACAGGATCGCGCCTGTGCGCCCTCTCTTGGCCCATCACTCCCGGCGCTCCCCGTGGTTCACGGAGGAGCTGAGGGAGTTGAAAAGGGCTAAGAGATGGCTAGAGCGCTGCTGGCGGAAAACTGGGGACGAATCAGACCAAACACAGGTTAGAGCTGCCATTAAGGCCTACCTAGTGGCGGTAAGGGCGGCGAAACGTCAATATTTCTCCGCTCTTATTGCATCCTCAGAGTGTCGCCCTGCACCCTGTTTAGGGTCACCCGGGCTCTCCTGGGAAAAGGGGGGGCGGAGGACTACTTGCAGGGTCGTGCAGAGGAATTTGCTGAACACCTGATGGATAAAATTGCTCAGATCCGTTCCCAGTTGGAAGCCAAGAGTGGAGTAGGTCCAGAGGAGTTGCCCGGGGAGCGTTCTTGCCCAGTTATCTGGGAACGGTTTGATCCTGTTGTCCCTGAGGAAGTGGACAGGGTCCTCGGAGCTGTCAGTGCGACCACCTGTGATTTAGATCCGTGTCCCTCCTGGTTAGTTAAATCTACCAAGGAGGTGACCTTAGGGTGGGTCCTGGCGATGGTTAATTCATCCTTGCAGGAGGGGGTGTTCCCGAAGCCTTTCAAAGAGGCTTTGGTCCACCCACTCCTCAAGAAGCTGTTGCTAGACCCCACCCTTCTGGACAACTTTCGTCCAGTCTCCCACCTCCCCTTTTTAGGGAAGGTGGTAGAAAAGGTGGTTGCGCGGCAGCTTCAGAGGATCCTGGAGGAAACGGATTATCTGGATCCCTAACAGTCAGGATTCAGGCCCGGTTATGGGACAGAAACAGCATTGGTCGCACTTCTAGATGATCTCTGGCGAGAGCGGGATGGGGGGAGTGCATCCATCCTTGCTCTTCTTGCCCTCTCGGCGGCGTTCGATACCATCGACCTTTTGGGTCGGCTGCGGGAGTTGGGGTTGGGTGGCACAATGTTGTGCTGGTTCAGCTCCTTTCTCCAAGGCCGAACCCAATCGGTGTTGATAGGGAGCGAGAGGTCCAGCCCCCAGCCCCTACTTTGTGGGGTGCCACAGGGGTCAGTGCTTTCACCGCTCCTATTTAATATCTACATGAAACCGCTGGGTGAGATCATCCGGCACCATGGGGTGAGGTATCATCAGTATGCTGATGATACCCAACTATACATCTCCATCCCAGGTGCCCTAAGTGACGCTGTGACTGCCCTCTCGCGGTGCCTGGAGGCTGTGGGGGCCTGGATGGGGGACAACAGGCTTCAGCTGAACCCTGGTAAGACGGAGTGGCTGTGGATATGGGGAGCCTCAAGATCTAGGACCTTGTCATCGTTGGTTCTTGACGGGGTTGCACTACCCCAGACAGACCCGGTGCGTAATCTGGGGGTTCTCCTGGACTCACGACTCCTGCTCAAAGAGCAGGTGGCAGTCGTGGCTAGGAGGGCCTTTGCACGACTCCGTGTGGTGCGCCAGTTACGCCCCTTCCTGGATCAGGGGGACCTCCGCATGGTCACTCATGCCCTGGTCACCTCTGGGTTGGACTACTGTAATGCGCTCTACATGGGGCTACACTTGAAGAGTATCCGGAAGCTACAGCTGGTGCAGAATGCGGCGGCGTGGACAGTTCTTAATGCCCCTAGGAGGGCACATATAACACCGCTGTTGCGCGAGCTGCATTGGTTACCGGTTTGTTTCCGGGTCCAATTCAAGGTGTTGGTTATTACCTTTAAAGCCCTTTATGGCACAGGACCAGGTTATCTGAGGAACCGTCTCGCCCTGGTCACTTCAGCCCGTCCCACTCGGTCCAGCAGAAGGGGCAGGTTGCAGACCCCACCAGTCAGGGAATTTCGATTGATGGGGTCGAGGCAGAGAGCCTTTTCTGCTGTAGCGCCCGCCCTATGGAACATCCTGCCTCCTGAGGTCCGGTGTGCCCCCTCCCTCATGGCCTTCAGGAAAGGTATTAAATCCTGGCTCTGCCAGAAGGCCTGGGGGCCAGAGGGGGGCCCGCACCTGTGGAGATGGCTGGTGGGATGATGGGTTGTCTCCCCCCCCCAGCATCTTACAGGTTTTTTAAGGCCATAAACCAGAGGAGGTTTTTTAGGGTTTTTAATATGTTTTTAATTATTTATAGTTTTTAGCCATCTCGGTGAGAGCTGTGTTTTTATTGTGAGCTGCCCAGAGTCACCCGTTGGGGGAGATGGGCAGCATACAAGTTGAATGAATGAATGAATGAATGAATGAATGAATAAATAAATAAATAAATAAATAAAAATGTCTAAGTATTAAGAGAATGTCTAAGTATTAAGAGAAATGTATTAAAATGTCTAAGTATTAAGATCTTCTAGAGAAATTATTGCTTCACACTCCCTTTGTGGGTGGTCTGTAGCAAGCCCCACCCATCATTGTGGCACAGCGTGACATCACAGTGCCTTGTGGGTGGGGTTAAGCTTGAGTTGCTATGTGGTGACCTTAGCTTTATTTTTTAAAACAGATGTCCCATCCACAAAGATAGGACATCATATATTCCTTATGTGCAGGGAGACTGGGAATCAACATGGTCTTTCTTGATGCCATTCGTGTCATAGAACAGATTCAGAAAATCTCCCAATGCTTCCATCAAATGCAAAGAATGTGGCTAAAGAGCTGTCACTGTAATCCAAACAGCTGACAATCTATTAAAAACCAATCCCTCTCCCCCATGGAATCTTACTGGCATTTGATGTTGTTCCAGCAGAACATATGGGGATGGAAATAAGGCTAAATGCAGCCCCTTGATCTCCTGTCTGCCTCTCTCCAGTTGCCAATCTCAAGTCAGCCCTTTTTCAAAATCTGATTTAGCTGGCAGTTGACAGGCCATGCTGACTTCAAGGCTTCTCTTCAGTCTACCATGCCATTCCTTGCATACCAGGTTGAGTGAAATAATACAAGCTGCTAAATCACATGTTACAAGAGAAGTCCAGAAAGGAACAGCTTGGAGCAGCCATATCTGTGCTGTAGCTTGCCTGGATCCCAGGTTTCCAGTAATGGGAGCGTTACAAGGTTGGTAGCCATGATTTTCAAGCTGGTTAAGTTTGGGCAACTTGTAGCCTTTAAGATCTTGGCTGAATGACAATTCCCAGCATCTCTCACCATTGACCATGTTGGCAGGGGCTACTGGGAGTTCTGGTTTAACAATATTGGGAAGACCACAGATATCCCATTGCCCTATTTGTAATATTTTTTAGACTATTTTCCTTGTGGGAAGAGGTGTAGCTCTTAGAAGGTGCATTTTTTTTTTTTAAATTGTCTTTGAATGATGAGTGATAGCTTTTGTTTATTCTGGAATGAACTGATCTTGCATTTCTCAGAAACCTGAACAAGCACCTTTTATATTGAGATTCTGGCCTTGTGTGGCTGCTTAAATTGAATTGATCCAATTAATCAATTGGAGAAACAGTGGTTGATCAACACAATTTTTTATTGCTTGACAGCATTAGTATTTGTCTGCAGTTGTACCCTATAAGTAAACATATGTTTTCTACCCCATAATTCCAGAGGTGATTCAAATAAAGGCATGGATGAAACATTGGTAGGTGAGAACTGGAGAGAGTAGCTGCTTACCTTTTCCATGTCCCCAAGTTTTTCCCTGCAAATATCCCCAAAATATTTGTTCTTCACCCCAGTCAAGCTTATTGTAATCTTGGGGATCTAGCTACAAGGAAATGTGTTGAGGGGCATTGTGCAGGAAAATATTGATGGGTCAGAGAAAAGTTAATCATGCCCTCCACAATTGGGTTACCATATCTGGGCTACTAGATGACAGTAAAGAGATTAGTAATATGCTGGTATAGGCTTTCATGGCTGGCATCAATGAAATCTTCAATCAGGAACTGGTTCTCTTGGAATTTCTTCAAAGTGGCCAGTTGGAGGTCTACCTATTGTAGATGAGGAACCAATTAGAAACCAGCTTTCTTGGACTCACATGACATGGACCAATCAGAGATCAGCTTGCCAGGTTCAAATGCAAGAGCTCAGTCAGCCCAGTTCAGTTGCCTGTGAGCTGTCAAGGGGTACATCACAAAACAGCTCACCCTGCCTCTGAAGCTGCCAGCCACAGCTGATAGTGAAACATCAGGATAAAAGAAAACAAGACTATGGCCATTCACTCGAAAGCTCGTCTCTGCTTCAAAGTAGCAATCTCTGATTCTTTGTTTCCATCTACTGATAATCCAGAATTTTGCAGCCCAGAAATGGTAATTCAAAACAGACTTAAATCTGTACAAACTCAGATTTGATGTGAGCTATAAAGTACTTGAAAGTCACCTGGTTTGACTTACAACCTCAAATCAGGTTCTTTCTTCAATTTTTGAGTCTGCTTCAACTGAGTGATTCAATCAAAATTAAGCAAATTCAAGCAGGTCTTTTAATTTTATCCAGTCCTATATGTAATCTGTCCTGCCAATTTCCCACATATTTGTGTTGGGCGTGGGGGGAGAGAATTGTGTTCCTTTTGCCTTATAACATTGAATCCAACTTTTTACAGTTTACCACTGGAGCGTTTGAGAGTAAGATCTGCACAGCTTATTATCAGCATTATTCATGTAAAATACAAAAAAGGAGGTGCTTGGTGTTGGAATCAAAATTTTCCTTGTCTAGTGATGGATTGCCCTTGGGCTATGTGTAGTTTATGTGCCAGGATGAAATTGCTACCTTCTGCAAAAGCTCTGAAACCAGGAGGGGGCCAAGGGAGATTGATAGGGCACATACCCTTTGAAGGCATTTGGTTTTACATACAGAGGAATTTGCCGTGGAAGGAATTGTCTTCCCATCCTTCAGAGCCTTCAGAGGCATTCAATTGCTTTCTGCATTAGAGGCAATGATAATAGACAGGGCTCTTTATTCTTTGTGACTTTTGCAGACACAGGATTCTACAGGTATAGACATCTTATTTGGAAATTGCATTTATTGAGCTGGTTGTTCTGCAGGAGAGGGAGAAAAATATTTTAACTTCTCAGCACCAGCAGGAAACACCAGCAAGCTCGGTAATATCTTTCTATGCACTTGGGTGCCTTTGGAGTACTAATTTATGTGCTTACTTCAGGGTTTCTCAAATTTTGCATTAGCACGAGCCCTTAAATTGATAAATGACTTTATGTGACCCCTGCATGAATAAAACATGAATAATAATTACATAATACATCAATAACTAAACAATGAATATTGGGACTGACAGATGGCTTTGACCAATGACCAGAACTATGGGTTAGCCATCCCTCAAAACTCTCTCTGGGGTTTGCTTCTCAGTTAACCTGATTAAGCCCACCCTGACTAAGCAGGTGGAAGTTATGACACTGTTCTAGCATTGTGTATACAAGCCATCAGACTTGCCAAGTCAGTACAGAAGCTCTCAAAAATCACGCTGGTCTTTACTGCCTCCTTTGCTTGGGGAAGCCCTGGAGCAAGTTTTGCTTGTTCTAGCCTTTCCAGAAATGCTCTGTCAGAATCCTCGCAAGATTTCATAATAGATTATGAAATGATCTGGCTAGTTTAAAAAATGGCTTTTTACATGCTGCGGTTCTGCCGTTGTAAAACGGGGGGGGGGGGGGAGAGAAGGAATGAGAAACCGTTTAAAGCAGATGGCTCCTTATCACAGGCTCTGGCATGATCAAGGCCATGCCAGCAAGGGAATCAGAAGACCAAGAACTAAGGGCGATGTAAGGGGGGGAAAAGTAAGAAAAACAGCTTTTGGCGCGCTTTTGCTCAGTCTTAGCAATGCTTTGGATCTGTACACTTATTCTCAATAAATGAACTTTCTTTTGAATCAATATTGGTTGCAAGGAAAGTTACTGGATTTGGGATCAACAGGTGGCAGTTCGTTACATGCTCCTTTTGACCACATTTGAAAATCTGATTATCCAAATTTACTGTTTATGGGAGATAAGTACTTTGGAAGTTTCCAAAGTTTGCTGCAGGTCTTCAGAATATTTACTTTTCTTCCTCCATAGCTCTAGAGTAGTCTATTCAGGTAGCAACTGCTTGAGTAAAACCAAGATGATGGTCCCTCTGAACACCTTTTCCTTCCTAACCTACATGTGCTGCTTCATATATTCTTTTCTTTTATGGCCATTTCTGAATCACATTATTAGGTTCAAGAGCTGTCCATTGGCCCTGCTATGTATGGAGCACTGACCAGATCATAATCATAAATTTTTGCACATGGCAATAGCAAAATTAGGAACTTTTGCTGAGGTGAGGCTCCTGGTCTCTCTGTCCCCTCTTTCTTCACAAGTGCCTATGGAAGCAGATGCTCATTGACCCTCATCCTAGACCCAAGACTGCACCACTGTTTCTGATGTTTCCACCAGTCTGTGCTGAACATTTAGGAAGAGGTGCCTGGCGATGACTCACCCACTGGCCAACCTTCATCTCACATAGACTCTCCCCTTGCCTGTGATATTTGTGGGGATGGGTAGAATATGTTCACAAAAGTAGTCATTTTCATATCCTTCTCTTCTCAACTGACTCCCATCTGCCATAGTTCCTCAAACCTCTCTAATGAGCTTGCAGTGGGTAATATGTGGGCATTCCAGGGACACCGTACAAAAACCACTGAATTTGCATGAAGGCAGCGAGTTGCCTATACATGCCTGAAATCATTTCAAATTTTAGATTTCATGAACCTGCAATTGATCATTCCATGAGCAAGCAGTACATTATTCTGCATGCCTATCATGTGTGCAATATATATCGTGGGTCTTGTGGCATACTAAGAAACTAAGCAATGTATCTGCATGGATGGGTCCATAAAGTCATCATGAGTCAAGTTTGACTTGAAGAAGTGTTTACCTTGCTTATATATGTCAAGTGTTGTTCAAAAACTTCCCTTAAGACACAGCTAGGCCTACTGGCATCCTGATTGCTTTTTTGGGGGTTTCACTTTGCCAAGGTTTCAAGATGCGGTACAAAGATATGTGCCTTCATTTCATTCATAGCAAACCTGTGAAGTAGGCCCTGTGTCATTTAATGAGCTTCATGACTGAAGAATTAAACCTGATTCTTCCCTGTCTCACTTTGAAACTCAAAACATTTTATCATCCTGGCTGTCTAGGAACCAAGCAGGAAACAGCCACACAGTTCTCTTTGCAGTGCTTTTGAGGTAGGAAGCTCAAAATCGATGGGGAGGGAAGGGGGAGAGGAGATCTTTCATTTATACCAAAACAATATTTCCTGTCTCTGCAGATGTGTCTGGAAGAACAGGGTGAGCATACTGACAGTTTTTGACAAACGGCCCTTTGCAGAGAGTTTGTGCTCTGGCAGCACAATCCACAGGTCAAATAGCACAGGTGAAATATATGCCCCCCCCCCCTTTCTTTCTCATATGCCAAACTCTGCTGGCAAAACAATTTTTGCAGTGGGTAGCAAAATTCAACATGCCAAAGAATTGCAAAGACCCAGCCTTTGTAGGAATGGCGTTGCAGGTACTTGGAAGCGAATTTGAGAACTTGCAGGACTGTGTGTCAGATAACCCAATTGTTCCTGCAGCCTCTGCCTGAGGCTACTCCTTTTACAAAGGAGCCCTGTGTAACCATCTGAGCACACAGCTACCAAACAGGTAGCAAAAAGTGGGGCTGGCCCCCATACATAGTTTTAATATGTAAAGTCCAAATTCAGTATAAGAATGCATCCAGCATATTAACTATGCTGGGGAAGCCATGGGTACAAATATTAAATTGTTCATAAACCTCTAAGATGGCTTGGGCCAAGCCACTTCCAGCTCAATTCTGCATCAGCCATAAATTGGTTGATTGATTATGTGCCATCAAGTCAGTGTCAGCTCCTAGTGATCGCATAGATTTTCTCCGTAATGATCTGTCCCTAACTTGGTCCTTCAGCAATTCCAGCAGTACACTCATTGACACTGTAATTGAGTCCATCCTCATTGCTGCTGGTCATCATCTTCTCTTTCCTTCCACCTTTTCCAGCATTAGAGTCTTCTCTAGGGAGCTAGCTCTTTGCATAATGTGTCCAAAGTAGGATAATTTGAACCTGGTCACTTGTGCCTCGAGTGAGAACTCTGGGTTGATTTGTTCAATGATCCATTGGTTTGTTTTCTTGGCTGTCCATTCTCAGTAATCTTCTCCAACACCAGCATTCAAAAGCATCAATACTTTTCCTATCTTGCTTCTTTTTTTTTCCAATTTTCGCTTCCATAGAGTGAAATTGAGGATATTGTACAATAGTTTTGCACAAGGAGTAATGCTCCTTTGTTTTGGTATTTGGTAGGTTGACCTCTTCCAATCTGTTGGCCACTGTGTTGTTCTCCAAATACTATGGCTTGCACAATTCTGAACTTTGTAGGTATAGACACATCATGGCATCTGAGTATCTTTTCCAAGGTCTTGATGGCTCCTCTACCAAGTACTACAATAGTTTGCAGTGTACTTCTTGACTGCTTGTTCTTTTACTGTTGATGGTTGATCCTAAAAGGCAGAAGCTATCCACCACTTCAGTATCTTCATTGTCAATTCTAAGGCTAGTTGTTCTACCTGTTGCCATTAGCTTAGTCTTCTTTATATTTAATTTTGGTCCCATTTTATCATTTAGTTACATTTTAGCACTATAACAATGCAGGTAATTGATGTTTCTTCCTCCAATTTTAATACCACACTCATTTTCTTCCAGTCCAGCTTCCCTTAATATATATTCAGCATATAGGTTGAATAAATAAGGGGAAAGTATACAGCCATGTCTCACTCCTTTGCCAACATGGAGCCAGTCTGTTTCACCATGTTCTGTCTGCACTGTGGCTTCCTGACCTGTTTATAAGTTTCCCATGAGGACAATGAGATGTTCTGGCATTTCCATTTTTCTGAGCACTTTCCACAGCTTGATGTGATCAACACAATCAAAGGCCTTTTTTTATATAATGTATGAAGCACATAGTGACTTTTTAAAAATATTCTTTGGCTTTCCCAATTATTCATCTTGCATCAGCTTGCATAATGTCTCATGTTCCTTGGCCTTTTCTAAAGCCATCTCTTTTGAGCCATCACTTTTGCTTGAACATCTAGCATCTCTTTTTCCATGTAGAACTCTAATCTGCATTGGGTGATCCTAAGCATTATTTTGCTAGCATGTGAAATTGAGGATATTGTACAATAGTTTTGCACAATCTGTAATGCTCCTTTGTTTTAGTATTTGGTAGGTTGACCTCTTCCAATCTGTTGGCCACTGTGTTGTTCTCCAAACTTGCTGGCATAGCTTGGTTAGAATTTTACTGATTCTTCTTCTGTTGCTTGCCATATTTCAGTGGGTATTCCATCAGTTCCTGTAGCCTTCCGACTTGGTAATGACAAAACACTGATCTAACTTCATCTTCTAGTACTAGACGTTCTTGTAAGTAGGGAATATCTTCTAAGGTATCTTGGATGTTGACATCTCTACTGTATGGTATTTCAGTATATTCCTTCCATCTTTGATCTCCTTTGAATCAGTTACTATCTGTCTGTTGGTGTCCTTTAGCGTACTAATTCAAAGTTGGAACCTCCTTTTGAGTTCAGAGATCTTTTGAAAGGTTTGCCTTGTTTTTTCTATGTCTGTTTCCATCTTCAGTGTCTTTACAGATGTTGTTGCAATACTGCTTCTTGTTTCTTCTAACAGCTCTCTGAAACTCTTTGAGTTCCTTTCTGAGATTTTTGTGTTTCTTGGTCTTTCTTTGGCTTCTCATCTCTTCTTGGTAATTTCCACAGTTTGTTCTAACATGCAGTTTTCTTTCCTCCTGTTACTTTATTTTTGGCATTCTCTTCTTACATTCATCCTGAATGACTTCTTTAGATTCATTTTACAATTCCTCTAGTTCTCTATCAATGAGGTTCAAGATTTCAAAACAATTCCTGATGTTCTTCTTGAAATTGATGTGTATATGTTCAAGATCATATCATGGAAACTGGTTGGCTTTATTCTTCTTTTTTAGCTTAACTTGGAACTTGCACGTGAGCAGTTTATGATCTGTTCCATAGTCATGGAACCTGGTCATGTTTTCAATGCTACAACTGAGCTCCTCCACCTCCTTTTAGCAATAATATAATCATTTTTTTCCCTACGTTCTCCATCTTGTGATGCCCATGTATTGTGGTATCATTTTGGTTGTTTGAAGATAGTGTTATGAAGAAATGTTTGGAGTGGCAGAAATTGATAAATTGGTCTCCTGCTTCATTTTGGTTTCCTAAGCCATACAGTCCAACTACCTTTTCTCGTTAATGTTTCCAACTTTGGCATTCCAGTCTCCAGTTACAAGCAGCGTATCTTGCTTGCATGTTCCGTCAATTTTGAATTGAATGTGATCATAAAATTCATCAACCCCCTCTTCTGCATCAGTGGTTGGAGCATAAGCTTGGATGATCAGCATATTAAATGGTTGTCCACAAACTCTAATTGATATTATTCAGTCATGTATTACATTGTAGCCAAATACTATTCTTGCTATACCCTTCCTAACTATTAAAGCAATGGTGTTCTTTCTTTGTTTTTCATGTCCTGGGTAATAAACTCTGTGATCTTCTGATTGAAAATGTCCAATCATAGTCCATCTCAATTCACTGATGCCTAAGATGTAAATTTCTGGTAATTTCACTTAATTTTTCACTGGGTTGTATTTTCTTATGTTCATGCTTCTTACGTTCCATTTCCCATTGTAATTCTGTCTTTGCAGCTTCAGATTTTCTTTTCTTGTATGGCAATGTCAGCAACTAGACATCTTGAAGGCTTTAATCTAGCCATGTCATAAGTACCATTAGTACTCTGAAAGATCCTCAGCTCTTCCTCAGTAGCATGTTGAGTGCCATCCAACCCGAGGGCCCATAATCTGGCATTTATCAGCCATAAATAACAAATCTCTATTATCCCTCTTTGTGTTTTATGACAAATAGCCAATTTGTCAAGGTTGATGTAAGGATTTTTGAGGTAACGTATGGAAACCTCTGTAGAAAAACTACTATATAAACATTACATACTGAGCATCATGTTCTTAACATCATAAAACATCTATAAACCTAAGAAAAGCATAGAAACAATTTGGTCCTGAAATGTATATTTTTTTTTGCAAACTGGTTATCCTTGCAAGCCATAGCCAGCAATTCCACCAGGACTACAACACACTAATGTATGGCTCACTCAGTAACTTGGGTGTATGAACAAAGCAAAGTTCTGATCAGATAGAAAAATATTGCTCCAGACTAAGCTCTTTTGTTGCAGAGATACCCCTTCAGGGCAGAGTAAAGAAAAGATAAAAGATTAGATGTTGAGATACATGACTGAACTAATCAAAAGATAGTATAGTAGAACCCTGTTTTTACAGACCCCACACGGTATTTTGGATGCAAAATCTCAGTCTGGATTCCTCAACAGTGGACAAATTTGTTCATTTGGCAAATCATTCTGGACAAAGTTAATATGTAATTTTGTGTAAATTACATAAAATGTATGTAAAGTTCATGCAAATTATGTTGCTGTTTTTCTTATTATTTGTCCTGAATGGTTACAGGTTCCATGTTTTTTTACATTTAATTAATTAATTAATTAATTAATCAAATTTATATCACCGCCCAACTCCCCCACAAGGAGGGACTCTGGGCGGTTCACAACCAAACAGTTAAAACCAATAAAAACATAAATAGCACAGCATAAATACAATTATTAATTATGATAAAATCCAAGCGGTGGTGGTATTGTAGCAGCCTGGAACCAGATAATATTGGTCAGGTAGGACTAGGGAACCAGCCATCCCCAAAACTGACCATCCCCACCCCATGCATAATAACAAAACCAGGTCTTCAGTTTCTTTTGGAAGTCTAAGAGGGAGGGGGCCAACCTCACTTCTGGGGGAAGAGTGTTCCAAAAGGCAGGGGCTGCCGCAGAGAAGGCTCGCCTCCTGGACCCCGTCAGGTGAAATTCTCTTGCAGACAGGGTCCGTAGCATACCCTCTCTGCATGACTGGGTGGGACGGGTTGATGTGATGGGGATGAGACGCACATTGTATGTGCTTAGTTGTTACAGCAAAGGTATCCATACGTGATACAATGAGTTTTTGTTCATCAGCTCGCTTGTCACAGAGCATGTTCTGTTTTGGGCAGAGAGGGAATGACTAGCCCAATGTTACACAGCTGGTTTCAATGCCAAAGGGAAGACTGGAACCTCAGTCTCCCCACTTCTTGCCCAGCACCTTAACCACTACACCATACTTCCTCCTATATGTAACAATAATTATATGTAACAACTATGTAACTCATATGAAATGCTTGTACATTATGTTCATTCAGATTTAAAAGGCATTTGGCTTTAACAGACACTCTTTCCCCCTCAATTGTTCTATAAAATTGAAATTTTGGTGTATACATGATGGATGATGTCCATTGTATTTGTAAGGTCTTGTTCCGTTCGTCAAGAGAAACTCCCGTGATACATGTGGTTCACAAAATAGGTTTACTCAAGCGTAATGCAACAGTTACAAGCAAAGCCAGGACTGGCTTGGTGCAATACATTGGTTCCTTTATACCTCCCCCCTTCTCACAGTTTCGCCCCGCGATCGAGTTACAGGCTGTGGATTATCAGCGCCCCAATAATCCCCCTTGATAGTCCAGATGGCAGGTTTAGCCCGAATCCCATTGTTCATTGATCGACTACCCCTCCGGTGTGGGCTGGTTCCCTTGGAGTCCTTTTCTTTGCGCACAGAACCGGGGTTTCTGGATGTGCGGTGATCTTTGCTTCCCGACTCGCGGCTCTGCTCATTGTTTGCTCACGCCGCTTATCAGTGTAGATTAATTGTTTCCACTCTGCGGTTTCCCTACCGGCTAGGCGCAGGTGGTCATTAATCAGCCGCGTGGTTCTCACTTCCCCTTTTTCCCCCGGCTTGCAGCATGCAGTGGAATTGGCTCAACCCGGCGGTGAGCTTCTACAGGAGCGCCGTGCCAGCTGAACCTGACATACCGCCCCCCTGAAAACAGACCCCCCCCCTTTACCTCGGTTTCCCAGGGTATCTGTCGTAAAAGTCTCGTACTAAGTCCGGCGCTTTGACGTGGGCTCGGCTTACCCATTCGCTGTGGGACTTGGGGAAATGTTTCCATTGCACTAGCATCTGGATCTGTCCCTTGTGCCTCTTCGCGTCCAGTATCTGCTTCACCTCGAAGTGCTGCTCCCTGCCAATCATGATGGGTGCCGGTATCGCCTCTGCCTTATGCCAGTCGTTCCCCGGTTGGTGCGGCTTCAATAAGCTGCAGTGAAACACCGGGTGGATTTTCCCGAGGCTCTTGGGGAGTGTCAGCTGGACCGTCACTGGGTTGATTATTTACGCGATGGGAAACAGTCCCACAAACCTCGGGCTGAGTTTCTTCGACACCTGGTGTGTTTTTAAGTTCCTGGTCAACAGGTATACCTGGTCCCCCACTTTCCATTGCCACTCGGGGAGCCTCTTGCGGTCGGCATATTTCTTATATTCCGCTCTGGCCCCCTGTAGCGCCACGCACGCCGCTTCTCTCGTGGCGTCTATCTGGGTGAACCAGGAGTCCAGTGAGTCTATGTGGGATGCTGGTTGAGGCAGTTCCAGCATGGGCACGAAGTCTTGTCCCATGGCCACTTTGAATGGAGAGAACCCGGTGCTCTTGTGGACGGTGTTGTTGTATGCTACTTCCGCGAACGGCAGTAGCTCCGCCCAGTCTTGCCCTTGGTCTCCGGTAGCTCCACTATAAAATCCATGGCGATGTCTTGCCATGGGCCATCGGGATTCACCACGGTCTGGAGTAGCCCCCTGGGTTTTCCCTTATTCCCCTTTGCCATCGCGCACAACGGGCACACACCCCCCCCCCGTGTATGCTTCTACGTCCTTCCAGAGCGTTGGCCACCAGAACTGCCGCCGGATTAAATGGAGCGTCTTCACGAAGCCGTAGTGCCCCGCGCTCCGGCTTTCGTGGGCTCTCTCCATCACCCGCTGCCGGTATTCCTCTGGAACGTACACCTTCCCCTCGTGCCACCACAAGTCCCCTTGGCTGGTTAGCCCGTCGCGGTTTTCCTTGAGCCAGGGATCTCGCTTCGCCGCTTCCGCGAACCCCTGCTGCAACTCTGGCGTCGCGTTCCCTGCCTCCCTGCATGTTTGGCTCTGGGTTACCGCCTTTACGGCCAACCTACTGGCGGGAATGATGGAGTCCACAATGTCCTCTCGCAGGCTGGTGTGTTGGGGCATGCGCGACAACCCGTCTGCCAGGAAATTTCTCTTCCCGGGGATGTGTTTTAGTGTGAAATCGAACCTCCCAAAGTACTGGGACCATCGCGCCTGCTTAGGGGATAGTCTCCACGGGGATTTTAGGGCTTCGAGGTTCTTGTGGTCCGTCCACACCTCAAACGGCTTGGATGCCCCCTCCAGCAAGTGCCTCCATGTGGCTAAGGCCCACTTTACCGCGTATGCCTCCTTCTCCCACACCATCCACCGTCTCTCAGTCTCAGTGAACTTGCGAGAAGCGTAGGCGCACGGGTGGAGGAGCCCTTCCGGCCCGGGTTGTAGTAGGACCGCCCCCATTGCCACGTCCAACGTGTCCACCTGGATGATGAATTGCCGGTCCGGGTTGGGGTGTCGCAGGATCGGTTCCGCCGTGAACCGCCGCTTTAAGTCCTCAAATGCTTCTTGGCACTCCGGGGTCCACGTGAGTGCCATGCTGGGTTTCGGGGGTTTCCCGCTGCCCTTGGTCTTCTGCAAGTCTGTTAGGGGGAGGGCAACTTGGGCGAAGTTCGGGATGAACTGCCGGTAGAAGTTCGCAAATCCCAGGAAGCTTTGGAGTTGCCTCCAGGTCCACAGCGCTTCCCAGCCAAGTACATCCCTCACCTTTGCCGGGTCCATTTCGATCCCTCAGCTAGATATATGGTAGCCGAGGTAGTCCAGCTGCTCCCGGTGAAACTCGCATTTGGAGAGCTTCGCGTACAGTTGGGCCTTCAGCAGTCTATAAAGTAAATCATGCAGTACCTCATTTATTAGCTGCATAAATACCCCCGGGGCCCCTTTTAATCTGAATGGCATTACGCAAAATTCATAACTTCCAAGCGGGGTGTTAAATGCCATCTTCCACTCATCCCCTGCGTGGATCCTAACCCAAAAATACGCTTCGCGCAAGTCCAATTTTGTAAATACCTTCCCCTTAGATAGGTGTGAAAGTAGGTCCCTCATCAAGGGGAGGGGGTAGTTATACTCGGTGCTAATTGCGTTTAGCCCCCGATAGTCCACACACATCCGGAGCGAGCCGTCTTTCTTATCCCAGAACAACACCGGGACCACCAGCGGTGACTTCGCGGGCTGGATGAAGACCCGTGCCAGATTCTTATCGGTGAACTCCCGTAGGGCACCCATCCTTCATCGACAAGGAGTACATTTTTGGCTTGGGCAGTTTTGCTCCCGGTTCCAGCTCGATGGCGCAGTCACTGGGTCTGTGGGGTGGAAGCTGGTTGGACTCCTTCTCCCCGAACGCTGCTGCCAAGCTCCGGTACTGACGCGGGATGCCCCCGGCTTCTGGGGCTTTCCCCGGCCCCGACCCGCTCTCTGCCTTGGACCCACTCGCCGCCGCCACCTGGTCCCGCCTTGGTATCACCGCCGCCCCTCGGTGCTCCGGGACCCTCTCTGGACGCCTCGGGCCTTCCCTCAGTTCCGCCGTGGCCACCGCCGGTTGCCGATGTCTCCCGTTCTCACGCCTCCCTGGCTCCTCGTCCTCGAATTTCAGCACTTCCGACGCCCAGTCGATCCGCGGGTTCCGCCGTCGCAGCCACGCCAATCCGAGCACCACCGCATAGTCGGCGATCGGGACCACCACGAATCTCAGCTCCTCTTGGTGGTCACCGATGGTCATCTGGACCAGCTCGGTGTAGTATTGGGCTGAACCTGACAGTATTTACATGTTGCATGAGTAATTGTCAAGAGTATATTTCTTCCTTTGGCACATGTAAGAGGTGGGAATGGGTGGGAACCATCTGGATCAAAGGGAAGGTCTAGCCCTTACCTTTGTGCCATAACTCCAGTCCAAACCCTAGAATGGATGTGTCTCCTACTTTATAAAGATAGCCCTCAGTTTGAAGGCACCTACTATTGGAAAGGCAGTTATATTCAAGTTTTATTTACTGAGACCCATAAGAAGGGAAAGGTGGCTCTTTGAAATTTACTCATCAAAGATAGACCCTGGACAGCAAGTTGAATAAACATTTGAGTCAGCTGGTCACAGCTGCCTTTGCTAGTATGATATGTATTGGATTTCTGTTGAAATGCATTATGGGTAGAGATGCAAATGAATGCTGTGTACATCTATACTTGTAAATTACCATGTATGCACATTTTATGCAATACCTTTGCCTTCTTTGCTACTGTGTGTGTTTGTGAGTCAGCAAAAGAGAGCGAGGGGTTTCTTCTAGTTTAGGTGATGCCTAAGAAGCTGTGCTCCCAATTCTTTTCCACAAATGGTTTTAGAATGAAAAAAAAGTGCTTTGGGAAGCAGAGCATCAACCTCAGCTGTAAATTCAGAATGAGATGGACAGATGTGAGAAGAACCTGGGAACTGACTGAAAGGGGGGAAAGTGTAAGGGGCAGATTATGTTGAAGCCCTATGTATGGTTATCCCAGTGGCACTTCCTCTCTTTCAGTCCAGCCTCAGGAGGATCCTCTGCAGCTGACATGGAGCATAGAGGAGGGAATTCCCTGTCTAGTGGCTTGCTCTAAAAATTGTCTGAGTCTTGGACTCTACTTCCAAGATTGATGAACCCTGTTGGGATAAAAGCACCTTGAAAGCAATGTTTCCAGAAGAAAGCAATTGGTAGGAAGAGAATGAAGCACTGCCTTCTTAGCATCATCTGCAGCAAAAAGGGAATAGTCGTGCCTACATTACACATACACAGTAGGCATGGCTTTGTGACCCAGGGAAGTCAACCTAGCATGGATCCAGCTTTGCTGCCAAAGTAAGGAAGAAGCAAAATGGTCAAAAGTTGACTCATGAAGCAAGATTTGGGGGAAAAAATGTGGGGAGGGAGAAGAAGTGAGCAGCAGAAGTAAGACACACTTCTCAGTGAGTCTGTAGCAACTTGGCAAAGGGGAAGTGAGCAAAAGGATAGAAAATCAGAACTGTTCTGTTAAGCTGAATTATATGGATGTGTGTATGAACGGTTGGTAACTTTGTTCCCAGTATTGTCTTTTTTCACAAATATGGACGTGCAGGTGAAAGGGGAGAAGAACACATAAATACTTAAGCCTGTTATTCACTCAAACTCCTTTGATTGTTTGGTTGCTTTATTTATTTACTTGATTCAGGGTTTGCCAACTCCATTATGATTCTGGGTGGCTCACAGAAGAAAATCAATATCCAACAATGACATACAATATGTCCCAAACAATACGTGTGACATCCACAAAAGAGAAGGCAATGGTGACCTTAAGAAGTTTCTGATTACCCATACCGTTTAGCCCTAACCAGCATGCCCACTGGTAAAGGACTGTGGGAATTGTAGTCCAAAGTTTATAGGAAATACCAAATTATCTCCCTTTGCATCAAAACTACTCTCAGATTTGTTTGTTTCCCCAGGAAACAATTTATTTATCATTGCCAAAAAGAAAAAAACCCAAATCAACAACAACAACAACAAACAATGTAGGGAAAATATTTATTAAAGCAAGAAAAAACTTCCAGCGCAATCCCTAGAATCACACTTGTTTTAATGTTATTTAAAATCATGAGGTTTTAAAATGTACTGGGCCAGAAAGGGGAAGGAACTGTAGCCATTGTTTGTTGCAATCCATGCCCAATAAGGAATATAAGACAAAAAATATGGCTGGGATCTGGCATTTGCTTTTATTGGGAGGAGCATGACAGGAATGGTGTTTGGCTCATGGGATATGCCTGCCAGCAGAAAGGGGGAAATGGCTTTCATTGATTTTCCTCTTCTTACTGTGTCCTCTTATAATCCATGAGAACCTACTGGGATACAAGAAATGACATGGGGAAATCACCAGACATTGCTGTTCCTCTCTTCTGTTAAGATTCCTAAGAACTGTGATGGGATGGCTAACATATTCTGAGAACATGGAGGAGGGAGCAAGTCCATTACAGAAGGAAGTTAGATCATTATAGAAAATATCCTTTAATCCAGGGGAGGGGGAAAATGTGAGAAAGAAACTTAGCAACTGCCATAATTAAGCTAGTTATAAGATGAGTTGGAGAACTGCTTTGGTAGGCTTCCAAGATTCTGCTATGTTATCCTACTAACAAGAAAGATCTTTCCAAAACTCCAAGGGGTTCTTCTTTCTAGAATGTGCCTGCCTCAAAGGGCTTGACAAGAACACAGAAGCAGACATTAGCCCACCTTGTTCAGTATTGTGAACACTGACTGGCAGAAACTGGCTGAGACCAGAATCTTTCCCAGCTGGAAACTAAGAAATTATTGATTGATACCATTCCATTTTAGGATTTGTGTTAGGATCCAAGCCTACAAACTGAATGTGTATTAGAATATACATCCTCCCTGAATAATTCGGGGATTACAAATTATTATCATTTACGAATAAATGATACAAATTATTTATTTATTTATTTATTTATATTTATATATCAAATTTGTTACTGACCATCTCATTGAAACAACTCTGGGCAGTTTACAAAACAGTTAAAATCAATTAAAATTACAAAATTACAATCTACTATTAATAAATGGAAAATAAATAGATCCAAGAATAATTGGCAGTCACTCAGGGATTGTCATCAAGGCATCAGCCACCCCTAGGATTGGGTAAGAACATTTGATGGATGTTGTAGTGGAACCAAAGTGCATAAACAGTAGAAGGGGCTGAACGGTCCTACTCTGCCACGTATATTTGGTTCATCAGAATTGGTACAAGGTTGCTTTCTTTTTCTTCTCCTCCTCCTTTTCCTTCTTCTTAAAGGGGGAGTTTATTCTTTGCACATGTATAGGTTATAACTACAAGGAAAAATAAAACCCCAAAGTAAATTGGGGAGATTTCGTCTTAGGCAAAACATTATTTATTGATCTGTCTGTCATCCATCTATGTATCACCCATCTATCCATCAACCACTTATTTATCCAACTTTGTTTATCAAGAAAAACTATTTCAAGAAAAAAAATTGTTTTTCTATGTATCCAGCCTGTCAGGTTCAGCCCAAAGAACTCCACGAGACAATGCAATTACACTTCTGCTGCGTTTGTTAGCTTCCACCTCAAGACAGAATCTCACCAGACTGAACCCAAGTTCCCAAGCCAGCCAGCCACAACACCATGAATTCCTTAGGGAGGTGCCAGCCTCATCTTCTTGAACTTCCCACACTTCTGTTGGGGGCTAAGAACATGCTTATCTCCCTGAGCCTGGCCTTCATAAGTCCATTCCATCACACAGCTGCCCATTTTTCTGTCATCTATCATTCAACTGTCTGTCCATCTCTCTATCATTGTCCACTTAGCAATCTATCCATTGATAACTAGCTAGCACTCACCTTATCTTAACTGCCTGCCTTCCCACCTACCCCAAAATTGTCATAATTGTTAATAGACCCAGGGAAACACTGAGAAACAGAAGTGGAAGCATATTTTGGCTGAAATTAATTAACAAGACGATTTTCCTGGGGCTTCGAATATTTTAGAATACAACTCACAATACTCCTAAGCCTGCACTGGTGTTGGGAAAAAATGCGGTAAGATATCCGAATATTGTGTATCAGACTGTGGCAAGAGTAAGTAAAGGACCAAGAAAATGACAAGACCTTGGACTATTATTACAGTATGGATGATGTGGGGATGTCACAATTGAAAAAGAGAAACAATGAGGTAAGAGGGAGAAAAAGTGAAAAGGCAGGAAATTTGGTGAGAAGGCAGATGAGTCCTATAATGTTTGAAGCATTCGGGACACACGTATGCTGGAATTCTCAAAATAGGTAGAAGCAGAGAGCAGCCACCGGTACAGAGATAACATTCTCAAGCAGCCCCTCTTCCCGAGGAGAAACAGAATACCTTTAAAGGCATCTGGCAGGTGCTAAAAATAATAGCCTGTGGGGAATTGTGAGTGAAGCCAAAGTAATTCCAAGAAGACAATCAGCTTTTCTCAGAGTAAGTTCCCTGTTACCGTTGGTTTCCCTCGTCATACAGTCTTCAGAGAAAGACATTTGCAGTGACGTCATGGGATTTGCTTTGGGCAAACAGCTGATCAATTCTAGATCTTGGCTAAGATGATTTTTATGGAACAATTGAGGAATCAGATCAATTCGTCCCTCCCCATTAATAAAAGATTGCATGGGGAAATGAAAAAAGATTTAAAAGTTATACAAGGAGAAATCATAAAGGCTAGTTCAAGTTGAGCT
The DNA here is from genome assembly GCA_030867105.1 of Liasis olivaceus. Lineage (NCBI taxonomy): Eukaryota > Metazoa > Chordata > Lepidosauria > Squamata > Pythonidae > Liasis > Liasis olivaceus. The sequence goes on from CM061348.1 coordinate 140,323,529, forward strand.
CATTTTCTGGTGGCTTCATAGTCATATCCAGGTAGTTTTCTTAGCAGAAATATGAAAATAGTTTGCCACCTTTTGGGATGGTACTCTCAGTGTCTCTGTCTCATCTATAGCCCTGCTATCATGCTAAGATTATATGAGGGGGTTGCTGATTAATAAAGTACATTTTTTTAAAAAGTAGGCGGAGAATTATATATGAAAGGAAACGGAAAGATCAGAAGAATTTTTTTTAAAGATTTTTTATCCCACCTTTCTTATTTTTATAAATAAGTCAAGGTGGCGAGCGTACCTAATACTCCTATTTTCCCTTACAACCCTGTAAGATGGGCTGGGCTGAGAGAGAGTGACTGGCCCAAAGTCACCCAGCTGGCTTTCATGCCTAAAGCGGAACTAAAACTCACAGTCTTCTGGCTTCTAACTTGGTGTCTTAACCACTAGACCAAACTGGCTCTCATTAAAGATTAAAATTAAAGATGAATTAATCAAATTAAAAGTTAATATATTGAAAATTAACTTAACATTGTTAAAAAATAGAATTATTATCCAATTCCACAGCTAAATTATTATTCAAATTTTGTATAGACTAGGACAACATCTTTTGAAACAGATTGGAAGGAAAAAAGTATCCAAAATGAACACACCTTATATTTAAACAAACAGAATAATGTAATAGGTACTTTGAAAAGATTTATGAATTTGAAACAGGGTTAATGTTGAGACAATTATCAAAGACAAATATTCAAAGTATAGCTTAACAGTATAAGGATATAATAAGGAATAAATTAACTAGACGAAAATACTAATTGAAAAGAAATAAATTAGTAGACCCAATAATTTGGTCATATACTGTAAGTTATAAAAGACAAAAGATAGAATCATCATTTTAAATTTATTTGAATGTAGGGAATTATTAAATTAAGTTCATATAATAGTAATGGTTCCTAAACTCCAGAAAAATTTGGAAAAGTCACCATCTTAGGGATATCTTTTGAAATGTGAATTAATTTTTTTTGCTGTGGTTTGTATTAGCTAACAAATTCAGTAATAGGATTATTATAATGTAGATCAAAAGTGAATTATTAAAACTAGACAAAAGATGGCATTCAAATACCTCTTGAGGAAGAAGCAAGGAGTTTGAATAATGAATGCAATGAATAGTTTCAAGGGAGTTCTGCAATTCCCCAGATAAATTATGAATTGAAAACAATATTTTTGGTTAAATTAAACATATATAATTGAATACCATTCAGATTTATACTGGCCAATGAGAATACATTGTCAGAAACAGGTCTTATGGAAAATTATTGAGGAGTCAAAACTAAAAAAGGAAAGAGAATAACTCTTGATCCTCCAAGTCTTATGACCTACATAAAGAGATTAATTCTTGGCAGCTACTAGAGACTTCAATGAAGGTTTATCTGCCTAAATTCTAGAAAACAGAACAAAACTATTTAAATATGTGCAGGCACAGAAGGACTCAACTTCAGTTAGAGGTGAGATTTTCTCCAGAAGAGAATAGGATGTATAAAAACTAATGCCCAGAAAGCCCCGCTCAGTCTCATTGCACAACATAACTTGGTTACTGCTGCCCAAATCTAGATTCCACAATCATATGGGAAAGAATCTTAAATTTTGTAAAGGGAGGTTCATAGGACATTGCTAGTAGGGTGCCATATCAGTTGAGTGGTATTCCCATAAGCACATCATTTGGATGGCACTCTTCAGTACAATGCCACTTGAGGTGCAGCTGTTGGTTGATTCTGGCTTCATGATAGCATAACATGGTGTCATTTCTTGATTAGTTATGAGCAAGTTGCAGTATTGCATTGGCTGGTTAACGAGAGACTGATCTAACTTCCTCTGTTCTCCTTCTGTACCCTCTCCTCTTAAGGGCTAATCCTTCTGCTCTGTTTTCCAAGAGGATTTCTTTATTTTCATGCATGAAGGGCTAGATAAAGAAAGATCACCTGGCTCCGTGGATTCCACAATCAGCTTTATTTTATTATTTTTCCATCACATAGGGGAAGAGTTCTACTGGGTTCTTGTCTCTCTTCCTCTCCCAACCACATTGCTCAGCAGATGCCTCTTTAAGAAATGGAAAAGAATGCTGGGAAGCTAGAGAGAAGAAATCTAAGAAGGGTGATGAAACTTCATAAGATATATAGAGATAACAAAATAGGTCATGCCATTACTCACCACATGGGTCCAGCATGGCCCACAGCAAGCAGGACTAAAATTAACCATAACAGTTCATAGTTAGGAAGGGAGTCAAACAAACTTTAGGAATGTTGTTATGGCTTAGGAAGGGGAAAGATGGTTACATTAGGGCCTGCGTTATTCTAGACAAGGGGGGAGGAAGATAAACAGATAGTGCTGATTTGGGATGGAAAATGTATAAGATGCCATGTTTCATAGTCAATAAACCCAGGCCATCCTGTACCCTAAAGTGCTCAGGCTGTCAGGGGGCTTCAGTGTTCAAAAGCATTGTCCCCAACCTTCCACTTTATGTTCCCCCAAATTTGTTGCCTGCTCTGTAACCAAGAGCAAGAGCAGAGGATGGAGCTATTGTTTTAAAGAATACCATTCATGACCAGTGCTAGCAAAAGCAGGGGACAGGGATTCTGCAAAATAGTTCAAATCCGAAATGTTTCAAGCTCAGAACATAGTCAGTGAGGTGGGGATGGACATGTTTAGCATTCAAAGCACATTGTGAACCTTCAGTCTTCACCCTGTAAATGAAATTGCAGTTTATTCTTATGGGGGAAACCCATTTCCATTTTCGTGAGACGCAGAATGAAGGCAGGTAGTGACAAAATAGCTATCAAGGTAGAGATTTAATTTATTAATCCTCTTTGAACCATTTGGGGGGCGGGGATCTTTTTCTGGCAGCATCTCTGGATGCTTTCATTCATTATTTTTTCCAGAATGCTCTAGATCACCCATTGGCATGCTGGAACCATCCATGTGCATTGGGGCTACAGTTTCCAGAATTCTCAGCCCACACTTACCTCTAGCTTTAGGGGAAACTGCTCTAGAATATTGTATCTTTCCACGGTATTTGGGACTGGAGGTTGGATGAAGATGTCCTTCAATGAAAACTGCCATGGTCAACGGAACTGACCATTGAAATAAACGTTGATGCCATTGCTACAATGAATGGGGTGGGGTGGGACGGGACGGGACGGGACGGGACGGGACGGGATAGGATAGGATAGGATAGGATAGGATAGGATAGGATAGGATAGGATAGGATAGGATAAACAGTGAAACAAAGGGGAGTATGGAACTGAAAATGAGTGTAACACAATGAATGTGAACAATGAATGAATAATTAGTACAGCTTGAATGGGTAAACATTAAAATAAATGGGCCCTTTAAGAAAGAAAACATTTTAAAAAGGGCACATCTAGTGATCAAGAGGTATTCTTGTTTAATAGTAAGATGACATTGAACATAAATTAATAAATTCAATTTGCATGCATTTTAAAACATTTACAGACTTCTCTGCATTCCAGAATTGCATATGGTGGCGGGGGGGGGGGGGGGGGGGGGGAGCCTGCCATCTCAACAGCCTGTAATTTGTCTCAGTTTCAGCCCAGCTAACAAATATTTACAGGAATGAAATGTGTGGTGCAAAGCTGGGGAAGACAAGCTGAAACAAATGGCACCTCCTCTGGTGAAGGAGCTTCCTGTCTTGGGTGCTTTTATTATTATTATTACAGGTATTTATTTTATGGATACCCAGTCAATACAGCAATTTTTAAACTTAAAAAAAATAGAAAAAGGACAGCCACAAATAAACTAAAAATGCAAACTAAGAAAGAAAAGAGTCTACCTTATGTTTTATACTTATTGATAATCACTGGTTTATTAATGAATACACTATTATAATACGTTCAGTACAACCTCTTATTGTCAATATCACAAAACCTCTGCCATAGTAACTCATATTGCTGCATCCTTTGATTAGTAGAAAATTGGGAGTCACAATGCTACACCTGCTTTAGCCGTGTGATAGTGTTACAAAAGGTTGCCCCCTTGGATTGCCTTTACATTCAGCCTTTATATTCAGTGTTGTCTGCTCTCTTTCTCTTCGCAGACTCTCTTCCAAAGCCCAGATGAAGGCTGGCAGGTCTATACTTCGGCTCAGGCTCCCGATGGCAAATGTCTGTGCACAGCAGTCATCCCTGTTCAGGGCACCTGCTCACGAGACCTGCGCAGCCGGCAACTACGGCAGCTCATGGAAAAAGTAAGCCAAGTGTTTCCTACCTGGGGGAGAAGGTGGCTCAAGCAGTGGGGACCCTTAGGTTTGTTAGGGGTGCTGTCAAATGCTGTTGGAGTCGTGCCTCATGCTCTTTTCCTCTTCTCCTTTTGCTCACACTTCACTCCCACCTGCTGGGGGTTCCTCCCTGATTTTGTAAGGTCAGGGATTAAGAGCTGGTGAAATCAGAATGAGGCCAGATGAAAAGAAGTTATTATCCCAAAAGCTGGGAAATGGTAGACTGATCCAATCCAAACTAAGCAAATTTCACTGATCTGGGGCAGTGAAAGTGGCCTGATCTAATCACCTACCCCAAAACCTTGGTGACATTTATATAAGACATGTTTGGCATTTCCTGAAAGGAATTAAGAGGTTCCCCTGCAACCATTATATCCTCAAAATCATTCATACATGGTCATTAAAAAGATTCTTCAGTACCTGATCCATGAAGGAGAAAGGATCCTGCCATCAAAGTAGGAGACCCTCACCTCTTTTATTGAGCAGAAACCACTCCATCCCAAATTAGCTAGCTTAGGACCAAGGTTTGACTGATGTTCTAGCCATCTGTCAAAACTTGCTTTCTTCCTTAGGGAGAGCAAAACAGCACTTAGCAATGAAGGCAGTGCAAAATATGCTGGCATACATGAGTTGTAGCTCACGGACTGGATGAAAGCACGCTCACGTGGCTGTGAAGAGCACCCCATCGTCTAGGAGAGATTTTTTGTGACTGAGTTGAGGATTTGAACCACTCCTTATTAAGTACCCTAATCACTACACACACAGGGTTTCACTGACATCATGCTGTTGCTCGCATTTCTACTACCATCTGTAATGGCTGTATCAACTGTGCATGTTTTGCCCCTGAACACTGTCTTGGGCTTTGCAAATTCCAGCTCACAATGGTCTCACTGAGAGATAACAGTGATGATGATGATGATGATGATGATACAGTGATGATCATAATGGTGGATGGGTGGATAGATGGATAGACAGGTATATACAGCCAATGATGAAAAAACATACTATTTATTTATTTATTTATTTATTTATTCAGTTTATGTAGCGGTCCATCTCACTTTTACATGACTATCGGTGGATTACAATAAAATAAATAAAACACATAAAATACACAATATAAAAATAAATAATGAATAATAAAAATAAAACACATAGCACCCAGGCATTATCAAACCAATCATCCACATAGCCAGGAGACTGTGTTGAGGCTCAGGCACCAAACCAAGTTTTCAGGGCCTTATGAAAGGCCAACAGGGACAGGGACAATCTAATTTCAAGGGGGATGATGTTCCAAAGGGTGAGTGCCACAGCAGAAAAGGCTCTCCTTCTGGGCCCCACCAGCTGACATTCTTTAGCCAATGGTACCCAAAGCGTGCCCCTCCTGCCAGATCAGGTAGGACAGGTAGAGATGATTGGGGAGCAATGGTGTCACATGTGTGGAGTAACTGGCACCAGTACCTGCCCACACCGCTGCATTCTGCACAAGTTGAAGCTTCCAAATACTCTTTGAGGGCAACCCCATGTAAAGTGCATTGCAGTAGTCCAGTCTGGAGGTCACAAGGGCATGAGTGACCATGAGCAGGGCCCCCAGTTCAGGAATGGGTGCAACTGACACACAACCTGAAGTTATGCAAAGGCCCTCCTAGCCACAGCTGCCACCTGCTCTTTGAGCAGGAGTGGTAAGTCCAGAAGAACCCCCAGATTGCACACTGGGTCTGTCTGGGGCAGCGCCACTCCATGCAGAACCAAAGATGGAAGGCCCCTGGAACCAGGAGGTCCAAAACCCCAGAGCCACTTGGTCTTGTTTGAGGTTGAGCTGAAGCCTGTTACACCCCATCCAGCCCCCCCCCCCCCCCCCAGCTTCTAGGCCCTGAGACAGAACTTTCATGGCATCACTCAGGCGGCCCAGGGTGGAGATATAAAGGAGATATAAATGGAGATACCTCACCCCAAACTGTTGGATGACCTCACCCAGCGGCTTCATGTAGATGTTAAACAATGATAATGATATTACTCCATCTGCATTTTGCTTTTCTTGCAAGGAAGTCAAGGCAGCAAACAGGTATCCCCCCTTTTATCCTCCCCAAAAGCATGCAAGGTAGGTTAGGCTATAGAGATTATATCCAGCTCCAAGTCATCCAATGAGCTTCATGGCTGAGTGGAATTTTGAATCTGGGTCTCCTTGGTCCTAGTCGAACTCTCAAACTGCAGCACTACATGGGCTGTTCGCCACAGCCATCTCCCTCTCCATGCAGACAGAGCTTGGAATCATGTATTTGCAAGGGGGACCATCGGCACCTTGAGCAACAGATTTGGTGTCATGGCCACCACCTTAGAACTAAAAGATACCAAAGAACCTGCAAAATGCCTATCTGGGCTCTCATTTAGGCTCTCCTCAATCTTTTTTTTATTACTGGATTCCACCCCTGCCCTTTGCTCACATTAGACTGGATGGAAGCTGAGGCTTTGATCCTTCTGTGAGTGGTGCTGCTTTCTTTCTTCCTCCAAAGGCAGCTTTGCCTCTTAGGATGCAAGGGAGAAGTCCAGGAGCTTCCTTTGTCTCACCTTCTTCTCTTTAATGAGATGCAAATGGGGCCTTTATGTTTCTTCCTGGAGCAGCGGCAGCCGGCCGCACGGCAGGATGAGCAGTAAATCCCCCTTCCTCAAGATTAATTGCCTTGAAATCTCATTACCAAGGGAAGACTGCTTCCCATTGACTTCGCACGTGCAAATAAAGTATTTATTAGCCAAATAAGGATCGTGCCAATTTACTGTTGCAATTACCATGGGCCTCTTCACCAGGGAATTGCAGAGAAGGATCTGTTGAGCTTGAGCGCAGCTTTCATGTTGCTTCAAAAGCTTCAGGATGGGCAAACAAATAGCACCTTTGTGCAGGAATGTGCGCGGGCCTTGGCATGTACGAAAATACGAGGAAGAGGAAGAAATTAAGTTTGTAGACCACTCCGTTTTTAATAGTGGAGTCTTTGAGGTAGTAGCAATGCTAGGGCATGGGGGGGGGCATTAATTGGCTTGCCACGTAGGACGTAGACAAAGTGAGTGGAGAGTAGAAGAAATTAAGCATGTCAATACGAGTTTATAAAGATTGGACCGATGGAGAGAGGTAAAACAAATTTATAGCAGGGAAGCTTGGAGCTTCTGTGTTTTTATTCTGCTGGTCATTGACTATAATTAAACAAATAAACATTATGGCAGGGAGGGAAGCTGTTATTCCTGTCAAGCAGAGAAAGTGGACTACAGCTCCCTTTTGATGGGTAAAGAATCACAAATGCCTACCTGGGCAATTGCAAGCAGAGTATAATTGCTGCGTCCAATTCAACAGAAACCAACCGAAGGACAGACCACCCCCACAGAAAAAGATGAGAACCAATCTCAGAGGTACACAGAAATAAACATGTTATGTATCTTTGGGGTTTCACCCTTCCTTTTTCTTTCCTGAATAAAAGTTCAAGCAGAAATCTAGTAGTGATTGAAAACTGCTGCTGGAGGGAGAGTTATTATATTTTCTCATAAAAAGCAATAGAGGGGGAAAAACAGAGGCAATACCTTTATTCAGTCAGACTGAAATTTTACAACCTTTTCAAGAACTCTTCATCAGGCAAGATGACTGGAAAAAAAGTCAAGGAGAGGAGGAAAATGTGGATGATCTTCCAGCTGTGGACCAGTTTACTTTGATGAAGTGAGGGAGACCTGGATCTGAGTTGGGATCTTACCAGGTATAGTGTTAGATTGCATTGTGGCAAGTCCTCCTTTTTTAAAAAAACAACAACAAATCCCCACCGTTAAAGACAAAATAGTTTCTCCCACCATTGTGATGGGAACAGTAGAAATCAGAGAAATCAACAGATGGGCTTAATATTAACAAAGTATAAGCTTTTGCTTTCCCATGTGATGGAGGTTCTTATTTTATATACAGCAACCTGTGATCTCCAGCTCTGTACACACTGGATTTATTCACCCAGGATGCTTAACCTAGTTACAAATTAATCTATTTGAGGGGGAAATACAATACGTGATGTGAGAGTAAGAGCGAGAGGTATAAAGAATGTACTTTCATCCCCCGAAGAGCGAGGGAGAGATAAGAGGATGAGACTGGCACCTCCCTGAGGAATGCTAGTGAGGTTTATGGATTGACCCTGGGAACCACTCTCAGTCTGGGATGATTCTCTGTAAGGGGTGAAGCCAAATAAACCTTGCTGGATTGAATCTGTATTGTCTCCTGGAGTTTCCTGGGCTAAACCTGACACGTGGAATCATAATGCAACAAAGAGTCTGGGTCTGCAAATTATACTAACTACCCACCACCACCACCAAGGTTGATTCTAGCTAAGCTTAGCAGGAGGTTTGAATGCATCTGCTAGGTCTTTATGTAACCTGATGAAGCATGTTGTATGAACACAACTAGAAGGTCTTCTTACAATAACCACACTAAAACCACAATCTTCCTCCCAGTCAGGCCAAACTGCAGTTCCCAACTAGCTACATGGAATCTCTTGAAAGGAACTAATGGTTGCCATGCCATCCATAGTATATTTGGGGGAAACAGCTGGGAGTTCAGTGATAGAAAATTCAGATTTCAGTTCTGAGGATTTTAAATGGGAGGAGCTGGGAAAAACTCCAATCTGAGATTCCAAGGGGCCAGTCAAAGTAGACAATCTGGGCCATAGAGGCAAACTGTTTGACTGGATGTAATGCAGGTGCTATCATTCATGATTTGGACTGGTGCTGAGATGGAACTACCTAAACAGGTAGACCTTGTTTAACAATGATAATTGGGACCAGCAACTCTATCGTGTGGTTGTAAAGCACAACATCACATGACTGCATTGACTTATGACAGCAATTGCAGCAATTTTGGTTGTGAATCCTGTGCAGTTGTTAGCCATGTCATCATGTGATCTCCATTTGTGACCTGCTGGCTTCCCCATTGACTTTGCTTGTCCGAAGCCAGCAGTGAAGGTCACAAATGGCCATCATGTGACTGTGGGGACACTGTGATGCCTGCAACTACAAGGACTAGTCGTACGTTTCCTCAGTCAGTGCCGTTGTAACTTTGAACAGTCACTCAATGAGTGGTCATTAAATGAGGACTACCTGTACAAGTAGTCCTCATTTAGTGACCACAATTGGGAGCAGTAACTTGGTCAATAAGCAAAATACTGGCTAAGTGAAACTGCAACTGTGCTTACAATCTTACTCCAGCTTTCCTTTGCTTTATAGACCTGCAAAGGTTGTAAATGTGAGGATTGGTCGCAAAGTTACTTTTTCATCAACATCGTAACTGCAAATGGTTGCTAAATGAGGACTACCCATACGTCCCAGTAACAATGCTCAGTTTCAAGGCCACTCCTGTGGTCCCCTCCCTTATTTTTTTTAAATCAGGGACTGCCAAGCATTTCAAATTCAAATCTTGATGTTTCTGTTCCTCTCATCTGTATTTCTTGGTCAGGCAAGCATCGCCTTGACTGTAGAGCAATTCAGCTGCAATTTCATTCAGGGCTCTTGGGGGGTATGGAGCACAGTGGTTGCCACAAAAATCTCAAGAAATAAATAATGCAGGTTAATAAAATGTCATGAAATCCCCATTTCTGACTTTACTTGGGAAGAGAGGGAGGAGAAGGGAGCCATATATTTCTAATCTTTTTGAATTCTGCCTTACATGAAAGCACTGAAAAATATGTCTGAATGGTAAAGGCGATAAAACATGCTGCCAAGCATAACATAAAGCCCAAGAGTTTTTCTACATTTGAAACCAAGACAAATTACTGCCCTGTAATCATCATGTAAAAGAGCTATGGGGAAAAGTATTCAAGAATAATCTTTCAATAAATAAAGTAAAATACGAATGAGCTAATAAAGCATTGTTACAAGTTGATATTATATCTGGTCTTAGCCTTTGCACATGAAAGCAACAGGGCCTTTTGGGAGAGTCATAAGAGGTTCACAGAGAGGCAAGCAGGTATGTAGTTAAAATGCTGAGGATGATGGGAGTTGAACTCTCCCCATTCTGGAGAGTTAGGGGAGGCCTACTTGTAGATTTGTCTTGGATATATAGAAGGTTTCCAGATTTGGGATTATTGTTAAAATGGCATGCACAATATGAGATTTATGCACACACATACATACACACACAGAGGCACACTTCCAAGACTGATATATCATATTGTATCATATATCATGTATCATATCAATCTGCAGGCTTAGCCTCTTACTACATCTCTTTTTATCACTTCTAGTTTATGTTTACCCTTGTAAACATGTAAAAAATTCCCTTTATCTTTCTCTGCCTTCTGCTCTGCATGCTTAGTACTTTCCCACAATTAGTACCATCGTTGCCTTTCTCTGCCATTGTGGTTTGCTTCCTGAGCTTATTCAAGCTACAGAAGGAGATTCTCAGAGCACCGAGGTGACCACAACATATGGTCACTGTCTGGCCGTTCAGGCTCAATTAATGTGGCTGAAAGTGCAGGATGGGGGGGAAGCTGCCCGGCAGAGTGTGCTGAATCTTCTGCTGTCAGAGGGCAGGGCATTGCTGGAACAGTCACAACTACACACCATCAACACTGGAGCAGTTGGCCGTTGACAGCACTCTCTTGCATACTCTCTGTCTCCCTAATAGGGCCAGGAGGGAGAAGCAGTTAAAATTTTCAGCAGACAGGTGGCTTTACAGCCTGCCTTTCCAGGTTAGACTAGGAGAGCAATTTCAGTAGTATTGATCATTTGAACTCAAAGCATATCAGCTGAGATAGGAAGGTGCTTGTCAATAGATAGGGAAGGCTTAAGGAATGTCTAAGCAGGAAAAGCAAAATGAAAGGCAAATAAGTACATTAAAAAAAAAAGAAAACAGTTGTCTACTCTACTAATTCTTAGTGATCTCACAAAGAAGCCCACTTCTTTCCACCCATTGGGGTACTGGGAATTAGACCTACCCGCTTGCAAGATTAAAGTTCTTTCAGGGTGAGATTTTCTGTTAAGCCATCTTTTCGTAGATGGGCCTTTAGTGATTATGTGACACAAATTAGGCTACTTAACAAAATTCTTTATTAAGTACTGTGTTCACACGCAGGACTTAAGCAGGCCACCAATAAACCTAGTGGCTGGATTTTATCCACCTGTGAAATTTGAGTTACATTTTTGAGGTGGCTGCTTTGATGGTGTTCAAGTGAAGCCAATCTATTTGGTTAATTTATATTTCAGTGCTCTCTGAAAATCCAGAAAATGGGCTAATTAACTAACTAGGTTATGTGTGAAGCTTAAAGACAGCCAAGGTTATTTATGCTACCAGTTGAAATGGTATGAAGTCTGGCTGTCCATACATTGAACATGCTCATACCTTACTTCATGAAGCAGACTTACCAGATCTCTGGGTTCCATCCTGAAACTTGAGGTCTGAGATTCATTCTTAGGGGATCAAATTAATTCAGGACTGTTATCTGGTCTGGCACACCTACAAGCTCAGTGGCAGCGTGGAAGCTAGCTGGCCTACATTGGCACAAAGTAGCTATTGCTCAAGTGTCTAGGAAGTACAGCAGCGTTAGCGTTAGCAATCATGCATGGGATAGCAGTGTGTTCCAGTCATGTTATTCAGCAAATTAGCAGAGGCAGAAAAGTGTGATGCAGAAAGTGCTTTCATACACCCCTGGTTCATAGGCAGATATGACTGATTGACTGTAATTGCTATGCCATTTTAAACCTTTCGGCAGCTTGGGAAACAATACAAACATTAAATTAAAAGAGAAACAAGTAGAAACAATAACAGTACAAAAGAGGTCTTTAAAGGACAGTCCATAGCTTCCAAATCCATCGCAGGAGGGTTTCTCTTACCATACATCTACTTCCAAGGCTCTCTGGAGTAACTGGAGTCTACTGGCTTTCCAAAAAACCTAATAGGATAAGAATCATGTTTTTGTTTCCTCTGTGAAAGAAGGGAAAAAAATAAAGTCAGTACTCCTTTATATTATTAGAGATAATATATCTTTTGAAGGATTCGGGCTACATACTTTATTGCTGATCCATGCCCTTTGCCCAAGCTGTATGTCAGATTTTCTACTTTTAAATTGGCATTCCTGTGATAGTAGGATCTCAATCTCCTGTTCCCTAGACAGATCCCTTACAGATCCTTGGGGTCAGGGGGAAAGGAAAGAAATGAAAGATCATTCATCTTTGAGGTAATATGGACCAAAACATGAAGCGAGCAGCACTCACGTCATCATGTTCTCTTTCTTTCAAACAAAGTCAGGTGCTTCTGCAGAAAGCATTTGCAAAAAAAAAAAAAGAATCTCAGAAAGGCTCCTGCAGTGGGCATATATTGATCCTGAGGTTTCTATTAACGGTTTGCAAAAAATCTCTGATTTTTCTTTCCCCTATCAGTTCTGGTGAAAGAGAATCTGTTTGAGGAATGTCTTTGCAAGGAGAAGAGGATTTCAATGAAATTCTCATGGGTGGAGACTGACATTCTTGCTGTTGTGTGCATGTGTGTGATATTCTGCCTTTCATTGTATAGTCATCTCTATGATAGTCTGCAGCCTCCCTGGCTTCTCACACTTCAATTAAATCTTAGGAGAAGACATCATTATGGTACTCCTCCCAGCTGGGCATTTTCTCATTTGGTTGCTAGGTAAATTGCAGAGTGATAGCAAGCTATAGAAGGAGGAGGAGGAGGAGGAGGAGGAGGAAGCCCACAAGCAATAGCCTCTCTGTACTTCCAACAGCAAAGCTAACTCAGAAACATTACCAAGAAATTCTTTTCAAAAAACGGTTGAGAAATTGCACGGGAGATTTCAGCACAGTTTAGCATCTTGCTGCTGATCTTTTGTTGCCTACCTGAATAACCCTTTTTGAGTAGCATGGTTATGCTGTCTGAGGTATCGGGGAGGTGGAATTCCATCCTGGAAAACATCCAGTCGGGAAGATTGGGTTATGGGATCCTAAGTATGGCTGCTTCCACTTGCAATTGAATGGCTGATGACATCCTACCCTCTCTTGACCTATCATCCTAATCAAGCTGATGACACCTTGAACCATTTTTATTCTTTCCAACCAATGGAATTTTGGAAAGAAAGTATGTAAAGGTCTCAGGACTCATTTGTCCATATGCTTTTCCAGCAGCAATGTTTTTGTCTATCCAAAAACAGAATAGTAAAGGACCAAATTTGGTGGTGTGAGAGTAGCTGGCAAATGAAAGGTTTTAAAAGTGGGCTGTATCAGACCAGGGGACGCAGGAAAAAACATTTTCCTCATCTCCTAATGTATTCCTTTGGGAGAGACCGCTGGGAAGTGACTTGGAATGTGTATGACAGTTCCATTCTATGTCCCCCTTTCTGGTCACATGACCCAGAGCAGAGCATGGGCTGTACATTCACATTCAAATGCACAAACACAATATGAGAGAGCAGAAACAGAGAGAATATGTTACTTGGCTATACAGGGGGAAAAAAATAGATGCATTCTGGGGCCATAGTCAATAAAGGGGTTGGAAAGAATTCTGGAAGTATTGCATGCTTTTTCTACCTGGTTTATACATCTATGGAAGACAGCTCTCTTGAGGAGTATTCTTCTTGAATACTTAGTATTACTTCTGGGTTATTACCTCCAAATACCAGTTGCAAGGGGTAAGCAGAAGGACAGTATTTTGTCTCCACCTCCTACTTAAAAGCATCCCAGAGACATCTGGCGGGCCACCATGAGACAGAAAATGCTGGACTAAGATGACCTTTGGCCTGACCCAACCCGGCTGTTCTTATGAGCTTATCCTAAGTAGCCTCTGCCTGGATGGATCAGCAGTCTCACTCTGGGTCACAAACAAATGGATAAATGTCTATGAATGCACAAATGGTACAAACATTTTTTTTGCACCTGCCATTTAGAAGCATTTGACATTTAATTAACTGCTGTGCTGGTGAGGGAGTTGTTTGGGCAGGAAACAAAGCTGTGGGCAGCCAGGAACACAGGAGAGAATTCTGTGGACACTGAGGGCTTGGGAAAGAGAGAAATTGCTCCCTGAAGAGCAAAGGATTAACCAGTTCTGGTGAAGTAAAACTTTGGCCTTCCTAACCATGAGGCACCTTACCTGCTACTCTGCTAAATTACTGCTAAATTACCAGCCTGGCTAAATCGATTTTGGACTGAACCAAGGAAAAACATTAAAGATGACATTTCCCCACAGGAAGAGAGTTTAATTTCAGCAAGCAGCACTTCTGCTGTGCTAGGAGTTCCTTTGGTCTGAACTGCACCTTTTTTTAAATAGAAGGAGAGAAGAGAAGGAGCAAAATCAAGGACAGAAGGGGAGCATAACATTTTCAAAACCTGAGATGAACTTCACTCATGTTCTAAAACCTTGATTTCTTTTTCTAAGGTGAATCTCATATTTCTTTCCACAGTTTTGAGGAAGAAATGGGGGGAAAAACTTTTAAAGTCAGATTTTATGCCTGTCTGTTCTTCCATATCTTCTAACATTCCTTTTCTCAGCACTGTTTCTGTTGGGCAGATAAAAAGTTCCCCTCTTTTCAAAGTTTACTCTTGACTCTTCAGGCAAAGCCCTATCAAACCCCAAAGAAATAGTCATGGCAGTGAACCTTAATCTAATGTTGCTTGTATTGTGTGCTCAAACAAAATGGGGGTTGGGGGGAGCTTGAATTGTGTTGCCACAACCACCATTTTGATTTTTTTGTCCCACCCCAGATCCTGCAGATCAGAATTACACTCTGTATCAAATGGGAACAAGAATTGGTTGGAGGAAGGTATCTCTACATGAACACCTCACCACCACCCAATATCAAAAGGTTGTTCAGGAGGAATTTGGACTTTCCTTGAAACAGTCTTTGAAAGGCAGCCCTAGGTCACTTCCGTACCACACGCTGCTTCTTTAGGAAGGACCCCAGGGTCTAATGAACCCCATGGGTTTGTATTTTTAAAGCCTTGGATGGTGATGGCTGTGTAGAGTTTCTTCTGCTGCTACTTTGTATTTTAGAGCTGTCATGAACTGCCCAGGATTCTGCAGGGGGTAGGCAGCATCTGATCATTTAAAATAAATAATAAATTAGCTGCTCTAAGAACTTAAGAAGGTTAAGTGCCTGCTGAGGATGAAGGCACCAGAAAGGAGCGGAGAGTGGATTGGATGCACGTGCATAACAGTAAATATCTTGCAGAGGTAGCATGTAGATGTTTTTATCTGGGCTACAATTGAGTTGGTAGCTTCTCTTAATATACTGTAATTGCAGACACATAGAAGAAATCTGTATTCCAGCCCCTAGGGTCCACAAACATCAGTCAAGCTGGGTTGGGATGGGTTCAAGGAAGAGAAGTGATCATGCAGCTTCATCCAAATCATATTTTATTTATTTATTTGGTAGATTTATATAGCTGCCCATCTCACATACATGACTCTGAGTGGCATAGAGTTTAAAAACATAAAAACCAACAGAATAACCAAAAGCATAACAACTAAAATCAATGAAAGCAATAAAAAAAATCTGCTGGACAGCGCACTCCATTTCCCTAGCAGTACAGCCACTTTGCAGGCTCCGTACCCACATTACCGGATCCCCAGGCTAGATGGCAAAGCCATGTCTTCAGGCCCTTCCAGAAGGCCAGCAAGGTCAGGGCCAATCTGACCTCAGGGGGAATGATGTTCCAAAGGGCAGGTGCCATGGCAGAAAAGGCTCTCTTCCTTGGTCCCATCAGATGACATTCCTTCATGGATGGGACCTGCAGCATGCCCTTCCTGCTGGACCTGATGGGACAGAGAGATGTGACTGGGAAGAGGCGGTCCCTCAAATTCGACTTCAAGAACTCATTGCTCCAAGACACAGTGATTGTTGCAGTCACTTAAGACAGCCTTTCCCAACCCAGCATTCTCTATACTTTTTTTGCAACAAGTTTCAATCTATCCAATTATTTCTAGTTGTAATCAGCGGATTTTCTGCTTTTAAGAGAAATAATTGTTCTGTTTATGACAGGCAGAGATTTAGAAGATAATATTGTAACAGGACTTGCTCTGACTTAGGATGTAAAGATATCATTACTAAGGAAATACATGTCCTTTATAGCATTTATGTCTTCTAGAAGGTAAGCATGCAGAGGATGATTCTTAAATCCCACCCAATTTAACTTCAGAACAAAGTCCAAATTTTCTGGTCAGCTTCATGGCTGAATAGTGTTTTGAAACTGCATCTCCACCATCCTCAATCAAACCAGGGACAGGGAAACTATCTACTCCAGATGTTTGCTGGACTCTGTCTCCCATTTGACCTAATCAGAGTAGCCAGTGGTCAGGGATGATGGGGTCTGTGGTCCAACTATATGCCGTGAACCATAGGTTTCCCTCTCAGCTATAAGCAGTACACTCCATTGGATTTTATGGAATTGTGGAGTAATGATACTGTCAAAAAATCAATACCCATAACTCATTTCTGCACAAGCAAAAAGCAGTAGTAGGAAAACATGTGGTAATAAAGCAATAACAATAAAGATAATATGTATAGAGAAGTTCAAGTCTTCAGGGGACCCAAGAACCATATGAAAATGTCAGGTGAATTTCCTTCATGTCAGTCCAAAACTAATTTCAGTGAACTATCTTGCTTAGCCATATGTCCAGATATAATTGTGCAAGTTCAGGAAAAGGCAGGGTTTGCTCATTTAGGTGAGGCCTAGCAAGCCAACATGTAATTTCTCTTTCAAAGGATAGGAAGTTATGAAAAAGCAGGATGGTTTGGGCTAAGATCTGACTCAGGAGGGGTGTCCAAGGACCTCAGTGGATCGGTGCACCAAACGTAAGACTATTTTCAACTTTTCCTTTGATCTAGTGATCTTTCCAGGGCCTGAGGATAGTCAGGAAATTTTGGGCTCCAGAATTCAAGACCGATTCCAGAGTATATTTGGACAAAAAAGGGAAAGAATGTGTGTGTGTGTGTGTGTGTGTGTGAGAGAGAGAGAGAGAGAGAGAATTCATATCATATGCAATTTGTTTACTTTGATTCTGTTTTCATGTGTTCTACTCTGATACATTTTTGTGGATCATTAAAGAATTGAGCCCAGCATGGAGAAATGGAAAGAAATACCAAATGTATCCTGAGTAATTTTATGAGAAACACAGCGTTTGCCTTTAGTATACCTATTTTTTCCCTCTCCTCAAAATGTTTTAAGGCTCACAAAGCTCTGGTCACAGCACATTGGTTTTATCCTGGCTTTTATTGTTGGCTTTAATACGTTGTAATCTTAGCCTGATTTTTAATGTGTTAAACCAGGCTCACATCACTGTGTATCCAGAGGCTGAGCCACACACTGTTGAAAGGTCACTAGTTAGATCAGTCTTATTCCTCCAGATGTGCTGGACGACAACTCCCAGAATGTTTTATCCATCACGGCCAACAGATGAGAATTATGGAATACTTTCATGCCACCATTTTGCAGTTCTTTAGGAGAAGGAGGCTGTTTTCATGACATCAATTGTGTATTGATATACAGTTCTCATCTTGGTTATTGAACATCAGAGCAATGTTGATATTTTCTTTTGAGTCCCTGCAGTAATGCACCCTAGTGAGCAGTCCATTTCCTCTTAATTTGTCCTACTTCTGATCTCCTGGCTTAAGCCAGCTAATATTCTTTTCCCCACAACACCATTGAAATCTTGGGACTTGCCTCTTCATCTATGCATTACTTAGAATTGATTTCCCTCTAACCAGTTCTCATAGCCTTTTGCACCCGTGGTCACTGATATTGAGAAAAGCATCTGATTACAAAATTGCTAACAAGCTATCAGTTCATCTTCAGAAGTCACAAGGGCTGTTTAATGCAACAGAGGAATGGTGGCTTAGCAGCCAAGAAGTCTTTGGGGGATGTTAATATTTTGTTTACTTGTTTATTGTATATATCCCTCACATAAATCTTTTTTTTTTTACAGTAGATTTTCCCCTCATAGCAACCTCTGAGATTTTATTGACAAGACAAATACATTGAAAAACATGGAGAGAGTGGAGGGCTGTTAGCAATTCATTTTATTTTTGTGTGGGTGATGTGAGAGTTAGTTGTCATGCAGCCAGGGAAAATGACAAGATAGCAAATCAGTTACAAAAACAAAGGACAATTGAGCCAGCCTATTCCAGATAGGCTAGAAAGAAGAAAAACAAAATATAAGATGGTTTGAAATACACACACACACACAAACTTTATACTTTATTTTGGACAATTACAAAAAGCAAACAGAGTACCAGAATATGCAACAATAACATTGGTTTTTCAATAAGAAATATTTATTAGAATTTTTTGGATTTCTTGTGAGGTTGACTATCAATTCATTCCTACCTGTGGGATGAAACCTGATAGATGAGGAGAAATTGTTAAACAGCCTGGGGGACACAGTAGTAGTGTCAAACAGAATAATGTTCCATATGCAGAGTCAGTCACTGAATACCACTGAGAATGTTCCTGCAAGTTGAAATAACACCTGTGTAACATAGTGCCCTAGCCCCAATTCATGGAGATAATCCAAGTAGAGATCATGATCAGCACTGCTGAAAGCTTCTGAGACATCAGTGGGTTTAACAGAGCCACGCTCACTCTGTCTGATTACAAAATTGCTAACAAGTCATCATAACATAAGAAGTCACATATTGTTGCACCTATTGCTGATAATTTGGTGCATTAAAGCTCTGGGAGGATATCCTAGGTCAGAGGTGAAGAGATGGCTGTAGGGAAACTCCAAAATGATTTTGTTTGCCCCTCTCAATACACTATAGCAGCCTTCCCCAATTCATACCCCACTAGATGTTTCATTTTTACTACAAATCTCATTATGTCCAGCCAGTTTGTCTGGGATGATAGAACTTGTAGGTAAACACATCTTGGTAGCTATTCTGGTTTGGGGAAGACTGCCCAGAATACCAGTTTGCACATTTGGAAATTTCTTCAAAATATAGGGGTGGGGAGAATTTTGTTGTTGTTGTTGTTGTTCTGTATATCAAAGCACCTAATTAAAATCTTATTTCCATAATTCCAGTCTTGCCTTTTATAATGTAATGGATGTGCTTATTTCAGTGAGCAATACCTCTTGGCTTCCGGGTCAAGACAATGTCACCATTCCTTCTGCTACTATGTTTAAATTTAAAAATCCCATATATGCTATGGTCCAAAGGACCTTGATCTCATCCTCAGGCTGAAAAATTAAGTATTATAGTTCAGGGCTCAGTATAGATACTTGAGTAGAACACCTGAGTGGATCTTGCAGACCTCTGACTGCCATTTCCTTGGTCTCTTGATTGACTTCAAATGGGAGAAAACAAGATTCTCTTTCCAGCAGTCTGTTCTCCAAACCTTGCTAGCTTGTCTCCATCCTCCCATTGTTGATGATAGTCCTGACTTCCCCAAGGATCCTAATAATTCTAGTTCTTGAAAGTGCCAAGAATTCCTTGTCTTCCATCTAAAATTGCCAAGGTCCTCAATGCCGGGGCGGGGGGGGGGGGGGGAGGGAGAAAGAATAGCAATTCATTTGTAGTGCATATAAGGCTTGAACCCATGGCTCTCATAGCGGCAATTCTTCTTTCCTGTACAGACTACTTGAATGAAATGGCTCCTAGACAGCCAAGGTAGCTCATCTCCAGCCATTTCTCTCAGTGATGAGTCATCTGTATGTATCTGCTGTCTTATGCTAGCTTTGGCATTCAGCATGCTGCTTTTAGGGAGGTGAGAGGCAAACATAATTGTGTGTCAGAAGACTTGCATGGCACAAGGGTCATTGTGTAATTTCATTTAGTTTCTCATGTTTGCCCCTTACCTGTTTTAGTGGGATTTTAAAAAACATTTTTGTGCATACTTCTCCTGTTATGCATATTTCCTGTGCAATTTTCCAGAATATGTACATTTCTATCCACACTTTTCCTGATGTCCAAATTTTTGCAGAGGTTTTTCCATACCATAATAAAATATCGAATACACTTTTTCCAAAGATATATTTTTTTCTAATAGTGCATACTTTTGCTGCTTTTTTTAAAAATTGGGAACACTCTCTCAAAATTTGGAAAATATGAATTTTGCTACATAACATTTTCTATTTAGGGGTTATATGCTCAGGAAGTTGCAAACTGAACCGTTTTTGAAGGGTGAGGTTTTCAAAATGAACATGGGCTAAATGAATGGGCTACATTTTCTCAGGTGTCTGACATGTGCTGAAAGGGTTAGAAAGATGGCTCTGGGTTTGTTTATATGTATGTGTGTAGGTTGGGTGGTTGGATGAATGGAGAGAGAGAGAGATGATAGATAGAGAGAGAGAGAGAGAGATAGACTGACTGACTGACTGACTGACTGACTGACTGACTGACTGACTGACTGACTCAGCCTTTCAAGATGGTGTCAGGAAACAGACACCACAAAGGCTGCTGGAGTCCTATAGTTGCCGGGTATAATAACAAAGCCTGAAAGAGTTTCTCTCTTATACCAAAGAGAATCAGGACAGGACAATCTTGAGTTTTTTTCTCAACTCCTCAGGACTAAGCAGATGTTTATGTAACCACTCTTGCATCCCTTCTTCAGGGTTATTTCTGTACAGAGAGAGAGAGAGATTCAGTTTTCCTTCAATGTTATGTCTCAGAGGGATAGGTAATGGTATGTGAGAATGACCTTGGGACACAGGAGAAAAAGCTGCAGACTAGACAATGGTCAGACAATGGTTCATCAGTGAAGTTAAACAGCCAGTCAGTGGTTCATCAGTGAAATTAAAAGTTAAATCCGTCATTAAGCATGATGTCACATGGTCGCCATTTGTGACCTCCTGCCAGCTTCTCCATTGACTTTGCTTGTCAGAAGCCAGCGGTGAACATTGCAAATGGTGATCTCTTGACCTTGGGATGCTGTAACTGTCATGATTGCAAGCCAGTCTCCAAACACCTGGATTGTGATCACATGACCGCAGGGGTGCTGTGATGGCCACAACTTTGAGGACCAGTTGTGAATACCACTAATTTAGTGCTGTTGTAACTTCAAATGGTCGCTGAATGAGTGGTCATTAATTGAGGACCTGTCGTGGATAGCAACAGAGAGCAAAGCTATCAGGAAGGGAAAGGAGACAAAAGACAACATAGTCCACAAGGGGAGCATGGGAAGCATAAGAGGTTCAGGATAGCCTTATTACAAGACATGATCACCATCAACATAGGCATCTTTAACAGCAGATTAGACAACCATAGATAACAAATTTACTAATGGCTACTAATCATGACAGCAATATATTATCTCCAGGGTCACAAATGCTATGCTTCTGAATACTAGTTCATGGGGAACAGCAATAGGAGTAGCTAGGCTGATGTGACTTGTTTTGCATGAAATTGGATGCTGCTTCAGAGCAGCACTCACTGTGCTCCAACACAGCCCTCCGTAGATTCTCATATAGTACATGAAGTGGCCTGTAATCTACGGATGTTTAGGACTACTGGTCTTTAATGTGCCACATGAGTCTGTTGCGGCAAACATTCAGTCCATATCTATCAGAAGTGAATCCTGCTGAATTCAGTGGGATTTCCTTCTATTTATAGGATGACAGCCAAATATAATTGTTGGCGCAGTAGCTCTGTGCATGTGTGTGTGTGAGAGAGAGAGAGAGAAAGAGAGAAATTTCCCTTCTATTACAGTCTATCCAAGATGTAAAGGCAAATAAAATCACAGAGTATGAAAAGGTTACCAAGTGTTTCTATGTGCAGGGGGTGGATGAGCTAATACGCATATGTGTACCTATACAATGCAACAAACATCTTAAGCCGTTTAACTTTTACCCCTTCAACAACATGCTGAGTTGCATCAGCTTTCCTTTATTATTTACCAGGAAGACCAAAGGAGGCTTGAGAGAAATCTCTGGAATGGATTTCCAGAAGATAATCACCACTAAAGGAACCTATCCCTGAATATTACCTCTAGCAAAGATCTGAGCATATAGAATAGGTCCCCAAAAGGCATTAAATATCAACCTCTGTCTTTTGGTCTGATATCAACTGGAAATCTGTGAAGGTCTTTAAAAAGAGTTCTCTATGCATCCCAGCAAGTCCTGTGTACTATATTTTACCCAGTGTTTCTTATAGGCAGCCTGGATATTACCTGAAATGTCTTTGGAAGTTACCAGCCAGACCAGATAATTCAAACAAAGTTTTCTTTCTCCAGAAGAGGGTGTAGCTGTCACGTCAAATAATTCATTTGATTAATAATGTGGAGGAGACATTTCATCTGGTTCACATTGTAATGCAAACTTACCTAACCCCCATTTCCCGATCCTATATGAGAATTAACACTTTTCTGAATTTTGCAATGCAGGTGGCAACTAAAAAAAAACTTTTTAAAAAAATAAATGAAAATTTAAATTAGAGAAAATTCCTTAGGAAAATAGGTTTTAGTGAAAATCCTTATAGAAATGCATATTGTAGGAGAAATGCATGTGAAAATGCTTGAAGATTCCTGGAAGGACTATTAGTTATTTGTCTGTTTGTTTGTTTATACAATTCACAGACTTAAGCAGAAAGAGGAGAGAATGAACTTATTAAGGATGGACAGATGAGGCAATTAGAGAAAACCAGCTCAAGAGATTCACTCCACCCTATCGATTATATGTTGATTTTAATCAAATGCAAAAGCAACAATAAACCCTAATATCTCTAGATGTCTCCTTCTAGCCAAAAACATGGCATCGGAAGAAATGTTCTGTCCGTCGCTAGGATCTGAGCAACAAACATTCAGTATCCTATAAATATATTCTTTCTTTTCTTTATGTCTCTCAATTTGCTTGTGTTAGCTTCTTCATTTAAAAAAAAAAAGCTGGGGGAGGAGGTCTTCCATACAGTACTTCTTGCATTTAAGTTCCTTTGAATGGTTGCTGTTTTCTGTACATTCTCGGTGCCGAATGACACTACCAGAGACCTTCTGTTTTTCTCATTTTGCTTCCTTCCCTTTGTTCTCTCTCTGAGGAATGATGTACTCCCCTTTGTGTTGTTTGCTCCTGATCTACCCCCAGCCTTCTTCATGGTCTTTTCTCTCCTCCTGAAAACCTATAGCATAGTGTAATAATGGCAACTTATTTTTCTGCCGTCTTACAGGCACAGCATTTTTCCTGTTAAACACATTGCCTGCAGAAAAGAGGAGAAAGCCAATTGTATTTGTATAGAGTGGAGAGGGGGCAGAGGGGGGGAGTAGGAGATGAGAAATATATTTATAGAGATATTCTATATTTTGTTTAGATCTGTAGAAAATGGGAAGGTTATATTTTTTCTTGAAAGTCTTTCAAGCTTATCGTATGAGCTAGAACCTTCTAAGTTATAATTTGCAGAAGCTGAATTCTGAACCTTTTAACATTTCTAGAATTGTGGAAAATGGGCTAAAGGATAAACATATGTTTAACTTGACTGGGAGAAGATAAAGACAGGATAGCAGTTATGCCTTTTAGCAGAATGTCAGAAGGAACAGTAGAATCCCTGGTTGATTCTGGCAGTTGAGCACAGACATACAGGAACCAGAGGAAGCTATCAGTTTAGAATTTCTGAAGGATCTGATCAATGGAAGAAAAGGTTGGGACTTTTTTTTTTTTTAGATTTATAGGCCACCCAACTCCCAGTGACTCTGGGTGTCTTACACCTCTAAAAGGAGAACACAGGAAAATGAAAGAAAAAAAGACATGTACATCCAGAACAAACAACCCAATACAGTACATCAAAGGAAAACTAATAGAACTACAGCAACCACCTTAAGCCCAAGCCTGGAGCAGAGCTAGAATTTCAGACTTGCAGAACAGCTGCAGGTTGGGAGCTGTGTAGATATCCAGAGGAATGCTATTCCAGTGGGAAGGTATCATGACAGAGGAGGCATACTTCCTAGGTCCCAAAAGATAACCTTTTTAGTCGAAGGGACCTGAAATGTGCCCACTCTGCCGGGTTTTACTGGGTGGGCAAAAGTTATCGGAGATAGGGATTCCCACAAATAACCAGGACCTTGCCAAGAAGGTCTTTATGAGTTATTACTAGCACCTTGAATTGCACCAGGAAGCCAACTGGAAACCAGTGCAGTCTGTGAAAGAGCAGTGACACATGGGTGTATCATGGTGTGCCCATCACTGTCCACACCACTGCATTCTGAACCAGCTGTAGTTTCTGAATGGTCTTTAAGAGCAGCCCCATGCAGAGTGCATTGCAGTAGTCCATTCATGAGATAACAAGGACACGAGTGATTGTCTGAAGGGCCTCCCTCTCTAGGAATGGGCAGAAGTGGTGCACCAGATGGATCTGTGAAACAGCCTGGCCACAGCTGCCACCTGTTTGGGCAAGAGCTGTGAGTCCAGGACAACCCCCAAATGGTGCACCAGTCCTAAATGGGGAAGTGCAGCCCCATCCAAGGCTAAAGATAACAAATCCCCAGATCCAGGGGACTCAGATAACCACAGCCGCTCAGTCTTGCCAGGATTCAGCCTATATCTGTTCTTCCCCATCACGACCTGAACAGCCTCCAGACACTGGGTCAGGATATTGACAGTATCACCTGGATGGTCCAGGGTTGATAACTGGGCTGTTTAGAAGATTAGGATAGCAAATGCTTCTGTTGCTGTCAAGAAACAGGCAGTATCAGCTGAGCAAATTCCCTCCTTTTACTGCAACCCTTGCTGTCAGCCCATGTCAACCCTAGGTAGACCACGTTAGGAAACAAATGCCACGACTTACTTTATTGATATAGCCTATGAAGCAGAACCTTGAAAGCCTGACAGCATTTCTCCTTCCCTCCCTCTTATACCAAAGAAAGGGTGTGGCAATCTTGGTCTTCTTTCTCATGCCTTCCTGTTTTCATGGGCTAAGTTCATATTACCGCAGGGGCTTCTGCATATTTCCTTCAAAGCCATCTCTGTAGTCCTCTACACCAACCTGCTCAAAATCTGTTCCAAAGATTTGCAGGGTATTCTGGAAGACATGTGGGAAAGTATGTAAGACTGAGGGAGAAGGAAGGGGGAAAAGTCACTGTGTGAATGTGACTCTGCTCCCGTTACACTAATTGTCACTCAGAGAGCTGAATCAATCCTGGATCATCGAACTGGCACGAGCAATGCATATGTTTGGGGAGAATGGTTCTCACATTTGTGAACAGAAGCAAAACTGGCTAGACTATAAGCATCAAGTCTAATACTCTACCATCAAATCCCTGCTGCCCATTCTCCAGCTTAGTCAACTAGCAGTTAAACCTCACCCAAGCCTGCATGCGCTAAACCAGCACTGTTTCATACCGTGGGCCTGACGTATGGCTACACTTACTTTACTCTTGATGCAACTAACATGCCCCTTGCTATTTGTGCTGGTGGTTTTCAGGAGGGAAGAAAGATGAGAAATGAGCTGAACCAGAAAAAAAAAAAATCATCCATTGTGCTATATTTATGATTTATTTAGTCATTAAATATATTACACTGCCCATTGCTGAGATCTCAGTACTTTGTGGATATAGTCCAGTGCTATACATATTTATATTCTACAGCCTGCTGTCCAGCCATCAAGGTCTCCATAGTGGCCCATACAACATTAAAATATTCAAAACAGCCACAAACTTTGAGCGGCACAATAAAACAACACACAGCAGGACTGATGAAATCCCATCGCAAAAATGCTTTTAAAACTGTGTTTGACAAGCTCTATGAATTTTCCAACCATTATGACCAAAGGATGGAAGTTATAGGGCACTTCCACATCAGTGTTTTGCAATACCTGCTCCAGGCCTGAATCTTCTCATGATGTTTTCTGGTTCTAAATTTTTTATTAAAAATGTTCACATAAGTAAAAGATAAAACTTGAAATTATATAGAGTGAAATTAAGAAAGAAAAAGAAAGAAAAAAGAAAAGAAAAAATAGAAAAGACAGTGCAAGAAGAAACATAAAGAAGAGATTTCCGATCTTCTTTACAGCAGTTACAACAAATTCATTACCTCTCCTCCCTCTTTAAAGTTACAATATGGTTCTCCTCCCATATTCAATCATTTTTAATCAGCAAATCCAAAAACCACCAATTCATTTTTTTCCCCATTTTCAGCAAAAAGTCCATAAGAGGTTTCCAGTCTTTTATAAATTACTTGTTGTCTTATCCCTGATCACACAGGTCAATTTTGCCATTTCTGCAAGTTCCACCATCTTCACAATCCCACTCCTCCATTATGGGTTTCTCATGATGTTTTCCACTTGGAGGAGCTGGGTTTATTTATTCTTAATTCTGATCCAGTACAGGGAGTCCCTGGGTTTAGAACGCCCCAGTTACAGACAACCCATAGTTAACAACAGAGCTTATTGTAGCAAAATTCGAGTTAAATACACAATGGTTCGAGTTAATTACACAATGCTCTTTATACCGTATTATACAATAATAATGTTCCAGCTTACATACCAATTCGATTTAAGGACAGACCTTGGGAACAGAACCCGTTCTTAAACTGGGGGCTACCTGTATGTTGAAAGTCACAGCAAAGCCAATATTGCCCTTTGAGTCACTGCTGCTCTACAGCCCTTGCGGACTGTCCACTTGGCTGACCCCTTCTTCCAAGTTAAGTCAGCCATTGTATTCTTGCATTCTCCCATTCGCATGTAAGATTTAGGTCTTGTTCTTGAAGCTTCCCTTTTCATGCACATGTGGTTTAGAAGGTTACACGCCACTCTCCATCTCCCACAGCAATATGCTACCATGGTTGCAGCTGTTGGGAAAGCTGCCGGGGTCACAGAATTACTACAATTTTGTCTTTAGAGGCCACACGAGCTCTTTAATGCAAGAGAAGAATGGTGCTATGGCACCCGAGAAGTCTTTGAAAGACAGTTATGCTTTTGTTTCCTCCTCACCCTTGTCACTTCCCCTCATAAAACAACACACCCACACACACACACTGCTATTAAAGATTTTTAAAAAGGAAAATAAAAACGGATACAAACTAATATAAAGTAAGAAAAAGAAAAGAAAAATCAAAGAGAAAGCTAAAAGTGCAAGAAAGGAGAAAAAAGTAAAAGAAAAATAGAAAAGAAAGAAAAAAGATACAAAGAAGTAGCTTCTGATCTTCTTTACAGCAGTTATAAGTGCAATTATAAATTTACCTCTTACTCTGTGGTTACAACTTAACTGTCTTCTTTCTATAATCTATCCTGTCTAATAATCAAAACTATAGATCATAAGCTTTTTTTTTCTGTTTTACAAAAAAGTCCCTAAGGTGTTTCCAGTCAGCAATAGATATTGTCTTTTCTCTGATTAAAGAAGTCAAGTTAGTCATCTCAGTAAGTTCCATCATCTTCACCAACCATTCTTCCATTGTAGTGCCAAATGTTTCCATCTTTGTGCATACAATAATCTCATTGCAGTTATCATGTACAAAGATGAAATTCCATGACTTTTTTCCAACTGTTTGTCCATCAATCCCAAAAGAAAAACCTCTGGTCTTAATCGTATATTAATAAAATGTCCCTTCTTGTTGTTCACATTTCCAACATAAATTTGAAGTGCCTTTATACATTCTAGACAGTTTCTCTAGTGACATATACCAACAGTACATCATTTTATAAAAAATCTCTTTAAGATTATAATGTAAATTTCAATCCTCTCAGCCACATATTTTCCCATTGTTCTGTCTGTGTATTATAACCAAAACTTTTAGCCCACTTTATCATAAATTCTTTCACTTGTTCTTCTGTTTCAAATTTCAATATATTTCTAATAATTGTAAATAAGAAAACCATTGACAAGTATATCCCTCTGCCACCAGATCTCTTGATTTTATTTTACATTCTTCTTGACAAAATTCTAGTTTTTCATGATAAGTTAGCCATTTGGGTTTGCCTATTATTTCTCGTCTATAAAATGCTTCTTGTGCTGAGATCCACAAAGGTGTTTTTGGGCACAACCTGAATTTCTTGTATGTATCTATTCCATATTCTCAATATGGCACATCTAACAGAATGATTTTTAAAATGCACATTAACCTTAATTTTGCTGTATCACAAATATCCACCCAAATCTTAGGTCATGTTCTACTAATTCCAAGACCCTTCTATTTCTCAGCAGCACCCACTCTTTCATCCAAACCAAACAGCAAGTTGCAAAATACAATTTCAAATTGGGTAAACCCAACTCTTCTCTTTCCTTTGCATCTTGTAACACCTTATATTTTTAATCCTTACTCCCACAAGTGTCTCACTTTGTCTTATATCTCTTTTCAGTATTTCAAGAACCAAAATAAATGAGAGGAGACAGTGGGCATTCCTGTCTTGTTCCTTTTTGTATCTCACAGGGCTTTGTTTTATCTCCATTAACATTTATATGTGTTTTTTGTGAGGTGTAAATCAATCTTACCCATTTTATAAAGTTCTCTCCAAAATTCATATCTTCCAAAACCTTGAACAGGAAAGCCCAGTTCAAATTGTCAAAGGCCTTTTCTGCATCTAAGAAGATCAATGCAGCTTGTTTTTCATTATGTTGCTCCAAATATTCCAAAATGTCCAACACCTTTCTAACATTGTTCTTTAACTATCTTTTAGGTAAAAACTCATATTGATCCTCATGAAAAAATATTTTCAGTCTATCAGCTAGAATTGTTGTGAACAACTTGTAGTCATTATTCAATAATGATATCAGCCTATAGTTTCTTGTTAAATCTTATCCCTCTTTAGGTATTAATGCTATATTGGCCTCTCTGGCATCTTTCCTCTCTATAGGATAGAGTTCATCATGTTTTGTAAAGGTTGTAAAAGTTCATCCTCAAAACATTTATAATAAGAACCTGATAATCCATCTGGTCCAGGTACCTTTCCTAGTTTAATCTTTTTTTATAGTTTCAGAAACTTCCCTTATTGTTATAGGTCTGTTCATAATCTGTCACTGTCCCTCTGTAATCCTCTGTAAAAAAAATTTCTTTAGATATTCATGTATTTTCTCTAGAGAGATTACACTTCCTTTGTACAAGTTGTAATAATATAAATGAATGCTTTTTGTATGGCTGCATTGCCCATTAATACAGTATCTCCCTCTTGGTAATTTCAATATCATTTTCTTTTTTCTTTTTGTAATTTATATGCT
This sequence comes from Liasis olivaceus, assembly GCA_030867105.1. Classification (NCBI taxonomy): domain Eukaryota; kingdom Metazoa; phylum Chordata; class Lepidosauria; order Squamata; family Pythonidae; genus Liasis; species Liasis olivaceus. Next base: position 140,352,864 of record CM061348.1, read on the forward strand.
AGCCACTTCCTTGGTTTATTTGCAAACTGAATTTTTTTTTTTTGCTTCAGATAATTTATTCTTATTCTTATTTCTTTTACTGTTATCATAGATAATTGTCATTGTGAAAGCTTAATTTGTTGAGAAATACTTATCTTCTCTGGAAAGTTCTTTAATTCTTCTTCTTTTCTCTTTACTTCATCTAAAATAACTTGTGTTTTCTCTTGACTCTTCTTTTGAAGTTCATTATTATGTTGTATAAAATGACTTCTAATAAAAGCTTTACTTGCATCCCAAACCATTCTTAAATCAGTGCCTTTAACTACATTATTTTCAAAAAAATTCTTTAAATTTCTTTTTTACAATCCTCCACTATTGCTTCTTTCTGTAACAACATTTCATTTAGTCTCCATCTAAAAGAACTAGATTTTCTTTTATAAACCAAACTCATGGGTTTATGATCTGAAAAAATCTTTAATAATATCTCTGCTTTAGAAACCTTAGTAGCCAAGTTCTTTGAAATCCAAATCATATCTATTCTTGAAAATGATCTGTGTCTTTCAGAAAAGTAGGTATACTCTCCTGAATTACCATTTTTCTGTATCCATATACCAACCAGCTCTAAACTGGCCATCAAATCAAAGAAAACTTTTGGTAATTTGCATTGAGTGATTTTTATGTTTTTCTTGAAAGTTCTATCCAATTGTGGGGAGATCACTCTGTTTCAAATCACCATCAAACACCAATTTTCATAAGAAAAACCTATTAATTTTTCCATAAGTCCTTTATAAAACAATAGTTTATCCTCATTTGGGGCATAAATTCCCAATATCAAAGTCTTCGTCTGATGCAAATTAACTTCCACCCCAACAAATCTACCATGCTCATCAGTCAGTACAAGTTCTAGTCTTAGTTGGGGATTTATATACAAAACAACTGCATTTCTTTTTTCTTTTTTTCTTTTTTCTTTTATTCCTGCTGAAATAAACTCTTCACCCAAATTTTTATGAATCAAATATTTTATGTCCTGTTTTTCCTAATATGTGTCTCTTGTAGGCAAATTATATCCTGTTTTAATTTTTTAAAATAATGATTTTTTTTCTCTTTTGAGGAGCATTTGCTCCATTTATAGTCCACATTAACCATTTGTAATCCATAATCAAGCCAACTATTTAGAAAAATTGTTACCTGTGGCACCTAGTTCAGTATCATCCTTTTCTGGTTGTACCTGTTAGAGTTTTTATGTAGTCTCCTCTGACATCTCCATTTGAATCTCCTCCAATTCCTTGTTGAGTTTTTCTAGAAATTCCCTCAATTTCTAGGCAGAATTCAGGTGAAACCTCTGCTGTTTAAAAGTAAAAATCACCAACCTTCCAATTTGTCCCATTAAAATGGGATCTTTTTCTGCTTTAATTTCTCAGTCGAAAAGAATATTCTTTTCTCTTATGCAAAATTCTAATAGGAATTTATTTAAAAGCTGTTGTATCTATATTATCAATCTTCAGTCTTCTATTAAAATGCTGCTGCAAAACTTGATCTCTTGTTTTCTTCCTGTCAAAGTGCACCAAAACATCCCTTGGAACATTTCTTATTCTCACAAATCTTGTATTTATTCTATATACTTTATCAATTTCTGCCTCTGTATCCTCCTCATCCCAATCCAAAAAAATTGCTAAAAGTTTAGTAATCTTTTCTCTAATGTCTTCACCAGAATCCTCTGGGATTGCTCTAAATCTCAAACAAAATTCCTTCTCTCTCAATTCCAGTAAAGCCAGATTATCTAATTCTCTTTCCAACTCTCTGTCTATAACTTCCATCTTACTCTCCAAAATTTCTACCTTGTCATTTGTTTTACATCTCCAGACACTTGTTCTACAGAGCTTTCCATCTTCTTAACTTCTTCTTTCACCTCCTCTTTCATCCATTCCTTTTTCAAAAGTTGTCAATTTAGTATCAAGTGATTCAGCTAACTTACTGGCCAGTTGCTCAAACATTTTCTGAAGTAAATCTGGTGTAACTCTTCTCTCTGCAGGTTGCTCTAGCAATCCTCTCCTCCCCTCCATTTTTGCCACTTTACTGGTGGTTGCCATTATGATATTATAATCCAAAAATGAAAGTGTCTCAAAAAAGGAAAAAGAAAAGGCAAGCTTCCCCCCCCCGCTTTTTTTTTTTTTCTATTTTGTTTTCCTATGCCCCTAATACTTTCATCTCAAGTGGCACTCTGTAGTTAGTCAGCATCATAGTCTGGCTCATATTACTTTTATCTTTTGTTCTGTAGAATCCACTAATTGTCTGCACTCTTTAATAGTAAATGAAAAACATTCCCACAAATGTCTGGTTTGTCTATTTTAATTCCAATTTATTCAAAAGCACTTTCACCAAAACATAATCTTTCAAAAGAACTATCCCATTTATCCATTTTAAACTTTCTTACATTGACTCCTTGCTAAGCTTTTTGCCAAAAAAATTTAAATCTTCAAAACCTTTTTTCTTCATTCCTTTGTAATCCAGAAATAATAAAATCTCTTTAGCTCTACATTAGTTACATCTGAAAGCTGTTAAGGAATGAGGCTTCTGTGAACCTTATGTCCATATAGACTACATTAGGGCTGTGAGCTTGATTGAAATCAATCGACTTCCAGATGCTCAACTCACAAGCAGACCACAAAAACCTCAGTTCCTGCAGTCTATTCACAAGGAGCAGTTGTCTGGAGTGCAGGTGGGCAATCTCACGATGTCTCTTTTTTCCAGAGAGACTTTGCTGGCCAGAATTCGTATCTGGTCATCAATCTCTACCACGATGCCATCCCCGCTCCTTCTGGGACATCTAGTTCACCATGAATCCTCACTGGAAGCTCCTTATAAAACAACTTTTGAGGGTTGTTTTGGTTGCTGTTGCAAACTGCCAGACAGAGATTGCCCACCTGCAGACAACTGCTCCTTGTGAGTAGACTGCAGGAACTGGGGTTTTTGTGGTCTGCTTGTGAGTTGAGTGGCTGGGAGTTGAGGGATTTTAATCAGAGACTATGTGCTGAAAATAAAATATGTAAGGAGGTGAGAAGTGCTAGCAATTAATTTTCTTTCATCTTAAAGAGTAGTGGGGTTAAGGAGATTGAATAATTTTAGCTCAGGAGCTAGAGGACTGATTGAATGAAATTCTTTGCATTCCCCTATTAGTCTGCTGGAAGAAGGGAAGTAAAGATTGGCTCATGGTGTTCTTGTATTTCAAGGATGGCAAAGATCCATGAGAGCCGATTTGGGGCAGTGATTAAGGCATCAGGCTAGAAACCACAAGACCATGAGTTCTGGTCCCACCTTAGGCACAAAGCCAGCTGAGTGATCTTGGGCCAGTCCCTCTCTCTCAGCCCTGGGAAGCAGGCAAGGGCAAACCACTAAAAAAAAAAAAAAAGACCTTGCCAGGAAAACTGCAGGTACTAGTCCAGGCAATCACCAGGAGTCAAAAACTGATTTGAAGGCACACACATACACAAAGATCTATACATATTGAAAACAATACTAGCTTGGCTTCTGCTTTATCGAAGATTGGGAAATCAAAATAGTAGTAGTGCGGAGATGCCCAGAGAAGATTTCTGGGTCACACAGTAGCCAAACAGATATATTTGGGAACCTCACAAGCTTAGACAGGAGAGCAATACCCTCCATATTTTTCTCCCTGGCAATTGAAATGTAAGATTTGCTACAAGTGTTTCTTTAGATAGTTATAACCATTAAAGGCTAGTAGTCAGTGATAGCCAACCCTCCACTAATTGCTGTAGTTCCTTTAGAAGGCCACCTTAGTTGGTTAGCCACCATCACATCTGATAATGTGGGGATATGGGAAGATAGAGGCCAGAGTCGGGGAGTGAAAAATACTCTTTCGTCTCCTGAGCCTCGAGGGAGAGATAAGAGGATGAGGCTGGCACCTCCCTGAGGAATGCAAGCGGTATTTACTGATTGACCCTGGGAACTATTTCCAGTCTGGGAAGATTTCTGTATAGAGGTTGCAGCTAATAAACCTTGCTGGATTGAATCTGCATGGTCTCCTGGAGTTCCCTGGGCTAAACCTGACATCAATCTTCCCAGACTCGAAATAGTTCCCAGGGTCAATCAGTAAATACCGCTTGCATTCCTCAGGGAGGTGCCAGCCTCATCCTCATCTCTCCCTCGTGGCTCAGGAGACGAAAGAGTATTTTTCACTCTCCAACTCTGGCCTCTATCTTCCCATATCCCCACAGATAAGCAGCAAATTCCAGTTTACCTGTACCTTGAATCATTGCATTCTAAACTTCAGGGAGCTATTAAAGCCATCAAATCCAACCCCGTGCCCAGGATAGGCATATAAATTAAAGCATCCTGATATGTAGCTGTTTGGCATCTGCTTGAACACACCTGTAGAGAGTCAGAGAGATGACCTTGACAGAAATATGCAAAAACCGTTGTCTAGGCAGAAACGGCTGAAACATTTTTTAAGTCCCAACGTCCAGATAAGATTTGGAAGCGGCTGAGACAGACACCTCCCTAATTCACTGAACTGTAAGGAGGAGGAGGAGGAGGTACAGCACAATCAGGCTTGCAAGATTCTGTTATTATCTCCTATCTCAATTAAGTATAATTCTAGTTAATTTTCTGGTCTGGTCTACCTAGTGGGGTGGACAACAACCCAATCAAAAGGATTTCAGCTTGTGCCTAAAAAAAAAGAGATGGTGTGAGTTGACCCACCCTTGGGAGGGAGTTTCAAAGATAGGATGTCACTGATTCTTGTGGTTGCTGGGGTACAAAAATAGGCACTGCTGACTTTACTATCTGGGAAAATACAGGTTTTAAGGAGGCAGCTGTTCTTCCTTCCCTCATTTATTACATGGCTGGGCAATTCAAGGGAGTAATCTATTTAGTGACCTCTACATCTCAGATATACAGGGGCTTCACTTTGGGAGGAGGCGTTTATCAAGCCCAAGGAAAGGCAGCTATGTGTAGTATTGTCTTGCTCTGCCCAGGATAAATCTTTTCCAGTGTCAGATCTCTCTACCCATAGAAAGTCACAAAGGCAGTTTTTATCAGAGACTAGTGAGAAAAGCTTTCCATGTGATGATGAAGAACAACACGGCTATAAATTTCCCCTTGAGCCCCGCAGGCTCAGGTAGCAGTGGAATGACTCTCTGACCTTGACTGAGATTGAAATACTTGGAAGGGAAGAGAGATGGATAAGGAAGGAAGCTGCCCTTCTCATAGATAAACCAAAAAGCTTGGCTCAGACCACTGATGCTTAGAAGAAGAGCTCAAGCAGAGCACTCAAGGCTTGTTTACACCATCCAGAAGGATTCATGGTTGAGGTCCTCAGTGCCTCGGGCCTCAGTTCTTACTTGCATGCACCAATATTCCCACCGGGGCTTGTCTGGGCCATTTGGAAATTGCAAATCCTATTTATCTCCTACTGATGTGTGCAAACACATGTTTGTTTGTGTACTGTGTGTCCAAAACTTCTCTGGAAATGAGCTGAGGTTTTCCAGTCAACACTTTGGAGAGGCATAGACAGTATGAAGAGGGTGGAACAGAGCATGGATATGCAGATTTGCCTAAAATTTGTCCATGTTCATTGGTACATAGCAATACAAATGTGGAAATCATTATCCTCATTTGAATAGAATTCTAATATATCTCATCACAGTGGTAAAAATGTGAGCACTGTTGGTTTAGACTGCTGTTCCATGACTATCTTTATCCAGCAGTTTTAGAGCTACCTCTGTTCTCCTTTCATGTACTCTTTTAACTTTGAACTAAACTTGGAACAGACAACCCTAGAGATAGTAGAAGTCTTGAATTAAACTTCTGTTATCTGCAAAATAGGCTACATAAGTTACCCTCCTGATGACCAAAAACTGCTTGGGGAGGTCCAGCTGTTACAGAGAGTAAGAGCAGTGAGAAAGGCTGTTTGAATCAAGGAGAAATCATAGCATATGAGAACGTTTTGTTTTGTTTTGTTTTTTTAAGTCAAAACTACAAGAATTCAAGGAGGCCTGTGTATCTTCCAGAATGTTACAGTGGCTCTTGAAGAGCAGCCTTGCTGTCAGAAGCTTGATGACCTTGACCCTTGCCCTTTGACTCCTGAAGTCCTGCCCTGTAATCTTTGGATTTGAAGGAGCAAATGATGGGCACACAATAGGAATGAACTCCTCTCTGGCTTTTTGCAATGGTACCCCTATGCAAGAGTGGGGAACCAGTATCCTGCAGATGATGCCAAATAGCCTCAACCAACTTGCCAATGGGAGGAATGTTGGGAACTGCCATTCAGCAACTACCAAGGTTGTCCACTTCTTTGGTTACAATTAATCTGAACAATTAATTGGATTTCAGCTCTGGTTACCTCCAACAGAAGGGAGCGGAGACAAAGAGTAGGCCTTCTCCCTTGCCACTAATATTGATTTCAATGTCACTTTCAAGCTGTGAATGCTGCTATTTAATGCATAGATGTGTGTGCATGTGTTCAAATGACTCTCCATGGCCCTGTCTGCAAGCTGTGCTTCGTGTCTTTCTTCCTTGCTTTGTCATGCACACATGCTCCTGCCTCGATCCCTACATACAGAAAGAAATTGGGGGTTGGTAGCCGATTAAACTTTTATTATAACATGCTGCAAAATGGCTCTTAAATAGCTCCCTTCAGAGGCCACAGCCATGGCTGTAAAGTACCAGCTAGGGCAACGTTAATAAATAAATATCCATTTAAAGAACACGACTTGCAATCAAGTCTCTTTAAGGTCCCTGAAATAAAAGAGCTTTATAGCCTGCGCTGTGCTGAATTGAGGAGGGAAAACGTCTGGTTCGTGTAAAAAAAAAAAAAGGTATACTCCAGTGATGGGTGGGAAGGAGGAAGAAAGCAAATAACAGCTGAAGGGAATTGAGCAAAAGTTGCAATGCTGAGTCTTAAAAATGTGCTGAGGGAAGCCTGTTCTCAGAAACGTTTACATAATGGTGCTAAAAAACGCAAAGAACCCCAGGAGGTGGCGGGAGGGGTTCGGTTAGACTTAAACTGCAATAGAGGGATTGATGCTAATCTTCGGTGCTACAGAGGAGCCCAGATCCAAAATGGAAGCCTATGGGACTGAGAAACAAAATGGCGAGAAAGGAAAAGAAGGGCAAGAGAGAGGAGGCCATTACAGCTGGGATGTGGGCCTTGTACAATCAAGGGAAGCTTTTCTAAGATTTTTTTTTCCCAGTCACACTACATCCAATTTACTTATATGCCCTTCATTTCTTTTAATAGGGTAGGTGCACTTGGACCTTTTCCACCTAAGCACTGAGACTGGCCCCTGTTTAGCTCATCAGGATTTCTGAGGAGTCATTTCCTATGATTAAAGATAAACTCAAGGGTCACTCTTGAGTGAGATGGGCGGTGACTAAATTTGAAATATAAATAAATAAAAATAAACCTGTCAGTCACTCAAATGGTAACCTTACTCCTCCTTTCCCCATCTTGGCACTTTGTGGGAAAATTGAAGCTGAAAGTGTGATGCTGAGGACCAGAAAACACCTTCAGCACTCCTTTTTTGGTTTCGCTTTGCATTTATCCACAGATTCAGCTATGTTGAAACAAATGCAGGTTTACCACTTTTACTGTTTAATTTAAGAACTAAAAGCTACAATCATTCATACATTGACACACCCTGAGCAACTCAAGTGTAGCTGGCCAGACAAGCTTTGAATTTCTGAGGAATTGAGGTGGGACACCCACTGGGTATAGTACCTCATTCTTTGTGATACATCCAAAGGACTACAGTTCTTATACATTTTTACACCTTCCAACAAGGCTTGATGGATCCATCAAAGTTTGGCCAGTCCCATCTCCTGATACTTTTCCACCAAAACTTCCTTTTTTTTTTTTTTTTGGTCTGCTTTTGAGTAGATCTCAAATGCTCCATCTTTTGTCCATTCATACAGATAAATGGCATGAAGCTATTCATTGTCATTGTGTAGTATATAATTATTGGTGTCTTATACTAGTAACAATGTACTGCCTTTAATATAGGTGGCTCATTAATTAAGGTGGCTGTATATTGTACAAAAGTAATCGTTTTTGTGCAGGCCTAGTCAGTGTCTGCCTTTCTATAGTGTTCAGAAAGTACCAAATCACCCATAAAACCCCCCAATTCAGTTTGGTTCATTTCATAGAGTTCCCACTTTCTCTTTACATGATCAAATGGAAGCAAATAATTAGGAAATCATTCAAATATGATGTATATCTGTATATGTGTACATGTGGAGAAGAGGAAGAAATTTGTACACTATTCTCCAAGGGAATAGAAATGGTTCTACAGAAAAGATGTATACAGGTTGTAATACAGGTCAATTCTAGTATCATACAGTTCATGTTAGAATAATTTCAACTCAATGTCTCACAAAGCATGCTACATTTTTATTGGTTATTTATGGTAATAGTGATGTAGGAGTGCCTTCAATTATGTTGACAGGACCTGGTGGCTGTGGCTGGGACTTTACTGGCAAAACTATTATTTCAGGAAATTTCAGCCAGCATAGAACAGGCCCAGCTATCCCGTGAGAAAAGTGATCTGCATGGCTCAGGTAAATCAGAAGCCAGAGGCATTTGCAGGATTCAGTGCTTCCATCAAAGTCACAAAACCAGTATAGTAATGCAAGCCCTGCCCTTTTTGTATGTGATACATGTTCAGAAGGGGCAGAGCTTGTATCATGATGTCATGACTCTCATTTCACTATTTGCCTCCCTCCTGCAAATGCCTTTGAAGTTGACAGCCTGCACCACCCATACATTATCCCTCTCTTTGCCCACTTGCAGGACTCACTACTGCCAATTTTCCACTTTCACTACGTCCCTGCCTCTTCTCTGTCCTAGTGAAGCCCAGCCTCTTAGCTTCAGTGTTGGCAGCACATCTGCCTGATTCTTGTTCTGACACAAAATTGGGGTGAATACCCCTTCATGCTACAGAGGATCAGCTGGCAGCACATTCCTCAAACCTTTCAATGCTCCATCCCTAATTGTAGTTATCAGAACCCATTGAGATTTGCAAGGAAGCTGTAGGCAGCCTCTTCCACTGCAGAAAAGGGACCTGACAATGATTCTCCTTTTAAGTCTTTCTGGAACCAGGTCACTCACTCAACCCAGTGGCTTGCAAACCACATGTGAGGAAGGAAAGTTCTTGATGTTAGGATCCACCATGTATCTCTGCAACTTCACACACACACACACTTTCATCAGTCACATCACTGGCTACGAAGCAGTAGTAATACGCTGTGATATTTTAAATATTACATTTCACGCTATCATTTAAACATGAGGTCTTTTTCATCCCCCTCTTGCTTCCACTACGGGTAAATATTTCTCCAGAATTTGATTGGGCAGATTGTCAGTCTTGCCCACCCCAGTTTATGTTTCTTTCAGCCATGTCCAGAGAAATGCCTTCTGCTAGCATAAAAGCTAGCAATTATGTTACATTCACGAGACTTGTAAGGAAAATATACTTTGCCTGCAACTCAGAAAAGAAGCTATATAGAAACATTTGTTTCCCAGAAAGAGCCCATTACATCTGTGCATTTACTAGACTATCTCGATGAATGCCTTGTAAACCCACAGACAAATGAACACAGATATATGGGGACAAATTCATGGATTCCATTGGGTAGAGATACTTTTTGTATTTCTTTAATCTTTTTGAAATTTTTGCTGTTTATGGATTGCGTGCTGGAAGTGCGGCAAGAGGGAAACCACATATTCTGAGAGCTGCCTGTTTGAGTGTGGAGAGCAAATGTTTACTGGCTGCCCTTTTCTGATAGGCTGGGTTGGGATTCTCTAGGCTTAGTGGCTAGCTGGTTTGGGCTGAACTGGAAAGCCCAGGACTTGATGAAAGAATGTGAAACAGACCTGGGAGGTGTACAGATTGAAAACACAAAGGGAAAGTGTGTTAACAATAAAGCAGGCTGGACATGGTTTGAATACGGGATGGATTGAGGTGTGGCAGGGCTTCAAATTAGCACACTAATTTGCAGCTTATTTTCTTGCCATTCAGAGAGCTTGGGTCTAGAAGAAGCCCTATTAAACACAGAGGTACATCAGTAGCATTCTGTTTTCTACCTCTCTTTCTTCAATCACTTTGCGTGCTTCAGAAGGCAAGAACTATGGAGATTTCCCTTCCCTTCCTTCCCAACCAGCTAGAATGGGAGGGAATACATTATTGCTGCTCAGAGAATTGAGTGCTGAAATAATGTAAGTCTTCCCCTGACAAACTCACTTCAGAGTGGGTCCAATTCTTTTTGTTTTCCATAAGTCAAAACTCATTCTACGCTTGCTTTATGATATAAATGGGTCCCATGAAAGATTCAGTTAGAGTCAAAACAAGCAAGAAGATAGTAACAGTAAGTTAGCTGTTGATGAGCTATGCCACTTTCAAGTGCCCAGGGAGGTGCGTAAGTCTGAATACTCCTCCATGTGTCAATGTCTTATATATAGAAGCAGAACCAGAAATATTGGGGTGGGGGGAGTGGTGTTCAATGATCACAGCCCAAACAAGGATGGAGTCTGCAAACTCAGTGTGAGGGCTGCTTCCCAGACTCCTCCTGCATCATGATGTCATTTTCTTTGCATGGAATGTGGGGAAATTAAAATTGTAGCCACCAACCAGTGACTGTAGGAGAGGACACGGTAGCTTTTGCCATTGCTGCAACTAAACCTTGTGAGCTTCCATATGATGGGAAACTTTGGGTGCAGCTCTAGAAAACTAGCATGCTTTACAAGGAGGCCCTTAACTATGGTTTTTCCTTGCATAGCTGGTATGAATTTAGGCTGCGTAGCACTTTGGATTCAAGGCAAAAAAGGTGCTTCAGAATGCAAGGGGATAGCAATGTAGTATCTGTCTGCAACTCCTCAAAGCAGCTGTAGAATTTATTTATCAGATTTGTGCCCACCATAATAAAATCAGACTCTCAGCAGTTAACAATAGTAGCATGAGACAACATAAACCCAAGCCAATATAGGTAAAACTTCCCCAATGAAAGACAGTTAAAATTAAGAACTAAGCCCATAACGTATAAATCATTTAAAATATCACAAGGCAACGTGATATCAATACCCACAACAGTGCATAGATAACAAAATCTCAGTCCTCCAGAAGAGCTCCATTTTTAATAACGTCTGGATCGGCAGCAATATGGGGGCAAGCCTGATCTGTTCCATCAAATGGGTGCTCCCACTAAAAAGCAAAAAAAGTTCTCACCTTGAGGAAGTGAAAAACCAACTGTAGTTTCTCCTGAGATGCATGGATCAGGTGGGTTGATTCTGGTTGGAGGAGGTGGTCCTGAAGGTATCTAGATACCAAGCCATATAGGGCTTTATAGGTTAAAAACAGCACTTGGAATTGCACTTGGAAACCAACAGGAAGCAATTAACACGGTTCATATGTTAACAGCAAACAACTCATAACAAATGAGTTATTGCATTCAGCAGCAGCTGGAGCTTCTGGGTGGTCTTCAAAGGCAGGCTCATGTGGAACACATTATAATAGTCCAAACACGAGGGCAGAAATTACTGTTGTGAGGTCCTCCCACTCCAACTGGGCCTCAATTAGCACACCAGCCAAAGCAGGCGTCCACCAGTCTGTCCAACAGAAGCCACAAGTCCAGGAGCCCGCCCCCCCTGCCCAATCATAGTCCTACTCTTCAATTATCAAAAGATAATACAGAGCTAGGAGAGCACCTAGATGTACAAACAGCAACAAGTCTTGCTTGAGTTCATCTTTAATATGTTTCATCCCATCTACACCTCAATAGCCTCCAGACAATGGGACAAAACGTAGATGGCATTTCCTGCATGGCCTGGGTAGCAATGTACAGCATCAGTGTCGTGATGATACAATATAGATCATCTCCTCCGGAACTGTGGAATGGGCACTCCACAAGGGAGCATCCACTGGGGCAATATCTCTTCCCCCACAACCACTGACTGCACATTAGGAAAGAAATGGAACCACCATAAAGCAGTAACTCCAGTCCCTAACCTTCCCAGGGCTCTGGAAGGATACCATGGTCAATTGTATCAAAAGCTGCCAAAAGGTATAAAAGGAAGAAGAGGAGCACACTATCCCCATCCAGGTACCCCAAGAGCAAAAAATGCCATCTCCATCACATGTCTAGGTCTGAACCCTGGCTGAAAAGGGTCCAGCTAAATTGTTTCTTCTAGGACACTCTGTAGTTGCCCCCAACCTGTCAGGTTTAGCCCAAAGAACTCCAAGAGACAATGCAAATTCAGTTCTGCTGTGTTTATTAGCTACAACCTCTAGACAGAAAATCTCCCCAGACTGAACCCTAGCTCCCAAGCCAGCCAGCCACAACACCGTGAATTCCTTAGGGAGGTGCCAGCCTCGTCCTCTTGAACTTCCCACGCTCCTGCGGTGAACTAAGAACACACTTATCTCCCTGAGCCTGGCCTTCATAAGTCCATTCCATCACACAACCTTACCAATAAAGAGAAGGTTAGAAACTGAATGATAGTTGTCCAAAGCAGACAAATCTAGCCATTCATCAGAACTGCCCCTGAAATCACTGGAGAAATCCCCCAACCCATCCAGAATCCACCTAGATCAATGAGACTTCTGGGGCATATCATCTAATGGCCCCATTTACTCCACAGAGGTTACAAGTGACAGTTAATTTCATATGAACCAGAAAGTGATCTGACTATGGCAAAGAGATAAGAAAAATATCCTCCACATTGAGATCACTATACAACTCCTCAGAGGAGAAAACAAGGTCCAAGATGTCACCAACTAAGAATATTAAGTCAGAATAAGCCTACGGTAACCGTGGAGGTCATAAACTCCCAAAGTTTACCTAGGCTTATCCCCAGGGCATGGAGGTTGAAATCACCCAACACCAAAAGGCCAGGGGACTCGAGAGACCAGTCCTGCAGCTCAGATAAGGACCTTCCTGGACAGCAGGATCCTTATCTTGTCCCTGTGGTCCTACTTAACACATAGGCATTCATAACCTGCCACCTCAGGAGCAGAGTCCCTGGGCATGGGCAAGGCGTTTTTTCAAGATCAAGTCACCATCTCTCCCCAGTCCCGGTACAGAGGCTGTTGGAGGACCTGAAACCCAGGAGGGCAGATCTCTGAGAAGATAGCAACCCCACCCTCACTGAGGTCTACCAGCTGCTAGGTGATCCTGGGAAAAGACATGTTCGGGCTAAGGAGTTGCAGAGTGGTGCTGTGTGTGTACTCCTGCACACTCCAAAACAATTTTGTGCCTTTCAGTCTGAAGCACTGCACAGCCCTAGGATGTCTACATATGTTGTGTGAAACACACTCATACACACATGCTTGGGATTTTAGCTACTTGTTTTAGATTTAAAATTGAAAAGTTAACATTTCATTACTTTTAGTATATGAGAGGTGACCAGAACTAACAACTTGGGGGAAAAAAAGAGGGTGGGTGGGGAGAGAGAGATTTGTTGGACTTTTAAGAATAGGCAATATTATTACAAGCTTTCGTAGATGAATGGAGAAAGTGGTTGTGAAAGGCGTTTTATAAATACATATTGTTGTAGGGAGGTAGGAGAAAGGAAGAAAGTGGTGAAAATAGGCAGGATTGTTTGGTGGGGGGTAAGAAGACATAGTGTTCAGGTAAAGAAAATGGTGGTATGGATCTTTATCAGTTTCGTACAGCAAAATCAACCAAGACTTTGTGGACTACCAACCAGCAACAGCTCTTTTATAACAAGAAATATTGGCTGGATTCCTACAGGGCTTTGAACCAGGTCAAGCAGTGACTTAGCAGACGCGTTTGCGCAACATGCCAAGTATGGTTAATGTTTACCTTGATTAGGATATTGTGGCTCAATAAGCTGTGAAGGCTACCTCATTAGTTGAAAAATGTGTATATTTATGTCATGACTGTAAGTTGGAGGGAAAGAAAATTGGAAACGACCAGATACGAAATAGTCATAGCATATGACATGGAAATTTTTATATTAAATTACTAGTTAGAAAAGAAAGACACTATGCACCCCGTACAGTTATTACTTCAGCAAAAGCCAAAATAAATTAAAATAAAATAAAGCAAGCTCAGTCTGTTTTTCTGTCTTGGTTCTTAGATTTAACATGTTGCAGTCATAACTAACCCAGAAAGGATATAGAAAATACATAAAACTGTCAGCCTAGCAAGGTAGTCCAGACAGGAAGCACGACGAGATAGATTAATTCTACTTTATTGTAAGGTTACATTAACAGAATTTCTCCCCTGTTGCCTTTACAGCCCAAGGAACTAGGGAGGGTCCCTTCTGAGATGTTTGCCACACTCACATTCCTTCTGTGGGCTAAGCTGCCTCTTATCCAACCATTCCCCAGGCTGTGGCTCTTCCCCGTCTCCCAAGGTCATTTCCACATACCATGTGGGAAACTGAAGCCATGCTAAGTGATGCTGCATATATCCTCCTATAAAAAGGCAATAATGATAAGGAGTAGGGATGTGCATGAAATGGAAAACATGTTTTGCTTCAAGTTCAGAACAAAGATTCTTCCTAGAACATTACCATTTGCCTATATTCCAACAAAACCATTCAAGTGTTCCATGTTCAGCTTTTGCTTCCTATTCCCTGTTTCAGCCTTGCTTGATGTCTTCCACATTAGCTGTAGATCCATGACTAGGGATTATGTGAGTGATAGTCCCCCCAAAACTCTGAAGAGGTTGAGGCAGAGTTTGGGAATTGCTAGCTGGGTTTGAGGAAGGCATACAGAAGACCTCATCAAGGCACTTTTCAGCAGATCATGTTTGGCTAGGAACCCCCAATCACATTCTCCTCCAGTAATGAAAAGCTGAGTTACCCCAAATATCAACAGCAGCTGATATAAAAAGAATTCACTTGCCCTGAGAGAACAGTGAGCAGTTATGGCAGGTTTTTTTTATCAAAGCTACAAGGCCTGGGCAAGTTCCAAAATGGCAAAAGGAAATCTGTTATGATTATTTGTGTGTGAGAGAGAGAACATTCATGGAGTAGGTCATGGATTAGCAGCTCAGGATGAATAATGAAAGCTTTATTTGTAAAAACTGAAAATGTCAACGCTTTTCCAAGGGGCATCTCTGAAGTTATCTGAAGAATGAGATACATTGAAAGCAATGGGACATTTCTCACTGATTACAACAAGATGGGAAGATCTGCATCACCATTTTATTTTAAATCAGGGGGAACTATTGAGATCACCATAGTAGCCAAAGAGGTCACACTGAGGAATGTGAAACAACCCTATGAAACATCTTTATTTCAATTGCACTTTATGGTGCAAAAGTTTACTTGTACTACAGAACAAAGCCTCTTCGAAATCCATTTAGGTTTGATTATTTGATTGTTTTTAATCAGTGCTAGATTCTTCTAGCACCCATGAATCTGGGAACTAGCTTACCAAGTATTATTCCTTTGATGCAAATGCACACAGCAGCTTTTGCCATCTGGAAATCCTCCAGATGTATGCACTTCAGTTCTTAGAATTTACAGCTGATTAAGTCCACACATCTGGAGAGCTCCCAGAACAGGTAAGGATGACATATACGTGTGTGTTCCAAGATGTGTTCCAGCCATTAGGGAGAATAGTTTCAGTTCTCTCCACTGCTCCTACAGCAGAGCACAAGAAATAATTTTAGAAGCAGATGTCAATGTACATGATTTATTGTGATGGCAAATTTCAGTGCTTTGGTTGTAACAGAGAACCTCCACTTTTCCCTGTAGCTGTTTTTTATGTAGTGCATCAACACCCTGTCTCCAACCACCCCATCATTTAAAATAATGAAACTCAATTTCTTCATTATGAAATGTTTGTACTGCATTCTGTCACCAGTGTTCTTCTTGAACGCTGAACAAATGGTTGTTAAGCGAGGACTATCTATACTTTCACTGTCCACTTGTTATCCTCCCCGGATATGAGATGTTACAACGTTCTTAATTCCCAGCGAAAATGCTTCCCCCCCACCACTGCCACCCTTCGGAGAGAAATGGAAGAATTTTAATTGGGGAAAATTGGATGAGGAAGATAGTTAACCCCATCTCCTTTTTGAAGGCTCTACATCAGTTTGAAACCAGCTTCAGACCTGTGTAATCACATGCAACTCTACTAATTTTGGGCAGCTATTTTTTTCTGCCTTCATTGCAGAAACAGAAGTTCTGTTTGTTTGAAAAACAAAGCAAAGCTGGTGTTTTCACTGCAGTGTTGCAGCTCTACTTGAATTGGCAGAT
The DNA here is from genome assembly GCA_030867105.1 of Liasis olivaceus. Taxonomy (NCBI): domain Eukaryota; kingdom Metazoa; phylum Chordata; class Lepidosauria; order Squamata; family Pythonidae; genus Liasis; species Liasis olivaceus. The sequence goes on from CM061348.1 coordinate 140,369,086, forward strand.
GATCCAGTTACCCATTAGTAGGCATTCTTGCCTCTTGTCACGTCACCTCACCTCCCAGATGTTGGTCATATCTCAGCCATGTTAACAGGTCTTTCAAGAGGAAAGGTGGCTTGGCAGCTGTGCAGTTTCCCCTCATAGGGCTACCAGAAAACTCTCTTTCTGGCTACCCAGCAGTTGTCTGGATTTTTGCTGCCCACATGTAGCAACCCTATCCTCATCGGATCTGTTCAGAATTTCTTGGTATATCCAGATAAAAGTATTCAGTGGAAAGTAAGGAAGGGAAATGCAAGCTATTTGTTTTAATCCCCTTTGCCTGGTGGGAGGTGGGGAGGTGAGGGAATGCCTGTTTCTCCAGAATAGGATGGGCTGAGTGATTCTTTGCTTTTTGTGTTCCACATAGTTCAGTTAGCAGTGGTGACAATGATTACAGATCATTTTCAAGTTTCTTTTGAGGCATTGGGGAGGGGAAAGAGCGATGGTGTAGAAGTGCTTTTGAACTTACCATAACATCACTGCTAAAATTGTTACCAAACATCTTATTCACAGATGCTCCCACATATCTTAGTGCAGTGTTGTCCAAACTTGGCCACTTTAAGATGAGTGGACTTCAACTCCCAGAATTCCCCAGCTGGACAACACTGTCTTAGTGCTACTGGATATGGGCTGCACAAATCCAGATGACTACTGGGTGGCTGTAGCAAAGTATTTGAATACTTAAGTTCTGCTTCTTTGCTACCATCTACTCATTGTCTATAATTTTGCAGTCCAAATCTTGTAGCCTCCCATATTTTAGTATAGCTTTTCTCAAGCTAGGATTCCTAGGTATTGTTGGAATGAGCACTTCCAGGGAAGGCTGAGAAAATACTTGGTTGAAATTCTGCCAATCAGCAGGGTTCATACAGGGCTGCATGGATCAATGGTCTAACTTAGTAGCATCTTTTTATATCCTTTCAGTCCTTGTTAGCTCCAATCTGTATGGCCACTGATAAGGGATTATGGAATCTAGCAACATTTGGGAACTTTAGGTTGGGAAGGCCTAGAAATTAGAGTGTTTGTGCCATGGTGCCCATGCTCCCTGGCATTAGTAGCCAATGATATGAAGCCAGGGGAAGAGAAAATGAGTCAAGATGAGCCTTGTCATCCATGTGGAAAAGGGAGAAACTGGGCCATTCTTCTTCATTTTAGTGCCCTCTAAGGATGTCAGGGCTTCAACTGTTGTAGTCCAAACATGTCTAAAGGATTCTAATTTCGAAGTCAGTGCCACACTTTTTCTTTATGCCAGTGTAACGTTAAATTAGTAGTGCTTAGTCTGGCCTCAAGGGTGGATTTGTCCCATTTCCCCATTAGAGGAGCTGTGTAGTGAACAATATGGACATTCTTCATGCCTGCTTTTCTTTGGGGCCAAATCCAGGTCAGATTTTCCCTCTGCAACAGTCTTCTTAAAGCTGGGTGCTCCTTCTTAAGTATGTCCCCTTCCTTCAAAGACATGTTTTAAAAGGAGCATTCTCCTCCCCTTCTCCACTTTCATCAGTATTCAGCTCCATCTGGTTCCATTATCATCCATATTTCATGGGTGCAAAGCAGGCAAAAGGAGCTGGAATTCCAGCTGGTGCTACAGATGGCAGGTTTCAGCTCAGCTCCCAGAGGAGGATGCTTTATTGTGAGCCTGTTGAACCAGGAATATGAAACAATCTGGTCTGTAAAACTTGTGGGGGCTGATCTGGAATAAATAGTGGATGAACCCTGCTTATCTCACTCTTAATATATCTTATTACAGATTCTACCTATCTGTCTGCTGTAGATCAGTCCCAAGTAGGATGTCTGTCATTAAGTCAAGGGAAAATCATCAGTACATTTGTCCTAAAATTATTGGGGTCAAAAATACCCCTCCTTCCATTACCACCCAAAACTCCTTTGAGGTAAAGGGTTGCTCCTGTCTGAGTTCTTGGGTTACTGCCAGCTTTCCTAGATTCCAGCAAAAAAGATCCATTTGCTGAAGGACCCTGCCAATCTAACTTCAGTATTCTTTTGCCATTGAGCAGGTACAGAACATCTCCCAATCCATGGAAGTGCTGGATCTTCGGACCTACCGGGACTTGCAGTATGTCCGTAATACAGAGTCACTGATGAAAGGACTGGATTCTAGGTTGAAAGTGGCCACCGAGGGTCAGAAAAATCTGAATGTCAAAAGTTTCCAGGTAACTCTTGGCATGCCCCACATTGCAAGTGGGGAAAAAAGAGTCTGTTCAGGATGAGGATGGGGGTGCGCAAATCTGTCATTGTTGTTTTCACAACTCCTCATTTTATCAGTTTCAAGTTTGATTCATCCCAGTTTCACATATATTTTTCTGTTCATTTATTTTACTAAAAATACTTTTACTCAGTTTTACTCTGGGGGGCAGTTTTTTGCAGTGTTCCCCTAATATTATGTATCCTTGTATGTAGTTTGCTCTGACACATGTATTTTTATGCTTAGTTTTTTGGGATGCAAAATATGGGACAAACTTCTAAAAAGTATATATTTCAGTACTCACCTGCACCCTGATTCTTTGTGTAGTTGGAAAGATGTAGCTTTATAGTATATATTTAGATGGATTTACTATATCCTTACTGAGGAGTTTAATTATAATGGTTGATAATACAGGTTGTCCTCAACTTACAACCATTTGTTTAATGACTGTTTGAAGTTACAATGGCACTGAAAAAGGTTATTTATGACCAGGCCTCACACTTATGACCATCGCAGTGTCCCCGCGGTCACATGACCAAAATTTGGGCACTTGGCAACTGGCATATATTTATGATGGTTACAGTGTCCCAGAGTCATGTGATCGCCATTTGCAACCTTCTCAGCCAGCTTCCGACAAGCAAAGCCAATGGGGGAAGCCAGATTCACTTAATCACCACATGATTTGCTTAATGACCATGGCAAAAAGGTCGTAAAATTGGGTGTGACTCACTTAATGACTGCATCACTTAGTGACAGAAGTTCCAGTCCCAACTGTGGTCCTAAGTCAAGGACTACCTGTACTGTTTAGATGACAATCTCCATAATATTCAGTTTCAGGTCAGCGTGATTTCTATTAAAAATAAACTTTTTATAGAGAAATGGTGACTGGGGCTAGATGCATGGCAAGAAACCTTTTGCCATGGATTTTGCCATCTTGGGATTAAGATAAAGGTGATCCCAATAATAGTTTTCAATTACTAGTTTGCATATAGTTAAATATAATCCATAAGGATTGATGGGAAAGAAGCTGTCTTGTACCTATTAGCTGTCCTTGATCACATCCATCTCCACAATCAAGTGATTATTCAGGGAAAAAAATCATTTGGGGCATGGAGCAGATGGGAAAGAGGAATGAAATGCTAATCAGAGTGTGCAGTTAATATCAGTTAGGAGTGCCAGTTGCTTCATAGTATGGGCTCATTTGCATAATCTTTGCAAAATTGACACGGTGTTACTTTTGTCCCTAAGAAACCAAAATAGATAAGGAAGTAACATTAGGCCAAACAGGAGAAAGGATTTTGCCAATTATATGAGAGCTGTTTGAGAGTAGAATGAGCTAATCTTAACCAGGAAGAAAATCAGTTTTGCTTCAGATAACTTGGGTAAACGCTGAAGATGCTTTGAGGCTGATGTTTAAAGTGTAGCTACTGTATCTCATTCATGGCATTTTAAAGTAGTCTCAGTGATATCTCCTATTTGTAACCTCCTGTGTCTTCCCACTGCTGTTTCTTCCATTTTTTCTCTCTTCCCCCAAAATAAAAATGGCTAAAGAAAGAAAGAGAGACTATATCCACAATGCCCTTTGATCGGTGGTGTGCAGAGGCAGCGGTCTGAAAGAACTCCCAAGGAAGGTTAGGCAGGATTATTGATTGACTTGTAGATTACAGCATTTTAACCCATTTTTGTACCATATTTATGCCAACTGAAAACAAGCATGCTTGCTCTGAAGACTATGGGCATTCTAATAATACATTGGGAGAATGGATTTGTTACATATGGCATTTTCTTTGACATTTCTAGACTCTGATTTAATTAGGATCTTTTCTCTTTTTTCCAATGGGCCATGGTACCTAGAGCGAGCAGACTCATTTGCCCTGGAAGTGGGAGGAAAACTCTCCTTCGGAACTCTTCTGCTGTACGTTTCTGAGAACTCATTTTGGAGAGAAGAAGGTTGGGTTCTGAGAAAGACTGTACTTAAGACTATGAATATAAATCTGCTGAAGTAGATAAAGCTTATTTCAGGGTTATGCAGCCTGAGTTCCCAGGGCTGGATTTGGCCTCTGAAAAGCTTGGGTGCAGCCTCTGAGAGATCTCCAGAAGCAGTCATCAAATTTTAATTTTTAATATGCCAGAAGGGGAAAATTATTAAATATTTAAATAGGAAATCAAATATGAACTATACTTAATTTTAATTATGTGGAAATTTAATTCATATCTTTTTTCCCCCTGGTCATACCCACTACGTTTGGGTGTATGTTCCCCCCTTGAGCATACCACTGGAAAGCCAGATGTATCCCTCGGCACAGAAAATATTGTATACCCCAGATATATCCAGCTTTAGTGCTGCCAGATGTTGTGGTAAGATGTTCTATAGTTTAACAATACCTGTGTGACAAAGGTCCACATGCAGAAATTCCCCGATTTAAGTCTCCAGTCCAAACAGGATCTGGGAGCAAACTGGGAGAAAGAAATATCTGCCTAAAGAGCAGTGGCCATGAAAGACCAATATGAAGCTTTAGATCATCTCAGTTGTCCGGGTTCCTTTGGCTGAGCTGGTTGATGCTGTAGATGAAGATGCGGAACAGTCAGTTCTCTGTGAAGGACCAGGTAGATATTTCAGGGCTATGGGACCCTGCTTTGTCTCTGCCAATGAAAGGATATGAGCCAAAGGGGCCAAGAGCCTGGCAGATTCATATATGTTCACTGGCATTTGCAGAGTATCCAGGCATAATGCCATCATGCTGGTCAAAAGAAAGAGGATAAAACAAGGCTTTGCTCCACCCTGTGGTCACCGTGCTCATGTGGGATTGACAGTGCCTTTTATAAATAAATCAAACCAGTCATTTCGTTAGTTGCCTGCAGGGTGTTAGAATGTGGCTGCAGACAATCAAGCAAGGAAGCATATGTAAGCTGGGACCAAGGGGATTCCTCTCTTCCCTTCCACTACATATGCTATTAATGAATGGGCTGGTGGCATTGTACATTATACATATGTTAGTAACCTTTCCTCTCCTCTCCTTTCCTTTTTTTCTTTTTTTTTGACAAGTTTGATGAATTCTTTTAAAGAAAGCTGGACAGTATATGTGCTTTCTTTCAAATATCTGATTGGTCATAATGGGCAAGACAATCACATCTATTGCCCACTTAGTACTCCTTTCCAGCAGCCCAGAAAATGGAGTCAGTATGCTTAAACTCATACTGCAGATGTACAGGGTGGAAGTGAGTCCTGGAAGAGGAGAGATTGGAAGAAAGGACTTTCTGCTCATCTTGTATGCAGCACCAGAAATTCATATATAGACACAGTGAATTTCAGTTTACAGGGAAGAGCCAAAGCTACTGATTTATTAGTTTGATATTCTCAGGCAGAGCCTGATGGTATAACAGCCTGAAGTCCATTGCACAGACTCTTCATTCTTTATTTAAACATGCCCAATGTTTTCATCTCAGTAATGATCTACAACCACACAAGGGAGGGCTTCAGGAAATGAAACCAAATTCCAATCCTACTAATGCTCTCCTTTCTTTGCATGTGACAGCCCGTTGTCTGCACTTACATCCTTGTACCAATATTTTTTACAACCATAGGGGAGGGGCCAGATCAAAGGAGGATGCATTTTTACATACGAAGCTAGTTTTTGCTTGAATTTCAGGAGGATCTTAGTCGTATGAACTTTATGTGGTTTCCTGGGAGGGGGGAGGGGGGTTGGAGGCAGTCCCTCTTTCTATACATTGTAAATTGACACTTTACTGAGCTGTCATCTTTGATCCCTTGAGTAACATTGGGGGAAATCACAGGAAGGGGAGATTTATCCTCTTCTTTCTATGGTCTCCCCTCACTGCTCACTGCTCACTGCTCACTGCTCACTGCTTGGGTCAGGGAATGGGATGAGAGCTGGAGGGTCAGGTGGGGATTTCCTGTAGGCTGAATCCAGTCCTTAGGCTGAAGGTCTACCACTTCATCTCTAGACCCACAAACTTGGAGTCATATCTGGAATATGATAGGAATGAGAATGGGATCAGGAGAATAATTCCTTTCCAGATGAGCATTTTGGGGTGCCTTCCTAATCAACAATGAACTGTTGATGCACAAGACATTTGGGGAATTTCAAACCCTGCTGATTTATTCCCCAAACAGACAGAAATCTTACGGCCATGTTGAGAATTGACACCTTTCCTTGCTGTGAAATACAGCCAAAGGAGATGTAGGCGTGAGCTGCATGGCCTTGGATTGGACAGCCGCAGAAGACAAGACATTGATTAAACACTGAAGCTACAGCAGGGCGTTTGGCTGGTTTTAATTTCAGCATGCAGGTGATGAGCCTCTGGGACCACTGGGCAATGCCGCAGAGGAGCATGGCTGAGAAATAGAGAGCTTTGAGAGGAATTGGGACAACAAGCGAAGGGACTAATGGCTCACCATCCCTATCAAACAGTTGCTCAAGGTAATTTGAAGGAATCGCCAAGGAGACAATTGCTCAAGCCCCAAATAAAGCTGTTTATTAAGGAGATGGAGCAGTGATGTCAATTCGATAAGAAATAATCTCTCTGGGAAGAAGAGGCAGGGAGATAAAATGAAAGAAGTAAAATGGCCATTTCAGGGAATAGTTAAATATTTCAAGTGCTAATGATAGTGCGACATCACTTTGGCGTTATCTTGAACATCTAAAAGAAGCTGGTGATTTGCAGAGAAGCAGCTAGGACATTAAATGTGAGCACGTATGTGTTATAAGTTGAGCCATCTCTTTTTTTAATAGCAGAGTGGCACTATCAGCAACCCCAATGGAGGGCAACTAGCACATTCTTTGAGCATGCCGCTTGAGTACCAGGGACAGTAGAATCCTGGAGAAACTCCACATTTATCAGTGAGGTCAGCAAAGAAGGGAAGGGGAAGTCTACTGAAAAGTGGGAGGAGGACCTTTACATGTAGAATGTCAGGTTCAGTCTCTGAGATCTCCCAATAAGGCTGAAAATGTCTTCTGCTCAAGATCTTGGCACTAATCAGTGGTAATCAGTGTGGACAGTCCTGGACTAGATGGATCATTAGGTTAGTTTAGGATAAAGCAGCATGCCAAGTATCGGAGTAATTAATAGCAGATTGAAGAACAGAAAATGATTCCAAATTCTCATTAAACTTCTACCCAGTTTTGACCTGGCTCCATTTCAGAGCTAGAAGAAATGCATTAGGAACTTTCCATTGTTCCAGGGTTGTTATTTTTTTTATTGCTAAATTCTGTTTCAATACATACCGTATGTGCACAGTTTGCAGCAGCTTTCTATTCCTTCATATCTTTTTCATTAGCACTTCAACATTACCAGACCGATGTGAAAAAGTCAATGCTAATTATCGACTGCAAGTTGGTAAAATAAGGGGGGGAAACTTGTGACTCTCCAAATATTGTTAAGCTATAACATCCAGCATTTCTCACTATTGATTATGGTGTTTTGAGCTTCCTGTAGTTAAGCAACTTGTGAGGACCACAGGCTCTCTATCATTGGAAGGTATTTTTGTATATGCCGGTTATTTTACCAAAGGTTGAGGGATAAGCGGGCACATCACATGTATCAATCCAGGAACAAAAACTGGTAGGCTACACTGCTGCTGGATGGCCATGCTGGTTGAGAACTGTGGGAGTTGAAGTCCATATATGTGAAGGCTATCCAAGTTGAGAAAGGCTAGCATAGTTTGTGGGAGATGAAATTGGGATGATTTGTTTATCAGTGTGGTTCCCTGGCAAAGAATGATACCAGATCCTTGTTTATTCAGGTCTTACTGTTGCTTAATAAATCTTAGAACTTCTTTGTGCATCATATGGAGGCCAAACACAGATCAGCAGCTTAATTGTGCGTTCAACAGGGAACTGCAATGTTGTTATCTCTGGTACCCCTTAATGGACTTTTGGTGACACCAAGACTGAAATGATGATGCTTTATGGATTTGTTTATAGATAACAGGTGGGATACGGGAAGAAGAGATCATTTGTTGTAATTTAAGAGGAGGTGAAAAGTTACTAAAATTGTTTATACTTTTTGCGATGGTGGGAAGTCACTTCTTTGTATATTTCTTTTCTTTTTCTTTATTATATTCTTACTTCTCTTACTTTTCTCTTTCTCTTTTGTCCTTTTTCCTTTCTTTTCTGCACCTTCTACTTTCCTTTTATTCTTCTATCTTTTTTTAGTTTGAATTAGTTTTTACTGTTATCATCTTTAATAAAATTACTATTAAAAAAGAGGGGGGGACTGCAACAGCCGCAGGGTTTGGGTAAATGTACCCGCTATTTGCAGTATGCATTTGCTAGAGCAGTGCCATCTTGGCAGGACCAAACCCTCACTTAACTAAAGGATCTGGGGGGTAGGGGGGTTGACAAATGAAGCAAGGCAGGTTTACTGCATTTGGAAGCAATGTAATCCAGCATTTTCAAAATAACCAGCTGCACCCTTGGTTTATCACATTTGTATGACTTACATGCAGAGATAACGTTGAAGTGACTCTTGACCTGTAGAAGTGCATGGGTACGGACTTGATGCATCAGAATGTCTTTTTACAACAAGTAGCATTTGGTGTGGTTACAGCAATTTCAGGCTGGCCTTCCCCCAGAGTGAGGGAATATGCTGAGGAAGGTGAGCTGGTAAATTGATTGCTTTGCCTTAGAAATGGTTACTCTTGATAGTCTCAGTCTGCAGAGCTGACTCATGAATCAGCCAGGGGAATATCATCTTTGCAATTAAAACCCAAGCAAATCAACAAAATCCTTTTCCCCACCCTCCAGGCACCTGTGAGGAGGCCTTGGCATTGCTGATAAATGAGCACAGACCATCCACATTCTGGGCCCTTTGCCATTCAATTACCTTTCCTGGTAATTTTTCAAGCCCAGCCAGGGTGATTACAGCCATTTGCTGAGAATAATGGGCATCTGGTTTGTGCTTGGTTGAGAGGGGAGTAGTGAGCTGAAGTGTCCTAGTGACAGCTGGGAGAGAGCTGGCTGCTCAGAAAGTCTCTCTTGATTAAATCCCAGGCTGCCAGAGTCTGTATTCCCCTCCATTTGTATCTGCCATTCTGTGCTCCATTTGATTGCATGCCTGGCTATGATCAGTTTGGGGTCAGCCCTCAAAAGTGGGCTATCAGGATGAGATTCTGCTCTAAGGAATGGCAAGTTTCCTGTGTCACTAGAAGACAGTTAAGGTAGCAGTCTCAGGATATCCAACCATCTGAAGGAAAGACCTGAGCAACATGGTAAAGTCTTTTAACTGTTCTTTTGTTCCTTGGTCAGCTTTTCCCTACTCAGTTGGCTTCCAGCTCTCACTCTTGGCTGGTCCTACATTAGAGGTGACCCACAGGGCACATGGAACACTCTAATTGTGGTCCTCATGGGCTCCTGGAGTGGGTAAGATCCTTTTGTACTAGGGGGCTGGGGAGGTTTTAAGGGCCAAAAATGAGACTATTTTTTTTGCTTCTTGAACCCACTTCTTCCAAAATGCTCAATGAACAGCCCAAAATGTTTAGACTAACACACTCAGTGATATCATGGTATCGCTAGGCATGCTTCTTGTGGCCCCCAGGCAGGACGTTAAGGCAAAGTAGAATCTCTTCCAGGTTGGAAACAGTGGGCTAGACCCATCCCATATAAATTCCTTGAGACAGTTTAGACATCACTCCAGCAGACAAATAGATCTCTTGAAATCAGTCATACAAGTAAGTGCTGTATCTCCATCCATAGCCAGTCCCTCTATTAACCCATATCAATGAGATGCAATCATGACTAAATTAAAATTTAGTCTATGTCTGGACCAATCTCTGGAATGTAAACACGCCTACACAACTTTATAATTCGTTACTGAGTGAGTAACAGCTAACAATCCACTTCTATAGGTTCGTTCAAAATATTCCCTTCCCCTATCCCATTCCCAAATCAATTCTAAAAAATAGAAACATCAGAAAAGTTTTGTACATCAAGAAGTCATTCAGTGTCCTTCCATTCATGGAAGGTTCTCCAAACAAAAGGGGCTCTATGAATGGAATGTCTGGCCTCTGAAGCCAAATATTGGCCAACCTCTGGCAATCTTTGGCAGTTATACTTAGGCAAGGATTGTGCTGTCACAAATGTCCAAGCAGCTTGCCCACATACCCAGATTAACAGAATGGAAAAGTATCCAACCCTACATGATAGGAAGGAAGGAAACCAGTTAACTCAAACTGACCTGTGATAACTGATAACTGCAGTTCTCTAACTCAGTGTGATTTTTTTCCCCGCCACATGTGATGCATGCAGGTCAGAGTGAGCTACTCAATTCTCCCTAATATAAGCTGCAGGCTGCTTGTCTAACAGATGTTTGGCCACTTGAAAGGACTCATCTGGATTGCATCCTGCAAATTTCCTTATCACTATCAGTACTGCAGAATAAGACCATCAAAAATATTTTTACCTGTGCTGGGTCATTCTCAGAGCATGTTTTCCACCACTTGCCTTTCTTTTCCTGAAAAAGAAATTGATCTTATATCAAGTGGGCACATCAACGATCTGTTACTGTCAGCCCTTTGAAGTAGAGCAGGTCAGGAAACAGACATCACAAGAATTAATGGAACTCTCCTTTATTGTTATAGGGTATAATAACAGAATCTTAAAAGCCTGACAGAGATACCCTCTCCCCCACTTATATTAAAAAGAATCAAGGTGGGACAATCTTGAGTTTTTTCCTCCCCCCTTCCCATCTATCCAGACTAAGCTGATGTACACTTAATGATGGTTGAATTCCTTCTTCAAAGCCACCTCAATAGTGGCTACAGTACAGAGTACAGTACTCCTCTGCCAATGATGGGAATTTGATGAGCCATAACTACCAGCAACATGAGATAGCATCACCCATGGTAAAGGTTGCTGGGAGTTTTACTTTAGCAACATCTGAAAGAACACAGGTTCTCCACTCTTCACTGTACCATTCCATACGTTTACCCAGAGAGCTATTATTCCTTGTGAACCTAAGAATTTCCTGTTTTTTCCAACCCTTTCTTTCAACTGCCATGTCCTAATTGCTTAGCCTTTCTCTATACAATTTGTGACTGTGCATGTGGTTTTCTTGCTCCTAATTTCATCCTGAAATATCCTTGTTTGGAAATACTTGTCTCTGTGTACTGCTATAAAATATTGATTTCCTTCTCCTGGACTCTCTGAAATTGTAAGCCACAGTGTGCCTTGTCTCCCCAAGTAATCATTCTGCCCTACTATTGCGAAGCTCATTAGAATAGATGGAGACTTTCCAACCTACCAACCCTCTGGGCTGCTGTTACTATTCGCTAGTAAGACTGCAGATGTAACCTCCATCCCAGACTGAGAGTAAGCAGTGCAATCCTGGCAGGAGGTGGTAGAGTGGTAGCCATTGGACAGATGTTCCTCAGTATCACACTATCAAGCTGTTAATTAGCTCACACGTAAAACATTTAGCAGGACATGAGAGGAGAAGGAGACAGATCCATGACCCTGATATTCAGGCAGCAATCTATTTAATGGCACTTCTATTCAAAGAGGCTTCAGTTATCCCAGGCTGGCACTAGTGCACACACACATACACACACACACCCAGGCAGTTTCGTTCCTTCTCATTACAAGTAGATGCATTCCACAGAAAGATAAAGTGGGTCTTGTCTGAAGGTGTAAGTGCCTATGGCAGCCTTCCTCAATGTAATACCTTCCAGAAATGAAGTTGTGGTCTTGCAATCCCAACACAGCAGGTGACACCAGACTGGCCTCGGTGTCTGTCTTAAGGTGTTATATTAATTATAGCATCTCTTAAAAGGCCACATCTACTCTCCAAAAATCCTGGGAAGCGAAGTTGCCTCCTCAGTCCTGGAGAGCATTCCAGACCCTATTGTAACAAGCATGGCATATTGTCTGGGAGGCAGAGAGCCAAATTATTTTCTAATGGAAAGGATATTCCTCCAAATTCTAGACAGATCCTAGCTAATAACAGTAAAGCAGCATTTCAGCAAACTCTGAAAATTAAACACACACATACAATTAGGTCATACATCAGGAATGGACAGTTTATGGGCTACATGTGACCCCAGCAGCAAATTTGGAGTTCCCTGAGCACCCCAGTTAGTATGGGCCAAGTATGAAGGCGAGAATGGCCAATTTCAACTGCATTATTTATCCAGTTTTCATGTGGTATATATGCTGGAATCAAACAAGGAATAAAATTGGTATTTTTCAGTGTTCTCCCTAACAATTAAAAAAAAGAGCCAAACTCTTTCTCACTTCATGAAGCCATTACATCACCAGCCATTTTCCATACAGTTCCCCAGAGACTGGAACCAATAAATAAAAATGGAATTACATCCTCCACCTCCAAATATAGTTGTACACTCCAGCCTTATACAATGTTGAAAGGCAATGGAATTTTCATTGTTGGGCCCCATCATTTAGCAGTTGGCATTTTTGCTTACCTCCAACAATTGGCATGTTTGGTTCCAGCAACAGTAACCATATCAGGGTCAGTTTCTTATCTCTGAATAGGTGTTCTGGTATCAAGTCATATCAAAGAAGATGTTGCATTTTGCATTGTTTGCCCTCTGAGCGTCACCTGAGTGCCTACAAAAATGGAGTTCAATGGGCATTATTCCCAAGGAAGAATGCATAGAACTTCACTCTTAAGCTGGAATTCATGCTTTCCCAGGAGAGAGTCCTGCTGAACTCAATGGAATTCACTTCTGCATAGACATCACAGGATTCCACCATTCACATCCTTGTCTTACTGTTGCTCAAATCTTGGAGATCAGTTTGTCTTCTGCGTACTGTGAATGAGTTGTATATACTCTATCTCTGATACTTCTCAATTCATACATTCATAGAAATACTGGATTTAAGATATGTGCTATTCAGAGGAACTAGAGGAACTATACAGCCACCAATCTATCTCTGCCTCTGCCTCTACTTCTACCTCTGCATCTGTCTCTGCCTCTACCTCTGCCTCTATCTCTACTTCTACCTCTCCATGCATCCATCCATCCATCCACCCACCCATCCATCCACCCATCCATCCACATAGTAACACTGGTGAGAATATGGCCATATATCATGTAAGTAACTTTCCACTGCAAATTCTTCCTGAATACTTATTTGACTTTCTAGATTAACCTATAGCTGAAGATTTTCTGATAGTCTCCCATTTAAGTACCAATTAGCTTTTTCAAGATCAGCCAGAGTTGACTTTTGTAAGCAAAGGTATGGGACAGACTTATGTATGTAACTATGACCTTTCCTCAATACTAAGTAATAGGGCTACCCACCTATTCTTTAGTCACCAGAAAGCTGCATCAGCATGAAATGTGTGGTTCCCATTGCTGATTTCCTACCCCCTTCTTTTGCCTCTGCTCCCAATCATTACCAGTCACCTGGCTTAAAGAGACTTTGCACACCTTGAGGCTGCCCTTGGACAATGTTGGAACAAGGAGGAAAATGCTGCTGGGACAGCCAAGGATGACTACTGCAAGCCTGTCTTACTCATGGGCTGGAATGAGATGAAGGCAACATGGCAGAAAAACTATCTTGCTAGGCGTGTGCCATGGTGAGGCTCAAACAGGAGCAGCCTTAGGGGAGACAAATATTGAAACCTTTTTCTGTACTGAACTATTTTAAGCAGAATCTGGGGAGAGGAAAATTGCATATCCAGAGATGCATATCACTGCAGGATTGCAGAGGAGAGGGAAGCAGTTGTCCCTTGGTGAAGGTCTGCAAAACTCTGGTTCTGCACACTGTACATAAAATGAGTGCTTTAGAGGGAAGCTTTTAAACTAGCTTTTTTCACGCTATGTACAGGGACTTTGTGTCAAGGCTGAGCCATAGGCAGATATCATAGGTACAAAACCCACCTGTCTGAGAATTTCTTGCTGCTTGGGGATGCTCAAGTGGCAGTTTGGGTAGCTTGTCAGGGCTTCGACATGCACAAGCAACAGGTCCCAGCTTTAGCTCTGATGCTCTTTCAATGAAAGAGACAAAGGAGCGTGTGCAGAGATGCAGAACTCCTCCACCCAGAGGTTGACAGCCTCATTGCTTGAACCTGCTAAATGTATGTGAGTGGATGGAGTCAACTGATGCCATATTTCAAGGAATGCTATGAGTGAATGATGGAGACCAGCTGTAAGGAATGACAGAACGAATGACAAGTCTGAATCTCAGGCAAGGGACAGTAAGAGGACAGGTCAGAGGGCCTAAGAATGAATTCTCAGTTTGCAGTGCAACCTGTGGAGTAAAAAGAGGAAAACCTTGCTTCATGCTCTAGCTCTGCCAGTACCCCATTCCTCCTCAGTGAAGCTTGAGAAAAAAGAGATACATACATGCAGGCAGAGAGCACACACAGGATATTTCCATTAAGACTGTTCTACGAGCTGCAAAGCAGTTGGACGGTCATGAACAGTGACAATGAATTGTATTTTCTTTCAAGGTTTATTTGCAAACCCATTTGCTTTTAATATGCAAGTGTGTGTGTGTGTGTGTGTGTGTGTGTGTATTGGAGAGCAACCTAGCTATAAAAATCATAATGAAGCCAATTATGTTAATAGTTAACATTGAGGCACCTCATTGACTTCCTCATTTTTGCTCCTTTTACCAGGGCTGCTCCCTCCCCTCCATCAGAAAACACATTATGCCAGCATGGCCCCTCCTCTTTTTATGGCCTTCATTCTTCTCAGTAAGCACATCCCACTATTTTATTTGGAGCCTTTCCTTGCTCTCTAGACAAATATCAGGAAGCTGGACCTTCCTCCCCATCTCTCCTCCAATCTCGATAAAAGTAGTTTTAGACTTCCTGTGGAGATGACTTATTGCTCTGGTCTTGTCTACTGAGTGGGGCTGACAGTACCTGGATCAAACATAGGTGTTTCATTTTGGATCTGGACTGTCCAAACTTGCCTGTTCCATGCATGGACAAGTTCATGTGCAGGACGTTCTGGACATCTCTAATTCTGAGAATTGCTACATAGCCCTCATGCCTAAACAAGTTTTAGTGGGCAGGGCTCTACAGTTAATATCTTGTAAGTTATTTCTCTTCATCAGCCCTAATTCTAATTAATTTGTAGCTCCATACAGGAAAGAGGAGTTCTGTGATAAGGTGTTTTACTCTTTTCTTGATACTAATATTCCACTTTCAGAAGCTAGAGCTGCTTTGAGGATGGGAAGTAGGATGAACTGTATCCAAAAGGACAATAGAGGACAGGGTTAAAAATGTTCCACAATGCTATTCTTGACTTTTAGGCTAGAGCTGGAGGCCATGCTTAGGTTGACCCTTAACATGGGCTTCTCAATATCAGAAGAAAGTAGCAGGCAGTAGTATTTCTAAATAGTTTTCTTTCAGCTTCACATCTTTATTACTTCTCAGGAGAACTGACTCTTGCCAGTGTTATGAGCAGGATGCCAAATAGCCTATAATGTGGTTTAAGAGACTCCTGTCCATTAGACAAAAAAAGAAAGAGGGAATGATTTGTTACTTCTTGGTAACGTCCTACAAACTATAATGGACTGGTTGGCATCCCTATTTTGAACCTCTGGATGGTGCCTATCTTTGCTTTCATCTCACTCACCATCCTGAACAAATGAGGAATATGATTCAGGATTTTAGATTGTGCTCTTGAGCTGCTTGTAAAGATTGAAGTTAGCTGAGCACCGTAATTGTTATTAACGTTGAATTGGGAAGCAAACAATGCTTTGTGCATGTTTACGAAGCCATCTGTATTCTAGGAGCTTGGTCACCATAGTAAACAATGTGTAATAAACCCATTGATCTCCATTAGGGGATGGAGGAAAGAAAACAATATAGCATTTGTGTGGGGGTGTGAAGAAAAGCTCTAAGAAGTTTTGTATTAACTCAGTTTCAAACATGGTGGCAGTAATTGATACACTGAGGCTACAGAATCAAATTCTGATCCCCAAAATCCTAGTGGGGGGAGGGTCCTACTGTTACAGGTTCTAAACTTTTTTCTTCATGGCAATAATTCAGCTACAGAAATAATGTAGGAGGAAATCGCCACAATCTCAAAGACTGAGGATAATTGTAAATATTTTGTGTTGCTGGGCTAAGTCAGATTCCTATCTGTATCTCATTCTTCTTTCAAAGAGCTTAGGTCAGTATAAATGTGGGTCTCCCATTATATGCTCACAACTAGCCTGTGGGGTAAATTAAGACTTAGATAGGGCAGAGAAGCCAAATTATTCCATTTCATTATAAGATTTATTTGAGAGGCAGACTTTCATCACAACCAGGTGATGAAGGAGACATTCCAGGTATTTTTTTATATTGCCAGCAGAATGGCTAACATGCTGTCAATATTCCAGACCTAGAGTCATTCCATATTTAAACCAATATTTGTCTGTTTCTCCTTTTTATTTTTTTCCTTTGAAATCTGCCATGCTACCATTATGATATTGGAAACTTCCACAACACTTTTGCAGATGAAAGAATTTTTGTTAATTCACAATTCGATACACTGGGGGAGAGGATCCATGGGTACAGAAGGCAACCAAGTATTGGCCAGCTTGGAATCAGGTGTGACAAATCACAATTCCTGTTCTCTGAAAGCTTAACGCTTACATAGACATTGCAGTGCTATGAAAGTCAGCCTAGATCAGTCCTTTTTCTCTTGGCTGCAAAACTCCAGAGAGTCACTAGATGGCAACTAAGAGTTAAGGTTTTCTGCTAGTGGCAAGCCAGTGTCTTAAAGCCTAGATAGTCTGAGCATAGATCTAAAAGGGTAAAGACTGTTGAATGTATTTGGAATTCATTTAAAATACATTGTAAAGGCTTGAGAAATGATGGACTGACAGTCTGGCAAGCCTCATAGAAGTTGCATCTTATTGCCATGTTTTCAGCAGATGTTTTGTGTCACTATACTCCTTCCCAGTTGCAGCAGTTTACTAAATCTCTATTTATAATATCTACCTATTGGGAGTTAGATGCTGCACAATAATGTAATACGTGAGTGTGATTGCTTTGAAACAGATGGGCATAAATAAAGTGTGTTTTATTGCACATGAGATTTCTCCCTTGATTTTTCCAGAAAGTAATTCTAATTAAACTAGTAGAGCACTTTATTCAAGGTTTTTGGAGATGGCATTAAAATAGGCTGTGTATTTTCTTCTTTCTGTAAAATGGGCATGAGGGTATTAAATGTATGTAGTGACATTTCCTTTCAGGCCTTCTGCTGCTAATTTAAATGTTCTCGTTGCATTAACCTTCTCTGTTCCTGCGATTTAGATCGTGTCTTTTTAAATGTTCAATATTTTCCAGCTCCCTGATCGTTACTAATGATGAATTATCAGTATGTTCGTCTTATGGGTTGATCTTGTTTATTTGCTTGTTTTAGTTGGATTATTGCTGTGTATTAGTGTTTCCTGGTTTGGCTTGTGTTTTCACATGATGTCAGCCATTTTGGAGCCTTCTCTATTACAGGGAAATAATGGAGTGTACATAAAAACTTTCAGTATATTAGTTCAAATCGATAATCTTGCCATAAAACACGAACACTTATTTGCACAGTGGTATTTTTTCACTAAAGGGATACTAGGTAGGATTGTATCCTAAATTTCTCAGAAGGTTTTCATTCTAAGATGTGTTTCAAGTCATACATGATATAGCAGGGCTCTTTATTTTCCTCTCTCCCTCTTTGCCTTTCACAACTTTTCTGGAAACGTTGGGAAATAACGTGAATCAAGCTGACCTTTGCATGAACGTAGAACTACTTCGGAAAATTCATAGCAAATGTCACGCGATTATTGTAGGTTTCAAAGGGGAACTTGGATTGTAAACAAAGTAATGCTAAAGGGAGCAAATAGTGGATTTATACCAACTACAAGAGTGTCTCCAGTAGTGTTGTGCTCTCCCATGGCTCAGCTCTCAAGCCTCTTTTACTGGAGATAGTCCTGGAGTGTTTTATTTGCTGTCCAATCCAATTCTGATTTAAAAATGACTGTTAAATGGGAGAGCTGTCTATGCAGTTAGTGGACAGAGAGCAGTTTGAACAGGTCCACACGGTACTTGATCACATCTATTGCATTTCTACCGAGACTGAAATAGTGCTTTCCAAATTTTGTTTCTATATCTACATTAGCACATGTAAATGTTCTGCAAACCTACATTCTCTTAACTCCTCTTTTTTGGCAATGTGTAAATGGTCGCTGTACTCGTACAACTGGAGAAAGGGAAGGAGAAGCTTAAGGGTGTGGATTTCTTGTGTGTCTGCATGCATGCATGTGTGCGAACTTGACTGAAAGCCATTCTATATACCCAAGTTTTTAGAATGCAATGCAGTGTACATATACACCTACCATTTAGAAAAAAAAAAAGATCCTAAATGAAGACTGAACGTGCCCCATGCTCATGAAATGTTGAGTGATAATTCAAACAAGACAAAACAGGGAGGTGGTTATGGATTCTATGAGCAGAAAAGCCAACTCAAGATTTACTAAAATTTGCAATGCAAACTTTGGAGGTTCCAAGAACTCTTCACCAAGCAATAAAAATAATCTGACCTCATGAAGAATGCTTGGAAAATCCAAAATCCAATCTATTTTGCATTCCTTGTATTGGTCTTTGAAAAGTATTGAGTGAATAGTGTATTTTGGAGGAGGGCATCGTTGGCTGACTGTACTTTCAACTGGCCTACTCCTGCCAGAAGGGGAGGGAATGATGCATTATTTCATTGCAGGTCCTGCTTATTTTCAATTCACACGGGGTGCATGTCTTGCCTCTGAAATGCCAGTCTAGTATAGCCAATGCAAGCTCCCCAGGTAAAATAGTACCAAAGTCAAAGATTAAAACGTGATAATGTAATACTCTCCTCTTGCTCCCCTTCACTGGATTTCTCTTGTCCCCACCGGCAGGAGCTCAAGGACAAAATGACAGAATTGATGCCACTTATTCCTGTATTGGATCAGTACAAGTCTGATACTCGTACCATTGTGCAGCTCAAAGAGGAAGTGAGAAACCTTTCAGGCAGCCTGCTTCAGATCCAGGAAGAGATGGGTGCCTATGACTACGAGGAACTCCAACAGCGGGTGCTGATTTTGGAAGCTCGTTTGCACGCTTGCATGCAGAAGTTAGGTAGGACATCTGAGGTTCCTTTTCTCTCCTCTTCAGTGGGCTGAGCTGCCCGTTGCAACACAGCATGTATTCAAGCCTTTTGGGGGATTTCATTATGTCTGAAGGAAAGTCCAGTTCTCCTGCATAGTTCAAGTGGGCATAGATCATTGATGGCAAATGGCAGCCCATTTGCCTCATGTGGCTCTCGGTTGCAAGGAATATAGTCAAGAGTTGCAGGTGACCTCATCCACTTTCCTATCCACCAAACATAATCAGCTGGCCTGAAGTTCTAGTTTCCAACAGACCCACCATTTCTTCCTCCCGTCGGCTGGCTGTGGATCTCAGCTCTTATTATACTGCCCCTGGGCTGGGAGTCAAAAACCATCCAAAACTGGAGCTTGATGCTTTAAGCATGATCTAAGAAACTGACATTTTGATTGTAAAACAACACAAAGAAAAAACAGAACTGTTCAGAGTGATTCGGGATATTGGCCAGATTTGCAATTGCATTGAACATATACTCCCCTGGAGGTAAAACACAAAAAAACCAGAATGGAACTTGGAATTGGGTTAGTAGGATTTGAGGAGGTGGCTGTTCTTTCTTTCACAACTGAAGTTTTTGTAAAGCATCCCATCGCTTATGAGCCAATTATCTTGTTTACGGATTAACAAGGGATCTCCGAACAGAGAGTAGGTAGTATTTTCTCATTTTGCCTGTGGCAGAGTTGAGGTAGGAAGCCCATGCACTGTTATTGTCACTGTTGTTATAACTGTCAGTGTGCATGATGTTTTGCTAGACTAAATAAAACAGTGTCTTACTATAAGCTCTGAAGACACCAAAAAAAAGAGAATAAGCAGGAAAGGAGGGAAGATTGAGAAAAGACACTGTGGCTCTTGTTCCTTTTTTGCCCACAAAAAAATTTTGCTTGCCAGTGGGTGTGATCAACGGTTGCCAGTTACCTCTGTGAATAGCTAGGCCGACACCATAATCACAACAAGGATATTTGTTTCAAATGCATTCTACATGATATATCTGGGCAATATCCATGTAACTGAGTTGTTATTAATAAAAAAATTGCAGAACCTGCTTATGCAAATTTATCTGCCGTTGGGCAAAAACCTTTTGGACCTGAAATTTGATCGCTAGTGGCAGGAAAAAAAGGAACAAAAGCCAACATGGAAATGGAGCTTTGGCCAATGTAATTTCTCCCAGCCTAAATGTCATCAGATTTCAGCCGGAAAGCAAGCCCAATAACAGAAAGCAGTACAAGCAGAGAACAAAGGTACGCCCAGCAGTGAAGAAGGCAGGGAAGGCAGGAGCTCAGGGTAAGCTCCTTCATCAGCCTTCATACATTTATCAGCCTTTATCAGCCTTTATCAGCCTTCATACCAGCAGAGGTGGCCATCCAGAGCAGTAGCTCAGTGCTAGAGCACCTACATTTTGGGCAAAAAGTTGCAGGCTCAGATCCCAAACAGAGCTGGATATACTCCTGTCTTTCCTGCCTGATGCCCTCCCAATGGGCTGAGGTACAAATCCCATCATTCCCTGCCCAAAAGGCCAGCGGTCAAGGACCCAGGAGTTGAAGTCCAAAGTAACTGGAGGAGACTGAGCCAGGGGAAATGGAGGCAAATTTATTTATTATTTTATTTATTTATTAGATTTCTCTCCCGCCCATCTCCCCTACAATAGGGGACTCTGGGTGGGTAGCTCAAATAATAATGAGCTAAATGGACTGATGTTCTAATTCACCGCAACGTAGCTTCCTGCATTCTAGTTGCATGAGACAGGAAGTTGGCTGTTCTTGCTTCCTTTTAAGATTGTTTCTTGAAGCCTGGAGGCTCACAGATAGGAAGCTGTTCGTATCTCCACATGTATGTTTTTAAAAGCAACAGAGCCATGCTTCTTTCCTGGTTATACCCAATTCAGCCCAGCTTTTCCTCATAACCTGCTTGTTGTTTGCCCTATCCCCTAAAAACGAGGGGGGAGGGGAGGGGTTCGAAAAACCAAGCAGAATTTGTACTGACCATCAAACTTCCATCTGATATTTCATGAAGTAGGAACTCTCCAAGCACACTGAATCTCAAAAAATGGGCAGCTGGTTCTGCTGAGCATTTATATATACTCTCTGTGGTCTCCTGTAGCTGGGCATGTAGCCAAGGGAACAAAATGTCCCAAAGTCTGCAGAGATGCCATAGGCCAAAGTGAGAGTGAAGCAGCTGCCTGAGGCAGCAGCAGCAGCTGAGAGATGGGGGTGAGAACGAGGTGGGGAGGACCCTCTAAGCTAGGCTGTTCTCCAGAGCTGCAGTGGAGGATCTGCTTCCCTTTCCAGAGTTGAACAAACATTCACCTGCCAATCTGGTTAGCTTCTAGATATGGAATAAGGAGAGAGCATTGCCTAGTCTTTCTCCACTGACAGCAACATGTATTGGAAAACATTTGGTGGGGCTCTGAAAATCCTGCAGTTTGTTCACGGGAGGAGAGCTTTCCTGAATGTAGCCAGAAGATCAGGACTTGTAGCTCACCCAGTCTGCTGAAGCCTTTTGGAGAAGTTGCTGACATTCCCATCAAAATGAGCAATGGAATAAAAAGTAAAAAAAAAAAAAAAAGACATTCAAATATATTCCAAAGCACAGATGTTTTTAAGAATAACCAAAGGTAAAAATATAATTAAAAGAAGCCTGGTGTAGGAAGTGGCAGCCTTGGTCGCTTCTCTTGATGCCCACCAAGTTCTCTGCCTTACCTGAAGTTTATGGGAAGCTGACATACTTTAGAGCAAAGACAGCAGCCACTATCAACTTGAATTTCAAGAATTCCTCTGAACTCAATCTGGATTCCTTCAGCTTTCTTGAAAAATAAAAATGATGAGTGACTGGAGCCCAGTCCCTTTTTTTTAGAAATATGCTGTCCTGCCCAGAAAAGAAGGCCAGCTGGAGTCAAAACAAATATCCTGACTTTAGAAGATATGGCAAGAAGCAATATAAGAAGTTGGCTTTCTGGTAAATGGGTCTTTGGGGACTGACCATGCACTCCATGACAGTCCTTTGGGGGACAGCATCCATAGCAATGCTCTCAAAATGTCACCACTCAAAAATCTTTGCCTACTCATAGTTTCACCATGAATGAAGACCCCTCTGCTTTCAAAGTTTAAGAATCCTTGCTTGCCTAGAGCCATCAGATTGCATCCTTTGATGGCAGCAAGGAGATCTTTGTTGCCTGTAGCAGTTATACAGGGTTTTTGGGTTTGTTTTTTTTTTGCAGCCCAGATCTGGTAGCCTTATATTTGCCTAATTGAGAAAGATTGTTATATGGCCCACCAACTCAATGGGGGATGCCCAACCAATCTATGAGGCATCCATCTTTGTGTACTATCTTAAAATGTTTCACTATACATTCTGTTCAATCGTGGAGCAATATACGACTTCCACCCACAAACACACTACATCTGAGCGAAAGTAGAGTTATACGTCCACATAATAAATGCTCAAATCTTGGAAAGTTAGCGTGCTATAGACAAAAGTAAGCTGAAATCTTCACTTTCCTACTCAGAAGTCCTTCACATAATGAACACCCAAATCTCTAATTTTTGATTGCAGATTGAAATGGTACATTCCAGCACTGTCCACAGGGAAATCAAAATCTGCAATTTGGCGGGCATAGCACTGCAGTTCAAATCCTACCCCTTTTGTACATATAGCAACATCAGGAGGGCTGAACCATGTGCATGTTTAACTCAACTATTATGACAGACTTGATAAAATTCTATCACAGGCGTAGAACAGGGATGCACAATTTCCATCGGTTCGAGGGTCCCACCAGAGTTTGTGTGGCATTTGGAGGTTTGAGGTAGACAGGGCTAGAGCCCATTTTGGGAGGGGACTCAGATGCATGAAGGATTGAAATGGTGCCTTGAGCAACTGTGAAACTAAAGGCGCTCCATTTTCCCCTTAAGCCCCTGGCAACCCTCCAGTGCAAAAAGGTCTCATGTTTGGCCTCATCCATTCTGGGAAGCTTTGGAGGACCATAAAAGGATACGGATTGTCTGCATTCAGTCCCCAGCCTCCATTTTCGCACCCTGATCTAGAACAATGTGGTGTAGGCAGTGTTTAATAGGGCATTTATAAAGCACAAAGGCATTTGTGTACTCAGAAATCCAAATGTAACCCAAGGAGATATCTGAAATGAATTCTTGCTTCTGTTAGCTGCTACACCATAAGTTTTTCTTCCCCTTTTCAGGCAGCAGCTGTCGTAAGTTCTCCTGGGCTCTTGAGCTCCATTTGGTTTGCTGCACTGCTGATACCTCGCGAATAATAATCTGGGCATCATGTGTGCCTTCTGGCTGGGCTGAGCAAAAATAAAAATGCAGAGCGCTGTGAACATCATTGGCATGCCCTGATCAGAGGGGCAGTTCAGAAGTCTCACTCTTTATCTAGCTTAACATTTGACCCATATATACTGCATTACTTCAAAACTGATGAAAGTGGGTAGAAGAGAATCCCCAGGGTGAAGAGATGAATAGGTGATCTGGATGTATGCTGATCCAACCCTGCAATAATGTGTTTGAGACTTGGTGCTGGACAGAATCATATCATGCGCATGACACATGGACTGTGTGAATTAGTTCTCAGTTAACAAATGCACATATACTGTGGGGAGGCAGCATCATAGGTTCTGTGGTTATTCTTCTCTTAATGGTATTTGGAAGCCAAGAGCTTTTTAATCACCTCAGAATAACCACAGAACCTATGATGCTGCCTCCCCAATCACAACAGAAGTGAAGACACAGCAAATAGTACAAGGCAAGGCCTGCGTTGGGTAGTTTCAAAGTATTCCCCCAGGTTGATTTAAAAGCTCTGCAAATTTGAAATTATCAGCAAATGCACTTTCTTCAAGTAGGATTATGCAGTGCTTTCAATCTGATTCCCTAAAGATACTTCAGAGCACATGGGAGACCAAACTTAGTACCCGTTTGCAACTCTTTAAAGCAGCCACATCTTTTTCCCAGGATCATGCAACTGCTCTCCACAGCTTCTGTGTGAACTGGAAAAAAATGCCTTTGATTTAAGTTGATTGATTGAGTTACAGGCTGTGCTGTCCTGCAACCTCCAAAGCACTTTTTGGGAACTGTGCCCCAAATGCTACACAATCCTCACTTCTAATATCTTGTGGAGAATCCAGACATGTTCAGAGTTTGCTTTCAGAATTTCACTTCATATATCCTGTAACAATCTTGTCCATTTACATTCACTAATGTTAAAAGTCATGTTTTGACAAATGCACGGGGGATATAATCCCTTGTTTCTTTTTTAAGCCTCATAAGTCTGAAATACTCATAGCAGAAAGTGATTAAAAAGCTCTCGGCTTCCGAATACCATTACGAGAAGAACTGAGGAAATGATCTACTGAGAAAACAAGGGGCAGTGGAATGATTGGGCGCAGGTTCATTTTTAAAATGGACCTAACCATGTCACAATTTATCACCTACATATTTTCCTGTGATGAGCAGTATTATGGATTGTATTATTGTGGTTTTCTTGTTATTATTTGGCTCCACAGTCAAATAAAAGTCCATTGTTTTTCTGATTTTAGTGACGACGCAGAGCCTCTAGGGCTAATGAAGGATACAAGCTGGTTTTAAAAGCTTCTAGATCACAGTGGGCCTTTCCCTGCTTGCTTCTAACCACAGGACAGACAGGCCCTGGTAGCGTCTTTTTAAGTTTTCATTTTGTTCCCAGCTCACGAATGAGAGACGTTTAAGTCATCCTTAACTTGTGCCAATATTAAGGCAGCATTTTTCCTATTTTGACACTGTCCAAGGGCAGCTTCAAGGTGTGTGAAACCGTTTTGGCTTTGTCACCCATGACTCTGGAGGGAATTCAGGTGAGTGTCAGTGACTTGAAAGAGAGGCAACAGAATAGGTATCAGCAATGGAGATGGCACATTTCATTGCTAGTATATTTTTCCATTGACTCAAGGATGGTGGTTAGAGGTGAAGAAAGATTTAACTTAGAGGTGGAGAAAGATTTCTCCTTCTTAGTATCTCATCCTTCTCTATTTTGCACTTCAGGTTGTGGAAAACTCACTGGAGTAAGCAACCCTATTACGATCCGAGCATCTGGATCCAGATTTGGCTCATGGATGACGGACACTATGGCTCCAAGTTCTGACAGCCGGGTGAGTGCATGAGAATAAAACTTCCCCCTTGCTGTCTTTACCTCACATTTAGGTAGTCTCAGCATTGGGTTACTTCTGGGGAATCCGGAGCTGAATGAAATGTTGTCTTGCTTGGTGTCAGCCAAAAGCTAACATTCTCTAGCTGGGAAAGTTCTGTTCTTTCAAATCCAATGCAAATGGAATAAATGAGACCAACAACGGCCAAATCCTCCCTACTTATTTGATTGAATAAGTGAAACATGACATAATAAGCACAAATATGCTCATCAGCAGTGGAAAGCATAGCTGTAGACAACACCTGCCGCTCAGCATGAAGTTGTCTCTCTTCAGTTGCAAATGAGGGCATTAATGCAAAGGAGAGAAAAACAGCAAGAATTAAATATTGGAAGGCCATTTCTGGGGGACCTGGGAATGGAGTCCAAGGGAAAGAAGGAGCACTGTGCGGGTGGCCTCACTCTTTTTCTTGCCAGGAGGGAAACCTATGACTAGCAGATTCAGTGCATGATGTTGCAGACCATATCTCCTTCCTTCTGTTTCTCCCAGCAGTTGCTAGCCCAGCTTTGGCCCAAACTAAAAGGGAAGGAAGTCCTTCATCCAAAGCACTGAAGCATGAGTCTATTCCTCCCCTACCCCATCTTTTTTTACCCATGACATACTGACCTTATGACAATGCTGAGTTTCAGCACTGTAGATTATACCATGATTTTGCCCGACGTGGTCTTTTCCCTTCCCCCTGCCTTCTTATGGCAGTGGGCTTGGATTGTTGCCCTGCATATCTCTGGAAGAGGAAACAAACACCCAGTGGGGAATTTCATTTGGAGTGAGGCTTGTGTTGTGAGAAAGGAAAGGGGTACTGTTTTACCTCCCTGCCTAGATGCAAAGAGCTATTTCCATTATCAGGTTCATAAAAGAGAGTTTGGGATCATATCTGCATCTCTCTATTCATGGCTTTAGATATATAAATACATCGGACCCCATCACCCAGAGGTGGATGAGGCTTCAGAGGTGATAAAGGAAAGGAAGCTTTTGCTATTGGGTGATGGGGGAGAGAAGGACAAGGGGAACTGGAGGGTGCAGAAAGCACTACTGAGGGCACCAGCCTTGGAAATCCTCCGTTCAAAGGGGCTACAGCATTGGAATGTATCAGCCTCTAGGATACCACCTACGATATTTCTGAATCTTGGCCGTGAGGTTGAAATATACTCTGGATCAGTGTTTCTCAACCTCAGCAACTTTAAGATATGGGGATTTCAATTCTGGGAGTTGAAGTCCACACATCTTAAAAGTTGCTGAGGTTGAGAAATCTGTGTCTGACACTATGCCAGGAAAGACTGGAATAGCAATCTTGGCTCTGAACATCTCCTACTAACCTGAACAATTCTTACTCCCATTCATGTGTGCATGTGTGTGTGTGTGTACACAGAGAGAAAGAAAAATAAAGACTTTTTTTTTCCAGTGGGAGTACACAATTCCCGTGGTCAGCAT
This sequence comes from Liasis olivaceus, assembly GCA_030867105.1. Classification (NCBI taxonomy): domain Eukaryota; kingdom Metazoa; phylum Chordata; class Lepidosauria; order Squamata; family Pythonidae; genus Liasis; species Liasis olivaceus. The sequence goes on from CM061348.1 coordinate 140,396,037, forward strand.
CTTTCACAGTTTAATTTATATTGGTTTTGCAGTTTGCCTTAATTGATGTTCTGTGAGAAACCTAAAGCTTTGAAAGTGGCCACTCTGGTCCCTGGAAAGTTCAAAACCCTTATTGTAGGCAAAATTTGGAGAAGGAATAGCAGAAAAATAAATGGATTGGAAAGCCATCTTCATAATACTGAGGCTGAGTATAGGAGGGAAGCGCCTTGTTTTCAAAGTCAGGAGCCGATTTGATGCTTAACAGTTTTGTAGTGAGAATGCTATAAAAGAGAGGCCTAAGTTCATGCTGGTGGGGAGGAAACTGGGGGAGAGATGGAGGGCAGGATGGGGAGATGAGAAGGGGGGGGCGGGTAGAGACTTGAAATGGATTGAGCAATGAAGGAAATGAAAAGAGGGGTGGGCAGAGTCATCTTCAAGGGATGAATTCAGACCACTAGCAAAAGCAGGCTGCATCTTCCCAGCAGGCTGAAAGGCAGAGAGAGGGAAGGAGAGAAAGGGGGCACAGAAAGTGAGAGAATGGTCCCATGGACTTATAGATCCAGGCCCCAATAAATTACACTCAAGGAGACGCAGCCCTCTGAACCCAGACAAAAAGGCTTTCTTATCTCTATACTGTAAAAATGGGATAAGCAAGCTTTTGACAACAACAGGAACTTGTTGCTTCATTAATTAATCTGGGTGGAGACTGTGGAAATTTGATGCCTCAGGCCCCTGAGCAAGGTGGGAGTTTTCTGATTTTTCTCACTAGAGGGATTTGGGATTTCTTGCTCTTCCCCCCTCACCCATAGTGTTAAGCCTAGTTGGGACTCACAACACACACATTTCCCCGAAATGGCTGGGTCCCAACATTGTGTGAGGGAACTGGGCCAGTTCTGTAAGACATACTTTTGTAAGGTCATGGGTGATAATCCTGAGCAGCTGTCTGGCAACCTTGGTCCACCTAGGTCTGCAATATCTGCACCACTAGCCATGATTTTCTAGGGCTTCTGGAGAGCCACGGGATGTGCTAGACTAATTCTGGGGATTTTTCCACATAATACAGAGCTTTCCCCTATAATGGATGGTGGAAGCAAATGGTACCAGAAGGAAGTCATGCACGGAACTAGAATCTGGAGTGTGTTAGCCTACACTAGTCATGCAATGATAAAGTTGAGAATAATAATTAGGGGGAAAAAAACCTATGAGTTTCCTTGGGAAAATCCACTTGCTACTTTCCATATAGCCCAGACAGCTCTGCTCACTTTTTCCTACCATCCAACTGATAGTCACCTGTCTGTAGCAGGGATCAAATATTACTATCCTCCCCTGCTGTTGACAAACAGGAAGCAACTACATTCAGTAGGCAGAAGTAGCCAGATTAAAGACTCTCCCCTGGACCCACCCAATGCCACCCTACTCAACCCCAGCCTCAGCCACTCATGTGGCTCCAAAGGGCTCCACTGAGGCCAAGATAGTTCTGCTACCCCATTCTGAAGGAAGAGTCCCCTTAGAGGAGAGAGAGGAGTGACTTCAGTGGAAATGGGAAGATGTCAGGGTAACAAGGCCTCACCTTGCAGTTCTGTGCCTTTTCCCAATTTCTAGTGTACGATCTATAGGCTGAGTTTGGCACATACATATCAATGTGCAACTTTCTTGGCAGAATTTCTTGACCTTGTGAGGGTTTCCAAGATGTTGTGTTATTTTATCTATTCCTTAACTGCCATAATCTTTCCAAGGTGGTTTACCGCATAAAAGCAATGCAATTCAGTGCCAAAGATATTCATAAAACCACATTAATATACATAGCAATTTTAACTGAACCAATTATAATAAAATACAATCTTGAAATGCCCCTTAGCCAAAAAGAAATCAATAAAAAGCCAGACAATAGAAGGTGTTTGGCTTTTGTTTCTGTTTTTATAAAATCTCTTAAAAGCAGCCCTAGCTTGGGCCAGGCTTATATCTCTTGGGAGAGAACTCTCAAAGCCACGACTGATATGGGCCTGGATTAAATAAATGGTGTAAATAAGATGCCATCAAATTTAAGGGACTCCCACAGATGGTGCCTTTGGAGTCTCTCCCTCCCTCCTGGTTAATCTTTCCCCTGCTTATATCTTCTTTTTCTTTAACGTGGTAGAATCAGTAACATTCTTCCAAGCCCCATTTTGCTGGTGCTTCATAAATATTTTAATTTGGTCAGTCAAGGATTTTTGCTCCTTTTTTCCTGACCCCAAACAGATTTCAGCTTGATTCTGATCCTTTTCTGGCATGGTGATGTAGTTTTGAAGGTGTTGGGCTACAACTGGGGAAACCCAGGTTCAAATCCATGCTCAGCCATAGAAGTTTACTGGCTGACTTTGGGCTAGTCATTCTCCTTCAGCCCACTCACAAGGTTGCCTTTATGGGAATAAAGTGGAGGGAGATTTCGATGGAAGCCACAAACTCTTGGAGGAGTAGTGGGATAGAAATCAAACAAACCAAAAGACAGATAAATAACAGGCCTTCCCCAGGAAAACAGAATGTTGGACGGTTGGAGATTTTTATTTCAGAATTGAACTTAGTTTTTTTTTTTTTTCCCAGTAGTGTATAATGGAAAGCATGTTTGACTTGAAATGGATTCAACTCCACTAATGCATGACTTTTGTTGGAAGAGGAAGAAAGGTTAACAAGTTGCAGACTCTCTGGGGTACGCACGTCACTTTAAGATGTGATTCATTTTAAGCTTGGTCTACTGTGTAAGCTACAGTTGGCTGTGGTCACATATTGTGCCAAGCCCTAAACTACAGTAGCTGGATTCACATCATATCACACTAAGTCAAAACCAAACTCACCACATTGTGTAGAAATATGGTTAACAAATATTTGGAGTCTAGGAAAGATCAGAAGTAGGGGAAGTAGGAGAGGAGGCAGTGTTGTTTCCCCATAGCACTGCAGATTGGTCCCAAGAGTGCCACCACCTAATCTACATGAAACTCTCTGTACTATAGACAACATTAATCAGACTTCATACTGTGTTCTGAGTTATGTAAATCAGAGAGAGGATCTAGCCGGAGAATAATCCCGCTATAAGAGACTGAGTTTGAGTCCTTTAGAAATTGATTCTTTCCAGTCTTCTGATTATAAGCTATCAATACTAGCTGATCGACATCTTCCAAAGAGGCTTGTTTCAAGTTCATTCAAGAACCTCTGAAGGAGTATTATTATGTAAAAAGATTCTGATGATTGCAGCAGCTGTCTTCTGAAAATCTATTCCAGTCTCCTCTTACTACTAGATTGTACTCCTTGTCTTAGAGGATTAGGGTATTAATATCGACCTCTGCTCCAGCCCAAAATGAACTTTGACTGGGTCAGGAGGATTTGGTGGGGAGGGGGTGCCTTCAAGTCAGTGTTGACTTGTCACAACTGCCTGGACCAGTCCCTGTGGTTTTCTTGGCAAGGTTTTTCAGAAGTGGTTTGCCCTTGCCTCCTTCCCAGGGCTGAGAGAGAGTGATTGGCTCAAGGTCGCCCAGATGGCTTTGTGCCTAAGGCAGGACTAGAACTCATGGCCTCCTGCTTTCTAGCCTGATGCCTTAACACTACACCAAACTGGCCCTCTCAAGCAGAATAGGCTATGGAAAACCTGAAAAACATTTAGAAGACCCCCCCTCTTGTTCCTGTTGAAATTTATGGAATCTATAACTGCTATTGTACATTTACTTAGGGGGCTCTCATTATGTAGAGCAAGATAGAAAACTGTGGCTCCCCTCAATGCTGATGAGCCACAACTCTGAGCATCTCTTGTCATTGACCAAGCTGGCCGTGGCTACTGTCACTCAACAGACAGCTGGATTCTCCACTTCTGATATAGGGACTTATTCACAGATTTCCATGCGAACTGATGTTCAGACATGAATAAGCTTGAAAGCCATTCTATATTTTTGTAGAATCACTGATTCCCAGTTTTCAAGGACTTGGCAAAGTCTTTTGAATCTATAATGAATGATTTATAGAGAAGAAAACTAACATCACCCATCTTGCACGCACACACAATGACACACATCCAACTGAGCTTTCCAAAAGAGAACAAGAAGGAGAACTTGGTCTGATCTGATCATCTTCCAAGTATGAAGCCAATCTTGCCTGCTTCTTTGCTATCACAACATTTTTTCAGTTATTAAAAACTACTCAGGCATTTAATTGTAGAAAAGAGAGAAAATGTGCTTTAACTCAGTAAATTAAAGGAGATAAAACATTTATTAAAACACACATAAATCATCTGTTAAGACTGGGATGTGTTTACTCAGCCTCCGCAGCTGAGCTTCTGGGCAACATAAAGCTGAGTGAAAATGACTGGGAGGAGAAATTGGGATGGCAGGAAGCCCGCGCTGTGTATTTGGAAAGTTTACAAGCTGGCATTTGCAGACCCTTTTTTCTCCAGTTATGGGATCATGGATAACCGAAAAAAAATAGCACAGTATGAGCTATTGGCCATGCTGGCTGAGAACCATGGGTAATGTAATTCAATGCATCTGAAGCGTACCAGGATAGTGACAGCTGAGCTACACCACCTATGTTTCTCATGAGTACAAGCAGCACTGTGTGTTTTATGCTGCCCAGATGTGAAAAGGTGTGTGGTTCAAGTCCTAGTAGTAATTATGTAAAATATGGTAGGTTGCTGTTTGGGAATGAGCTTGTTCAATGGTTTTCCCCAACTCCAGAATGCCCTCCCTCACAAGGAACAATTGGACCCTAATTCTGGCACTGTGCAAAAACATTTTTATCTTCCTAGGCCTTTTAACAGTATGCTTTAATATTTTATCAACTCTGCTATGCAGAGTTAATTCATTTTACTTTGGTTGCTTTACTTTTTGCTGCTTCGAAATTATAGCTGTTTGCGTTATTAGCTGCTGTGTTGGTTTACATTTTTAATTTATATTTTTTGATAGTGATTTTAATGTATTTGTGTATGTCCCCTGGGGAATAACTTCATTTTGAACAGGCAGAACATAGGAAAATTTTAAATCAGTAAAGACCAGGCAGCATATGTAAGAGACAGACTCAGGGCTAACTTTCTGCCTGAAAGTTGTTTATATGCAAGGTATTAATTACAGTTTGCGAGTTGTTTATGAAAAGAATTAGCATACATTTCTGTCACCTGTATTTTAGATTGCCTCAATCCAAGGAAGGCTGAATCACGTGCAAACAATCATGTTATTTCTTTTGGGGGATAAGCAGTGTTATGCAGGGCACAGAAAAGGAAGAATAAATGTTAAGCCAACGACGTTTAAGGCATGAGATAAGAACAAGAAAAGGAAACACAGCCAAAACCTATTCACACCAATCCGTTCACTATCTCTCTCCATACTTTTCATTCCTTACTGGCCTTCCACCCCAAGCCCGTACATTGGCTCATCCATTGCCTTTTGATCTTTTTGAGGACCTCATTGTCTCCATCCAGCCACGACTTTCTAGCTCTTCTCCTTGGCTGTCAGAACATTGTATATACCTCCTAGTTGGGGGCAGGCAGGTAATAGTGGGTTGGCTTGCTAGGAAATCTAGGGTTTAGGTCTACCCAAAGCTGGGTTTGGGTTGTATTTGTGGTATACTGACCAAAATGGTGTAGATATCACTAAGACTGGTAACCTAGCCTACACCTTCTCTATCTCACCCCCAAAAAAGTATGGAATCTATTATTTCATTTTAGTATAGTATTTTATTGTATTGGACTTTGGTTTCTGAAAGCATTGATCAGATCTAAGTACAAGAACCATTACAAGGAATCTGTTTCCAGAACCAGCTCTAGGGATCTATGAAGATGGCTCCTATCAGAGAATCTGGCGTTTTCATCAGAATGATGACATGAGCATCATAGCAAACACTCTGCTCCTTACATATATGCAGATTGTGTTGGGATACTCATTTCATCATTTGCCTCCTCCCTATCGTGATTACCATGGCTCCTACATTGCTATGGTGAAGCTGTGACAAATGTCCCTGGTCCATATAAAACACTACCATGGTTTAGGGGAGAGTTAAAGTGTTGTGGTATAGTTAGTGTTGGATTAGACCTGGGGAGATCCAGATTCACACCTGTGGTTTGCCATGGAAATTTATCTGGGTGACTTTGGGCTAGTCACACACTCTCTAAGCTCATCCTACGTCTCTGGGCTGTTACTGTAAAGATAAAAAGGAGATTTCCTTGTGAGTGGGATAGGATTTTAAGAACTAAAAGAAATAAATATTAGGGACTGCCTTTCAGAGTTTTATTTCTTTTTTTTAAGTAATTTTTATTAATAGATTTCACATAGATAATAAGAAATATATTCAAAGAAAAGAAAAAAGAAAAAATAGCAATTGTGAAAAAGAAAAGAAAAGAAAAAGCAGAGAGAAAAGAAGATAGAAAAAAAGAAGAAAACAACAGAAAGCATGAAAAAAAATTAATATATATAAAGAAATGGCTTCCAATATCCCTCTCAGCAGTTATACATATATCACTCTCTCCAATTTCATCATAATTCCCTTCTTTCTATAACCTATTCTTTCTAATCATCAAAACTGTAAATCACAAAATCATTTTCTTTCTCACACAAAAAGTCCATAAAGGGTTTCCAGTCATTGAGGAATGTCAGTAATGACCTTTCTCTAATCAAGTAAGTCAATTTGTCCATCTCAGCAAGTTCTGTCAATTTCACCAACCATTCCTCCATGGTGGGTAATGCGGAATCTTTCCATCATTGTGCATATAGTAATCTTGCTGCAGTAATCATATATTGAAATAATCTTCCATAGCTCTTCTCTGTTTATCCATCAATGCTAAAAGGAAAAGTTCTGGTTTCAATTGAATATTAGCCTTTAAAATCCTCTGTATCAATGTACTATGTATTTGAATCCAAAATTGTTTAGCTTTTTTACATGTCCACCAAGCATGATAAAACATCTCTTCATGTTGTTCTCATTTCCAACCTACATTTGAACTGCCCTTATACATTCTAGATAATTTCTCTGGCATGATGTACCACCGATACATCATTTTATAAAAAATCTTTTTAAGAACATAACATCATGCAAATTTCAACCCTTTTAATCACATGTTCTCCCATTGATCCATCTGTATATTATAACCAAATTCTTAGTCCACTTTATCATACATTATTTAACCTGTTCTTCCTCTGTTTCAAATTTCAACAAAAGTTTATGCATTTTAGCAATTACATGTTCATCATTGATACACCCCTGTACTTCAAATTCTGTCTTACCTACTTACTTCTGTCTTACTTCATACCATAAGTCTTTTTATCCATTTTGAATCTTTCTGATAACTGTAAATGGGAAAACCATTGACAACTAAATCCTTCTGCATTAGTTGCTCTCTTGATTTAATTTTATATAAATATTATATTTAAACATATATTTATAATGCTTGGTATGTTAACCGTTTGTCTTTGCCTGCTGTTTCTCTTCTATAGAATGTGGCTTGTGCTGAGATCCACAGAGGTGTTTTCAGGCACAGCCTGAGTTTATATCTATTCCATATTCTCAATATGGCATGTCAGAATTTTATCTCCTCAAGGCCAATTGAGGAACAATATTTATTTGCACCTTCATTCAGTTTCCATCCTACTGACCTATGCAGTGATCAAGCAAATGTTTACAATTATATTTTTTCTAGCTGACATTTCCCTCTGAAGGCCTTTGAAAGCACTGAAGTCTCCTCTGAGATGCTGGTTTCCCCACTCCCTTTCCTTGGAGAGAGTGTAGGGAAAGAGATTTTAAACTTCAAAAGACATCCTTGAGCTTTCAAGAGAAAAAAGCTACAGATTAGATGCTCTGCAAAACCAATCAGAAGCAGGGAAGTGAAGGCAGCTTAATGATTTCAAGAGGAATGAAAGGGAAACAGATCACTGGAGATGTGAGTGCTACCCCCATTGAGTCTCGGAATCAGGCTGCAGACAGAGAAACCTACAGCAAAATGTCTACCCTCAGCTTCTCTACTTCACAGACTTTGGAATCAACAGCAGAAGCAGTAGATCTGGCATTTGGTCAGGGCTGAGGAGAGAGCCAATGGTGTTCTGGGGAACCTCAGGCAACTGAGATGGAACTAGGTCTATCATGGGCAAATTAACATCTCTCATTTTATGTGCCAAGCTGCCCCTTCTTCCATCTCTGATTCTCCTCTGCAACCCTGACAGCTGGGTTACTTTTCATCTCACCAGGATTTATTTCCTGCCTCAGAACCATCTGAAAGAAAAATTGAAAACAGAGAGCAGTGAAAAAGGAATGAAAAGTGAAAATAAACTTGGCAGGCAAGAGAAAGGTTAAGTGATGCAAATGTTCCATCATGCCTTAGGATTATGGGTATTACCATAAACTATTGGAAATCCCCTAAGAAATTACTCTGGGCAAATTGTTTTTGCTGATTGTACTTCAGCTGCTTTACATCAGAGGTTGCCCTTATTCGTAGAACATCAAATTAAAACTGAGTGCAAATGGCCTTATAATTTGTGGTCTCCAAATGTCTCCAGGTGGAGAAATATTCTCCCTTAGCATTACCAGTAGCAACTCTTTTAAAAAGCCCCAATCAGAGAAGATTTAACTGAAGTATGAGAAGCTAGCAAAATTGCAAACTGCTGAAGAGATGATTCAACAAGGAAAGATAAGACACTCATCCAGCATCTGTGGTCACCTCCTAACAAAATGGAGCACCAAATTCCTCCATAAGAATGTCCATAAATGGCTGATGTGGGTCTTCTGGGCTGTGTGGCCGTGTTCTGGAAGTTTTGGTTCCTAATGTTTTGCCAGCATGTCCATAAAGTTTTCCCTAGCTTTGAAATAACGTCTAAAGTAGGTTCTCAAAATCAAACTAAATGACAGGTGATTTTTAAAAAGAGGGATAATTTATCTGCTCAGCACGACTTTGAATGTGGTTGGATCATAAGGATCCAATGTAAGCTGCCTTGAGTGTTTTATCTAAGTGGAAAGCCGGGATATACGTTTAATAAATAACATGAAAATAAAATAAAAGCTTAATGTATATATTCAAGGAGTCCCACATATTCCTGAAGACTTCAGTGGGAGAGAAAGAATCTTGGTGGAACCTTTTCCCAGATAGTGATCAGGTATGAAGTCATCAAGTAAACAGGCCAGTTAAAGTGATCCAGCAGGGAGACAGACTGGAGGTAGCAAGAGAAGTTCCCAGGGCATCCACTCCAAAATAGAACAAAAGGAGACATGGAGTTGCATATAATTTGCATACAGTTAAATATAATTTAGGGAAAAAATGCTGTTTTAAAATTATTCTTGTTGTTACCCCTGTATCTGACTCAGCCAAGAATGACATTTAGCCTGGAAGTGTTGATGCTTGTAAAGGATTGCTTTATGCCCAGGGGCAACCATGGCAAACCACAGTGATGCCAAAATAATACAAATGCCATTGATGCAAGGACATAGACTGCAGCATTTGTGAGATGTCACCTTTGGGTCTCCATTGTACTTCCCTGAGCCCATATTTTTACCACGTTCATTTCTGGGTAGTGAAAAGTACCTGGAGAGGACTTTTCTCTGAGAAGCGGTCTGACCATGATCACCATGACCAGTGTGCTGTTATTGATTGGTTTCCACATGGTACTAAACAGTAATATAGTTTGTCTGGTTTGGGTAATGAACCTAGACATTGTAAAATATGGTCTATGACTTGATGCTGTGTGTGAACTGGGCCACTATGGCTAGTTCCATAAGTCAGGCATTAACACCAAGTGTAACTCTGGTCTGTGACCATAATAAGAATTCTATTCTATTCTGTTCTGTGCTACCAAGTATGAACCCAGCCTCTTTCCAGCTTTTATGCATAGAGTGGTCCCATTCTATGACCAGGCATTATTCTCAGCAGCAGTAGAAGCCCACTCTAGTTTTAACACCTCTGCATTTATACTGCTCTTTACCCCCACCTTCCACCATTCTCGACAGTCGGAGCCCTCCCAGTGCCTTTGCTGAACTTGTAACTCTTTATATGTTGTCTGTAGCTTTGTTGTTCTTTTTGTACTCATTTCAAATAACTGCATTTCCATCACCAGATCCTATGGGCCTGAATCTGGGGGCACAGCATTTTTATTTTAACTCCCGGGCAATTGGCTGCATGTCTCTTCTCTATAACTGCTGAGGGTAAAAGAGAAGAGAAACTGTATCTTCTATACAACTGCTGAGAGTATCTTTCCCCCAGACCCCATTTATTTTTTCTTTGCTTCTGGCAGCATGTTCTGCACCAGGATCATCTTATTCCCATCTTCCCTGGTCAGCAAATACGTAAGTGTGAGATCTGCAGTTCCTTCAGACCCCATGCTTGCTATCATATAAATTACAGGTAATGATTTATGAATGGCTGGCTCATTTTCTTGAGAGGTTTTTGAAGGCTCTCTCTTTGTCAAGCTGACCCCATCTGTCAGTCACTGTCCTGCCCACTTGCTCCTTAAGTGAGATGTTGCCAGGTTGATCCGTACAGGGCAGCTTCATCCAGGACAAGCTTTTGCTGATATGGTAGGAGGATCTTGGTTCTCCAGGCCACGTGCCAGGCTCAGCTATGGCAAGCTCTGGAATGAATGGAGAGGTTGCCATTCATTCTTTCTCATTATGGGATAAGGCAGATGCATTTGTTCTTCTTTCTTTTGCTTTACTGCAGCCTGATCAGTAAAGGGGAAGTAGCACTGTCCAGGCTCTTGGATCAGATTTTTAATTCAAATTTCCCAACATAGAATGGGCAGGAAAGATTGATGGATCTGTGAGAGGGCTGTCAAGGACTCCAACTGCAGCATAGAAATCTGCAGGCCTTCAGTGTCGCCCATAGCTGCATGTATGCAGGCAGGATTTCTTTCTAATTTGCAGGTGATTAAATAAGCTCTTCCCAAACAAGATTTTCATACGTGGTCCCAGAGGCTGAATGCTAAATTATCACTTCTTACTCATACCAAAATTCATTCCTTTTTGTAGGGACTTCCTATTTTTTTTTTTTTAAAACATGGTTGCCTTGTTTTAATGTTCACTGTGAGCTACCAGCATTTTATACTCCATACAGATGAGTATAAAATGCTGGTAGCTCACAGTGAACATTTCTCACTCATAACAGACAGCCACGTTAGCTGGAAATAATTTTTTTCTTACTATAATTGGTTTTTTCTTCTTGATATTACAATCAAAAGCACAATGCCTGTTTGCTGAAGAATCCTGGAAGAGTCTGCTGGCATCAGAAAATTAGTGACAGAGCAAACACCACCCTTCTAGTCAGCTGAGCAGAAATGTAAGATACAAGAGACATAAAGAAAAATGGACTGATGAAAGGGATACACAGAATTTGGAAGAGATTGGATGATAAGGCACTATCTACAGTGCATTCTGGAACTGAGGAACTAGAAAACTCATCAGCTGGGGTATTTCTTTGAAAACAATACTTCCCTTTGCTATCGGAGGCTTATAGCACATACTTACACCAAGCAGTACAATCGATAAACAAGACAAATTCTGCAGCATTGGAGGGAGGGTCAGAAAGTGCCAGATTCAGTCCTCACCATCTTTTAGATACATACTCCTTGCACAACAAACAATATTTATTTATTTATTTATCTGTTTGTCTGCCTGTCTGTCACATTTATATAGCTGCCCATTTCACACAAAGCATCTCTGGGCGGCATACAGCAATTAAATAAAACAGCAAATAGAGAAAAAAAGAATCATTATAAAAAGATAAAAAGCAATTATTAAAAGGAAAATATTATCAAACATTTTAAAATATACAAACCCCACGGAGGGAGCAGAGTATCAATCACAGTGGAGCCATCTGAGAATGTCTTCAGTTCCCAAAGACCCCCAGGCCTGATGACATAACCAGGTCTTGAGGGACTTCCTAAATGACAGCAGGGAAGGGGCCAATATTGGCCAAACATTATAGTACCTTGGCAGTCTTCCAATATTTTAAAACAACTTCACCCATCAACCCTGGCTGTTAGCCAGATTAACGAAGAGTGTTGTAGCCCAAACCAACTACAGGGCACCATGTTAGGAACGTTGGGATGTTGGGAAAGACAGCCGTTCTGACTCTGTGGAAGGTGATGTTAAAAGTTAGGCTCTTTCATCCTTGAAATGATGATGGTGGTGGTTTCAAAGTGTCCTTGTTTTCAGGGGAAATTAATCAGGATTATTTCAGCAGCATCAGAGCCCCAGGATTCCTTTGTGCGGTAATCCAGATTGGGAGGAGAAAACATGACTCAGAGCACGCGTGAGACTGCATGTAGCATAGGTTGGGACCTCCATAAATCAGAGGCATATTTTCCTGGGGTCACTGAGCAGCACAAGCCCAGGGAAAGGTTCATCTCCTTGAAGGAGCTGTCAAGGTACTTTTTCCCCTTGGAATTCAGATCTCTGCATACCCCTTAAGGGGAGCTGGGATTTCAGAGGGAGAGAATTTACCATCCCAAGTGAAGCTCATTCCAAAGTTTATTCACTCCATCATGGCACTGAGAAGCCCTCCTTTATGATACTGTTTCCATCCATTGTTCTACTGAAGTGTTTTCCCCCTTTGAGGAAATGTCCTCTGCCTTGATTTCAACCACTTACAGTAAATAGTTTAAAATAATTTGCACCATGTCCTTCACATAGGAAAGAGTTGATCTCAAAATATGTCAGGAAAGGAGGGTTTTATATGTGTGTTTGTGTGTGGGGGGTACATGTGGGTGTATCTGGAGGGGGGACATGTGTGGGAATGCAGTAAGAGAACATTCTTTATTCCCAAAGAATCCTTTTTTAGCCCTCATAGAGCAAAAATAACTCTTCAGGGTTTCTGAGTGGTGAAAGCCTAATTAATATTTGATAACTAATCCTGAATAGACATGTTTGCTTTACAGCAAGAAACCCTTTTTGAGACTGTAGACCGTATCAACCATAAATATTCATTCATTCATTTTACTAGGCTTACATGCGGCTCTAATTGTCAGTTGAGTCTGCACTGCTTACATTCCTACTATACATAAGCAAGATCAAAATAACCAAAATAACAGTAAAAACAATAGTCAGATTTTCCAATGCTGAGAAATCATAGCCTTATAGAAATGTACATTTTGACACAAGAGGAATCCCTTTCAGACCATCTCCCCCTCAAAAGCTGGATTTCCTGAACTGTACAGTGAACTGCCCTCATTTCCAACTGGTCAGCTGCTGCCAAATTCCAGTGGCCAAGCTGGGTCTGGTTAGGATATATGTTTCTTCTGGGTGGTGTTAAAGCAGCAGAAGCTGTAAGGATGTCTCAGCCAGGAAAGTCCCCTTTATATTTCAAAGCAGGGGTGGTCATTCCAGAGGTGATATGGGACCCTCTGAGCTGCAAATGTCTGGATGACCACAAGATGGCAGCACGTGGTTCTCCCTAATGATCATCTGCATCTTCAGAGGTAACTAGGTGGCCCTTGGGACTTCAACCCTAGGAGATAAAATTTCAGCCATAGGGTGCAATTCTATTTTTGAAGCCAACTCAAAAATCAGCCACATTAAATTCAATGGGACCAAGTTATTATCTATAGAATTGCAGGTTTACCGGTATCTTTGCACAACACACAAACCATAAAGTAGCCAACCACATTCAAGTTTAGCATGTTTTGTGAAGCCAGACAGTATTGTCTGTTTATAGTTCCTGTGAACCTCCTCCCCCCTCCTCAGAAAAGGGGCTAGGTGAATAATTCATGCTTCAAGGCACTTTTCCTATTGGAAAGTTGCCATTTAGGTTTTTAGGTTGGCCCTGAACGTATCTTTGGTTTGCTCTGCTCTCTGTTTCTCTACACTGAGGGGCACTGGGAAATTAAAAGTATTATCTCATTACAGCTCATTATGTTTTTCCTCAGGTGTGGTATATGGATGGCTATTACAAAGGGCGCCGTGTCCTGGAGTATCGTACCCTGAATGACTTCATCACCGGGCAAAACTTTGTCCAGCACTTGTTGCCTCATCCTTGGGCAGGCACTGGCCACGTGGTCTTCAACGGGTCCCTCTACTACAACAAATATCAGAGCAACATTGTGGTGAAGTACCATTTCCGTTCACGGAGCATTGTTGTGCAACGCAGCCTCAACACTGCTGGCTACAACAACACCTTCCCGTATTCCTGGGGCGGCTTCTCTGATATTGATTTCATGGTGGATGAGAATGGGCTCTGGGCAGTCTACACAACCAACCAAAATGCCGGCAACATTGTGGTAAGCAGGATGGACCCCATGACGCTGGAGATACTACGCAGCTGGGACACTGGTTACCCCAAGCGGAGCGCAGGGGAATCCTTCATGATTTGTGGAACCCTCTATGTGACAAATTCACACCTGGCTGGGGCAAAAATCTATTTTGCCTACTACACAAACACTTCTAGCTATGAGTACACAGATATTCCCTTCCACAATCAATATTCCCACATATCCATGTTGGACTACAATCCCCGGGAGAGGGTTCTCTACACCTGGAACAATGGCCACCAGGTGATCTACAATGTGACTCTCTTCCATGTTATCAAGACTTCAGGGGAATTATAATGCCATGATTGAAGAGACCTGAACTTTCACAGTTGTCATTTTGTTCATTTTCTCTGTTATCTGAGGGAGGGTGGGGGGCACAGCCACCAAATTTTGGCCTAGGAAAACTCGGTGGCCTGGGAAAACTCCATGATGCCATTATTTCTACATAATAAATGAAAGAAATTTCATCTCTCTTTTTCTTTCTTTCTCTCTCTCTCTCTCTCTCTCTCTCTCTCTTTCTCTTTCTCTTTCTCTTTCTCTCTTTCTCTCTCCTGTGGTTGATGATGCATGGATCTGATTTGGGGCTTCTTTGGGTGGGGAGGGCTTTTTATTTTATTTTTGGATTGATTTTATTTTACTTATTTACCGGTGGCAAATAAAGACAGTCTCGTTGAGATTGGAAGAGTTTGGGCCTTTCTTGGTTCAAATGAGTAACTTGGCACAGAGAAACATTTAGGCTTATATGTGGAATATGATGGTTGGCTTTTCATAAAGAAACTATGCATCTCCCCCAAAGCAACAGCAGAATAAATTTTGTCTTCGAGGCAGGTTCTTCCTGTATAAAATGTCCCCATACTGCTGAAGTCAGCTTTACCTAGAGATGCTAGGAACTCAGTCTTTGTGGATTTCAATTCAGATTGATCTGATACACGTAGAACTTAACTCTCTACCAATTCTCATAGCTAATTGCTTGTCTATTTTTCTCCAAAGAAAATATTTCAGTAAAATGCTTCAGAGTGAGGTTCTTTTACTTACCTTAGTTATGGGGCATATATGAACGTCTTTCTTTCATCATAGCAATCTGCAGCCTCCCTGACTTCTCACCCTTCAATTAAAATGTAAGGAAAGATGTCATGGAGAAACTTCTCCCACTGAGGCTTTTTACATCAAGAGGTAGGGCCGGCTAAGAAGCTTTAGAGCAAGGGAGAGAGATGTATTGGGAAAAAGCAACATCCTCTTCATCCACCATCACACAGAAATACAATTCCCAACTCACAATTCTTATCAAAATACATTGTAATACGAATGTGATGCATGAGCAACATTCAGAAGAGCCTGGTTTTGAAAAAAAAAAGGATTGAAAAAATAGGCATTCAAATTTTAATGTCACAAAGAACTTGTGAAAACAGGACATGAGTTCAGTCATTCATTTTCTCTTGTCACTGTTCAACAGTCCAAAAAGTAAGCTATACCACGGCCTGTTTGATGACAGGCATATAAATCTACTACAGGTGGGGAAGGACAGAGAAAAAAATCAGAGAAGAAAAGGACAGAAAACAAGGCGTTGTAAAAGCAATGTATATGGGAAAGGAGTATAATTCTGTGGTACAACACCTGCTTTGCCAGCAAATGGTCCCAGTTTAATCCCTGGCATCTCCCATTGAAAAAAGTTGAAGTACCACAGAAAGACCTCAGCAGTTGTCAGTCAGAGTAGAGGCTCATCAAGGAGATACAAGAAATGCAGATTCTCCCACCCTTTCCTCTCTCCAGGGATTTTTTTTCCCATGCTTTCATGCGTCAGTTGAAACAAGAGTGAACCATGGACCAGCTATAGAAGGAGGGTGATAATAAGAAGGAATTGGTTGGAGAACACATGTTTCTGCATGCTTTTTTTCTTTTTGTCTGCGCTCAGTCATTACTGACCCTGCAGTGACTGCCTGGACGAGTCCTTGCAGTTTTCAAGGCAATTGTTTCGGAAGTGGTTTGCCATGGCCTCCTTCCTAGAGCAGAGCCCAGCTGGCGAGCGCAGGAGGCGGGGTTTCCGTTGCTTCGCGCCCTTTTCGGGCGAGCTTACCGGCAACTGGTCCCGTCTCTCTGTGCAAGGCGCTGCCAGCATTTTTCCTCCCACCAGAGTGAGAGTCCCCATTTATCTACTCACGTGAGTTTTCGACCTGTTGGGTTGACAGGAGCTGGGGGGAGGGAAACAGGAGCTCACCCTGTTAACGCGAAGGCTGGACTCGAACCGCCGAAGCGTCAGCCATTTCTGGCCAGCAACTTTCAGCGTCATTAAGCCACTGCGCCACCGCGTCCCCTTCTGCATGCTTAGTTAGCTGATTAAAGAAGACCCAGGTCTTCAAGTATTTTTGAAACTTAGGGCTTAGAAGAGCTGGGTGACAGCTTTTTTGGAAGAGGGACAATGGGGTCCCAGAAGATGACATTCCTTCAGCATGCCTTCTCTCCTTGATCTCACTGGATAGACAGATTGCAGAAAAAGCCTCATTTGGGCTGTCCTAGTGACACCCATTGTTACATGATGAACAAGCCTTCCAAATGGTCTTCAGGATCAGTCCCTCTGGCATGAGTTGTTCAGCAACATTTGGAGGTCTACAGATTTCCCACTGCCGTTGGAAAAGGCTTCTCTTATGTAGAGCCTAGGAATGATAATGTAAGTCAGAGTGTCTGAACTGGTCTCAGGTGGCTTCTTATGAGGCAGGCAAGCTCACAACTATTATTTGCACAGTGTTTTGCAGAGGCAAAGTCTGATGGGCAAGAAGTCTTAAAGCATAGAACTGAATTCAGAAAGAATCATACCCTGCATTGTAGGCAAACAAGCTTTATTTGCCCACAAAAGAAAGGGAATGGAACCTTCTTCAGAAGGGTCAGATAGATCTTAGGGATTTAGTGTCCCTTTCAGCTGCTGGGAGCTTTAGCTCCAGTCTAGGACACATCCCCCAACCTTCCACCAGTGTGGAATACCTCCTGGTAAGTGTGGGATGGCAATGTAGGATGACTCCTGGTAAGCAGGTCTACAGTACAGGGCAATATCTCCACCTATGATGAAGCTTGCTGTCATATTCCACACCAGACTTTATACTTTGTAACAGGAGAACATTTCTAATGCCTGATCATGTTCATTCTGGTCAAGGCAATTAATGATTAGCAAGCTTAGATGCAAAGCCTTTGTTTGTTTGTTTGTTCCTGGCAAGGTTTCCCTTGTCTAACCCAGAGCAGATATTTCTAACGAGGTTATAGAAATAAGACTTTGTTATGTTTACAAGTAACTCATCACAATTACCTAATTATATATCCTTCAATCAAGTATCAGATGACTCACGTAAATTCTACTGGTTAGTAAACATTGAAATTAACCATGGAGAACAGTACCTGCTGTCAGATGAAGCATGGAAATCCTATGAAACTATGCTGATATATTACAATTACACACAAATCAGTCTAAGTATATATTTAACTAAAGAACCTTGCTCTACCAGCCTATTGATCCTTTTGCTCTACAGGGTTACAAATCTTTTCTGATTTCCACCCACCGATACATTCTCTTCTGTGAATAAGTAACACTGCTCAGCTATTCTAATTCTGCCTTATCTCTTTAACTGAAATAGAAATAGAGCAGATTTATTCACTTTCAGCAGAGGCTGCTTTGAAGACAGCACAGCCTGAGCAATGACTGATGCAGGGAAACAACAGGCACACTCTTCAGGGTTGAGAGCTGTAGATTCAGACATCTTTATCTCTTTAGTTAATTTTGCTGGCAGACTAGCAGTCTTCTAATAGGACAGTAGCAATGGTCTTGCATATACCTGGAAGAATGAATATTGTTGCAGTCCAGCTGAACAGAATTCAGCCCACGCTTCCATCTTTTCTTGGTGGGTTGCTCAAGGAGTTAATACATTGCTGTTCAGGTGAATGGCAACTGATGCTATGAGTTTTCTTTGAGAGCAAACAGAACAGCTTAGTTGCTAGAAAAGTGCTGTGCAAACAATTCCATTTAACCCACCATTCCTGGGGAATTTTGCATGTTGGAAGCAAATTAGGAATATAGAGGTGTTTTTAATGGTACATTTTCCAGGGACTGGACAAATAGGGGAGGCCATAAAGAAAGGACACAAGTCTGTATCTCCACCCTGGAAATTCAGCTGTCAGGACTGTGTCTTCTTGAAAGCTCATTTTAGGCCTCCCTGGATCCAATCACAATGGAATCTCAGATTTAAATTACACTCACAACTCTGAAGAGGCAGTATTAGTCACAAGCTTGGTACTACATTCAAGCAACATGCTACTCATGGCTTAGCCTTAATCATACTTAAGCCGTTCATCTACTCAGTTAACTTCATACACCATGCAAACCATGACCAGCTATGATTGCTAGTCCCGGTCCTATCTAATTAGTATCCCATCACTTGACTCTTGATTCCACCTTAGGAACTCTGGCACCATTAGATGCTCCTTCCCCGTTCATCTACTTTATCAGCTCTCTCTCAATAGAACATCATCCTTCCTGGAATGCATAGGAATGTGTGTGGCGATCCAACTGACCATGGAGCAGAGCCATGAATGTTTTCACAGTTATTTTCACAGCCTGGAATCTTCTGTATACACCAGAGTTATCCTGGAATAAAGTGCCCCTAACCAGGTCCAGCAGGGGTCTGCAGGTTTTTTTTTCAGCTCACTGGCTGCACTCCAAAAAATAGATAGGACGAGGATGAAAAATTGACTGGGTCTAGGACAAAACTAAAAAGTGATTTAATGCTATTGCTATTCTTTCCATAAAACTCCCTTCGTCAGGTTCCAAAGCTCTGTTCATACCGCAGAGAACATGCATCTGGAAGAGTGAAAGCGACAGGGAGTTGGATTTCAAGGGACTGTGGCAAATGCAGAGTTAAGCGTGCACATTTCATGGTTGCAAACTGCCATCTTCTGATATGTGTTTTAAAGACAGATGTTGCTCTTGGGGCTTGGTTACACCACCTGCAGTATAGTCAATGGACTATATACATATAAAACTTGTAGTATAGTCTAAAAGCCTTGGAGAGCACCAAGCTGGGAAAGGCTTTTCTAGAGGGTTCAGGAGCCAAGATCTGTTAAGTTTACAGCTGAAAGATTTCTATATAAATCTATACTTCTATAGATTTCTTTCTATTTCTATATCTGAAGCTTCTGTTTCTCAGAACAGAACTTGGGCATCCGCCTCGTTGTATTCAGCTTCCACACAAACTTTTGGAGGATATTCCTGTTAGTGTTAACTAACTCCAGACTGTACCATAATATACGAAAAAATGTTTGTTTTTATCGTGGGAGTGGAAATATGGTACCAGTCTGATTTGAACATATTTATGGGGTTGAAGGATTGAAGAACTTGTCACTCAAAAGACATTGTTGAATGACACCTCCCACCATCCCTCACTCTTACCTGTGCTAGAAACTGAAGTTTACTTGATGGAGTTGCTCTTCTCAATAATATAATATTAATGATAGTTTTTAGGATACATCTAAGGGCAAAGACAGAGACCTATTGTGGAAACATATTCCAACATATCTGAGATCCATACAGCCTCCTTTCAAAGATCAGACTCAAAGAGAATCAGTTGTCTAAAGTTTAGAGTGGAAACAGATTTGCATGGTATATATTGATTGATCCTTGTGTTAATCACAAAGCAGCTCCCCTCCACTGTTTCAGGGCCAGGTTGTGCACTGCTCTGATTGGCTGACCCTTGTACTGGTCATAAAGGAATGGTGACTTTCCCTTTCAACCAATGGCCATACATGTATCAACTGAGAAATAAATGGAAGCACAAATTTCTTTGAAACCGGGGAGGGTGAAGGTAACTTTCCCTGCTTTGAAAGCCTACTTATCTCCCCTCCACCTGAACAATTCTAAAAGTTGCACAGGTGAAAAGATAAACTATGAACACAACAAACATGCAACCTAATGGTGATATATCACATGGTGACTGCAGCTCCTGCTTTTCATTATACAGTAACAAAACCAGGTCATATCACTATTGAATTTGTGAAGTGGTCTGTAAATGTAGGAGATCTGCCTCCAGCTGATCTTTTGTAAACTAAAATCCAAATTTCAGGCTTCAGCAGGATGCACGGTCACATATGCTGCTCACGACTTTGGAAAGACCTTTTCCCTTTGAACAACTCTGGAAGGAAATTATAGGACAGAGAGGGAGAAATTACTTTTCGTGATGAATATCCTCCACCATGTCAGCTAGTGATAATTCTTGGAAATCTACAACCAGATTCACCAGCTTGCACTTTGTCTGCTGATAAAGCTCTTGGTACGTAAGTGAACATTTGTTTACAGGACAGAGATTGTATCACATCTCAGGAATACAGACATCGCCATTACTCAGGCCACATCAAGTTCATATAGGCTAGCATCACTTTCATATCTTCCAAGGATTTGTAAAAGAATTCCGTTTCCCCCAATTCTGGATCACCTCAGATACCAATCTTTGTCTGTTTTGCCCCCTCCCCCCACCCCACCTCCCCTTTCTTTGGTGTGTGTTTGCAACATATTCTAGCATCACGATTTCTTTAGAAACCCATTTTATAGCATTTATTCTCAGATCGTTTTAGTAGAAGTTGAAACTTAACATAGAAGCTCTGCATAGGGCAAAAGTCCCCAAAATAGAAAAGGAGGATGGGAGAGTTTCCAATCATTTTAGCTAGAATCCCAAACTGAGTGAACTGAAGATCCAAAGTTGAAATGGAGATTTGCTGTCATCAGGACATTGCCAAGGTGGACTTGAAAGTTTCTCCATAGGCTTCCATTGTCTTCCTGTTAGTTTCCAAATCCAAAGGATCAGGAACAGCTACAAAAACCAATGACCTATTCAGAACAAAATTAATATGTGAGACCAGCTGTCCAAAGAAGCCACTGTAGCACAAGCCCACATTGTATAAAATGTTGCATTTTGAGTGTAACACTTCCAGCTGAAGCAATCAATATCTTCCTACAAAGACATAAAATAATTTTGTTGAATTAATTTTAATATTAATTAATGTAATAAAATTATCCTACTTTGGACACGTTATGTGAAGACCCAGCTCTCTGGAAAAGGCACGAATGCTGGGAAAGGTGGAAGGAAAGAGAAGAAGAGGATGACCAGCAACAAAGTGGATAGACTCAGTTACAGTGGCGATGAGTGCACTGTTGGGAGATATGAAAGAACAGGTTAGGGATAGATTGTCATGGAGAAAATCTATCATTGTAGTTGCTAGGAGTTGAAAACAACTTGATGGCACCTAATCAATCAATCAATCAATTGTAATGTTAGAACTATAGAAATGTGACACATAGGTTTCAGAATTGGGCACATTTTCCCCCTTTACTCTTGAATATCAAATTTAGTATATTATAACAACCATAGTTACTATTGGCTTATTATTTTGTAAGGAGCATATTCAGTTCTTTAATACTAGGGGGTGGTTGTGAAGCACTTAGGAGTGCTGGCTTTTACTTAGCCACCAAAAAGAATAAAACTAGAAATGGGTTGAGGACAATGTGGGTTTTCACATTTCACGTCAAGAGACCAGGAGTGATTCTACTTTGGAGTGAATAAGCTGCAAAATGGAGTTCAGATCGAAGGAAAAGTCCCTATTGCATTAAAGATCTTGACTTGGGACAATTGACACAAATTTTATCCCTCTTCCAATGCTGGAAATTCAGAAAGCAGATTAAATGCATTGTGTAAAGTGTCATTGTTGAACTTCACCCTCAACTTGTGATGATGGGGAACAAGATTCTATCAGTGGTAACTAAGGTGCAAAGAGGAAAGAGAATTGCCTAGCCATATCAAACAGGAAAAGAAAGGGAGCATTTTAACCTCCTACCAGGTTAAATTCCTGGTAGGTTCCTACCAATCTCAGGAAGCTGGAAGCCTTCATGAAAGAAAAAAAACAAAAAAACTGTGTTGTGTAGAGGGTCATCACTCATACAGTTGTAACTGTAGCAAGTGGAGCCATAAAGCATCTGAATCTCACCTTGCGAAACCAGATTGTCTGTAGATCTAATTTTTTTCCTACAAAAGTTAAGTTTCCTAAGTGGGCAAAAGTTGTTCTACAAGATGATGAAACTACACTTTGTATCTTTATTTAAATTGAATTACGCATTACATTCATTTGAAAGGGCAACTGATCATTCACCGTTGTTTTCAGGTTCAGCTTGCTTGGAAACCTCCATGACACCTCAAGTTAGCACATTAGCTGGGAGGAATCAATTCCCAGCAGCTCCTATTAGCATGGCCAATGGCGAGGCCTGCTGGACATTGTCGTGCCCTCTCAGGATCAAGTTGTTCAGTCCTACAAATCCTACTATCCTTGTGATCAGTCACATGAGTTTTATTCTATTTATTTGTTTTATTTAAAGCATTCATAGGACTGCCCAACTCAAATGCTGCAATTCTGGATGGAGTACAATAAAACAATCAACAAAATTATCCAAAGCAAACTAAACAATACCAACTATAAACCATTAATTGGCAATTGGAGACTCACATTTATTGCACACTACCAAATAGGAGCTCTAATTATCCTGATCCAAAGGCCCAAGGAAAGAGTTAGGTTTTCACTGCCTTGTTGAAAGCCTGCATAGTCAGGGCCCACCATAAGTCAGCCCCAACCATGCAGGTTTTCAACAAGGCGGTGAATTGTGACTAGTGAAAGCTGTAATAAAAAATGTCTGGAAATAAAACCTTCACAATCCCCATTTTTCTTTGCAAGGCTCAGTTCGGTACATGATCATTGTTATAACTTATTAAGCATTTATAATTTTTTTAAAAAAAATATTGAACATTTAAAAAGGAAAATAGTAGAAGCAAAAAGAAGAGAAAAAATAGACAATTTACAAACATCATAGATTAAATAGCTTAAGTATGGATTCTCAGAATAATGTTGCTTTGGTTCTTCGTATTTAAATACCTATTCTTAAAATCAATTTAATATATGTGTATCAAGACAGTAATCTGTACAGTATGAAACATAAGTTAAAACAGTGCTTCTCTGTGGTGAACGGCCGGGCGGCAGGCCGATACTTTTGCAAAATACAATAAAAATAAATTCTATGATTTTTTAAAGAGTTATATAAAATAAAGCTCAATTTTTAATTATTAGATTCAAGAAACAAAAAATTATATTTCAGTAAGTGTAATCAGAACAAAAATAACATAAGAGAAAAGAAAAAAATACAAAAAGTATGCATGTTCATTGACAATTTATATGCATGCAATTGATAAAGAGTCCCTTTCATGATCATTCTTGTTTGTTAATTTATCTACTCTAGCTGGGCTGATGAGTATGCCAGTCTCAGAATATGAGGTATATCTCAACTGTTTCTGTGTTTTGTTTCAATAACATAGTACGGAAAACAGCGTCACAGAGGACTGTCAACAGGAACGGAAGAAGAGATCTTAAACCTGTTTCAGCAAGCTCAGGATATTTATTTTTTTCTCCAAAATGAGGCAAGTCGTGCTGTGTTTTCAAAAATCATTAGCAGCCAAATAAATAAATAAATTAGTCTTTCTTCTGTAAAGTTATAGTTAAATTATCTTTTGATGAAAAAAAATGGAAACTGGATCAATACATTTCCTATGCATGGCTCTCCTTTTGAGGGCAAATTAAATTCAAAATGTTCTATCAAATCTGTAAGGGGTTTGGTGACAACTTTTTGC
This sequence comes from Liasis olivaceus, assembly GCA_030867105.1. NCBI lineage: Eukaryota > Metazoa > Chordata > Lepidosauria > Squamata > Pythonidae > Liasis > Liasis olivaceus. Next base: position 140,419,948 of record CM061348.1, read on the forward strand.
AGATTTGTAACATCAAGATCATCACCGGCTGCACTGATCATTGCTATTAAATTATGGAATGTGTCATAACAATCCGTAGAAACTCTGTTCTCCCAAGCTGCTTTCTTTTGCTTTTACCCTTCAATCTTATCTGCCATTGAAAAACACATTGCATTATTTCCTCGCATGGAAGTATTGACAACATTAAAAATGCTGAATGTATCAAATATCAAATAAGCAAGGTTGGCTGTCCCACTGACACATTTAAAAAGTTGGAACCAAACTGGCTTCTTATTTTACAGAGTGACTAAGAATTTGTCTCATAGTTCAACCATTCTTTTTTTATATATAACTTTATTAAATTTTGAATACAAACAGATAAAAACTAACAAGAGCTAGAAATCAAGAAGAGGAATAGACAAATAATAAATAATAAATAGAAAAAAATGAAAATGCAGAAAAGTAAAGAAATACAGAAAAAAAATGACTTCCAGCTTCTTTTACAGCAGATATAAGTAAAACGTACATTAAACTTTTACTCGAAGATTTCAACTTAGCATCCATTTTTCCTATAATCTATTAATTTTATTAATCATCAAATCCATATATCATAATTTCATTTTTTTTCTGTTTCCCACAAAAAGTCCAAAAGGGCCTTCCAATTAGCATTAAAATTAGCTCCATCAACTTTACCATCCATTCGTCCATTGTAGGTAATATTGAGTGCTTCCATCTTTGAGCATCTAAAAGCCTTGCTGCAGTTATCATATATAAAAACAAAATTACCTAATTTTTTTCCAGTTGTTTGTCCATCAGCCCCAAAAGACATGTCTCTGATTTCATAGTTCAAACTTTGTCAACAGAACTTTTTCTCCTGATAACTATCACACCTCAGCCTACAACAGCAGTATGTTTATGACCAGTTTCCACATTATCCCGTTATAAGAATAATCCCAAATTTAACGCATTAATCCTTACAAAATTCACAATTTTTATGTCACTAAGCACACTGTTGAGTTCAGCTGACATGTTTTCCTAGCAAGACTTTCTCCATGAAGCAGCACATTGATTTACATTCTGAGGTAAACCCCAGAATCTTGGTAACCGCTCCAGAATATTTTCCTGTGGTTGCAGCTGTGCCATCCGAACGTACTCCTACATAAAACTCAAATTCCAAGCCACATTTGTTGACAACCTTTTCCATTGTTTCATAGTTTTACCCAAAACTATGTTGGCGATGAAGCAGAAAAAAACAGTTCTTCTTTCTGATCATGTTCATATCACACATCTGCCAGAATAATTGCTATTTTAGCAATACCTGTGCATTCGTCAAGTTGCGGCTTGATTTGTTCGATGAGCTGGTCTTCCATATCATTAGCCAGTTCTTGAACATGTCAAGCTACGGTATCTTTGGAAAATGGGCTTGAACCACCTTCTTTGTGGCAGATCCACTCAACGCTTCCAAGCAAACATCTAGATACCATCTTTCGCTGTAGTGAAATGCGACTTTATTATAAGTAGCCTGCAAAGCACTATTTTTAATTCAATATTCTTTCTTTCAAAAAATTATTTTAGGTTTGAACTTCTTTATGTTTTGTATATAAAGGCCACCCGGTACATCTCCGCAAATAACATACTGTGGGTTTAGCACTTAACCATCCATTATGACTACAGAACCAAACTCAGTATATGAAGAATCATAGTTCCAAATAAAACTAGTATATACACTCTTTTGGTCTTCATTTCTTTAGAATCACTTCCAACGTCATCATCTGATTTACTACTACTGCCACATTTGGAAAAGGTGTGTCTTCTTGACAAAAAAGTCCAGTGAACATCACCTGTAAATCAGGGTTAAAAATAAATAATACAAATTTTACTTCCTTAATTTAGCTAATAATGCTAAACTGTACCTTTAAAAACAGGCTTGATTAAAAAGGAAAATGATTGTAAAAATAAGTTATAAAAATAAGTAAGTGCTTATGTTTTCTCACATGTCTAAACACTTTGGAGTTAGAGGTGGCAAACTAACCTTAAAATATCACGTGTTGTAATGTGGGCCTACTGCACATCACTACTATGCAGTTTGGGCCACATGCAAGTTACCACACGAGTTCACAACACGTGACCTGCTCTACACCCTGTTCAATGAGATGAGTCCACTCATGAGTTTCTAAATGTTTACTTTCGAATTCTGCACCTACCTTGTCACGGACCAGTAACAAACAGTTTGCAAACCGGCACTGGTCCACGGACTACATTTTGAGTAACACTGAGTTCAAGTGAAATAGTCACTTATAATTTTTAAAGCACGTTGTGCATTTTACATCAGTGAGCTTTACAACAGCCTTGTGAAGCAGGCCAGTGGGACTTTCTCCATATGGCAGAAGAGAAAGAGAAAACACCGAATGGCCAAAGTTCATCAGTCAAGTTTATAGTCAGTGAACAGTTGAACCTCCTGGATCATAACTTACTCTCTCAACCAATATACAACACTGGCTTTATTAATTCAACTGGAGGGGGAGAAACCCCTTGGAGAGAAATAAAAGAGAATAACCAGCATGACTCAGCCAAATGTGTGCTTTTAAAAATCCCATTTATATCAATGGAAGAGTTTTAAGTATGTGTTTAATTTTCACCCTGGAATCCTGGGCCTTTTAAAAGTGCTTAATTTTAGGTCAAGAAGGCCCATGAAAATTAAATAACCCCATGCCTGCTTAAAAAGAGAATGGAGAAATAATTCACTGAGTGAATTCTAGGAAGATACAAAACGTCCTCATAATCTCCTTATCAAATAACTTAATTTAAAGCATATCATTACCAAACCCTAAAATCATGAGATTCTGGTTTGCTTTTTATGAGATCATAGATTCTATATTCTTCAGATCGGGGAATGTCAGGGACTGGGCTGACAAATCTTTTGTGCAACACTTCGGTGATATACACATATCCATATCAGGTAGACGATCAGCACCATCAGTCTTATCAGACTGGCAACACCTTCCTTTTTTGTTGGTTTTGGAGTCCATGGGGTCTTAGGTGAGACAATGTCCAATAAAGTGGCCGCATTTCTTATTTTACCAACTGCAGTCCTTAAGCTGGAAAGCTGCCAGAAGACAGTCCTCGGTTCCAAGGCATCCTCTGAGAAGCTGCCTAGCCCAGATCTGGTTTAAGGGAAGAGGGAGGACAGACTTGGGATGGCCCATACTCAACTATCAGCCTGAGTAGGCAAGGATCACATGATCTTTCTGTATGACATATTTGTAAAAAAAGTCTCTTCCCAGTCAGATTTGACTTCTGGCTGATACGGAACTGGCTCATCATTGCCTTCTGTAATTTTTTTTTTTTTAAACTTTCCATGATAACCTGCAGCCTAACATTCCCTAGTGGTCTTTCATCCAAGTATCAACCAGGCCCAGAATCAACCAGGCCCACCAAGCTGGGCATTGCATGTCTGTAAATAACTTTACAGGATCTAGAATATGCACATGTACCTTTGTTGTCTTTTCGATGATGGCTAGGGCTCCCCTTAATCCTGTCATTACTCTCCCCCCCCCCCTTCTAATTCTTGGCCCTGTCCTCCCAGTTGCCCCAGGGAAAGAGAAAGTTAGCCCCAGCTACGGTCTTGCAACTGCTTCTGATCCTCCTTCTTTTTGCTCCTTTCATTCACTTGCTATTACCAGACCAAAGGGGAAAAATGCAAACAGACAACAATGGTAAGAGATACGTGTCAAGCTAGGATGGTCAGCTGTGGTGCTTTGGCGGTGGCCAAGTACCTGCTGATGCCCACCTATGAGAATTGCATCCTTGTGAGATTAGAGTTCAACCCTGGGGTGGTTCAAGTTATGGTTAAGTCCACAACCAAAACGCCTCCTCCTCCTATGATAATATAGTCAGCTTGCAGAGAGAAGCAGGGCTTCCACATCAGAAGGGCTACTCACGCTGGCTTGGAAAAGCCCATCCCTTTTTAAAAAACTGATCATTGCTGGGAAATCCGCCCTGCACTCGGCAAAGCCAAAAGGCCTCCAGGCCGGGGTTCCTTTTGCACAGACCTTGCTTCTCTGCATCTGTCAGCCCCTTCTCGGTCTGCAGCCTGAGGCTTGCTGGCCTGAGCTCTTATTATCCCTTCTCCACAATTACAGTCCTTGAGATCACAGTTTCTGCTCCGCCATGCACAACAGAACATCTCCCTTATCGTCTGGGAAGTTGGGGTCACGTGAGCTTGATTAAGCTCAGGAACTCAAAGAAGCCCCCTCCTCAGCTCACCCTCCCTCCTGGCCTGGACTTTGAATGCTTTCTTTCTTTTGAGTGGGAGCATTCTGGCATTCGCATCAGGGAGGGAAAGAATGGATAAAAACACTGGCGTAATCAGAACGAAGGCAAGAAGTCCCCTTTCGGACTTTCTGCGGGAAGCAAGAAAAAAATGAAATCGCGATGTATGGATTTGAGGATTAGTAAAAGTAATAGACTTAAATGTATGTTAAGATGTAGTTTTAGAGTAAGAGGTTATTTTATGGCTCATTTATATCTGCCATATAAGAAGTCGGAAGTCATTCTTTTTGAAGTTCTGTTTTTTTTCCTTTTCCTTTTCTATTTTTCAACCCTTATTTTCTTTCTTCACTTCTAGCTTTCTTTCTATCCTTTGTCTTGTGTATTAGTTTGTGTTTGTTTTTAATCTTCCTGCTTTTTAAAACTTAATAAAGCTATTATTAAAAAAAAAGAAGAAGAAGAACAAAGGCAAGAAGTATTGCCTTTATTTTGATATGGTTTGAAGTCGTGAAAAACCTGTTTGGCTGTTGGCATTGCAACATCATCATTCTGGGCATGAGACCATGGTGGATATATTATAGTGCTGAAGCCGCAGCCAAAAGGTACAGATAGTCCTTGCTTGTGGACTGCTCGTTCAGTGACCATTCGAAGTTACGTGTGGAAGAGCAGGCTGCTTGAGAAAATTGTAGGCCCCTGAGCTGTATCTGAACCTTCTCCCCAGCGTCAGCCCAGCAGAGCGGCCAATAAAGCTGCCACCTTGACACAGAGGTGGGAGGCAACGGGAGGAGAACGGAGCAGCCACCAGAAAACAGAGTAAAAAAAAAATGCCATCAACAAACAAAAGAAGGCATTTTTCTTCACAGGGAGTGAATGGTCCGAGGAAAAAGAAGAGCACAGCAGAGCAAAGCATAACGCGGGAAGGGGCAAGCGCTTTATCAGCTGGCCATTAACAGAGAAGGAAAAAAAGGAAGAAATTCCAAAGAGAGGAATTCAAGACGGAACAGGCTCTGTCAGGGGAAAACGTTGCTCGATGATAGTAATAGTATATATGTAATAGTAGTAGTATAGAAGTAATAGTAGTAGAATACAGTGTAGAGAAAATTATAATTGTATAGTAGCAATAGTAATAGAAATAGAATCCTGTATAGGATAAGATAGAGTTTCCAGACTGACCTGGGATGGGCAAATGGTTTCTGCCCTCTCGGCTTCAGCCCCTGAAGCTGATCTGACCTTGAAAAAAAAACCTTCCTAATTCCAGCTCCCTCTTTCACCATTTCCATCTCTGCACTTTTATTCTCCCTCATTTGGATACATCTGCACTTCAAAGAAATCACACACAGACCAATTTGAAGTCTGACAGGTGCCAGAAAGATTAGAATGCTTGCTTCTCTGTGGGACCCATGCGATCACGCTTTTATTTCCCAGAAGATCATTTTCATCTTTTTTTTATTATTGTTATAAAATAATAATATTATTATTATTCCTGATATTCCATGGTGGGTTCCTCTTTCCCTCCAGGGGAATTCTCTTAACTTCCCACCATGTTTCTCGCCAGCACCAGCCTCGCAAAGAGCCCACAAGTGCAGTCATTGCATTCTCCATTGCTTCCCATGCGTCATGCTTGCAAGTTCAATTACCACTCCATTTACAAAATGTCTTCTTCATTGATATGTATGAATGACAATGGTGGGGTGCAGCTCCGCTTCTTTAATAACTTATTCCAGGATGTATTAACCAAGAGATGCTTTTGCCAGCTGATGCCTTGACAAAGCTGTATGGAGGGGACAGGAGTGAAGGACAGGGAAAAGCAGGCATGTTGTTCAAAAATGGAAAATCCTTTTCTTAATGAACAGCTTTTATTTCTAGAGACACATAGCTGGGGATATATTAGAAGAAAAATAAAAAATTGCAGTAGATAATTGAATAAGCTAAAAATAAAATTTAAGAGAGATGGGTCTGCGATGCAGCTCCTGAATGAAATCTGTCCAAGCACTTGGAGACTCCAGCTTGTCACTTCTCAGGTAAAACAGACACACAACTGCCTCCTATAGGTCTACTCTTTCCTGCCAATAATAACCCAGGAAAAATAACAGAAAACAAATTGATGTTCATGTTCTGAAATGAAACCAAGCAGGCATAACTGACAGGGTAGCAATTTGCAGATGGGAGAGAAGGCAATGCGTCTTCACCCTGAAGGATGCCTTGATCTGACAATAATAGGATGGAAGTCTCGGGGTTGACATGTTGATGCTGAGACTGACCTGCTTCCTGTCAGATGAAGAGGCACTCAATGTATGGATTATTTTCCCTTCAGAATGAAACTGCAATTAATCTCTGTGTTAACTCTAGCTAAATGGGAACCAGTCTGGCAGAAAAAGAGGCTGTATGGGGTATCGGCTAAAGAATTGGGCTAGGAATGGGAAGACTCAGGTTCAAGTCCACTTTCAGCCACAGAAGCTTATCGGATGACTTTGGGCCAATCACCTCTTTCATCTCAACCTACCTCAACAGGGTTGTTGCGGGAGGGAAAATTGGAGTGAGGGAGAATGATGTCCACCATCGTGAGCTTCTGAAGTAAAGGTAGGATTATAAATAATGTACATTTGCTCTTAATATGCCTAGATTTGCCTGTACTATGCTCAGAGATAAACATATTCTAAATGAAATTTACTCCTAGTGCTACATCATGTAGACGCACATCCAATAAAGCTTTGAGCCCAATCTCTTCAATTTAGCTGAATCCCTCAGTTTCTTCCTGAGGGGAAAAAAATAGATAGATATCTAATATGTACAAAATAATTGATTTTCTGGAACAAATATGATTTATAGAGATTCACACACATCTGTTTCCAATACCAGATAGCCAGAGATGGAGGAAGAACACAATCCAGACTTGCCCTACTGGGAGGGAAATTTAAACTTCTCCATCCTGCATACTGAAATGAGTGAAAAGGAGACGGAGTAAATAAGTGTAAAAGAAGGGTGAGTTTATAAGGATAGGTGCACGTGAAACAATTCAAATGGATGGAAGGGGTTTCCATCACTCTGACTGCCAGGATGTCACCACCTTTCCTCCCCACCTTCTGGCACCATTTATGGCTTTCAGAGCAGCCCCTGCTATAAGAGCTCTTTGCAAGATAATTTAAACCAGCTCCAAATCTCATTCCAGGATTCCCTCTGAAGGACAGAAGTATTCCACACAGGCCAGTATGTAAGATGTAGAATGATGGATTTAAGATATAGGAAGAGCAATTCCAGTTGAGCATTAGAAAAACCTTCTAGAAGTCAGTGCAGTTGCACAGGAGAACCAGTTCCCCAAGGAGTGCTGAGTTGCCCTTCATTGGATGTATTCAAGCAAAGGCTAGACAGCTACATGTCAGATTTCTACACTGAGCAGGAAGTTGGATTCCAGAGCCTCATGGATCTTTCCAGGTCTGTATCCCAGATTTGCTTCTCGATGGACATGGCCTTCTTTCTTTTATCTTGAAGCTGCCTGTGCCCTGATTTCTACATCATTAAAATCCCTTGCCATCAGTCTCCCAATCTCAAATCCTACAGAGGGTGTAAGTTCAGTGAAAGACTTCCTGATTTCTCACTGTGTCTTTCCCCATCAAGACAACCAGTGTGGTGCAGTGGTGAAGGCACCAGGCTAGAAACTGGGAGACTGTGAGTTCTAGTCTCGTCTCAGGCATGAAGCCAGCAGGGTGACCTTGGGCCAATCCCTCTGACTCAGCCCTAGGAAGAAGGCAAGGGCAAACCACTTCTGAAATCTTGCAAGAAAACTTCAGGGACTGAGCCAGGCCATCAGCAGGAGTCCAAAAAATTACTCAAAAGGACACACACACAAACACACACACACTTTCCCCTTCAGTTCAGTTCTAGTTCCTCATGGGATGTTTTCTACTCACATTCCCTCAAACAGCTGTTTCACACAGGCGTGTGTGTTACTGGCACTGCTGGATCCTTTGCAGTTGAATGCATGACCTGACTCCACCAAAGGAGTCTGTAGGTGAGCTGCTTGGATGTGAGCTGGCCCAGATGATGCCTTTGTAGGTCTCCATCTGTATGACCTGATTCACATGTGAAACTAGCATTCTGATCCTACGATCACTGAGTCATGTGAGCAAACTCATCAGAGGTTTTATGCCAGAGATGCATATTCCTTTCCAGCTCCAGGGTTGCACTTGGGTTTTGAATCATGTGCTGTGCACCATCCTCATGAAGTGGGCACATCATGGAAAAAGCTGCATGGAACTCCCCTCTCCCAATTACCTTAATTAAATACAATTAATATAATTTTCCCCTATATATTTAATAATTCTCCTCTTCTTTTATATTGAAGGTGGCATAGTAGACATGCCAATCTGGGCAAATGTACCTTAGGACCCACTCGGTCTCTTCACCTCCAACAAAGCCATGCAAGAATCCTTTCTTAATGGAGTCAGGGGTCTTCTCCTGCTATTGCCCAAGGCATGACCTGCTTTGCCTGCCCATCCCTGGAGCTTGCTGGTCTCTCCTCCAGAGCATCTCTATCACTCCATCCCATTCCAGCCCTGGTTGGGTTTCAGTTCAATGGTTTGATTGTTCTCCATTAGGGAGCAGTTTGTGCTGTATTGATTTTTATGGCTGTTTTTGAAGCTAAGACTAGAATGACACTCTGGGATTCACAGCGTCAGGCTCAATTTGGAGGAAGCTGTCCCAATGCTAAAGAGGAAAATGTATGCAGAATTTTGAAAACTCCTCTCCGGTCTCCTGTTTCAAAGAACTGCTGCAAGCAGTGAAAACTGTGAAGATAATTGTACGAGGTGAGTCATAAGCAGTCTTCCTCCTTGCTCGCACAGGTACACTGAGAAGGGATGCCAATGGGCGGGAAAAGAGTTGCCTATCATTTGGGCCAGCGGGTCTGAAAGGAATATTGAAGTTTTGGAGCTGATCAGCAGGAAGCAACGGTCTTCCAGAGCCCCATGTTGCTGAAGTGCAACAACAACAACAGTTTATTAAACTCGTATGCCACCCAGCTCTCAACAACTCTGGGCAGCTCACAACAATCAAAAAAATCTCAATAAAATCAATAAAACAAAAAAAAAAGTAAAAAAATATAAAATATGCAAGCAGCATACTTTCTATTTGTGTTACTTATACATTTTTGGATCAACAGTGGATTATAGGCACAGGCAGCATTTTGGTGACTGGTGGTTGAACTTTGGGAAGGGACAGCAAGGAAGGAAGGAGGGAGGGAGCGAAGGAAGGAAGGAAGGAAGGAGGGAGGGAGGGAGGGAGGGAGGGAGCGAAGGAAGGAAGGAAGGAAGGAGGGAGGGAGCGAAGGATGGAAGGAAGGAAGGAAGGAAGGAAGGAGGGAGGGAGGGAGGGAGGGAGGAAGGAAGGAAGGAAGGAAGGAGGGAGGGAGGGAGCGAAGGATGGAAGGAAGGAAGGAAGGAGGGAGGGAGGGAGGGAGGAAGGAAGGAAGGAGGGAGGTAGGGAGCGAAGGAAGGAAGGAAGGAGGGAGGAAGGAAGGAGGGAGGGAGGGAGGGAGGGAGGGAGGGAGGAAGGAAGGAAGGAAGGAGGGAGGAAGGAAGGAGGGAGGGAGCGAAGGATGGAAGGAAGGAAGGAAGGAAGGAGGGAGGAAGGAAGGAGGGAGGGAGGGAGGGAGGGAGGGAGGGAGGAAGGAAGGAAGGAAGGAGGGAGGAAGGAAGGAGGGAGGGAGCAAAGGATGGAAGGAAGGAAGGAAGGAAGGAGGGAGGGAGGGAGGAAGGAAGGAGGGAGGGAGGGAAGGAAGGAAGGGAGGAGGGAGGGAGGAAGGAAGGAAGGAAGGAGGGAGGGAGGGAGGGAGCGAAGGAAGGAAGGAAGGAAGGAAGGAAGGAAGGAAGGAGGGAGGGAGCGAAGGATGGAAGGAAGGAAGGAAGGAAGGAGGGAGGGAGCGAAGGATGGAAGGAAGGAAGGAGGGAGGGAGGGAGCGAAGGAAGGAAGGAAGGAAGGAAGGAAGGAAGGAAGGAGGGAGGGAGGAGGGAGGGAGGGAGGGAAGGAAGGAAGGAAGGAAGGAAGGAAAACTGTAGTGGAAGAGATAGTGATACAAAATTAGCAGAGTTATGCCACACATCTGGGCAAGGCTGGGATTTTCCTTTTTCCCCCAGATAATTTTTTAAAGGGTTGTTGGAAAGTTTAGGATTTTAGAAACTGTGGTAAGTGTATGTTAGGGCTTATAATATACTGTGCTCACCACAAACAAAAATGACTGCGTATTAGACAACCTCTTGCCCAAAGGAAGACTAGATAGAAGACACAGACAGACAAAACCCCTGGAGAAAGCCCACTGTCACCTGGCCATTTCCCCCTCCCCAATAAATGTGTGCATGTGGGCCTCTTTTGTGCATGTGTGTGTTTACTTGCCAGGAGCCACGCTCCAGTAAAAAAAAGGACAAGGCCAAAACAACAACAACAAAAATCGATATTCACTGAGCTACAATTCAAATAAGATACTCCACCTATCAAATGAATGGATATGCTAGGCATTCTCTCATACACAGAGAAACACAGAGCACACACACACACACACACACTCCTTTCAATGGAAATGGCCTAAGGCGGAAACCATCCGGAGGGAGATGAGGCCGAGGGGAGGACGTGGGCGCTCTGAGAAATCATGGGATGAAAAAGAGGGAAGCAAACCTAGATGGAAATGTGGCGAGGAAAAGAGGTGAGGTACGGAAGGAGGGGAAAGGCAGAGAACTGCAGAGATGACCTCGGAGGGCTGTGAGCAAAGCGTGAACTACGCCCAGGAAAGGAAGAAGATGTTAGAAAAAAACGTAGAGTGACCCCACCTTGATTCTCTTTGGTATGGCAAGGAGGGAAAGGAAAAGGCTGTCAGGCTTTCCTGACTAATGTCAGCCCTCCAAGGTAGGCCAGTCAGGAAAGGACATGCTGAAACCCTCTTGATTTAGGCCAGAGTGACCGAATCTTGAAATCCTGATGGTGGATTCTACCAAATATAGTCAAGGCAGGGCGAGGGCTCTGCCCCCAATTTTCAGCAATTTTGGTCAGAGTGGATTCTGGGAATGCACAAAAGGAACTTGAGACCAGCATTTGGGCCTCACATTGCAAAGGTTGCTCCTGTTTAGAAGCTTTTCCACCAAAGCTCTTGTTTTCTCTCTGTTTCTTAGGCCTTTGATTTGAGAGAAGCCACCTCTCATTTTGCAAATCTTTCCCAACTTCTACCTGAATCCAAACTAATGTTTAACTATGTTCTCCAACCCCACCTGTGCGACTTCATATTCCACACAATCTCTCAGAAAGAAGGGACCAACTGGTGTTTTAATTTTTATTTCATTCATTTTCTCCCAACCTGATGTTTCCATGGTTAGTTAGGTTAGAATTGAGCAAAAAAAAATAGACTGGGAACTTCTGTCAAAACTGGGTGAATTAGAAGAGATCAGTAAATATTTCTGGTTCCCAACTGTTCTACAATGGCAGTAATAAAATGACTCTCTACCCCCACCCCCCCTTTTTAAAAAAATTATACAGTGAGAATTTTATCTCTCTGTCTATTGTTCTTTTGCGCCAGTCAATAACAGGAGTTCTGTTGGGTGATATAAAATCCATTAAACATTATTTAAAAGAAAACTATATAAAACTGTAAAATGTGATATAGAGAAAGAGCATTAAAACAATTTAAAAAACCACAAGGACAATATAAAAACCTACATGGAGAGCAACCTATCCGAGAAGATAAAAATAAGGAACGGCGGCAATAATGGCAGTAAATGCATCCTTAAAAAGCAGCAACAAACCCAAACAGTTGTAAAACATCCAAGTGCTTCTGGAAATGCCCGAGAGAATAAAAAAGTTCTTCACCTGGTCCTCCACAGACCATACAGTTAGGTAAGAAAGTTTGCAGGAAGGGCGGTTTTGCAGGAAAGGACTAAGCTCAGATGGTAGCAATCATTAGCAGCCGCAGCTTGGTTGTTGGAGTTGGATCTCATCTAAATCAACAAACCCAATCAAATATCAAATCAAATCAAATCTACTCCTCAGAACTGAGACTCCATGACCCTGATGTTTGTCCATTCCTCCACTCTTACTTTCACTAGTCTTGTACAGTTCTGGGGATCACTTATTGATCCAACCTGCTAGATGAAACAGTAGTTGCTTCAGCCATACACACACCAGATCAGGGTATCAGGCAAAGTTCATTCTTCCAGATCTTGCAAGAAAAGGGGACTCACTGTTTCCAGTTGCCATTCCCCCACATCAGCAACTAAGACCCGGATGAAAATGTGTGTATCTGTTTTAAAAAGGGTGGAGTTAGAACATCTAAAAACAAGCAAACAAAATCTCTGAAAATTCAAGATTGCTATGTCGTGTAACAAAAACAAAACGGCCATTGCTGTCTTTCCTGTCTCAGTGCACCCAGGTATAGAGATAAATAAAGGAATAAAATGACATCCTGTTCAGTGACTGTGTCCAGATGTCAAAGCTCAGCTTTGGCCCATGAGAGGGGATGTCAAATTTTGCTGATACTGTATGTGTGGAAGCCTATATTACTTCTTCCCTATTGAGTAATTGCACGTCTAGTCCCATACTTGCACATTTTATAGAAGGGTTTTGCAACTGCAGACTACGCTTTTATTTTAATGTTTTGTTTTGCCTCCAAGGGCAAAACATGTGACGTCATGCCAAAGGGTTAAGGTCAATGTTCATCTCACTTTTTTGAAGTGTCTGAAGGGGCTCAAACGTAAAATTGACATATTAACTCCGCTACAGACTTAACACAGCCATTTCTCGTCTCATTTTTAACCAGAAATCTAAAATCAAAAGAAATCACACCACCCAACCTTAGTCCAAAAAACAAAAACCAGAGGGCCATATACTGTACAGTAAGGGATATGGGTTGCCTGCCCCTGCAAGAACCCCAGGAGCTCAAATTTTAGGAATTGAAGACTATGGCCCCTCTGTTCAGCTGGGTTCAGGAGTTTGGATCAGCAGGTTTTGTGGACTACCCAGAAACCCCGGGCCTGAATAATAATGGCTGTCTCCAGGATTTTCTCTCTGAAATGCTCTGGAATGTGTTGTTGGGTTTTTTTTTCTGAGAGCAGATGCTTAAGTTCTCTTGGTTACTCTCAACCAACTCTCAGAGATAATTTAAGAACAAACCTACTAAGACGAGGATGATTTAGATATACTAGAATCTTTATTGCCCAAGAATTAGTCCCCAAGCTTGTCCCATTGAGCCAGGCTTTTACTGTAATAGATCAAGCTGATCAACAGTCCACAGAAGAGTGGGTGGCTGAGGTACTTTCTCCTTGGCTTTTAAAAAAGCGATAAAATTTACCAAGGAGACACCCGTTTAATCTGGAAAGATTGTAAAGCTTTTTCAAGTAGAGGTAGACCACTGTTGTTTTCACACATCACAACCTTTTAGTGCCTCTCAGCAGAGTTTCCCCATGATCCTTCATTACCAGACAGTGTCCTGCGCAATATTAAAGATCCTTCTACAACATATACTCACAAATAAATTCCATGCAGAAAAATTCCCTGAAACTTTCTGCCTCAATCCCTATCCTTTTTATTTGTTGGATTCACATAACTCTTAACTATAATGTAGTCTGAACTTGACTTAGTGTATAATATATGCCCCAGCTATTATGGTTTGTTTGTAAAACAATGGTTTACAATGTAATGTCTTGCATGCAACCAATTTTGGCAAACCATTGTTAAGCAAACTACGGCTTAGAGCAATGTTTGAGTCCAACCACTGTTTCTTAACTACAGCATGCTTTGTTTTTGGAGAAGACTCTTAAGAGTCCCCTGGACTGCTAGGAGGTCAAACCAGTCAATCTTAAAGGAAATCAACCCTGATTGCTCATTGGAAGGATTGATACTGAAGCTCAAGCTCAGATACTTTGGTCACCTAATGCGAAGAGAGGACTCTTTGGAAAAGACCCTGATGCTGGGAAAGATGGAAGGCAAAAGGAGAAGAGGACGGCAGAGGATGAGATGGCTAGATAGCATCACTGAAGCAATGAGCATGAAATTGAGCAAACTCAGGGAGGCAGTGAAGGACAGGAAGGCCTGGCGCCATATGGTTCATGGGGTCGCGAAGAGTTGGACACAGCAGCAGCAACAACAACAAAAGCAACAACAAATATTAATTCCAGCTTTCACTTTATTATTTTCCCCCTTTGTTTCTTTTCCTTGTGAGAACTGTTTTAAAACATAAAAGTAAAGAGAATGACAGGAAACCAGTAATTAACTCAACCTGCCTTCAGCTCCAATAAATAGAAGCTAAGAAATAAAAAGTTATTTCACTGTTAGTTCCCGTGCCACTCTGTCAGGTTCAGCCCAAGAACAACAACGAGGCAATCCAGTACAGTTCAGTTCCTTTATTAGCTTGCACCTAACAGACAGAATCTCGCCAGACTCAACCTGTGTTAAAGCAACTAGTGGATATACCCCGTGAGACTCGAGGGAGGGGCCAGCCTCACCCTCTTCGTCTTCCCACACTCTTGCTGCGGGCTGAGGAGCTGCTTGTTCTGGAATGCCTCTCCCCCCTCCTGACAACCCTGAACTTCCATTCCAGAATCTTTCCAGCTCATGCCATCCGTTACACACTCTGAACAGGAAACAATAACTGTCAGAAGCAACTTTTTAAAATCACAGGAGTGTTCGCCTGTCTCTGGTGGCTAAGTTAATAATATCTATCTCTGCTCCCCCCAGCCCCCACCTGAAAAGCATTGGGAGGCAGCACAGAAAATCCTCAGCTGTAGTAATGAGGCAAGTAATAAAGTTCTCAGTTAAGAATGAGTGAATAAAATATGGCAATGCATAAAAAGGGCACCAGAAGATGGCTTTGGGTGTGGTATTTGATATAATTATTTAAATAGTATCTAGTCCTTGTGATTGCAAGTGTATAATTATCTGCAGATGAGCAGTGCCCTGGGAAATCTCAGAAGCTGGAGAGTTTTGTAAATAAAAATTCCAGGGGCTGGGGGAAGGATGGGGAGATTCAGTACCCATGACAAGCAGAATCCAAAAACATTTTGCACAGTTTTGTTCAGATAATTAATATAGAATTAATCCAAATCTTATGTATGGTCATAGACCAAAATTCTATGCAGGTAGTCCTTGCTTAACAACCATTTAATGACAGTTCGAAGTTACGACAGCCTTAAGTGCTTTATGAGCTGTACTCACAGTTATGAGTGCCACAAACTGTCGCACCACCCCCTGTGGTCATGTGATCATGATTTGCAACCATTTTTATGATGGTTGTAAAGTGAATCACCACGGTCGTTAAGCGAATTCTGGCAAAATATGTCCATTGGGGAAGCTGGATTTGCTTAATGACCATGTGATTCACTTTACGACCATGTGATTTGCTTAACAACCACGGTGATTTGCTTTATGATCTTCATAAAATGGTCGTAAAATCAGGTCTGGTCATGTGGTGACTCACTTAACAACTGCCTACTTAACGAACAATTTTCTGGTCCCTATTGTGGTTGTTAAGCAAGGGCTATCTGTATAAAATATGAAACAACAAAACAGACAATATAATGAAAAGTTTAAAAGGTAAAATAACATGGAAACAAACTATCAGATCTTAATTATACCCAAAGCTTATTGAATCCATTTTGTCTTGGCGCAGAACTATTTCTTGGCACATAAACAGAATCCCAGGAATAATTTTTGATAAAGGCAAGCATCATTTCTGATAAGAGGCATCCTTAGTTGCAGATGTACATCCCACCCCCTACCCCTATCCCCCCCTCCCCATTTTCCTTCCTGTTATGGTATGCCTTGGATCTGTTGTGGGAAAAATGTCCACTTTACATGAGGAACCAAAGCATTTGGAGATAGAGGCAACAAATCTTTTACTGGCACGGGCCAGTGATCTTTGGGGTCCTGGCCACAACAGTGCCAAAAAGCACTGACCTAAGCAAGGTTATGAGTTATATGCTCCCAGAATTGTTACACAGGAATGATAAAGAAACAATGTAAATCATACTGTGACCTTTACAGCCAGAATGTAACTGTAATGGTATGTGGGAATTACCTTGTGGAACAGGAGGAAGAGCCGCAGCCTAGACAACTGTCATGCAAAGGTATCTCAGCCCACAGAAGGAATGGAGATGGAGAAAGCGTCTCAGAAGGGACCCTCCCTTGTTTTCTGGAAAGTAAAAGTAAAGGAGGGGAGAAATGCTTTCAGACTTGCAAGATTCTGTTACTATAAACTTACAATAAAAGTAGTGCTGGTACTCATGGTTTGTGCTTCTTGTCCGAACAAACTTGAAGGGCTGACAGCAACATCTGATAATACTATGGGATACCCTTACTATGGTCTGACCAGTGCTCCAAGTCTGCCCCTTCTACCGATGCTAGCACCTTCTAACATAAGCAATGTCCTTTATTGTACCCAAGCAGTGTCTCCTTTCACGCCAGGAAAAGGGCAACCATCTGGGTTCTGTTATCTGTCTTCTCCTCCTTCCAGGTCATCGTCCTGTTTCAGTTCCTCTGCTTTGTCTAATGTACATTTCAGAACCATAAGGAAAAGGTAGAATATTATTTGTCCCCCCAAAGATCATAGCCCTCACTCTGGGACAGTGACTCACAAACTATGAACCAATGCAATGTTCAGAAGAAATGTCCAAGCGGGCTGCAAAAACTGAACTAATCAGAAGTTCCTGAGTTCCCAAACACTTGTCTGAAATGAAACCTCTCTCTCTCCCCACCACCATAACACTTCTCCCTCCACACACCCAGAATATTCTCTCTGTATGCTTCAGGATTATCTTTGCCAATTAAACTCTAGAGGAGACTGGTTATTCTGCCTCCGATATGATTGGGTAAAGGAATCATTTTATTCATTATATTACTCATTATTACAGAGAAGTTGCCATCACAGGGACCTGCCATTGGTCTCTTTTTTTCAGGATGACCTTCTGCTTTAGAGGACTGTTTTTAAAAAATGATGGGCCTAGAAGTACAAGAAACCAACATGCTGTTCTTTGAGAAAGCTATTCTTATTTACATATTCGACCAGATTTCTTTCTTTCTGGCAGATGCTGCCAGCTTCCAATTTTAATTGCAAATCTGTCTGCTTTAGGTTAATTGGAAGTTGGGAACATCTGACCCAGAGGTGGGGCTATTGAGGGCTAAACTACATGACACATTAAAGATGTTGGTTGGCAGCTGCTCTTACAATTTTTCTTTCTGCTAGGGGAAGTGAACGACGGCCTGACCAGGATGAGGACTACTGTCCACCAGGGGAGGAGTTGCATCCTTCCTCTCAACATCTGCAAAATATAGGCTTTCAGAAACATTAGATAATTACTTATTCATCTCTACCCAGACTAGGGAGGAGGGACATGTTTAGTGAAACAAATTGCCCGGAGGCAATCAAGCAGGCAGTGATCTTAATCTACAACAGGGCCCCATGTGCTCCAAGGTAAAGATCCCTTCCAGTCAAGCTCAGCTTGAGAGCCAGTTTGGTGGAGGGGTGAAGGTGCTAGTTTAAAAACCAGAAGACTGTGAGTTCTAGTCCACCCATGGGCATGAAAGCTGGAGGGGGGACTTTGGGCCAGTCACTTAGCCCAACCCATCTCACAGGGTTGATGTGGGGAAAATAGGAGGCAGGGACATTGCGTATACTGCCTTGGGTCATACAGATAAAGGTGGGATATAAACCTAATAATAAAATAAATAAGCTCAGGTGAGTACATGTCTATGTAGTTTTCTAGAAGTGGTTTGCCACTGCTTTCATCTTGCCTACCCAGTGATTTGCTGGTAGTCTCCCATCCAAGTATCAACCAGAATTGAACCTGAGCTCTCAGGGAAAGTACAGAGTCAGGAAGCATTAACAGCTGGAAATCTGCTCTTTCAGAGGAGTGTGTCTCCATCCAGAGGAGGAAAACTTCACCCTGGTCAGATAAAGTAATGATCAAGCAGTAATCATTCAGACTTATCTGGATCCAGCTTTGGTGTGTTATGTCTCATCCAAACCTCCATCAAGATCCAGGAGCACAAGCAGGGACATACTCTCTCCACAACCCCTCCACAAGTCATTCATCAAGGGGACCAAAGTCATCTCCCTGTCCAGTTCTTACAGTAGCTTCTTTTTGTTGTAAATTCATTTTCCTTATATGAATAATTGATTAATCTTAATATGTTCCATGTGCTGGCATGATCTACAGAGTGAAAGACCTTGCTGTAATCAGTGAAGGAAAAGTACAACTTTTCTCATATTTTCTTGCTCTCTCCATTTTCCATCAGTTACTAGATCTTGTGTCCTTCTACTTTTTTTTGAAACCTGCTGTTCATTTAGCATTTTTCTCTCCATCTATGGTTCTAGTCTTCTTTGAAAAATGTTAAGCAAAACTTAAGGAAAGAAGACTTAGTGCAATGGTTGGGTAATTTGCTTAGTCTCTTGCTTCTTCATTATAAATCTATGCACTTTTTTTTTTCAGTCTCTAACCCACCCAATCTTGTTCCATATTTGTTTGACACATGGCTGTTAACACTTTAACTACCTCTTCCCTGGAGATTTAAATAATGGAGATGCCATCTGAACCGGGTTCTTTCCAGTTTGACAGCCAGCCTATTGCCTGTCATATTTCAATATCTAGTGCAGTGGCGTTCTGAATATACTCTCTCCCTACAAATGTTTTTATTATTCTATAATTCCATTTGTCAAAAGTTTCCATTCATTCTTCCCATCTTCCCTGAACCTCATTTGGCTCTGTCAAATCTCTTCCATGATTATGCTTTCAGTATTCCTACCTGAGCTGTAAATTTTTTCCAGGGATTTTTCTAATCTTCTTTAAAAGATCTCTCATTTTTCTTTTTTGGTTTGCTGATATCGTGACTCAAATATTTTTCCTTGTCCTTTCCTGCTTAACACTAGGAATTTGTGTGTTCAGTTGTTACATGTCCTTGTTGCCCAAGGCTTTCATTTTCCATCTTTCTTGGGCTATCACAATAGCTTGTTCTGAAAACCACTTGATCGCAACTAGTCAGAAGTGAGATATGGCTACCAAAAAGCAATTTTAGGCTGCCCCAAGAGAAGTACAGTTTCTAAATCACAGAAGTAATTTTTTATTTTATTTGTGCCTTCAAGTCAGTTTTGACTCCTAGTGACTTCCTAGATTAGTCCCTGCAGGTTTCCTGGCGAGATTTCGGAAATGTTTTGCCATTGCCTTCTTCCTAGGGCTGAGAAAGAGTGACCGGTCCAAGACCTGGCTGGATTCATGCCTATGGCAGGATTAGAACTCATGGTCTCCTGGTTTCTAGCCTGGTGCTTCAACCACTACACCACATGGGTTCTCACAGATGTAATAATTCTATTTTGATCTGAGTTGGTCAGATCTCCTTTTGAATATTGTGTCCAGGTAGTACATTTCTGAAGGGTTCAGATAAGCTGGGTGAGGTTCAGAGAGAAGAGCAGTGAAGATTATCAGTAGATTAGAAATCAAGTGCTGGGAGGAACGATTGAGACCTGGGTAATAATAGAGGGACAATAAAGGGAATTGGCTGGAGCACCACATACAGAGAGCTGCATCCTAATAGTTTTTATTTTATTTTATTTTATTATTTTATCTTATTTTATTTATTTATTTTATTTGTTAGGTTCATAAACCACATTTTATGCAGGAGCTCAAGGCAATACAAAGCTCCCTCTCTGTGGTAGTGTGGGCTGGGATGAGTATTTTAAATAATCAAATGTGTCCATATTTGTGATGGAATGTATCTACGAGGAGGAGAGTGATGTGGGAGATCAAAGCTATCAGGAGGGAGGGGGGCATTCCAGGAGGGGAAAGGAGACAAGAGACAATACAGTCTGCAAGGGGAGTGTGAGACGCGAAAGAGGTTCAGGATAACCACTCCCTAGAATTTCACAGGGTATATCCACTATCTGCTGTAGTATAGATTTAGTTTGGCAAGATTCTATCTATAGGTGTAAGCAAACAAAGGAACTGGACTGGACTGTTTCATCATTGTTCTTGGGCTGGCCTGACAATATTTTTCATTATAGCACCAAAACTAGAGAGCTAAAATATAGCATCAAGACTTGTTTCAGAGCTTTAGGTTTCCCCACGTGTTCTCCATTACCAGGCTATTGACTTCAGTGGATTTTTAAAAATGCAGAATAAATTAAGATGCAACAAGAAGAAAATGGTGGAGGGTGGGCTGGGCAACTCGGAGTCTCAAAAAGGCTCTGAGAGAGAAGGAAATGGGAATGTTTAGCCTTGAGATGTGATGATTGACAGGGTGAGGAGAGTACAACTGCTGTCTTCAGATACCTGAAAGGATGACATATGGAAGACGATCAAAACTTCTTCTCCGTCATTCCAAAGTGCAGAGTATGGAATGATGGGTTTAAGTTTCAGGAAGACAGATTCTAATTGAATATTAGAAAAACCTTCCAAATAGTAAGAACAGTGTGACAGTGGAACCAATTATATAGAAAAGAGGTGATTCCCCTTCATTAAGTCTGTTATAGACTAGACAGCTATTTGAGGGTAATGGCTTAATTTGAAGCAGCAGGTTGGGCTTGATGACTCACGTGACTCTTTCCAGCTTTCTGATTCTATCATTCTGGTTATGCCCCTGAGGCATCCATTTTGTGACTGGGCAACCCTCAGCAGCCATTTTTCAAGAGTGCCCCAGCCTGTCCTTTATATTTCAAATGTGTGGCTAAGAGCCCCAAAGATTGAAGATCTGATTCATACACAGAACAGATTCAAGGAATTGCAGCAAGGATAATCAGGGGGTTGGGAAGTAAGTTCTTTAGAAGAGATTTAATAGGAGAAAACTGAAAGAGGCTTTGATCTCATTCTTCAAATATTGGAACAGACATTCCATAGAAGAAAACCAGGTTTTGTTCTCTCTTGCTTCAGGGTGCATGGCTATGATGGATTTCCCACGGGGTGATGTACCCTCAGTTTTCTCTCTGGGTTCTTTTCTTTCTGGTTATGTGCAAGTGTGATGACAGAGTAACTCGAAAGGCAAGCAGTAGGTTTTTGACCAAGGCTTTACTCAATGCTCCAAAAGGGTTTGATAAAATAAGCTGCAAATTAAAAGTCCTTCCATATGGACCAACAGTCAATATAAAAGATAAAGGCAGGAATATAAGCCCTCTTTGCCAGAGTAGCCTTACATGAACGTGTCTTGATGGCGAGAGGATGAAACGAGCGAGTCCCCCCTCCTGCAGCCGAAGCAAGACTTAAAACCGTAGCTTCTCTGGAAATCTATTATGATGCAGAGCAGCAGCTATTCGTGGTCAACCTTTCCTTCTCTAGCGCCTCCCGCTCTCCTCCAGGGCTAATCTTAAATACCCTTTCAAAATCGGCCTCCACCCCTCTCCACAGGTGTTAACAATTTAGAATCCCACTCTGATTTACTTAACAGAGTTTGCAATAGTTACAGTTTGGGATACAAACCGGGGCTCTTTCCCACGCTCTCATCTAATACAAAGGCTTATGGCTATCTAACAACGAAGTTAGTTTTCTAGTGGGCGATAAATGCTTTATCCATGTCACATCAAGTATAAACCAGGAAGTTTTTCCACCTACTATTGAGAACAGAGAAATATGCAAAAAAGATGGTTATTTCTCATGACCCTGGATCTCTGTCACAATGGCATAGAATAAGTCTCCTGGAAAAATGTTCAGGAAGAGCAGCTCAGCTCTCTTGGTGGTTATTGCTTTTGGGGGAGCAAGGGCAAACTGAAGACAGCTCTGCTAAGAGCAGAACCTACAACCACGGTGGAACGAGTTGCTGGCAAATGGATCGGCTTCTCAGAATTCCTCTCAGGACAAGGAGAGGATGTGGGATCACCCACAAGTGCTCCACACAGTAGCTCCCTACAAGAAGATCATTGGTCTCTGGTGGGTTTAGAGCTCTGGGAGCTAAGGGATCACTATCTTTGTCCAAGCTGCAGTTCGGCGCCTTCAAACAGACACTGGGTTTGCTATTTTGGAGTAAACAGCGAAAGGGTGATTAAAACGTTGATTTGGAAAGTTATAAGCAGACTAAAGGGCCAGATGGACTTGAAAAGGATTTTGAAATTAACTATAAGGATCCTTCCTGTGGAAAATGTTGTTGTTTAGAATTTTATTAAAAAAAACTATGTGAAGATTTTGAAATTGAGTTTAAGAAATCTTCCTGTGGGAAAATGCTGTTGATTAGGGGGAAAAAAACATGATAAGATGGGATTTTGAAGGTTGGACACTAGAGGGAACCAGAAAGAACTAAAGTCTACAATTAAAGGAGAAGAGACCCACTAATACAGAATGGAGCAAAATACTAAAACTTCGAATGAATTCAAGGATATTTGGAACAATGCACTCAAAAGTTACTTTTAAAACTGTCTGCTATCATAAAACTGGATTCAAAAGAGGCTATAGAACAGGAACATGCTCTACTGGACAAGACTGAGACTGATTCAAATGTGGATTCAAAAATAATCGGTTACAAGGATGATATGGAAAAAGATGTTACATTGGATATACAAATGAAACTGGCTAATGTCTTAATAATTAAAAGGGATATACAAATCACAAACCAGAAGAGTGACTTGGATAACTTTTTTACTTTGGATTTATAAAAGAGATGTGTTAAAGTTTTGAAGGACTATCTGAGAAGAGACAAAGAGAAAGTGAAAAGAAAGCAAGTTCTGGGACACTGTTTAAAGGGATTAAAGATTAAGTTTGTTAAAAGCAAAGGGAAGGAATATGAAGTTGGTTTATCTGATAAGATTAAAATATATATGTTGCTATTTCTGGTAACTCTTAATGGATTTTTGCCGACCAGGACCAAATGACGAGGCTTTAAAGATTTGTTTATAGATAAGAAATGAGATATGGGAAGAAGAGATCCTTTGTTGAAATGTTAGAGAAGGTGATAAGTTACTGTGTTAAAAATAAGGGAAAGGAATATAAAGTTAAGGTTAGAACATATATCTTGTTATCTCTGGTAACTCTTAATGGACTTTTGCTGATTAGGATTGAATGACAGGACTTTAAGAATTTGTTTATAGATAAGAGATGAGATACGGGAAGAAGAGATCTTTTGTTGTAGCATCAGAGAAGGTGATAAGTTATTGAAATTGTTTGTACTTGCGATAAAGGGGGAAGTTACTTCTTTATATTTCTTTTTTCTTTACTATATATATATCTATATATTTTTCTCTTTTTCTTTTTTTTCTCTGCACTTTTTTCTTTTTCCTTTTTTATATTTCTCTTAGTTTGTGTTAGTTTTTTATCTTTGTAACTGTAAACTTTAATAAAAATTATATATACATTTATATATATATAAACAATGGAGGTGGTTATGCAGAGTGGTAGTGAGCACTGGGAGTTTGAGCATTCTGTATCTGCATATGAGCATCCCAAGAACAAGAATTTGACCTGAGCAAGGATTACTAAAGCAAGTTTCATAACTAAGTCAGAAAGGAGATTTCTTTACAGGAGATACATTGTTGGGATAGACAAAGCCTACTCTCTTCTATTGAGAATATTCTCTATTCTCTTCTATTGGTACAAAGCCTACCATCCAGTGAGCTGCATCCAATCTGGAAGTGAGTCCAAGAGCATGCAATTTGTGTGTGAGAAGAAAGTGGGAAATGACCTCAGATTAGCAATCTCTTATACAAAGAACAGGCAGAGGGATTAAAACAAAAAACAAAAAACGGGGGGAGGGGGGAGACACTGCCTACATCAGTGTTTTTCAAACTAAGCAACTTTCAGATGGGTGGACGTAAACGCCCAGAATTCCCCAGCCAGCAAAATTGCCAAGTTTGAAAAACACTGGACTACATCCTTAATTTCTCTTTCTACTCCCTACTACCCTCTTGTGGTCAGAGGGTCATGAATTGCTGAAGAGTCAGTGCCATCGCATTTGGGCCTCCAACAGAGAGCTCCCTTCCCTGGATAAGTTCAAGGACAGACTCAAAAGACCTCTATGAAGATACTTGAATTGGGATTCTTGAGTTGAATGCAGGAGGAGATTAGATTCTGTGGCCTAAATGGGCACTTCCTCTCCTCTAACTGGAATTGCGCAATATGCTTAACCTGCCCAACTGCTGCATTTGTACAGTATGTAAACACAATTTGTTTTAACCCGGTTTGCTTTTTCTGTAGCTTAGCATGTTGTACAACCTCAGCCTGTTTGGTCAATTCATGTATTGTATCAACTCAGAAAAATGGGTTTATCGGGTAACCAAGCTCAATATGAAAGTGCCTTGTAGATTCTAGGGCTCTGTGAAAAGCTCTAAAATAGTCATGCCCATTCCAGAAACCACAGCACCTCCATGTCCCTTTCCTGTTATTTAATTCATCATTCAATTAATATGCATTATTATTATTCCATGCACGGCAATTTACCACATCGCATAAAAGAAAAAAGGAGGATAGGTGGAAGACTGAGTCGGAAAACGGGCAAGATCAGGCGTGGGCTGCCGAGAAAAGTCTTTCTGAAAAATCCATCTCTCTGGAAGAGGCGGGCACGGGGTGGGGATGGCAGCAGCTCAGAACATCGACGATACTTTAATTCTAATCCCTCCTCCCTCCTGGTCGCATAATGATGACGATTGTTCTTATTTATTTCATTATTTATTTATTTGAATTAATGCAGAGCTCAGCCTGTGCTTCCTTGTGCACACATACACATAAACATACAATGCTCATAAAGGTTTAGGGCTCATCTGCAGGGCCTGCTTGTCCTGGCGCGAGGGCAACCCGCAATTTCTTGAGGATCGAAACACATGACTGTCTTCAGCACATCCCCAACCCACCTCAGAGGCAACCTTCACCTGTCTTGCACCACATCAAAAGTAGTGCTTTCTGGTTTCTGCCAGCCTAAGCAGCACTACACTCTGCCTGCTGCACTTCATTTCCTTGTAGGGAAATATCTCAGCTACTGATTTTCCTTCCTTCCTGCCTGCCTGCCATGGATCAGTGAAATGTTGGGCTCTTTTTTTTTTAACAGGTTCATTTATGGCAGTGTTGTCCAAACTTGGCCACTTTAAGATGAGTGGACTTCAACTCCCAGAATTCCCCAGCCAGCATGGCTGGCTGGGGAATTCTGGGAGTTGAAGTCCACTCATCTTAAAGTGGCCAAGTTTGGACAACACTGATTTATGGACTAGTGAAAGGCTGGGCTTAAAAACAAAACTCTGGTGGACCCCCTTTTTTTTTAAAAAAAAAAGCTGCAATTGACAAGAGCTTCTTCAGTTTCCCCTTCTAGACCAAGGAACAATAAGGTTATGATGTTTTCTTTTTCTTTTCCTGTTTTCTGCACCAGTCCACTGGTGGAGATGCTTGACGGGGAGCTGTCACGTACAAGTGGAAGTCAGTGGGAGTGAGCGCATACAAAAAGTCTATTAATGGAACAATGTAAGGTACCTTTCATGGAAAGGTAAGTAACTGGTGCTTGATTTTCTGGCAACGTGGGAAGTGTAGAGAGGCTTGGAAGTCCACCAGCTTGGGGCCATGGTAACTGCTATCTGGACAGAACACCTGGGCAACATCAGTGCCAAAATGAATAAAAATTCCCTCTGCATTGCATGGCATCTTCTGCTACTTAATCTATTGAAGCCTCCACTGGAGGAGTGGAATCTTCTTTGCTAGCCCTGGACAATTGTTTGAAATCTCCTAGCTCAAAGGTCTCAATTCTTCTATACAAGAAAGAGAAAGAAAGAGCTTGTAGGGTGTCCAGTGAAAGCAGACATGCACTTTCTGCTTGGTCCATCACCAGTAAGGGCTTCCTGAATGCAGGAACAGATGATCTCCTACTCCTCCCACTCCCAACCCTCACCTGATTTTTTCTACCTTCAATTCAGAGCTGCTGTTTTTTGACCCAAGCTGTCTTCAGAGAGGATGGTCCCCATTGCTTTGCTCCATTCTAGTAGCAGCCCAACTCTGATTGGCCACAGTGCTTGGCAGGCCCCTCCCCTCCAGTGGCTGGTTGCTGCCTTGTGAACCTTTTCATGCTGGGCTACTATGGTCTCTGCTGGTTAGCAGTTGCTGGTTTGTTTGTTTGTTTGTTTACTAATCTCAAGGTTGACCCAACAATGGTCCATTAAGTCAATGAACTCTCCTCAACCGTAGAAGCTCAGGCTCCATTCAACCTTTACATCTTCCAGTGGGTAATTTTTGTTTCTACTCCAGCTGGGTGAAGCATGCTAACTTTCCCTTCCCACCCTTTGCCCTCAGTATTGCAAAACTGGTCTTCCTTTCCTTTATTTTCCCTTAAATTGCAACCTAGGGACATTGCTACTTTGTTTTTGTGAAGCTGAACTATCAGTTTTTCCTACTGCACAGTCCTCCAGAAGGATGAAGGAAGAGGAGAACAACCTGTTTCCTATTGTTTTGATTATCAAAGTTTAAGAGCAATATTAATACCCGAAGTTGCAAATAATATTGAATTATTAAATTAAATTGTGTAGTTGATATTGAATATAACGTTAAGTATCTACAACCAAAACTTAACCCAATTTAAGCAAGAATGACTTCCATATGTACAACGCATCACGCAGCAAGGCAAATACTAATATTTACAGTATGGTTTTTAAGACAGTTTAAATGTTTATAAACACTGCAAATCAGTCAGAGTACAGAGCAGGAGGAAGTTAAATTCCAAATATCTACAGTATCTACTTTTTCCAAGCAGCTCTCTTCCCCCGCCCCTTAATTTTTTTAGTACTAAGCTGAAAGATCTAAACTTTTTTTCATATTACAAAATAATTCAGTGTACTTTGCAACTTCTTGTCAGGGTTATATTTAGCATCAGCTATACAATTTAAACAACTCTCTGTCCATTTACATCTGAGGAATTATATTTAACATTGATATAAATTTTCCATTTTGAAAGGTTTAATTTACTTTAATCATTACAGTGTTAATAGCTTCCAGTTTCTGTTGTATAAATACCACTGTACTTGGCTATTATTTGTATTCTATAATGTAATAAAACAATTTTAAAAAATAACATTGTAAAGGGAGGGGAGTCAGTGTCAAAGGAGAGGAGGGGTGGGGGGCAGAAGGCATTCTTGTGGCATGGGAACTAGTAAGGAGGCAAGAGACCCTAAAAGGAAAGGCAGGCGCTGGTTGAACAGTCCATGTAGGATCCAGCCAGGGAAGTTTACAGGCAAAAAATAGGGAAATGGCCAATCAATTCTTGTGGTGGCCACAGTCCCGACTGAGCACCAGCCCAGCCCTGTTGCCAACCCAGTGTAATTCAGACTGGAATGTCTGAAGTTGGCTTAAGAATAGCCAGGAGTAGCGTGGGAGACAATCAGCTTGGTCCACAGTGCAGATTGCCCTAAGTGGTAAGATAAGCAGGAAGGTGTGGCCTGTTAGAAAGCTAAGTATGAAAATTGCAACTTTTGTTCTATTTCTCTTATCAGAACCTATAAATCCAAAAAACACAGATGCTATCAGAGAAATCAAGGAAGGATCTTTATTGTACAAATTAATTATTGCAAGTAATAAGATATAATAGAGAGTCAGCTTGGTGTAGTGGTTAAGGCACAGGCTAGAAACCAGGACCATGAATTCTAGTCCCATCTTAAGCACAAAGTCAGAGGGATGACCTTGGGCCAGTCACTTTCTCTCACCCCTGGGAAGGAGGCAAATCACTTCTGAAAAACCTTCCCAAGAAAACTGCAGGGACTTGTCCAGGCAGGAGTCAACACTGACTCGAAGGCTCTAACATAATAATAATTCATAATTATTAATTATTGCAAGTAATATAATATAAAAGATAATAAAACACCCAGTTGACCTAATGATACTACATGCTATGATACGATTATGGACAACACACACACATACATTTGAAATGTTTTTAACACTATTTATGCATTATCAGGTACATCTAGCATGTTTGAATGCATAGAATAATGTAAGCAAAATGGAGAGTGAGGGCACCATCTCTCCTAGCATTCCAGTGGAAGATAGAAGGTGGCGCAGCATGTAACACATGGCCAATGAATATATCTGGGATGGATGTTGGCATCATTTCCTAGGATCCTCACAGAATATCTCTGCTGCAGCTCAGCTGGAGAAGAGTGCTTTGAGCCATAATTGTACCATATCTGGACTGCAGGAATCCAGATGACCCCTAGATGGCAACAAAACCAGAGTTTTCAGTATCCCTTTGCTGTCTTCTTAGTGGTCCTCTGAATGTTTTCAGCCCAGATATGATATGCCTACATAATGGTATATAATGATGTGCATCTAAGAGGTATGTATGTATTTAACATATTTGTGTGTCTCCATACCAAATGAAAGCACAACACTACAAGAGTAGAACAAAAATAAAAGATGTCAACTTCCAATCAAAACATGGGAAGACTTTGAAAAAGCTCGGTATTTAAAGGATCCTGTTCAACGTTTGTTTACCTTTTGCTTCCGAAATCTCAGTGTTTGGAAACATCTCTTCAGAACTTATGTCCTTTGTTTTCCTTGGCATCTGATTACCCAGATCAGGGCTCCTATATCCTATTTCATTTAGACGCTAACATTTTAGGATCCCAGAAAGATTCTATACCTAACCATGCATGACAGGCAAACTTTCAAAAAGCTTGACTTTTGTCCAAAGACATTGCTTCTACACCAGAAGCAGTCCAGAAGAATTTCTCCTTGCCATGCAGCAGCAAGTGGAACAGAGCCTTTGACAGTGGAGAAAAAGCAGCTGTATATATCTGACTCTTAGAAATGGAAATGATGTCTTTATCTGCAAGTGTGTGGCTTTGCTGACAATGAACCAGCATTCTTCTCTGTGTCTGTTCTCTCCCCGTTTCTCTTTCTTCCCCCAACCTTAGGGACAGGAAGAAAAACAGCCCTATTCACATTATGAAGCATTAAGTGAAAATAAGCTGGAACCATCATTGTCTCACACTGATATTCCCCACTCTTGAGGAGCCAGTGGGAGAACCAGGGGATAATCCTCCTTAATCCCATTATCTGCTCACAAGCAAGAGGAGAAGCTGACATGGGGCCAAAGACTCTGTACTTTTGGCTCTGCATTTATCTGAAGGTGTCTATCACCTTGCTGGAAATCTAGATTGTGGTCACTGAATATTGGGGGGGGGGGGGGGGGGGTTGAAAATGCAATTTGGTACTCACCCTTCCCAACCACATAAAATATTTTTCATCCCTAGTTTCAGGAGAAGAACAAATAATAGAGAAAGCTTTTGCTACGGACCTAGGGGACGAAGACCAGCCCATTCCTTTCTTTGAGAACACCCCATTCCCCAGCCCAGCATTCAGTTCATATAAATTATTTATTTATTTATTTATCTATCTATTTATTTATTTGATTGATATAGCCACCCATCTCACATATGTGACTTGGGGAGCTCACAACAGTTAAAAAAGAGCATCAAATCAATAAAAAAAAGAAAAAGAAAATGAAAATAACAAACATACAACACCATTATTTTAAAAAAGCCTATTAAAACCATAAAACATAATCAGCAATAGAGTATAATCCATTCATTATTTTTTTATTTATTTATAGGGTTTATATGATTGCCCATCTTACACACGTTGACTCTGGGCAGCTTACAACATTAAAAACAATAAAAATATATACAAAAATATAAAATCCATTGCAGCTGGAAAAAAAGGTCACAAAGCCACACTTCAGCATTCAACACAGCCAGGCAAAGGGCTCTGCCTCACCCTTGGGGCCCCAGGCTTAGACACAGAGCCATGTCTTCAGGGCCTTACGGAAGGCCAAGAGGGATGGGGCCAATCTGACTTCTGGAGGGATGGCATGCCAGAGGGCGGGTACTGTGGCAAAAAAGGCTCTCCTGCGTGGTAGTCCAGACAGGAAGCACGCCCAGATGGACTAATTCTACTTTATTGTAAGGTTACATTAACAGAATCTTGCAAGTCTGAAAGTACATTTCTCCCCCATCACCTTTACAGCCCAAAAAACTAGGAAGGGTCTCTTCTGAGGTGTTTGTCATAGTCACATTTCTTTTTGTAGGCTAAGCTGCTTCTTGTCCACCCGTTCCCCTGGCTGTGGCTCTTCCCCCTGTCTCCCAAGATCATTCCCACATGCCATTACACCTGCTGTGCTCTGCCAGCTGACACTCCTTAGCTAAAGGACCCAGGGCATGCCCCGCCTGTTGGAACAGATGGGATAGATAGAAACAACTGGAGAGAGATGGTCCCATAAGTAACCCAGCCCCATAACATTCATAATGTTCAGTACAACAATTGAACAGGCTCTGTACCACAGCTGGATCCATAAGAGCAGTGGCAAAGCCATGTCTTCAGAGCCTTCTGAAAGGCCATTAGGGTCAGGGCCAATCTAAGATCCAGGGGAATGATGTTCCAAAGGATTGGTGCCACAACAGGTCTTCCTAGACCTGTCAGATGACACTCCTTAGTAGAGATAAGGAGCCATAATGTGCCTCTCCTGCCAGACCTGATGGGACAGATAGATGTAACTGGGGAGAGGCGGTCCCTCAAATAACCTGGTGCCATTCCATGTATGGCTTTATATATCAATGTACACAATTTCTTTAATGTACTGTAAATAATTTGTTCCAGTTGCAGCCTTGGCTTTTTATGTTTTTATTTGCAATGTAAGCCTTTGTGTGCTTTAATAAAAGAGGTAAAGAACTAGTGACATGACATGAAATTCAACCTGTTTTCAATGCCAGGGCTCACATAACATATCACCAGGGTAGAAACGTGTGGCCTTCCAGATGTTGATGGACTATACTCTCAACAGTTTCAACCAGCATGGCCAAAGGTGATAGATATTGAGTTCTGAAGATCAGCAACATCTGAAGAACCAGAGGTTCCCATTCCTGACATTTATGCATTGCTCTTGTGGCCATTACTCATTGCCATTAATAATGTAAGAGTCAGAGGGAATGGAAGAGGCAGATGGACAAGCCAACAAATAAGTCCACATCAGATGCTGGCAGTGGTGGAAAATACCACCCTCACTGCTGTCTGCCTGTGGTATCCATCTTCCTTGCCAAATACACATGCAGAGTACAGATGGACCTGGCAAGAAGAATCCTCTGAGGACTTCCACGCATAATGATAGAGCTCTGTCTGTGGAGTCCTTGATGCTCTCTGAGCTTGGTTGTTTGCTTGCGGATGTTTCATTACCCGACTAGGTAACAACATCAGTGCGAATGTGTGTGGGGTTTGCCCAGAGAGCAAGCAACTAAGCTCAGAGAGCACCAAGAACTCCACAGTTCAACCCTGAGCTACAGATATTCTCTTTTAGAGCTCTGTCTTTCTCCCCATCTCTCTCTCTTCCATGCTCTTTCTTTCCATTCTTTTCTCCTCTCCATTACTTATTTCTCCATTAACTTCTGAAACAGTTTGAGGGCAACACAGGACGTAGCTGCAGTCATATCTGGCATCTCCCTCTAAGGGTGGAGGAGGGAGTAGAGGAGCAGATCTCTATTTTTTTCTCTCTCTCTTGAATATGGTGATGAATTTGTAGACCACCCAATGTGTAGAGCTTTAACCTAAACTGTTCCTAAAAGTCTAGTGTTAGAAGACTTCTATCCATTCTAGGAAGAACTGAGAACTGCTGATCAGAAGCCACAACTGCCTGCCACAAATGACTTCTTTTCACTCCCTTCCAGTCTTAGCATCTGGACTTTTCTTGTATAGATAACTTCAGGAAAAATGTCTACTTGCATACAATAATAGCCACAGAATGTTCTCTCACATGCCAACATCAGTTTTAAGCAAACTCACATGATGCTACCATAATGTCCCATCTACTGGGACCTAGGCTTTTATTCACAATAACCCAGCAGCCCAGGAAAGAGTGGATCCCATGCCATCATATTCAGTTTGACCCTAGTCTTTGTTGGGGAAGGTTTCAATTTTGTACCACCCCGGCCATATGCCGTTCAGCAAACAAGCCTGTTTAGAAACATTTTGTGATGGAAGGCGTGAGCAGGGAAGGTTCTGAAATGGAGCTTCAAGGTTGCCAGGAGGGGGGAGAGACATTCCAGGGGAAGCACCTCCTCAGTCCCCATCCAGAGCATGGGAAAGCCAAGAGAATGAGACTGGCCCCTCCCTAGGGCCTCCTGGTTATAATTACTGTTGTGGTGGTGTAGATTTACTCTGGCAAGATTCTGTCTATTAGGTGTAAGCTAATAAAGGAGTTTAACTGTTCTGGACTGTCTCACTGTTGTTCTTGGGCTGAATCTGACACATTGCATGAGATTGTCCCATAACTGGAAATGAAACACAGGCTGTACTGGGTCTCTAAATGTACTCTTTATATATATATATAAAATTTTTATTAAAGATTTTTTTAAAAAGGAAGATAAAAACTAATACAAACTAATATAGAGTAACAAAAAGAAAAGAAAAAGAAAGAATTCAAAG
This sequence comes from Liasis olivaceus, assembly GCA_030867105.1. Taxonomy (NCBI): domain Eukaryota; kingdom Metazoa; phylum Chordata; class Lepidosauria; order Squamata; family Pythonidae; genus Liasis; species Liasis olivaceus. The sequence goes on from CM061348.1 coordinate 140,452,572, forward strand.
AGAAAGCTAAAAGTGCAAGAAAGGGAAAAAAAGTAAAAGAAAAATAGAAAAGAAAGAAAAAAGATACAAAGAAGTAGCTTCTTATCTTCTTTAGAGCAGTTATAAGTACCATTATAAATTTACCCCTTGCTCTGCGATTACAACATAACTCTCTTTCTATAATCTATCCTGTCTAAACATCAAAACCATAAATCATAAGTTCATTTTTTTCTGTTTTACGCAAAAAGTCCATAAGGGATTTTCAGTTAGCAATAAACATAGATATTGTCTTTTCTCTGATCAAAGAAGCCAATTTAGCTATCTCAGCAAGTTCCATCATCTTCACTGACCATTCCTCCACTGTGGGTAGTGCCAAATCTTTCCATATTTGTGCGTATAACAATCTTGCTGCAGTTATCATGTATAAAAACAAAGTACCATAACTTTTTTCTAAATGTTTGTCCATCAATCGCAAAAAGAAAAACCTTTGGCTTCAATTGTATATTAATCTTTAAAATCCTCTGAATCAGTGTATGCATTTGAATCCAGAATTTTCTAGCTTTTTTACATGTCCACCAAATATGATAAAATGTCCCTTCTTGTTCACATTTCCAGCATAAATTTGAAGGGCCTTTATACATTCTAGACAATTTCTCTGGTGACAAATGCCAACGATACATCATTTTATAAAAATTCTCTTTAAGATTATGTTGTTGTTGTTTAGTCGTTAAGTCGTGTCCGACTCTTCGTGACCCCATGAACCATATTGCGCCAGGCCTTCCTATCTTTCACTGCCTCCCTGAGTTTGCTCAATTTCATGCTCATTGCTTCAGTGATGCTATCCAGCCATCTAATCCTCTGCCGTCCTCTTCTCCTTTGGCCTTCCATCTTTCCCAGCATCAGGGTCTTTTCCAAAGAGTCCTCTCTTCGCATTAAGTGACCAAAGTATCTGAGCTTGAGCTTCATTATCAATCCTTCCAATGAGCAATCAGAGTTGATTTCCTTTAAGATTGACTGGTTTGACCTCCTAGCAGTCCAGGGGACTCTTAAGAGTCTTCTCCAGCACCACAGTTCAAAGGCATCAATTCTTCGGCGTTCAGCCTTCTTTATGGTCCAGCTCTCACAGCCATACATTACTACTGGAAAAACCATAGCTTTGACTATGCGGATCTTTGTCGGCAAGGTGACGTCTCTGCTTTTTAATATGCTATCTAGGTTTGCCATAGCTTTCCTCCCAAGGAGCAAGCGTCTTTTAATTTCATGGCTGCAGTCTCCGTCTGCGGTGATCCTGGAGCCCAAATAAATGAAGTCTGTTACTGCTTCCATTTCTACCCCTTCTATTTGCCAGGGATTGATGGGTCCAGATGCCATGATCTTAGTTTTTTTAATGTTGAGTTTCAAGCCAGCTTTCGCACTCTCCTCTTTCACCCTCATCAAGAGGCTCTTTAGTTCTTCTTCACTTTCTGCCATTAGGGTGGTATCGTCTGCATATCTGAGGTTATTGATGTTTCTCCCTGCAATCTTAATTCCGGCTTGTGATTCTTCCAGCCTGGCATTTCTCATGATGTACTCTGCATATAGGTTAAATAAGCAGGGTGACAGTATACAGCCTTGTCGTACTCCTTTCCCTATTTTGAACCAATCGGTTGTTCCATGACCGGTTCTAACTGTTGCTTCTTGGCCCGCATACAGATTTCTCAGGAGACAGGTAAGGTGGTCTGGTATCCCCATCTCTTTAAGAATTTGCCACAGTTTGTTGTGATCCACACAATCAAAGGCTTTTACATAGTCAATGAAGCAGAAGTAGATGCTTTTCTGGAACTCTCGTGCTTTCTCCATGATCCAGCGAATGTTGGCAATTTGATCTCTAGTTCCTCTGCCTCTTTGAAACCCAGCTTGTACATCCGGTAGTTCTCGGTTCACGTACTGCTGAAGCCTAGCTTGTAGGATTTTGAGCATAACCTTGCTAGCATGTGAAATGAGTGCAATTGTGCGATAGTTTGAGCATTCTTTGGCATTGCCCTTCTTTGGAATTGGAACGTAAACTGACCTTTTCCAATCCCGTGGCCACTGTTGCGTTTTCCAAACTTGCTGGCATATTGAGTGCAGCACTTTAACAGCATCGTCTTTTAGTATTTTAAATAACTCAGCTGGAATACTGTCATCTCCACTAGCTTTGTTGTTAGCAATGCTTCCTAAGGCCCACTTGACTTCACTCTCTAGGATGTCTGGCTCAGGGTCAGTGACCACACCAGCATGGACATCAGGGACATTAAGATCTTTCTTATATAGTTCTTCTGTGTATTCTTGCCACCTCTTCTTAATCTCTTCTGCTTCTGTTAGGTCCCTGCCTTTTTTGTCCTTTATCATGCCCATCTTTGCCCTAAACGTTCCTTTGATATCTCCAATTTTCTTGAAGAGATCTCTAGTCTTCCCCATTCTATTGTTTTCTTCAATTTCTTTGCATTGTTCATTTAAGAAGGCCTTCTTATCTCTCCTTGCTATTCTCTGGAAATCTGCATTCAGTTGCTTATATCTTTCCCTTTCACCCTTGCTTTTCGCATTCCTTCTTTCCACAGCTATTTGTAAAGCCTCATCAGACAGCCATTTTGCTTTCTTGCATTTCTTTTTCTTTGGGATGGTTTTAGTTGCTGCCTCTTGTACAATGTTACAGACCTCCGTCCATAGTTCTTCAGGCACTCTGTCTACCAAATCTAATCCTCTAAATCTATTCATCATCTTCACTGTGTACTCACATGGAATATGATCTAAGTCATACCTGAGTGGTCTAGTGGTTTTCCCTACATTCTTCAATTTAAGCCTAAATTTTGCAGTAAGAAGCTCATGATCTGAGCCACAGTCAGCTCCTGGTCTTGTTTTTGCCGTCTGTATAGAGCTTCTCCATCTTTGGCTGCAAAGTATGTAATCAATCTGGTTTCGGTATTGACCATTTGGTGATGTCCATGTGTAGAGTCGTCTCTTGTGTTGTTGGAAAAGGGTGTTTGCTATGACTAGCTTGTTCTCTTGACAGAACTCTATTAGCCTTTGCCCTGCTTCATTTTGTACTCCAAGGCCAAACTTGCCTGTTATTCCGATTACTCCTTGACTTCCTACTTTAGCATTCCAATCCCCTATGATGAAAAGGACATCTTTTTTTGGTGCTAGTTCTAGAAGGTCTTGTAGGTCTTCATAGAACCGGTCAACTTCAGCTTCTTCGGCATCAGTGGTTGGGGCATAGACTTGGATTACCGTGATGTTGAATGGTTTTCCTTGGATACGCACTGAGATCATTCTGTCATTTTTGAGGTTGTACCCCATTACTGCCTTTCCCACTCTCTTATTGACTATGAGTGCAACTCCATTTCTTCTAAGGGTTTCTTGCCCACAGTAGTAGATATAATGGTCACTTGAATTAAATTCACCCATTCCCGTCCATTTCAATTCGCTGATTCCCAAGATGTCGACGTTCAATCTTGTCATTGTTCTTTACAGCATCGGACCTTCTTTTCGCTTCCAGATACATCCACAGCTGAACGTCCTTTCGGCTTTGGCCCAGCCGCTTCACTCTTTCTGGAGCTACTTGGAATTGCCCTCCGCTCTTCCCCAGTAGCATATTGGACACCTTCCGACCTGAGGGGCTCATCTTCCGGCGTCATCTCTTTTAGCCTTTTAACATTGTCCATGGGGTTTTCTTGGCAAGGATACTGGAGTGGGTTGCCATTTCCTTCTCCAGTGGACCACATTTTGTCAGAACTCTCTGTCATGACCTGTCCGTCTTGGGTGGCCCTGCACGGTATAGCTCATGGCTTCACTGAGTTACACAAGCCCCTTCGCCACGACAAGGCAGTGATCCATGAAGGGGTTAAGATTATAACACAGTGTAAATTTCAATCCTTTCAGCCACATATTTTCCCATTGTTCCATCTGTATATTGTAACCAAATGTTTAGACCATTTTATCAAACATTCTTTCACTTGTTCTACTTCTGTTTCAAATTTCAATAAAAGTTTATACGTTTTAGCAATTACATATTCATCATTTGTACACAATTCTATTTCAAACTCAGTCTTACAATGTTCAAAACCATAACTTCTTTTGCCTACTTTAAATCTTTCTAATAATTGTAAATAAGAGAACCATTGACAACTATATCCTTCTGCCACCAATTCTTCTCTTAATTTTATTTTACATTCCCCTTGACAAAATTCTAGTATCTCATGATAAGTTAGCCATTTGGGTTTGCTTATTATGTCTCGTTTATAAAGTGCTTCTTGTGCTGAGACCTACAAAGGTGTTTTCAGGCACAACCAGGATTTGTACCTATTCCATATTCTCAATATGGCATGTCTAACACAATGATTTTTAACATCTGCAGTAACTTTGACAAATATCCATGCCACCCAAATCTCAGGTCATATCCTTCTAACTCCAAAAGCCTTCTATTTCTCAGCAACACCCACTATTTCATCAGAACCAAACAGCAAGCTGCAAAATACAATTGCAAATCAGGTAAACCCAATCCTCCTCTTTCCTTTGCATCTTGTAACACCTTATATTTAATTCATGATTTTTTCCCTTGCCACCCAAATTTAGATATATCCTTCTGCCACTGTTTAAATCCTGCATCAGTTGTCAAAACAGGTATTGTCTGAAACAAAAACATCATTTTAGGCAAGACATTAATTTTTATCACAGCAATTCTCCCTGGCAATGACAGTTGTAATTTCTCCCATTTTAACATATCTTTTTTAACTTAATTCCATGTTTTAACATAGTTATTTTAAAATAACATGCAATTCATACTTGTCATAGTGATACCCAGATACTATACTTCTCAATCTTAAAACCCGTTTTATTAATCAATTCTGCTTGATCTTCTATTTTCACATTTTTGTTAACATCTTCATCTTCTGTTTATTAATCTTGAAATCTGCTAATGCACCAAATTCTTTTAATTTGCCCACTAATGTTTCAATTCCCTTTAAAGGATCTTCTAGAACTAACACCAAGTCATCTGCAAAAGCCCTTAACTTATAAGTTTCTTTTTTAATCTTTACTCCCACAATCTTCCCATTTTGTCTTATATCTCTATGCAGTATTTCAAGCACCAAAATAAACAAGAGAGGAGACAGTGAGCATCCCTGTCTTCTTCCTTTTTGTATCACACAGGGTTTTGTTAGATCTCCATTAACAATTATTTGTGCTTTCTGTGAAGTGTAAAGTGATCTTACCCATTTTATGGTCACTGGATGTACTCAGTGATGGCAGGGGAATCCTATGTTGGTGCCAAGAGGGAACAAATTCAGACATAAAATCCAAAAGAAAACAAAGAATTAACATTTGAAAGGATTTTCATCTTCATGGAAGAGGGATGCTCCAACATTCTTAGTAAATTTTTTAAAAATATGAAGGATCAGTATATTCCTTTTGGCAGGGTTATGTATCTTAAATTCTCCAGTTTTCACTATAGTCTGGTCATGTAAGATGAGGTTAAGTCAACGTTTCTCTATCCATTGCTCCCCAGATACATTGGGCTACTCCAAGGCTCCAGATGTAGCCCAGCCAACAGATCTGAAGGACCCTGATTGGAGAAAGCCAGCTTTAGTCTTTGCAGAGTGGGCCTCTTAGGCAACAAGGAAGGGATAGCACAGATGGACTGTGCCCCGAGGTAAAATATCACTTGTCATCTCTGCTGCAAACATGGCATCCTTCTGATCTTGCCTGCCTCCTGGTTGCGTCTGGTCCTCCTTCTTTCCCAGCCAGTCATCTGTGCTGAGGATACTTCTGAGGGAAGGTTGGGAGAATGCTGCATGGTGGTCTAAGCCCCAATTCACCATCCTACCTGAGTTGCCACCTAGACGAGCCACTTCACTCTTCCTAATAGTAAGGTTTATCCTGAAGTAAGGCATGAATATGGAGCATCTACCATTGCTTTGTGTCTGACTAGAGACTGTGATAAATACTGATTGATGGACCTATAGAGTATATCACTTTTGCTTCACTGCCATGGCTTTCCCCAAGAAATCCTGGGGAATATCATTGGCTGGGATAATGTTGATAATTCTGTTTTCAGATACTTGGGTTTTTGTTTTTGTTTTTGTTTTGTTTTAGCCCTGAAAATAACTATGGAACCAGCTCAAGGCTGCAGGGTACGCATGGCCAGAATTTTAACAAGGCAAGGAACAGTTTATTGTGGAGCTGGCTCTGGGGGTGGGGGAGTGGCTGCGGGGAAGCTAGATTTATTAATCCTTCAGTTATAGAATGTATGCTTAAAGATTCATAGTTTTGTAAAGATTTACAGCTCAGTATCTAGGGTTGCCAGATGCAAAAGAGGACGTGTCTTCTGCCAGTTTAAAGCTGATCAGAAGAGGGAATTTTGGCAGAAACCATTTGCATTACAGAGCTATCCTTGCTAGCATGGGGGGGGGGGGATCCTTTTTTGCATCCGTCACTTTCTCAGTGCATAAACATTATTGATTGCTATTAGAAACTCTGCATAGGGCGGAGGAGGAGGAAGGGGCTGGTTCGGCTGACAGCAAGTGAGATAAAAATATGAAATCATCATTATCATCATCATCATCATCACTACCATCCTCTAAGACAGACACATCAGACCATTTCATTGCTTGGCTAACTTTGCACTGAAAGCATGGGAGGACCTCATGGTGCATTCACACCAGAGAATAGCAATATGAATAGGTGGGTAGTGCCTGGCTATGAAGGGGAATGGAGCAAAGCATGCTAAGAAATAAAGCTATTCTAAGCCTAAAGGTAAAAGTGGTTTCTCTGTGAGTGAAAGAAATTGCAACAACCATCCTGAATGGAAAAAGCAGGAGAGGGATGAGCAATGTAAACAAGGTTCCTTGACCTGGCACCTTCCAGAGTATTGAATTTCAACTACAAGAATTGTCTGGACAGACCCGCTGCCCAATTCTGGGAAAAGAGATCTAATACATCAAGAGAGGATCGGGTTAGAGAAAGCTGAATACCAATTTTTCTGAAGGAAATCCTGACTTTTATTGGACTTACTTAAAGGTATAGGAGTGCTCTGTTAAATGATCTGAAAGCTATCAATTGGATGTTCACTCAGAGAAGAAGGTCTTTTTTTTTTACTGGGATTGGTTTCCACCAAGATAGCCAGCTGAAATGAAAGTGGAAGTGACCATCAGATTGCATTGGCACTGGGGCCTCTGAAGGCATCAATCTTCCATTCTAGTTCTCAGGAAATTCCTTATAGAAGATTCTTTGATGAGACTCTGACAGTTCGCTCCACTGAGCACTCATAGCCAGGAGATGAGGGTGGTGAACCTAATTAGGAGACCTTGAGTTGGGGTATCTTAAGAAGAGTTGGAACTCTGGGCAGTTTCACCTTAGTGTGTTCACAACAACTTTTAGAGTTTTCTTACTGGCATAAGAGAAAAGAACTGGGAATGGTGGCCAAGGACAGAGATTTAGATGTCTCACTTCAGGCTGGCTGCCAATATCTTTCCACCCAGCTGTGTCTTTCAGATTCTGGCCCAGTTCCCAAACTGCACATATGGCTCTTCCTCTCTGCTGTCATTGAGCAGGGAAAGGTGCTGATCTGCTCTAAGAGCCGAATAGAGCATCCTGTAGATTGGCTTGTGTCCTTGCACAGGCATGTATTGATTGAAGTGAACATAAGAGTCAGGTTAAAACAGCTTCACACCTTTGTATGATGGGATTGTGACCAGTGGAAACATTTCATTTCTTCTCAGCTTCTGTTTTGATAACATGTGACATTGAATAGTCCCACTGCATCCCTGAAGAATGAAGGGGAGAATCCATACTCCAACAGGAGGGCGTGTGCGCTGGAGGGAGATGCTCAGTTTTATTTCCAGGCAGCTCCAACCTAAGATGATCTAATGGTATGTGGGAATGACCCTGAGAGACCAGGGGAAGAGATGCTGCCTTGGGAACAATTGGATAAAAGGGGGAGGAGCCCACAGTGCATGATGGACAGAGAAAGAAACTTAGAAAGGTCCTACCCTAACTTATCAGGCTGTGAAAAGAGATGGTGAGAGATTGGTACTTTCAGACTTGCAAGATTCTGTTAATGTAGCCTTACAATAAAGTAGAATTAGCTCATCTGGTCGTGTTTCCTGTCTGGTCTACCTGGGAAGGCTGACAGATGTTCAAGTAACAGCTTAAAAGAGAGCATGAAGTTTCAGTGCAACAGACCTTAAAGAACTACTCCTGGGGCAGCCTAACTACTATGTCTACAGAAGTCTTGCACTCAGGTTTCTCTCTTTATTTAATAGAGTGAGCCCCTCGTCATTTTTACTGTGATCATGGTACATAAAGAAGGGAGGTCTTCCTTCCCCCCTTTCAGCCACCATATCATTAAAACCACCCCCATGCATGTATGTAACTATCTACATGCATAATATGATGTGATTAATTATAGAGAAAAAGGGTTCCCATCAATGCCCCACCAATAACTATTTTATTCCAGGTTTTGGCATGGGGAGGTTATCTTCAAGGAGGTTGCAATTGGGATGAGAAGGAAACTGTACAGCTTCATCTGCTGATATGCCACAACCCTGTTTAAGAATGGGAATGACATTTATTGAGAAAATATTATGGAGGAGGAGGAGATTTACCTCAAGAAAAGGTTGGAAACCTATCCACCAGCATGAATATTCCAAGAATCCCTCAGTGCTGGCCACACTGCTGGGAGTTGTAGTTCCCCAGCATCTGGATATCCACAGATTTCCTACTCATCCTGCTTTAGGGGACCCATTCCTCATCCTGCTGTCCCCAGTGTAGGAGAAAAGACCCACCTGCTGCATCTGTGCCCATTCGCTAGCAGCTAGAGAGGGAAGAGCCATGCCAGAAGGAGGATAAAAACAATCAGCCACCTAAGTCCTTCCCTCTTCTGCATACTTCACAGATCCCCAAAGAGAAGACAGTGTAGTCATTGGTTTCACAGCAGGCAACATCTCTAGCAAATTTCTCACTTCATGGCTCTAGTGATTCTTGTCCTCCATGATAGTAGAGATGTAATTAAGCTCAAGCCGGGATCATAATGAGTTGCCCCTGGAAAATGTTGTGCAACGGACAGCGAAATCACAGCTTCCTCTCTGCTATGGCGTCCAGACAGATCTTCTCCACGCTGCAGACAGCCATCCAATCTACCCATGCAGTGACATTCAGGCTTATCAACAAAGTCCTCTAAGTTGGCTTCTCTGTTCTTCCCAGTCTTTTCTGGTGGAGGGACAAGCGTGTAATATCTGCCGTCTCGCCTTGGGTTGGAAACGATGGGTTTACTTTCTAATCTAGATGACTGCAGCTTTGCACCTTCAACAGCAAAGCTGTCAGTCATCTGCCTGATCTGAGGAGCAGATGCCCAGAATAAAGGCAGGGAAGCCCTTAGATCACCTGGAGCAGAAATGTACACCCTGCACCTGTCTGTCTTTGTCTTTCATTCTATTTCTTAATTTTCTTTACTATTTACTCCTTACATGCTGTTGGGTCAGGTCTACCAATATACTTTTCTCAGTTTCCACGTTGGAGTGATTGCCGAGGACCAGGCTTTTGTGTGGATAAGTCACACAGCAGGCAACATGCTTCAAGCTTCCTGTGGGAGCTGATGGGGGTTGCCTTCTACCTGCTTCAGTATATGGGACAGTGAGTGCCCATACAGAGACAAAGCCATGAGGCAAAGTTCATCAGAGAGCAGAAAGAATTTTATGTGCTCTTTTTCAGTGAGAATTTAACCAAAAGAATAAGTACTCCAAGAAAGAGAACGAGGAAACAATGCACAAATAGCAATGAGAAGATTTGATGCTACATATTAAGTTCTAAATTCTAGGCCTGAAGCTTCAAACCAATTCCACACCAATGCAGGCATAGCTTTACCCATTTTAGAGCAGAGCTGGTGGGGGAGGGAGAGGGGAGGGGAGGGGAGGGGAGGGAAAGAAGCTCTCTGTGCTAGCCTCTTTCCTTCTCCCTCTTTGCTGGCATCATGTGTGATCCCATGGCCTATATATGTTTCACAGGAGCTTCCTGTAAGAGCACTCTGTAAGGTCTGCATGCTGAAATAACTGTAGGAAACAACTTCAGGGCATTTGCCACAGTGTACTACTATAGATGCTCTGCCCAATGGATATTTCAGGGTTTCACCCTTGGTATTCATGGCTTGAGCAAGGCCAACCCCCTAAAGCAGTGTTTCTCAACCTTGGCCACTTGAAGATGTGTGGACTTCAACTCCCAGAATTCCCCAGCCAGCATGGCTGGCTGGGGAATTCTGGGAGTTGAAGTCCACACATCTTCAAGTGGCCAAGGTTGAGAAACACGGCCCTAAAGGACTTCTGCCTGAGCTGTTCTCTAAGGAAGACTCCCAGCTGGGTTTGTGTCTAAGTTAGGGCTTTGCCCATTAACAGTTGGCTCTGTAACATGCAAGGCTAGGCCTGCTCTAGCTTTCCTTTTCTTGTCTTTTTGACTATGACAGTTCCAGGTCATCACTAGATGGACCCACAGTTCTTGACCTCTGGAACCCATCATGGCTTTGGCCAACGGAGGCTTTCACTGAATGCTTTTTAATCAGATAAAGAAGGTACAAATTAGGTCACTAGCTTTTGTCATACTTGTGCTATATGCAACATTCCTTGGACAGCAGCAGTCAGGTTTGGCACATTTTGACCAGTGTGACACAGGCTTAACCAAAGCCCATTTTTGCCCCAACACTATTCATACTGTTCTCTACAGCTAGGATCCTTAATCTAGAGGCTACCTTGCAAGCCAACATACTGCTGCTTGCAAGTCCCCAATTTGGAGCTATTTCTAATATTCTGATGCCAAGTTGACATCCAACTCAAAAGAGATTTGTGCAGTTTTTCTCCTAGAGCGTTATACCACCACCAAACCACAAGGTTGTCAGATAACATGTTTCAATTTTAACCCGATCTTGATACCATATTTTCTAGAAAGCTTTTCTTCTAACTTTTTTTTTCCGGTGCCTTTGAGTCATTGTTGACTCCTTGAAACTGCCTGGACTAGTCCCTGCAGTTTTGGCAAGGCTTTTTAGAAGTGGTTTGCCCTTGCCGCCTTCCCAGGGCAGAGGGAGAGTGACTGGCCCAAGATCACCCAGCTGGCTTCGTGCCTAAGGCAGGACTAGAACTCCCGGTCTTCTGGTTTCTAGCCTGGTGCCTTAACTACTGCACCCAACTGGCTCTCTTTTCTTCTACCTAGTCATTATAAAAATAGCTATGAAACTTTGAGAACTGCTTTTCTCTCTCTTTTCTCTGAATTACTGTTTTTTGTTTTGTTTTCCTTTCCTCTTTCTCACTCATGCCTTTTTTTCTTTTGATGACATGTATTTTAGACTGTGACCTTATGGATCAGCCTAGCCTTGGTTTTATGATGTCATAAGCTATCCAGCTGAAAACTATGATGAAAAGTACTTTTTAAAATATTCTAGTTCTCATGTTTGCTGGACACCTCAGCAGATGTTTAAGAAGGGTCAGGCTAGCTATGCTGGCAGAGTACTATGTATATTTGAGAGAACTCTGACACAAATGATTTGGGCTTCCCCTAAGGTTTTGGCCCATTATTCCCATTACTGTTAACATGAAGAGAAATATGGCTGAAAGACATTCATGCAATGTTGAATTTTATTCCAGCAATGTGGAATGTATTGCTTTATAAAGACCTTGTATGTGAAAAATAACTTTTCACTGTTGGGAAGAAATTACCATTCTCAGCCTTTGAATTGGCTCTCTGCAACTCTAATGGGAAGACTGACCAGTATGATTTTGTGCAGACTGAGTTACCCTTCTCTCTCTCTCTCTCTCTCTCTCTCATTCTGTCCACACACACACAGATACTGTAATTCATATATGTGTTTTGTTATGTTGGGGTCTATTGTTCTGTAAATTGTAGGAGGGTGTTTTCTGTGTGTGTGTGTGTGTGTGTATTATAGCAATGCAAATAAATATTTTTTGACTTTAAAAAATTGCTTTTACTGTAATTGATACATAAAGGCATGTAACTTCCCTAAACAGCTGGCAGGCAAAAATACAGATAAAAAATGTGCCTCTTTGGTCTTAAGACTGAAGAATATCACAGATCTGAGATTTCTTTATCTTCACTAGAGTAATAATTGTGAATGTGTGGGTATGACATTAGATGGATCCTCCCGGGATTGGGGTATTATACCTCTGAATGCTAAGTAGTAATGAAAGGCATGCAAGGGCTTTTTCATCTGTAGTCTCTGATGGGCTACAGTAGGAAAAAAAGATTCTAAAATACATGGACTTGTAGTTTGATCCAGTAAAATCATTTTGTTCTTAGTGCTGTATCTGACAATAGTATACATGAGCCACCCTAATTTTCTCAAAGTTCAAGACTGGCATTTTTTAATCATCTTTTTATGTAGGCATCTCTCCCTGCAAGCATTATCTTCCAGTGTTAAAACAGGATGATTCTTCATTTTCTGTCCATTACTAATTTCCCTACCCAAGCATGGGTGACAAAAATTGATTGCATGGGGGGGAGGGAGTATATTTTGTGAAGGTATGAGAAAATGGAGAGGGAAGCAACTGACGAGGCTCCAAGATAAGAAAGGGACCAAAATATAGCTACAGAAAAGCTACTGTTGAATTCAAAGGGTAACTTCACTCTTCTTCTCACTGTCACTGTCACTCTCTTTTAATTTTTGTATTTGCCCCCTTTTTTTAAAAAAAATGAAAATGTGAGCTAATAACAGATAAGCAAGAGCTGAAAGAAAGACTGGATTTCCAATTGGATAAGGTGTTGATATGTCCATGACATAAAACTGATATTCTCCCTACCCTCAAATCATTTGCAGTGGTTTCCAAATTCATGTCCCTAATTGTTGGATGGTATTTCTTAAGCAAGCATGGCAGTGATGGGATCTGCAGTCTAAAACAACCTGGGGGAAAAGTAGTCTATGGCACAAAATTAGATCCAGAATATGCCCAAGCAAATTATATAAATTGAAAGAGGTCCATAGTTTTCACAGAAACCATGGAATCTCAATTCGGCCTTTGCAAATCAGCCTTAGATTGAGTGCCAAAACCCCACCAAGATGATCTTCTTTGGAGTCTTAATTATGACATCAGTCACTTCCATCAGCCTCAGAGAAGGAAAGCGTATGGCACCAAAAAGGTAGTAAAATAAAATCTTCGAGGCAAGTCAACTTTTGGTGACTTTATAGACCTTATGCCCCTTTGTTGGCAACTATAGGGAATGGTTTTCTATGACTTTTTTTCAGGATTTTTTTTCTTTCCAGTTTACTCTACAGCCCTGGTAGTATCCCTTTCAAATCATAATGGGATCTAATCTTGCTTAGCTTTTTGCAATCAGCCAAAGCTGCATAGGCACATCACCTGACCTCTCAGTCCCCTCCAGCTTCATTCTCCAGATGGTATTGGACTTCAACCCAAAAATATACAACTTCTCTAGCATGGGCATCTGATGTCAAAGGTCAATTCTGCACCGTAGACTAAGCCACTTCTCTCCTATGCTGCTCCTGGCTGTTTCTTAAGCCAGCTTTAGAAATTCCAGTCTGGATTGCAGTGGGTTGGGAACAGAGCTGGGCTGGAGCTCAGTCTAGGCTATGGCCATCACATGACCAGATTGATTGTTCCCCTGCTTCTTGCCCTTTCCATGTGTCAGGAAGGCAAGTCTCAATGACTGGTTCTTTTGTGGAGCAGTCTGTCTTTTTCTTTTAGTGATTGTTCCCTTCTCCATGATCCCCATGCCTTTTCTTTTCTTTTCCAGATGTTTGCTCACAAAGGCTTTCACAGCTCCTTCTCACATTCTTGACACTAATATAGACTTTTCTTTTTTTTCCCCCTATGGTACTATTGTTGCTCTGATACTACAGTAATCAAGGCTACAGAGATCAGGTTGTTCTTTCATTCCAACATTCCTTGGTAGGTCCATGGCAAACATAGCAAGGAATAGCTGATAATTCAACTTCATAGAAAGACAATGGTTTCTACTTTGCAACTTAAAGATGTTTGAAAAAAATAAAGGAAATGAAATGTTTGCAGTACTGTGGGCAGGGGGTGGGAAAGGATCGGGGCATGCTTTACCCAGTCTGGGCAGAAACAGAAAGGATGCCCCCAGAACATGTAAGGGTTGAATGGAGCTGACCAGTGGTAAACCTAGCCTGGCAACCCAGGACACAATGGCTTAAAGACAGCAACCAGCCATTGGAGGGGAGGAGTCTGCCTGGGACAGCAGCCAATCAGAGCTGGGCTGCTACTAGAATGGAGCAAAGCAATGGAGACCATCTTCTCTGAAGGGCTTAAGACAGCTCGGATTAAAAAAATACACAATTGGAAAACACAATTGCATTATTCCAAAGGATCATTTCAAAATAGGTGAGCAAGCTTCACAATTGAGAATGTAGTTTAACATGCACAGGTATAAACTGAAGCACGTTGCCCCCTCCCCCAAATCCACATTTCATTAATGTGAGCTGGCAGTTATTGACCAGGAAAGGGAGCCTGGAGTCATGGAGGTCAGCTCAATGCAAATGTCAACCCAGTGGGCAGCCGCCATAAGAAAGACAAATTCCATGCTTAGAAGCATTAGGAAGTAAATTGAAAATAGAACTACCAATATAATAATGCCCTTATATAAATCTAAGGTGAAAGTACACTTGGAGTATTCTGTATAGTTCTGGTCAGTACACCACAGAAAGGTGGAAATGGTGCAAGGAAAAAATGGATGACGAAAATTATTATGGGGTTGGAACAGCTTCCCTATGAAGAAAGACTATGGGATGTTGGGTTATTTATCTAGGAACAAAGGAGGAAAAGAGAATAAGGGTACATAAAATCATGCATGGCACAGAGGGCATGGTTTTTCTCTCTCACATAGTGTTAGAACTCAACCTCAGTCACTGAAACTAAATGGAGATTCAGAAATGGCAGAAGGAAACAGCTTCTCACACTGCATACTTAAACTGTGAAGTTTCCCAGGAGTTGTGGCAATGGCAATCAACTAGTATGGTTTTAAAAGGGAACAGGACAGGATACAAGGATCAGGCTATCAGTGGCTGGTAATATGGATAGTTGCTTACCAGCTGCTGAATCCTAGGCAGAAAACTTTAAATTCAACAATAGAAGGGGGCTATTTCCCTCCAGCCCGGGCTTTCGTAAGTTCTGGAGATATAGCCAGCTGTCTTTTGTGTCGCAGAATGGACTAATTCAGCAGGATTCTCTTATGTTCTCTAAGAGAAGCTATCGGTTTATTGTATGGGAATTATGAGTGTTATAGTCCAGCACAACTGGAGAGTGCCAGGTTGAGGAGGATGTTCTCTCCTGTGATGCTTTTCCCTGAGGTAGGTACAACAACCTGCAATCTAGGCAAAGGAGAATGTATTTTTCTTGTATAGAAGATTACTGCGTAGATACGCGCACACAGAGAGATCTCTCATGCAGGGATTTCTGCAGCACCTGAATGTCTGGGAAGCACATCTGGGAGTGATTTTATCTGATCAGTTTTCAGGGACACACAGCCTCTTCCAGGATGCTGTTAGGGATAATATATATCTCCCAGTTTTTCATCCTGTGATGAGGCCAATGGGAATGGTAAAGTAGCAACTGTACAGAAATCTGCAGGCACAGAGGGTGCCAGTTGGAGGATGTTCATTGTCATAGTGTTTGCGTAGTGCTGCAAAATGTTTTACAGGCCTCCTCGAAATTGTTCTTGTGAAAAAACTAAAAAGATGGCCAGTCATTCAACATCTCTTTTTTGACAGGTAAAGGATACTGACGCTGGAGGGCCCTAAAGGCCAAGTAAGGACTTTGAATCCAGGATTCCCATTCTACCAATTGGTTCAGCCTGATGGAGCATGAATAAGGAGCATAAAAGGGCCAGATCAAAAGAGCGATCCTGTGCTTAACTGGCAATTTCTTGTAAGGAAAGTAGACAAAGGACTGCTACTTGTATTGGGTGGCAGCATTTGTGTAATCTGAAAATCAGAGCATTTGGGGAGGGGGAGATTTGCATAAAGCTTCACTTGGTGGGATGCCAGAGTTGAAGGAGGAAGGGGTATGCTGTAGACAAAACCTGTGAGACCTAGATTTTGTGGTGTCACAGGGCCCCATTAATCATTTTTCACTTAATGAGCCTCTCTGAGTCCATTAAGTGCCAGGAAGGGAATTTAAACTGAGTGAGAGCACAGACTGTAAATCATTGTTCATTTATATTGAAATGTGTGGAGCACTTGCTGAGTCATTTAGATACAATGTCAATGGAGGTGTATTATATTCATGGCAGCCTGTTGTGCCCAGACTCACAGCAGAGGCTGGGGGGAGGGAGGCAGAGGCAGGGACAAATTAATTTCCAGATATGCTAATCCCCTGTCCCAGTGTTCCCAGACTCTAAATCTGCAGCATCTTACTTTCTGCCCTGTGCCTTCTCTTTTCTCTGACGTCCTATTTTGTTGCACCTCCTGAATATTTCCACTGAAGAAGCTTTATAAGGAGGAGGGAGAAGGAAAGCATTTCATTCCAAGACGCTAGCTGCTTGTATTGACATGATGAGTTACTGCAGCAAAAGACTCTACTTTGTGTCATCCGAATGAGTTGGTCGAGCTTCTGTCAGGGTGTAGGTGGGCAGAAGGTCAGTTAAGGTCTACTGGCCCATTGCTGGGTGATCAAAGCAAGGGATTCTGCTTCATTGCAGTTTAGCGATAACAGATGTGGTGCAAGAGGTAAGGAGGAAGCTTTCGGCCAAGCACAATAGGAGAAGATGAGTTGGCAGCTGGGTGGGGAAACTGCAGCAGGTGAATCTGCTGCACCTTAGTTCTGAGAAGTTGGCCTAGGAAATGGATTTATGGGATGGGGCAGTGTGTTGAAAGAGTTTTACTGGGAGAATCAATGTGCCAGATTAGATTACTGCTATACTTTTCAAAGTAGTTTAAAAAAATGAGAGTAACTCACAGTAAGAAAAGAAAGCGGGTGGCAATCTAATGGCAGTCTTATGAGATTGTCATCCTTCTGATGGGCCTCCTAGGATTTCAGAGGACAAGGCACTCCAAATATTGGGGAGGGGGAGGGTTGACTTCTCAAAGACATCAGCCTGCTAAGATCTTCAGATGTGGTTGGGGATGATAGGAGTACGTTAACGTTAGTGCTAGCCAAACATTTTTAATAGTAATTTTATTAAATATTATAATTACAATAGTAGTGCTAGTAAAACTTTTGAAAAAGCTGTTTAAAAAAATGGGATTGGGGAGAGTAAGGTCCCCAGAAAAGAAGGGATAATTCTTTCCTATATGGGTGGGTGTAGGAACAGGACTCAATGAAAAATCTTCTGCCACCAGTCAGTATGAACCAATGATATTGCTTTGCTATGCAAATGAGCAAAAGTGAGTCAGCAGCACCTTCTGAATGCATTATCCCCAGCCTCATTCACAAAGTAGGAACGTGATCTATTCCTTGCAAGAGAGTGAATGGTTATGAGATCAAAGCAAGGTATTCCTTGGGAAGGATTCTCTTTGGCCATGCTTACAGCTGTCCCTTCTGGGCCCTGCAAATGGAGCACTGCTGGCCAACCAAATGTCAGAGACCCATGTTTTTAACCATAGATCATGACCTTCACCATAGGAATTTAGCTAGGCTAATAGCCTCCAACCCTGCAATGCATTGGACTTACAAAGGGACTCATGTAACACCCTTCTGAAATGCTAGGTGTCATAGCAATGTGAATAGGTAGTTTCATGGTCATGAAAACCTATGGACTCATTATTTCAGCTGAAAAATAGTCTGTAAATAAATCAGGAAACACATAGCTATTGGTTTCTTCTGTTTTATTTCTGATAGTCACACTCGACTATGCAGCATAGATGAATTTACATAAAAACACAGCAAAGTACTACAAACTGAATCTGATAAGGGAATTAGAATCTAATAGAGAATATGAGGCAAAGGAGAAACAGGAACAAAATGAGGTGGAGGGTGGGAAGAGAACATATGTGAAGCAGAAATCAGACTGATTCCTTCCAGAGAAACAGCTCCTCATGGTACCATTCTAAAGGCTTTAGGGAGCTTTCTCATTTTTTGTTCCTTGATAGGTTTTGTCTGGTGCAAGAAGTGGAAGAAGTAGTGGGGAAATTTGGGGAACTTATAAAAGGAAAATGATGATATCTGCACCTTCTGTCACATGTCATAAATGAACTGGGACAACTGCAGGATAAAAGCCTCCACTGGAAGTACCATGTGGGAGAAGAATGAAGAAAACCAGGAAGAGAGTAACTATAACTAATTCCTTTGCAGTAAGAGCCCTCTGCAAAAGAAAGAAAGAAGAAAGAAGAAAGAAGAAGGAAGGAAGGAAGGAAAAAGAAAAAGAGTTTTGTAACAACAACAAAAAAAAGATAGAACATGAGTTAAAATTGGATGAGTTCAATATATGTTTAAAAAAGCCAACAAAGAGAACCCTTACATTTCATACTTTTGCAGAGAAGAACAAATAGAATTACCTTCTGGAGAAAAAGAAAAACAGAAAGTAATAGATGCAGGGGGAGGACTTATCAACAGCTCAACTGCAAATGCATTCAGTTCAAGGTTATTAACTGCCCAGTCCCCCCCCCCCCCACAAATGCAAATAGAGATACTGAAGACAATTGGTGAAGACAGATTGAAATAAGTAAAGTAAGATTCAAAAACAATATAAAAATGATAGGAGTGGATCATTTAGATCAAGAAATGGGAGAGAAATATTTCAGGGAGGGGATAGGCTCAAGACAGACACTTTGCTGGGGGTGGGGAGAAAGTGGAAACATTGAAAGGAGAAAAATAGTAAGAAAGAGAAAAACCGTCTTGTGGAAGCAGCCAAGCCATGCATCCAACAAAATCCTGAGAATGTAACAAAAAGCAGATTTATAGTAAGAGGGGAGAAGTTGGAATATGCAATAATGAATGAAAAAGGAATAACATATTTCAGAATGAATGATGAAATATGACCAAGCCTGTTAGAAGCCAAATCACATAAAGCAAGGTCATCAAGAGATGGCAGTAAACATGGTGAAACCTGATGAAAGGGCACCAAGGAAGAGAATTCAAAAGGTTAAAAGAAGAAACTTGCTTGGGAACTGGTAAAGTAAGAAAAATTAAGACTTTGATGAATAAGATTTGCAAAATAAGATCAGAAAGATGATTGTATACAGGCACACACACACATCTGAAATAGGAAGAGAAGAGAAGAGAAGAGAAGAGAAGAGAAGAGAAGAGAAGAGAAGAGAAGAGAAGAGGTTAAGGTTGGTAAACACTGTGACCAGTTTAGATGGATCAAAAAAGCTGAGTGCTGATGATAAAATTAAAAACAAAACAAAACAGATCAGCAGCAGAGTCAGGGGAAGAGGAAGATAGAATGGAGTCTGAGCTGAGAGTAATGCAAAGTAATAAAGAATCCTTATGAACTGATGATCTCACATGCACAAAACAGCCCCCAGTCTTCTCAGGAGGAAAGGAAAGAAATAACTGAGAGATACAATAAAGAGATTGGGATACAGCCGTCTGGAGGAGGTTGGGGAGTGGTTGAGAGAGGAATTGATAACATTGGACAGATGGAAGAGTTCTAAGATGAAAAGGTGAAAGAGGGTACAAGATTTGACTGAAATGAATATTCATATCAGCTGCAATTGTAAACCAAATTGATAGTAAGGTAATATTTTTATAAGAAGCATCCAAAATGACATGCACAAGGTGCAAGCATTAAGCATTGGGTCCTCCAGAACTCTTCCTCATGGACTTCAAGCAAAGTTGAGAACTCCATGGCCTTGCGATGCTTCCTGTTTATCTTTCACAGATCTTTCATTTCTCAGCGGGACTGAGAGTAAGCCTGGGGGGAAGCTCAAAATGTTAGATGAAAGCAACGCAATTTTCTATCTATCAATGATTTTGACACAGGTGGAAATTCAACAGGTGGTGCAGTCTACCATCAAACTATGCTGATAAGGAGGCTTCCCAAAAACTGTCTCACAGCACTCTTGGTTAAAAAACAGGGCTTATCTATTCCATCTTTGGCTGCTTCATTTCTTTTTTTTTCCTAAGGGGGAAGAGAAGGAAGAGGCAGAGAGAAATGCACAGGATAGATCCAAGATCAAAGCACTGTTGCCAGGATTGATGAATGAGGCGGGGTGGGGGGGGGAGTTGCCCAATGACAGCCTCTTATAGAAGCACGTGGGAAAGCAGGAGCAGTTGAATTTCTACCTGTCCTAGAGTTGTCAGAGATACTGAAGTCTTACTAAGGGCGGGAAAGAGAAGGAAGAAAACCTTTCCTCAATCAGTTGCTGAGCTGAATACAATTTAGATAGTGACCAGACAACATGGACCATGTAATCCAACAGATGGAACAGCTGTCAGGTTGGGGAAAATACCATAGAAGAAATTTTATAGTACTGGTGATAGGATTCCCTACCCTTTGTTTATCTCCCTGACTTCTGACTAGTGGGCTTGATATACAGACATTAACAAGCCATCATTCTCTCCCCACCTCCCACTTCTGGCTTCAGCTGCTGATTTCTACAGGGCAGTCTTCTGTTATAGACACAGGAGCAGGCCAAGCCAGTTATCAGAATTGGTGGCAATTCCTGTGGTTTGAACAGTGGGGTGGTGGGGGGAGAGATCTGGGTGGCTAGCCACAGTGTACATCTCCTCCTGATACCAGTAGTGAAAATTGCTCTTTCACAGCCACCTCTGTTTTCCTCCCCTGCAGGTGGCCTCTGCATGGAGGAAGTTTAATTTTCTGGCAGGGAAGCTGCGTGGGCTGGAGCCAGCAGAGATGGAAGACCATCATCTGGCTGTTCATTTGAAAGGGGGGAGCCTTTCTTTGCCCCCACTGCAGTCATTCTGAATTTTCTATGCAAGCAAGCAAGCAGGCAGGCAGGCAGGCAGACGGCTGACTGGGGAATTGACTTCTGCCTATGTCATTTCTGTCCCCGTCTGCGTGTAACAAATAAAATCACATTTCACCATTTCCTCCTGAATGGACTCAAGAGCAAGACACAAACAATGCCCACAGGAGCCACTCCTCCACTTTTCTTAAATTGTAGTTTTTTATGGGGCTGCTTCTTTTCCAGAAAACATGCCTACTTTGCTGATCAGAACAACAATCAGAAGAATTTCAGCACCATAGACAGCTCAGCATTGAATGTCCAAACGTTGTTCCTTGGACTAAAGTCCCATCAACCTTGTCCACTCACGATAATGAATTGGGATGAGGAGACTTGCTGCTTGGAGACCCAAGGATAGGGACAGTCACTCTATGTTACTCTTCTCCAATCTAGTGTCCCCTCTGATTTATGTTGAACCCCAACTCCCATAATTCCAGGAAGCATAGCCCATGATGACTGAATGACAGGAATTTAGTTCCACATGTCTGGAAAGCACCAGTCTGGGGAAGTCTAGTGTAGCAATTCATTTGCTGAGGGAAGTACTTTGCTATTATTTAACACATATAGGATGTGAGCAGCAACTCAATCAATCTGAGATTATTTCAGGTCTTACATCTCTTAGCCTACTCTAATTCATATTATAGTTTTCATCCCACTGTATCGGAAATCAAGCTGTGCGTTATCAAATGGATGATTTGCCTGGGAATCCTGTTCAAAAGAGGGATATAAACTCCATAATGAATATGGTAAAAACCCCAATTCACAAAGCTGCACCATATTCTAACTGTAATATGAGAAATAGAATCCTGGGGAGGGCTTGTGAAAATAAAGCAACCAGTTAAACAGAGAGGAACAGGCTTGATACTCAGTAGTTCAATAGTTTCTAGGCCCTGCTTTATGCTCTTCCATGGATAAATTTTTGCTATTTGTTCCAGTGAGGTAAACAATACACTGCCAAGTACTCTTCTAAGACCTCTTTGGTAAAACATCCTGATATTTGATGAAGTGCAGTTTTCAAATATATTGATATTTTAATAAATGTTTTAGTATAAATATAAACAGAAGCAATACAATAAACATGGTGATTTTTGCAGTCTAGGGAAGCTTTTGAAATTGAAAAGCCCAGATTGCACTGAGAGGTATCCATGAGATATGCCAAATATTCCATGTGGGCCGATGTTGCCTCTCCATCAGTCTTTGCATTAGGCATGCCTAAAGATAGCCTAGCCATTGTTCTTGACTAATAAAGATGAAGCTGACTTACATGATCAGGCCATTGGATCATTTTGCTCACTACTGCCTACACTTACTGAAAACATTGTCCAGGATTTAGAGAGTCTGTATAGTGTACAGGAGCACTAAGAGCAGGAGACCCAGATTCTAGTCCATCTTCAGCCACAGAAGCGTATTGGGTAAGTCATTCTTTCTCTCAGCTTAAACTATATCATAGGAGAGTGCTATGCATGTCACCTTAAGCTCCTGAATGAAAAGAGGGGATATAATACTAATTAATAAATCAGCAAGAGATCTACTTGGACATATTAAGAACTCAAGTGGGAACTTTGGGAGATAGCTTCAACTTAGCCCCAGTTTATAATCTATTATAGCCATGCTCCCCACCTTGGTTCCTATATGTTAGACTTCAGTGTCCATCATTCACCGATTAAAAAGTCAAAGGAGAATGATGGGAGTTCAATTCTCAAATATCTTGTGGAAGGCTAGTCTGTTCATTCAGATCTGCACTTTTTGCTCTGAGAATGCTGGACACAAATGGTGAAGATGCTATCAGGAACAGCCAAACACACCCATGACGAAAATAATTTAAGATACATCCCATGCTGGAAAAGGTTGTTGGTTTGCCCCAAAGAATGCATGCTTCCTATTTTACCAAAACAACTGTGCCCACCTCTGATTTCTTTGAGTTTTTGGCTTAGTTTCACAGAAGGTGTCATTTCCTTATTTAATGGCTCAGCTCACATCATTTCTGATCCTCACTCAAGAGTTCTATTCAAGATTTCCTTCTTGAGGCCTTAGAGGGTGATCAGAGCTATATCAAGTTCATCACTATCCTGAGCTACTCAGAAAATGGCTCTGTAATAAGATTCCCAGTTCATCCTAGATTCAGGTCTAGTTCCTCTGAAAAAAAGGTACACTAAACATTATAAATTAGTGTGTATTGTTGCTGTTGTTGTTGTTCTCTTAAAAAAAAAAAACAGTGCCTGTTCCCAGGGAAACCAGATGCCTTCAGATATTTGGTTAACAATTAGAGTCTAACTCAGCTTCCTAGCTTAATAACTATGGAATCAAAGGCAATTGTGGAGAAGAATGATAAGTTCAACCCAGTAGCCTTTGCTTCTTGCCTTCAATAAACAGCAGTGCTTGATCTGTTTGAGGTGTTTGTGCACTGAAGGAAGGGAAGGATAACATTTGCATCATGGCACCAAAACAGACTGCAAATACAAGGAGTACAGTGAGGTCATAGAGTGCCTATTGCTCATGGCTGTGAAGGTAGGTGGGCAAAGAAATATCTGTTAGCACTTGCTCTCTCTCTTTCTCTCTCATTCAGCCTTTACAATTATTCATCCTAGAAATACAAATGTCTTGTGTCATTCAGGAACAATTTCCTTGCAACAAGGATAGGCAAGGCATGGAACTCATGGCAACAATTCCCTCCACAACACAGCAATGGCTGGTACCTGAGAAAACTTCA
This sequence comes from Liasis olivaceus, assembly GCA_030867105.1. Lineage (NCBI taxonomy): Eukaryota > Metazoa > Chordata > Lepidosauria > Squamata > Pythonidae > Liasis > Liasis olivaceus. The sequence goes on from CM061348.1 coordinate 140,476,157, forward strand.
CAGGAAGATTTGATCAGCCTCCCCCACCTGGTCTTACCAGACAGTTTAGGACTATAGTTTCCTAGTGACCTGGAAGATAAGGTGCTGAAAGCAGATGTGTTGATGACCTAAGCAAGCCTATGCAAAACAATCTGAGCTTTAGGTAGTGCCCCTGGGCCTCCCATAATTCATATAGACCCACTGGCAAGCAGTACCCTTAAAGCAGGACTTGGGGTATAACTCTGGGGCCCCATTTGGCAGAGGAGCCTGAGAGTGAACATGTGACAGAATAACATTCCCAGCCAGTACCAATTCAATCTTGCAAGAACACCATATTGAACAAGTAGGGTTTCCTTACAAAATGCCAGCCAGGTATCTATGGGAGCACCTATGTTCACTCCTAAATATTAGCAACGTAAATCCCAAACTTGGCTGATGCACCAGTTTGGCCAGTATGTAACCAGCATGCTGGACTAGATGAGTCCTTGGTCTGATCCAGCAGGGCTTTTAAAACCAAGGACTCATCTAGTCCAGCATGCTGGTTACACTGGCCAAACTGGTGCATCAGCCAAGTTTGGGATTTATGTTGCTAATATTTACGAGTCCCCCTCTACACTTCCTGGATTTTCTGTTGTGCCCACAAATATGTTTAGGATGTGCTTTTTCTTAAATATTTGCAGCCTGATACAGAGATTGGAGCTTCAGAGTGGGAAAGGAAGGCTTCCAGTTCCAACGCCCATTTCAGCAGTTCACTCATTGATGACCTGTTGTACAAGTTACCATTTCTGACCCTACCTCAGTGGGTTGTTGTAAAGGAAAAATGAGGACAAGGATTAGACATGATATTTTGAGCTCCTGGGAAAAAAGGCAAGCTAGAAATATAACAAACTAATGAGTAATAAATGGACATGATTTAAGTGGGGCTATCTGGCCCTTAAAGGAAGAAGAAGAACAAATCGGTGGGCAGCCTATGGCAGTTGATAGAGGTTAGTCTCCTTTTTGCAACTCTTGGATTTCCTTCTGCTCACAATTGCAGGAATTGCCCCCTCCCCAAATCTGAGGTGGGCAACCCAACGAGAATTATAGTGGAATTCCTAAAATAGGAATATGTCAGCCTTGCGAGGTAGTCCAGACAGGAAGCACACCCAGATGAATTCTACTTTATTGTAAGGTTACATTAACAGAAACTTACAAGTCTGAAAGTACATTTCTCCTCTGACACCTTTACAGCCCAACAAACTAAGGATGGTCCCTTCTGAGATGCTTGCTATGCCTACATTCCTGCTGCAGGCTAAGCTGCCTCTTATCTGACCATTGCCCTGGCTGTGGCTCTTCCCTCTGTCTCCCAAGGTCATTCCCACATACCATTGCAGAATATCACAAAAACGACCCCCCCACACACATAAACACACACCTGTTTCTGTTTTTAGGAAAGGAGTCAAACCAGCTCTTCTTCATTGGCTTGGACTTCACCGTCTTTATCAGAAGTGAACTGTTGATAAGGGAAAATAATAGTAAGAGAAATAATAATAATAATAATAATAATAATAATAATAATAACAGTAAAAATAATAAGGTACAATTGCAGTAATGGTGAAGATAATGATGATAATGATAATGTATGATGTGGCTCCACACACTTTCACAGCCTCAATGCATGTTAAAAGTTTGGTCTCTTGAACACCAAATTGTTGCCTATTCCTTGTTTAAGAAATAAAGAGGCTGTTATGGAACCCCAAACTTATTGGAATTACAAATCCAATTATTTATTGGAACTACAAATCCAATTTTGCATTCATTTACTAAATTCATATACTAAATATTTGGCTCAGCCTGGCAAGATAGAATCCCTTTGGTCTGAAGAATTCCTGGTCCTCTGAATTCATTTTTACTTATTCTAACATAATTCAGTAGTACTGAGAAAGGCCAGCAGGTTGAAATGCCATTAGAAAAATGTCTACTTAATTTTTCGATTTTACCCACGTATAATGCTGATACTTTGTAAACTCAGTTCTGCTGTGGTCAAAATTACAGATTGCAATTTCATCCCTATTGGCCCTTCCATTCCAGGCATGTATTCTATCATACTTGAGCAAGCAGATTTGTATCAAAACCTGAATTTGTTTCAAGTCTGAATTTGTAGTCATGCCTAGCAATTTGCAACAGTTCTGTGTTGAGATAAGAATCTCCGATGATATGCTACGGATGTTTTCACACATATTGATGTTGAATACATTGATTTCGTAAGATACTGGATCGGCGCTTCAGGAATACAAGTGCAGCTTCCTAGTAAAACCTTCTGGAAAACAGATCTTTGCACAGCAGCAGGGCACTTTGCAATATGCATATAAACATATCCTCCCCCTCTTCCTTAAGGCATTTTATATCACTTCAAAGCCTTATTTAGAAGTGGGGGGGGAGGAACTCTGACACATGAGTTGCACATGCCCAAAATTTCCTTGTAGGGCTTCCAGTAGTTGGCTGGCACATGTTCATGACACTCTTCTGGCAACTAGAACCGCTGGACAATGGGCTTAGAGCAAAGCAAAGTGAAGCAAAGCCAGTACTTCGCTTTACTTTTAGAAATGGAGCTGTTGCATTTCTTTCTGATCCGGTTCCAGAGAGTGGCATTACTTCGAAGCTTTTCACAGCCCTACAAGAGAAGGAGCTGCAACTGATGGTGCAGCATGTGGTTTGCATGCAAAGGACCTCAGGTTTCATTCCTGGTGTCTCCAGGGAAGATTGCGGGCGGGGGGGGGGGGGGGACAGACATTCCTGTCCAAAATCCTAGAGAATCATTGCCAAGTGATGTGGAGTTCAGTGGACCAGCAGCTTCTTATGGTCTACAAGAAGTGCTGATTTAGCACCCTTGTTTAAAAAGGGACAAGCTAACTAACACTCAGTATTCATGGTTTGTAAGCATGTGCTGCAAGCCAGTTGACTGTGCCACCTAGATGACTAGGAGTCTTTTGTATGTTTATGTCACACCGAGACCAGTGGAATTTGATATCCAGATTAAAACCAACATATTCAATAGTTTAAATTCTTCTTCCTTTCAAAAACACTTTCCAATTTTCCAGTTTTAAGATCAACAATCCACCCTTATCCTCACCCTGCAATCTGAACTTTTACATTTGTACTTTTTTCTTTCTGTACACACACACACACACACACACTCATTTTTATTCCTTTTCCTGCTTCAGTTCTTACTCCTTGTCTTAAAAACAAAATCATAAGTCAGTAAATTATATGGAACCACTATTGGTGAAGGAATCTACTTTGGATTAGGATGAAATGCAGTTACGAGTCATCATAACCTCCCAGTGAAGCACAAATGTTCTACAGCCTTATAGATGCATGGAAGCAGAATGCATGCAATGAAGTCTCACAGCCAGATGTTAGAGGCAATGGGTAGGGTAGAGATAAGAGGATTTGTCCACTACCTTCTATCATCTTGCAAGTTTCCATGTCAAATAACTGAATGTGAAAAGGAATGCCAAGCTAACTGGATGTCAGTCTGATGCAATCAGTAAACTGTTAGGGTCAAAGCTGAATTGCCATTGTCAGCTGTGTTAGATTAGACTGACCTCTGGGAATCCTTCCAGACGTTGTTGGATTACAAAGGCTACAACTCTCATCATCCAGGTCATTGGTTCTGAATTTATTGGAGTTGGAGTCCAACAAAGATATGGAGGGCTATAGGTTGAAGGCACTGCCATCCAAAAGCAAGAATTCAAAAGGCATGTTCCTTTAGGACGGTGATCCACCACTAGTTTTAGGAGATGCAAAATACACAACAGGAAACTAATTAACTAACCCTTTTTGCATTTTTCAGAGAGCCTCATATCTGCTACCTGTGATAAACCATCAAAGCTATCTAACTGTACATGAGAGTTGCAACCAAGTCTTGCTCACAGTCCAGCCATATCCCTCTGATGTGTACTTCTTGTCTCTTAATTGGCGATGTGGAGCCAGGTAATATCCCAATAGGGAGACCCCAAGGCCATCAATAGCTGATCCTTGTGGTAGACACTTCTCACATTTTGCTTTAAAGGTTGAGATGGCTCACATTTTTCTTTTTAGAGTACCATCACTGGAGGTAAATCTCAAATACCATATAATATACGTAAATTCTCCCTCCTGCTCTCTCCTTTTTCCATACCTCCTTGCTGGCAAACATTGGGCGGAAAGTTTGGGACCCCGAATGAGATCAATGTAACCACATTCTGAAAGAAGGGACTGTAGGAAGGTTACCATAGAAACCACAAAAGGAAAAGATAAAATGGACACTTTAATCGGTAGTATGATTTGGGGGGGGGGGCGGGGGGGGGCAGGCAGCTTCTTCCAGATAGCTCCAGTCATGGCATAGAGATGTCATATTTTGCTAGTGCTCATGATTTCATGAAGAAAAATAAGAAACTGCTTCTTCGTTTTAGGGTAGATATATAGAATGTTTTGTAAGAATGGCCCAAACAAGAGAGCATTGCCTGACATATATATATATTCCAGTGGATCCTGTACTGCACAGTGGGTTAGACTAGATAGATCTAAGATCCCTCCCAACTCTGTGATACTATGATATTATGATTCTCTGTTCTCCATGGATCTTTAAGAACATTAAGTAGGCACTGCATTAAAATTCTGCGCAATCTGGGTTCTGCCACCTGGCAAATGATACCTGATTAGCATATTTTGTCTTGCTTTGCAAGAAAGAAAGGGGAAAGGCTAATTTTTCAAAAGGAGGGAGAAGGAAGTTGCATCCAGTATCAAGTTCTGAAAGCCTCTCTGCTAAAGTTTTGCAGAAAGAGAGAGAAAAAAGAGCATGTATGGGAATCATGCGTCTATAAATGGAGGTCTGGAAACTAATCTTATGATTCCAGTGCACTCATATCCCAGCTTTATGGGAATCCAAGTTATGGCGTCAATACCACCTTTTTCTGTTACTTATTTAAGCCAGAAGTGGGAACTCTTCCGTCAGCCTGTAACTTTTATCAGTTATCATGGTTGCTGTCAGGGATAATGACAGTTGTACTCCAATCATATTTGAAAGACCACAGATCACACATCTCTAATTAAAGCAGGATTTTGACATTGAGTGCATGTATTTCTCTTCTGAATTAATATTGGTAGCACAGTTCAGACTGAATCCCATCCTAAAAAGGTTTACTTTTAGAGGGTGTGTCTCCCTTTTTGCATGAATAGGGTGTGCCTCTTTATTAGAACATCCAAAATAATTTAGAGTTCCTTCAGAGACACAAGAAATGGTTTCTTCTGAGAGTGGGTCCTTTTCCTATACATTTGAACTAAGAATCATCAAGTGCATTGATATGAAAATGGGCAGAATAGTCATCCCCTGGAAAAGGTAGACAATAGCTGTAAATGAAGCGTTCAGAGATGCAATAGGCAAATGGGCTCCCATGGAAAAACACTGATGTTTTCTTGCAGGAGACTTAATCCTTTCTCTCTACTACCTGTTCAGCCTTGGCTCTTGACAGAGGGAGAAAATTGGTTGTCATAGTCCAGAAGCATTCAAAAACAGGTCTTCCTGGATCTGAAAACTTAAATCAAAAGCCATCTATTACTGCTTGAAAGCCAACTTGGAGCAGGCTACGTTTCTAGTATATCAGCTGCTCCCCCAATTTCATGAACAAAGGAGGACTTCCAGACATTCTCTGTGGCTTGTTCAGTGTGGATTGGGCTGCCATCTGTACTATCAGCATTTTGGCAATGGTCCCAAGGAATTTTTTTTTTATTGCACCTCAGTTCCTTTCTCAGATCATGTTTATAGAGTGTGCAGGAAACTCTGTCCATGGAAGATGGCCAAAAGGAGAATCAAAATATCTACCATTGACCTGCCATTCCTCTGTTAGAGATCCATCTCCAATGGCACTAACTTTCAGCACGTCATGGTCTTTTCCCCTCAAGATTTACTCTGTGTCCTCTCTTTATCTATCCCTCTGCCTTTTCTTTAAAGGTTTGAGATAGTGATAATCAAATGTTACTTCTGCCTTTCCTCCAGGGCACCTAAACCCAGAGCACATGCTCTTGAACTGTCCTTCTAGGAGGAGGTAGCTAGTTAGGCAAGAAGCATTGCCTATACCTATATTTCCTGTAGAAAAATCTCTCATTCTCAATCTGAGGAACTCATATGCACACAGGACACTTCAACCTCCAACAAGCACAGGAATGTCAGTGTTACACAGGAGTCATTGTTACCAAAGTATTAAAACATCTAAACGTTCATTGACAATGCAATCCTGTGTCTACTTTCTCAGAAGGAAACTCCACTGGGTTCCACTTGAGTGGAGTTCACTGTCCCAGGCAAGTGGTGAACAGGAATGTAATTTCAGTGTATAAAATGGCTATAATTGAAAACTCGCCTATTGTGAGGGAACATGCTTAGTTTAGAATTTTCCTGTGACAGTGTGCCCTGGAGTACAGTATTTAGCATCCAGAAAGGTGGTGCCTGTTTGCGAAGGAGCATCATGGATGTTGGATGAGTTCTGTAAAGAAGTGTGGCAGGAATCATTCTTTGAAGCTCCCTCATTTAGCAAGGTCCACTTTTACACACACACTCACACACCCTGCAGATGCCTTCTTGCCTGCCACCTGTGAAACCACACTCAAATTCTATTATTTAGCAGTTAGCATGGATTCCCTTATCAGTGCCTACTAGTTATCCAAGGCCATTGACAAAACTTCTTTGTTCAATACATTAATTAAAAGAAAAAGAAAAACCTGAGGTTGCTTTATTAACTCAAAAAGTCTCTAATCCATGTATCAGCTGGTCTTGAGGATCACTTCACCATATACAGATATTTTAGATAGCAAGTAGCAATCCCCAACTACATCTACTTCAGCCAAAGCCTATAATGGTCTAGGTGACTTCAAGCTTCCTTTCAGCTAGAAACCTGGGAGCTGCACTCAGGATCCTAATCCCTAATGTTGTTCAACTGTTGCTCTCCATAGAATTGCTCAGAATTGCTCATCCAGCCAAAGGCATTGCCAAACCTGCCCAAGGTAACATTTGTGCCAGCACACTGTGCCCCAAGACCATGTGTCCAAAAACTTTCTGTCACAAGAATCAGCAGGTGTTGAAAATGTCATGATAGGAGCACCCCATGTTCACAGAGTCTTTCTCTCTGTTCTTTCCTCCTTCTTTCTAAGTCGTAGATCAAACCACCACTTTCAGATTAACCTAATGCCATTGGAACAAAGCCAAGCAAGATCATCAGAGGACTCTCGTAAGTGCATCACTTCTCTGAGCAGGGGATAAGATGGGTCAGATCTTCTAATTCATCCCATGATGGTATTTGCTTTCTTTGGAGCATCAGAATGAGATCTCTCTCATGGCCTTCAAACTGCTCATTGCTTAAGGTCAACTGTCCAGGACATCAATCACATATTGTAAGTAATTCAAGTCAAATTGATCCAGGTTCAATGGCATGAAGAAAAGCATTGGTGATATCCTTGGAGCTTTACCATGGCTTCCTACGCTCTTTGTCCCCTCTCTTGGAAACTGCCCACAATCTTGTCTCTTATTCCACATACATACACCCACTGCTCCCAAACATTATTGCCCAGATACTACTATTTTCATTCTCTGGAAATTCTCTTGTTCTCTGAGAAAGGATCCTATCCTTCTCACTTCCCTTTCTGCTTAGAACTTCTTCCAACTTTTCATTTCCTTCAAACTATTCCACTAGCTCAAGAGCAGCCCTGCATATGGGATTGCAAAGGAGAGCTTCAGGCACAGCTTTCAAATACTGAGGTCTATCCTGTGAGATGGGATGAAAGGTTTGTTGAAATAGCACTTTTATGTGAAGAGTTCTAATCTGTTGAAGTCTACATCTGGTCCCCTGAGCTGGTGCTCTGTCTCTAAATCCTCTAAGTGTTAATCCAAAATTTTTCACATTCATTTTTTTAAACAGCACAGTCTTTATCTTCATTATGATAGAGGGCAGGTATTTTTAAAAAGAGTGGAAGCGTGGAGTATCGAACATAGTTTTTTTCTTTGGGGCTCTCTGCATACCCCCAAGCCCACCTTCTCTCTTCCTTAGTCACTGCCCGTTGGTGTCCCAGAAGTCTGCTTTCACCCTACCTCTTTAGTGTTGCAGTGGGGGTGGGGGTTAGGTGGGGGGGTGGGGGGTGATTTCCAACAAAGAGGGGTATTGAGATCTCAAATGAGTTATCACTTCTGCTGATGCTGCAAAGGAGTTTATGCCTAATAAATCAAATTTGATTCAATTCTTAGTGCAAATAATCCAATATCATTTACATAAGTGGTATAATATGCATAATGCATTGTTTGTCTCCCTGTGAATGTTCAAAATCCAAGAGGTTGGATGTGAGGATTTGAAGCTGCAGTAAATCAATGTAGTCTAAGTACGACATGGCAAATTTCTTTAGCACCAAACATCGCATACATGCAAATTAAGCCCATAATTACAATCTTCACTGACATGCATAGTTCATCCAAAACTTCCTACAATTTTAGATTTGACTCCTGTCTTTCTGTATTTCTATCAAGCAAGCCATCCACCTTAGCCCAGTGAAATGGTGGCAGCTAGCCAACATTGGCTATCTCAAAAGAAAAAGAAAGAAAAAAAAAGGATAACACCAGCTTATTAATTGGATGGGAGACTACCAAAAAATTTCAGGGCTGTAAACAAGACTCCAAAACCAAAACTAAATCTTAGAAGATGGCAGTGGCAAACCACATCTGTACTGTTGCAAGAAAACCTCATGAATATGTCCCTAAAGTCACCATAATATGGGCTCAACTTGATGGAGGCTTTCCTTATACACTTGGCCTGGGGAGATGGTGTGGGGATTCTGCATTGCTCCCTAGGACAATCATATTTAGTAATGCAGGACTAGCAGAGAAAACACTGTTGTCTCCTTTCGTCCCATGTAGAGTGGAGAGGAGCAGAAAAGCAGCTCATGGTCAGGGCTGCATGGCTACATTGTGGCTGTAGGTGATGCTGTGAATGCACAAGGCTTCTCCAGATTACTTCTGCCTCTATGTCTTTCTTCCTACATCATACATCCTGCATCCTACATTCCCCTCCCTCCCTCCCTCCCTCCCTCCCTTCCTTCCTCCTTCTCTATAGTCCCAATAGGTGGAAGAAGGGATCATCTCTTTCTACAAGAACCAGAAAGGTCACCCATACCTGCCCTCAAGGACTGCAGATGGGACAGCCAGCATGGTATAGCAGTTAAAGTGTTAAGCTAGGAACAGGGAGACCCAGCTTCAAAGCATGCAGGCTCACTAGGCACCTCTGGACCAACCAACTTCACAATTTTTTTTGTTGTGTAGGAAGATGGGAGGAAAAAGAAAAATGGGGCATAAAACTAATGATTAAGTAAGAATAAAAATGGGAACCCAACGTGCAGGCCAGATGGCTGTAGATGAGTGTTAGATTAAGTGATTGAGGATTGTGCTCTTAGTTGCTGTTGGTGATCATGGATTTTAGCCTCTGTGTTTAGAGTACAGTTGAACTGAAAATTTCAGCCAAGTTTTATTCATATGGATTCATTGGAGGGTATATGGGGTAGGAAATGGTAGAACAAGAAGCAGTAGTAAAGATGTTCCAGAACAAAAGCTTTTAGGGTATTCTTCTTGCCTCGCCTGCAGACTTCCTAAGTAAAATCTGAGTAGCAGGATGCTGGCCCAAATGAATCCTTGCTTCAACCTTGCATTGCCCTTCTTGTGTCCTTCTTCCTTCTTTATATCCAAGGAAGTGAGTGTGGGTGATGGCAATCCATGGATAAAGCAGAAGATAAGTTCATAAACATGAATTGCCCAAATTGAGATCAACTTTCTAAAGCTGGACAGGTGGGGGGGGGGGGGAGGGGGGAGTTCCTAAATATAATTTAAATATATTTTAAATATAAAATCTGGAAAGGTATGGGAAAACCAAAATATAATACAATGGGTCAAGTTAAGTCAATATACTAAGGAAGGAAGTGATGGATCAAAGGTTGCAGTGATCCTGCTTTTTAACTTTAAAAAATGTAGTAGATTCCCACATTTGAAAGGTTCTGCCACCCTGAGTGGTTTTCCCCACTTCTGAGTCATAACACTCTCCATCTATCCTTGAATTGGCAGAAAAATTTGCTATCCTCATTGGTGGTCTCCATCCTGTCTCTATTGCCTCCATTCCCAATCATTGCCAGTAATCTGACTTCCTTCCAAGGAAACAGGTGACAAAACCTAACAGATGTTAGACACCTTGGGCATGGCAGAGTCAGAATTATGGAGCGAGGGGACTATAATGCCAGTACAGCTAAGGATGACTTAAGCCTGTCTCAGTTCTGGGCTCAGAAGAGATGAAAACAACATCAGGGGGCTGCAGCAGAAAGAACGATACTGCCAGGACATTTTGTGTCATAGTAAGACACAAGTGGGAACACAGCCTGAGTACCTAGAAGGCAATTATGGCAAAGGATGGAGATGCACAAAGAAGCCTTGTGCCTGACATTTTGTATTTGTGAAAGATAAATTCAGTCACGGTCTAAGCTTGAGCATTTCGTTAATATACATCCGTATACTGCATTCATATGTTCCTTTGACCACAGATCAACTAGAAAACTTCATCTCATTCCACATGAATCACACCGGGAGTTGAGGAGAAATAGTCATTGTTAACTTAGTATTTCTGCCAGTGCATTTAGAGTAAGACAACAGCTATGCCCTACTTAATTTCTAATGATTCTAAGATTTTGGGATGATGGAATGAATCTGAAGAAAGGCACTTCTAGTAGATGCCATAACTTAAAATAAGTTTTAACAGGAATAGACCCCGGAGGCTTCTGCTGCAAAAACAACCATGAGTTACGGGGCACCATAAATACTAAGTTTATCAGAGCTTACATGATAACAAATTTGGTTACCTTTTAAGTGCACCAAAATTCTTTGTGACCCTTAAACCACCACCCCAAATTCTCTTTCCCACCTCAAATAAAATAAAGCTCATAATTCGTTGAAGACCCTAGGACAGTTCCAGGCTATTGCAGACTGGTGAGCCTCTGGGGTTTATTTCTTCAGTCCCTTTGATTCAGTGGACCATTTCCATTCCATCTTCAGAATGAAGGAATTTGTTCAGAGATTCACAACAGCCCGGCTCTCTAAGTTAAAGAGATTTAAAATGCTAATTTAGGCATCGGGCCAATGCCGTTACACCAGAACCTTGTCCTTTTGAAGGTTATAGTGAGGCTGGAGACCAATTTCATGAGAGATTTTACTATCTGGATCAATGGCACTATATTTCAGCCAAAATCAATCCAAGAATTTGGAGAGTTACAAAATTAGAACATTGCCCATTTGACTTGCTGTACTATACAGAGAAAGAAAGAAAGAGAGAGAGAGAGAAATTATTTCTTCAAACAAAGTTGTGGCCATCTTGTGGATAGCACTGTAAAAGCATCTGTGTAACAGCCTTGAAGAGGCAAAGGCTATGTCCATGTGTGTGTTTAGTGTGCATGGAATCTTTATAGTGACAAGAGCTATCAGTTGATTAAATAATTTCTACCTAATGGTTATTAGAAATTAAATAATTTCTACCTAATGTCTTCCTTTTCACACATTAGTGGCTTACTCAATTACATAACCTGTGCTAGGGCTGAAATGTTTGGACTGCAAAATTCCAGATGACCACTAGATGTCTGCAGAGAGTTACAGATTCTTCTATCTTTTTGCTGCTATCTTGCTGACATCTGGATTTTTGCATCCCAAATATGCTATCCTTAAAACACGTATTACACCAAAGCATACAGTGAAAAAAATGTGAGAAGAGCCTATACATATGCATTCAAAATAAATCCAAGTCTACACTATGTCCCATAGTAGCTGAAATCTCTGCAAAGTTCTACATCTTTTTCTCTCTAAAAGGGCACCTATTTCATTAGCAAAAAATAAAATAAAATATTTTAAAGGTTATTTTACTTTATTCCGCGTTACAGGACCACTTGGAATCCAAATAGCTTGAAAAGTAAACAAGAGCAATGTTAATGATCAGTTTCATCAATCAAAATATTCCTCCTTCATCAATTAAAATGTGGCCCCACTCATTAATCAACGAAAGCTTTATGTGATTAATTGAGCAATGAAAGTAAAGGTTGCCATTCTGATAATCATGCTCACCAAGGATGCTCCTGGATTGCTTGGACTATAATTTTCTAAATATGTGATGATTGGCTATGCTAGCTAAGGCTGTAGACTGAAACACCCACAGAACATCAGTCGCCTATCAGTGGCTAAGAAGTAAGAAGCAACCTTTAGAGACTTGAAATTCTGGGTTGCCTTCTCATGAAGTAAAAAGATGAAGATCTTTTTACTTCATGCATGTCACCTGAAGACTTCATCATCATCATCACGGTGTTCTTCCAACGCACACATGAGCATTTGCTGTACATCGCCGTTGCCCCCACTTTCTCTCCTCCTCTTAAAAGTAGCCAACTTGGTTGCAGTTTATTTGGGCTGTTTCGCTTCCCAATGAGTTGGCACTGCAATTTCTGGAACTCTCTGGCAGCCTGCCCCCACTGGCCAGGAATTTTGGGATATGTCGTTCTCATCCATCGAAGTCGAAGAGAGGACAGCAGTCAAAAATGATCTTTTTCTCCCCAAATTTTATCAAGGGTAGCTAAGGCAAGGGCAAAAAGAGGTGCAGGGATTGCTGCACCACCACTAGTTGTGCAGAAGAGTGAAATTTGCACGATGAGCTATCCTCCCCAAAATATGTGGCATATAGATGAATAAGGAGACAACACAGTGAGTCGAAGCTTACAGGCAGAGCCATCAAGAACACAGAGAAAAAAGCCAGAGGGCTAGTGATGCAACCCTGGCAAGTGTCCAAAAATGTAGATATCAGATTCCAGCCCTGATGCATCACCTGATTACTCAATGCTTGGTAATTCCTAGCTAAATATATGATGCACTGAAATCCTTGTGCTTGACCTGTCACTTCTGCCTGAAACATATAGCTTATATTCACATGTGCAGCAGGTTGCCAAGTGATAAGAGGAGGGCTATGGCACTATTTCTTCCAATGGAGCCCAAACACAGAGAAGAAAATCATCATCAAATGCATACAGGCAATCTAGGACTAACAAATCAAAAACCAGAAAATGATCATTAAAAATAAAAGGATTGCATTTAGATGTGCAACCATAAAAGCATCCATTAAACTAAAATATTCAGCTGATCATCTAAATGCAATCTATTCTTGGGGCAGCTGAGATCCAGCAAATGCCCAGGCAAACCAGAACATCTTAAGCTGTCATCTAAAACCAGACTGCATGGGAGATGGTCATGCCTCCCTGTGCAGGAGTGGAGAAGTTCATAAATGCTGTGCCACCACCAAGAAGGTCTTCTTCTAAACCACTACACTGAGGACTAGCCCCACAGGTGGGACCACGAGACAGGTCTCCCTTGTTGATCTTAGCAAACAGTCTGGTGGTCTTTGAAGCACTTAGCTCTTAAATTCCTTCAAGCTTTCTAGATTAGAGCCAACAGTTTTATTTGGACCTGGAAGTTCAGTGACAGCCAGTGTAGCTCTTTAATGATTTAGCCACCCCGTGGAACAATCTGGCAGCTGCGTTCTGCGCCGAGCTTCTGACCTGTCTAAAAAGAATAGCCCCATATGGAACCTACTGCAGACTGCTGAGTGAACAACTACAGGAATGTTTCTTTTTTATGATCTCACAAATGCAACTGCTCTACTAGCATCAGCGCTGAAACGGTGCCTGTCCTGCTTCATGATGTAGAGCTCCAAATGATGACTAGGAGAATACTAATCATCTCAGGAAAAACAGCCCTCCCCAGCAATCCTCAGAGCTCCTTGTCTCGGGTTCTCCATGGTCAGATACAGACCAGCTCAATCGCAGGGTCTAAGGAGGTACAGCCGCTCCTAGCCTGCTGCAGCATTTATTTCCTCTCTCGCCAATCAATACAGCTATAATTGAAATTCTCCCTAATCAAAGTCCCATCTCTTGTTATCTGCTACTGGTGGGGCATGCTCCTCCCCTCTCCAACTGCAGTGCAGCTCTGAAGTTTGTCCTCCTTTTTTTTTTCCTTTGGTAAGAAACACAACAAAGCATCTCCTGTTGCCTTTCTGATAGCGAAGAAAGCAGGAGACTGTGGGATGGAATAGAAGGAAAAGAGGGCCTTGCTATGAGAACTTAACTACCCACATGAAGATGGTGTCATTAGGGCTTAATGACACATGCAATTAAATCCTGCCCTTACATCTAGGTGGTTTGTTTTTCAGAGCAAGCAAGGCTCAGTGAAAATTGCACCAGGAATTTTCAAAGGTGCCCATTTGTCATTAGCACTACATCCCTGCCTTTCTCTTAAAGATATTAAAAGTACGCAGTTGCATCATTTGCATCTTGATCCTTTTTTTCTTGGAAAGTTCATGAATAGCACAGGTAGGCATTTCCAATTTCCAAAGTGGTCTGAAATTCCAAAGCTAAGTAATAAGATGTTTTATAAGCTGCCCGAAGTCATAAATGTGAGATGGGTGGCTATATAAATCAAATGAATGAATGAATGAATGAATGAATGAATGAATGAATGAATGAATGATGCTTCCTTTGAAAAGTTTGCTTTAGGTCAAAATCAACACTGAAACCTTGTTAGAAACAAGTATATTCCTGTAAACTAAAAGCACCTTTGCTAAGTCTGCCCTAAGGTGAGATGTTGTTTGGACAGGTTCCCTCAACCCCACATGCACAGGGATCAAGCCAACCAAAAACTCACATTCTCATTCTCCATGTCCTGAATGTGCTCTATTCACATCTGTAAGCTACCTAGAGCTTTCTAGTTAGCCTGTCAATAGTTATATCTGAGATTTTGGCAATCTCATTATAAGCTTACACTGTTAGCTGCAACAATTAAGATCAGTTTTTTGTTTTTGTGTATGCGTGTGTGTGTGTGTTTAATAAAACACCTTCACCTTCTGTTATTTTCAGTGTAAGAAGAGAGATGAAACCACCCTTTGGAAGTCATCAATTTCTGTGATTTTTTTTCCTATATTTGTTTTTACTTTTTTCTTTAATTTTTTAATGATGTCGTTTGTTTTCTCACTTTTATGCACATAATCACATTTTTATTTTTTATTTTTAAGTATAGATTCTATATACACATAAAAGAATGGTATTTGAACTTTACATTGAGTCTTTATGGAGGTTTTATGTCTTTGAGCAATACTAGAAAATATGTTAAATATTTAAATATAGAAAAGTTTATTATTGGACATTTGCTAAATGGTACAGGTCATAGAATGAATCGGTATTGGGAGAATATTGATAAATGGGTCAAAATAAAATTTATGGATGAAATTAGTTTACATGTAAAAGGGTTACAAGAATCCAAGAAACAAAATATAATCTTAGCATATTTAAAATTGTTAAGGGCAGATATTGTTTATCTGCAAGAGACTCATTTAATGGAACAGGATAAATCTCTATTAATGAAAGATTGGGTGGGGCAGGTTTACCTTACAGATACTTCGATGAAAGCTAAAGGTGTGGCCATTCTGGTTCGAAAAGGATTCCCAATTGATGTGTAACAAGTCATTACTGATATAAATGGGCATTATTTAATTTTGTGTGCCAAAATAGCTGAGACTGCAATAGCTATGGTTAATGTTTATGGACCAAATTTAGATTCTCCTATTATGTTTTATGAATGTTTTCAGCACTTGAATTACTGCATTTATGATACACTCTTGTACTTATGATACTGATCATAGGAGGAGATTTTAATGAAATATTGAATCCTGAGCTTGATAGAAGTACTCTGGCATGGAAAAAACAAACATTAGTGAGGGAAACAATTAAGACTTATATGGAAGAGTGGAATTTAGTAGACCCCTGGCATTTGATGTGTCCAGCTAAAAGAGAATATATATTTTATTCAAATGTACATCAGAATTTTTTTAGGCTTGATTATTTTTTTTAATATCATTGATCTTATATCATCAAATTCAAGAAAGTAACATTGCTGTTTGTTATGTATCTGATCATGGTGCAATTACTTAATGTGTGTTTCAGAAACCAGTTATAGTATTAAGAAATTGGTATCTTAATGTTTCTCTATTGAATGATAAAGAATTTGTACAACAAATGCAGGTAGAGACTTTACAATATATTGATTTGAATTCAGAAACATCAAGTGCCTGAATTTTTGAATGGGAAGCATACAAAGCATACATTCAAGGTAGGATTATTGCTTATGCATCACATAAAAATAAGATTAAAAATAAAAGGGAAAATAATTTGAAAGAGGAATTGAAACATCTATGAGCACTGATGGTTAGATGCCCATCTATAGTCTTGTACAGAGAAATACAGAAAAAGAAATATGAATTAACTACTATAATATCACAGCAGAGAGAATTTATGCTAACATGTTTACCACAGAGATACTGGGAGGATGGTGAAAGAGCCGGTAAGATCTTGGCTAACCATTTAAAGCAATGACAACAACAACAAAAAAAGATAGGGCAATGATTCCAATCATTAAAGGTGAAGGAGATGAAATGTATAAAACTTCAATGGATATTAATTGTTGATTTTTAACATTTTATTTAGAATTATATAGTAAACCAGAGGATGTATCAAATGAAGATGTAGAGGCTTTTTAAAATAAAATTAACCTACCACAACTAGATGATACACATAAACAACTCTTATTTGCTCCACTATCTGAACTAGAGATTAGACAAATAATTTTAAAAATGGCAAATAGTAAAACACTGGGATTAGATGGATTTCCTATCGAGTGGTACAAAACATTTATAGATCTTTTGGTGCCAAAACTTTGTCAAGTATATGAAGAGATATTTCATAAGGGAATTTACCACCAGCCTTTAATCAGGCTTATATTACAGTTATACCCAAAGCAGGTAAAGATCATCTCATTGTGCTAATTATCATCCAATCTCATTGATTGACGTCGATACAAAGATTCTAATAGCAGCGTTAGCAAATAGATTACAGCAAGTGATACCGTTCGTTATTAAGAATGATCAAGCAGGGTTTATCAAAACTAGGCAAGCAGCAGACAATATTAGGTTAGTTGCAGATTTAACAGACTTGAATAAAAACAAAGATCAATTTGTAATTTTATCATTAGATGCTGAAAAAGCCTTTGACAAAATACACAAGCAGTATACGTTTGCCATATTGAATAGATTGGGATTTCCTTTGGAATTTATAAAATGGATTGAGATACTATATGAGTCGCCCACATCTAAAGCAATGGTTAATGGTATGTTTTCTCCAATTTTTCCACTATTTAGAGGCACTAGACAAGGATGTCCTCTCTCACCCTTGCTCTTTAACATTTGCATGGAACCTTTGGCTTTTGCTATTAGACACAGAGGGAGATCTACGGAGTAGTACATAATTCAGTTGAACATAAATTGCTTTATTTGCAGATGACATTCTTTTGTTTATTTCTAAACCTCATACTACTATTCCAGTGTTGATGCAAATGATAGATACCTTTAGTGAAATAACAGGATACTCTATTAACTGGTCCAACTCGGAACTGATGCCAATAGATGAAAATTTGGTTACCCATTCATTTAAGGAATATCAATTCTGTATGTATACAAAATCTATTAAATATTTAGGTATGTGTATGCCAAAGGATATAACTCAGTTAGCAACATGTAATATAAATTAAAATATAGAGAGAGATTTCTTCAGATATCGATAGATGGGAGTCATTAAATCTCACCCTTTGGGGAAAGGTGAATGCTCTCAAAATGAATATTATTCCCAGATTCATTTATCTTCTTAGAGGAATTCCAGTTTTTATATCTGGAAAATATTTTCAGAAAATAAATTCTTTGTTTAGAAAATGTCTATGGGGTTCTTCAATTCCAAGAATATCTTTACAGCAAATGCAATTATCAATTAATGAGGGAGGATTCGGTCTTCCAAATCTGGAGCTATATCACCATGCTTACCTATTGTCAAGTATTAAATACTGGAAGCCAACAATCGGTGTTAATTTTCCAATTTGGGCAACTTTGGAATATACATATATAACACCTTTGGTTGGGTGGACAGTATTAGGATCGAAATACACTAAAACTCTAATATCTCTGGAAACAATCTTGTCAGTTAGAAAGCCATGGAATATGCTGTCTAATAAAAAAAAAGATTTGACCCTTTTTCCCATTCCAAACTGACTTTATGGGGAAACCCAACTTTAAATATTGGAGAAAAGATGGTGATATGGATAAACCACCTTTACCATAACTGCATATAAATGGCAATGGGACACCACCACAGTAAAAAGTTAACTCTACTTCTAAAATGAGCTGTAAACTAAGGGCAGATCCAAACTTTCTGCTTGGCTGATCAACACTATGGGCCACTCACCACTTCCTGAGTAGTGTAGTTTTAGAGCAATGATAATACCCTAAGGGGAAAAAAGAAAGAGCCTATATTTGTGACAAAGGACATGATGTAGGAAGAGGGTGTGAAGGCATCCATGTGTGCAAACATCTGGGAAAGCAAAGGAAAGGCATGGGGACCAATGAGAAGGGAACAATCTTTAAAAGGAAAAGGCAGGCACCAGTTGATAGGCCCACAAAGGAGCGAGCCAGTGAGGCTCGCCTTCTCTGCACAAATGGGAAAAACAAGAAGTAGGGCAATGACCAATCAAGTCTTTGGATTGTCATAGTCGAGACCAAGCATCAGCCCAGGCCCACTGCAATCTGGACTGGAATTTCTGAAGTTGGCTGAAGAATCAGCTTGGAGCAACATGGAAGACAAGCAGCTTAGTCCACAGTGCAGAATTTCCCTAAATGTAGAGCCAAAGGAACACAGATTTGACAGTTCTGAATCAAGTTGTCTAGGATCAGACTATGGAATTAAACCTAGCTGTTTTCTTTGCAGCTCAGGTTCCTTTCTTCCTCTGTGGGCAAAAATGGGTGGCAAAGCCAGTAAGCAAATCTCAGGAGCTTCCCCAACTAATGAATATAATTTCACTGTGCCACCCCTAATTGCCTGCCTTTGAACATCTGAAAAGCTATACATTCTCTCTTGAATACTTATTTTCAGGCATTCAGCTTTGACTAGCATGAACTAGCATTAATCAAGTACCTGAATTTCTTTTTCCATATCCTTTTTTAGACTAGTTGTTGTTGTTCAGTCGTTAAGTCGTGTCCGACTCTTCGTGACCCCATGAACCATATTGTGCCAGGCCTTCCTGTCCTTCACTGCCTCCCTGAGTTTGCTCAGTTTCATGCTCATTGCTTCAGTGATGCTATCTAACCATCTCATCCTCGGCCGTCCTCTTCTCCTTTTGCCTTCAATCTTTCCCAGCATCAGGGTCTTTTCCAAAGAGTCCTCTCTTCGCATTAGGTGACCAAAGTATCTGAGCTTGAGCTCAAGGTCAGTGACCACACCAGTATGGACATCAGGGACATTAAGATCTTTCTTGTATAGTTCTTCTGTGTATTCTTGCCACCTCTTTTTAATCTCTTCTGCTTCTGTTAGGTCCCTGCCTTTTTTGTCCTTTATCATGCCCATCTTTGCACTAAACGTTCCTTTGATATCTCCAATTTTCTTGAAGAGATCTCTAGTCTTTCCCATTCTATTGTTTTCCTCGATTTCTTTGCATTGTTCATTTAAGAAGGCCTTTTTATCTCTTCTTGCTGTTCTCTGGAAATCTGCATTCAGTTGCTTATATCTTTCCCTTTCACCCTTGCTTTTCGCATTCCTTCTTTCCACAGCTATTTGTAAAGCCTCATCAGATAGCCATTTTGCTTTCTTGCATTTCTTTTTCTTTGGGATGGTTTTAGTTGCTGCCTCCTGTACAATGTTATGGACCTCCGTCCATAGTTCTTCAGGCACTCTGTCTACCAAATCTAATCCTCTAAATCTATTCATCACCTTCACTGTATACTCATAAGGAACATGATCTAAGTCATACCTGAGTGGTCTAGTGGTTTTCCCTACGTTCTTCAATTTAAGCCTAAATTTTGCAGTAAGAAGCTCATGATCTGAGCCACAGTCAGCTCCTGGTCTTGTTTTTGCTGTCTGTATAGAGCTTCTCCATCTTTGACTGCAAAGTATATAATCAATCTGGTTTCGGTATTGACCGTCTGGTGATGTCCATGTGTAGAGTCGTCTCTTGTGTTGTTGGAAAAGAGTGTTTGCTATGACTAGTTTGTTCTCTTGACAGAACTCTATTAGCCTTTGCCCTGCTTCATTTTGTACTCCAAGGCCAAACTTGCCTGTTATTCCGATTACTCCTTGACTTCCTACTTTAGCATTCCAATCCCCTATGATGAAAAGGACATCTTTTTTTGGTGCTAGTTTAGGCTAGTAGCAAAAAAAAAAAAAAAAATTGGGGGGGAGGTAATACCTAGGTCACTGTCATCCCGCAGTATGTTTTCCAAATTATAGAGCCTTAAGACACATTTCAGAAAATGCTTGGGTGATTGACAGCATATGTCTTCCCCTTGTTCCCATCCCATGCATTTCTGTGATGACATTTGGTAAAAGAATTATGCCATGGGACACCAGAGTACTCAGCATTTCCATTGTCCCATGAAGTGAATCAAACAGGGGAGAAGAGGCTTTCATTCCTTCTCCATCCTGCTCTGCCTTCTGGATGCAAAGATATATTGAAAGTTTCACATATGTCTTGACTTCCCTCTCTTGAGGACCTCATCTCAAACATGGGACCTGATAGTTCCTTAAATGAATGAATGAATGAATGAATGAATGAATGAATGAATGAATGAGTTTTCATACCCCTCTCCCCCACCTTTGCATGTAAGGATGAGGTTCTCAGTTATTTCTAGAGCAGATTTGGGAAAGCATTTTTCTCCCATGGGATGCTTACAAAAGAAGTCATAGCTAGCAGCAGAAGTGGAAAGAGCTGAAGCCCAAATGAGTGGGTTTGCAATGACAGAGACAGCCACACACAACCTTTGAGCCCCAGATTCCAACCCTATTCAGGAGTGAATGAGTGTTTGAGGCCACAGCAGGACTGTTTGAGATGTGACTTCCAAGCTCTTATCAAAAACCATCCGTCCTGCACAAACACAAATATTCTGCTTCTCCACAGCTTCCCCAGCTTTCCTCATCCTCCTAGTCAAGCAAAAGTCTCAAAGCAACAATGGGATCTGCAACAGTACTTTCTATAAAGAGGTGATGAGCTGCCTGAGCCTAGTACTCCCTAAAACCCCAATTGTATGGCCCCTAGAAGAGTCCTGTGAGATCACATCCCTCAAATCTGGCAACAAAATGATGACATTCATCTCCCTCTCTCTCTCCCTCTCTCTCTCTCTCTCTCTCTCTCTCTCAAAGGACTTAGCTATTATCCTTGGGGGAAGATACTGTCCCATGGGAGATTTTTCTCCACCCTCCACTAACTTCACCATGCACTTCTAGCTGTCCAAGGGCAACCAAAGCCAGTTGTAAAGTCTTACTAGGCTAAAGCACCAGCCCAAAGCCCACCTAGGCTGAATGGCTGGGCCTGCTCTGACCACTCCACATGATCTTCTCAACTCATCTGCAGTGAAGATGAATCAGTACCCTTCACTACTTCATTAGGAACCTGCACTTACTTTTGCTGTTTGGGGTGGAACTGTTTTGGCTTATACATCCAGGCCTGATAGATTGGAAAGTCCTGAGTGATTCTTTCTTGACACATCCTCTTAATCTTCTCCTTGACTAATTTTTTAGTGGGGGGCGGTGGTAATGAAAGTCTTAATGACTCTGGTGAGATTTGCTGCTTCCATCAAAGCCAGTCAAATTGTCTGGAGTGTGATTAGAATCCCTCCAAGGTTCTCTGTAGAGCTTAGTGGAGTTGTACACAAATTACACCACTTTTTAAATAATGTTTTTTTTAAATCAGGATTGCCTACTCCAAAAATATTTATATGGGAGGCATTAGGTAGTCATGTCTACAATAGGGCCTGGAGACTAGGCTTGCAGGATGTGTCTAGATGAAGCTTAGATCCAGTCTTGCTGTAGATCATGTTTCAACCCCCAGACTGGACCAGGCACTTCAGTAAGATTGAAAAGCTCCTCCATTTGAAAGCTGAAGTCTAAAGGCAGCCTCGTGCCAAATTGGGAGGGCTGCCCAAAGGGATGGTGTAAAAGCTTAGAAACAAAGGAGAGATGGAGAAGAAGGTAGGCTGACCTGGAAAAAGATTCCTGGGAAGAATGTGAGTAAATCCAAACAGTTCTTGATAGCGGCAATGGATGAAAAAAAGCAGATGCTGTGGAAAGGCCAAGGGTAAAGAAAACCCATGGAAAGGAAGTGATAGAGAATGCTGGCTGAGAAGCGAAAAACAGACATATTCTGAAAGTGAAAACAAAATGGATTTTAAAAGGAAATGAGGGAGATCCGTCACATTACCACAGACAGATGAAGCTGGGAATCAGTAGAGGAGTTATGGAAGTAAGTATATAAAGGAAGACTATCAAAAGAACATGATGTGAATGATTCGGTGAAGTAAAGGGATTCTTGCATTGTCAGCCCTAATCTAATGGCCTCCAGTTGTTCTGGCCTACAATTCCCATCATCTTTAGCCAGCATGGTGTAAAGGAGCACAGAGGAGACCTTGGGGAAGATACAACCCTAACCCTAAAACATGAGCTATGCTCAGGAAAACAAGAAAGTGTGAAAAAGAAACTAAATATTGCCCTATCTTGACTGTCTTTGGTATAAGAGGGAGGGAAGGGAAAATGTTGCCAGGATTTCAAGTTTCTGTTATTGTAACCTAACTCAATAGAGCTCTAGTACTTCTTGCGGTGTCTGTTTCCTGACCTGGCTTACCTCAAAGAGCAGACATGTGTTCATGGTGACTTCAGTATTTTCAGCAGTATTTTCAGTAGAACTCTAGAAATAGCCCTTGATCTTGGCCCACATCCTGCTGTAATGACATTCTTGGAGTCTGAGAAAAACAGTTTTCAGAACATGGCAGACAAGAAACAGATGGACATTTCAGCCTTAAGTAAGGCATCAGTCCATCCATTAGGAAGCGAGTGACAAAGAAGATCAAGCAGCTCACTGAGATCCTGTCTTAATGACTCAGTAATGAACGTTTACCAAAATATAATTTCCAAGATTCTGCAACTTAACCCTTTTTTCTTGGTATTAAACCTCATTTGTGAGACTATGTGAATTGTGCTTCCTTGGTTGTACACTGCTTTAGAGGTCTGATACTCTGCATCCCATATGATGAGAAGAAAGATGGGGGCATACATCCCCCACTTACACAACCCATTTAGAGACCCCTTGGATATGTCCTAAGAGGATGGATGAACACTGACGAAATTCAGGAAATGAAGCAGATGATAGCTTTGGCATTTTAAGCTCTAAATAGTTTGGGTCCAGAAACATCTCCGGAACTTGAGCTGCAGATGTAAAGCTGCCAGGAATTTTATTCCATTCCCAAGGCTTTCCATGGGCATTGCTGGCTAATTTAGAATTTGTGAATCAAAGGGGGTATACAGTACACAGGAGAAGGTGCCAGGATAATTATAATTAATAATAAGAATTTATTAATGAAAATCCAGTATTTACAGCATTGGAGAGATTTCTCCCACAACTTCCACAGTGAGCCAAAGTGGTAGGGAGGGAATTGCACTGAATTGACTGACAAAGGGGTTGCTTTCTGCCCCAAAGCCCTATCCTGGATGTACCACCACTTTTCAATTCTATCACCCAGGATGCAGAACAGGCTTTTTTTACCAGTTTATTTCAATGGGTCTTTTGAGAATCACATTTTATTGTGCATTTTGCTGTCATTTTAAGCCATGGTTTATTTTAGATGGCTGTTGATTCGGGGTTTTCCTTTTAGACGGGTTTTTTATTGTATGTTGTATTTGATTGATTTTATATAAGCTGACCTTATACACGTTTTGTCAAAAGTATAGGTATAAATAAAATTAACTATGGCAGTAACAACATGGATGACTTTCCACTACCCTTTTCTCTTCCTCACTTTTATTCTCTTGCACCCATCCTTCCTACGCCTGTGGAAATTGCCTTTTTTTTTTTTAAACGAGGGCCTGTTTTCTTTGAGAACTGTGCAGAAGATTGAGTTTTGATCCATCATTGTATGAGAAAAGGTGAAAAATGGCTGTATTTGTCCGGGGGGTGGGGGGGAAGGAGGGAGGAAGCCACAATATAAGTACCTATTTTAAAAGAGAAACTATGTTAACTACTACTTTCGTCAGATGTATTCCAGAATATCACACTCAGAAAAGAAAAAGAGATAAAGGGAAGACAGTTATCCTTGCTGAAAGTGAAACTGAGTATGAGTTGAAATCCAGAAAGGAGATTGATAAGATTCTGGGTAGAGTGGAGTCTCTGAAGATATGTATCATGGGAAGGATAATAAAATGCTGCCATGTGGAGCATTCAGCCTCATAGGTCCAGTTGACAAGCCACACCCTGCTCCAGGATATTCCATCTCATCTTTCTTTCACTTTTCTCCTCATGGACACCCAGTTTTATAGCCACAATATTTTCCCCATATCTTCAGGTCTTACTATTCCCAAGCCTGCTGAGACCTCCCATGTCTTCATGGGCGTTCCATTTTTAACCACCTACTAGAGATAGAATTTAGAAAATAGGGCTCTCCTGATGCTAAACCACAATCTCTTAGCACTTCATTCTGGCTGGAGCTTCCATTTTCCAGAGTCTGGCACAGGAGTGTCTGCAGAATATGGTAAAAAAAAATCAAGGTGGTGGTCACAGTGGCCGTATCTTTGAAATCACCGATCCAGACTCTTAAACTAATAGGGAATCCCCTGGCAAAACTAGAGCTGGTAACGGAGAAATGAAGGGTAAACAAGTCATGGTTTTGCTAGAGCTCTTCCTTTAATAGCCACATTTACTTGATTTCAAGAATGCTACAGCATCAGGTGCTCTGAAATCAGGTACCCTGAAATTATTTTTATTTCTATGTGTGGCTGTATATTTGCATAAGAAGGGGAAGATAAACAGCTCCATATGCATGGAGACATAGTACAACTATATTTCAGGGGGCAATGAGGTGCATACGGATCATAATGTTGAAACTAGAAACAATTTCCCGACAGGTATGTAACCAGGAAAACAAACGTATGGGATCTTCACAAGTAATGGGGTTTTTTTACTGGCACGCTTGGCTGTGCACTCCAAGATGATAAACACACCACTGGAAAAATGTATTTGCATACACCCGAGGGCCTTGATTCTTTCCGATGCCATTTGTAAACAATGATAAAGCAACGATAGATCTAGATAGAACTGTGAGGCTTAGAGTAACTATTTTGAACGGCTGTAGATATTTGCAAGGGACTTTGGTTAATTAAGATCTAACTCAGGCAGTTTCTTCAAGTGGCACTAAAGGGCTTGGAATCATTGAACAAATAAGCACTACCGTGCCGTCATTTTTAAAAAAATACGTCCGCTTGCTTCTGCCTTGGCAAAACACATTGAGAGTAAAAGGTCGCGTAGTTTAAAAATGTGCAAACCAATAATGTTTTACCCTACCCATCCTCTACGTCAAGAGAACTGGGCCTTCATGCTTCCCTTTGCTAACATCACTACCCAGCTTGCAAAGTCCTTGAATCCAGGTTCTGTGGCAAAATCCCACATCCCACCTCCCTCTTAATTAAAGTGGGTGTATTCTGGATGCAAGCCGCTACACTCCCATTGTGTTTTGGCCTTAAGGCCCTTTTCCGCTGCTGGCATCTTCTTTTCTTATTCATTAACTTGCCACACCTACCATTATAAGCTCCGGCACAAAGTGAAAATGGCTTTTCTTCCCCGTTTTAAAATATACCCGTAATCAGTCCCCTGATGTAACACCACTGCAGAGCTGTGTAAGCAGATCAAATGACTGCAACAGCCTTTCAAGAAGCCTTGAAAATGGGGAATGGATGAAAGAGTCATTCTCCAACCAGGTTCTCTCTTATTCCAGGCTTTTCAACAGCTAAGTAAACTTCTCCAAGATCTGCACATTTGCTCCAAGGTGACTTTCCAGGAGTTTCCCTCCTCTCTAAACCCCAGCACAACAGCTACATATGTTCTAGACACAGGTATGCTGAGACGTGCACGTGTTTCATTCCTCAAGCCCTCAAAAGCAGTCTGAAGGCAGCCTATGATAGTCTTCATTTTTGCTAACTTGAAATGCTGAGGACAAGGAGTGAAAAACAAGACGCTCCCGGGAGCTGCAGATCCTGCAGCAACAGATATTCCCTCACCTAGGGTTTCCAAATCTGGCTGGAAACTCTGGGCAACCCCTAGATGGCAGGAGAGAGATATCGGAAGGTAACTATGTGCTGCCATCGAACGGTCATCCAAGTGTTTGCAGCTCAGATCTGATAGCCCACCCTAACTCCCACTCCAAGCAAAAGGGGAAAAAAAGAAAAGGGGCAGGGGGAATCCCAATACAGCCCACCTGGGTGGAGAAAAGAGGAAAACTGTTAAAACGTCATGTTCATTTCACCCATGTTTGCTTTGTATGGGTGACTTGAATTGCTAGAATTTCCATACTGGAGCTGAAGCTCAGATGCCAAGAGAAAGAATGACGCAAGAGTTCCTCACAATGGAGGAAGAGCATTACAGCATCTCAAAAGGAAAGCTACCTCCCCCAGAGGTGCATACGCTGTACTGCTGACATTATGGGAAAATAGAGATTCACAGCTGCTTTCAGTCTGGTACTAAAGCCCTGTGTTGAAATGCCATAAACATCACACACATGCCCCTCAAAAGAAAGGCAAGAGATATTCTTTGTAAGAAATGAACATTTTTAAAAATGACAGAGTGGTCCAATGGTTAAGGAATTGGGTAAGATTAGGGAGACCTAAGTTCAAACCCCCTCTCAGCCATGAAAATTCTCTAGTTATTCTTCCAACTGCTTCGCAAGGGTATTCATGTGGATACAAAGCAAAAGAGAAAGAGAGAGCCCCATGGGAGCCACCTTTAGCTCCTGGAGGAAAGGTGAGATATAAATCTAACAAATACAAATGCAAGTATAAATAAAATAAGACTTTACATGTGCTAATACGAATTTTGAGACTTGAAGAGCAATATGGTGGGGTAGGCTACCTTAATGTATGGATTGTAGATACAAACTTCAGAAAGGATTGCTATAATTTAAACAAAAAGGCGATATCCAACTCACCTGTATACCTACTCTGTTGGCTGTCCAGGTGCTGGTCTTTGACAGCTATCTCAACTTTCTCTTCTTAAAATTCTTTACCTTTATTAAACCAGATTCAAACTTTTAAATACAGGATTCTTGTCCAGTATAAAATAGGGCACGTGGCTAACCTATCCAAATAGAGGTAGAGTCAGTACATCATTTTCAGTGGATTGCATTAAACAAACTCCCATCCCAGATGGCCACGCTGGTTGGGTATCAGGGAAGTTCACATCCAATATACCTAGAAGGCATCGTGCTGGTGAAGGCTATCTGAGATAATGTGTGTCCATTCAGTCTGAGAATTATGGGAGGGGAAAAGTTTTGGGGAAAGCCCTGCTACATGAACATAACTGGCACATGAGCCAGAACATAAACACCCAAGGATATGTATCATAAATACACTGCATAGTTATTGGTTGTCAGGAAGCCTCTCACTCCCATTGGCTGAACAGTGCTGATGTCACAATGAAGATAAAAAGCAAAGGGCCATTAGCTAAGCAACACATCACAAACAGAACCTGCAGAGGAGATTAGGAAAGACTAAGGGAAAAGGTGAACAGGCTGGAAAGCCAGAGAGGGAAGAGGCAGGAATCCAAAGAAAAAATAGGTGGAAGAGACTGATGTATAAAACTTAAAGAGGAGGTCATCTAAGAAAGAATGAGCAGGGGACATGGGGGCTGGATGAACAACCAGCAAGAAAGGCACTGGGCCATTGAAGGGATATAAGTTCTCTGGAACACAGGCAAGAGAAGGTTAGGAGAAGGAATCAGAGGCTATTGGATGTAAGTAGCTATGATTATAACCTGAAGTTGCATTCTTCACTATGCTTAATTGGATGTAAGCACCAGCAAGGTTACTGAAATGTACTTCTGAGACATATTTCTGAGCAAACATGCATAGGATCAGGCTGCTTGGTCTCTAGTCATAGGTTATAGGGCTTTAATACAGTATATAGGGAATCTGTAGCCACCAGATGTTGTTAGATTACAATCTTCACCACCCACGACCATTGACCATGTTTGTTGGGGTGGATGAAAGCTGGAGTCCATGCCTGATATATATAGTTTGATACATCAAGAGATTGAGAGATATTTGGAGAGACTCCAGAGAGTCAGCTGCTAGAGTCAACGATACTGAGCCAGTTGGACAAGCAATTTGCTTTTATGTAAGGCAGTTTTCTCTCTTTTTAATCTTGTTTATCCCTGCTTTAGGACCACATTTCAATTTAAGGATGAATGCAATATCTTCTTCCCAGATATTTTTCACTTCCTTGGTCATATGTTGGTGCTGATTTTAGAGGTGAAAAAATCTAGGAAGAATTGCATGGCCAAAAAATGGTTGAGCAGATCCTGATGATCCCTGATTACATTTATATCCCACTCTCCTTTCATCACTAAACCCAGTGTTGCACGCTTCTATTTAATTAATTAATTAATTAATTAGATGCAGATGCCACCCGACTCCAAAGTCACTCCAAAATACTCTGTCTCTGACCAGATCTAACTCAACCTAGCTTCAACAAGCAGGCAATATTATGTATCATCCAATTATATTTTGAGCAGGCAGTTTTCTAATATTTCAACATCCATGTGGCTGTTGATGAGGCCATAAATTCAGCAGGCAGCCAAAGGAGCACAATGCTAGTTCATTTGGGGTGTTGATTGAATCTCTATCATATTACCATTCTCTCTCCTCCACTATCTCTCTCTTGCTCTGTCTCTCATTAGCTCCTGTCTCTCAACTGCTATAAATAGCTTTTAATTGCTGGCTTTGGTGCCCCCTCTTTCCCCATCTCTCATCTGTCTCTTCTACAGGGACTCTGTCAGCAAGAAGGAATTTGAGATGAAATCATTCAAAGCTTGGCATTTGGTACAGGAATAAACCCTATTCTTTGGCAGAAAGGTTAATATTTTTTTTAAATTTGAACATTTAAAAAGAATATACTCACACACACACACACACACACACCATTCATCAATGATTAAAGATACCTGAATATCTTTGATCCCAAATATCACAAACTCTCTGCAGAATTCAAATAGCAGGAATAACAAATACAACAGAATAAATCATATAGTAAAATTATGCAATTATAAATTATATTATAAATTATTAAATTATAAATCGCAATGAATTCTTATTGATATAAAAAGAAGAAAAAGAAAAGCAGAAGAAAGAAGAAGCAGGAGCAGAGGAGGAGGAGGAAAACATATGTGAAAAAAGAATAAAATTCACTAAAAGTTTCTCTGAAATCTCCTTGGAAGGAAAAAAGATTACAATGCATGTTATGGTTCATGATAGTGCAGGCTGCTACAATGTACATTCAATATCATGGGGCTATTCAGTCTGAGTTCCGTGGAGTCCTTGGGGTTCTCTGAGCTTGGTTGTTTCCTTGCAAACGTTTCGCTACCCAGCTAGGTACCATCTTCAGTGCTAGAATGGAGTGGAGTTTGCTCTCTGTTTATATACAGTGGCCTGCCCTGCCAGTGTTGGTGGGGGTGGGGGTTTTGTTTTGTTTTATTTTTTCCCTTCTGGTAGTTCCTTGATTATAAAACAAAACTGCCCAACTGCCCTGTATATAAACAGAGAGCAAACTCCACTCCATTCTAGCACTGAAGATGTTACCTAGCCGGGTAACGAAGTGTTTGCAAGAAAACAACCAAGCTCAGAGAACCCCAAGGACTCCACAGTTCAACCCTGAGCTACACATAATCTCTTCTATTAGTCTGAGTTCTCCACCACTTTAGCAGACTGAAGACATAGTGCTATTCATGAGTATGGGTGTGGTTCAGTGCTATTCAGTAGATTTCGTCACCAGATGACATTGAACATTTGGATCTGGGTGGCTTTGAGTATTTTCTTTCATTGTACTTTCCACCTTTAGGAGAAACAATAAGCTCTTATTTAGCTTTCTGTTGGGAATTCTGTAAGCCTTCAATGACAAAGAAATGTCTGTGGGCTAGTTAAAGAGCCACATGCAAGGTTTCCAAATATCTCAAGATCCCTCCATAGTGAACCACAGTGTGGACTGAGGTCTCATGGATGCTACTATGGTGGATCATAATAGCATATTCTTCTGACCATTCCATGGTCATAATCATGGAAATCAGTGCCAGAATGCCTAATCTGCACTGGAAGATATACTGACTAGAGTTATTTCAGATAAGCATGTTCCAAGAAGACAATATGGAGCAATGGAGCTGTGGCAGATCTAATCTTGATGTGAAGGACTATCTCCTTTAAGGGAATGAGGTTGTTTGCAAAGTCAAACATACTTAACTGACCTATGCAATACCACTGTTTGACATTGTCTCTCCACTTTTGTTCTTCACTTCTCTTCTAGTCCCCTGCCAAGCCTCCATAGAGAACCAGTGTTCTGCTGATCTTCTCTTAGTTGGGATTCTCAAAATGGGGACAGCCTTTTTTCATCTCTGGGAAGAAATGGTGAATAGTTGTGTAGATCCAGACCTTGATCTCCCTCTTGGCTCACAAAACTCCAACTGAGGAAGAAATGCTAGCTCAGTGGTGGGGCACTTGCTTTGCAGGTATTCAGCTGTTGATATCTCCAGGAATGACTAGCAAAATCTTCTCCAAAACAGTGTCTGGGTTCATATATTGCCCTAAGCCAGGTTTATTTAATCACAGCTTGTTGGAAAAACCACAGTTGGCTGGGATCATTCATCATAGTAAGTCATACAATATGGTCTACAAAGTGGAGAGATTCACACAAAATGCTGAACAAAACTAAAACACTGTGGTTTGATTGTACTCAATATTGAGCCAGTTGAACTAACTCATAGTGCCCTACAGTGTTGGGGGCACTGCCTGTAGTGTTAGGTTACAAAAATAGACAGGTACATTAGACAAGAAGAAAGAGAGAGTTTCTTAATCCGATCCCTGCCTAAAAGACACATCATCATTCTGAGCTGGAATGTGCAGGCCTATTGCCGTAGACTTTCAGATTAACAAGGCAGGCAGAGAATGTATTTTCTTCTTTTAATTCACATTACCATGTAGTTTATCTTGTTATGATATCTTAATAAACCTGATGTAGTCATCAATAACCTCCGTTTCTTCTGAATTTGAACGACTCCTACCCATGCTTTGAAAGTGAAATCATTATAGTCTTTTTACAGTATTGGATAAAAGTGCAATTTTAAAAGGGGAGCCTCAGGAGAGCAAATTGAAGCAGAGTCCAATTGCCTGGCAGGATGAACTCTTGGGCTATTTGTGATGATGCTGGCAGCCTGATAGGATATTATTGCTGGAGCTGAACTAAACACTCACCCATTTTAATTTTCAAAAGGAAGCATCTCAAACATTTTTCCATTTCCTTTAAATCCTTAATTACCTCCCCGAGTCATTTGATTTATTTTATGTGCTGCTCACTGTCTTTCTCCTTGGTTATGACTTCTTCCAAGGTAATTTCAGATGAATATAAGAATGCCAGGACATTATGAAGCACAAGTGTGCGCAGATCAGAAGAGATGGTTTGAGCAGCTGGCTTCGTCTTAGACTGACACCTTTTCCTGCAGTTCAACTCAGGCTGCATCTGAATCTTAAGTGTCGCCCCCTGATTAACAGGAGAGATGAAGAAATGGCAATAACTTTTTCTGTTTTCCTGATTTGGAAGCAATTTCCAATAATTGTAACAGTTTATGAGAGGATCACATTTCTGATAAATGGTTATCTGGATTCTTGTGTTAGGCAATTGTAGATATTCATTTGTTTCAAAAGACCGATAACTATTTTCTGGCACAGTTGGAAGATGTCTGCAAGCAGTGTGTTCCTTCTGAGTGGCTAAAGCTTGTCAATTTTCAGATTATTACACTTGGAGGTAAATGTTTCTATGGGCCATTGTTACCAAAAATGATAGGTACCTTAAATGTGGCTCTAACCAAGATGTCTACATAATGTCAGGGTAAGTACAGTGATTCAGTGAGAGTCTCCAAATCTGGGCAGGAAAATGATTTGCTTTCCCTCTTCTTCTTTCGTATTTTTGGTGAGGCAGGTTATATTAAAATAGTATATTCCCCATAATTCCCATTTGAAACACTTCACAAGGAAAAGTACAGGAGCCATGGCATTATGAAGAAAAAAGCAGTTAAGTTTCTTGTGTCTTAAGCTCAGTTTGGCCCCAGATGCAATAGGAATGGATGATGGGGATGAAATGAACAATGGCAGAGGCAGAACAACACAACTATCTAAGCACTTTCCAAGCAAGAATTTAATGCCCAGCACAGTTTGTATAGATTCTACCAAAGAAGTGAGCAGTCCTGTCCAGTCCACTCCTATAATAAAATACTTTAACATCCCTTCCACAGACAGACTGTTGAAATATTATACTCCAGGTCACACAAGAGATCTGCCCTGTTCATCAAAGTCTTACATGACATGGGCTCTAGCTTTTAAAAGCATATGCCACAGTAAAAGGCTATAAGCTGTTGCTATTTATATGAATATCCCAGCTGCTTCTCTTGAATCTACCCTGTATAAAACTCATAAGCTCATATAGCAATACCTGGAGAATGGGGAATACAAAATGTTCTACAAAGAACCCCCTATGCTTATGGCTGCTGAGTTGTGCTTCATCAGGATCTTTTTCCATTGACTAGAGTTTATTTAGATTCCATCTTAGCGTGCCTTTTCGTCCCTAAAGACTGCAGAAAATGTTGTCCCAGTTCTACCCACAAAACAGCTTGTTTCCTAGATGGACATAAGTCTACATCGGGTGATTGGACTCATTTGGACAGAAAATCATTATTTGGCAAGATTGCCACTAAACTATTGAAACAGTTGGCCTCTGCAATGATAGATTTTACATCAGTCCTTGTGTCAAATTCACCACTGGTCCTGTTGCTAATTGCTTGTTTTTGCAGTGAACTGATTTATCCTCTTTTGCGTGTCCATACTCAGTCTGAAGCAGAGGCTGTGAAACCTTAGAAGTCCCATAGACTTCCAATATTCAGAGCTGCCCAGCTATCATATATTTTTTCCACATTGACCTGGTCTTTATTTTACATGCCAAAAGCTACTATAATACAACCCCTCCCTGCTGCAGTTTTAACAAGAAATGCTACAACTTTAACATTAAATTAAGCCCGAAGCAGGCTTTCTTTCCTGATTCAGGGCTGGGCTAGGATATCCTGGGGTATCTAGGCTGAACTAGCCAGTATATCTTGGGTTGTAGAATCACTTTAGCAGCTTTTTTCATCAGGGCCTGTTCAACACTTCAAAGCTTGATTTAAACTTCAGACTGAGGTCTTAATAAGGTAGTAAAGTCCTGAGATGGGGTATGCCATGTATTCTAAAAATCTACCTATCTATCTATACACACATATATACATATAAATATGCATATACATAAACCCACCCGTCCATATATATACATACATGCACACATTCTCTTCTTGTCTGTAAAACCATAATACAGGAATGAAGTGACAGAATGTGCAGCAAAGAGGGAAGGTACTAAGGAACAGGAATTCTGCATTGTTACCGCAAAGGACTGAATGCCATATGATGTCGTTCAATCATGACTTAGCTCTGTCTGGGTTGAGTGAGGAGTTTACACTTGAGATACAGGGGGAAAAAATCACCTAGCTTCCTGCTTGCTTGCTTTTCCTGTTTTGAAATAGTCCAAGACTCATCAGGAACACAGGTGAACGCATGTCAAGGAAATCCTATTAGGGAGATTCTTGCTGAATAAGATCCAGCCAGGCCAACTGCAACTGTAGTGCTGGATTCAATACAGTCAGAGCAGACTAAGTCACATCTATTGAGACCATGGTAAAAAGAACCATATTAGGTAAGGTCACATTGGTTAGAGTCCTATTCAAGAAGGTCACTATAACAAGTAAAAATCACATCAAGTAATTGTTAGGTTCAAAGTGTAGAACAGTGTTTCTCAACCTTGGCAAGTGTGAGATGGCTGGGGAATTCTGGGGATTGAAGTCCACCCATCTTAAACTTGCCAAGGTTGAGAAACTCTGGTGCAGAATAAAGCAAAGGAGATGAGGGGAGAAATACTTTCAGTCTTGCAAGATTCTGTTAAATAAAGAGTTAGTACTCATGGTTGTGCTTTTTGTCTGGTCTACCTCGAAGGGCTAACATCAATCTTGCAAGACTCAAACTATTTTCCCCCTCCTCTCCTTTTACTCTCCGGAAAACTAGGGAGGGTCCCTTCTGAAACCCTTTCCACACCCTCCCTGCTTCTGTGGGCTGAGATGGCTTTTACATATCAGTTGTGTGTGGGTCTCCCTCCTGTCTCTCAAGGTCATTCCCACATACCATTACCTCTGTATATGATAACTGCTGCAAGGATATTCTGTACTTCCTATTGGAAAGGACATTTGATCCCCTCTACAGAAGAATAGCTAACTAAGTTGTGAAGGTATGTTTCAATGTCCAAAATAAATTCACATCTTAAAAATAAATCTGACAAAGCATTTCATTCAATTTGGAAACCGTTTCTAAATCACAACATTATTCCTGCAGAGGACATCTATCGACGGTGCATGCTGAGCAGAGATGATGTAAGCCGTGGGTGAAGCCAAAGATAAATGTGAGTGGGGGCACTCATTCTAGCACTGTTTCTTCTTCCCTCCCTCCCTCCTTCCTTCCTTCCCTCCTCCCCTCCCCTCCCTTTTCCAAATAACAGACCACAAGGAAGGGACAGAGATCTTCTATAGCTGAACTGATCTCTTGTAGTGGGGGAAAATAAGCCAAGAGCCATGTTAGTCCAAGAAGTGCTGGAAGCTGTCACGCTGTTTAGTTCTTTCATTTGCTTTAAAGGTTCCATCTGGGCAGATCTCTTAGGTCTACAGTTCGGGAGGAGGCTTTTAAGCCTTGTTTATTTTTTTAAGAAGCGTTCAACCCTGGGATTCATCCTAGCCATCTGTAGTCTCAAGTGGCCCAGTCCAGGAATATATGATCAAAGCTTTGCCATCATTTAATTTGGCACATTATGGATGGTATTACCTTAAGTACCTAATCAGAATATTTCCATTATTAAATAAACAAGTAGAAAAACTGCACTATGCGATCTTGCTATAGAGCTGGACTGGCCAACTATGGGCAGTGAGCCATATGAAATCTCTTCATCTCTTTTTACAGCTGCCAGAGGCCTGAAGATTGCATCACTAGGAATTGATTGCAAACAACTATGCTGCTCTAAGACTTGGATGGGCTTCATTCATCTTAAAAACTTACCCCCAAGCACACAATGAAACAAAAAAGGGGGAGAATGTGCCCCAAATTCTGCCCCTCCCCACTCTAGTGAGGTTAAAAGGAACTGTTGCGTATCTCCTTGTTCTTGTAATAAAGTGGTGGCATCGTGCAGCACAATCGCCGTCATTCCTCTTTATTCTAGCAGTGGCATTTTCATCAGAGTTTGAGTGACTTGCTGGTGAAACTGTACTATAGTGAGAAGTACTGGCTAACACTACAGAGCAGTGGCGTTAAGGAAGAGAGAATGTCCCACCTTTTCTAAAGACTGTTGGCCAGCTATATCATTTGAACCATGTATGTATGCATTTGCTGATTGGCTAGGTGTTTAGTTGGTTAGCTACCTAGTCAACCAATCAGCAAAGAAATATGCCATACTTCCCCCAGCGTTTCCTGTTTTTTATCAGAAAAGAGAGGAGTTCTTAGTAATGCTGAAGTAGCAGTAGACTGTCTTTAGCAAATGGTTCACTACTTGCTACCACAGTGTTCTACCATATTAGATGCCCATAAAAATTATAAACTGACGGCAGCCCTGAGCGTAAGTCTTTCATTAATGTATACAGAGATCCAGTTATAGAATTGTTTCTCCATAACAAATAGTGGAATGAGACCGAGGTATTTTACTTGTCTTCCTTTCAAAATGACCTATTTCAAATTCTATTCATAAACTCAAGGCCACTTCAAACATTAAAATCACACACATAGAGCCATAAAAGCAATAATAACATTGCCTTCAAACAGGACAGCTAAGCAGTCATGATAAAATCCGACATAATTAATTTAGGTGAACCCATGGAAGTATCATGAAAATATTGGTTTGACATTCTTCTGAACAGTGAAAAAGGAAGTGAATGTGTTCTTCATTTTATGACTTTGGGGAACATCAGAAAACATGTCATGTTCTAGTGACAAAAAGTTTTTATCTGAGTAAGAGGAGAGATACAGACAGAGTGAGAGAAAGAAGGATGTGGAAAGGGGCTGGGAAAAAGAGTGGAGTTTCCATCATCCCAAACAGCTTCTGATTAACATTGGGAACCTCTAAGTATCTGGAATAATCCAGGAAATTGAAGCAGAGATCAATTGCTTCAGGAAGTTTTTATTTCTTTAGAAATACATAAATATATGAAGCAAAAAATTTTCACCTTTCTATTGTTATCTGTGTTACACTAAGTCTCATTCTCTTTATCTGTCTCAAAAATAATGGTGTTTAATGTCAGACTTCCTTTCTATTTCGGGCAATGTTTGTGGAATAAAATTTCATTTTTTTTTCTTTAGAATCTTCTGGTGGCCTGTAACACTTTAAATTCTCTTCAGTCTCTTTAGAGATTTGGAGCAAAAGGTTCTTCATTGTTAGCATACCAGTGCCACCCTGTAGTCTGTCCAGAATATCACATTTTATGGACTTCCAGGAGAGGTATGGCAAACTGAAGATTGCTCTGTGAAAGCAGAGCCGATGACCATGGCAAAGACCTATGAACCTCTCCAGATAAGGAGGGGATGGGAGATTGCCCACATGTGCTCCAGATGGCTGCTCCTCACAAGGAAACTGCAGGACAGCCGTTTTCTGCAGGTTTGAGCACCAGGAGATGACAGAATTAGTCATCTTGCTTGCAAGCGCTGCAGTGACTTTTAATGGACAGTAAGTTTACAAATCTCACTTTGTAATCACTTTCAGAAATTGTTCATTAACCACTTCTAAGCTATTAGAGACCTTCGGAATGACAAGTTTGAAAATGCTGTGTGAGTCTGCCTTCAATCTTGAATGAAAGAAAATTTTAATCATAAGCTTAAGAATTTAAAGAACTGAAATAAACAGCAAAAAGCTCCCCATTTAAAACCATAATTAATATTGACTGATCAACATGGCAGATTCTTGGGGGTGGAAATTGAACTACAAGAGCTTAAAACTTTTGTTCTGGGACCTTATGCTCCAAATGAAGATAAAGGAAAATTTTACAAATGACTTATAGAACAATTGATAAATCTTTCATATGAGAACTGGTGTTTGATGGGAGACTGAAATGGTGTTGTTTTTCCACAGTTAGAACATCTGAGAAGAAAATTAAAAATACTCAAGGTAAATTACCAAAGATTTTTTTTTTTTGTTTGATGGACAATTTAACTTTAGTGGATATATGGAGACAAAAAAAAAATGGCAATTCTAGGGAATATACTTATTTTTCTGAAGGACATAGATCCTTTTCAAGAATAGACATGATATGGATTTCAAAAAAATTGGCTAAGACAAAGTTGAGATTTTACCAAAACCTTTTTCTGATCACAATCTGGTGAGTTTGACTCTTAAGAGGAAATCTACTAGCTTTAGATGGAGATTAAATGAAATGTTATTACATAAAGAATGGATAGTGAAAGAGGGTAAAAAGAAATAAGTAGAATTTTTGAGAACAATTTCAACAAAGGCATGGGTTTAAGAAGAGTCTGGGATACAAGTAAAGCTTTTATTACATGTTATTTTATTCAATATAATATTGAATTGAAAAAAAAAGCACAAGTGAAAGCATAGGCTATTTTGCAGGAGATTAAGAGAAAAGAGGAAGAATTAAAGAAATTGCCACCAAAGGCAAGTATTTCATGTCAAATTAAACTTTTACAGCAATAGCTATCTATGTTGACAGTAAGAGAAATGGAAACTAAAATGAATTATGTCAAACAAAAAAATTTTGAATTTGTAAATAAACCAGGGAAATGGTTAGCTTATAAATTAAGGAAGGAGAAAGAAAAAAGGATGATTTTGAAGCTTCAAGAGGGAAATACAGTTTTGACAGATAATGTGACTATACAAAAACCTTTTCATTAGTATTACTCTAATCTGTATAAAGGACAGGATATTTCTCTGGAAAAAATAGATGATTACTTAAAAGTTCAAAATCTACCACCGCTTACAGATATACAAAGACAGATTATGAATAGGCTTGTAACAATAATGGAGCTTTTGGAAGCTATAAAAAGGATTAAGACAGGAAAAGCACCTGGACTGGACGGATTACCAAGTTCTTATTATAAATGTTTTGAGGATGAAATTTTACAGCCTCTCCAGAAGATAATGAATTTTATTTTACAAGGAGATGGGATGCCCATAGTCGTGGAAAGAAGCTAACATTGCTTTAATACCTAAAGAGGGACAAGATTTAAATTTAACTAAAAATTATAGACCAATATCATTATTGAACAGTGACTATAAGTTATTTACAATGATTTAGGCAACTAGACTAAAGATGGTTTTACAAGATTTTATGCAGGAAGACCAGTGTGGATTTTTACCTAAAAGACAACTAAAATATAATGTTAGAACAGTATTGGACATTATAGAATATTTTGAACAGCATAATGAAAAACAAGCTGCATTGATTTTTTTTGGACACAGAGAAAGCTTTTGACAACCTTAATTGGCCATTTTTGTTTAAAGTTTTAGAAGATATGGATTTTGGCGAGAACTTTATAAAATGGGTTAAATCAATATATACATTACAGAAAGCACAAATTATTGTCAATGGAGATTTAACAAAAACATATGAGATACAAAAAGGAACAAGATAAGAATTCCATTATCTCCACTTTTGTTTATCTTGCTTTTGGAAGTTTTGAATAGAGACATAAGACAAGATGAAGGGAAAATGGGTGTAAAAATTTTAAAAAGAGACATATACATTGAGAGCTTTTGCAGATGACTTGGTGCTGGTGTTGGAAGAGCCTTTGAAAGGGACAGAAGGAAATTAAGAGTTTAGTGCACTAGCTGGTTTTAAGATGAATAAACAAAAGACAAAGATATTAAAAAAATATGAAGACACAAGATTAAATAGAATTGATGAATAAAACAGGTTTCAAGACTGAGAAAAAAGTAAAATACTTGGGCCTTAATTTGACAAATGTGAACTATATGTTGTTGCAGAATAATTATGTTAAGACATGAGATGAAGTTTAAAAAAGACATGTTAAGATGGGAGAAACTACAGCTGTCATTGTTGGGAAGAATTTCTGTGATATGGCCTTATGGACTTTTGCAGGAAGCAGAAATAAATGAAGTTATGATATATGCATTTGATGATTAGTAAAATTCATAGATTGTAGAAAAAATGTATGTTAAGTTGAAATCTTAAAGAGTTTTATGTATATTTTACTTATATCCGCTGTAAAAGAAGTTGGAAGTCATTCTCTCTCTTTCTCTCTCTCTCTCTTTTTGTATTTCTGCTTCTTTCTTTTTCTTTCTTTTTCTGCACGTTGGCTTTCTTTTTATTCTTTCTTTTTTTCTATTATCTTTCTTGATTATTAGTTTTTGTTAGTTTTTAACTTTCTGTTTTTTGTTTTTTGTTTACTTCTGGCTACCCTTTATGGACTTTCTGCTGACATCAGGGCTGAAAAGGTGTTTCATGGATTTGTTTATAGATAAGAGATGGGATATGCGATGGAGAGATAAATGTAACTTCAGAAGGGGTGAAGAGTCACTAAATTTGCTTATACTTGTTGTGATGAAGGTTGGAAATCACTTCTTTATATATTTCTTTTCCCTTTATTATATTCTTACTTTTTTCTTTCTTCTTTCTTTTTTCTTTTTCCTTGCACTTCTGACTCCTTTCTGTTCTCTTTTCTTTCTTTAAATTTCATTTGTATTAGATTTTACTATTATAATCAAAATTCTTGATAAAGATTACATATACAACAGAATATTATAGTTGATTTTGGATTTTTTCTTTCTTAACTAATTTGCAAGTTGTTGCATTACTGTGACCTGGGCAGTCCTCTAACTGTTTCCTTCCACATTGAAAATCTGTATTTCATGATTTAAATTATTTTTTTTTTTAGCATTTTATCTTTCTTAAAATATTGTTTGATTTTGTGTATCACTTATAAAATTATCTTCCAAAGAGGTCAGGAGGAGCTGAATCATCTAGTCACTACACCTCTACACTACATATCCAGAAGATGGCATTATCCAAATGATTTCAACTTTTTCATTTTGACTTTTGAATCACCAGAAAGCAGCACAAGGTGTATCAGCCCCACTAGGTAGAGCAGATCAGGAAATCAACTTCACAGGAAGGCTAAAATTGCTTTTATTGAGATTGGCTAAAATAATAGAATCTTGCAAGTCTGATTGTGCTGTGCCTTCTCCTCCTTTTCCTTACAGTTCAGTGAATTAGGGAGGTGTCTGTCTGAGCCACTTCCAGGTGTTATCTGGATATTCTGGACTTGAAAAATGCTTTAGCCCCTTTTTCCTAGGCAACAGCTTCTCTGTATCTCTGTCAAGGTCATCTTCCTTCCTCTCTACAGGTGTAAGAGCCCTGTCTCTCCTTCATGTTAGAGCTAGGGGAATTGACCCCAGAGGATAACGGTGGCGTTAGAAACTGTAAGCCACTACCCCAAATCAAGAGGTAGGACTGGGGTGTGAAGACCTAGCTCACTACTGGGGGAGCAGGTTTGGGACCTCCAGCCTTCCATCTTGCAAGCCTCTACATTCACTACCGACTGATACTAAATTCAGGAAGAAGAGCCTGTTGACATGTTGTTTAGAGCTCGTGTCCTTGAGATGGGAAACTATCCTCATCAAATGTGTCAGATTTGGAGAATGTGGTTGTGCTAAGCTATGTTTCATAGAATCATTGAATCCTAGTGTTCACTGCAGAAAGCCCAATTAAAGCATCCATGACAAATGGATGAAGACTTATGGCAGAAAGGATCTCACCACCTTCCTCTGTAATTGGTTCCACTGTCAAAGTTCTCTTACTATTAGGAAGTTTTTCCAATTATTCAACTGGAATTTGCTTTCCTATAACTTACAGCCATTAGTCTATGTCCTGCACTCCGAGATGATGCAGTTTTATTTTCTTCTATGTGACCTCCTTCCCATATCTGTTTAGCTGATGTTTTTATTAACTGTTCTATTTGTTCTAAGTGACAGTCCTTTATACAATTGGTCTCTTAAAATATGTCAATTAAATCCCATTTAGTTATTTTTAGCTCACTTCTCTGATTGAAATAATTGTGAATTTTGCTTCTGTCTTTTAGAATATTAGCAATTCTATCCCATATTGTGTAATCTACAAATTTGATAAGTATTTCCTCCACTTTTTATACAAGTCATTAATGAAAATGTTGATGAGATCTGGGCTTATAACCCAACCCTATCTGATATCCCCTCCAGTATGATGAAAAAACATACAGGAGGATTTCTTTCTTTCTTTCTTTCTTTCTTTCTTTCTTTCTTTCTTTCTTTCTTTCTTTCTTTCTTTCTTTCTTTCTTTGTTTTTTTATCCCGCCTTTAAAGTTTTATAAATACTCAAGGTGGCGAACATACCCTATACTCTTTCCTCCTCCTGTTTTCCCCACAACAACAACCCTGTGAGATGAGTTGGGCTGAAAAAGAGGGACTGGCCCAAAGCCACCCAGCTGGCTTTCAGGCCTAGGACTAGAACTCACCATCTCCTGCTTTCTTGTCTGGTGCCTTAACCACTAGACCAAACTGGCTCTCTTTGAGTAAGATTTTCACATAAAAGACAGGTCAACCAGACTAGCATATTAATATGAATGTCATAGGCTCAATTTCTCAGATGCTTTACTGAAATCAAGATATATTATATCCACAGCATTCTTACAAGCCATCGAAAAAGCTACAAAATTTTTAAAAAACAGAAGAATATTTTTGTAGCAAGACTTTTTCCTGAGAAATGTATGCTGATTTTGAAAAATCACTGTATTGCTTTCAAGGTGCTTATGGATTAATCTATAATATCCTCTAAAATCTTCCCAGTTATTCACGTCAGACTGATTGGACTATCGTTTCCTAGGTCCTCCTTTTTCTCATTCCAGGATATTTGCCTTGCATCTATCCTCTAATCCATTCCCCTGGTTGTAGATAGAGACTTGGCCAGCCCATCAGAACTCTGAGATGGACTTCATCTGGCCCTGATGATATGAATTCACACAAGGTAAAGCAGTTTTCCCTACTTTTTCTTATCAATCCCAGGTGGAATTCTGTTTCTTCAACCAGTTCTTCCCAACTGCCCACTGGAACAAGTATACTCTTTTCAGCAGAAGACAGCCAAAATAGAAGACAGATGCTGTCGTTCATTATTTTCTTTATTATCTGTCATCTTTGTGCCCTCTTCAAGAAGTGGCTGGTGCAATGTGTGTTTTTCTACATCCTTACTTGGGAGTAAGCTACTAAATTTAGTGGGATTGATGTTTGTTTATTTATTTGCTTTATACCCCAGCCAACTTTCTGCTCTGGCAGGCATTTGAGGAGCACTTCCAAGGAAATGAGTGTGGCACTGTGCCCTTCATTATCTTCCCCAGGGATCCCATATTCTTGATTACTATTTAGATACAAGGTTCCTGCACAGAACCATGAGAAATTGAGTGTGTGATTACCCCAAAACGGGATGGCTTGATATCAATAGCGATTCCTGTATATGTAATTAAGAAAGAGTAGAGGAGGCCTGACAGATACAACTGTATTTTGGCAGTCCTTGCAGCATGCTCATCTGCTATCTGGCTTCATGCCCCAGTGAATCATAATTCCGTTCATCTCACCTTATGAGCAACAGTAAATTATCCAAAGGCATCCGTAGTTATCAGTGGCTCTGCAATGGCTCTGTTGGAGAATGCAGGGCAAAATGCCAGTACCCAAAGCAAAGTTTAGAAAGGAGGAAGGAAAAGTGACTAGTAGATCAGCCAAGGAAATCACAGTATTTCATTTCCCAAAGAAATGATGTTCCTCTAGAAATAGCATTTCCAATATTCAAAATCTCAAAACACCTGACTCTAGTCAAGCGCTGAGGAGGATCAAGAGGAACTAGTGAATTTAATCAGCCATACCTTTCATTAGCTTTCAAGTATTTGGTGAACAACGCAGAGCTCACTTTTCCCCATTTAAGCCTGCTCTAGTTTTATGATGCTCTGGAAAGTGTGCTCTGTTTGTCATGCTAGCTTCTGAACCAATTGCAAGATTTGATTCAATTCTTGCAGATTCAGAAAAGGGCCTAAATTGCCATGATCAGGTCAGAGGCCACCTGATTTCACCAAAGGCTCAAATCCAGATGCACATGCTTCCTACTATCTCAGAAAATCCACAAATGACTTCAACCTTCTTGTTTGCTTGCTCCTTTTGTAGAATGGGATGAGGTTTGCAACCCTTTGTGAGATGATGAGATCTGCTATATTTCTATATTTCTAAAAGCTACGGGGATTTTTGTTGGATGTTGATTCTG
Organism: Liasis olivaceus; assembly: GCA_030867105.1. NCBI lineage: Eukaryota > Metazoa > Chordata > Lepidosauria > Squamata > Pythonidae > Liasis > Liasis olivaceus. Next base: position 140,519,772 of record CM061348.1, read on the forward strand.
TTAACACGGTGAAACTGTGCATAACTCTTATTTCATGACAGAATCAGAAAGTAATTGCAAAGAAAGTCACATGTCATTTTGGGAGTCAAGCTTGCCAAGGTTCAGATGATTAGATTTAGGAGAAACTGTACAATGGTGAGGGCAATTCCATATGGCAGCTGAAGGTCTTACACTATGCTGTACCCAGCTCTTCCTGAAGCCGACTTCATAAATTCCAGTCCAGATGCCAGTGGTTTGGCAACAGGACCAAGTTGGTGCTTAGTCTGGACTGTAGCCCTTGCAATCTCTGATTGGCTGTCCCCCTGGTTCATACTGTTCCCATCTGGGCAGAAAGGGCAAGCCCCTACCAGTACTTGTCTTTTTCTTTTAGGGATTTTTTCTTCTCCCTTTTTTCCATTCTTTTCCTTTGCTTTTCTAGATGTTTACACACAAGGATGCCTTGTACAGCCTTCCCACATTCTCTCTTTTGACACTAACACAGAACTCCCCACCCCACCAACTGTACCATCACTGATTTGATGCTACAATGATTAAACAAAGAGAATATGTCGATCCTTTGCTGTGGGTCCACAGAAGCTTTGTGACAATGAAGAACTGATGGCTCATGTTCATAGAAGCAAAGAAGCAGCATTCACTGAAACTTTGTGGCTTTGTTCCAACACATTATGTTGGAAAGGGAACCATTGTAATACAATGGGTGTAGGGTGGGAAAGAAATTGGAGTATGCTTCACCCAGTCTGGGCAGAAGCCAGAAGGGTACCCTTTGGGAGATGTAAGGATGGAGTCAGTGTGCATTGTTAGAAGAAAGGGGGGAAACATGGTGACAAGGAGACTACTGCTCTCCATGGTCTTTATGGTCCATCATTGGAACAACTGGAAGAAAACAAATCAGGAAGCTGCTGACCAACTGAGAACATAGCAGCTTAGCAGTCCAAGATGAAATGACTATATAGAATAATGACCAGATATATAGGACAGGACCATGAACTAGCCATATACGAGGAGAGGGGACATTCCCTGGTCTAATTTGGACTATACCAAATTAGACCTGGGAATGTCTGTAGACTAGAATGAAGCATAGCTAGGCTTAAGATGGCTCAGGCTGGAAAACAGTGGTTCTGAAGCAAAACTTCAAAACACAGGTAGGAGTTGCATTCACAGTGGGCTAAGAATGGTTGAGGGATAATGTCATCCATTCCTGCACTGAAGAAGTGATGGGTGGCCTGTACTGATGGGGTAAGAAGAAAGTGTGGATCTGTCTTTGGTTTACTATTTGCAGGGTTTCCAAAATTATTCCCAATGTTATTTGTGGAGAGTAAGTTATAAGATAGACAGCATGGAAATGGATATTCTAAGAATGTGGATATGTTTCAGAAGGATGCATACAAATAATGGGGTTTGTGGACAGAAAATCATCAAATGTGGAAGATGGGATTATATGTGTTTTGTGGGGGAGGGGGGCCCTTTTGCATGACAACATCATAAAGATTAAGCATATCCCTAATCCATAAGTATGAAATATTGAGATGAAGAAATCCAATGACTAAAATGTTTTTATTACCAAAAAACTATGTAAGGCATTTTGATTGTTTATTTTCTGCTTAGTTAGCACGCAAATAAGAGAAAGTGTGATAGGACAACTACATACTTCCCAGGCTAAGTCTAACTGGGACATCCAAGCCAAGTTACCAGGTGTGAACTTGCAAAGATGTTTTTGTTTTTAACATCAGCATATATTGGGTAGGTTTTATCACCTGAGCTGAGCATATGATGTTTAACTAATTGTTGCACTACTGTTTATTTTGTTTTAAATCTCCCCCTTCTATTTTATTAGTTTCTATGTTTGATTAGGTAGCCATGTGTGTTGCAATGAAAATAACAAAGAATGTTGTGGCATTTTAAAGACGAGGAAAATCAATGTGTCATAAGCTTTCCCAGATAACAGCCTACTGCACCAGATGCTGCCGCCCACAAAATGTTATGCCATAATAGAGCCATTAGCATTTAAGATGCCATAAGACCCCGTTGTGTAGTTTACACTTATTGCATTTATATGATTATTAGCCACTTTGAGCACCATGTGGTGGAAAGCAGGGATCAAATTTAACAAAGCATGTTTACTCAGATATAGCTCCTGTCAATTTCCATGAGATTTAAGGTAAAATCTCCTTAAATCATGTTTGACTATATAGACACAATTTCTCTTTGAACAATGTGGAAGGATTTCCCATCACCACCTTCCTGGTTGATTTTTTACTTCCCAATCTAGTCAACACCCTTGGTAGTAACAAGTGGTCTCCCATTTAATACCAAGAGGCCCAATCCTACTTAGCGTTTATGAGATTGAACAAGACTGGCCCAATACTGCTTCTTACTAATGCAATTCGATTCATTCATTATGTGCCATCAAGTCAGTGTTTGCTCTTAATGGCCACATAGATAGGCCTGCTACAGAATAATCTGTTGGCTTCAAGTCTTCATAGTGCATCCATTGTCACTGTAATTGAGTTCAGCCACCTTGCTTCTGTTTGTCCTCTTTCCTTCTGCCGTTCCCAGCATTACAGCCTTCTCCAGAGAGCGTGGTCTTCATAAAGTGTCTCCCAAATATTATAATTTAAGCCTAGACATTTCAGCCTCAAATGAGAATTGTGGATTGATTTATTCTATGAACTGTTTGTTTGCTTTCTTTGCTATCTATGGTGTTCTCAAGAATTTTCTCCAATACCAAAGTTCAAAAACATGGTTATTCTTTCTATTCTACTTCTTCAACGTCCAATTTTCACTTCCATAGAGTGCCACAGAAAAAGACATTGCCAGTACAATTTTGATCTTTGTAGGTATAGACACATCATGGCATCTGAATATCTTTTCTAAGGCCTTCAGGTTCTGCAGCATATTTCTTGGCTGCTGATTCCTTTACTGTTGATAGCTGATCCTAAAAGGAAGAAGCCAGCTACTACTTCAGTATCTTCATTGTCAGTTCCCAGGCTGGTTCCTGAACCTGTTGTCATTAGTTTGGTCTTCTTTATATTTAATCGTAGTCCCATTTTTTCACCGTGCTCCTTGACTTTCGTCACTTCAGCGTCCAGATCATTTGCATTTTCAGCTATTACAGTAGTATCAGCATAGTGCAGGTTATTGAAGTTTCTTCCTCCAATTTTAAAACCGCACTATCTTCTTCCAGTCCAGCCTCTTTCAATAGATATTCAGCATATTTTATTTATTTGTCTGTTTATTAAATTTATATTGCTGCCCGTCTCATGCTTGTGACTCTGGGCAGAGCACATAATTAAAAACACAAAGCGAAACAATCAATATAATTAAAACAAATCCACTAAAATACAGTTAAATCAATTAAAACAGTTAAAAAACTATAATAAGACAAGGGAGAGTAAATTCTAAACTTACATGGAATATAGCCATTTAATGGGTTCTACACTTCCATGGGATCCCCAGGCCCCAATGGCAAAACCATGTTTTAAGGGCCTTCCAGAAGGCCAATAGAGTTGGAGCCAATCTCACCTTGGGTGGAATGATGTTCCAGAGGTATCATGGCAGAAAAGGCTCTCCTCCTGGGTCCCGCCATATATAGGTTGAATAAATAAGGAGAAAATATACAGTTTGGTCTCATTCCTTTGCTGACCTGGAGCCAGTCTGTTTCTCCATATTCCATCTAGATTGTGGCTTCCTGTCATGCATATAGGTTTCACATAAGGACAATGAAATGTTCTGGGATTCCCATTTTCCTGATGACATTCCACAGCTTGATATAGTCAACACTATCAAAAGCCTCTCTATAATCAACAAAATTCATATTCAGTTCTTTTGGTTTTCTAAGGCTTTCTCAATCATTCAACATGTATCAGCAATAATATCTCTTGTTCCCTGGCCTTTTCTGAAACCAGCTGGAACATCTGGCATCTTCCTTTCCATACAGGGCTCTAATCTGTGTTGAATGATCCTAAGCATTATTTTGCTAGCATGTGAAATGAAAGATATGGTGCAATAGTTTCCATGCTCTGTTAAATTTTCTTTCTTTGGTATTGATATACAGTCTGACCTCTTCCAATCTGTTGATCACTATGTCATTCTCCAGATTTACTGGCATAGTTTTGTTAGAACCTTTACAGATTTTTTTCTGTTGCATGCCATATTCCATCAACTCCTCTAGCCTTCCAATTTTAGTAATACTTCTAACTTCTAGTACTAGAGGTTCTTGTAAATAGGGAATATCTCTTTAGGTATCTTGGATGTTGACATCTGAATGCTACAGTATTTACTAAGGAGATTTACTATTTAAAAATATGCCCAAGCCAGGACTTGCCATGCATTGTGATGCCTTCTGTTATGGAGTGGACAATTCTAATACTATATCTTTTTATAGAAGCCAGAGATGTTTCCAATGCAATGTGAAAGAACTGGAGTGAGGGAGGAAGGACACCAGGACAATGATCAGTCCCAGGATGTCAGGCAAAATATAGATCAGGATCTACTGATAGATTTGGGAGTGATTTGCAACAAATCAACAAGACTTTCTGAGTCCCAATTGTTTATCAAAATCAACAGCTTAAACTAGGCTGCTGGAGGAGAAAACCAGACGTGTATTTTTCAGGAAAGTTGGGAATGAGCCTGGCCTCAGAGTTACCCTGTCTTGAATCATTAATACATTTCCACCCTGCTGAATTGTAGCTTTTTCCTGACTCTCCTTGGTGGATCTCACATTTCAAGTAAGAAAATTAAGCAGATCCAACAAACTTCCATTCTTCCCCTCTCTGCCATAAAGAAACAAAAATATCTCGTTGCTTAGAAAAGCACAGGTAAAGGAATACTATACGTTAGTGGTACTGCCTGCCCTCACTCTTCACCATGGCTCTCAAAGTGAGTCAGAGCTGTCACTTCCATGAATTGGCCTCAAAACAGTTCCCAAGGGCTGCTTCCTGCAACCTGTTGGCACATCTGGCATCACTTCTTTTTGGCTTCTTCACTTTTACCTGAGTGAAAACTCACAGATGAAGATCAATAGGCATTTTTACATATCTCTGTTCAATTGAGCTGCCTATATCACCTCTAATGATGGTTTTACAGCACCACACAATTAACCATGTCATCACGGCCAAAATAATCCTCAGAGAGAAGCCAAAGTAAGGCCTTTCATTCATACTTGGCAGGAAAGAAGTTTGTTAACTGCCTCTGCATACGTGCATGCAGCAAGCCGCTACATACAGTGGGTTCTCTGGGGATGTGATAGAAATGGTGTAGACAGGGTGAATGAAAGGAGAATGAGAAGATTAAAGCAGAGATGTTGAGAATAATTACTTGAAGACACTTAATTTAAGTAAAAGTTAATAAAATTTTAATCCAGCCCAATAAGATTTCAAATTAAATCACTTTTATTAAGCAAAACGTTAATGTAATAATAAAGGTGCTTCATTTAAATTCCGTGTTTTCTGGTAAACTTCTTCCAGCTAACTTTAAAAGCAAACTGCCATAAAGGTATGCTGTTTTAATATTGTTAGAGCATGATAAACCACTGATTGCCCATTTGAAGGTCATCCAGGATATGTAAATTTCTGGAAACCTAATTTCACTGGGATGGCCTTCCACAATCTGAAAGATGTTTGGGGCTGCAACCTCCAGCTTTCCAATAATTAAGTCTGCTGGCTGGGGTTGATGAGAGCTGGATTTTAAACTCCCTGAAAGTTGCCTTCTTGGGAAAGACTGCTTATGGTCCAGGAAGAGGACAACCCTCAGATGCTTCTTGTCTCCATTTTCCTTCTTTCCAGCCAAATCAGTGGTCAGAACTGCTAGAAGCTGCCATTCAAGAACATCTGAAGGGCCTCGGATTGTGGAAGACTGTTCTGGTGTCTAGTTTAACTGTTGCTGCAGGTCTGATGGGGAAAAAAAAGTATGAATACAGAGAATGAGTGGAAAGATAGAAGTGGGAGATTCATCACCTTGATAGAATGGCTGCTGTCAACAGAGATAAACCATTCTTTCTAATAATAAAGAAGAGGATGACTTAAAGTCTTTGATATTCACTCCTTGACCCAGGCCAGTTTTTAGAATGGCCTAGATATATTCACTTCATAAAAGAATTCATACTAAACTAGCAGGGCAAGGGGGATTCTAGAAGGAAGACCAGGATAGAATCTGGCTTTGGTTGCATGAAAGGAAGAAGACATATATAATGGTTTCAAAGAATTTTGTATTGATTTGAGTTTCATCTTCATGTAGTTCTTCTTAAGAGGTGCATACCTCTGAAGAATTGACCCAACTGAAATGCAGAAAATGAGAAATCAAGAGACACTTACAGGCATACTCATACAGATAAATCCCAGAATATTAGCTTTCCCCTACTTTGGCTCCTCCAGTATAGTTGGATTACAATATCTCTAAACTCAAGACACTGGCTAGGAAGGCTTGGAAGAATGGAGATTCTAGTCCAATCACATCTGGGTACACGCTGCATGTGCAAGCCAAGCACCAAACATTTTCTCCCTCCCAGTTGCACAGTGCCATGGGGAAAACCATTCCCAGCCCCAATAACTGAGCAGACAAGAAGGGTAGCTATAGATGGGAAAAACTGTTGACAGTGGGGGGAAAAAAGCAACATTATTTCCTTAATGGAATGGATGAGAAGATGATCAGATTGCCAGATTTTGTTTAGGGTTAGAGAATGAAGAGAGGGAAATTGTCCTTGCTTACCATGGGAAATGAAGGGAAATTATCTTTATTTGTCATGCTTATGTTTCCAAAGCATTACAAATAAGGATCATTTCCCTTTATTTCCCATGATAAGTAAGGACCATTTCTTGGTCTTCATTCTCTAGCCCAAGGGAGAAATCCTAAATTAAGGCAGAAGTGAAGCCCAGCTGGGTGGAAATGGGCTGAATGAAATGAAGATCTTCAAAGGCTCTTCACTCCCTGCTCAGTTTCTGGTGAGCCCATTTGAGGGTTTAATAAATATACCAAAGGGTAGGATTGGCCCTACCATTACACACAATCAAGGAGCCACTTCAAGGCAACTGTCTGAAAAGTAGTATGAATGTGTTTCCCCAAGTAGATCTTCAGGTAGAAGGGAGCATCTTGAACAGCTAGCCTGCTAGCTAGCTTGACAGCAGGGAGTGAGTATATAAGTGGAAATATGTAAAGGAAGCCAATGCAGCAGGAAGAGTGGTGGTACCTTCTTCTGGCTCAGACAATGCTCATCTTGCAGCACCTCTTTGGAGTTCCTTACCTAACACATAGCCAGCTGCAGAGGTCACATTTCTCCAAGTCCAGAGGCTCATTCATAACCTTGGAAGGGGTGATATGAGGAATCTTAGAACTGCAGGGATCCTATCCCAAGAATCATGGCATTATTATGCAACATGCAGCAATATGAAAGTTTTAATCAATCTATTGCTGGGTGAAGTCCTTCTCACTGATGTTTTTTGATTTCCCTGTCCAGGGATGAAAGAGAATGATTGGCCCAAAGTTACTCAGTTTCTGTGCCCAAGGAAGGACTAGAACCTGGGTTTTCCCAGTCTAACACCTGAATCATTATGCTATACTGACTCTTCTGTGTGTGTGTGTGTGTGTGTGTGTGTATACAAACACACACATATGTATTTAACAACAGTGTTCTGCCATTAAAGTAAATTGATTGAATGATTATTATTAGGATGAAGTTTGTTTTTGTATTGATGAGCTTAATTCTGCATCTAATTATTTTAATTATTGTTTTTAATTTTTATTAATTATTGTTTTAATGAGATCCTTTTTGACATATGAAAAGGTTTATTTGTGTTTGGTAATAGCCGCACTTCTATAATCTTGCATACAGATACCATATCTAAATGTAGTTTTTAGTAATACAAATATATACGTTTTTTTTTTTTTTGTCTGCGCTCAGTCATTACTGACCCTGCAGTGACTGCTTGGACGAATCCTTGCAGTTTTCAAGGCAATTGTTTTTCGGAAGTGGTTTGCCAGAGCCTCCTTCCTAGAGCAGAGCCCAGCTGGCGAGCGCAGGAGGCGGGGTTTCCGTTGCTTCGCGCCCTTTTCGGGCGAGCACGGTTTCGCGCTTACCGGCAACTGGTCCCGTCTCTCTGTGCAAGGCGCTGCCAGCATTTTTCCTCCCACCGGAGTGAGAGTACCCATTTATCTACTCATGTGAGTTTTCGACCTGTTGGGTTGACAGGAGCTGGGGGGAGGGAAACAGGAGCTCACCCTGTTAACGCGAAGGCTGGACTCGAACCGCTGAAGCGTCAGCCATTTCTGGCCAGCAACTTTCAGCGTCATTAAGCCGCTGCGCCACCGCGTCCCCAACGTATATGTGCAGCCTGACAAATTTAAGAAAGAAAGAAAAACAAAGGGAAGAATCATGTAATGGGTAGGGGTGGGGTTGGGGCTTCAACAGCCCCAGAGTCATCTAGCCATTTTAACAGAATTGCTGGGCAGAATTTCATTACCAGCCTTGCAAGTGCATCTTTTATAACAACATCCATTGCCCTGCTGAATCCTACTATCGACCAGTGTTATCTTTACATTTCATAATTGCATGGTTGTCAGTACCCATGTGTATTTTTCTCCGTGACCTTGCTTGGTTTCATTTCATCAGATTTTTATTAATATATCTGGACAAGTATTCTTGCATAGGATGCATTTTGTAAATAAATTATAACGATGAACAAATTTCACTGGATATCATGCAAGCATCTTGGGGATTTGGAGGAAGAGCAGTAAAAATGTATCGGTAACTAATACATTAATCAAATAAGCCAAGTGAGTTTAAAATGGTGCTCGTGTTGAGACTTAACTCCATTCTAAGCATCCCTCCTCTCTCCATTTCCCACTTTTTGTGGTGGAATGGAATTATGGAGGCCAGAGTGGGGGAGTGAAGAATCCCCTTTTGTCTCCCAAAGCGAGGGGAAGAGATAAGAGGATGAGACTGGCACCTCCCTGAGGAATGCAGGAGGTGTTTACTGACTGACCCTGGGAACTGGTTCGAGTCTGGGAAGATTGATGTCAGGTTTAGCCCAGGGAACTCCAGGAGACCAAGCAGATTCAATCCAGCAAGGTTTATTAGCTACAACCTCTATCAAAAATCTTCCCAGACTAGAACCAGTTCCCAGGGTCAGTCAGTAAACACTTCCTGCATTCCTCAGGGAGGTTCCAGTCTCATCCTCTTATCTCTTCCCCTCACTTCGGGAAACGAAAGAGGATTCTTCACTCCCCAACTCTGGCCTCCATAATTCCATTCCACCACACTTTTCTCTGCAAAACAGAGCTTCTCTTTTCCCCTCTAGCAAAGCATTTGTATTCCATTTCAACTAAAAGCAAGCCTGAAGGATGGAAGCATCTGGTGAAGAGATGGGTCAAGGACCTGGTGGAACGTGTTTTAGTGTTTGGAGATTCCAGGTGTGATGACAGTGGGCAACTGCAAGCCCCGAGTCACCTGTGGCCCTTGGCCTAATTGCAAAGGTCTTTTGCAAGTGAACAGTTCACACCAGTGACAAAAATGTCCTCTTCCTTCCCTAGCAGCCTTCTGCGGGAAGTGGAGGAGAGGGAAACAACTAACAGAACCGAACAAAACAACACAACACAACACCGTACCCATTAAAACAGGCTTCCCAGAAGAAGAGAGAGAATAAGTGGCCTTGTTCACTCTGGGTTTTGTTCTGCCCAACTCTTGCTTCAGTCCTACCACCCCTGATGTGTGACGTAGTCCCCACTGTGTGCATTCCCCTGTTGTGGTATCTAAAGTCCTTACCAGAGAGTTCCACTCTGCCCTCCCTTTTTCTCTAAATTCATTAGTGGAGGGGAGAGGAAGACCTTCTATTCTTCCAAAACCAAATCTCTCTTCATGCATTCTGTGTCACACCAAACTGCACAGTTTGGATGTTTGAGTACGAGCAACACACAGGCAGCAAATTCCTGCAAAATGATAATGCATGCAGAGCATGGCCACCTGCAAGGAAGCTCAGGGACTCTTCCATTGCTCTACCCCATCTCAGAAAAGCTGTCCTCCCATTCACAATGAATAATGCTACAGCTCAGCCCCATAGACCCGCTAGAGCATTTGCCCTTCCATACCCAACTTTTCCTATTTCTCCAGATTTCTCTTTTCCTTTCCTTCCCTCTCTCCCATCTCATGCCAGGACTCAGAACAAATTGTCAATTCTCCTCCTGCTGTCTTGGCTTCTTTGCACGCATTCTAATGAGCCAGAAACAAGCCCCTTTATGCCGAGCAAGCAGTCCGAGGAGTAGGCAAGGGACAGCAAACATCTTCCAGCTGACTTTTTTTTTTTTACACATGTACAATTGCTTGGCTACCTTGTTCCTTTTCGTCTCAAAAGCCTAATAAAATCAATAGAAAGGGGAAGGGGATGGGAGGGAGATTTCTAGCCCTGCATTTTTGAAACCTGGGCAAACTGGTACCGCACTGCTCCATTTGTTGCCACTGCATTCTGACTGCACAAGCCTCCTCCTGCTTATGCTTTATGGCTGATGGCACCTCTTACTACAACAGGGCATTGATTTCTGCTCTCATTTATGGCCAGTTGTGGCATGACGGCATCATGCATGAATTTCAGATGAGGTACAGAAAGTGGCCAGCATCTCCTGTGTTTACCAAATATTCTTCTCACGAGTTAGCTAGATTTCTTCAATTCCCTGTGATGGCTGGAGCTTTTAGCTGGTGAAAAATACTTCACCTGCTTAGAAGATGACGTGGAGATGTCAGTCAGGGAAACATGACACAGGTGATCAGTGAGACACGGGATGTCTCTGATGGACTGCACACTCAACTCTTCATAGAATCCCATGGGATTGGAAGACACCTCAAAGTCATCTGGTCCAACCCCTGCCCAATGCAGAATCTGCTAAAGCATTTTGGACAGATGCTTCTCCAGCCTCTCTTTGAAGACTTCCAGTGCAGGGAAAGATATCAATCCATGAGGCAGCTTATTCTTACCATTAGGAAATCCCTTGTAAGATCTTACCTCAACCTTTTCCTCTGTAGTTTCGACTCATTGGTTCTGGTTTGAATAAGACTGCTCCCTCCTTTATACAGCAACCCTTTATATATCTGAAGAGTCCCTTCAGTCTTTACTCCAGACCTGAAATAAAAGTAGGCTAAACTGTTCTTAGGGCATGAATAAATATTTGCAGGTAGTAGCATGAACATGAATGCCATAGAGAAATCATGTGTCAAGGGAGCGAAACAGTATGATATTTTAAATATGAGTTCTGCCCCCATCAAAAGCATTATTGGTTCTGCTGAGAAAGGTCTGTGTTTTGCAGCTGACAGGCAAGAAAAAGCCTGAGAAATAAGGGCATGCTATTTGACTTTAGGAGAATTAAGCCTTCTTTACAGATTAAGCTGCCATTGCTCAACAGCGTTACCCAAACATGGGGTACTACAAGGTAACCAGAAGCCCATAGTACTTCCTTTGCACAAGGACATTGCAAAAAAAGGATCTCAAGTCTTCCCACTGCTGGGGAAAGCAGGTATGACGGATGCTTCATGAGCAGCAGATTACAAGTGGGCAGGATCCAGAAGCTGTCTGCAGTGGTCTTATTAGGTAATTTTGGACTCTGTTCTTATGAAGGGCTTCTATTGAAATAGAAATGTATATGATTTTATTACCTTCAAAAAGATGTCAGGTAAAGTACATTGAATGTGGAGGCCCTCTTGCCCCTCCATGTGGCTTGTGGCCTGAATTCTTGCACTGGTGGCACTTCTAACTATCTGAGGAAGCCAATTGTCAGGACCAAAATATACATTAGAGCTCAGGTCAGCCTTGTTGCTCAACAAAGGCTTAACTAGAATGAGAAGCTGTCTTAGATGGCTTTCTGTCAGAGATGAGCATGGATAGAATCAAGGCACAGTCAAGTGGAAGTCAACGCTTTCTGCAGACTGCAACAAAAGGTTGAGTGGCTCACACATATCCAAAATCAGCAATTACTGGTCCCCAGGGGAACTTTGTGAGCCAAAGTTTTTCATCTTATATGGAGCCACCAAAGAGTTTCCATGTCATGGTCCTAATTTGCATTGCTCCCTCTCTATGTTATGGCTGTTCATTTAAAAAGAGAGAGAGCGAGAATGCCAATCACTGGGTTCAAAGACATGCCATTTGAGCTTCTTTATTGAGCTAAGTGCACAGCTGGCTGGCTCTACTGCATCATTACACAAGTAAATCTTTCTTTGAAATGATCTGTCGTGCCATACTACAAGGCTGGAATCCTTAGCCCAGAGCTGGGAGGGGGGTGAGCATTTTATCAGTTAGTTTCTTTTATAGAAAACTCATCAACATGTTGGTATAAACAAAACAGAAAGAACTTCAGAAACAAATGAACCCATATAGGAACAAGACAACTTGAAGAATTTTTCCATCTAGAACTGAGCTCCTGAAAGTCTAGATTTGCACCCTTTATATTCAACTACGTCTGTGATGCTGAATGCAGGTTGCCGCTCCCAAAAGTCTGCGTGCAAATCAGTATCCATGTTTTGTGCTTACTTCTCCTGTGACACATATAGAAATTTTTACAGGAATGTCCAGTATACATACTTCCTGCAAGTAAATTTCCCCCATATAATTGTCAAACCCCATGTAGCTGGGCAGCATCAAGGAAGCAAAAATTACAGAGACTTCAGTCAAGGATAATGTAGAACCTTGGAAATCATAATAGGAGTTTTCAAGTCTCATTTATAGTAAGCTAATTAAGGGGGAATCTTGTTGACAGGCTGGAAATGCTTCTTTCCATATTTCTTCTCACTTGGGCTAAGCTGCCATGTATGAGATAAGCAGTTAACATACTCATCCTTTATGTCTTGATTATTTATGTCTACTCTCCTTTACATTCTTTTCCCAGCCTCCCCACACTCTCTCTCAATAGTGCATTCCTCTACTTTGCTCTAATGCATATATTTTGGGGTGTCTTCTCTCCTTTGACATAAGTCCTTTTGTGTGTGTTTTTCAAGCTGTGAGCCAGATGATATCATACAGCAGGGCTTTTGGCCAAAGATGGATCTTCTCCTCTGTGAAGTCCTGCCCAGCCCCAAGGTCCATGGGAAGCTGATTTCCATTCTTGGACCAAATTCAAAGCCCTCTCCCTGACCAATCCATGAATAGAATTCAGTTTTAAAAACCCTTATAGATATTCGTGTAGGAGCATCTGGGTGGCTGTAATGCTCAGCAGCATTACGTGCTTCAGCACTGCTGAATAACTCACCGATCTTTCTTGGAAAGCTAGAATAGAACACAAGCAGTGGTTGCCAGAGATGCTGAACTAAAGCAGCCACTGCAGTGCTCATCAGCCCAACATTATCAGACAATGAAGGTGGATATAATAGAAAAAGATTGCTCACAAGAAGCTGGTGTCAGAAGGACTATAGAGCTTCTGGCTATTTCACAGGTTCATGCTGAAGTGGCAGAGACACTGGCTTAGCCAGTAGGGTTACTTGTCTTCTAATGCTCCAAGTTGATGGACCAATTGCATACACCCACACACCCACATATGCACATGTACATGCAGACATATGCATATGTATATACATACATACATGCACACACACAAAAATATACTCATATGCATGTAAATATATACATGTGCAGGCAGACAGATAACTTTATTTCGGTCAATGACCTTCTCTAAAACCATAGAGAAATAATGTACTTAAGCATAAATGTATTTATTTATTGAAAAGGTTTATATGGCTGCCTGTCTTCAGCCAAACTCTGAGTGGCTGTCAACCTTGCAAGATAGCTCTATCTTTATTGTAAGATTACATTAACAGAATCTTGCAAGTCTGAAAGTACCCCTGCTATCCCTCACCTTTACTCTCCCGAAAACTAGTCAGGATCTTTCTGAGACGCTTTCGCCACCCCTCCTCCTTCAGACTTATCAGAGTGTTGTCTATGCTGGGCTCTTCCTCCTGTCTCCCAAGGTCATTCCTGCATACCATGACATCGGCTCATAACCCAAGGATAAAAACAATATATACAAATGATGAAATAAAGGCAATAAAACCAGAAACAAAGAGGCCTGCTATCACAGCTGAACTTTCCGATGTATCCCACCACACACACATACCAAACCAGTCTCGCCCATCCCAGTGCTTGGGGGAAAAGCCAGGTCTTGTGCTTTTTGAAAGGTTAAGTGGGGGGGGGGCAGACCTTGAGGGAAGGGTGTTCCATAGGGCAGAGGCTGCCATGGAAAAGGCATGCTTCTAGGTCCTGTAAGACGGCAGCATTTAAGGGAAGGGACCTGGAGTATGCCTACTGTATCCAATCTGGTGGGACGGGCAGATGTCCTCAGGGAGAGGAGGTCCTGCAGATAACTTGATCCATGTAGGGCCTTAAGGGTAATAATCAGCACTTTGAATTGCACCCAGAAGAAACTTATACCAGTGGACTCTATTTAAAACTAAAATTTAAAATGATAACTAAAGGTTAAAGCTAGTTAAGAAGGTGATGGGGGAAAAATCCCATACAAATTATTTATTTATTTATTTATTAGATTTCTCTCCCGCCCATCTCCCCTACAATAGGGGACTCTGGGTGGGTTACAGAGAGAATAAAACTATAAATATACATAAAATATACCCCATATATACAATTAAAACAATACTAAAAACAAAAAAATCCAAGAAGATGGAAAATCAGGGCGGGGACAGCCGGCCACTATGGGGCTAGCCATCTCCCTGCTTGAGCTGTTCCCTCCCCACCCCAGGCCAAGTAGCAGAACCAGGTCTTCAAGGCCCTTCGGAAGGCCAGGAGTGAGGGGGCCAATCGCACCTCTGGGGGCAGAATGTTCCAAAGAGCGGGGGCTACCGCAGAGAAGGCCCGCCTTCTGGACCCCGCTAGATGGAGTTCTTTTACTGAGGGGGTCTGAAGCATGCCCTCTCTGTGTGACCAGGTGGGACGGGTTGAAGTCATAGGGGAGAGGCAGTCCCTTAGGTAACCTGGTCCCATGCCATGTAGGGCTTTAAAGGTGATAACCAACACCTTGAATTGGACCCGGAAGCAAACTGGTACCCAGTGCAGCTCGCGGAGCAATGGTGTTACGTGGGCCCTTCTTGGGGCTCCAAAAATAGCCCGCATGGCCGCATTCTGGACCAGCTGTAGCTTCCGGATACTCTTCAAGGGTAGCCCCATGTAGAGCGCATTGCAATAGTCTATCTGGGAGATAACAAGGGTGTGAGTGACTGTTCGAAGGGCTTCCCGATCCAGGGAAGTGAAAGTGAAATCTAAAACTAGATATTGAATCTATAGGGTAATGAATCAAAAATATAGAAATAAAGTATCCTGTAAAATCTAATAATGCCATACACACACACATACACACACAATCATGCACAGTATAAGCTGATTTGGATGCCATTTTTTAAAAAGCAATCCAAAGCTGTGCTGAGAATTTGAAAGGAAGTTTCTTTGTGATATCATGGGAGTTAGCCAATCAGAACCATGCACAGCCAGTTACTGCCACAAGATTTCAGAATGTTCTATTTAAAACTCTCAGAGTGGCAGAAAATTCTTACCTTAGATTTGGACTGAGAGCAGGGAGACCACTTCCAGATTGCTATTCTACATAAAGTTACCAAAGAATAACTACTCCAAAAGATATCAAGGACTATCTGTCATGTGATCTTTATAATTACGGATAACACTAATTCATATGACACCAGTTATTGACTGTAAGACTTGAAGTGAAGTGAAGTGAAGTGAAAAATGAGTGCTTGTCTCCCTATTTTATTAGTTGCTATTTTACCATCACCACTGTCAAGACCAGGTGTCCAAGGTGTCAGTGCCATTTATATTTCCTATTTTTCTTCCATATAAATAGATTTTTGAAAAATGCCAGGCACTCATTATTATACCATTCACTTGTACATGTGGGAGGATTATTTCTTAGAAAGTACAATACATATTCAAATAATTTAGACACTCATTTCTCATACAATATATTCTTGTTTTTTTAATCAGATTTTTTTTTAAAAAAACCATACTTCTATTTGGAACTCTGTAGAATTCTCTTCCAAGAAGGCTTATAGAGACTCTAAAATATGTGTATCATCCTTTGTGAACATTAGCAAACATTTCTAAGGCTGAGTAAAAGTTACCAGTTTTATTCCTCAATGCATCTCAGATCAATAAAATATTGAATCACTGAAAGCATCAGTAGAGTATCCCACTTGTCCCCTGAGAACACAAATCTGTTTATGGTGGAGACTTATTGTGCTGTTTGCAACCAGCCACTGTTTTGTCCATGGCCCACCAGGGAACTTAACCTTTCCAAAAAGTGGAACCTTGGTAGTAATTGAGGGTTATTTATGACAAGCAAGTGGTTAAAGAGCTTCCTGGATAAGCCAGCTTTTAAAATAGACCCAAATGAAGAAAAACACATCTGGAGGGTACCAGCTTGCCAATGCTAGTAAAAGAGCTCAACAAAATCCATCATTCTAGCTGTCTGTGGAATGACCCTGGCTGGCTCAGCACTCTTCCTCTGTTTCTGGTACTGTTCAAAGAGGTGTTGTTGTTTTTTAACTAGCCTTTACAACCCAGCATCCAAAAGGCATTGGGACAACAAGTCCTAGAATTCCATGGGGTTTCCAACACATCTGGAAGGTAATGCTAGGTTAGGGAAGGCTGGTAAAAGGTTGAAGAAGGTTATTCTTTTATGCAGTTTACCACAAAAAGTCCAGAGGTCCATAATTACCCAGTGAGCTCTGTAGTCAACTAGGGACTTACACGTGGGTCTTCCCAGACCAAGCCCAACAACTTAACCACTGTACTACACTGCCTTTCCCTGCTCTGAAAAGGTATCTGGTAGCAGGGAAGCAGGTCTAATATTACAACTCTGAACCCATTGGTACGGGTAGGCTTCACTTTAATTTCCCACAGTACCTGGGGTAGCAGTAGGGACTTTGTAGGAAATTAAAACAGGGGCAGACTCAGCAGCCTGATGTGATCACAGTTCTGCTGGTTCTCCCTCAGGGTTTCACTGAAGAAAGATTGCTAATCTGTTCCTAACCTCAGTGATTCCATCGTGATGAAACATGTGTTGTGATGTTATGACACAAGCTCTGCCCTTTCTGAAGTGGCATACAAATATATAAGGGGTGGAATTTTGAGTGTTAAACAGTGTGCCCCACTGTAAGGGAACCGTAAGGTCTCTCAGGTTAAGGCCTACCTCAATTGCACTCTGTCTATCTGTCTGTCTGTCTGTCTGTCTGTCTCTCTATCAACATCTAACCATCTACCTACCTGCTATATACTCGCTATTTATTTGTCCTAAATAAATTTACCCGCCCTTCTATTTATGTAAGCACTCAAGGGGCTTACATCTAAAATGAAAATACAAATTTTAAACATAATAGTAAAGCAATGCATTAAAAATCCATTACAAATTAAATGTCTGATGAAAATGATGTATTTTTGCCATTTTCCTAAACACTGGGAGAACGGAGCCAAATGTATCTCTCTAGAAGCAGCTTTCTAGAGCCCGAGAGCTATATCAGAGAAGACTCTCCTACCTTCAAAAGGGCCACTCCTGCTGATTGATGATGATGATGATGATGATGATGATGGTTGGTTGCACAGTCAGCCAGATGTTTAGACTGGATCTGGCATTTTTATCCACCTACTGAGTCCTTCCCAAGGACCCGGGATAGGCAGATGTTGTGGTTTGATGGTTTGATGGTGCTAAAGGTATCGTCACAGGATGTCAGCTGTTCCAAGTAAAGCCGCCTTTTGCAATTGACTGATGGTGATTTTGTCAATGCTGATGGTCTTCAAGTGGTGCTCCAGATGTTTTGGGATTGCACCTAAGGTGCATACTACCACAATGATGATGATGATGATGATGATGATGATGATGATGATGATGATTGCCTTTAAGTCCGAGTCAGTCTTGACTCTTGGCAACTGCCTGGATTAGTTCCTGCAATTTTCTTGGCAAATTCTTTTGGCAGTGGTTTGCCGCTGCCTTCTTCCCAGGGCCAAGGGAGAGTGACTGGCCCCAAATCACGCAGGTGGTTTTGTGCTTAAGGCAGGATTAGAATTCATGGCCCCCCTGTTTCTAGCCTGGTGCCTTAACCACTACACCAAACTGTGTCTCCTGCTGATCTAAGTAAGTGAATAGCTTGGCTCAAGTATATTATCACTTTCTTAGATGTGCTTTGGCCAGAATTCAAGGCTAGCCACTTGGGCACAGGGGATTTAGAGTGATTTGCTCTGTTGGCTGGTATTATTTTGCAGTATGTTTCTCTGTAGCCAATAAGCAAGTATAAGCAATAAGTTAATTAAGTGTAACTAATAGTTAACTAGAATTGTGATTAATTAAAATAGTATACTTTAAGATTTAGGAGACAAAGAATAGTGTAGACCTAATCCTAGATCTGGCTACAGAGTCTGCAGTTATGTCTAGAGGGAGATGCCAGTATTAGAAAGGACTTCAGGCAACAGGTTTATTCTTTGATCTGTATCATTTTCTTTTAACACATCCTTTAACTAACAACTCTTACTTTTGCCTTGGCTTATTCAATAAATCACGTTAGCTTTCATCTCATTTATGCCTCCAAATTCCAGAAGTTGCTGACTATAATCCACTGTGACAAAACAACATTTTGCACCAATTGTGATTTCTGGCCATTTTTCAAGGGTTGCCCTGGATAAGGAGAGGGCCTCCCTACAGTGGCCAGACAAGAAAGCAGATTTTCAAGCCAGTAACTTTCCCTTTTCATTTTGTCCCTGTCCTCTAATACCCAGAGAGATTCTGCTACTGAGCACTGACATTCCTTTGCTAATGGCCAGTAATAGATCACTGCAACTAGGGGCAGTTCAGTTTGAGGGCAGAATTCCCATCTTGGGAAAAAAAATGTTTTGGAAAGCAGAGAGGGGGGAAATATAAATTCCAAAGATGGGCAAGGCCAAAGAGAAAACAAGTGGTTCTAAAACAGTTTTTGTAGGTTCTTTTGTTTTGTTTTATGATCATTTAGATTGTTCTGCTTAACAATTTGTTTTTAATCTGAATTGAGAGCCAGTTTGGTGTAGTGGTTAAGGCACCAGACTAGAAAACAGGGGACCATAAGTTCTGGTCCAGCCTTAGGTGACCTTGGGCCAGTCACTCTCTCTCAGCCCTAGGAAGGAGGCAAGGGCAAACCACTTCCAAAACCTTGCCAAGAAAACTGCAGGGGCTAGTACAGGAATCAGCACTAACTTGAAGGTGCTAAATAAATCTGAATTTACAGAGAGGGGAATTGTATGCTGCTCCAAGTTGGCTTCAGCAAGAGCAGCTTATAAGCCTTGTAAATAAATAAACAAACCCTGAATCTAAACCCCTCCATGTCTACTCAGTTATAAGCAAAATGTGTTATTCAGAAGAAAGACATACTATGAAGGAACAGCAATACCCTTAACTACCAACAATTCACCTTTGTATATGCATGTATTATATTTACTGTATATCCTTAGAGAAAGAGCAGGATATCAAAGTAATAGATAAATATAGCTCACCTATCAAATAATATTCCTAACGGTCCTCGTATTGCAATGATAATGTTTGCCACTGATTTTATTCATAACCAAGGAGACACAGAGAAGGCCAAGAAATCTGCAAGCTTGACCAATCTGTTTACTGTACAAAAGGGCAACCCGTTTTGATCTAGAAACTTTCCAGCCTAGAAATTTCTATTTTGAGGGTTCCCAGCATGAAACAAACAAATCAGGAGTGTTTGGGGAGTGTGGCAAATGGGAGTGGCGCTGTTTGGAATGTTCCAGTTATTCCCTGCTCTCCAGTTGGGTTAATCTTCAGCAGCTTGTGAATAGGCTGTTCCCGCCTGAAACATTTTCCTTGCTTCTGTGGTCTTAGGCTGGCTGGGGTGATGTGGGAGTGAGGATGTAGGGAAGAAGGAGGCAGTCGAACAAATGGTCAGATGTAGCCTACCTAGTGAGTTACTATTTTTTTAAACACTAGACAACCTGTGACTCATTGGGTCATCCTTTCAGAGATATTTCCTTACCTAAACAGAGAAACAGAATGACCAAGGGCAAAAAAAACAACAACAGCGGGAGCGGGAGCAACTTCCAACTTCCTGCTGGCTTCCGCAGTGACTTTACTTGTGGGAAGCTGGCAGGGAGTGTTGGAAACCACTCCTCCTCCTTGGCTGACCCACAGAACTGCCTGCCACTTTGCTGGGGGGAGGGGGAAGAAAGAGAGCTGCAAGGAAAACTGTACCCCTGCTCCCCATCCTGGCATGTCCCCAAGGGTACCCTCCCTCCAGGGAGGAAGAGGGCTCACCCATCAACCACTGGTGCTCCCCAGCCAGACCTACCTTGCCAGCAGGCATCCAAGTTGCTACCTCATCCTTCCCTCACCACCAACTGCCAACTGCCGTCAAAAGATTTCAGATTTCAGCCTTGGTTCCAAAGCAGCCAATCACTGCTCACCCATCAGGCCTTGCCACCAGCCAATTGAGCGCAGGGGCCAGAGGGAGGTGGGAAAGAGGGTGGGGATACACTCCTCCCATCTTCCCTTGCACCACACAATATACAGTTTTTTGGGGAGTGTAGTCAGAAGGTGCGGTGGCTCTGAAGGGGCCACAACTTTGCCAAATTTCAATCCCAGGGGAGTAACAAGTCTTGAATTTTGGACGCATTCTTTAAGTTAGCTCACATGAGGTACGTTAATTCAAAAATTGTTGCCCTATGATGCACCATTTCGCCCAATAGAAGGTTACAAACAGACAAACACTGAGAGTTTTAGTAATATATAGATAGATTTCTATGGGGAAGTTAGAATTCATAGGAATGTATGGGTGGGTTGCATATGTGTTATGCCATGTTTTATTTTGCAGGCAGGTCATACAAAGGTGTGTTTGTATGTGTTTGTGTGCATGTACACATTCCTGTCCTTCACATACAAGTATTAAGGCTGTGCCTTGCTGCATATTCAGAGGCAAAAAAGTGTTTCAGAGCACATAGGGGCACTCATGTAGCACCCATTTGCAGCTCTCCAAACTTCATCTGTGTCCTTCCCTGGGATCCTACAGGAGCCATCTGCACACCATCCTAGGAAAAGAGGCACTTACTTTATGGGTGCCATTTGTGTACTCTGACATGCTCTGAAACAACTTTTTGCCTTTGAATCCAAAGCACTGCACAACCCTAATAAATACTACTATTACTGCTGAGGTAGCCCAAGCATAACGACTATTAATACCAAGTTAGCTTGGTTGGTTTAGCAAACTGTAGTGTGGAACCCAAAGGTTTTATTTCAAGGAATTCTAGATCTCAGTTTTGGGGGGGGGGGGGGGGGGGCTTCTCTGCTAATGGATTCTAATATAAACTGATTTTTCAGTGGCTGAAGCTCTGTTCCCATTGTGTTTTTATATGGATTTCTTTTAATTTTAAAGTCTTACGTGTTTTAAAAATCATGCAATCATGTTAGCCAGTAGCACGCAGCATGAACTATACCTCACCTCTTCTTGTGTCCCTGGAGATTAAAACAAAGGAGTACCAGGCTGTCCCATGTTTCCATTGTTTTCTACGGCTCAAAAACTAAAAATGTTTTTAGTTGGCCCTATCACGTTCCATAGAACACAGCCAACAAAATATTCTGACAAAATATTTTGAGTGGGGATGTTTTCTATTTCTTTCTTTTTTTTTTTTTTCATTTCATTCCATTTCACTGAGAAAAAAGTTCTCTCCTTGGCCAAAATACAAGCAGAAAAAACATATATCTCTTCATAGAAGAATGGAGAAATGGAAAAAAAGTGAGAACATGCCAGAAGTAAATAAAAATGGTCTTGCCAAAGGTGGGATAGGTTTAAAGGGGCCTAGAGGCCTCACTCATATGCTGGCAAACATGTATTATGCATCAACATGCAAACTGCAACATGTCCCATCAGACTTCCAGGATACACACAAATACTACCATCTGTTCTCATCATTTGGATGAGTAGCAAGGCAGACTCCCTCTGAATGTTTCAGTTATTTTTTTAACTTCAAGGGCAGTCCCATGTAGATCATATTTCAATACAGTGAAATCTTGATTTACTGGATCTTAATTAAAAAAAACTTCCTATGCGACAAACAAAATGATGATTTCCATCATTTGTGTAATGACATCATTTGCATCATCATTGAATGAAATCATCATGCAAATTATGTAAATTGCCATGATGACTTGCTCACCAATTCAATGGGCACCTGTGAATAATGGATATCGTCCCTCTGTAGTTAGTCCAATAAAACAAGTTTCACTGTAATCTTACTTAGGTTTTACCAAAGGTCTCTAAATGGTAGTGGCCATACTGAGAGCCATCTGGATTCCATAAAACATTTCCTGGTCTGCTAGTTCTCCCTGGGCTGTATAACTGATCCTGAATGTGAACTTGATAGCAAATCCCTATCTCCTGGTAGGATCTGACCAGCCCTTACCTATGCTTCTTGACACTGTATAATCTCCCATACACTGAATCTGTATGAAATCATTTCTCTACTGACGTTATCTGGAGAATAAGATAAAGAGGTTGTAAAAGGTAGGTGTGAATTCAGACATAAGCCTTAGATATTGAAATGCAGGTCAAGGCCTGATGCACTGGAGTTATTTTCAGTATTTTTCCAGATTTGCTGGACTACAACTCCCAACATCCCTCAGCTTCCACAGCTAATGACCACACCAGCTGGGATAATAAGAGCCCAAAGACCCATAGTGGTTTGGGGACAATGGGAGCTATGTTGTCCAAGGAGCATGTTGTCCTGTTGTCCAAGGAGCATGTTGTCATACATCAGAGAAGTCAAATCAACAAAGGCTGGTTCAGAAGTTGAGGTGTTTAGATCAAGTTTCCAAATAATGACTGATGTGATGTGATGTGATGACCAGGTATCTCACTTGAGCTGTCAGGATTTAGGAGATTCAAGGTCCAATTTACTGCAGTAATTTTTGGCTACAAAACCAAGTCTTTTCCTTGGGCCCGCAATCCACCTATCCCTACACCATATAGCCTGCCACAACAGTGAATTGCAAAGGAAAATGAAAACATAGCTGCTTTATTCCTGGGCCTTATTGTCTGCCTTTCCACCCCATCTCTACCTTGATTATTTCGCCCAGAGTTCAGGGACCCTGTCTATTCAGCATTCAATCCCTGTCATGGATTGTCAGGTGCAAGAGAAAGCTGTGGTTGACAAGTTATAAATTGAATGCATTTCAATTGGCAGGTGAAGGAAAGCAATAGCTAAGGCCTCCAGAGAACAGGAATTATGGGCAGTAAGCACATGTTGCAATATATGGCCAACAGAAGGTCTAACTATCTCCATTATTAAAGTGACCAGGTTGATTTTCCTTGGATTTCCCCCATGAAAACAGACATTGTTCTCTTCTGTTTGACACTTGCCTGCAATAGCCCCTGAAAAGGCAAACCATGGTAACTGGGGATCAGGCTAGGATGGGGATCTGAATGCCTGCTCTTCCTCATTTGGCCTTTGACAAACTGGCAAGCAGGCTGTAAGCACTCAGCATCACTCCCCTATTCTGCTTCTCTGCAAGTAAATTTATTCAGGATTGCTTCTGGCACTGGCCAAGAATCATAAGCTGTGATGCCCTGGCAGGGTGAGAGCTTCTCTCCATTAAGCAGACACACAGGTCTGTAATATTAGAAGCACTTAGATTTAACTGGGCAGAAAATCATCTACTTTGGAGAAGCAGTCAATCTTGCTAAATAAAGGCACATAATAGCCTTCCTCAACTATTCTCTGTCCTTTCTGAGCTACGTACAGTTTCAAATATAAGAGCTTATGTCTCTTTTAAAAAGCAGAGGGTCATTATGGTAAGTGGGTATTCTAGGACTCTGAGTAGCAGGCCAAGGAATAGGCAGGGCCTATATATTTTTCAAGATGTAGGTGGGCATTTACAAAACATAAATGTAATTTACTTCAGTTTAGTTGAAAAGTTAAATTAAATTTAATTCAGTAGGGTTGGTATAATCCTGCCTCATGTATCTAATAATTTCCTCTTCCTTTCACTATAAAATTATAGTTCAGTGGTCATTTGGATGTTATTTCATATTTGAAATTAGGATTTGGGCCAGAGTTAGGATTAAATTAGTTTTTGTCTCTTGCTAGCATGGAACAATCTCAGGCCTAGCCGCCTATAATGAGAATCATTCCCATATAGAGAAAAAAAGTATTGGCTGTATGTGTTCATATGTGTTTGATTTTATTGTTAGCCTTTGACAGATATGTCAGGTGACAAACCAGTAAAACATTGTGGACTACTGTTTTAAGGTAAGAAAAAAGGGTGAATTTAGGAGAACTGTGTAAAGTAGCTTGTTTCTGCTCTCCAGTTTTCCAAGTATTCTAGGCATCTGGACTCAAAAGTAAAACTTTGCTAGTATACAGTATGAAACCACTGTCTTGAAAGACATGGGGTTATCTTGAAACCAGACAAAAAAAAGAAGAGATGTTCAGAACTGGGGCAGGGGCAAAAGTCTCTGCCTATTGAATTAGATGTTTGTAATATAGCTGCCAGAAGATTGTTGGGCATATTAATACATGCAGCCCGCTGTCAGTTCAAGTCAGATGAATGCAACTTATACTGTATGTACAATTTGCAGATGGGCAGAGATGTGCTTTATTTATTACACCAAAGAGACAGGAGCAGCCCGACAAATGAAATGGGCTTTTCATACACTGCTGGATCACCTTGAGATCCCTTCCTAGGTTTTAGCAAATCCAAAGGCTGGTGTTAACCTAACACTTTGTAGAAGTCATTAAAGAGGTAGCAGTGGTCATTGGAGCAAGGTAAGCTATCATCAGTTCAAGAAGACAACCATATTCATATCAGCCACTTTCTCTTCATATGCATTTGTCCTCCCTCTTATAGCCTAAAGTGACCTCTCTCCTCTGCTATTCCTGTTTTGCAAATCGATCTGAATTAAGAATGTTCATTTGTAACACTGGTGCTGGCACTGGCAAAGTTGAGGTGGCCCTGACTAAGATGCCCTCTGGAGGACTTCACGTACATTTTTGGGCATTCTGATACCAAATCTTTCTCTCCCGCCCCCCCCCCCCCCCATTCTTTCCTCCATCCACTGAATTACCTGGCATTTTCTCTTTGTTCTTGAACTGCAGCACAAGTGCAACCCCTGGAAAAGGACCTATATCTGCCTGGATGGTTAGATGAGCCTTTGGTCTGCTGAGTACTGTCAAGGCTACCCTTCCAGAAGAAGACCAAGGGGCAACCATCTGTTCATTAGTTTTAATTATGCATTATTACTTGCTTGCACTGCTGTTTCTCTTACCAGGGAGTGGTGGGGATGTTCATAGCTTATTTTGCCTCTCCTACTGAACCCTCAAGGAGCCTCCAGTGGAAATGGAGAAGGGGCTTCTAGGCATTAGAAGCAGTAACACCACTACTACACTATTACATGAGCTGCAGTGAATACCAGTGGGCTTCCAAATGCAATTCAAGGTGCTGGTAATCGCCTATAAAATCCTTCATGACACCCTACACACTCCCACAGGAAGGGCATGTTCCAGGTTCCTTCTTTAAAGTCTTGTCGTCTTATGGGACCTAGGAAGTGTGCCTTTTCTGTGGTTGCCTCTGTTCTCTGGTACATTCTTCCCCCATCCCCTGATATAGGACAGATCCCAACTCTCCTTGCCTTTAGGAAAGCCCTGAAGACCTGGCTGTTCCCCCAGGCATGAAAGGTAGATTGAGTGGGAGTCCCCCTCTGAGGTTTGTTTTGTTCTGTGTTTGGTTGCCATTTCACATTTTGTACTTATATGTTGGTTGTTTGATGATGATGATGATGATGTTGATGGTGTATTTATGTCGTATACCATCCAGAATCACATTGTCTGAATTGGGTGGCCTTATAAATCTTTAGATAGATAGATAGATAGATAGATAGATAGATAGATAGATAGATAGATAGATAGATAGATAGACAGACAGACAGACAGACAGACAGACAGACAGACAGACAGGATATTTGCACAATTGTGTGTTTCCAACCACCTTTGCCCACCCAACAACATCAATAGAGTTGTCAAACTCAGGATTCCTTCAATGAAACTGTGTCATCTTAGGGGACCCAGAAGATGTGCCTTTTCTGTTGCCATTCCTGCCCTATGGACCAGCACCCCTCCCTTCCCAAGATCTGGATAGCCCCAACCTTGCTGTCCTTTAGAACAGCCCTGAAGACCTGGATCTTCCCCCAGGCATTTGGCCAGAATGCTATGTGAGCCTGTTTTAATGTACACGAAGTGAGTTATTGGCCTCTGGCAACTGGGTGGCCATATACATTGAATAAATAAATCATATAAAAATAAAACCCAGTGTCCCCTATTGTGATGAATTTGCGAAGTACTTTGACGAGAATATCCGTCACATCAGTACAGAATTTGATATCGCTGTTATAGTAGTATCTAGGGAGATGTCCAAAGTAACAAGTGCTCATGATTTTATATCAGTTTCCCTTTGGGAGAATTGATGCAGACAAAACGCATTACTTAGCTTACCACAAGCTGGGTCAAGACTTGACCACTTTGGCTAATTAGATCTAGCAAAAGGGGGCTGATGGGGGTTGATCCAGAGTGTGGTAAATGTCATATTACATGGTGTGCCAGGAAGAGTTCCTTGCACATTGAAAGAGACAGTTGTGCAACTCCTCCCCATGGAGATATCCTTAAGTCTAGAGCTACTTGAGAATCCCCAACTTATTGCAGACATCTTTTGGGGTAAGAAATCAGGACTGTGGTAGCACCTTTTCTGACTAAAGAATGTTATTAAAAGGCATAAGCTTTCAAAGGTGCCATCATAGACTAATACTGCTCTCCTCCTTTTGGGCCAAGGTAATTGAGAGGGTGACCACTATCAGTGGACCCATTCCAGTGTTTTAACACTGATTTTTGCACTGATATAGAGGAAAATCAGGCAAAGTGCAACTCTGTTGGTCCTCTTTAATCTCTCAGCAGTTGACTATCTTGGGCTGGAGTAAGTAGCACTATTCTTCAGTGATGCCACTCCTATCCGAGGATTGGGCAGATGGTGATTTCTGCATCTCCCATAAATGCTAGGCTTGGCAACTCCTAAGGGGCCATTCTGAAAACCTTGTTCAATATCTATACAAAGACAATGAATAAGTTTATCTAGGAGTTTGGAGTTGGGTACTACTGGTATGTTGATACTTCCCAGATCTATTGTTAAATGTTATTAGAGATGTGTACCCAAGGTGGAGCAGATGTTGTACCAGTGTCTCAATACTTAATGGGTTGGATGAAAGCCAGTAAACTGAAACTAAATCCCAGCAAATCAGAGGTACTGTGATTCCTAAGACCAGGGACTGGAGATGTCTCTAATTCTGAATAAGGTTGTACTTGTACTAAGAGAAGGGCTTGGTCTTGTTTAAAACAACAACAACAACAACAACATATATTTCTGGTTCTGAATTTGGGGCCTTCCAGATTGTGGGATTCTTGAAGGGTGGGAAGGGATAGCAACAGTTTCAGACAACACACTGACATTCTGGCAACTAAAGTGCTTTAAGTTCTTACAGTGAAAATAGAGTCACTGTAAGAATTTGAGTTTATATTTTCAAAATGCAGTGTCTTCATTCTATCTACATGTGTGTGAGTTCTTATGGTCTTATCTTTCTTATGTTTATAAAACTTACTTTCAATATTATCTCTTGTATTCAAATTTCAAGTCCCTTACTTCCCCTTAGGCCAGTGATGGCAAACCTACGACATGCATGTCAAAGGTGACATGCCACGATGTTTTGGGTGACATGCCAGCATTCACCAACACCCAACAACTATTCTCCCTGTCTGAGTTACCAAAGAAACTGAGTTTTACTCATATTTCATTTTCGTAATTATTTGATGTTTCTTTATATAATACATAGCATCACACATGATTGGACTGTACTTTTTTTTAAATAAATGAATTTGTAAATAATTGTTTCTCTTTTGCTCGGGAGGGGTGACACACCAGCAGAGTCAAGTTAGGCATTTTCCAAATTTTTGACACACTGAGCCCAAATGGTTTGCCATCATTGCCTTAGGCTGTTACTAAATCACTTTGTTTTGTTAGGCTAACTCGCCTCAGAAGCCAGTTTGGGTTTACTTTTTGTTTTCTGCTATCCTAGCCTTTTCTAAAGCAAAGGGGAGGAGGAAGAGGAAATAACAACTCTTCCTCAAGGTCTCTTGGAAAACCAGGTCCTGGATCATGTTTCTCAGCTCCCTTACAGCTCCCAGGCTGTCTTCTCAACATGGATCCTTTCCTTCACACTGTTTGGTCCATTCACCGGCCAGTTGACTCACACATCCTTCCTCCAGATGCTGTTGTCAAAGTTGTGAACTGTGTAAGTCCATTGCACATCTCCCATGCTTTGGTGATCCTCTTTTCATCTCCATTGATTTATTTCATTTCTTCAGTGTCTTCAGTCAGTCTGCTTCCTTGATACATGGACCACTTCTCCAGTAGACCACAAAGAAACCAAAATACTTCCTTTCCTGCCAGATCTGCTCCTTATAAGAGAAGGGTGGCTCCTCTAGGCTCTCCCTAGTCCTCCTGTACTGGAAAGCAGATATGCCTACCTTACAGTTTTTCTAGGGAAACCAGGAATATTCCAGCTGCGTACATGATCTCCTCATGCATCTAGCAGACAGACAAGAATCCAATTTTGAAACTTTAAAGAAAAGACATCACTGTCTCAGCCATGGCAGCTTGTCCCACCACAGGGACTATGGATCTGTGCCCAGTCAAACTATTGAGCATTGGCAAAGTCCAGCTATTTTTAAATTTATCTCTCTCTCTCTTTTGATAGGCTCCTCATTTTAACAACTATATGGTGAGTAGATATAACATAATCTTCTCAGACCTGGGAACAGTTGTACCTATCCAATGTGACAGGTGCAAACTTGTACAGTGTGCTTTGAAAAATATAAGTAGTTGTCAAAATTCTCAAATTTCTCTGTAAACAAAACAGACTGGAATTCAACATTTAAGCTGTGGAAGAATCCAAACATTTTATATTTGTTCTTCCCTACTTAGACAGAGTTTTGCAAATATTTTGACTCTGGTAGGATTATTAACAATTTCAGAGTTCCAACATATCTGGGCCAGAAAAAGCTGGTTTACTTATAGATGTTTTTATGGGGGTGGGGGTGGGGTTGAATCAGCCAGGAAGATAAGAGACTTTGCTATCTGCCTGCCTGCCTGCCTGCCTCTACAGATTCTATGGGGAGTCAGGGGCCAAAAAAACATAACTCCAACAAATAACCCAACTTTATTTTGGAAGGAGCAGAAAATGAGCAGGAGGAACATCAGCTCTTCTTAACTTCCATACCAGTTGCAGCTCAATTCTCTGAAATAAAAACTAAATATGAAATGTCTGAAAACTAATATAAAAGATGGTTCCCAGAAGAACAAATTTCACAAACTCACTGCCACAAACACAGAGAAAGCCCTGTCTCAGCATCATTGCTATACTTGAGATCTCAGTTGGAAGGTAAAGATGAACAGCCCAGATTACTTTAAGCGTACAGGGACATTCCTATGGAGGAAGAAAGCATCTGAGTCCCAAATCATTTTCCATGAGAGCTGTGGATAGGGAGCCCCATAACAGCACAGGCAGAGATTTACATTAAAAAAAGAGAGAGAGAGAGCTGGGGGGCCCCACCCTCACTTCCCATCCTCTGCAGGAGCAGTATGGAAGACTGCTTTGAAACTAGGAGTAGATTGGAAATGACAATCTGCTCTATTCCCAGGTGGAGGCGGCTCATGATCAAAGGGGCTTGATTAGCATAGATCAATGGCAGTAATACCGGGAGAAAATGGGAATGGAGAGAAGAAAAAAAAAAGAAATGATGTGGTTGGAGGGGTGGGGGAGAGAATCATTTGTTTGCTAACAGCAACTCCAGCTGTCTGTATCTCCCACAGTAATTTCCTCCTTGTGTCTTTCACCCTGGAAATCTCGGGGGAAACTGAACTGAAGGTTAAAGCCGAGTTAGAATTGGTTGCTACTGAGCAGCAACGTGCTTTAGATCATAACAAATTCTAACCATATCTGTGTCACGTCTCAATTTAGTTCAGTACAGTGAAAATTTATTGCACCTTAAGGCCCCTGCATTGCCAAATTGCAAAAATGGAAAAGATGAAAAACAGGGATTTTGCAAGTTCTGAATACTCAGTTTCTGCTTCATATGCTTACCTGTAAAGGCAGCTTCATCTGCTGGACATAAATGTGGAAACCTTTAGCCCAATTTCCTCCATTATATAATTCAAGCTTCTGACATTTATAGCTCCTTTTAGACATGCCTAAAATACTCTAGCCTATCTATCCTATCATGTTCTCTCTATAGTTGTATGTTTTGCTCTGAATCAAAATTGGAAATGCTCTTACTCCCAAGAGGAATGCTTTGAAAACATAAGTAAGGAAGAGGATCTAGCCAGAGATGGATTGCTTGTCAGTTCCTTCTCAGAGTTAGATGATGATGATGTTGATGTTACCAGGGGAGGCAACATCTCCTCCTCTCCCAAAGCTTCTCCCACCTTTCCCAAAGGATCAGCCACAAATGTCATCCTTTCAAGATGCCCAGAGCATTCTGAAATGCTTCTCCTAAGAACCAGCGCCTGAAGTCTTACAGGTGAAAGTGCCTCCGACAGCCAACTCCCCAAGAATCAGTTTTGTCTGCTCCTTGATTTTCCTTGTAGAAAATGCAAGAGGGATTTAAAACAGCAGAAGCAGAAACCCTCAAGACATTGCAGCATATTGATGAAGAGACTTCCCCCAATTCTTGTTGGTGAACCCTACCGCACAACAGTTTCGCTATTCATCTGCTGCACTTCAAGGTCCTGCCTACTGCATGATGTCCAAAAAATTCTGCTGCTTCATCATCCCTTAAAAACCTGGATTGCTTCCTTTTTACACTTCTGCCCTAATTTCAGCAGGATAGTGAGGAGGGTCAGCAAAACCCAGTGCAGGGAAGCAATGTGGCTGCTTCTCCTCATTGTTAATAGTAAGGGCTGCTTGTTGCTACTGCTTTGTTTGAACCTTCACTGAAGCTAAGTGTGCTTTCAAAAATTTGCCCAGCCCTAGTTTCAAATCTGTTGGGAATCTTTGGTGAATGGAGCAGATGGACAGAATTCCTAGAGTATAAAAGTGGATTGCCAATTTTGTTTCCTTTAATACTCTTACCAGAGCAACCTTCTCCCTATATATACCAGAAAGAGTGCCAGTTAGTATCCTGGGTTTCTTGGGTATGATTGGAGCTCTAAGCATCCAAAGAAGTTAGGTTGGGACTATAGTATGGGCACTGGTGACGAATTGCTCCCACTTGTACTGTTTCCTGGATTAAAGGTGCTCTTGTCTATCAAGCCCAACCACGTACAGGTGAAACTCGAAAAATTAGAATATCGTGCAAATGTTCATTTATGTCAGTATGGCAACTCAAAAGGTGAAACCAATATATGAGATAGACGCATTACATGCAGAGCGAGATATGTCAAGCCTTACTTTGGTATAATTGTGATGATTATGGCGTACAGCTTATGAAAACCCCAAATTCACAATCTCAGAAAATTAGAATAGTGTGAAAAGGTTCAATATTCTAGGCTCAAAGTGTCCCCCTCTAATCAGCTAATGAATCCATAACACCTGCAAAGGGTTCCTGAGCCTATCAATGGTCTCTCAGGCTGGTTCAGTAGGAATCACAAGCATGGGAAAGACTGCTGACCTGACAGTTGTGCAGAAAACCATCATTGACACCCTCCATAAGGAGGGAAAGCCCCAAAAGGTAATTGCAAAAAAAGTTGGATGTTCCCAAAGTGCTGTATCAAAGCACATCAATAGAAGGTTATGTGGAAGGGAAAAGTATGGTAGAAAAAGGTGCACAAGCAGCAGGGATGACCGCAGCCTGGAGAGGATTGTCAGGAAAAGGCCATTCAAAAGTGTTGGGGACTTTCACAAGGAGTGGACTGAGGCTGGAGTTAGTGCATCAAGAGCCACCACACACAGACGGATCCTGGACATGGGCTTCAAATGTCATATTCCTCTTGTCAAGCCGCTCCTGAACAACAAACAACGTCAGAAGCATCTTACCTGGGCTACAGACAAAAAGAACTGGTCTGTTGCCCAGTGGTCCAAAGTCCTCTTTTCTGATGAGAGCAACTTTTGCATCTCATTTGGGAACCAAGGACCCAGAGTCTGGAGGAAGAATGGAGAGGCACACAATGCATGATGCTTGAAGTCCAGTGTGAAGTTTCCACAGTCTGTGTTGATTTGGGGAGCCATGTCATCTGCTGGTGTTGGTCCACTGTGCTTCATTAAGTCCAGGGTCAATGCAGCCATCTACCAGGAGATTTTAGAGCACTTCATGCTTCCTTCCACAGACGAGCTTTATGGGGATGCTGACTTCATTTTCCAGCAGGACGTGGCACCTGCCCACACTGCCAAAAGTACCAAAACCTTGTTCAATGACCATGGGATTACTGTGCTTGATTGGCCAGCAAACTCGCCTGACCTGAACCCCATAGAGAATCTATGGGGCATTGCCAAGAGAAAGATGAGGGACATGAGACCGAACAATGCAGCGGAGCTGAAGGCCGCCATTGAAGCATCCTGGTCTTCCATAACACCTCAGCAGGGCCAGAGGCTGATAGCATCCATGCCACGCCACATTGCGGCAGTCATTGCTGCAAAAGGGGCCCAAACCAAGTACTGAGTACATATGCATGCTTATACTTTGCAGAGGTCCGATATTGTTCTATTTCCAATCCTTGTGTTATTGATGTCATGTAATATTCTAATTTTCTGAGATTGTGAATTTGGGGTTTTCATAAGCTGTACGCCATTTTGTTGTTGTTCAGTCGTTAAGTCGTGTCCGACTCTTCGTGACCCCATGAACCATATTGCGCCAGGCCTTCCTGTCCTTCACTGCCTCCCTGAGTTTGCTCAGTTTCATGCTCATTGCTTCAGTGATGCTATCTAACCATCTCATCCTCTGCCGTCCTCTTCTCCTTTTGCCTTCAATCTTTCCCAGCATCAGGGTCTTTTCCAAAGAGTCCTCTCTTCGCATTAGGTGACCAAAGTATCTGAGCTTGAGCTTCATTATCAATCCTTCCAATGAGCAATCAGGGTTGATTTCCTTTAAGATTGACTGGTTTGACCTCCTAGCAGTCCAGGGGACTCTTAAGAGTCTTCTCCAGCACCACAGTTCAAAGGCATCAATTCTTCGGCGCTCAGCCTTCTTTATGGTCCAGCTCTCACAGCCATACATTACTACTGGAAAAACCATAGCTTTGACTATGCGGATCTTTGTCGGCAAGGTGACATCTCTGCTTTTTAATATGCTATCTAGGTTTGCCATAGCTTTCCTCCCAAGGAGCAAGTGTCTCTTAATTTCATGGCTGCAGTCTCCATCTGCGGTGATCTTCGAGCCCAAATAAATGAAGTCTGTTACTGCTTCCATTTCTACCCCTTCTATTTGCCAGGGATTGATGGGCCCAGATGCCATGATCTTAGTTTTTTTAATGTTGAGTTTCAAGCCAGCTTTTGCACTCTCCTCTTTCACCCTCATCAAGAGGCTCTTTAGTTCTTCTTCACTTTCTGCCATTAGGGTGGTATCATCTGCATATCTGAGGTTGTTGATATTTCTCCCTGCAATCTTTATTCCGGCTTTTGATTCTTCCAGCCTGGCATTTCTCATGATGTACTCTGCATATAGGTTAAATAAGCAGGGTGACAGTATACAGCCTTGTCGTACTCCTTTCCCTATTTTGAACCAATCGGTTGTTCCATGACCGGTTCTAACTGTTGCTTCTTGGCCCGCGTACAGATTTCTCAGGAGACAGGTAAGGTGGTCTGGTACCCCCATCTCTTTAAGAATTTGCCACAGTTTGTTGTGATCCACACAATCAAAGGCTTTTGCATAGTCAATGAAGCAGAAGTAGATGTTTTTCTGGAACTCTCGTGCTTTCTCCATGATCCAGCGAATGTTGGCAATTTGATCTCTAGTTCCTCTGCCTCTTCGAAACCCAGCTTGTACATCCGGTAGTTCTTGGTTCACGTACTGCTGAAGCCTAGCTTGTAGGATTTTGTACGCCATAATCATCACAATTATACCAAAGTAAGGCTTGACATATCTCGCTTTGCATGTAATGCGTCTATCTCATATATTGGTTTCACCTTTTGAGTTGCCATACTGACATAAATGAACATTTGCACGATATTCTAATTTTTCGAGTTTCACCTGTATGTGGCAGCATCTAACCATATTTGGATGATCCACAAAAATGAGCAGTGTTGGCCCTGATTCATATTTAACCAACTGGGAAGAACCCCAGCCTAGACTGGGAAGTTTTTCTAAAAAAAATCGCAGACTAAGACAATAGCAAATCTTCTGTATTATGTCAAAAATATTCCATAGATGCATCCATGTAAGTCATCAGGAACTGAGCACAACTTCCAGATCTTTCTTTTTCTGTTTCCCTCCTTCCAAGCTGCTATTAGTAGCAGGGAAGGAAAAATGCAAGTGCTCAGACTGTATCTGTTTTCTTACACACAAATAAGCACTAATGCATCCTTAACAACATTTTGTGAATCTTGCAAATGGATTAAATCCAAAATGCATAGGCCAATTGGCTGCTGGCTTTCATTTGTCAATATTTAGATATTCCAGGACGTCAAGAGTGTCATTGAATTGGTGGCGGTTTAGGAATTGTTTTATTCATTCTGTTGTCCTTTGTGAGCTAGAGCTAGAGAGCAGATCTTCCTCCAGAAAGAGGTTTTTGTTAAGCCTTTGAGTCTGTTTCCATCACTGACTATGGGAGATGGGTTG
Source organism: Liasis olivaceus (assembly GCA_030867105.1). NCBI lineage: Eukaryota > Metazoa > Chordata > Lepidosauria > Squamata > Pythonidae > Liasis > Liasis olivaceus. The sequence continues at coordinate 140,554,604 of CM061348.1, forward strand.
TCATCTGACTGGGCCTTTTCTACTCCTTTCCATCAAAGACTGCAGTCAGTTTTCATCATCCAAGCATACAGGAGAAGCCAGTTGCAGCAACAGTGCCTTTGGCAAGCTGTTGAGCAATGGCTGTTCATCTGTGTATGCATTTCTGTGCACGTGCACACTCACACAATGATTCTAACTCCTTGCATGTAGAAATGTAGGTATGTGTTTGGGCAGAATAAAGTTTTCAGTGTAATATTCCCCTGGATCCAATACATCCCATTATACAATCTAAATTGCTTTTCTCATGATTAGCATTCCTTCATACAATTGCCCCATCAGCAGTCGGAAAAGGTATAACTATGTTGGAATCAGTACAACATTCCTGAAATTAGTGGCCAGACTTTGGGAAAAACCCATCAATAGATTTCAGACTAATGCTACTTTTGGATTGACCCTGCCTACCTGGGTGTTCTCCTCCCTTCTTCCCTACTTGGCTGCTCAGTTTGTACATTTATAAGTGAATCAGTGCTATAAAACTCCAGTATTTTTTGTTCCAGATAAAATTTACCCCATATGGGTTATTGTTTGGAAAAGGCATCCACAAAGCTCTCTTTCCAGTATGTGCCTGCTCTTTCATTCAATCGTATAGACAATAGACATAAACAATCAAAAGACAGATGATGAGTCAGTCTCATAACATAGCCCAGGTAGTAAGAAATCTAGGGAGAAGCATGTCAAATCATTCCATAACATTTTGCCTTAATTTACTCATGATAAATGAGGGTTGGAAACTCCTCTTACAGTTTCCAAGATTCTGTTTTTACCCGCAATTAGCATTAAAAAAAATACCTTGACTGAAATCTATACAGTTTTTACTGCCTCGATCTTGCGTTGGGCTTGACACAGACAGACGTGCACATCCATCGCTGGCTATAGAGCAAGAAAGGATTGCCATGCTCCTAGAAATGTTCTCTCCAGTCATAGTCCAGATGCTTTTGAAATATCTCAAGCTTGGTGCGATCAGGCAAAAGGAGCACTCCGCACAGAAATCCCCCAGATGGTCCTGTATTGCTACCAGCCCTTCTCATACAATGGCAAATGATGAAGTCACCCAGAGAATCCAGGAATCTTAATTTCTTTTGAGGATCGATAACACCAGGGTAAATAAAATGAAAGGTAAAACTAACACAAAAGGAATATATAAAACAAAATAATGTCAAAATGGGAAAGGAAAAGGAAGGAAGGAAAGGGTTTGGCAGCCACGATTTATAACCTCGTCTCCGTCAAACCGGGCCAGCGACTCATCTGTATGCGGCACCAATTCCCCCCTCTGGGCCCTCTCAGAACAAATTTCAGCTGAAACCCATAAATAAGCTCTCTCTCCCTGCACCAGTTAAAGTTTTATTCATTGCTCATTTTGTGATATGCTGGATTTTAAAAAAAAATCCCTGCAGATTTATCTTTTATCTGAAATGTTAAAGATTAAAGCTTCAAATCACCAGCCCACCACAAGAATAAATAAAATTGGGGGCTTAATCTCAGACAGAGTTTCTTGGGGATCAGTTCTGGAACTATGTCTGGGCTCTACATTAGAGAGTTTGCTGTTAATGAATTTTTATTATTGGTATTCACAGTGAAAGCACTCTTCCCCTTGTCCCTCCTGACTCCTGAATTTCACTTCTCCACTCAAGTTACACAGGGGGCAGCATGTTAAACCATCAGAAAGTGACGGAGGCAGAAGGGTTTTGTTGTTGTTGTTACAGGTATTAGCTAATGTATAAAGAAGGCAAATGGGGCAGGGGGAGGCTAAAGCAATGGCGCATAGCTTGAGATTTCAGAGCCACCCACAGTTCTCAGAAATGTTGGCTGTAGCCCCCACTGCTCCTTCAAGAATTTGCCATCTAATTGTAATGTTTAATGTGGCAGAAAAGGAAAAAGTTGCCTTTTATTCATTTTACTGTATTTGAATGCATTTAAATTGTTTCAGTCTCAGCAGGTGACAGCACTTGGCTCACCTTAACTGTTCTCAGGAAAACAGAACAATGTTGTATCTCATTAGTGTTTGGATGGGAGGCCATCCAGAAATCCCAGTGCTGTAATAATTAAGAAAGGGGGGGAAAAGTCCTGGAAGAAGGCAGTGGCAAACCACTTTCATATTATTTCCGAGAAAGCAGGTTGCCACCGAGAGCCAAGCTGGACTCAAAGGAGACTTTATTTTAGCTTCAGTTGATAAGAAAGGATGAGGATTTGTTGGAGGAAGGAAGCAAGGAAGGAAGCAAGGAAGGGAGCCCAACAAAACAGAGTAACAATCAGAAGCAAGAGAATATATTCTCACTCTGGTGTTCAGAAATAGTTTTCAGGCCCTTACAGATGAAACAGGCTCCAAGCATTCAGAGGAAGAAAAAGAGACAAGCACGATGGGAGAAAGGTTGGTGGTGGTTATAAGAAGGCAAAGAGAAGTGTCATTGTGCTTGGTGAGTTCCTGCCCTGGGGAACTGAAACAAGCATATGCTGAATGGGCTTATCAGCTTCAGAAATATGCTGCCTGCCAGGAGCAAAGCTATGATAGAAGTTGTTCAGAGAGTTATCAGGTCCACTGACAATTATCCTTCCTTGTAATACATGTGAAGACAAATGAAATGGAACTGCCACAATTATAGCATCACAGATTGTGAAAACCACAGAAGGAAACTCAAGATCCGGCCGGATCAGGTAGCATAAGAGATTATGCTGAGGCTGAGAGAGAAAGAGGGGTATTTCTAATCACAAACAATTAGCAGGTGGGAGATTTCATGACAGGTTTATCAAATAAACTCATCATGCAAACATTCTGGGAAAAAGGATTCAAAACTTCAGTAGAACCCACTTTAATAAAGGATGGCTGCAGAGTTCCCATCACAGTTCTCCAGATTCTGTACTCTAACTTCTAATTCTTGCATTAAATCCCTTTTTAAAAATTCTGTGTGAATCTGACTTCCTTGATCATGGGCTCTGTAACTCATGGACTTGACAGGTGGCATTTTTATCCATCCCTCCACTCCAGGGCTGGAAAGGGGAAAAAAGAAAGAAAGAAAGAAACTCCAAGTTAATGATTAGCCATGCAAGTAGTATTGATGAGAGACATGGCGCTCTGGGATCATAGTCTGAGTTGTCTAGATAGTAACAGGATAAATTTAACAGGGACAAGTGCAAGGGTTTGCACCTAGGAAACAAAAATTGATATACAGGTATAGAATATGGATACCTGGCTTCAAAAAGTGAAATAGATTTTGGAATAATGATTGCATACTGAATATGAACCAGCAGTGTGATGTGGCTTCCAAAAAGGCAAATGAAATTTTAGGCTGCATCAATTCTTTCTACATCACAGGAAACTATTCTGTTTGATTCTATTTTGCTTAGATCCTACCCTGAGTACTCTGTCCAGTTCTGGCCCCACACTTTATGAAGCATTCAGAGAAATTGAAATAGATTCAAAGAGTGGGAAAAGAGTGATCAGAAGAGAAGAAGCTAGGAGACATAAAGAGAAATTAAGGAGATAAGTATGTTCAGCCTTGAGAAAGACAACTGAGCAGATATATGATAGCATCCTTCAAATACCTTGAATGGAAGGATGTCACATAGAAAAAGATCAAGACCTATTTTCTCTTGTTCCAGATGGCAGAAGATATAATGGTGTCTTGAAGGTGCAGAAAGGCAGACTCCAGTTGCATGTTGGAAAAATCTTCCTAGCCGGATGAGGACTTCCAGAGCAGAACCAATTTCCCAGAGAGGTGATGGACTTCATTGGATTTATTCAAATGGAAATTAGGTAGCCATTCATCTGAATGCTTTAATTTGGATTTCTGCACTGAGTAGGAAGTTGGACATGATGGTCTAAATGATCTCTTTAATTCTATGATTCTGTTAGTTAAATTAAATCAAATGATATTTTTATCCTAGTTCCCCCTATTTCTTTGTCGTGGCTCAACCTACTTTTTAGACCTTGTTTGCTACTAAAAGATCAAATACAGCATTCAGTCCAAACCCATTTTGCCCAGCAATAAAGCAATAATTCCCCAAAACAGGAACATGCTCTTACAGTTCCCCTCTCGATTAACTCATCACTTCTACCTTCCTGGCCAGCTACAAAAACTTCAGATTGTCTTCTTTGATTCTTATATTTCAAACTGTCCAAATTTTTCCTTTTACTCCAACCCAGTAATGTGGGGTGTCTGTAGCTGTACCCATTCCTCCCATCTACACCCATGGATTTATAGATTAGCATTGGAAAGGAGCATCTAAGACCTAGTCACAATATTGCCCCCAAACAGGGCTGTTCTTTCAAAACCCACTTGAGAGTTGTTCTACAGTTTATCCTTTTCAGTTGGAGTATTGAATATGAAGGGATATGCCTCAGGAGTGATATAGTGTATTTAAAAAAAAAAAAAAAAGTTCCAGGTTGGTTTGGTTTTCAGCATGTACAGATCAGACTGGCGAGAATTCCTAGCTGAAACCCTGGAGAACTTCTGGCAGACAGCACAAAAATCAATGGGGCGATGGTCTGTCTTGATACAAGTGTCTTTCTCTTGCTTGCCTCTGTAGAGGAAGAGAATATTGGATTGCTGGTGGGTGGGGCACAGAATGAGGCAGAAGAACAGGTGGCTGTCTGGCCTCTCCAAACAGAGAAGAGGGAGGGGAGAATGTAAGAATATAGGCTAAAGGCTTATTTAATCTCAACATTGACTAGAACAAGCTCACATATAAATAAATATATAATTTAGAGATTCAGGTGCCTGGAAATGGTTTTGAGTGTAGACATCATAGTTTTGAAATTGCATGTTCTAAGATAGTATTAGATAATATTCATAGTTTACAATAATTGGCATATTGCTTTCCTAGAGATAGTCTGGAACTTGACTAGCATTCTAAACTTTGGGACCTTGGAGTACTTCTATGAACACAGTGGGACTTACTTCTGAATAGGTACGCATATGATCTGGGATGTAATAAATGACTTTATAAAAATTTGTTTATGCTGGAACAAAAATTGTGTCATGCAGAGACCACACCTACTGGATCTAAATTTAATTGCACATAGAAAAACCAGTGGGACTTCACTTAACTATGATAGATTAAATCCTATTGATTTTAATGGGTCTACTCTGTGATTAGATCTTATATATATAAAATAAGTCCCATGATAATGGATTCTAAAATGTACTTAATCTACCTATCCTTATACCTGATCTCCATAGATGTCCTACTTGGGAGAACTTATTCTTCAAGAGGCTGCTGTAGCTGCAAGTGACTATACATGACATGGCAAGGCACTTCATTGTGTGTCACCTTGACTCTAAGGAGCAGAAATGCATAGCCAAGGCAATTTCTACACTGAGTTGTTTCTCTTTGTGACAAATCTCTTAAGTGCAAAGACACCCATGTTAAGCTAGGTTCTGCCCTTGCTTTTTTTCCCCCCCTTAGGAAAAATTTTGGATGAACTCCAGGAGATTCTGGTCTATGAGGCCTATTATTATCTATTAGATATTAATATATTCTTCTTATATTAGATATTAATATTCTTCTAATAGAAGAATTCTCTTCTATTAGCATCTTGGCAGCCCAACTTTACACTGCAGTTATCAACTGGCTGAAGCCATTGCATACTGAACAAGGATTTTGTGATAGGTAAAAGAAATCATCTTCCCCAGGGAAAATCTCCCTGTGAAGATTGTGTCTGGTTGTATGAGTGGCCTGGGTGGAGGAGACAGGATTAGGCCAGAATTTGGAAGAGGTGGTGAGTCACATAGCAGATGCCACCAGGGTCCTGGTTCTGCCATTGGATTGTACCTGGTGGGTTCTAGCATCCTAATTTCATTTGGGGGCAACATGCTTAACCAATTGCCAAAAAGAAGCAGGGGCTGTCAGCTTAGCCAACAATTTTACATGAATAAGCAAGAATATGGACGTGCTTCAGTTTCAAGCAACCAATGCCAAACTCTGGCTAAATTTGGCCATTGTTACCTGATAGTAGATCCCTTGTCCACCAACTGGTGTCTCTGGCAAGGACCTGTTCTCCCCCATAGAAAATGAGGTGTTCACATTTGAATGCTAACTTGCTAGAACAATTTATCTTCATTAAGATGTGTCTTCCCTTGCTGGCTTTTCCCAGTCTGCCACTTAAGGGGCATTGAAACTTCTCAGTCACAGATGTACAGTACTCAGACCCTAAGCAGAAAAGGCACTTTGGATCTGGTGTAGAGTGAGTATACCCACTCTGGATCTGAAGCATCTTTCCCACTTATGAGCTGAATATTGTACACCTCTATTAGCTCCACTACATCAGCCACCACCAGTCCACCAGCAGTGTCCTCCCATTCCTACCACCCAGGTATAGGTTAGTGGTGAGGAATAGGTGCTGTCCCCAAAATACCAATTCATCTGGGTCATGCTCTAAGCCAAGCCCTGGCTCACCTGTGTGGGTCACAAATAGTGAGACCTCAGTTCACATTGCCCATGAGATGCACTCAGCATGAATCTGGCTGTCTCTATCGGTCCCTGAACCTCACCCAGATGGTGCTCACAATAGAATGATATTCCACATGGATCCCTGCACCACCTGATGGTGTGTGATGGAATGTATCTACAAAGAGGAGGATGATATGGTAGACAGCAACAGAGAGCAAGGCTATCAGGAAGGAGGGGGTGCATTCCAGGAAGGGAAAGGAGACAAAAGACAACCCAGTCCACAGGAGGAGCGTGGGAAGCATAAGAGGTTAGCCACTCCCTAGAATCTCCCAGGGTATATCCACTAGTTGCAGTAGTATAGGTTTAGTCTGGCAAGATTGATGTCAGGCCCAGCCCAAGAATAACCATGAAACAGTCCAGTTGAGTTAAGTTCCTTTATTTGCTTACACAGTATAGACATAATCTTCATAGATACATTCCATCACATGGTGGTAGGCGGATTCTACCACCATCCCTGCCACAGCCTCCTTTAATTTGCTTTTGTAGCCCATTCATGTCCATGCACAACCAATGATAATGTTGCTAGACCTGGCCACTGTCCTGCGCTGGTTCGGACACCACAATATACACCCACAAACTGCACATGCAGTATAGAGGTGAGGATCTGACCAGCAGCAGAGATCAGACGAAAAGAAAAGAGGGCTGCTTCCCCAATTACAGCATCAACAGCCACTGTGTGACTGCCTGAAAGAGAAGCCACTGCTTTTTCTTTTATACATGCAGAGATTTAAATACTAGTACAATTAATTTCTAGAGCTCAGATGTATCTGAACTCTGTGCCTGCTCTTGTGTCCTGTTAACTTTAGATGCCTTTAAAAATGAAATGAGTCTTTATCTTTAAGGGCGTTCTGAGCAGCAGGTTGACCTAAATGGCCTTTTATACCTCTAACAATGTGTCACTGGGTTCTGTTAATCTAACAGAATAAAGGAACATGCACAGAGTGCCATGCACACCTGACCTCAGCAAGCAGATGTTCTCTATGCTAGTTTGGTAAATGTTGCTGGTAGAGTGATGGCTCTTTTGCAGCTGTGTGCATTTAAAAAGCAAAGATGAATTCTCTATGCTGTGTTTAGTTGGCTTGCTGAATGTCTGATGGTGGTTGCTCCTATGTAGTCTCCTGTGGTTTGTAGAGACTTCAGAGTGCACTTAAAATGCAAAAACTGATGTAGGATTGTTTGGGCTGGCTCAATGAGCTATGATGTATGTGTATACTCTATTCATGTTCTTGTGTACTCTGGATGTCGTCCAAGCACGTTTTGCTTCAACTTGTTGGTCTGACCTGATTGTTGCAGTTCTTGTCCTTTTGGAGCTTCAAGTGTAAAATAATTTCCCCCCTTTTTTTTCTGAGTATTCATATGTGCATGACTCATGATTGCTCTCTTCTGTAGTGGGTTGCTGAAAAATTCAGGATCTAAATGCAGATAATTGGGTAACGGGAGCGTTTGTGTTTCCCTGGTGGGGTTTATATTCTGGGCAGCAGCATTTACTATATTTCTTTCTTTTTCTAATATTCTCATTCCAACAAATGGAAGCCAGTGCCTGGGGAAGGGGAGAGAAACCATTTGGGGGCAGCCAAGAAAGTGCTACATTTTCTTGTAAAACCTGTAAAATACTGGGGGGGAAGCATCCCATCTTGCTGATTATATGCAAGGCTTAGGGAAAAAAGAGGTTTAAGATATTTTTTGAAAGAAATCCCATTTGTGTCAGTGGATTGACTGGGATTTCAGACAGCTTGCCCTAGCCTATTCCCATATAACATGAAAAGAAATGGAAGGTAGGAGTTTAAGCTGTTCTTTTATAAAGAATAAAGAACCAAATATCTTTTCACATTTCTTTCAGTTAACATTCTCTATAGAATACCTGAATGCCAGCATAAGAAAGAATAGCTTTGATCATTTCTAATGGGAGTTTACAAAAATGTGTTAAAAATAATCCGTGTGTTAATTTTCACGCAAGCTGGTTGGCTGGTAGCAATCAGCATGGACTAAAACACCGAACCTTGTGGCCCTGAGTGAAAAGCAAGGGAGTAACAGACTTGTTCTGAGTTTCCATTTATTTCTATGGCCAAAACACTGAAACCTTCCTTTAGTATTGTCCTGTCAGAACATAATCATCCAGCAGAATATTCAAGAAGTGGTTATGGTTATTTCATTCCAAGCTCTTAACAGAATAAGTTTTAAATTTCATTCACACCTCTAACCTAAAGATGCTTATAATATATAAATACGTATAATGAATAAATATGAGCTACTTCTGAATCCAGGTTTATGATTAATGGCTTAGAAAACATGAGCTGAAAAGGCAGACGATCACATAAAAACCTTCTGCCAATGTCACATCATACATCACAAAATCTCAAAATATGGAGGGGTGCCTTTTCTATATTTTCCAGTCTTTTACTCAGGCTTTCCTTACGGATTGATGTAGCTTTCACCAATGAATCCCAGTAACTGTAGATTGGTAAACTGCTGGGAATTCTCAGAGAACCACCATTTCCTTTATCTCAGAACCATAAAGTCCAGGGCATCCCAAGAAGAGGGAATGACCATTAAATTTGTTAAAACAATTCCATTTCACAATATTTTGCCATTTGTGTCAACTACCAATTGCTCATTCCTTCCTGTCTCCCCCCTCCCCCCCCCCTTACTGCCTTACATGTTTTTGCTTTTTCTTTTTAGCTCCCAAAACTAGGAGATACTGTATACTTGGACAAAGGACAAAGCCCATACTGGACTTGAGTTTAATATGTCACACAATTAAAAGTTTCCTTTGATGCTGTCTCTCCTTGATACCCTCCTCCCCTCTGTTAACAGAGATCCCTTTCTCTTTCATCTTTATTTAATTAGGCCTGCTAATGAAATCGTTGGTACATTTCTATGCAGACCTGAGAATCCCATGTAAGGCCTGGTTATCATGGCAATATTTGGAAATTAAGCTATTAAATAATAGATGCTCATTCCTAATGAACTAATTTAAAATGGGGAAGGAGCTTGAAAGTGGGGAAAGGAGGAAAAGTTTTGTTCATGAAAGCAATTAACACCCACTCTGATAGGAATTAAGGCAGCAAATGCATAATCAATTTGTTTTATTATCAAACTTGAGAGGAACACATAATATTTATTGGTTTATTGTTCAGAGATCAGAATTCCTCTTCTCCCCCTACTTCTGGGAGCCTCCCCTATGAAACCAACTCAGTTTCAAGAATAAAATTTATTAAGGGCATAAATTTGTAATGGGCCAAGTCGCTACACAGATGGAATATATATTGCTAATGTAATTTTCCAAACCAGTGACGAGCACGTCTCCTGGAGATTTTTATGGCTAAGTAATACAGTCTCATATATCGCCGAACAGCAAAATATATTAAATATGTATATGAAACACACCAGAAAAAAAAGGATGACAGATTGTCCTTTCACTGTGTTATATATGGTAGCATGTGGGCAGGAATGGAACTGCTGAAGCTGTCAAAGAGAAACTTGCTTAGTTCAGATGTCTGGATCTGGAATGATCATCTCCGTCATCAGATGTGCATTGTCAAGTTCTGTCCTTTCAGAAGTCACAGGTTCAATGTTGTACTTCTACACTTTGATTAGACTTTGATAAGTTGATACAGCAACTTCTTTAAGAGCCTTCCTTTCCAGTGTTGTTAGTCATAGGAGGTATTGTTTGACAAGAGACTTCCTACAAACTTGGGGCGGAGGAAATATGTACCACAATGGCTGCCGTGTTGACATGGCAAGACAACATGGTAAGCTCTGCAGTAGCAGCCATCTTTGCCCCAAAGAGATGTGACGGCTGGGTTTTGGGATGACCTGGATACATATCAGGGGAACCTTCTGGAGAGTTCAGGAAAAAGTCCTTTTACCAGGGATGTCTGCTGGTTATGGTAAAACAAAATCAAGATGGCGACCGCAATGGTGTGATCAGTCTTCTGCTTGTTTTTCCATGTGTGATGCACATGGAACAGAGCTTTGACCACATTGTGATGGCCACCACCTTGACTTTTTTAACCATATCCTGGGGACACCTCTGCCTTTTACCTTCCTTCAGAAGAAGCTCATGGTGCTCAGACAGGAGAGGTGGATCTTCTAAAAATAGCCCCTCTTTGGAGGGCTGGAGGACTTTGACAAACTTGAGCCAAAGTCCTGAATACAGCAAGGGTTTCTTCAGCCTTTGGTTGCCTCCCTTCAGCTTCTTTCCTTCTCTCTCCAGCCAATTCTTCCCCATAGAGGCTTTGAAGCTTCTAAGCCAGTGCTTCTCAACCTTGGCTGCTTGAAGATGTGGCTGGCTGGGGAATTCTGGGAGTTGAAGTCCACACATCTTCAAGCAGCCAAGGTTGAGAAACACTGTTCTGGGCAATAAAGTCTGAGAATACTTACTTCCCAAAGATTAGGCCTGGTTGGATTTACCCCACGTTTCCTTTCACCACCCCTGGAAGGGGCAATTTTTAGCAGAAAAAATACCAGGCAGGAAAGAAATTGAGAAATCCCCCTTCCCATGCTGGTTTACTCCTTCACACAGCCGCTGAACTGCTATTTTTGTTCTGGAGCTTTTTTTTTTAAGTCCAAAAGAAAAATAATAGGGAAAGACAATATTTTTAGTCATGCTTCAGCTTTCTTGTCTAATTTACTTTCACTCCTATAAATTCTGGAAGCTGAGGCAGCAAAAGAAAAACCCAAAAACCCATCACCGCTGGTGCTACTATGCAGTCAAATCTTCTCAATTTCTACCTTCTGTCTTATGGACATCAATTAAATGCATACATTAATTAACTGAGGAGTTATAGATGATGCATCAACTGTCATTTTAGATCACTGCATAATCTGTTTTTATAAGTCCAATCAATAAAGATCAGTTTTCCGCTCAAGGTTTGCTGTGTTGCTTTTGTTTTTCATCTCATAGCCATCAATATGCCATCAAATTAGTGATAACTGAGATATAGCTACGGTTGCCAGTATTTGAAATACAGTATTCTGGCACCAGGATTTCTTTCTTTCAGCTGGCTCACTGTGGCTTTTTCTGGATTCGAGTAATGGCTCTCAAAAATGTTCCAGATCTCTGGTGTGGGTTAACCATTTTGCTAGGATTCTGTCTGGGATTAGGTAGGATTATTAACACCCAGCACTCACAATCGCTCCCTGTCCTGCCTGGGCCTGTTGGAGTTAGCAATACCTGCAGGGCCACAGATTCTCCACCCTTGCCTAATTCAAAGTATGTACAATCTCTCCCCAGCTAAAGTTGGCTCAGTAATTTTTCCCTATTCAGTATCTTCTTCTTTAAGGATAGAAAGTTCTGGATATTAAAACATTTTACTAGCCCCAAGGGAGGATAGTACTACAAATATTAAAACAAAAACTGAAATGACAATGAAATGTATGCTTACAGCTTTGGAGTAAATCTGGAGTAAGAGAGGCATAGTCCCTTGAACCAATTTCCCAAGGAAATTGAGAGCCAGTTTGCTCTGGTGGTTAAGGTGTTGGTCTATAAACCAGGAGACAGTGAGTTCTAGTCCTGCCCTAGGCATGAAAGCTGGCTGGGTGGCTTTGGGCCAGTCCCTCTCTCTCAGCCCAACCCACTTCACAGGGTTGGTTTTATGGGGAAAATAGAGGCTGAAGTGTTATGTATGTCCTCCACCTTGAGTTGACAAAAAATGGGATAAAAATCTAATGATGATGATAATGTTGATGATGTAGATTCTCCATCTCTAACAAGTTCCAAATCCAGAGCACACACCATTCAGAAGCAAGCATCTCTGCCAGATACTTTTTAATGGGCTTTGATCTACAAGTACCTGGAAGGAATTCCTTGCCCTGTATTTTCCATGGGGTCAGACAGAGTGTATTATATTGAACTTGATTCATGGCTTGTATACTGTAGAAGAGCTTCAATGTAGGAGACAAAGAAAGCACTTCCAGAAAAAAAGTGTTGAAATAAATAGGCATGTGCCAAAATAAAGGTACAGGGACTGTCTCCATGGCTTTGCCATCTATTTTAGCAATACTGCATCTTCCTCACCAAAATTGTATGTCTCAAGCGCCCAACTGACAGTTGGAAATTAACTGCAGTTTTCCATTTAACATCAAAGAGTAGGAAAGTGGAGATTCTGCCTGTCACATCATCATTAAAATCGAGGAATCCAGCCAGGAAAATAAATATAGGGACCTTAGCCATGCTCCCAACCTTCAATTAAAATGGCTTTTTGCAGCAGGATTAAGAAATCTGCTTCAAACTGTACCCCAAAGATGGGCAGATGAAGCTTTGGCATTGGGCAGTGAAAGTTAAAAACTTCGCCAAACTAGGGAGAAGGCAGAACCATTTGGCCTATGTTTCAAGAGGTTAATGGCCTTCCATCTCCTTTATCTACAAATACGCAGAGAGATAGCTGGTCCCAGGCTCCCATACTTGTTGTCAGTCTGGGGCAATTGTATAATATTGATTCTAAGATGTGTCAAGCCTAAGAGAGACATGATAAAACACAGCATGAAAAGGCAAGACAAGGTAAGAACTCCCATCTTTAACTAACCAAGCTTCTCCTATCTTCTTAAAGAGAATCAGACTTTATACTTTGGAATAAACTGTTGAAAGTGTCCTCTGCTACAACAGGTTAAGAGCTGGAAAGGGCCAGGTTCACAAACTGATCTGTTATAGTTTATAGGATTGCAAAGGAGTCAATAACGAATTTGAAAGCAATCCATTCGTAATGGAGAGATATAGGAGAAAGAGAAATGCCCTATTAGATTTCTGGAAGGGAACCAACAGCAGGATCAAGAGAAGAGGCTTTCCATTTGCAGAAAGCACCACTTAATATAAAACAGGAAGCCTCCAACAGGAGGGGATAGACTTACAAAATAGAAAGTTAGAGTGAGGTGCAGAGGAAGGCAAGTTATTTTACAAGAAATCAACTGAAGGGATTCTTTTCACCAGACTATTAAGATCAGGTTGGATAAACATTAGTTCAAGGATCAGTTAGGAATAATTAATAGAGCTAAACCAAAATATTCTTCTGCATTTGTTTTTGTTACCATTTTCATCCATTCTTATGCAAGAGGAAGTAACATAATTCTTCTATGGAGGGGGTGTTCTGGACTTTCCTGAATTATGGGGTGCCAGGATAGGAAGAGCATTGATGCTTCTGAACTTTGGTGTTGGGGAAGACTCCTGAGAATACCGTGGACAGCCAAGAAAACAAACTGATGAATCATCAAACAAATCAACCCAGAATTCTCACTCAAGGCACAAATGACCAGGCTCAAATTATCCTACTTTGGACACATTATGCAAAGACCTAGCTCCCTAGAGAAGGCTCTAATGCTGGGAAAGGTGGAAGGAAAGAGAAGAAGAGGACGACCAGCAGCAAGGTGGATGGACTCAGTTACACTGGTGATGAGTGCACCATTGGAAGAGCGGAAAAACCAGGTTAGGGACAGATTCTCATGGAGAAAATCTATCCATGTGGTTGCTAGAAGTTGAAAATGAGTTGATGGCACATAATCAGTCATAATCAATGGGATGTATCAGATTGTCTTCAGCAGTCCACAGCCTTCCTGGCTTCCACTGAAGATCGTTAGGGAAAATAGCTCAAGGGAACTCAGCTCTTGAAGCTTCCCTTGATCAAGAAGCAGGAGACATAAGATAGACTGCATAGTCGCGGACAAATATGTAACAGAAAAATATAGCACCACACCAGCACCTTTAGTACCTTGCAACAATGAGGAAAATTCCAAAATCTCACCAAAAGAAATCCAATAGAAATTCTAAAGCACTCCCACAGAATGAGCAGGAAAAGAGAGCTCCCTTTTGCAAAGAAAGGAACATTTTCCTGCCAGATAGATGTTGGCACTGCACTAATAGCTAACCTGGATTAATAGCTGAAGCTATTAAAAAGTGAAAGGCCCCAGGACATTTATGACCTTTTATCTCATTATTTCACAATGAGCTTAGGATAGCTGTAAACCTTGGAATAACCTTGGCCAACCCTACCAAGTAGTGGGGAAGCAATATGATTTAGACAGCACTACTGACAGACAAATAAAGCAAAATTGATGTCTGAATGCAGCAAGTCCATTTAAAGGATTGTTCTTAGAGTGAAGGAAATTGGACTTGGATTCCATTTCAGATAGCAACACATCCTGGACCAGCATTGAAAATAGATTAAGTTGAGGTATTTGTCCCAGTCCAACCAACAAGGTGGATAGCTGTTCTTAAAACAAAAACAAAAATGAATCTATCGGTCTGTCCATACACCGTTCCTTTCCTCACTAGTTCTCCCCAGCCCCTTATGATGCCAGTGCCGTGCCTCAGGGTTCCTCTAAAAACTGGTATTGTTCCCCATAATGGCTCATCTAGGCTCTTTAAACCAGGAGAAGAGGGGCCACAAAGCTCTTTGTGACATGATCAAGGCCCCTAGCTATGTCTCTGGAAATGCACAGCTCTCTACCCCTCTATGACCCACTGGAATGCCAAAGTGGTGCTTTATGCCCTTGGTGTTTGGGACAATACCCACGGACCTATATATAACAGCATGGACCTCAGCACACAGGCAGATCAACAAATGAAACGAAAGCAGGTGATATATAGGAGCGAGGGTGAAAAAGGAAAGGTTGATATTAAGGTTCTCTATAATTGTGTCATATGTACCATTCCTCAAGCACCGGGAGCCAGTTCTTGACCACCCCCTCTCTGCCACACTATTCCACCCCTATGTTCTGCACTATGAGGAAAAGAGGAAAGCAGGAGGAGATTTGCCTCCCCCCCACCCCTTCCCCATTCCCACCTGACTCCTCCCTTTCAAGATTCTACATTCTGGTTGCAGGGCGTGAAAGGATCCTATGAAAGGGTAAGCACACAGGAGTAAGCAGCACTGGGAATGGAAGGGTGTTGCCTTACTCCACTTCAGAGTGCCATCAGTTTCTGCAGGTGTTAATTTAATTAAATTACTTTATTGGGTTTGTATGGCTGCAACTCTGTCTGCACTCTGGACCAACTTCCACTGGTCTTCAAAAGTAGCCCTGTATGGAGTGTGTTACAATAGTCCATGTGTGAGGTGAGGAAAGCACAAATGACTGCCCCAAGGGCCTCCTGGTCCAGGAAAGGGCACAACTGAGGCACAAGGTACGTTCCACTTATGCCCATAGCTGGGGCTGGTGGGCTTGTTCCTGGGCAACATGCAGGACTATTCAGAACTCTCATGAGGTCCCATCGTCATGCAGTCCCATCCTACCAGTTGCTCTGGTACATGGAATAGAGTCCACAGATCTGGCTCCTGCCATGACCCACTGTTGCAATATTTAGTCTCACTATTGTGGTAGGGCTGCTCCTGGGAGTGCTGGGCACATATTGGTTATTGCACAGGAGACTATACTTCTGCCACTTATTCTGGCCTACGGATTCAAGTGGAGAAAGACGGGGCTTCTACAGAGAGTAGCTAAGTGTGGTGGTGGTGGTTTAGCTGAACAGCCAGAATGCATGTCCATGCAAGTCTATGATGATACCCTGGCCTCCAGACCTTCATGTGTGGGTTAATGTGGATGCTTTCAAAGATGCCATAGGCATGAGCTGTTGTCAACATTGGCATGTTCTAGGAAGGTGGGCACAGCTGGTCATGTGAGGGGAACGAAGCATCAGCCACCACTACTAGAATGGCAGCTGCAGACAATGCTGCCCATCAACAATACATGACATGGCTGAACTGGTGGATTGAGACTGATGTTCCTGGATGCAGCTGGTCCCATGCTGGAGGGTGATGAACACTGAGCAGCTCTGTGGGGAAAACTTCCCCTCCTCAATAAATGTGAGTGTGTGCCACATTCATATATGTATAGAGACAGAGGCTCTTGCCAGAAGCCTTACTCCAAATATGGCAGGGCCAGGAAAAATCATCATCATCAATTAAATAAATACTGATTAAAATTACCTGCTTATAAAATAAGAACCCCCAACTTAACCTTAACAATCTCAAATTTGCAGATACCAACTCTTCTCTCTGACTCCTACAAACCATCCACCCACAGACATACAGTATATCAAAACCCTCCAAACCTTCCATCAGGAACAGCAAAAAAGAAGAAGAAGAATAGAATTGATATGAAGCAAGAGAAAGCAATAGCTAAGGAAGGGAAGGGAAGGGAAATCTGGAAGCAGGATGAGGTAAAGGGAAGAAATAAAACCTCAGAGGGAAAGAAAGAAAAGAGAGAGGTGGTTAAATTCATTAGGAAACAGCCCCTGCAAAGCAAGGACTCATTTTCAAATGCATCCATTTGGGCAGAAACAGGCTTGCAGTCCTATGTATTATCTTTTCTTCCATTCTTAAAAACAGAGGACTCCTAAGTGTGGAGGACATATAAAAAAATTGTCTTCCTATCTGACATGCTAGATGGATTGCCTGATTGTAACCCCCATATTTGCAGGACCACCTCTTCTGACTGTTTCTGCCTGTCCCACTCAATCCAACAGGGTGGGTCCTGTCTGTAAACAGTGTCATCTAGTGGGAGTCAGGAAGTGTGCCTGTCTTCTGGACTACCCTATCCCCTGAGATTCTTTCGACCCCAACCCTATTACCATTTCGTAAGACCTTGAAGACCTGGATGTTACTCAGGCATGGGGTCTGGAGCTTGGGTATACCTGTTGATGTGATTCTGTATCTTTTTATGGTTTGAGTTAGGTTCTTGGGCACCATTATTCTATTATTGATTGTTGTTTCTTTCACTGTTTCTTATTTCGACTTTTCATCCTATATTAGCTGCCCAGAGTCACTAGTCCAAGAATGGATAGCCATAAAAATCAGTATAATAAATAAACTGGATATTTTATCTTTTTTTGCTTGTGCTGTTATTATATTTATTGTGGTTTGTTTTTATTAAAGCCCAAGTCTTTTTCCTTTTCTTTCTCTTACTATCTTGCAGGATAAGCCACTTAACAGAGGACGGTGACAGCCTGAGGCAACTGCGTCATGCAAACACAGCCATAATTTCAATCAGCAGTTCGTTGAATGGCACCACTTTGAATCTGCAAGTACCCTTGTGTTACCCCAGCAGCCGTGTTGCTCAAGCCGATTCAGAAGCTGGGCTGAGATTCTTCCACTCCATTCTGGGTGAGAAAAGGAAAACTTGGTTCATATAATAGGCCCTTACATCATTTGTTTTCCAAAGGCAACTTTGTTTTACTGGCAGCCGGTGAATTATTCCTTATGCATCTGAATGAGGAGCTTCCCAGATGGTTTATGGGCTTTACTTGGAATCAGGTTCCTTATTAAATCACAAGCCTGAAAGGAGCAGAATTAAAATGTCAAGATAAGACTAGTTTACAAGTGGCCTTGAAGATAAAGGCACCAGCTAAGGTTGACCCTCTTTGGATCAGGTAAGCCCCTGCCTTAAAACAACAAGAGCAGCTGGCTGGGGAAGAAGGAGAAAAATTTGATCTGGTTTAGTACTTAGGTTGTTCCTTTCTTTTCTCCAGCTATATCATAGCTGGCTCAAATCCCAAAGTGCCACCTCTGTTTATGGATGGTGAAAATCTTATCTGGTCCTATTTTTTTTAAACTCACATATATCCTCATAAACAGGACAGGAAAAAATGTGATTTTTGAGACCAAAAAAAGCAAGTGTGGAAGAAAGAATGTGGTTATCCATCACCCAGGCAAAGAGCTCTGGATGCTTAACTCTTACAAACCCAGATGTGATTTCCTATGTGTTCTACTAGGAATAGGGTTGCTGAATTAGGATTGCCCCACTCCCCCCCCCCCCATACATGTGACTCATTTTATAAGGTTGTTTTTTGCACTTTCAGAGTGCACAAGTATAATGCAGTCTTCTCTGTCATGGGAATAGAAATTCAGCCAGGGCAAACAGATGAAATGCCATTTGCTTTGTTTTCACAAGAGTTTGTCCAGATTTGCAAATGTGTTCATAAGTAGGATGGGGAGAATTTAACACGGAACAAAACATCATGTGGGAAAAAAGCTAAGTTAAGAGCTGTCCATCTCTATTATATTTGGGATTGTGGTGATGGTGGATGGACGCCATGGGAAAGCTGGATGGATGTAAATTTTCCCAGTAATTTTGGTGAGGGCTTCTTCGAAAATTTAATTTGCTCATTCAGTCTACCATGGGAAATTCTCCTGCCTCCTTCACAGTGACACAGCAAACCCGCTGAAGACATCTCAGTTAATTCAATTTGTCACAGTGGTGGATATATAATCAGTGATTCATAATTCATATGGCATTTACATGGTACCTAGTGGGATTTTTTTTTTCTCTTGTTAAAAAAAATAGAAGAACGTTTGAAAATGGAACATTCACAAAGAGGCAGCAATCTTGAAACTTTATGGATAAAAAAAGTATATTTCCAGAAAGCACTACCTGATCCTGTGCATGTTGTTAGAAGAAATACAACACTGGGATAAACAGAGAACAGAATTGAAGGAAAATATGCAGAGGAGGGAGGAAAAAAAGGAGCCACCAGACCAGGTCTGGACACCAGCTATCAAAGATGATAGATGATGAGAAGGAAACAACCCTTCAAGATCAGACAAGAACCAGAAAACAGTGACCAGAGATAAGTTAGGAGTTACTGCCACGCAAGAAGTTAGGTTTGATCCAACAACCTAACAAGTCAACAAAAAGCTGAGGTGACATGGAAAGGAATGTGTGACAGATGCTGCTGGCTAGAAATTGAAAGGAAGATATAAGGGATCCCATTCTGAGAGACTTCACCATTCCTGCACATTACCACCGGATATTGGCATCCCTGTCTCTTCCAATGCCCCATATAAGCTTGGCCAGTTCATAGTGGGGAAAGTTGTGAATATGAGAATATGTGCATGAGTGCATGTGATGTTTGAATCATAAATAATAAAGCTCTTGTAGGTTAATAGAAGAGAGTTAGTCTGATGTAGTGGTTAAGGCATCAGGCTAGAAACCGGGAGACTGTGAGTTCTAGTCCTGCCTTAGGCACGAAGCCAGCTGGGTGACCTTGGGCCAGTCCCTCTCTCACAGCCCTAGGAAGGAGGCAAGGTCAAACCCCTTCTGAAATCTTGTCAAGAAAACTGCAGGGATTTGTCCAGGCAGTCACCAGGAGTCAACATGGACTCAAAGGCACCAAAAAAAGAAAAAAGAAAAAGAAAGTTTAACAGAGACTCTGTATGTGCTGTGTGTTCCAGGGAGCATTTCATTACTGCGTATAATCCTGAACTCCTGTACCTCTGTTGAAAGTGTGTGAGTATACCCACTAACAAATTATGCCCTTGCCCCAACCAATACTACATGCTACTAAGCCTCAGCCATCTCTATCTAGCTCCAGGTGGATAGGTAGATCAGAGGGCAAGTGACCTGCGTGTGTGCCTCAGTAGGGAGCATGAAAGAGGAAAAGAAGAGTGAATTTGTAATGAAGTCTATGTAAAGATACATTTTGCTGTTTTCAGGATCCTTTATTGTCAAATAGGAGTTTGGAAAGGAAAAGTTACTGAACACTCCTTAAATATACTGCAAACCTGGCCTGTCGTTGAAAAGATTATTGCACTACGCTCCCAGGGCTGGGCTTTGCAAAAAAACAAAAAAGCTCAAAGGGGCTTTTTGCCATGCTGAGGCTCTGCTGTTTTTTTTCCCCCCACAGCGCAAACCCCAGCCCCAGCTTGGCCCAGCAGCCAAGCCGGCACACCTCATCAGCAATGGGAGCAACAAGACGGTGAAGGTTAGCTGGGGTGATGGAGCATAGGGCGGCAGGGGGCCAAAAGGGCATAGATGGGGGTGGCGATAGGCGGGTGGGGGGAGTTGAAGCACCCCTGCGGTTTTAAGTGCAGGCGGGCTGCCAAGCACCCAAACTTTGATCACGTGGCCTCAGGGGCACTGCAATGGTCGTAACTTCAGGCCCGGGTCATAAGTCCCTTTGTTCAGCACGGCTGCAACTTCGAACGGTCGCTGAACAAATGGTGGTAAGTTGATGGCTACCTGTATTATCATTAAAGTTTCTCCCTATCTCCCACTCTGATTAGTTAGGAATCCTGATAACCTAGACACAGATGTCTATTTTATAGCAAGACAGAGAAATATTACTAATTTCATGAACAGCTTTCTTTGTAAATTAATTTCTACTTTGACCTTCCTGAACTTCCTTGAAAGCAAGCCATGACATAGGAGTACAGCCACTCATTCCCCTCCATCTCCTAGGACTTTGAATCCTTTATTTCCCAATCCATTTGCACATGTATGTCTGTGTGTGTGCATTATTAAACCTGTTAATAAGCTTGTGTTGTTGCTGTGGCAACTAGACCCTCTCTTTTACATCATTTTCTAGCCAACTTTTGTTGCATTGATTGGGAACATATGAAAAGCTATAAAATATTGAACCCACATTTGGGGACTCTACCCATTTCTTCAGCAATCTATCCTTGCCTCTATCACTTAATACTTCTCATGGGTTCTCAGAAGATGGCCAGAAATTAATAACAAGCTGTGAGCAATGTATGTCTTGCTTAAACTGTAATATTTGACAGTTCCTGAATTGTAGATGAAAGCTTATGCATTTTTAGAGTATTGGGGGCTGGGCAGCATGACTAGACTAAATGTCAAGCATCATAGAAGGGATCTGGACTTCATTTGACCACCTTCCTTTCTTTCAATACTTTGAATGCTAATGTTTGGTAAACTGATTGATCCATTGATTTCAAATGAGTATAATAGCCTAATATTGGACTTGATCCTATCATTGATACAAGCTGTGGAAAGGTATGGTCTGGGAAACTAATAGGTTTGTGTGAATATTCAGCACTCCTTATAAATTTGGATTATCAAAGTGATTCAAGAAATCAAATGTATGCATTGATTTTACAAACCAAATTGAATACATCCAAATCAATGACCAATTCAGGTACTTTCCACACATGTATTTTAATTATCTGAATCAAATCAAGTCTAATTGGGAGATTCACTCCTGGAAAATCTCAGGTTCCAACAGAGATGGAAGCTGCACTGCATTTGGCTAAGGAAGATTGGAAGGAACATCAGGTGTGTGAGTAAAAAACATGGGTAGACAGTAGGAGGATATGTTCAAAAGCAAGCTGAAATAGGAGGAAGGGAATCCAACATGGTTTGAGCGGGTCTGCAGTCGAGGAGTGTTATCTTGCATTTCATGAAATAGGATATATGTAAGACTGGGTGCTTCTTGTCCTGGTGTGACCCTAAAGAAGACAACCGTAAAGGAAAAACTCAGATAACTGCAGGTGCAGTATCCTTTCTGTTACCTAGGATTCCCCACATAACCCCCAATGACATGCATTTATTCTATCAAGCCTGCTTTGGTATTCAGAAAGACCCAGGCCACTTCTGAACTGTGAAGCCACCAGCCTGAATAATAATGAAATACGATGTAAGGTGAAGCCAAAATACTGCATTAAATTTTTTTTAAAAAGGGGGGGGAGCAAGGGTTTATTTCTCTTTTAAATATTTTTAAATAAAAAAAACCAAAACAGTTCTGGAAGGCCTTTTGTTCTTGAGGCCTCCCTCAATGCAAATGGCTTTTCTGCCTCCCCAATTGGCCATGTGTTCTACATACCTTCCCTGCAACTGTTCCTAAAGCTACAACCATGCCTTTAGCAATCTTACTGTTTTCTTAAGGCTATAGACCTTAACAGATTTACAAAGGAGTAAGCTCTGTTGAATTTAGTTGCATTTATTTCTGATGATCACACATCACATTGAGCTGCATGGATCTTTAACCAAACATGTTGTGTCTGCAAAGTTCTAAAGATCGCTGAGTCCACTGGAGGTTTATTCTTGCATAACTATGCAGAAACTTACTGCTCAGTCCTACACATGCTTTTACACAGAAGTCATTCCCACTTAATTTTTACTTTCTTGTAAGAAGAGGACCAAAGCATTAAACCCAGGATGTTGAGAACCTGTTCCCAACATCAGCCAAGATGGTTGAGCCTACTAAAAGTTGAACTTCAGCAACAGCTGGAGCACCACAGCTTCTTCACTCTTATACGTGTGTGTCTGTGTAGAGAGAGAGATGGGAAGCAATGAGTCTATGCTTCATGTGTATATTATTATGTGCACAAGTAGTAGATTTAAGGTGCAAATGTCTGCCTCCTACATACCTCTTAAAGAGAAGATTGTCCAAATGAGGTAAGGATACTAGAAGCTCACCTGCAAGCAAGTTGCCTTACAGCAGTTGTACTTTTCTTCCTTCCCACGAACAGCTATCTATCACTCTTTCTTAAAAAGCTCCACCCCCACCTTGGTCTTAGTAGATGAGCTGCTTAGCCTTATATTAAAAGGAAATAACAGAGGTAGGAAAAGGAGGCAGTCTAGGGAAGCAGTAATTGTATGATTTGGTGGGGAGAAACACCTCTTTCATACTTTCCAAAGATGCAAAGAAACCAGTGCGAAAGCCGTCCCTTCAAGGAGAGGAAGAGTTTTGGTAAAAACTGTTGCTTCAAAGGGAAAAGAGGGAGACCATAGCTATAGACTGTGTCATGGAAACTCCTAATTTTCTACTTTCATTTTCCTGCTCTCTCCTTCTAATCCAGTCATCTTTCTAATGTTACATTTCTGGATTCTCTTTCCTAACTGGGGCTGTTGTAACATTTCTGCTTTTCCTTCACCCAAATGCATAATGGTCTTCCATTACCCATTTCCATCTTTACATAAACCTTGCAAGGTAGATTAGGCTGCAACATGGTGACTGACCCAAGAGAGCCCTATGGAGCTGGTAGACATTTGAACCTCTGACTGTTGCTCTACCTACTCGTTCATAACAGCTGCATAGCATGCAAGAAATAACCAAGGGAAACATTTCCTGACACTGGGTTGGAATTCCAGCTGACTTTCTGCCTGCAAGGATGCTGTTGGAAATAGAATACAGGAATCTTGTTAAAGAAAAAGGGGCAATCTTCATTCTTCCTGATTCATTAGATAGAGGTGGAGAACAGCTCCAACTAATATACTAAATAATAATAATTTATGAAAATGTAGTGGGATAACAGGAGTTGTAGCATCTATAGGGTCACAGGTTCCATATTCCTATGTGAAGCTTGTCTTCTGGCTTTTCACTACATTACCCTTTTTTTAAAAAAATGCTGCTTATGGTTTTTTAGGCTAAAACATAGTAAAAGTTACTGATTTCAACATTGCTATTTAGTTGCGTGGAACAACTTGGTTTGTGCAGATAAGCTTTCTGAAAACTTTTAAAGTAAATTGGAAGGAAATGGAGAAGAGTGATTAGGGATTGAAATTCCTAAATTCTTATAACTACTGGTTTGTGTATGTCTATATTAAAAAAAAAAAATTATTTTTTTTTAGCAACTCGGATATGCGAGACAACAGAAATTCGGGGAAAGTATCCCAACAAAATTCCGGTAAACAAAGTTCCTTTTCCCCCATTAGATAGAAACTTGGCTCAGCTTTTGCTGTGACTCCAAGAGCTCAGCTGCTGTCTCTTAAATGAAATTAACCAAAGACATAACTAATTGGAGAATGAACTTATTTTGTGGAGGAACTTCAGTGGTATACAAGAACTTCCCATATTTTATTTATCCAATTGTCTTGTGAGATATGTTCCACAACAATGATGAGGCTAGACAGCCTAAAACATGGCTCTTTTTGTCAATCTAGTATTTTACCTTTTGGGTCACACTGGCTAGCTTCACCCAACATGATAAACTGCAAACTAGCTAGGGAGGTGTCGGCTTAGAGAGGTACAAGGACCTGGTAGATGCTCCAAGGGTCCCAACATTTTGCTTGGAAACTGCAGAGTAGTGACTTGGTTCAGTCAACACTGGGAACTTCCTGCACTGTGGTTCTAGTTCTATTTATGAACAAACCTGCTAGAACAAGCCTTCCAGATTATATAGGCTGAATGATAAAATGCAAGAGCAATGAAAGGAAAACTTTGATTTTGACAGTCTTATCTTAATATGAGAAACAAGAGCCCTGTCTTTTGCATCTAATCTCACTGTTTCAAATGCCATAACAGTAGTCATCAAAAGGAATGAAAGGTACTGAAAAATAACCTGACTTCTCTTGCTGTATTTGAAACTTAGCATCCAACCACCTCAATGATTGTTTGGTTTTTGTTTGCAAAGGGTTAGCAAACAGATTGAAAAGAATTGCATAAACCAGGAGTCCGAAACATAGGATTTTTCTCCAATAATTTCTAGGCCCTCAACTTTGCCCATTGGGTTCTATCTTTAACCAGGTTCTACAATGGCCAAGTTGGCATTTAAATGGAATCATTTTGCTGGTGGTCCTGCAACCTTCATAAAACTTGGAATGAAAGTGAAAGGACTGTTTATGCTCACATGATAGGCTACTTCATAGTTTAACTCTGGTGTATCAAATAAACCACAATTGTGGTTTATTCAGTAAAGTAAGTAAGGCTTATAGATAGAAGTGCAATGGTGTCTATAACAAACAGCAATTTCTTTCATTTTTCTAACTAAGGTCACCCTATAAATCAGATGTAGGAAATTTGCAGTTCCTCAGGTGCTGCTGAACTATAATTTTCAGTATCTCTCACCATCAATCATACTGGATGGAGTTGACATGGCTGGAGTTCAGTAAGACCTGAGCAATCAGGCCTTTTGGATAGTTGCTTGCAAATAAATTGTACTGAACATAATAAGGCTCTGAGTCAATCTGACTGTTTACATAAATGCTCTAAGCCAAAGTTTGCTTATCTCTGGTTTATTAAAAAACCACAATTGGCTAAGTTTGCACAACAAATTAAGCCAAAGACATAGATTGCAAACCACATTGGTTGGCTGTGCACAACCTATTAATTAAAAACAAACCACATTTTGGCTTAGTAGCTGAGTTAACATAATATATTCTGTCCCTTCTTGTAAAATAAACAGGCATGGGATGCAGCAGTATAGTGGCAAAAAATCAGATGGGTATAAATCCTACATCAGTCTAACCATTCATTCTATGCACCTGATGAAGTGAGTTGCAGCTCATGAAAGCTTATGCCTTTTAATGACATTTGTTAGTCAGAAAAGTTGCTACCAGAATTCTGATTTTTTTTTTCCTACCATGGAATAACACAGCTTTCTTCCTATGATGTTAGCACTGCACTATAGAGATTAAGTTACACGATTCAACTGTAATGTCCATTTCAACTTCTGGAAATGTGAAATAATGCAGTGAAATAGGGAGAAGATTCTCATGTCTTTGTTCCTATATTTGGGATCAGATGATATTCTGTAATCAAGTCAAATAATCCTTGACTTGAATCTGGCTATCCTAATCCATGGAGCTTAACTCTTCTTCAAATGCTAGAATCTGCCCTGCTTGCCTTTCTGTATTGCATAGCATCCCTTGAGTCTTCAAGTAAATTAGGGTTTCTCCTACAAGATAAAAGTGTACTAGCTAAGATTGAGTTGGCATCAAAGAATTAACCTAGTTCAAATTTGGTCTCTATATAAAGACATTAAGTCTTTAACTGTAGCTTATTGAATAAACTAGAGATGATTTGGGTTGCTATGTTATACTAAGCTAACATACTAAGCTAAAACCAATCTAGCCACATTATGATTTGAGGCAGTATATGAATCAGGTTGTTGAAGCTTCAGTCCTATGAGAATTTAGGAGTCTAAAGAGCTTTTACTTCTTTCAAATTTATGGAGAAGGCAATGTCAGCAGGTGTGGCATGTTGTATAAGCCACATCTGCTGAAAGCTGCTTTCCAACATACCCCGTCAAATGCAAGGTCTTGTCCTAATGGGTACCTGGCCATCTAATAACCTATCAAGTAATCAAACTTCCATTCATTGCTCATAAGGTGAGAATCATACATGTTATCCCAATCTATTTTACAGGATTATTATAAGCATCAGCTATACAGTGGTGACATTTGCCTATTGCACTAATTTATGATTTCCTGGCAAGGTTTACATCACACACAAAGCTGAAGTTTGTTTATTATATCTTGCTGTCTGATGTGAGGCAGGTAAATATTCTTCTTCAAAAATCTACAAATATCACTTCAGCACTCTGCTGCTTTGTAGATTAATGGAAACTGATTTTAGTTTTCTAAGTCCCAGGCACAGATTTTTTCCTCTACAGCTCTGCTGACATACCAGAAAGCTCAGGTTCAAAACAGATGCTCTACCCTCAACTGTAGTCATAGTCAGAGCTTAAGGTCCATCTCTGTCCCAAACAAAGCCTGTCGTTGTCATCCAAAGCTGTTGAAAATGAAAGAGCCCACCTTTGAAATTATCACCTATGAAACCGTTCTACGAGAAATAGTCATCCATCCTGGATTGCTCTTACATTTATCTCTCTACTGAACTTGTCCCAACTGTTCCTCTGCTGAACTTCTGCATAGCTCCAGACACTTATCCTTTTTAGCAGCTTACACAGACCTGTCAGCTTACTCAGTAATATGACTTCCAACCTGCCCCTTCCAAAATCAAAAGCCTAGAATTGAAGGATTAGATTGCGTAGAATCTTGGTAATAAAATTAATGAATTCCCTGTTCACAGGTGGTGGTGGAACGTTACAGGAAGGAGAAGACTCTTCCCCAGTTGGATCGGATCAAGTTTTTGGTTTCTCAGGATATATCCATGTCTCAGTTTGTTTTCACTCTGAGGTAGATGGGAGTTGGAACTGGGCCATGGGAAGAATATTGCCCTTCATTCTGATGTTCTCAAGCAAATGGCATTATATACATGGCTATCCTGTTTATATCTTTTTCTGTGATTATTTTACAATGGTGCCTTTATATTTCTGAGGAAAGGGAGTTGGTTTTACCTCTTGACTTTAGAGCCACACTACCCTCAATTTGAACAGTGTCCTGTACAATTCTTACCTCAGAACAGATCACTAATATCAGCAGAAACTATCCATGGGCTTTGCAGTGCTTCTGAGTTTCTTAAGGGTTAAAAACTTGCACCCTGTCAAAAAGAAGACCCAATGTCCTCCATCTGAAAAAAAAAAGCCCTATTGAAAAAATGGTGTGTAACTCTAGAAGCAAGATGTCTTAAGTGAAAAATGTATCTAGATAATATGAATCCCAAAACCTCTCTCTGCTTCCTTATGTTATTCCCAATTACCAAATAAGAGCCATTTGCTGATATAGGGCAAGAACGTAAAGGTGGCTTGTGCATGCCTGTTAATTATTCATCTCAACTGAATGTGGGAAGTGACTGTATGAGGAGCAGTTCATCTGGGGAGAAGTGAGCAAGCACCCATGTTCTGTGACAGGACTTGTGGGCAGTGCCAATATGACCTAATTACTGCCCCATCCAGGTTCAGCATATCTTGCTACAGGTTTGAAGGGCAAGGGTGAACTAATCTTGATCTTCTAGAAAATGCTTCTTAAAACTAAAGCTTGGTCTCCAGATGCCTCAGCATTGCAGTGCTCAGCTGCCCTCGGTGTTGGCAATGCTGGGTGCAGCTGTTGGGAGTGGGAATTCATGTAACCCCAAACAGCAGCTGTACCAGATTGGTGAGGTACTGCCTTCACTCGTCTAATGGTAATGGGACACCCTCAACTTCAAAAATGTTTTAGAATACACACTTCAGACCTCATCTGAGCAAAGCATCTCTTTGCTATTCATTTAGTCATCCATGTTCTTTTTCAGGCTTGTGTTCAAGAGGGCAGAAGAGCTGCTGCCACTTAATAATTATGTAACTTATAAAAGCAGCTGCATTGTTTTTTAGGCTTGTGCAGAGGCCTGAAAAAAGGCATGTGGGATTTCATGAATAATAGAGATGTTGCACTTAACACAGGCTTTTTTCTGAATCAGTTTTGAACTGTGTGCAGCCCTTATACACTCCAGTCCTTTCAGAGGCAGGTAAAAACCTCTTTATTTTCACAGATGTTTTAAAAAACCCACTTCAGTGTTTTTAGAGTGTTATTGCTTAACTGCTACTGATGATTGGGATTCTTAAACAACATTCATTGCTGTTACGGCTTTTTTTCTTATTGTGTTTTTGCTGTGTTGGTTTTATGTGGTCTTTCGAATAATGCGATTTTATTAATTTGTGTATCAGGGAACTGTACAAGAAACACATTTTTTAAAAAAAATCTGTGGCCTCCTGGATTGCCTGTGCCGGGTCAAATCTAGCAAGCAGCCATCCCTTTTCTTTTTCCTGATCTTGCTTTGACATCTCTTCTTTTCTCCTCCAGAACCCGGCTGTCCCTCACAGCTACACAGGCCTTTTACTTACTGGTGAACAATCAAAGCCTGCCCTGTCCTAGTCTGACTATTTTGGAGATCTACAATGACAACAAGGATGAAGATGGTTTCCTCTACATGACCTATGCTTCTCAAGAGATGTTTGGAGCAGGCGCCTCTTCCAAACACCAATTAAGCTGTTCTCAGAGGGGATCCATGCTTCCCTGAGAGCCAAAAATCAGCACAAAGATTTTAAAGACCGCTTTTGCACAAGAGTGGCATGGGAGGGTATTCACAGCCAGCCACAGGATTTCCTCTTGTGCCTTTGGTCCCTAAAACTACTTCACTGCTTCACATTTGGCTCTGCCAGAATGGAATTCTGGGAGGATGTGGTGCTTTAGGATCCTACCAACTCTGTGGGTTGTTACTTTAATCCACTGCCAGCTTATTCTTTTTAATTAGCCTTGCTGTTTTATTTCTTTATTTTCTTCAGAGATTGGATTTCACTTCCTCTTGTGCACTGAGAACGGAGTCTTTTTATTAGGAAGAAAAAAAAGCTGATTGACCTAAGAAGGGGAATCTGGAGAATCCCACTTGTGGACATTTTAACATTGGCTACTTGAATCCCTCCCTCTCTTTAACCCTCTTCCCTTAAGACTACAATAAAGAAATAAAGGAGCACAATTTCGCATCTGATCTGAAAAGGGCTCTCTTTCTTTTTCTTCCCATAAGAAGATTGAATGAATGGCTCGGTACCTTTTATAATCAGCCTGTTACCTTTTCAAAAGACGGGCAGAGATGCTTGGCTTTAGACTCCTTTTCAAAGACCATTTGAAGCCTTTGTAGGATTTGGACAGGTGCTCTAGGAGGTAGGCTGGCCAAAACATCTCCTTTGGTTTATGCTTTGGAAGGCTCCTTTGAGCACAGCCTAGAACTAGAATGCATAGAGACAAAAGAGTCACTTTTTGGGGAGATGGGTGGTATCTAAATTTGAAACATAAAAAAATAAATAAAATAGAGCAGGTAGCATGCTTATCTGGACAAACCCCTCTGATATGAGTGTGAAGCTCATATCAATTCCTGCAAGAAGGTGCTATTAATGAACAATATCCCTGTTTAATTATTTTCTCCTGATTGGATTTGCTTCTGACTTTGAAGCCTGACTAGACGAAAATCACTTTCCATACTCCTGGGGGAGAGGGGTATCTTTTGCTGTACAGAACTGTATTGGCTAGAAGGATCTCCAAGGAAACCCATCTGTCTTAGCCACTGCTTTGGGAACCCTACCTGTAAAGTGTGTGTGTGTGTTTGACAAACTATTAGGAAATCCCAGAGCTGTAAGTTGCGCTCAGAAGTAAAATAACAAACCAGAAAGCAATGGCAAACTATTTTTATAACATTGACAAAACTCATAGATATATCCATGTAACCAACATGGTTGGGGCTTTTTAAAATATCTAAGCCATTTTCTATTTACTTCATAGCCATTTCAAATCATTTCTTTTTAGACCAGGGTTCCCCAAAGTGGTCAGTATCAATCCCCAAGGGTTGATGGGACTATCCAAGGGGTCGATATTATTATTCGTAGTACTATTAGTACTGTTAGTTAAAGTAGTATTTATTAAATTATTTTCATATAGTAAATGCTTGGGGGTTGATGAACAATCTGAAAATTCATGAAGGGATCAAGCTGAAGAGTTTGGGGACCCCTGATTTAGACTCTGTCCATCCTAGAACTCCTGCTGCCTAAGCAAAATATGCTCCAGCACTATGTAGTCTCTAGTTGGTTGCATTTAGTTTCTATCCTTCCTTCAAGGACTTTTTCCCAATCTGCTGGCTTCTAGAAGGACTGCAATTTCTAGTTATTCTCAGCCAGCATGACTGACCTTTTTGGCTGGGGATGTTCTGCTGTAGTCCCAGCACATCTGAAATAATACACTGGGGAATGCTGGCCCGATGGATTCTGTGTTAATAATATTAACCCTCCTTGGGTTATCCTCATACTAACAGTTTGTCTGGCCTTATTCCCAGTGTCTTGTCCTACATCATGGCAAAAAAGATGAGATGTGGGAGATGACTATCATTTAGTCTTCAGATAATTCAGGACCTGAGATGGTCATCCTTTTGGGCTCATGAATGCCTTCTTAGTTAGAGAAGCTAGAATTAAAGATTTGGATATACTGAACACATTTGTCAGGGATAGGTGGCCAGTAAGGAAGCATGTCAAGAACAAGACTTTGGCACTTGGGAAGGGCATCTCTGACCTTCGGAAATCCATGATACTATAACATATACAAAGCAGTACCTGGGCTATGACTGAAGAATGTGCTCCAACAAATTGGCCTGACTTGTAAGTGGTGTAGACTGGATTCACACCTTGTATGAAGCTATGATTGGTTTAAGCATGATTTATTCAGAAAGTATAATCGGCTTAGTTTGCTAAACCATAAGTGATGGCTTATGCATGATTTGTTTATTCAAATTTGTTATAGCTACCCAGTTCCAATGTACCATAATGGCACGGTTTGCTCGATGCATTAACCCTGCATTTTTTATTTCTCTCTCTCTCTTTCTCTTGTCTGTCTGTCTGTCTGTCTGTCTGTCTAGCTCAGTATAATACGTGACCAGGTCCCTGACTCTTCAGCTCACCATGTGGTAAACAACTGTGAGGACAGAAGTCAACATAACTTGTTCTGGTGCCACACAGAAGACTTGCAGCAGTTTCCTTCATATTTTTAACACGTGGGCAGCCATATTTAGTCTTAAATTTTATTTCTATTGCAGCTTCTGCTGGCTTAGTTAAAGCTATGACATGCAAGCAATATTTCATGGCTTTATGCTTGGAATATATATGTGGGTATACTTCCCATCTAAGATGGTTTTGTGCTCTGACAGAAGGCAAACTCTTCCTTTAGATTACCTTATAATAGATTATATAGCATGAGAACCTGGAGATCAGGAAGAAGGAGCATGAGAAGCTGGAGAAGCACCAGGGCCTGAAGGAGGAAATCGAAAGGATGTGGAAAGTCAAGGCCAAAGTGGTCCCAGTGGTGGTAGGAGCACTCGGGGCTGTGACTCCTAAGCTGGGAGAGTGGCTCCAACAGATCCCAAGAGCAACCTCAGAGCTCCCTGTTCAGAAGAGTGCAGTGTTAGGAACAGCTCAGATACTGTGCAGAACCCTGAACCTCCCAGGCCTCTGGTAGAGGACCCGAGATTGAGGAAGACACCCATAGGGGTGAGAGGGGAATTTATATATATGTGTTTCACATTTGTCACTGCCCATCTCACTGTGGTGTGACTCTGGGCGGTTGCACAGTAAAAACAGAATAAACATTAATTAAAATAGAGAAATATTAATTAATTAATTAATTAAAATATGCTGAAAAACAAACTTCTTATATGATACTTCCAAGAGGCTAATGTTAAGTAGGTGTTAATAAACTCAGGGAGCATTATCAAGGCACCAGCCATCCGCAGGGTCGATTGTATCTTTCCTTGCCCCATGCAAGTTGGCAGAGCCAAGTCTTCAATTTCCTCCAAAAAATTGGGAGGATAGGGGCCCGCCTCACCTCTGGGGGGAGAGTATTCCATAGGGAGGGGGCAACAGCAGAGCAGGCTCTCCTTCTAGGACCCACCAGTCGACATTCTCTCACTGACAGGATCCGCAACATCCCTTCTCTGCCGGACCCGGTGGGATGGGTCAATGTAATGGGGGTGAGACGGTCCCTCAGGTAATGAGGACCCATGCCATGTAGGGCTTTAAAGGTGATAACCAACACCTTGAATTGGACCTGGAAACAAACTGGAACCCAGTGCAGCTCCCGCAGTAAAGATGTTACATGTGCCATTCTTGAGGCACCCAAGATTGCCCACGTGGCTGCATTTTGAACCAGCTGTAGCTTCCAGACACTCTTCAAGGATAGCCCCATGTAGAGCACATTGGAATAGTCTAAATGAGAGATGACTAGGGTGTGAGTGACAGATGAGAAGGACTCCTGATCCAGGAAGGGGCATAACTGGTGCACAACAAGAAGTTGCACAAAGGCCCTCCTGGCCACGACTGCCACCTGCTCCTCAAGCAGGAGTCATGAGTCCAGGAGGACCCCCAGATTGCACACTGGGTCTGTCTAGGGCAGTGCAACCCCATCAAGAACAAAAGATGATAAACCCCCAGATACAGAGGACCCTCCAATCCACAGCCATCTTACCAGGGTTCAACTGAAGCCTGTTGTCCCCCATCCAGACCCCTACAGCCTCCAGGCACCACGAAAGGGTGGTCACAGCATCACTCAAATCACCCAGGATGGAGATGTATAATTGGGTATCATCTGCATATTGATGATACCTCATCCCATGGTG
Source organism: Liasis olivaceus (assembly GCA_030867105.1). NCBI lineage: Eukaryota > Metazoa > Chordata > Lepidosauria > Squamata > Pythonidae > Liasis > Liasis olivaceus. The sequence continues at coordinate 140,587,569 of CM061348.1, forward strand.
GCAGATGATCTCACCCAGTGGTTTCATGTAGATGTTAAAAAGGAGCGGAGAGAGTACCAAACCCTTTTCAGTTATAATTAACTCTATGGGGAGGAAAGTTGTCACCCAATTAAATAAATCTAACTGGATTTACTTGTTTAAGTATTAAAGCTATATATATCTGCATACAAATAATTCTTCTGAATGGGGGAGATGTACTTTGTTTCATGTTTCGAATCAAGCAGGATGTGAAACAAGGCAACTTTTCCCTAGGTGAGAGAACCTCGGGGAAAGCAAGTTGCTTTTCAAAGACAGTATTGGCCATCTTCGAAATTCAATTTTTTAAGAAAACAACAACACAAAAATTATGTGCCTGAACATAATCTGCTGCTGCATGGTCAGCCAGAGGCATCTTTTTCAATCTGATCACATTCCTGCTTTTTATTATGAATTTATTACACAATCATTTATATCCAGCTTTTCAGGCCAACAATCCTTCCAAAGCAGCTTACAAGGAATAGAAATAGTGGCCCATAAAACAGAGTAGAGTTATTTACAAAGGGAAAAAAAAAAAAACAACTCCAAGATTTCTTCCCTATGGGGCTGAGGGAAAATCCAACAGGAAGAGGCTTCTGGGACATTAGTCAACATCTTCTTCCCTCTCTTTTAATGGGTTGGTCTAATTAAATCACTAAATTTTTCACCTCTGAAATGTGTGTGGGTTGGAGGGGTATTGCATTAGCACTGAATCAGATTCTGGGAAACTAGGGCTCTCAGGGGACTCAGTAAATAGAATTTCTTCCATTAGTATAATCCCCAATTTCCCCTCATTGTCCTATATCAAAACTTGCTCTTTGACACTTGGCTCATTCTCGCATTGCAGAAATAACAATTCTGCTTCAGTTGATAGGATTGCTTTCTTCCATAAAAGAGCCGTGCCCTAACCCAATTATTGGCTCTAATAATTCTTCCTCACTCTCTTTCTCTTAATTTCTCTTTGAAGCTGGCGTGGGCAATGTGTGGCCATGTGATTGCATCTCACCCTCATCGTGACTGCAGAAATCTTTCTGCTCAGACCTCTAGCTTCCTTCTCAGAAGCAACAGAGGGAAAGTAAAGAGAGAGGAGAGAGCCAGTTTGGTGTAGGGGTTAAGGCATCAGGCTAGAAACCAGGAGACCATGTTCTAGTCTAGTCCTGCCTAGGCACAAAGCCAGCTGGTGACCTTGAGCCAATCACTTCCTCTCAGCCCTGCAAAGGAGGAAATGGCAAACCACTTCTGAAAAAGCTTGCCAGGAAAACTCTAGGGACTTGTCCAGGCAGTCTCTGAGAATTGGACATGATTGAATGAATGAGAGAGAGAGAGAGAGAGAGGAGAAGGGAAAGGTGGTGGCAGAAAAAGACAGCAAGTGAGAGGAAATGGGGTGGTAGCAAGAGAGGCAGAGAAGTAACTAGATGGCGGGCAGAAAAATAGGAAGAGAGGAAGAGCAAAGGAAAAGAAAGTTACAGAGAGAGGTGGATAGAAGTCAATGGTAGGCAGACAGGGACACTAGTGGTCCCTCCTGTTGGGCTCCATTCACATCCACCTATGGTGGTTTGCACTACTAAGGGGTAATGGTTAGGTGTCCTAGGGTGGGGGTCAAAAATGCCAAGATGGTGGCCACAACCATGTAATCAAAGCTTCACCTCCCCCCCCTTTTTTTTTTAAATATGAAACAGCCCATGTGAAAAAGGACAGGATTTCAATGCGGTGGCAACCACCATCTTACCTTTTGACCTCCCCCAGGCAGGGGCCAAATGAGATATACCTGATGAATTTTGTCTTTTAAAAAAAGCCAACCCAAGGAGCCACATATGGCACGTGACCAAATTGGATTTTACAGATGTTATTTGATGATGAGGGCTATTTTAATTATACTTAGAGCAGCCATTTTGATTATTAATCCCAGGCACCTTTGTGACTCTCTTTCTTTCTCTTTCTCCCTCCCTCCCACCCACCCAACATTGGCCCAATCAAAGCTACTACAGACAGGACAAGGGAAAGTTTCACTTCTCCTCACCCTTTTCTGCTGCATTTCACATACAGTATGTGTTCCTGCATCTCTGTATACGGGTGGTGGGAAAAGAGATAAAACATACTATCAATTTTGCTGAAGTTATTATCTGCCGCCTCCATAGTGAAAGCCAGAAAATAAAGCTAGCAAATTAATCTATTCTTCCTGCTTCGGATGACACAGTAATCCACACAGAGTGGACATTTCCCCATAATTAATCTTGGACACCAGGCAGGTAAAATGGCCTCCCAACATGGAAATGATCAGGTTTCTATATTCAACACATGCTGAGGCTGTCACTGACCTGATTTAGTGTTTTGTGAGAACAGAGACTAATGGAGGCAAATTGAAAGAAAAAGCTCTACTTTTGCAGCAGAAGCCTAAATGAATGGTTGGCTTTATAATCTCAAGAAGCACACGTTGGGCCAAGATGGAAATGCAGACAATCCTTAGCTATGCTGCAGCGGCTTCTTTTTCTTTTCCATGTTTGTCTGTGCTGAATTTTTTCAATGAGTTGCTAACAAACAATGGTTTAGTTTTTGGAAGAGGTCTAGTACATGATACCCTTCTGATATGTGCATTTATGGCTTTTTTGTCTATGACCTTCAAGACAGCGGCTTTTCAGATCCAGTTGCAAAGCTTGTTTCTACATATAGTGGAATTCTGCAGCGATTCCTTCACTGAGGATAGAAAAGAAAGTAAAGAGGAGAGCCAGTTTGGTCTAGTGGCTGAGGCACCGGGCTAGAAAGCAGGAGACGGTGAGTTCTCCTCCCGCCTTAGGCCTGAAAGCCGGCTGGGTGACTTTGGGCCAGTCCCTCTCTCTCAGCCCAACTCACCTCACAGGGTTGTTGTTGTGGGGAAAATAGGAGGAAGAAGGAGTATTAGGTATGTTTGCCACCCTGACTTATTTATAAAAATAATAGATGGGATAAAAAAATCTAAAAAACAAAACCCACCACTCTGAGTAAAACTGAAAAGGACTGGATCCCAACACTGCTTTTGAGTTCCTAGGAGAGAGGAGGAAAGAAGTAGGATATAGCAGTAGCATGAAAAATAAGAAAACTGGATTGTATCTCTATCAGCTGTACCAGATATCTGCAATAAAATGCAGCTGGTAAAAGATTACCTCAGAAAGGCTTGCTACCATATTTCACTCCCATCAGAAAGTCAGCTTGTTGGGCAAATCTCTTCTGATGACTTATTTAATAAGCTTGTGATAATGAAAGCAAGGATTATATCATGCAAGTAGACTACTGTTTTAAACATCAGATTAGGACTAGCATATCTGAGCCACAAAACTCCAGATAATGACTGTTTTTTGGATACTGAGTGTGCTGACTGAGCCTTATATATGTTGTAGTCCTATGCACTAACCCTATTCTCGTGCTTCACAGATCCTGCAGTTGCCCCACAGCAACAAGATCTCCTATACCCTCAGGGAATGTTGTAAAAATAACTATTCCGAATCATAAATGGTATTTCCCTAGACTGATTTGCTCTTTGTGGTTTCCCAGTCATAACTTTCCATGATTCCCCATGCTGAACGCAGACCATCATGCAATCTGGAACCTAGGATTGCAGAAACGTGAGAGTTACCCAACAACACTGTGACTGAATTCACCTGCTCTCCATTTTAGGCATCAGAAGTTGTATAGGCTTGCCATACCACTTCCATCCTCAAAGCAAAATGACAATCTTCGCAAGTCTATGTATTGCCAAATCTTCATGCAATGCATGTACCCGGTTAGTAAACAGCGGGTGGATTGTGTTGAATTATAGATCTTGCAGGATTTACATCTTTAATTTCCCATGAGGTCAAACTGTGGCCCACTGGGCAACCTCATACATTGCCCTTTTTTGAGGCACAATATATTGTCCATCCACGTGTCTCCTCTCCACGTTCCGTCCCTCCTCCTCCAGACCTGCATTGGCTCAGCTCTGCTGCATGACAGTTTTCCCATCTATCTTTCCGTTGACAGTGTTTACCTCGGCAATTGCTGCCTTCCTTCTCAGGCAGATGTTTAGAGCTTTCTATGCTGGTGTCTGCTTAGTTGGGGTTTTGATAAGCATATATTTAACCTGCCAGCCACAAGCTCATCTGTTTCTGTCACAAGTGTCTTCCCAGCAAATTTTAAAAGTAGGAAAGGCTTGGCCTTCAAAAGCTAGTTTTTAGCTCAATCCCCTTGCCTCTGTAGGCTGGACAGAAGAATTCAGCTACTATGGTTTGGGGATTCACGGCACATGTTTAGTGTTCTGTACAGTGGCTTATTTAATAAGCCATGGTTAAAACAAATGAAGATCCAGTGTGATGCCTGAATCCAGCCACTGAATCACAATTTTTTTTAACGGATGATTTTGTTGGAAGGGAAATGGACTATCACTCTTCCACCACACAAATTGTTATGTCTGCTAGCAAGGAGAGAAATAGCCACGCCATCCAGCTTAATGCACTTTAATGTGGATTTTAATCCCTCTCCAATATATAATGCAATTAACTATGGCCTGGTAGTGAATGGCAGCAAAATAAAGGGCCATTAATACCATGAACATTGGTAACTGGTATAAGAGAATACAAAAGGAGAGCAGGGGGTTTAATCAGAATGAAATCTTCAAGGGATAAGAAGACCCCACTGGATCCTGAAACATAGTCCTGAGATAGATTTATACGGGCTGAGTAAGCTTTGATTGTATTGGTTCGGCAGTGGGGAAGGGGTGGGATGTTAGGATCCATGTGGAGGGTGAGGCTGAATGCAACCCAACCCAGGAAGGGATGTCCATTCTCTCTTTAATACTTCGTAGCTATAGAGCTACATTCACATCTATCCAACAAGCAAGTGTATCTGAAAACTTCCATGGTCATCTACAACAGGGCTTCCCAACCCTGCTGACTCTAATCCCCATCATTCTAAGCCAGTATGGACAATCATTTGGAAGTATGGGGGATTCCAGTCCACCATCTGGACCACCAGCATCACTGTCCTTCAGCAATGAAATCCATTTCTTAGATCATCCTGGAATGAAAGGGTGCGAAATGGGCTGACCGCATCAGCTGCCCAGGAGGCTGAAGGAAATTTAACACTAGCCTGAAATGGGTGAAAACTCTGGGGAGTTCTCACCCAGAATCAGTTACCCTAATATCTGTAATGAATGGTTAAGAAAAGGGCTAGATTTGCAAAATATAAAATGCAGAAGATGGGACTTGCCAAATGTCCCCTCGAGGTATCTCCTGCCTTCCAGTTCTGTTCTCAGTAATCTCTTGCCTGAGCTGTAAGATGGAATAGCTGGTTGTGAGTGCTGGGGAGGCAGAGGAAAAGAAAGAGGAAGCTTCAAGATCACAATCAATCAATCCAATTCCTTCTCCCAAAGCTATAAAGTTTAGGTGTGTGAGGATAAATGGAACTGGCATTTGCCAGATGAAAGCACATCCTTCATAAACCATTCACAGGGAGGGCAGAACGCCTCTACCATAACGAATCTATGTAAAGTGTGGTTTTGAAAAAGAAAAAGGAGAAAGAGATTGCTTTTATTTTTTGTTAACGAGAAAAACCTCTTAGGGTGGAAGTTTTACATTTTCTCTCATTTTTCTCACAAAATAGATAGAGGCGGATCCTAGGATCATAAAAAAAGCGGGGAGCAAAGGCTGTGGGGCTTACTTCTCTGACGGGACAACAGAAAATGTTATATTTTTCACAATTCTGCTCAAGTATAGGGCAAGAAGGAAATCTAGCACTGAGAACAGATCATAGAATTCTGAGAAAGTTAGCTTCCCCACCCCCACCCCGAAAGCAAGTTTCGGGCTCCTAAGGTCAAAGGAGGAATTAGATTGTGGGGAGGGGATTTTCTCTAATCTTACGAAATCCAGGCAGATACAGGAGAATATACTTGAGCACTTCCCTGTTAGTTTCTATCAAAGCCTTACTTATGCCAGATGGAACAAACTCAGGCTGTTGGCATGATCTTCAAAGTACCAGCAAACTTGTTCATTTATGAAGACTTTAAGGATCATTGAGACTGGTAGGACAAAAACTGGTAAGCAGATGACAGAAAGCTCAGCATGAACATGGCTGAATGTTGGCTGCAGCCATGCCTGTACCTGTTGAATAACTGTGGTGGACCAGTTAGCTATTTATACATTTGTTTGTTTGTTTGTCAAATTTATATAGCCGCTCATCTCACCAGAAGTGTTTCTGGGCAGCGTACAACAATCTAACAAGCTTTCCCAAGTGATCTGAGGCCTCCTCCAAATTGTCCTGATAAAAAAGTTCCAGACACATTTAGAATCCACAATAGCTTACCTGTAAAGTATTTTGAGGATCTGCATTGTACAGATTCATCTCTGACTTGATGATTAATCAATATCTCCAGAATTCCATCATCGAGTTCAAATGTGTTGGAAGAATTTCTTTTTAGGTCAAGATGCTTGAGGAAATTATGCCATGCAACATCAGACCTCTTGGATGATTCAGCTACAGTGGTACCTCGGGTTACGAACGCGCCCCCCTTACGAATTTTTCGCGATACGATCAGCTCCGGCCTCAAAAATTTACCTCGCTGTGCGACCTCCACCCCACGCTACGAACCTGATCCGCGGCCATTTGCCCTGCAGCCACGTGGTCACGGCTTCCTGTGGGCGAGATCGCGGTAGCAAGGAGACGTTCGGTGAGGCTTCTGGTGTGTTTTGTGGCGTTTGGAAGGTTTTTGGTGTGCTTGTCAGCATGGCTCCAAAGAAAATGCAGAGCTGTATGTATTTACATTGAACCTTATGGGGAAATTTGCCTCGCAGCGCGACCAAATTCGGAGGGCAGATAACCGTATTTACATTGAACCTTATGGGAAAATTTGCCTCGTGGTGCGACCAAATCGAGTTGCGATCAGAGTCACGGAATGGATTAAATTCGTAACACGAGGTACCACTGTACTTCAAAATTCATTCTGTGTGGGAGTGTGGAGCAGGGGTGTGAAACATGGACTCTCATCCCCAGAGGAGCGAAGAAGAGATAAGAGGATGAGACTGGCCCCTCCCTGAGGAATGCTAGTGATGTTTGTAGTTTGACCCTGGGAACTGCTCTAAGTCTGAGAAGATTGATGTCAGGTTTAGCCCAGGAAACTCCAGGAGACAATACAGATTCAATCCAGCAAGGTTTACTTGGCTTCACCCTAATTACAGAATCTTCTCAGACTGAGAGCAGTTCCCAGGGTCAAACTACAAACATCACTAGCATTCCTCAGGGAGGGGCCAGTCTCATCCTCTTATCTCTTCTTCGCTCCTCTGGGGATGAGAGTCCATGTTTCACACCCCTGCTCCACACTCCCACATTCTGATCCCTAGATTTAACATCTGCACAGCTTTTGCTACCTAGTAAATTGTTTCAGTTAGAAGACAAAAGGTCTCATCATATGTCCAGAACTAGATCTTGATGGCATTGAAGAGCCAAAATCATACTCAGGGGGAGAGTGAGAGAGGGAATTTTTGATTTCCTGAACTATATAGAATACATGGAGGTGGCTTTCCTGTTCACTAGTAATAGTTTAGTACTCTGTACATCCCCAGGGACTCTTTATTACTGTATTCTTACTTCAAGTTGGTTCTTTTTGTGTTCCATTTTCTGCAGAATGACAGGGGCAGAGTAATGAGTCAGGAATGGCCTAGCAACTCAATGGTAGGGCCCCTGATTTAAACACCAAAGACCCTAGATTCCAGCCTTGGCATCTCTGATAAAAAGGATCAGATAGTACTTGATGGAAAGGATGCCTCCCTGCCCAAAAGAGGTTTTTTTTTTTTTTTGAAAAGCCAAACAATCACACTGCTGAAATGTGATACTTTGCTGCTGAATTTCAACAGCAAGGTCTTTGGGAAGGGCTTTGTGGAGTGCAAAATGGGTTGGGGGCTGGAAATGTCCCCTGTTCCATAAAGAATTACTTGGGGATTTCCAGAAACAATTACTTGAGGATTTCCAGTGAGCCCTTTCCTTAGATGACATTCTTCTGCCTTGAGGATGGACACTCCAGGAAATTTTGTGTATGGCTTTTAGTTGGCTCCTGGAGTCATCCCCCATCCTCTGTGAGCACACACATTTGAAAGCAGTGGCATATTTGACTAAAGTTAGATTGGATACACCATTTTGCTTTCACCCGAAAAAGATGAGAGCCAACTTTACCCATAATGGATTTTCTACTTACTCTGGAGAGACCTCCTGAACTATAAGCAACCCATAAATATTATGAATGCTGTCAGCCTTTTGGAGAATGAGCAGGATTAGTTGCATACAGGCAAGTGAAAAATCTAGAGCTGCAAAGATTGGAAAAACTTCACATTTGCATGAGAAAGATAACAATACAGCCCTACTAAAAGTCTGTGTCGAAACTTTTGGCTAGAAATTTCAAATCAAAGTCTTTGCTGCCATTTAGCATTCTCCACGTTTGAAAATCTAGGTCAGATTCAACTCCCCCCCCCTTTTTTTCTTTTTAAACTCTATAAGCTTCACTTGTTTCCTTTTTCAACATCATCACTTCCACATTCATGCTTTCTTTCCTTTCTTTTCTGATCACTGATCAAAATAAATATTATCTCTATCTATCTATCTATCTATCTATCTATCTATCTATCTATCATCTATCATCTATTATCTATCTATCTATCTATCTATCTATCTATCTATCTATCTATCTATATGTTTCACTTGGCTTGCTATCTTCTCAGATCCCTGGCTCCTCTTTTCTGCTTTCTTCTCTGGCCCATCCATCTGCTTTGACCTTCTCTGAAGTCATAGCAGATCAGGCAATGGAAACCTGAAGATATGCACAATTAGAGACGTTTAACCAACAGGAATTAGATTTTCTTTCTCTACCTTTGCTTCCAGACTGGTGGAATGCTACCCAATCATGACTTTCCCACCATGAACTACATGGGGGAATTACAACTGACATTCTACAATTTGTGCATAATTGCACTCTCCCCCCCCACCGGTACTTGTGACATAACTATGTAGACAAGTGATTGATAATTATCACACTATTTTAGCAGCATGTTTAAAATGTTTTAACCTAACCTTGAACTCTCTTTCACTTAAGTGTGATTGGGCAGTGATTTTAATAAGGCTCTTTTGTTTGTTTTACTGGAGGCAAAGAAATCATTTTAGCCCAATTTTAAAAGTCAGTTCATAAGTACACAGGAGTTGATGCATGACAATAGATTTCGCTACCCAAGCTACCACAACAGATTAAAACAATATTTTTAAAAAGAGAGTGTTTGAAAAGGAACATCAAGAGCAAATGAGACCTGCAGAACTTATGCAGCAACCTGCCATCCCCCGCCCCACAAAAAACCAGAAATATCAAAGGACAATGATCTGCTAAAGACCTGTATTAAATGAAGGGCTATTCCAAGAACATGCCTAGTCAGGACAGCACAGCCAAAGCTGTAATACTGTACGTGATGCAAAATAATCTCAGGAAAGTGTAAAAGGGGAAACCCTGTGGCACAGCCTCAATTGTTCTATGTAGCTGCCCTTGACTCGGTGAACCAGCAGTCCTTCGGTCTATCTGGATATCCAGCCTGGTCGTGGGTTTTAAGTCATTCTGTCCAAGAGTACAGAGGTTTCTGATGCAATCGTTCCACAGCCAATGTTGACCTGCCCCTTTCCTGCCTGCAGAGCAGCATCCGCAGTGACATTGCTTCCACTGTCAGTCGAGCTAAAATCTCTGCAATGGACCTCCCCTCCACCCACCAAGAGGGAGATTGGTAGTATCCTTACAGCCAAAGGGCTGGACTCAGGAATCTAAGGCTTGTGCTAACTGAGCAAATTGCAGCAGAAAGCAGTGGAACATTTCATAGCAACATGGAGAAGCATCTTCTTGAACGTTAGGCTTCCTGCTGCTGCTTCTTAAAAAAAGAAGAAGGTGCAATAGGCACAATTTTAAACTGTCCACCCCAAAGACTTTAATACTGTCATGAGATTCCAACTATTGGTTGCTGTGATTCGTTGGTCTCCAGGGCTGAAAACTCATGTGATGGGATGTTTCCATTTGGGCACATCTGTATGCAAAATGTCTGATTTAAAGCTCTCCAAACAGCACAAACTCCTTTCAGCTAGCAAAAAGCACAAGATAGCCTTCGGAGTGGGGTGGAGGGGATGGAGGATGGGGAGCAAGATGAAGTCTCCTCCTTTCGGTCTCTCTGCGGGAAAGGCAGAGGCGCTAAAGCTCCTCCTCTGAACCTGGACATCTTATTCGTCAGCTGCAGTTCTGGCTCCGAGAACTCTGTAGCCATCTCCTTTGGGCTTTCAAGCATAACTCTGTAGCTGTAAGGATCATAAATTTGTACTTCAGGGAGGAAAAAGGAGAGCTGAATAACATACCACTTTTGGGGGGCGATGGGAGAGAACCATGTACATATTGCTGTGGAATCACAACTTATAAGCAGCCTTGGGGGGTATTTTGTTTAAGAGAGATTGTTTCTTGAGCTGCCCTTTTCTTGTTTTGTTTTTATATTTAGTATTATAAGCTGCTCTGAGGTAGTAAGGCAGGAGGGCAGGAAATAAAGGACTCGGGTGAGGTGGGGTGGGAAAGAACACACTCCTTACTTGCCAGCAGGTATGGCAAACTGAAGAGGATAATTCCTGAACCGACTGCATGATGCAAAGGTTGCTTCAGTGTTGCCAGCTCATTCCTTCCATCTCATGGCATTAACACTACAGCTTTACAAATAAAGCATGTTTGGATTTTTGAAATTTTGATTGTAAGAAACAGTAAAAGAAATCTGGAATACGTTGGGTGTGTAAGTGATAGGTATGGGAAAAGCTGAAAGCAGTGAGGGCTTCCAGCATCATCTTTATATGCAAAAATACCTTGAGCCCTTAGAAATACAGGTAGTCCTTGACTTATGACCATTCATTTAATGACCATTCAAAGTTATGGTGGCACTGAAAAAAGTGATTTATGACCAGTCCTCACACTTACAACCATCGCAGCATCCCTGCAGTCATGTGATCAAAATTCAGGTGCTTGGCAACCGGCATGTATTTATAATGGTTGCAGCATCCTGGGGTCACATGATCACCATTTGCGACCTTCTCAGCCAGTTTCTGACAAGCAACTGTCAGGAGGAGCAAGGATGGGTGGAAAAGGCCAGGAGAAAGGGGGGAGCAAGATTCGCTTAATGACCATGTGATTTGCTTAACAACTGCAGCAAAAATGGTCATACAATTGGGTATGACTCACTTAATGATTGCTTCATGGAAGTTCTGGTCCCAGTTGTGGGGGGGAGCAAGATTCGCTTAATGACCGTGTGATTTGCTTAACAACTGCAGCAAAAATGGTCATACAATTGGGCATGACTCACTTAATGATTGCATCATGGAAGTTCTGGTCCCAGTTGTGGTTGTAAGTCAAGGACTACCTGTACTCCAGGGATATTCTTAAGAAATAAAAATATTAAGGGGCTTCAGCACAGTGTTTGCTTGGAAAGTGTGCCATTTGCACAAAACAAAAACAGAATGGACCAGAGGGACTGATCAGAATCAATCACAGGACTTTGCCTTCAGGTCTAGTCAGGCTCATGATGGCTATTGTTTTGTGAACATACAAGCACAGTCCTCATTGCAGCCATTTTTTGAGACCGCCTGTTGACCACATTGTCTCTATGTGCTCACCAGTCCAAAAAGGGGTCTTTCTCCTGGCCTTTTCCACCCATCCATCCAATGCTAAAAACTTCATGCATCTGATGAAAGGAGCTGCAGCTCATGAAAGCTTATGCCTCAAAATACCTTTTTGCCTTAAAATACCAATATGCCTTAAAAGGTACTACTAGACTCTTTCTGATTTCTGGCTACCATACACTAACCCAGCTCTCCTACCATGTCTACTTTTCTCAGGAAGCCATTAAGCTTCTCTGCACATCTAACTAGATAAATTACATAGAATATTTGATAATAATAATAACAATAACAATAACACTTTGGAAACGTAGGACTATTTCCCGCTATGAAGACTTCATCTGTAATATTGTTCACTTCTTAAATCTCACTTCCAGTCACTATTTCCTCTTTCCGCTACTGCTTCACACCATTTTTTTCCTTCCAATTACTGTGCCTTCTTATTTCTGAAATAGTCATACCAGGTCATTACAGCCAATCATCCAGGCCTCATACAGAGTGGGGACACTGATTCCTGGAGGAGATACATGCTTTGGAAGACTGTGGAATTAATCACCGAAATCCAAGGATTTCAGCTATGTCTCACCCAGATCTGAAGAATAAATTCCTCAAACACAGCCATGAGAAACAAATAGTTATTGCAAGGGTCAAGTCTCAGTGGCCAATCAATTTCTGAATGTAGTGTCAGTGTTTAATCATCTTCTCTTAGCCTTGGTTAGGGTAGAGGAAATTCTCAGTGGGAAAAAGAGAGGGTTTTTTTTTTCTTCATTTTTTCCCCCTTTTGTTCTCCCCTTTACATGGTTCTCCCTCCCTCCTTTCCTTCATTCTTGTCTTCAGCTTTGTTGGCCTTTTCATTTATAGTGCTTTTTTCCCCTCCAACTCCTTTTTTTCCTTCCAATTATGTTTCTAACTTATTTTTCACTTTTCTTTCAGTGATCTGAGCTAAACTTTTATGTCAGCCTCCTTTATTATGTTTTCTCATGTTATTGCCTTGTTTTCCTGGATCGTTCTCTTTTTTATTGTTGAAATATATTTCATTTGTATCTTTTATTTTCCACTTCTATTTGCTCAAATCTTTAAATGTAGCCACAGAGAGTGTGAGGCTTTTATGGGAGATGGGATTCAGATGGGGATTTCAGTATGACAACCCACAGACTAGCCAATCATGTTGTAGTATCAGATATTGTGAACTGATGGTTCTGTGTATCATGGAAACCTAGAAAACTGAGTTGAGTAAACCATGGTTAAGATAGCCACAGTGTATGGTTCTTATGAACACAAGACTTGAAAGATTTGGGAGGAGAAAATATGGCAGGACTTTTTATGTGGCAGAGTTCTTTTTTTAAATATTGGATGGTGAAAAAGGACAGTGATATCTTAATGACCTCATTCAACGCAATGTCCTCATTGAGTGATAATCAGTTATCCTCAGTGATAATATCCTCATTCTTCATAGCTGCATACGCAACTGTGGAACATGCAACAAAAATGTTGGACTATATCCTTACTTCCCCTTCAAGTTCTGCTGTGTTGCCTAAAGTTGGTGGGGGGGAGGGGGAGACTCCTGGGAAGGATTAGTAAAGAATGCCATCAGTGTATTCCAGGATTTATATAATCTCAGCAGGGTCACCCAGGGCATGAAGGTCATCTCAGCTGTCTAGTTAAAGCATCTATACTGGGCAGCAGTGATACAGAAAGATGGAGGTGGATGAACACTTTAGTGACAATGGCAAAGGCATCATTTTGTACTGTGTGGGAGAGCACAATGGTAAACCATTCTTGTATTGTACCAAGAAAACCACACAGATAGCCAATATTGTGCCAGATGATGGGCCCCTCAGATGAGATGGCACTCAACATGTGCTGAAGAAGAGCTGAGCATCTTTTGGAGTACTAATGGTGTTTATGAAGTAGCTAGATTAAAACATTTGGGATGTCTAGTTGCTGATGTCATGCAGGAAGAGAACATCTCAAGCTGTGAAGACATTTCAGTGGGAAAAGGGAATGTGAGAAACATGAACATGGGAAAGCTCAGCACAGAGGAAGATGTAGTGAATCAACTACACATTGACCTTTTAGGCATCAGTGAATTGAAATGGACTGGAATTGCACACCTTCAGTCAGAAGATCATATTGTTTATTACTCAGAGCACCAAAAAAAAAAAAAACCCCAAAGGAATGGTGTTGCTTTCATAATCAAGAAGGATATAGCAAAGACAGCACTTGGATATAGTAGAGTCAATGACCAAATAATATTTTATTTATATTTATTTATTTATATTTCAAATTTGTCACTGCCCATCTCACTGCAGAGCGACTCTGGGTGGTTTACAGTCAAAACAATAAATATTAAATATTAGTTAAAACAGAATATCAGTTAGACTTTGCAGACAACCTTTAATATGATGGCTATCCAAGTTTATGCTCCAACCACTGACACAAAAGAAAAAGAGGTTGACAAGTTTTATCGTCAAGTTTAATCTGAACGTGGCAGAACATGCAAACAAGATGTGCTGTTTGTGGTTGGAGACTGGAATGTCAAAGGTGGAAACGATAAGGAGAAAATGTAGTGGGATTGAATGTCCTAGGAAACAGAAATGAAGCAGGATAATAGGTTACTGTCAATCCAATGAGTTCTTCATTACTAACGTGGACTTCAAACAACCAAAATGACACCTATATACATGGACATAACCAGATAGAGTAAACAGAAATTAAATTGTCCATATTATTATTACAAAGAGGTAGAAGAGTTCAGTTATGTCAACAAAGATGTGGCCAGGGTCTGACTATGGAACAGATCACAAAATGCTCATGTGCAAGTTAAACTAAAATGGAAGAACAAAGCCAACCAGTGACATGATCATGAGCATATATCGACCATTTTCAAGAACAGGAATTGCTTTGAAGTCCTGAACCTCATTGATAATTAATCAGAAGAATCGTAGAATGAAATCAAAGAACCTGTTACATCTGAATGTGAAAAGACCAAGCAAACTGTATATCAAAACAAACAATGGAAATTGCCAAGAAAAGAAGAGAAGCTGAAGTCAAGAAAGACAAAGGACTCAGGAAGGAACCTAAAAAAGAATTTCAGACAGTTGTTAGAAGAGACAAAATGCAGTACAACAGCATCTGTAAAGATGCAGAAGATGGAACAAACATAGAAAAACAAGGAAAGTCTTCCAAAAAAATCTCCATACTCAGAAGGAAGTCCCAACCTTGAATTGGTATGATAATAGGACACTAGTGGACAAATAGTAACTGATTCAGGAAGATCAAACTAAAATGGAAGTGGTATACCAAAATTCTGTACATTAGAGATGTCAATGTCCAAGACACCTTAGGAGATATTCCCAATTTACAAGAACCGCTAGTACTAAAAGATAAAGTTGGAAGGCTAGAGGAATTGATGGAATATGACAAGCAACAGACAGAGAATCTGTAAAGGTTCTAACCAAATTATGCCATGGAGAATGACAGATCAGTCAACAGACTGAAAGTGGTGAGTCTATATACCAAAGAAAGAATATTTAACGAAGTATGGGAACTCTTGCACAATATCTTTAATTTCACATGCTAGCAAAATAATGCTTAGAAATATCCAACATAGAGCCCTACATGGAAAGGAACATGCCAGATTTTCAAACTGGTTTCAGAAAAGGCCAAGGGAGAAGTATCATTATTGCCCTTGCACGCTGGGAATTGAGAAAGCTAAAGAATACCGAAAAGAAGTGAATATGAGTTTTGTTGATTATAGAAAGGTCTTTGATCATGTCAAGCTGTGGAATGACATCAGGAAAATGGGAGTCCCAGAACATTTCATTGTCCTTGTGTGAAACCTATTTACAGGTCAGAAAGCCACAATCCAGATGGAACATGGAGAAACCAACTGGCTCCGGGTCAGCAAAAGAATGAGACCAAGTTGTATTATCTCTCCTTATTTATTTAGCCTATATGACAAATTTATTTATGCATGCCTGCATGCATGCATGCTGAATTGGAAGAAGATGTGCAGTTTTAAAACTGGAGAAAGAAACATCAATAACCTGCACCATACTTGATGCTACTTTGAGAGCTGAAAATGCAAATGATCTGGAAGCTGTAATAATGAAAATCAAGGAGCACAGTGAAAAAATGGATCTTGGAAAAGATATTCAGATGCCACAATGTGTCTATACTTACAAAGATCAGAATCATGCAGGAAATGTTTTTCCCTGTGATACTCTATAAAAGCAAAAGCTGAAGTAGGAAAGAGTACTGATGTTTTTGAACTTTGGTGTTGGAGAACACTCCTAAGAATATGAATATCATGGATAACCAAGAAAACAAACAAATGGTCATAGAACAATTAACCCAGAGTTCTCATTTGAGGCAGAAATGACCAGGCTCAAATTATTATATTTTGGACACATTATGCAAAAACCTAGCTCTCTTGAGAAGTCTATTATGTTAGGAAAGGTGAAAGGAAAGAACAGGGCAACCAGGAGCATTACAACAGTAATGGACACATGTTGGAAGACCTGAAGGACCAGGTTGAGGGCAACTCATCCTAGAGAAGGTCTACCTTTGTGGTTGCTACGAGTCAATACCATATCGATGGGGCATAATTAATCAATTCTTAGTTAGTAATTGGAATACACCTGATCTGACTGCAGCCAACCAGCTAGCATACCCTTTTCCTGGATACAACACTCCTCCACACTATTTTACAATTTTTTCCAGCTGACTTCCACCTGATGGAAGTCATGGGTAGCATATTTATGCATATTTTTTTTTATATCAGAAGTGAAAAGCTGGAGGCAGATTCAGTCCCCCTTCTGTGTTGGTGAACTGAATGATATTAGTGGCTGGGGATGGAGACCTTTCCTAAGTAAAGCTCTACTTTTGAAGTCATCCATTGGTCCAAAGAGGTAGGAAGGGGTTGCCCTAGTACTAAGAAAAGTATTCTGTGTTTCACCATTATGCACTTTCTCCTTGAGAAAAAAGCACATGGGCAAGCCAGCAAGAGCTACCCCACATCTTCTCTAGATGGGAAAAGCAAGGAATGTCTTCTGCAGGGAGATGTTCATCCATCTCATGCTTTCTCTTATCAGTGAAATATGCACTAGAAGAACCAGCAAGAGCCACCCTATACTTTACAATTTGGAGGATTCAGAGTGAGGACAGACAAGAGCTTGGAGACTTCAAGGTCAGAATGGACTTACTTTGACAGGCCAGATTAAACTCACAAGCCAAAGGCTCCCTGTTGGAAAAGCAGAGAAGGAGATCTAGGTTCACATGTATAGATATGGATGTATAGCTATATAAGTAGTTTGAAATATAAGTAACTGAAAAACATTGGACGATCAGCACCAGCTGGTAATCACAAGGGTCAAAATACAAAACAGGCCTGGAGAATATCAGCATCTCAACACAAAGTAATAGTTGTTTCCCCAGAATTATTAGATTAACATTAGAAATATATAAATGTCTAAATTTACTGCACCTATATGTCAGTTAGCAAATGGTTGTTGGCATACCACTCCACTAAACATAGGCAGTATATAAGGATGTGACACTTGTTGCCAAGTTCAGTTTCAGATCTGTTCCGAAGAATTCAGCAACATGGCTAGCGAAATATCACCACTTACTGTATTTGTTGTCTTATAAAGCATTGCCCGGAAGTCTTTTTACCAATATAGATAGATATAGGTGATCTGTTATGTGCCCACAGAAGATGTAACCATCTACCAAGTTCTATCACCTTGGCTGATTTAAAAAAAAAGCCAGATTGGACCTGGTCACACTCGACTGGGAAGCTGAAAAAAGCTCCCAACAGAAGGCTACGGTAAACCACAAGCATACTATTTGGACATAACCTCGAAGCCAGTCCCAGAGACTCTGCACTTTTTCATACTGTATATTCCGCTCAAAATCTTTTCTGCATTTCCCCTTTTCATTGCTTCATATGGTTCTTGAGTACATTTATTATGAAAATTCACAAGTAGTTAATGATTCTTCACTGTGTACTCCAGGGAACAGGCCTAAAACCAGGGATGGGAACAAAAGAATATGTCTAATACTGGAAGATATATTCCGGTTTGTAGTGTTGTTCAAGAATGCCAGACAGCTTCTGCCCTCAGGAAAGACATATGAGCAGAGTCTGGTCACCAAACTCTCAGTAATGCTGTGTTTGCATCCTGTACTGCAGATCCTGCACTGAACAGTGGGTTGGAGCTGGACCATAAAGAAGGCTGAGCGCCGAAGAATTGATGCCTTTGAATTGTGGTGCTGGAGAAGACTCTTAAGAGTCCCCTGGACTGCTAGGAGGTCAAACCAGTCAATCTTAAAGGAAATCAACCCTGATTGCTCATTGGAAGGATTGATAATGAAGCTCAAGCTCAGATACTTTGGTCACTTAATGCAAACAGAGGACTCTTTGGAAAAGACCCTGATGCTGGGAAAGATTGAAGGCAAAAGGAGAAGAGGGCGGCAGAGGATGAGATGGCTAGATAGCATCACTGAAGCAATGAGCATGAAATTGAGCAAACTCAGGGAGGCAGTGAAAGATAGGAAGGCCTGGCGCAATATGGTTCATGGGGTCACGAAGAGTCGGACACGACTTAACGACTGAACAACAACAATGCCCAGCAACCTCAGCCAGCTTAGCCAACAATACCCAACATGCTGGGAGCTATTATTTAGCAACATTGCGACAGTTAGACTTTGTCCATTCTTGATGATATCTAAGGTCCTTCCCAAGTCAGTGACTATGAATTTGGGATAAGGTTAGACCTCTTTGCCCAACAAAATGGTTTTTATAATCATTCTCCATTCTCATGCCACTACCTTGAATAAGTGTAAATGACATTTTCAATTCCATTTAATATGGAGTATATTATTATGGAGGAAATACCTACTTGGCAGCTGTGATGTGCTGAGGATGGAGATAAATCTTCTAAAATAAGAAGCATTCTTTCTGAGAGGGAGGGAGAGAGAGAGGCAGACAGGGAGAATCAGAGAAGCTAAAGGAATTGCCTAGAGCAGGGATTATAGTAAGCATATTGTTCATAATGAAAAACTCTCAGTTGGAGTTGCCAGAATTAATTTGGAAAGGGAAGAAGAATTAATTTAAATAATACTAATAAAAAACCACAAATGCAAGGGAGTGTTTAAAGAAAAGAAGAAAAAAAGACATTGAATTCCACAGAAACCACATATAAGGAAATGTGATGGAATGGAATTATGAAGGCCAAACTCAGGGAGGAAAACATGCTCTTTCGTCTCCTGAGGGGCGAGGAAGAGATGAGAGGATGAGGCTGGCACCTCCCTGAGGAATTCACACTGTTGTGACTGGCTGACTTTGGGAACTGAGATTTCAGTCTGGGAAAATTGATGTCAGGCCTAGCCCAAGGAACTCCAGGAGACCATGTAGATTCAGTTCAGCAATGTTTATTAGCTACAACCTCTAGCAAGAATTTTCCCAGACTGAAACCTCAGTTCCCAAAGTCAGCCACTCACAACAGTGTGAATTCCTCAGGGAGGTGCCAGCCTCATCCTCTCATCTCTTCCTCGCCCCTCAGGAGACGAAAGAGCATGTTTTCCTCCCTGAGTTAGGCCTTCATAATTCCATTCCATCACAGGAAAAGAGGAAATGCCAGAAAAAAATGTCAGCTCTTGTGTTGGTCACTAGTAACAGGAGGAGGCCAACCATAGCCTGCATTAGAACATGGCACTCCTGAAATTTGGAAGCAAATCACCAAATCGTAAGTGGATCCATTTCTTACTATTTGCTATGAAAACTAAGAAAATAAAATGCACTAATCCTGCAGATGAGATTGGATCATCTAAAAGCATGAGAGTATCCGCATGATTTTTGTTTCTTTTGTTTAAAATGCCTCTAAAGTGATCCTGTCCACTGGGGTGACATCACTCCCCATCTTTTCAACCCAAGGAAGTGGCAATATCCCACTCAAATGTCTGTCTTCAAAAAGTTTATCCACTTTTGCTTTGGAATATAATGGGAAATGAAGTTGTAGTCATTGGGACTCTGAGTATTGGGGCTTGGAAGAGGGAAAATTGAGCAAATTTGGTTCATAAAGTCATAAAGAGAAGACAGAGGCCTGTGTGAGATGGCTGGGAGTCAAGGAAGACAGGCTAGTTTCCTATTTGGGAAGGGCAGGGAGTACAGAAGAGGAATGACTCCAAGGGGCTTTTTATAAAATAAAATGCTTCAAAGAAACATAGATACTCCAGCATTCATCCTGACAGCTATAAAAAGAGCTCTATTACTCACCTGACCAAAAACAAACAAACAGACAAACCCTAATTAAGGGACTTGATTGACAGTTTTAGTTGATTGACAAATTAAAGCAAAACAAAAAATAAGCTGAAAGTTATGAACTGAAGAAAACTGCAGGCAGATTCTCTTCTTGTCCCAATGTATTCAGCTTCATTACTGCAATAAATAATATATCAATGTTATCTTCAAGTATTTAATATACAACAAAGATTTCTCTCCCTGAATAATGTTCTCTGCTATCTATTCCCTCTCTTGAATTAGTTGTTCAGCATTGACAGAAAAGGCAATAGCCTGTATCTCCAGGTCTCTGGTTGCAGATGTGGTGTGATTTTCTGATCAATAAACTGGGAACACATCCTAATCCAGTATAAACAATTACCAGCCAGATCTGCCGGCAAAAGGCAAAACATTCTTACTTTCTTTCTGTGATGACAGCAATAAAGATGTTGACAATGAAGACAGGCTTCCAAAAATTAATAGGATTAATATAATTGTTTGCATCGATAAGAGTCTTGTGATAAAGAGACTACAACACGACTTTATTTTAAACACACACCAGCAACAACCCTGCTGTTTGCAATTTAATTGTTCCATGGCCATAACGCTGGTCAGGAATTATACAGGTTGTAATCCAAAATGTTTGGAGAATGTTAAGATTGTTTTTACTAGTTCACAATGATGCTGTAATTGTTGAACGGGAAGGTATGGGAAAGGGTCATTTTAGACTGTCCAGTCTACCCTCTGCTAAATGCAGAAAATCTGAGGGTAAAGCATCCCCCTACAGATTTGACAGCTTCTAATGATAAGATGCTCAGCTACTCTTGTAGAAATTAAGATGATTGCCCTGTAAATGTATTGGAACCAGGAAACATGCTTTCTATGATGGCATTATATATTCATTATTATTGTGCTGGTGTGCACATTGCCTCAGTCAAGCAGCCCTTGCGGTCAGTCAGTTCAAAAGCATAGTTTTATGATATAACCCACACAGGGATTTGCAGGTAACCTATACCACATAAACCATGGTTTTATTTATTTTGTCGCATTTCTAGGCCACTCAACCCCGAGACAACTCTGGGTGGCTTAAAACCACATCGCTAGCTCCTCCACCCATGCGCAAACCACATTTTGGATTAACAGAATGCGCACTCAGGCCTGAAGACTGTGTTTTTAACATAGGGACTAGCAGCCAGCTTCATGTCTTTTCAAGCCTGACTTTGCAATGATCACACTTTCCACATTTAGGATGTCCTTTTGCTTTGCGCTCAGTCGAGCAGCCCTTCCGGTGAAAGCGAGAGGGGAAAAAGGCTTAAAGCTTAAGACTTCGGGCAGGTTTGGATTCCGCTGGAGCCGAGTCAGATGCCCGGTGCGTTTCCCCACCAGCAAGGCTGGTCTCCCCCACCCGCCTGCTTCTCTCCTCTCCCGAACTGCCTTCGCAGGCCCTTCGCCAGGCCTCGTTAGAGAAGAAACGGCCTTCCAGGGGCTCTTATCAGACAAAAACACGGACAGCCCTTTGTTAAGCAAATCGTCTTTTTACCCGCCGAAAAGCGCCTTGAAAGGCTCGCTCAACACTCTGGGCCTTGATTATCTCCGCAGCCTTTTGTCTCGGCCCTGAATGGCCGCTCCCCGGCTGCCGCCTTCCACTAATGAATCCATCCAGCTTGAGGTGGCGGCGATCAGGCTGTCAAAACCTTGTCTCCTCCCCGCTTCCCCTTCTCTTCCCCCAGATTGGCCAGCCCGGGCTGGCGCCTGTCAGGAGAAGGACGGTCCGGATTTTACCCTCCCCGCTCGTCCCGTCCCCCCCCGCCTCCGCCATCTGGAGATTGCATCTCCAGGGCTTGTGAAGCGACGTGATTAAGAAGAGAACGGGATGGCTTCAATTGCCAGCCTCGTGGGCGCTCGGTGAAAAGCCTCTCAAACCGCCAATTTCCCCTTCATTCATTCCGTGCCAAGCGAGCGCGAAGCCCGCGCCTTCTGCTGATCGCCGCCGCTCCCCCGGTTCAGAAGGATCCCGCCACCCCACCGCTCCCGGCCGCCGCCGCCGCCGCCGCCGCGCGTCATTTCTTTGCCAAGAGACGCGACCTCAAGTTATTCAGTGTCTTTGACGCCAGGTTTGATTCCCCCCCCCTCTGCCCGCCGCCCTCCTTTTCAGCGGATGAAAAGCTGCCATTTTCTATTTGCATGTGATTTTAATATTTTAACATCTCTAATCGCCTCATTTACTGGTGCTGAGGGGAAAGTTTTTACAAAGAAAGCGAGGGAGAAAAACACCTGGCTATTGCCAAGCGGCCAAGAGAGAGCTGTAACTCAGAAAGCTGCTACAGCAGGCTGGCTTTGCCTGTAGAAAGTCCCCGGTGGGGTAGAAAATTAGCTCAAGAATTCAACTCAAAAGACTATAAAAATGCACTCAGGAGCATCTTTCCACAACTTGTGGCTAGCCACCTGGGTGATTTATAATGTCACCCGGTTATTGCTCTGGGGTTGTAGCAAGAAGGCGGACAGGGACTGTAATGCTACAGCAGTGCTTGGAAGATGCTATCAGGTAAATAGCGATTCCCACCTTGACAAGCCACTTTGAATGGCTGGATGTGAATGCCTGTGCCACCCAGTGGCATCCACAGGATCTTGCTACTTTCATCAGAATAACGAAAGCAGGATTGCAGCCTTGTGCTGCAAACTCCACCCTATCGGGGGAGTGTGCAACATCATGACACCGAGTCAAAAGTGGGAGTCTTGCATCAGGACACAGCGACATTACTTTCATCAGTCGGACCCCCTTTGCCCTGCCAAACACCACTGCACTGATACTATCTTTGCCCTGTTCCGAACCATGGTGTGTGGCTTTTTTGTGATTAAATATATTTGTGAACCCAGAGCAGCCACCATTTCTGGTCAGCACAGATCCCAGTTTGAAACAACTACCGCAGGTTTCAAATTGAAATCAGCACTAACTAGAAACTGCAGGACTTCCAGGTTGGAACGACACACCTAGCAGTAGAGAAACATCCAGCCTTAGTGAAGGAACTGGACAAGAAGGAGGTAGAATGGCTGCACACAGATTCTCATCGACCACCCTGAATGGATTAGTAATGAGTTTTATTATTTATGTATTTATTTACAGGACGTATATGCTGCTCCAATCATGACTGACTGAGCAGCATACATTCCCAACACCTGTAAATCAGGTTAAAACAATACAGTAATTGCTATAATAAATAAAACCTGGAACAAAGTACAATAACACCTATACACCTTTAATATACTTATGCACCAAGGAACTTAAATCATATTAATCAAACAAATGCCCCACTCTGAGAGAGAACAGCATTGCAACATCCCAAATCCTAAAGACTGCTCAAATAGACAGTTTTTATGGTTTTTGAATTCCAAGAGGGTTGGTGCCATTTAAATCTCCAGGGGAAGGCTGTTTCACAGAAGTAGGGTAGCAACTAAAGAGCCCCTCCACCATACTCGGGATCCAGAGGGAGCCTATCTTCTAGTTCTCATTGGCCAGGCAGATATAATGGGGAGCAGATGGTCCTGAAGATACCCAAATCCTGAGCCATGAATAGCTTTAAAGTGACAGCCAACACCTTGAATTGCACCTGGAAACTATCAGGTAGTAATTGCAGCTCTCAAGGTAAGGATGGGCAAACTGAGATGCACTCATAATAGGGGAGCACAACCCCATCCATGACTAAAGGTAAATCTTCCTGGAATCAGATGACTTATGAACCCAAAGCCAACCTATCTTGCTGGGACTGAGCCTAAGCCCATTTGTTCCTATCCAGACTCAGCTTTAGGGGTCAGAACAGCACCTGAACATTAGTTTGGCCCCTGATCATCTATTTCTTCCAGGATTGTCTGCATCTGTAGCTTTCTCAACAATCTTTCCACAAAAAGGGAAGACTGGAGGCAGGTTTGTAATTGATTAGAATGTCTGGGTCAAGCAGTGGTTTCTTGAGGAGGGGCATACACTGCCATCTTCAAGGCAGACAACAACACCCCCTCTCTGAAGGATGCATTTATTGCCATCCTGACCCAGTTGCCAGTCACCTCCTTAGAGGCTTTCTCTAAACAGGAAGGACTGGGATCCAGACTAGAGATGGCAGAATTGATTTCAGGGAGAATCCTGTCTGTAAGACTTACCATCTCAGATTCATTCTGGATGACCCAGCAAGACGGCCTTGATCACCTCACAAAATGTGGCCAGCTGGTATCCAATTCTGAGCAAATTACTGGGATGCTATCTTCCAAATGCCTGCAATGTTCCTCAGAGCTGCCCTAGAGATGTTCTTCTGACCCATCCTTCCTTAAAAAGTTCTGGGTCATTTTAAAAAGGGCCATTAGCCTACATTCTGTACATGTAATAAGAACAGAGAAATATTGACATTTTGCTACCATGTAGGCTTGAATATGAGTTCTTACCCATGTTCTGTTGGATTCACTCTTTTGCCTGTCAGTGTTATGAAAGAGATTTATAGATTTCTCTAACTTATAATGGGGTTTTCTTGATTGTAGTTTAATGTGATGTATGATTTGAGCTATTGTTGTTTGTAAATTATAGTTTAAAAATTAACAGGGCCAAAATGCCACAGTTAAACCATGATTCAGTACCTAATGGCATAGTATGACAGGTGAACCCAGTAGTTCCTTGACTGAGTTGAGGTAGTGATGAACTCAGATGGCTTTGAAAGGAGATTAATTATATTAATGGAGGAAAACAACAGTGACTAATCACGACAGATAAATAACAAGGTCCCCACATTTTATAGGGAATGGAGACATGTGGAATTTTGAAAGCACATAATGGGTGCTCTCACAAAATGGTTACCATGATAGATGAGGTCAGTGAAAAACACATACTTTTACCAGGAGGCCAAAAAAAAAAAAAAATCCAAGGACTGTAACCATTCACCATTTTATTTTCTACAAATGTTTCTGAGATCTATGCTAGGTTAGAGGCATTGCTGAAAATACGTTGGAATATTACGTTGGATAGTGGTGCTTTATTGCTACCATCATCATCATCATCTTGACATCATTAGCTAGGGCAGGGAGCTTGCCAGATGCCAGGAATCATGTTTGTAGGCCCATTGCTGCCCTGGGGGGGCAGGCTATATAACGATGCCCATCCCAGCATCCTCTCGGTACCAATTGCAGGGCAGCATAAGTGGCCTGCTCTTGGTTATTTGCAAAGATCATTTGGGGAACAGCATGTGAGTCTGGATGAACCTTATGTTGGAGACAGTGGGGCTGTAATGTTCTTATTTAACAGTGAGCTGGTAAACCTGGAGGCTTAGAGGCTGAGCTAAAAATCAGAAAGTTCCTGATTTGAGTCTTACCCTTCTCATGAATTCACCCTGTGACTGTAGGCAAGCTGCACTTTCACAGGTTCTGTCTGCTTTGAGCACCTGAAGCAATATAAGCATAAATACATCTTCGCTGTTCCTGAATTCTATGAACAAGCAGTGGGACAGCAGACAGACATGCCTCTTTGGGGCATGATTTGTGCTGCTGTGTGAATAAGCAAGCATATTGCTTCAGGAAGGGTTGTTGGTAGCAGAAAAAGAAAGCGATTGAGTGATTTTTAATGCTAAGCTCCGCTGTGTTTTGGTCTAGGTGTATCGGTTTAGCATGTGATGTAGAACCACTCATTGGGAGAGAGAGGGAGAGATGACAGATAGATAAATAGATAGGACAGACACAGAGAGAGAGAGAGATTATAGATAGAAAGATAGAAAGAGATCAGATAAAGAAAAGGGTGGCCGTGCAATATGTGACCTGCAGCCAGTAAATTACTAGGCAGTTGTGTACGTATCAGTTCAGATGTAAATCCTGTGTAGTAGACAAAATGGTCCTCATTGCCTCCTCCTCCCCAAAGCAATGAAAGCAGTAAAATGTTCTATTATGTGAAACCCTTTCTTAGCAGAGCCTCCAGTGCACACATTTGGGACACAA
Source organism: Liasis olivaceus (assembly GCA_030867105.1). Taxonomy (NCBI): domain Eukaryota; kingdom Metazoa; phylum Chordata; class Lepidosauria; order Squamata; family Pythonidae; genus Liasis; species Liasis olivaceus. The sequence continues at coordinate 140,613,496 of CM061348.1, forward strand.
CCAGCAATACACAGCTGACAGAACATGGTTCTCTTTCATTACTGAAACTGACCTTCTGAGCTTGCATCTTTCTCCACGGACAGCTCACCTGTTTGGCTCTTGTTCCTTTTTTGCCCACCAAAAAGTTTTGCCCAGCAGTGAGTTGCCCGTGCCAACTGATTATGTCTGCTTCTTTCAGCTGTCTTGCACTTTTTCCCCCAAAATGAGTTAAGTTAGGGTTATTGATTGATGGTTGACAATTACTTCTGTGAATGTATGTGCCCATGCTATAATCACAGCAAGGATATTGTGCCAATGAATTACATTCATGGCAGGCAAAAGCATTTTGGGTACGAGCTTTTAATACTCCTGGTGGGCAAAAAAGGAAGAAGAGCTATCTGTTTTTTAAATACAAGTGCAGCAGCCTTTCAAAAGACTGTTAAACCCATTTTAACAAACAGGTCTAGCACTGTTTTCAAAGACTGATACCCATGTATATAAAGAGACCACATAAGACCTGACAACTGCTTCAGAATGTGCCAGTCAGGTTGTTGAATACTTGGAAGTATTTGAAAGATGCTCAGTCCAAGTCTGGGTTCAAAATAAAGAAATATAAAAGGGAGAAGAGGGGTTGTATTATCCTAGACCCTTTTCTTCCAGGCTGATACAAATGGACAAAGAGAATTAGATAGGGAGAAAAATGTAACACAAAAGAGCCCCAGTGTGATAGAGTGGTCCAGGTGTTGGATTGAGAAGATCTGCACTAATCCATGAAGCTCACTGGGTGACCTAGGGCCTTCCATGTTATTCCAGCCTGGCCTCCTTTGCATGGGAAAAGAACATGCATGCTGCCCTCATTCGTTCACTTATTTTAATCACACACATACATACAAGCTGCTTTATATTGGACATGTAAAGCTACATGAATAAGCAAATAACTGCTGCACCCATCACATCTGCTGTGTATCTGAGGCTGGATGTGCCAAGCTATTCCAGCACTGACTCCTGAGATACTTAGAACTGAGACTTCTCCTTCAGAGAACAAGTGACTTGAGGAAACATCCAGCTTCTAGAACACTGAAGTTCTGTTGCTGGGGTAACACAATAAACAAAGGATTGGGGAGCACAACAGACCCAGGTGGGTGGTTTACATTAGGTCTATTATTTATTTATTGCATTGATTTAGACAAGCATTTCTGTGCCACCTAATCCATAAATTCCAGATGGCTTTCATCTGCCAATCAAGAACAACAAGGAAAGGATGATGAAAAGTTGGGAGCACTCCAGGAAACAAGGGAAGATCAAGCAATGTTGGAGAGAAGCTATCCCAGGGGTTGCCAGAAGGGGTAGGTAAGCAGACAGGCTCCCCCAGCATGCATTTGGGCTATTCTCTTTTTAAGTTCCTAGCTGTTGTTTCAAGTTATTATCATTATCTTTCAAGCCCTAGCTGCTAAAAATCGTAGTGGCTTAAAATACTTTTTCATGGATGTATTCCTTAGGTCTGATCTTCTAAGTGCCTCTTAGATCAACTTGTGTCCCCTTGTCCATAGATGTCTAAATAATGGTGGCCAAGACTAGGGCCCTTTCTTTGGTGATTCCTGTGTCACAGAGAAACCTGCCCTGCATATCTCCTCCCAGATTTTCCCAGGGAAGTCACTTTTTAAAGAAAGACTTTTACCCATTCATTGAAATGCTGGGTAGTTCTGTTTCCCTTGCTGTCTTAGCCACTAATTTTAGCACCTTTATTTTATTATGACATTTATGGTGAAATTTTGTGTTGTTATTATTATATGTCATAGCCATTCTAAAAGCCTACTATTGAAGAAAACTAGTGAGGTAGAACAGTTAGAATGAATGAATGAAATAATAGCTGTATTTTTCTCCCTTGGAGAAAGCTGAGACCCAGCCCTGGAGACTGGCAAGGAATCTGTTATAGCCCATGCACCATCCTGAGGCCCATCATCAACCAAGCCCCATCCTTGGATGCCAGTGCAGCCACAGATGGCGTCCTGCTGGGTAGCAATGCTGCTTCGAGTCCGTCCTTCCTTCCTTCCTTCCTTCCGATTATATCTCACCCTGGACAAAAGACCCTAGGACATCACAAGAGATGTTGCTACCAGTGAACAGAGAACAAAGAATGGCTGATAGAGAGGAAAAGAGGAAACATTTCTGCTCCACCTCCTACAATGTTAAGACCATTCTGCTCATGATAAGCCAAACCAACATTAGCCATTTTTTAAAAGCTGTAGTATAATTGGGCAGGATAGTCCTAGGACAGGCCAACACTCACAACTCTCCCTGCCAGCTCTTGCTCATACACTAAACTGGATGAAAAACAAGGAAGCTTAATTTAGCTTGAAACGGATAAGGTATGATACTGTTCCTGGCACTGTATATGCATGGGTGGGTGAAAAATTCATTGAAGATTGTGGAATTGTATGCAGTCTTTCACTGGGGATGTGAAAACTAAGGAAATGGGGAGAAAAGGGGGATGGAGAAAAGGACCAGTGGGGAAAAAGTGGGGGAAATGTTTTATACTAATATTTTTCAGAACTTTTTCTAGACATTCATTATCTCCTGTGGTATAGATCTGTAAGAACTCGGTATCTATGGACAGAAATGAGATGGAATAAATAGCCAGTTGTCACAAGGCCAATACTGCTATGTCATTCCAACCTTTTCCTCTTGCTTCTTTGCTGTGATGACTCCAGTGAAACTTTTTGATTGAAAACCACTTTACTTTTGATAAAAGATCCCAGGTACTTTTAGAAAAATACGTATACTATCTGCAGTCAGCCACAGAGCTGTGGGGGAGGACCCACAACAAGAAGACATTTGTTTTCTCTCTATTAGCTAGCATCCTGACTTCCACTTCTTTGACTTTTTCCATGTATTAAATGTGGCGCTGCAGGCTTTCATCAATTTAATTGGCAGATTAGTAAACTAAGCTTGAGTTGATTGATTGGTGGGGTTGCAATTTTAATCAGCAAGGGCAATTTTTTAAAATGCATTTTCAGCTATTTTGATCAGCTGGTTTTAATAACAGGGACTGAAAAAAAATCAAAGGTTGAAGATGACCTTTCCATCTTGTAAGGAGCTCAGCTTTTTATTTATAAAATATTAAATTCTCTCACACTTCATTGTAGGCAGCCTACAATTCACTGTTCCATAATGTGCAAATCTATTTAAATCTAATTGATTAATCAACCAATCATTTTTAAATACAAATGCTTAAGGCCAAACTGGACAAAATTGCAGGTGTGTGGGTAGGTGGGTGGGCGGAATCAAAGGATTCAGAATGAAAAGTGTATAAGCAAAACTATGGGAAAAGTGTACCAGGAAACATTTAAACCTTCAGAGCTCATCATATTAATTAAAGATTTTTCCAGTTTTCTCAGAAAAAAGTTTTTTTAACTCAAGACTAATGAAGAGAATTGTTTACAGCCTTCTCCTACACTGGGGCTAAGCAAATTGCCACCTGCAATGCTTATTCAGCTTCATTTTTGCAACCCCCAGAAAGAACCCAACATTGCATTAGTGGAATTAGCAACAAATCATTGATTTTAGGGTCTTAAGATTGGTAAGAAGGATAAAATAAACATGGTAAGCCTCGGCACATCTTAATGAACCTATTCGGCATTAAACCCTCCCTCTCCCAATACAAACACACAATTTCCCCAATCCTAAAAAGGGTTAAAATTTCAATCTCTCTAAAGACATCAGTGTGGCACTGGCCATTACCCCTGAAGTTTTTAAATGCCTAATAAATAAATCCCAAAGAAAAGTGCTCTGAGACAGTATGTGAAATTGTAACTCTAATCCTAATAGAGATATTAATATTAACTCAACAACAGTTAACAAAGGCAAATGGTTCCTGGCCAATCAAGTGATACCAGGAGATTCTTTTCCACTGGTTTCCTCGTTATTTTTTCATTAACATCCATTAAGAAACATTCTTTTGCAATTTTGTGTAGGTGGGTCAAAACTTTGTAGCATAAAAGTTATTGAACTGACAATCCTAATTAAAGCAGATCTGAATAACCATATGCCAACATTGCACAGCATCCTCCCTATGAAAAGTAATTTGCAGATTTGCACAATCAGCCTTTGGACATTGTTCATCCTTTGTATGCCAATCAATGCACAGTTGGAATTAAAGTGCTTCAAAATGTTTAGATGCTGTGTGTCAGTGGAGAAGGGGAGAGGGGATGGTTACACCAGTCTATTCCAGACTTTTAGCATGCTGATATGTTGGACTTCATCTTCCATTATGGGACTTAGAGTCCAAAGGATTGGTAAGATACCAGATCTCTTACAAATATCAATATTCATATCAGTATGCAAGCCCTTGCTATCTACTGCCAGTGGGTGCTGTTATGTGTCAAGTCAAGCTCTGATGGATCTCATGCTTTACTGTATATACTGAGTGCTTCTGAGAATGGTTGCAGTGCATGGAGAGAGTTCGGTATGGTGCAGTGGCATTTCCATGGTGGAGATGGAATATTCGCTGGTTCCTGGACTAGAGATGGTGAAGGAATCTGGGCCCTTACAGTAGCTCTCCATTTAGCTGTGGGTACTAACACTGCTCTCTCTATCCAGCAATGCTATGTTCTTTCATGGAGCTGATATCATTATGTGAATCAGGTTCTAGCCTAACTTCAAGCAGTTCCGCCTGGTTCTACATCCCACCCTCCTGGACTCTCAAATAGTGCCACTCCCACTTCACTAAAGATTGCCAGAGGGGGCACTATTTTTAAGCACACCTAACCCTCACTGTACGATAACCTTATCTTCTTTTTCCTTACGCATACTGGCACACTTCCTCACTCCCTGGGTTCATCCATATAAGAACTGGTTTGATCAAGGAAGGGAGTCTTCTCGCTACAGTTTGCAAGGACAAAGAATGTCAATAGAGTGTACTAGATTAGTGCTTATAAAGCATTCAAAATTTGCATTTGGGACTAATATCCTATCTCTCTGACTGACATGCTGGGTTCACTGTACTACATAAATTTCCTCTGCTATCTCTTTGAGTCTTTAAATGTTCATCAATATCTCCTCCAACTTAATTTTATATCCTTCCTTCCTATTCAAAATTTCAACTTAGTATTGATCAGGATGAGCAGTAAATAGTTTTGGAACAAGTCACTTTCTCCTCACTCCACCAGGCAATTAAGTCCAGACCTGTAGATAAAAATGTATTGAGTATCTTTGCTCAAGTACCAAAGGCTCTACTATGTTTGCTTCAAATAATCCCCTTTCCCTTACCCGCCACCCTAAGCCTTTGTGGCAGTACTAAAAAACCTGGGTTTTGAATTTGGCGAGTGAGAGACAGATGCAGAAAAGGAAGAACACTGACTGCATAAAATCTCGTGTATTCTTCTGAAAAATTCATCTTCCCCTCACTTCCTGGGATATTTTTCCCAGTACACTTTCTTGCCACTAGCAGGTCCCTTAAGGATCTTTCAGTCTCCCTTATTGTTGTGGGGGCATCTGCACCATTGCAGTACCAATAAAACAGAGTACTGTATGGCTAGTTCAAATGATGCTACTGGAAATCAAACATAGCCAGCTCACAAGACAAACTCTGGTTAGCTCTCAAATACAGAACGAGCCTCCATTTTGTTCTAGTGGGTATTGATCATGAGTTAATTTATATTTTCTGCACAAGTACGTTCTCTGTGATTTGAGCTCCCAATCTGCCATCTTTGGGCATTCTCAGATATTGATTTCTGTAACAGAGGCATTTGGTAACAGCCAATCAAAGGAAGTATGTTCTCTGATGCATTACATTAGGATAAGCAGGGCAGAAAAGAAAACCGTTACAGATGCTGCACTTTCAGGATGCACTTTGGTGCGCAAAAATCCATCATCATCATCACCACCACCACCAAAGATAATTTAAACATTTGTTATAACAGGCAGTTCTCACCCAAATGTATAATACTGGATTTGGAATGGGGAAGCCAACAGTAAATGACTATGTGATCCTGCCACTAGAATTTGGGTGTGTAAAATTCTAGCTCCCAATTAGCTCAGTGGCCATCAGAAAGACTCCGGCCTGCCCTCCGTCTTCCTGCTGTTAATGTCTCAGCTCCTTTATGTCCCCAAACTCACTCTAATTTTTCACCAGTTCCTTTTATTCCTTGGCTCTTCCTTCCTTCCGCTTTCTGGCTGCCTTTATGAAGCTATGCGAAGCAGCTCGGTTCATGCAGTATTAATTAATCTATTCAGGCTTGGGATTTTGAAGAGGCATTCTTTTTCTCTGTCTCTAATTGCTACGCCTGCGTGGCATTATAGCTGCTGAGCTCCAACTGGGAATGGCAGGTCATTTTGACTTCTGTGCTCCTTTTCTTTTCTTCTTTTTTTTTAAATGAATCCCCCCTTTCTCCCTCAGAGGATGGTACTTTTTCAACACGTTACTGACTCTTTCCTGGACATTGTAGTGTTCTGCGGCATCACAGCGGTTCCGCTGATGACTTGGGGAGGGGAAACATTTGTAGGCACCAAATTCGAGCTGGTGTAGAGAGGAGGGGATAGGAGGCTTTTCACCACTTCTGCAAAAATACCACTCAAGGGGAGGGCAACATTTTGTCTCCAAGCAGATGCAGTGTCACAGTGGATTGGAAGCCATGGGCACAGCTAGTACGTGGCCTACTTCTCCCCCTCACACACAGGAGAGAGAAAACCTCCTTTTTACCATCTCTCCCTTATACATGTGTACTACATGCATTCACACAAACAGAAAGAGGCAAACACACTGCAGAGACAGACTTGCAAACCCTCTTCTTTCTTCTGGGTTTCAGCATGCAGGTTGGGAGAGACTGAAATCTATATCCTCACTATGCCTATAATATCCTTTTGAATCCCCCAGATCACCACTTACTTACCAGTTAGACTTACATCCCGTTTCTCATACAGGAGCTCATACATACTTAACATACATACAACTCCCACCTCCTGTTTTTCCCCACAATAACCCTGTGAGGGAGGTTGGGCTGAGAGAGCGTGACTGGCCTCCAATCACAATTTAGTCCATGGTGAGAGGGACTAAACCTGGGCTCCCAACTCCTGATCCTATGAGGAGCATCGGTGGTAGTGTGAATCTCCCTGCATGCTATCCTTCCATTCTGGAACTCCAGCCTGCCCATCAACTCTTCAGAAGGCTTGAAAGTGGAATTTATGGGAGGGAGGGGGTGGCACTCCCTGGCTTCCCACCTTCTCCTTTAAATTGGGCTCCCCTCCAACTCACATGCCATCCTCATCATCACAGGTACTGTACACGCAGCTTGGGCCACCCAAGAGCTGTGTGTTGGCCTGGTGCAAGCATGTTTGCCCAGGGGAGCCCAGTGCTCAAGAAAGTAAATTCCCCCCACATTCCTTCCCATTTGTTTTGCTTCCCACTTCACAAGAAGGAGTTGACAGACTGAGGCAAGGACAGTGTGGTACATTCAAGAGCTCCAAGGACTGCCTAGGGCCTCCTCCCCCATTTTCCCACCGTGCATTAAACCTTCCAGCGTCGTCTCTTCTGTCCTCATCTCTTGGTTGGCCCAGCTGGGCAACTGCTTGCATTTGTACCACTGCCCATCCCCTCTTCTCCTCTTTGTTATCCCAATCTAGGCCACTGCAAATGGGTGTGGCTTCTTTTCATTCCTGGCACTTGAGTGGGGTCCATTCAAGTTTCAAGAGGGATAAATAGGAGAAAAGCAAACAAACAGCACAGAGTGAGGAACCAGGATGGTTGACAGAGGGCCAGTTCCTCAGCATGGGCCCATCCACTGCTGCACCATAGTCGATCTCAGCAGTTTTGAGAACAGCTGTAGGAAAGCAAGAGATGTGGGAAGGTTACGATTATCTCCAGCCTCTTCCTTGCAAAGCACAAGAATGGACAGGCTGGGCAGGGCAAGGGGAGGTGTTTGTTTCTGCCAATCCATTGGTGTACACACATGTACACATGCATGGCAGCTTGCCACAATTGGCCAGGTTTAAATTCCACAGGGTTCTCCCACTCCTGGGCTCTCCCCCTCATGTTCCTGGTGGCACTAGGCACCTTGACAGCATCTGGATTCCTCCACTTCAGAATCCTGCACTCCCGGGCCTGCCCTTTTATCCTACACCTTCTCCATCATGCCACTCTGAGCTTGCAGATGAAGGGAAAGCTATCACACTGCCCAGGAAAATAAAATGTAACAAAATGGGATCCACTGGGACTATGACTGAAGCAGCAATACCTTCTGGGGAACTCCTGGCTGAGAAAATGAGTTACCTCCTAATTAACTGGAAATTAAATTGGTCATTAGTGGGTCATTATATTTGCACTCAAGGTACTCCTGGCACCAGAAGCAAATGAGGAAGACAGTGGCAGGGTGCAACAGCGGGGTGGGTGTCAGATTGCAGGATGAGCCTATGCTTGTCAGTGCCTAGACCTTGGAAGCCAAGAGATCCCTAGGTCTGCTTCTACATCTCCTTCTCTCTTAGGTTGGGGAGGAGGAGCACCAGGCTGCCTCACCAATTCATCGCTTCCATAAGCAAGCCACAACAGTACCTGATGGGGAAAGAAGCAAACCACCAATTTAGGACCGCAGACACTCCTTCCAGCTTCATCTTGTTGCCTCCTCTGCCCTGTTGGCGAGTCAGCCAGAATTTGTCATTGGGGGGGAGGGAGGAGGTCAGATGGATGAGGCTGAGAAGGAAGAGCAGCCTATCTTTGTAGGGATCACCCACTTCCCTTGGAATTCTCCCCCACCCACCCCCGACAGTGAGGAGGCCTGGGAATGCGAACAGAGGCCTGAGTGGTTGAGTTTTCTCCAAAGACGGTGCTTTTTATTCTTAATTGATATGTGCAAAATGTCTGCAATTCTCTTTGACCAGACTCTATGCCGTGGAAGTGACGTGATTCATCCTATTAAGGCACAGAGGCATCAAGGTGCTTCCTATCCCTCTAGGCCTCATGCAGCAGCTCTGTTCACTGCATAAGAAGCCTCTCCTGGTTCTTGGAATTGCAGGAGGAAGCCGCAGAAGTGAAGCGAGATAAAGCAAAAGCAATGTGGGCTTTGCACGAACCTCTGTTAAAGCAAAGCATCCCTTTGTACAGGTCCAAGCATTCCTGTACAGCGGCTGTCTCTTAAAAAACACATAAGAAGACAGTCAGGGCCCAACTAGATAGGGCAGGTAACAGCTTCAGGAATGGGCGCACATGCCTGTCATATCCCCATTGCAGGGTTTGCATGTTTTCAAGGAAATCTGCAGAACTGCAACAGAACAGAGGAGGGACAGATCCAATTAGAGGAACTGGTGCAATTGCACCGATGGCTTGCTTGAGCCCCTGAGGCCAAGCAGCCTTTCGCCATGTCAGTCTGCTTGTGTTGTCTCCCTATCTGAGCAGTCTCAGGGCTTGGCCACAGTCCCTTCTCAATTTCCACCCAAATTTAATACTGTGTGTATTAAAAAAAGGAAAGAAAAGGGCGTTTCTAAGAATCCAGGCACATCTTTGAACATTTCATTAATGTTTAATAGCCTGGCTTTGGAAGTGAAAAGCTCTCCAGATGACAGCAGGAAAGGAAGATGTAACACAGACTTTCATTTAGAACAATCTCTGTCTCTCTTGGCTTTTCTTTTCTTTTGTTTCTCCCCCACTATTCCTATTAAGGGATGACATGAATGGGAGGAGGGACAGAAATGAGAAAGAAAGGTCAGAAAGATGGAGGAAAGAAAGGAGCTAGGGAGACAGGAAGCTAGAAGTAACTTATTGTGTTCTGTTTAGCTCAGACATCCTATAAGAAGCTGAGAAGTTAGCCCAGAGGTTAACACCTGGATGCTTCTGCTCTCATCCAGCTCCTTAAGGGAATGCCAATTAGACCCATGTAGAGGGAAGAGGGAATGGCCTTGAAGGACAGGAGGAAGAGCCATTACCAAGGCAACAGAGAAGCAGGGCTTGAGCCTGGGCCAAGAAACCAATTTGAGAAAATGTCTCGGACAAGCCCCTCCCTGATAGATAGATAGATAAATTGAGGGAGGGGGAAGCACATTCAGATTTGCAAGTTTCTGTTACTATAGCTGTTACAGTAAAAGTAGTCCTGACCTATATGGCATTAGTTTCTTAGTCTGATCTACCTTGTAGGGCTGACAACCAGCCACTGAGTGAATCAAGCAGGGGGGAGGATGTAAACGATAGCCCTATATGTATTCAAGACATATTTATTGGTAATGGATTTATATACTAAAGCTTTGTAAGTGTACTATCAAACAGTGTTTCTTAATCTCAGGGGTCCATGAAATCAAAATTATTAGCCAGATATTGAAGATATTTGCAAAAATTTAAAACAATGTCACTCTTCTCATTATTTTTTATTTGTTAAAAAAATAGGGTTTTTTCATGAAAAAATATGTTAATATCTAATGGGTTTAATACTGTTATTTTTACATGATTCAATAAATAAATATTCTGTAAATGCATCCATTTTAATGTTTAATATGGTAAATATCAGTAAATATAACCCATACAAACAAAAGTTCTTTTGGGGTCCTCCATAACTTTTAAAAGTGGGAAAAGATTCTGAGAGCAAAAAGTTTAAGAAACACTGATCTAAACTATCTAAAAGTTAGGCTAGGTGGGGGGAAAGCTGTTTATCTCATGAGCCAAGTTGAAATCAGTATCACCAGTAAGAACAACACTTGAGCCACAAGATTACAAATGAGTAAGCTCATATTACTATTTTTTATTTTATTAATATATTCTATGTTTAACTTGGCCTTTGTTCAAAGAGTTCAGGTAGGTATGAACTATTTTTAGGTCTCCAGCTGACTTTCACAACAACTGTATAATGTTAGCTAGTAGGATGGGAAATGAGTGATCCAAAGTTTTTCTGTGAACATTATAGCTGAGATTTAGAGAACTGAGAAATGGCAACATCTCCAAGTTGTTGTTTTCTCATGCCACATCCTAGAACATCAAGCTTAGCTATTTTGGCTGGCTTGAATCTGCGTATTGCCTTGTGTAGAATGATGGTGAACAGCTCCAATGTTCATATAAGCTCTAGTTGTATAACTTTTTTAAAACCGCCATGCCAAACACATTTTAAAAGGTTTCAAAACATGCCTTTTCAAAAATCTATATAATACAGGATTTATATCTGTTTAGCCAAATGGATGGATTTCAGCCTTTCCTGCTCAGGCTTCCATTTGCCAAAAGGGCAAAATATACCTGATCAACCTTACAAAGTTGATGGAAGGATTAGTCAGATGAAGTGTGCAAAATTATTTTTATATAAATGCTAGGTATCATGATTACTGAGACTTAGCAGTGGGATGGAAAAATTGTTCTTCTTGTAGCAGAAGGATAAAAGTTAGGGACAACAGTTGTTGAAAATCAAACAACCTTTCTATAGCCGTAGGAGATGATGGGGAAAAAGCTAAGGTAACCTCATCTATACTCAAGAACTCAGTCATGATTCAGTTGGACTTCCTGCTCCAATACAGGTAGTCTTCACTTAATGACTGCCCTGTTTAGCAATCGTTCAAAGTTATGACAGCGCTGAAAAAGTAGCTTTGTGACTAGTCCCTGCACTTACGTCCATCGCAGAGTCTCCACAGTCACATGATCAAGATTCAGGCGCTTCACAACTGGTGGGCGTTTATGACCAACGCAGTGTCCTGCAGTCACATGATCATCATTTGCATGCTCTTCAACCAGCTTCCGACAAGCAGAGTTAATGGAGAAGGCAGCAGTAAAATTGAAAGTCAATCACATGATGTGTCGCTTAACGATCACAAGTGATTTGCTTAATGACCATGTGGAAGTGAGGTCATAAGTCTGTTGTGGTCACATAAATGTCTCACTTAACTTCCATGTTGCTTAGCAACGGAGTTGCCGGTCCCAGTTACAGTCGTTAAGCATGGACTGCCTGTATTCTGCTGTGTTTCCTAAGCAGTTGGCTTTGGATCTAAAGACTTAACAATTCACAGCTTTTGTCCCCCATCATCAAACTATGAACTATTTTGTGCAAATCAAGCTCTCCCTTGAGCCTGCCTTCATTTGCCAATATTTAGAACTGTAAAAGGATAAAAGTACTTCCTTGATGCCAACTTCTCCCACTTGGAAACCTTCATGTTTGGGCATAATTTGGTTTGATATAGTCATAGGCTTTCTAATTAGCATTTTTTCTACATAAATAGCGAAGAAACAAAGTAAATCAAGACAGTTTTCCTTAGATACCAGAAAGTTATCCAGCAAAAGACTCACCTAAAAGCAGATGAATGAGGTGATTCATATCCAGCTGATTATGCCCATCAATACTTTAACACTGTATTTATTAACAATATTCATATTATTCATATTTATTATCTTTAATACTGCCTCCAAACAATACCAATGTCAAACATATAAAATCTGATCTGTACAAATCATCCTACAGCATGTTTTGTTATTTAAATAAATTTTATTTTATGCCCAGAGTCACCTTGTGTGAGATGGGTGGCCATGTAAATTTGATAAATAAAATAAAACACCACAGTAGGGAGGGAAGGAGGATTTAGAGGTCACTAAATGTCTCCTATAATCAGTGTGATCCCCATGTTTAGGATCAGGGTCAGCTCAGTCACAGGGATTCTCAGTTTTCCTACTCACTCCATATAGTTCTTTCTATTTGCTGTCAATCTTTCATTCTCAGCAGTTTCATATTAGTGTCTTTTCAGAGCTGTGTTATGTAGCTGACCCTGGTCTAGAGACAGATTTAATGAAAAGGACCTGCAAGTTAAGCCCTTGGGTTCCCCACAGCATGGACTACTATTACTGCAAATCTCGTCACATATTGTCCCATAGCAGTTACAGGTACTTAAACAAGAAAGTAACTTAGCTCAAACAAACTGTATGCCAATTTTCTATAGATTTTTCTTCAGCCCCTCAAACCTCTGTTTTGCAAAGTCCTGCTCCATTACAGGGCTGAACTGAAGGAAGGCCATTTCTGGAATTTTGGATCAGACCCCCCAAACCAGATTCGATAGTCTCGGCTCACCCCTAATAAAAAGCCTAATGGAAGTATTGCTTTGCTATGCACCTCTGCAATGCAATAACATCCCATCATTTCAAACTCAATGTTTATTTTAGTTCTTGAGTTAATTTCCTCACTTGTCTGCTGGCTGTGCGCTGTGCCTCTCTTCAAAACTTCCCAATTTCCTCTGTCAATTTATTAAATGTGTATAGATGGGGGTTCACATACAGTATATATGCAAGCAAGGACTTGTAGCAATGCAGTACTAATCTAATAACTTAACCATTCCATCAAGCTAGCTCTCCCAAAATGGATTAGATTCTATCAGTTCAGCCATCCATCCTCTCCCCAGAAAATTGTAATCAGACCCAGCAGCTCAACAGAGCTGTGGCCTCCTCCAGGCTTAGAAATTATGACCTCAGTTGGTCTTCTGTGTGACCCTGAGTTGGGTGAATGTGGTCACCTCTGGGGAGCAGGCAGTGGCTACCCAAACCAGCAAGGTCACAGATATGGACAGGCTGCCCTCAGCCCAACATCCTGCCTCGCTGATTGCAAAGCCACCACCCTGCAGAGGCTTTCTTTTCCCCTGATGAATCCACTGCAGTAAATAGGCTTGATTAATCGCGGCTGCACCTGACAGGCTTTGAAGTGCGCTTTTTCTGCTGACACCAATCCAGCTACAGCTCCTCATTTGCCTTTGAGGTCTAATCAGCCAGAAAGGAGGCTCCAGAAGCTCTGCAAGGGGAAGCCAGGTGGCCACTCTGAAGTTCGGAGCTGCCAGCTCACAGCTTACAACAAAGGACACCGATTCTTCATCCTGAGGAGCTAATTGCGTGCGATTTCCTCCCAACTGATTGTTCTGGATCATTTGTCCTCTCCAATTAAGGAGGAAACAGAAAGATGCTATCGGACAGCCGTTGTCCTTCAGGAAATTGAAGAGTCAGGCCGTGAGTCTTCTTGAGCTGAAAGAAGGACCTCTAGCTGCTTGGTAGAGGGAAAAGGAGGGGATGTTCTGTAGGAAAAGATGGATTCAGAGAAGTACTCTGTATTGATTCTGCTCTGTTCCCCCCGCTAGGATTACCGAGAGGTGTTTCTCAGGGGGTAGCCCGCATTTATAGAACTCTTCCTGAGTTCTATCAACTCTTCCTGATTTCTTTCTAACTGCAGGCTCAATCAGTTTGGAAATACTGCAAGTCCCATTCATAAAACCTTCGGATATGGTAGTTGAATTAGAGTCAGCTAGGGTTTTAATGTTATCCTTTGATCTTCCATCAAATTTGAATAAGCTTCAGTTGGACAGAATACAGAATAATAGATTGGATGAATGAATGGCTGGAACAGTAGGTGAACCATTATTCTTTTGGCCTCAGCCTCCACCAAGGGCATCTACAGAGGATGGGCAAAAAGTCAAGATGGTGACCACGACTGCCATCTTGGCTTTTTGCCCTGATCCCTCATTGGATGCCCCTGATCCCCAACCCATCAGTCTGTTTTACTGGACTTGTTTTATTTCAATCTTAATTACAGAGATTCAAATCATGTCCTGCTTTTGGATACCCCTAGCCATAATAAAAACTAAATATGACAACTAGTGGAAATAAAGCAAGGTCCCCACAGTCAAAGGGTGTTGTATAATTTGCATACTTTTTACTTTTCTTTTTTTTAATAGTACATCTAAATTTGATACCCTTTTTTGGCTGGAGGCCTCAGACAGGTGGCCTTTCTACCCACCCCCATTGCCCCATATCAGTTTTTAGTACTGTTGTTGTATTGGCCCATAGACCTGCTTGTATACATGCTCTCAACTCAAGATATTGTATAGAAAGCTGCATTTCTAACATGAGTAATACGTGTCATGCTTAATGAAATTAAATTCTGGCAACATCGGCTAAATTCCATCTGTAATTCTACCTCTTGTCCTGGAAGCAAAATCTCCATGCCCCAGTCTTATCTTCTTTTCGTTTCTCTACTCCTCCCATCACCCGAAGGAATTTAACTGATTTTAATAAAAGGGGATGCAAGAAGGATTTTTTTTTTTACTGGTTGCATGTTACTGTATATGGGTATTTTGTACTTTGGCTCAGTATTTAAAACTGCTGTTTGCTCTTGCTCAGTGTTGCATACATATTTGTGTGTACAATTCTGAGCAGATTTGCCAGAAGAGCAATGCCTCCAGGGCCTCTGCTTCTTCACCTTTAATGCTAATGTTCATGGACAAACATGCAAACAGGTTCTTCTTGGGAAAGTGTGGAGTGAAAGTGTCTTGCAACTGAGTAAATGTGATAAATTAGTTTAATCTGAAGCCTCTGTGTTTGCTAGTTGTTTGACATATTGCAGAAAGGGGTCTATTGATGATTGCCTGGACCCCCTTAGCAGGTGATGGCTTCTTTTTCTCTTGCTACTTGTTTACCCACTTTGCCCTGAGATTGATATTTTAATTAATAGTATGTGTGTATGTATGTGTGTGTGTGTGTGTGTGTGTGTACATCCATCCATCCATCCATCCATCCATCCACCCACCCACCCACCCACCCACCCACCCATGTCTGTCTGTCTGTCTGCCTGCCTGCCTGCCTGCCTGCCTGCCTGCCTGCCTATCTATCTATCTATCTATCTATCTATCTATCTATCTATCTATCTATCTATCTCAACTGGAATTCTAACCTGGACATAGGTTACTAGTCAATTTTGCTGAAACAGTCATACATTATAGTAGAACAATACAAGTCCTGCAGCCAAGAGAAAAAGAGGGGAGAACTTTCACCAAATTACAAAAGAAATGGTGGACCTCAAACACCTCCAAGGGTAATAATTTTGTCTGTTTCAAGAAGCATTCCAGTTATCTGTCACATAGTTAATTGTTTTAAGTAGTGTAGATTCTTTGGGGGACATCTCTTTTCCCAAGGAAGTAGGTTTTGGTACAGATTTTTGACTGGAGAAAGGCAGACAATGGCTGACTTTCTTCAAGGCCACAGAAAGTCAGTTTTGACAGATCTCACATAGTCCGTCTACTGACCCCCATGGCAGATTCTCCCCTTCGTTCATGCATCAGAAGTGATAGTTGTCTCTTGAAGAAGTTTTTTTCTTCTTGGGGGTATTGAATGCTTTTCCAAAGGATACACTTTCTTAGGAGCCCAAAGCAGATCACTCTGTTTGAGAAACAGTATGCTAGGCTTGTGCTGTGCAGTATTAACTACAATGACATTGCAGCAGCTCTGTGGATAAAAATAGCACTGAGGTTCATTTCTAGAGGAAATTAGCTTGCCCCACCTTCCACTGAATTGGTTCCTGCAGATCAAAGAAATTCACAGATCGTGGGAGTAAAAAGGGAAGCCAAGGGCCATCTATGGCTCATCAGAACACCTTTTCTGATCCAGAGCAATGTGGGCATTTCATGTTTTGCAAATGCTTATGGAATCCATTTTACCATTAAGAAAAAAGCAAATCTCCCGAAAACTCAGGCTCATATTAGATCATAGCCCCACCCACATTTGGAATGTGGCCTTCAACAGTATTAACTCCTGGTATGGCCCTCAACTCAACAGAAATTACATACTTCCGTTATAGAGAATAAGTTCATAAAGTGTTTTTAGGTATGCTAAGAAAATGGAGCTTCCAGATTCAGAAGCAGTACCATTCCCTCTGTTTCTAAGGATCAGGTTGTACGCAAGAGAGAGAGCAACAATTCTGTAGGAACTCCAAAGGTCATTGAATTACTGTAGATACACATTTAGGGGAATAATTGCAGTTTAATGAGGACTGGGACTGGCTGATTAGAGTAGGAAAGGTAATGGAATACATTGCCAATATTCTGTGCAGCAACATTTTGCTCCTGGTCTCCCTTGTACTATGAAATTCCAATTGTGCAAGAGAGAAAGAGAAGTCATACTCCATCTGTTAACTTACAGGAAGAAGTGCAGAGGCAAAACGCTAGGGAGGATGGGGTTTGGTCAGATCTAGGGAAGCCCTTAAAAAGAAGTTCTGAAGTTGCACAATAGTTTCATTGTCCCTTGAACTGGAAGAGGACATGTATGTGAACCTTCTGAGGGCAAATCCAGGCGAGGAGTTTAAAAGAAGTGGCATTAAGTGAGGTTTTTGGGAAAGGACAGCACCTTCCTTTGCATGGGTTGATGTGTCCCCTCTCTGTCCCTCCTATTGTACAGTTGTTCCTGGACCCTTGTCTTACCAAGAGTCTGCTTTTCCTCCCGTTCCCCCCTCTTTGTTCCCAAAGTTCATGGAATTCTTTGTTTTACTGGGATTGCATTTCCTGTATTAACAACTATAATAAGACAAAGGGTGGGTGGGTGTTGGAAATTACTGTGGATAATTTCCAGGTGAGTTTGCTCCCAACACACTCTTAGCCAATCCCTATATCAGATTGAAGCAAGCACATGCACCACGCATTAAAGCTAGCCAAAATGTTATTTATTAAACATCAGCAAACATCAGAAACAGTTAACTGGCAAAACAGGAGAAAATACAGACGACAACAGGGAGAGAAAGAGAGACAGGAACAATGGGCGAGAAATAAAAAGGACAGAGGATGTAATAACAGCAATCTACACTATCTATTTATCAAAAGGCACAGAACTTTCCAGAGCCACTGAAAGCAATAGTGTGGGTAATTAGCATGGATATTCCCAAAGGGACTTTCCTTAGTTCAGCCTCTCCCCTTTTATGTACACAACAACAGCAGGATGGAGATGGAAGGTAGGACTCCAGATGCTTCTTCCTCTGTCCTGCACCATGAAGAACACATTTTGGTGGATGGAGATGCTGTATCCCCAACAAGGGGAAGGCTGTGTACGTTATGTGCAGCTATGAATCTTCTCCATGGGAAGAAACAATTCCTCTTCAGGAGGATATTGATGAGATTGGGACAGAGATCTTTCAAAAACCTGTTTTTCTAAATGAAGTCAAGAGCAGGCCTCCTGGCACCCAGCTACTGAAGTAATTGTTTGAATAGACCATTTGGCAGATAAACTTCCTTAGGAGAGTAGGTACAGAGACATAATTTTATTCTGCTGCAGATACTGTAAATAGGCATGCTGGCCTTGGCCAAAAAAGCAGAATAGGATATCATTTAGGTTTTTCATATCTGTGAGATACCCACACAAACCCTGACCCATTGAGAAACATCAAGACTATAAGCAACAAGGAAAATAAGAAATCAAAAGAATTTGCTTCCTCTTGAGACTCATTGTTCCTAAAAGGTTTTTTAATTTGTAGGGTGCATTTCAACTGAGATCCTGCAAGCTGGCATCCTCTAAATCAAACACTGTTTTGATCTATTATTACCTGACATTTGTGTCACCCAACTCTGTTTCCTGGATACAATCTTAACTGGTGATAAGAGGGAGGTCTTCTCCCCATTGTAGGCATGTTGTGATTTGTGTGTGTACATTTGTGCATATACCTCTCTCCATATATATCCTTCTTCATATGCTGGGGGTGGGGGGGAGAGAGACTGCCCAAGGGCATGATAAGGGCATGTGCTATATCTTTCCTCCCATTTGTTACCTTTAATCTTTCTATATTGTCAGGAAACGTCTGTAAGGAGAGTATAACTAGATTTCAGGGAGCGATTGCAACCCTCCACCCAAGCGCAAACCTTGATTGTGCTGGGTTCATGCTCTTGAAGCAGATTGTACATAAACATGTTTTGCTCAAATATGGCTATGCCTTCCCTGAAGACCAGCCTATCGATATGGGGAAATGTAATACCTCAATCATTTGTTTTTGGTTTGTCTTCTCTTTGATTTTTCACAGAGTCACAGCAAGGGAGTGGGACTGTGGTAACACCCAAGGTTAAGACAAAATTTTAAACTTTTTTTTCCCAGGGGACAGGTCAGGATATTAAATTGTCACAAGCCCATTAAACTGATCAGAGGCTTAATATAGCTTTGTTTTTGTTTTTTTGTTTTTTTAAATGCCAGCAAAACTCAGGAGAAAATTACAATATCTTACCTAGCAATTTCCTGCCAAATTCCAACTGGGTGATTTTGGAAGACTTTTGCTTTGATTTTGTCCATTTCCCCATGCTAAGCAAAAGAAGCCAAAACTTCAGGTGACCCAACAAGCAAATAACCTAGCACTTTACAGCAAAGACAGAGCTTTCTGTTTTTGTCTTGGATGGTGTCTATGTGTGTTGGGTGTGGGCTGTTTGTTGCCTGCCAGGACTCCCTCAAGCACAGATTAGTGGGAGCTGAACTTGAATGTCTTCATCACACACACACACACACTGCCCAAATTAAACATTTTAGACTTCCGGGGAAGAAATGGTGAACTGAAGACAGCTCTTCTAAAAGCAGAGCCGATGACTGCGGCAGAATGAAGAGCTGGAGAGTGGACCTCTTCATAATTCCTCTCCGAAGAAGGAGAGGACTTGAGATTGCCCACAAGTGCTCCATACAGTTGCTCCTCATGAGGAGACCGCACAGCAGTGGTCTCCAGCAGGTTTAGAGCTCTGGGAGATGAGGGAATAGACATCTTTTTGCTTAAACCATGGCCAGCACCTTAAAAAGGCCTCTGGGTTTGCATACTTCCTTTTCTAATCACTTTCAGAAATTGCTTGTTAGTTGCTTTTCATCTATTAGGAACCTTTGGATCGACAAGTTTTACAGCACCAGGATTCCTTCAATCCTTAGCAAAAGAAGTTTTAAATACAAGTTGAAGGACTTAAAAAAATTATTTTGCAATAAACAGCAAAAGGGTGATTAGAACTTTGATTCTGGAAGGTTACAAATGGACTAAGGGTTCAGATGGATTTGAGATAACATTTTGGAATTAATTATAAGAATCCTTCCTGTGGGAAAATGCTTTTGTTTTGAATTACCTTTAAAAAAAATATGATAGGATGAGACATTGAAGGATGGACACTAGAAAAAAACAGAAGGAACTAAAGATTAAAGGAAAAGAACACTTAAATTTAAGTTACTGTATTTATCGGCATATAACACGCATAGGCATATAACACGCACCTTAATTTTAAGAAGGAAGTTTGAGTAAAAAAACTTAAATTTAAAATAAATGACTTGGAAGCAAAATAAAGTGGATTGGGGGGTACAGTAATTTATTATTAGGGTATGCCTCATCTGTTTGCAGTCTTTAGTAACATCACCCACATGGTCCGGCACTCAGTGCATCAGAGCAAAGTGCTGGCACTTTGTTCTGACTCATTACTACACGCTGGAATGCTGCAAAGAGAGGAAGGAAGCTCATGGTACTTTAGTGATATCACCTGCACGGTCCGGCACTCAGTGTGTCAGAGCAAAGTGCCGGCGCTTTGCTCTGACACACTGAGTGCCAGACCACGCAGGTGATGTCACTAAAGACTACAAACAGAGGAGGCATGGTTTAAGTGCCATCAGTTGGAGGAGGGAGGTGGTGGGAAGAGCGCAGTTGCAGCCCCGGTTACAGCCCTGGCTCAAATGAAGGCTCCACTCTCCCAGCCCTGCTTCTTGAGGTGAGAAGCTGCTGGGATTATACAGGGGGTTATACATCAGCGTATAACATGCATATGGCATATAACACGCAGCTAGGATTTCAGCCCCAAATTATAAGGAAAAAAGTGTGTGTTATTTGCTGATAAATACGGTACTGATACAGAATGGAGCCAAATATTTTAACATTGGACATATTGAAGGATATTTTTGAAAATGGACCCAGAAGTTAATTTTAAGAGTGTCTGCCTCTATCGATAGACTGTTTAAAAGATGTTATGGAAGAGGAACAGGTTTTACCAGACAAGACTGATCTGAACATGGATTTAACAATGACAGGCTACAAGGATGATATGAAAAAAGATGCTACACCAGACATACAACTGAAACCAGCTGATGTTTTAATAATTAAAAGGGATATACAAATAACAAACCAAAAGAGTGACGTGGATAACTTTCCTATACTGCATTTACAAAAGAGACTTGTTAAAGCTTTGAAGAATTTTGTGAGAAGGGACAAAGAAAAAATGAAAAGAAATCAAGTTCTCAGACATTATTTGAAGGGACTAAAGAACAAGATTGTTAAAAGTAAACAGAAGGAATATAATGTTGATTTATTTGATCAAGGTTAAAATAGACATGTTGTTATTTCTAGTAACCCTTAATGGACTTTTGCTGATCAGGACTGAATGATGAGGCTTTCAGGATTTGTTTATAGGTAAGAGATGGGATATGGGGAGAAGAGATCATTTGTTGTATTTTAAGAGAAGGTGATAAATTACTAAAATTGTTTATACTTGTGATGAAGGAGGAAGTAATTTCTTTATATATTTCTTTTCTTTTTCTTTACTATATTTTTTCTTTTCTATTTTTTTCTTTTCTGCACTTTCTATTTTTTTCTTTTTATTCTTTTTTAAGTTCGTATTAGTTTTTATCTTTTTAATTGTAATTTTTAATAAAATTACTATTAAAAAATTTAAACATTTCAATTAGTGGATTTAGCAACCTGAACATTGTTTAATTTTAATTGCTTGCTCCACTACTCAGGGGTCATTTAGTACAGGCACAAGAAAATCTAACAGACTATAATTTGCCTTGGTTTCTTTTTATGTAGGACTTGGCACTACGAGACCTCTCTTGCCAGTCTTGATTAAGTTGTCACCAGAAATTTAAACTGAAATTGCATATTGAAAAATTAAATGGTACCCTACAGATTATTTTTGTGTTTATGTAAATAGGTGCTACCAATCGTAACCTAGAGCTCTTTTCATCCAGTATGTTGTATCTCTAAAGAACATCCTGTGAACAGCCACATTATTACTTCTTTCATCCATTCTAATTGTATTGTGATTGCCTTCTCCTGCCCAATCAACTCCTTTAGCTTAGTCACTTTCTCCCAGGTGTCTTCAGAAAATGGTAGCCTTGCCAAAGACCAGTGGTCAGATTTTTCTTGGCCAATACTGGAAAAAGAAGCTTCACAGGCAGTAACTCAAGGGCAATGCTCTTTGAGAAGTTATGCTTATTGCAACAACTAGAAAGGCTATTAAAGAAGAAATCTAGCAACTGCCAAGTATAAAACGCAAGCCCCATTTAGAGTGGAAGCAAAGTTCAATTTTTTAACCTCTTTCTCCTATCTTGGTGAAAGCTTTCTGCTTTTCAGCAGAAGAGTGGTTGACATCTGTATAGCCTCTGTTTGCTTTTGATTTTGCCAGATCCTTTGTACACTGCCAGGAGTCTGGTGATATGGGTGGTATAAAAGTCCCATCGATAAATAAAATAACAAAATCTCACACCAATGTTAGGGGAGCAAGAATTTAATGCACACTATATTGGACCTTGGCATACTGTAAATCTATGCTGGAGGAGCAAATAAGGTAGCCTACTTATCCAATGGCCTATAGACAGATTTGCTGTTCAGTCTAACAATTAGGCTGTTTGTTTGTTAGTGACCTCTAAAAAGAGCCAGTCAGTGGAGGCTACTCCAATTTGCCATCAACATCTAATTCCAGCTAAGTTATTCCCAGTGGTATGGAGAGTTAGGGGAATCATATGTAGCACAATAGTAACTAAGTCCATTGATGGGGGGAGTGGAGCACCAATTCATCCTTGGCTGTCCAGGTGAAACGTGCATCGCCTCTGTTACCTTAAGGCTCCAATCCTACAATATAACTGCTAACCTAAGTGTAATCCCCCACTCAACTTTAGTTTACGTGCATGCAGTCACTTGGCAAATGAATGACACCCTTAGAACCCACATGCAGTCACTTCATTGGGTATTTCCAATGCCTCCTCACTGCTGTCATACAGAACACGATGGTCATCCTGATCCCACTCTATTCCCAGAGCAGGGAAGATTCTGCTCAATGGGATTAGGACCCCATGATAAACTGCATTTTTTCTTCTGCCCACTGACCCCTAGGAAGGAGAGAATTGGGATCTAATACATATTGCTTTCAAACTGACCCCTGCTAGGCCTGGAAAATGACTTTGTGTGTGTCTGTGTGTCTGTGTGAGAGAGAGAGAGAGAAGGAGAGAGAGAGAATATACATCTTTGGTTTGAGACAGAATTTAATTATCATTTTATATTGTTTATAGTATCAAGACAAAACCATTTATAAATCTATATTTAATTATAAACCAAAAGAGAAACAGACCAAAACTGAACACACATACATATACACAACAATAGAGATGCATTATTCTAATATGCTGAGAGCTGAAGGAGGGGGGAATCACAGGCTTGTTTTGTTACAGAGATAATTTCCTACAGATCACCCTCACCCAACCAAGAAATCTGTTTTCATGCTTTAATTCTAACAGTCCCATCTCACATGATTTCCTTGAAATATATAGTTATCTTTTAAATTTACGTTGGTGAGTAAACACATTCCAGTCATCTGTGCTGATGATAGTTCCCTGATCTCTAAGAATACATATTTATTTGTAACCAATCAAAAGGGCTACAGCCCTCTTTTCTGATAAGCTATCGTCATATCTGGTGTTGAATTATTGTTTGAAGGCTGCAAGTTTAATGGGCCAATTGAACACTTATAAGAAGAGGCACTAATTGGCTTAGCAGAAAGCAGAAACAAGGCTGGGTTTCCATGCTAAGCTCATTCATTCTTATCAATTTGGTAGCGCTGACAGCAAAAGATGATTTGAGGCACAAAAAGCTATTAATCATAGCAGTTGCGGCTTTCACAAACACCGGGAAGGACCCAGCAGAAATAACTATCTCAGAAAAAGCTGAGAAACATTGTGACTTCTTTATTTGTGTTTTCTGGAATATTCCCTTCTCTCTCTCTCTCTCTTTCTCCAGGAATATTCTTAATTTGTTTGCTGCTGAATTTGCTTTGTAGACAAACACATAGGGAAAAGAGAAAGCAGGATCAGGCACAGACTGTAGGAGAAATTTCTCTCACAATTTCCACAAGAGCTCATTTAAACTAACAAACAGCATACAATTCCATTGAAGCGCAGATTATTACGGTACCAGAGACAGCAAAGGTGAAATGTAAAATGGGCAGGAATGCAACCCCTTTATACAGAGCTATGCAAATTAGATGTACAACTGATTGGCTACAACAAAGTAATTGATTAGACTTGATTGGATATAGCATCATCTTATAAGTCAGTGAGGTCAGATATGGGGTAGATACTATAAGGTAATAGATGGAACTACAAAAATAATACACTGAGAGAACAAAGTGGGTATTCTGGGAACATAGTTGCTTTCTAAAGAGTTACAGTTATGGGGTCCATCTTAAATTGGCTTTGATTCCCAGAACCTATATTCACCTCCTAATATCTTCCCTGAACTTTATCAACATTCTTTAGCCTTCTAATGTTTTTATAACTAAGCTGACAGGTTCTGCTGTTTCTCAAGTTCCTAGAAAGGTAATTAGGGGATGGAGATGTTTCTGCTTTATTTCATTTGTCCTAACCAATGCCATAGTTTCTCATATACAATGTCCATTCCCAACTTGGTTGCACCAGATTATCAAATCTCTTGAGATTTTACCAATTTCGCACCAGAAATTTCAGACTCCAGGGATTTCAGGCAATCTCAAAGAACTGAAAAATAAGATTTGGGCATGTTGCACAATTCCAGCTATTTTATTTTATTATTATTTTTTATTTAATTTTGTAGGTGGAGAGAAACTGTTCTAGAGTGTTACAGATATGCCACATGGATGTCTCTTAAAACAATTAAAGTGAAGTAGCACAGTCTTCAAATCAGGCATTTTTTTAAAAAAACAAAGATCCAATCCAGCATTTTATCAAGCTAGCCATCCTCCTTTTCTCATTAATTCAGAGACCGAGCTGCTGCAGCTGAGGTTTAAACAAATACTTTTCCAACATATTTTAGCTGTCCTCCATTATATCAAGAGCCATATCTGGAACTGTCCAATTACTTTTTACAGATTGGACTTTGTAGCATGAATTACCCAACTTAAGGTAACAGATAAAGTATCATTTACTTAGGAAAATGAAAGAGAAGTTGAATAATATAACATCTAAAACAGGTGAGAAACAGGGATGTCAAATTGGGGCTTGTAGTAATAGAGAGGATAAGGACCAATAAACTCAAACGTAATTTAGAAAGAGTAGAGATATTGTTAGTGTCTGGCTACTATGTCCAATAAGTTGTGTTCAACCTGTTCTGGAAGATATTGCACTCCCTCTAAGGAATCAAGTTTACAGTTTTTACTGATCCATCATTATTATTAGAAACAGACTGTTTCAATGACCAAGAGTAAGCGTTTCAGCTTTCAACAATGCTGCATTTCAGAAATCACTAAAGAATCTCACAAACATGCTCAAAATTAATCTTCTAAAGTCCTATTATAGATCAGAGTGTTATCTGAACAGGAACCCAGATTTATCTTTTAACTTTTCAAAGTACCCTTTATGCATTGCTGAGATATCTGAAAAGCATTCATGGAATCCCAACTTCCATATGTTCCCAAAGTGTAAGAAAAACTTAACTTTTTTTTTTAATTCATTATTATTTTTACTGTGTTCCAAAATGAAGAACAATCACTACAGTATCCCAACATCTGTTCTATACTATTTGGATATGAAGGAGAGATTGAAAACCTGACACTGTCTTTCAGTTCAGTTCATGATAATCAAGGCAAATCCACTGATTACCATCTGTTTCTTTACATATGTCATCAATGAGGAAAACACAGAGTGGAATGCATTGATAAACACGTCCATAAGTTGTACAAATAGTCTTTAATTTCCTGATAAAATTATGTCAGGACTGCTTGATAGTCTTTCAGTTCTGAACATGACTCTCAGCCTAACTCATAATCACGCTGTCTATCGTGCTTAGCAAAAACTCCTAATTCTTTTGTATCTCAAGGTGCTTCCACACAGCCACCATTTCACTCTGTGGACCCTCAGAAGCATTTTTCAAGTGGCTTATACATGTCCTCAGTGTCACCCTCCCTCCGCATGGAGAGCTCCAGATGAGCACTGTCTCCTGGACATTAGCGGGGTGCAAAACTCAGCATCCAGCCAGATTCCCACCCTGCCCTCCCCCCTTGGTTCTTTCCCTGTTGATTTCCTCAATGAGTTCAAAATTGGTCTGCTTGTTGTGAAGTCATGGTGAAATTGTGTCAATCTCAGCATAAAGGCAGGAGAACTGAGAACCCAGGAGCTGGGAAAAAGCAAGAGCTCGTGGCACTAGTCCTGAAGCACTAGTATGCACACTGCAAATCTAAGCAGTAGTTTCAGGTGCACAGCAGAGGAACTGAACCACCTCTGATCCCCAAACGAGACAGTGGTTTCTAGATGCATGTATACAGTTGATCAAGAAGCAGCACAAATGCCATACGTGGAGGGCTCTTCATTTCAGCAACCTCTTGTGTTCCTTGCATGTTTTCATGGTTGCTATGGGCTGCTGGCTTCTTCAGGGGAGACCTGAAACTGAACATGGCAACAGATGTCACGTCCTTATATGCTGCCTGTGTTCAAGGAAGCAGAACGCCCACAACCAATTGCTAACCGCCATGTAAGTGATCGTGATTTGGAGAGGCTTATACATTTCTATTGCCTCTCTAATCATTCTGGGGAAATCTCTGTTAGTAATTAATTAATAATTAATAATCGGTTGCTAATTTAAAATCTCCAGAACGAGAGGCAGTAGAAGTTTATAAACTCCCAATAATTTACATCTTCTATCGTTTACATGGCAGTTAGCAAGGGATCTTCTCTGGAGATGTGAACAGCACAGTGAGCAAAATGCCAGCTTATATTCCTCACAGCCTCACCCCCAGGTCATTTCGCCAGTCTGTTATGTTGATGTAATGTGATCTAATTCCCCTAGAGAGATTTCATCTAGATCATTACTTCCAATGGGATTCCTTCAGTGACAAAGCCCCAATTCATTATTTCTACTACCCAATTATTCTAACGCACTGCCTTTAAAAATACAAATTCAACCATTTGTAAGCAGTTAAGCAGAGTGTAAGGAGGAGGGATAATATTGTTTTAACCCAGTAGAAGTTTTTTTTAAAACCCTTATTTGCTGCACAGGTGTGCCAAGGCTGGAGGAGCTGATCTTAGTCTGATGGACAATTTTGTTTGCATTTGCACTTTTACCACCCAGTGGGTCAGAGGGTAAAAGATAATCAGTGTCAAAGACTGCAGGCTCAAGAATTTCACTGAAGGGTATCAATCCATTTATTGATTCATGATGCCTGAAAATAATATTACCTCTCTTTGGAAACGGCAGAGGCAGACATAACACCCTTACAACTTAGGAAGTATTACAAAGGGTCAACAGGCAGTATAAGAAAGCAATAGGGATCAAACCAACAAAACTTCAATAAGGATTGAAGGTGGCATAAAAGTGATAGGAGAATGTCACTGGCACATTGAATGCTAACTCCAGGCTGCATCGCTCTCCTAAATGCCCCTCCAGCCCATGTAATGTATTTCTTGGCTATTTGGACTATTTAAGAGTGATGATAAACAAGAAGCATAATATCATGTAATAGCTACATGAGAGAATGGAGAAAATGTTGGAGAATAGAGAAAATCCAGAACAAAGAAGAACTAAGATACGCAGTCCTTAGTCATAGCAATAGCTGGAAGGAATAGCAGTCCTTGTTTGTCTACAACACCTTTCTAGATTAATGTTTCTCCTTTTATGTTAATTTAATATGTGCCTATCGAACTGAAATGTGTATAGACCCTAAGATTCCATGATGGGTCAAGTGGGTGGACTTATGCATGAGTTATTTGGCATATTGCAGCACAGTCTTCCAAATAATCTAACAGTGTTTATAATTCTACTTCCTTTGTGACCCTGTCAGCCCTTCAAGGCAGTCCAGATCAGGAAACCAAATCATGAATAATAATACTGCTTTTATTATAAGGTTACAGTAACAATCTTGCAAGTCTGAGTGCACTTCTTCCCCTCCTGCCCTTACATTCCAGAGAACTAAGGAGGGTCAGTTCTGAGATGATTTCCACACTCTCATTCCTTCTGTGGGCTGAGATGTCTCTTATCTGACCATTGGTTTGGTTGCAGCTCCTCCTCCTGTCCCTCAAGGTTATTCTCACAGCTCATTACAGATCCTTATTTTGTGTGTTAGCCTCTTATTAGAGAGGAGATGTGTTCAGCATCACTAAGACTTTATCAGCACCAAGTATTACCCAAGTTGCCAAAGTATCACATTGATAGAATGATTAAGCACCTTATCCCAAAACAGAACTTTTCTACTATTTCCTTCTATTTTAGCCCAGCACACTTTTACTTATTTATATGTATTATTATTTAATATTTAATTATTAGATTAGATGGCTCCGAGGCACAAAAAGTCCAAAGATAATATCTGAATTATCTTTCTTCCTTTCTCCCTACTTATTCTTGTTGATCTCTTTCTGCTTTTCCACCTCCCCCATTTCTCTGAAGTTCATACACCTCCCTCCAACACCTTTCTTAGTTCCCCAGCCACAATTCTTGACCCAGTGCTCCTTCTCCAGCCATTCCATCACTTTCCCTCTCCCCACCCATCCTGCCACCTTTCTGCACTGTACTTCCACCCACCCTGTAACCTCTTACTCTCTCCCCCTTTACACCTGTATCACTGTGTTTATCAACTCCTTAATCCTATATGCTCCTTTCATAACCTCCTGCTCCTCTTTCCCAGTTGTTCCATCACCTTTCTCACTCATGTTTCTCTCACGTTCCCCAGTTTATCAGATCTTGAAGCCTTCCCCCTTCCTCCTCCTACACTTTTTCTTCCTGGTTGGTTGTATCAGAATTTCAACCAGGAATCATCAGCCATTTTTTCTTCTTGAGATCTTTTTGGGGTAATATGGGACCCAGAGGACTTGTGGGGAAATGAAGGTGACAGTGGCTGGATCCCAAATGTTTCTATGAAGCAGTTCCAGCCAACAAAGTGGGGAAGGGGCTATAAACATAGGTGTCCACAGCTAGTCATCATGATGCCAAAATGATGAGATATGCATTGCAGGGTCACAATGCACACTGTGCCCTTTCACAAATGCATCAGGATACCACGTGCAAGTACGTAAGTCTTTGCATCATAACGTGGCGATGCACCTTCTTTCACTTGTCCTCTTCTCCCCACCCCCCAATGGATGTTCTTGGCTACGAATTGTAAACAGCAGGTTGGGTATCAAGCTCTCTAATAATAACTGGGAAAGTTAGATTCCTACAACATCTCATTAGCCAGGTTTATGGCAAGGAAAATGAGTGAGGTTATTGAATCTATCTGTGTATACTTCAGTTCCCTTTTATCAGCAACAAGGGTCCTCTTGGATGCCTTTGATCCTCCTTCTATCTCTCTTTTGATTCTAGGCATTACTGGTAGCCATTTATGAGATACAAGTAGAACGGCCCTTTGTGCTCGTTACCGCCTTCCATCCTCTTTCCCAGGGTCAGAGATCTCTATTACATTGGGTGCCTCGATAAATAAAGCAGGAGATATGCAGGGACAGACACGCCGGGGCTGACCCTTATGAAGGACACGTTTGGTTTTTTTCACATTTTCTTTCACAAACTCACAGCTGAGCCACCTTGCAGCTGAAAGGCAAATATTTGAAGCCACCCACATTTATTGATACAAAGCTAACATTTAGGTACAAGCATGTCCTATACCAGCCAATGCAAAGCAAGAAAGCCAGACAAATACACATTTGAAAGGGTTTATTACTGTGTCATAAACTTTTTGGTAATAACCAGGAACTAGGTGAATAATTAGCCAAAAAGCACTTAAGGCCAGAAAACTTGCCCTGGGACTTGGGCAACATATAGATTTAATTTAAAAAAATATTGCTATTGTTGTTGTTGTTGTTGTTGGTCGTGCAGTCAGCCAGATGTTTAGACTTGATTTGGCATTTTTATCCACCTATCAAGTCCTTCCCAAGGACCTGGGATAGGCAGATGTTGTTATTCCAACAATCCATAATTTGCCTTGTAACATGAGTTGTTGGTGGACAGGCTGAGGCAGAGACACGAGAGTTGCCTGTAACGACCCAGGAGTTGGACACCAGAGAATTCCTTGAGCTAATGCAAATGTCAAGTCTAAGATCTAAATGCAAGGAAAGGAGCAACAGCAACAGGACCACAAGTTGGGAATCAGAGAGCTGTTTCCGATAGAAGGACAAGGAGGCTGCTCTTACACAGCCACAGGGGCTGGTATGACTCAGTCCAGATGTTGCATCTCTCTCTTCTCCTCTCAAGGTGATATGCTGGTCACCTTTGCTCAGCCCTTCATAGTGGCTCGTGTGTTCTTGGGCTGCGCATCTCGCCAGAATCTGATCCCTCATTCTCTGAAATGGATCACACTTGCGTAGGCTCAGAGTCTCTCCATACTGCTGGTCCTTCAGGCAGACAGCCCAGCTGGCCTGCCTCATCAGCTGACTCACTTGGAGGTTTCAGACAAGACCATAAGAAAGAGCAGCCATTATTTTGCTGATAGTTTCAACGCCATGGGCGTGAGCAATCCTGGCGTACAAATAAGGAAAGGGAAATGAGCACCAAGGGAACTATTATTCCCTGTTTGTTGTAATGTGAATGTTTTGCCAGTTCATGAAGTAGCACATCCCAAAGTGCAGAGATAAAGCAGAGTCAATAAGAGAAAGAATAAAGGGCCTTTTTCTACTTGCATCTAAACAGCATGAATATGTCCTGTCTCCTCCTTATTTCTGCCATGACGTTGCTTTCATCTCATCCCCAACCTGTGCCAGAGACAGTTTAAAGTGATCCTTAGCGGCATTTTCCTCTTTAATCAGGCAACCAACAATGGCATTTTTGTCATGGTTACAGCGCTTCGGTCAGGTGACCCACAGGGCTGAGATCAGCGTGGCACATATTGACCACTTTAGGCTGGCGTAGGCACGTTCCTTCCCAACAAATTGCTGGATTCAGTTCCACATTCATTTTCCTTTCGGCAGCAGATGAATCTGGCTCTTTCAGACTGGACTCTCCCCTGGAGCTGCTCTCTCAAAGCTAGTCCCCAGCTTGGAGAAATGGAGTAGTCTGAAAGAGCAGCTGACTGGCAGTGGTGGTGGTGGTGACGGGCAGGACTGAATGTTGAAATGGGAGACTGAGAGAAATGGCTGCATGATGCAACACTCCCTACATCTGCCAACTGTTGTTCAGCCTGCTTTTGAACACAGGTGAAATGCTGTTCTGGAATAGAGCTAAACCATGTCCCAGAGGAACCAGACTATCAGCTGATATCTAGAATCTCATATCACTAGTCAGATTCCTTTGAACACATCCACATAAAGTATTTGCATAAAATGAGAACTAATTTCCACAGATGGCTAAACCCACTGGTCTAGCCATCTGTCAAAACTCCCTTTCTCCCCAACTCCAGCCTGTATTAAGAACGATGGGTCGATGTCTTCCCACTAGCTGGTAATGTTTGGTGGGAGGGGAGGGAAAAGAAAGGCAGGGGAATGCCCTGCCCTCTCTACACCATAAATAAGGACAATAGTATTACGGAGTCCTTGGGGTTCACCTCTATTGGTACAATAGTATTAGTTGGCATTGAGCCTGTAGCAGAATATCACCAGGAAGGGCAGCAAATTTTATGCCTTTTCTGCTAGCGCAAGGCCTGGAGGACAGCACTTTAACTTAACTGTGAGGAAGAGCCCAAAGCAAGAGAAGTTGTCAAGAAAGCCAGAGAGAAGCCTTCAATTGGGAAAAACAGTAACAACCAAGAATGCCCTACTATTCTTTGCTCTAAAAATAAAACTGAAATCAACCAATATCCATCCACCTGTAGCATTAAAATAATTCATTTTGCTTTGACGGGCTTCTGAATGTGTTGTTCAGCATTCATTATCCTGTCTCTGCTTCTGATTCTGTTATAAATAAATAGTTTAGTTTGGGTGAGTAAATTGGCACTTCCTGATTAAAAAAAAACTAATGATCAGTCATGACAGCTTAGTTTTAAACCAGGAAAAGTGCTAAATTAATTGTGTGAAAGGATTGCTTCTCTGTGCAGATCTTGCAACTAAAATAAAGTAAGGGGACGCTCAAGGATTTTTAATAGTAATTTTATTAAACATTACAATTAAACAGATAAAAACTAATATAAACTAACAAAAATAAAAGAATAAAAAGAAAAAATAGAAAGTGCAGAAAAAGTGAGAGCCAGTTTGGTCTAGTGGTTAAGACCTGCCTTAGGCATGAAAGCTAGCTGGGTGACTTGGGGCAGTCACTCCCTTTCAACCCAACTCACCTCACAGGGTTGTTATTGTGGGGAAAATAGGAGGAGGAAGGAGTATTAGGTGTGTTCGCTACCTCAAATTATTTATAAAAATATTAAAGATGGGCTAAAAAAAATGTAAAAAAAAAAAGAAAGAAAAAATAAGAATGTAGTAAAGAAAAAGAAAAGAAATGAAGATGACTTTCCCCTTCATCACAAGTATAAACACTTTTAGCAACTTATCACCTTCTCTTAAAATACAACAAATGATCTCTTCCTCCCATATCTCATCGTTTATCTGTAACCAAGTCCTTAAAGCCTCGTTGCTCTGTCCTGGTCAGCAAAAGTCCATTAAGGGTTACCAGAAATAACAACATGTCTATTTTAACCTTGATCAAATAAACCAACTTTATATTCCTTCCTTTTACTTTTAACAATGTTGATCTTTAATCCCTTCAAATAATGCCCGAGAACTTGATTTCTTTTCATTTTTTTCTTTGTCCCTTCTCACAAAATTCTTCAAAGTCTTAACAAGACTCTTTTGTAAATGCAGTGTAGGAAAGTTATCCATGTCATTCTTTTGGTTTGTTATTTGTATATCCCTTTTAATTATTAAGACGTCAGCTGATTTCATTTGTATGTCCAGTATAGCATTTTTTCCATACCATTCTTGTAGCCTGTCATTTTTAAATCCACTTTCAGATCAGTCTCAGTCTTATCCAATAAAGCTTGTTTCTCTTCCATAACATCTTTTAAACACAGTCTGTCTATAATGGCAGACACTCTTAAAATTAACTTCTGGCTCCATTGTTCACAAATATCCTCAACACATCCAATGTTAAAGTATTTTATTCTATTCTGTATTAGTAAATCAATTTTAAGTGTTCTTCTCCTTTAATTATAATCTTTAGTTCCTTCTGGTTCCCTCTGGTGTCCATCCTTCAAAGTCACATCCTATCATTGTTGCTTTTTTTTAAGTATTCAAAACAAGGATTCTTATAATTAATTTCAAAATCTTATTTCAAATCCATCTGGACTCTTAATCTGTTTGTAACTTTCCAAAATCTATGTTTTAATCACCCTTTTGCTGTTTATTCCAAAAAAAAAAAAAAAAATTGTTTTAAGTCTTTAAACTTGTATTTAAAATTTCTTACACCAAGGATTTAAGGAAACTCATCCAGCGCTGTAAAACTGTCATTCCTAACAGCTAAAAAGCAGTTAAAAAGCAATTTCCAAAAGTGATTCAAAAAAGAAATATGAGAACCCTGTGTCCATAAAGGTGCCAACTGCAGTTTGGGTGAAGATAGTGTTCCCTCATCTCCCAGAGCTCTAAACCCTCCAAAGACTGATATCATGTGGCCTCCTCATGAGAAGCAACTGTCTGGAGCACTTGTGGGTAATCCCACATCCTCTCCTTGTCTGGAGAGGAATCCCAAAGAGCCGGTTCACTCACCGGCTTTTCATTCCACTGTGGTTGTTGGCTCTGCTCTCAGAAGAACTTTCTTCAGTTTGCCATTTCTTCCCCAGATGTCCAAGGATTTTGCTGTGTGGACATTATGGACATTTTTAGAGGCAACAGGCTTTTCAGGCTCAGCATCTAGCCAGTTACCTGGTTGACTTCCATCTGCTGCCTCTGTGCGGTGTTGGTTGTGGCTGATCCCACAATGGAATTATTACACTCATGGAGACAGTGCAGCCCCAGGATGAAGAGCCTCAGCGTAAAAGAAGTCATTTGCATTTTTAAAGATAACTTATAGTATAACAGCCAAAGGAAACTTAGGAGAGATGAGCCCTTTAGTTTTTCCTTGTTCCAGACCTGAAACCTGATCTATCACAATCCCTTATCTACATATCTTTCACCTAATGCTTCATCATGGTCCTCATATTTCAATTATTTGCAAAGAGATATCTCCACCAGCTCTCTATTCATCCACTTTAAGTAAACAAAATAGGCAATCTAATCTCAGGGGCCTTCTGGTCTCATACCTCAGACTACATAGCCGTGAGATACTCCTTTTTTGTAAGTTCTTTTATACCTTGATGGTCCTTTAATATACTGTAGTTCAATTTTCTCCAAACAAATTAGGACTACAAATCTCAGAATTCCTCAGTCAATATAGCAGTTGGAGATACTAGCTGGGTATTCCTTGAAGTTTGTTGTTGCAACACACATTGATGGAAAAGGCTACTTTTAGTCAGTTACATCACTGTTAGACTACAATGATCAAGAAACTTAAGTAGGTATGCACAACATGCTGAACTGTTGAACCAGGATCTTGCAGACATAGCCATCTTAGCCTTTCTCAACTTAGACATACTCTAACTGTATCAATATCAACTCTCACTTTCCCCAACCAACATGGCCATTGCTGGCAATTCTGGACATTGAAGTCAACATATTTGGAGGGCACCCAAGTTGGGGAAGGCTAGACTTGCCTTCTAGGAAATAATTAATTGATCTGCAAGACTAACAAATGGCAAAGTCTCAACTTGTTTTCCCATTTCTTTAACCCCAAGAGCCACATCCAACTTACTTACCCTCAAAAGACGGTATGAAGAAGGATAATAGGAATTGAGTTCCAACAGGGCTATGCTGGAGCTTTATATGAGTAATAATCTCATATCTGAATTTCTGTATCCATATCAGGTTACTTTCTGGAAGTAGAAGCAGATGGATTGACTTGAGCAGACTTTAGTAGCATAAGGAGTTAGGGAATCCTTTGCTGTTACTAAGTAACTGGAACAGAAGGTTTGTTGAAGTATTCCCCATGGTTGCTAGGCAATCAGAATGGACGTCTCCCACTGAAGTGGTCAGGTCTGGTTGCAGATGGCAAAATAACAAGAAATAATCCAACTGTGTATGTATGTAGTTTAGAAGGGACTGGTGGACTCAGTTTTCAAATTTTAGGCAATTTTATATTGAAGAGCCACTCCAAAAATTGCTGCTACATTCTTAGAATCAGAGTATTGGAAGGGGCATTGAGTTCAACCCTTTGCTCAGCACAGGAATTCAAATTAACGCATCACCAACAGTTGTCTGACCAGTCTCTGCTTGAACACATCCTGGGAAGGGAAACTCACTATATCACTTGGTAACTGGTTCCACTGCCAAACTCCACTTACTGAAATTCAGCTAGAATCTGCCTTCCTGTAACTTAAGAGCATTATGACATCTTTTCTTCAGGGATCACAGGGAACAGATTTTGAATCTCTGTGTACTTGTAGAGTACAACTGTATCCCTCTTCATCCCATCAGCCTTCTTAGGACTATATATTCTGAGTTCCCTCAATTTCTAAATATAGGACTTAGTTTCTTGCCCCATTCTTATTGCCCTTCTCTGAACCTCTTCCAGTTTGTCTGAATCGTTCTTAAAAGGTGAAGCCCAGAACAGGACATAATACTCAAAGTAGAGTCTGACCAAAGCTAAACCAAATGGAATTATTACTTCCTATAATTTGAAAACGAAACTTACCATTTCTATTGGAAATCTTGATGTGAGAAAAAAAAGTATTAAATATATAGGAAAGAATCAGATTAAATAGGATTTAACTTTTTAAAATAAACAAAATAAAACAAACATTTATTTAGATATTTATTTTTTATCCTGGAACGGCCTACTTTCTGGCATTCAGCCCTTTGCTGAAATTTGATTCAAAGGTTAAATGTGAGCCCTTGGCCTGAAAACAATTACCGTATTTTTCCGACAATAAGACGCCCCCATGTACAAGACGACACCCATTTTTCCAACCCCAAATTAAGAAATCAATATTTTAAAGATAGTGCAGAACACATTTTTATTTAGTAATTAGTTAACATTGACCTGATACACTCAGTGGGAGGAGGTCCAAACCGTCTCTCTGCAGCTCTATTTCCATGCTCTTTTGCATAACTGATTACATTCAAGCACGAGTGAAACTGCCGATAGCTTGTCTCTGCAAACAGCCTTCTCTAATTGGTTTGTTCAGCATCAGCTGATGTCAGTTACATAAGGCTCGTGATTGGAGGAAGTCTGTTTGGGAGACAAGCTATTTCACTCGTGATTGGAGGCTAGCACTAGGAGGAAGCCTGCCTGCAGAGACAAAGTATGGGCAGTTTTGCCACCGCGCGGTTCTCTCCTCGCTGACTCCCTTGAATAAGACACCCTTCAATTTTTAGGGTAAGGATTTTAGAAAAAAGTATCGTCTTATAGTCGGAAAAATACGGTATGTACTCATGAAATATCATTATATATCTGCACCTGCAAAAAGTATGTGCCATCTGGCTGTGCTTCTCTGTATTCCTCTTTTCCTCACATGTCGAAATGCATCCTAATTTTTTTCAATTTTTTGTTTTGCCTTTGAACTGAACAACTTTTGCTCCCCCATTAGCATTGAAAGAGAAGCCCAGGGTGGATTTCACAGTCTTATCACCTCTTACCCAAGTAGCTTCAGAATCCCCTGAAGCCCATTCAGTTGCCTGAGGCTGCATAGTGATTGGAGGTATTTGAGATGTAGCAGAGAACCTCTGCTTCTAAAATCAAGAGCATAAACACTTGACACACTGACTCGCTACCCCTTCAATAGTACAACTGTGGTCTCTTGAGTGATGCATGAAATAACACATGATCTAAATTCTGTAGTTACCTACTTCTGCTGTTCCCTTCTTAGGTTAATACTGGAGGATTGAGAAACTAAGCTTCCAAACTCAATATATTGTTTTGTAAAGTGTTCTTAAGTTCCAAAGATATTTTGAAAATGATGAAATTATCACTTCAAGATGAGGGGTTCAGTTTTCCAAATCTTGAATTATACCATCATGCTTACCTTTTGACTAGTACCAAATTGTGGACATCTTCACTTAGTACAGTTCTCCTACCAGGACCCTTATAGAATATTTGCATATAACACATTTAGTTAATTGAACTGTTTTGGATTAAAAATTTAATTTCCTATTTACTATTATATCAATTTGAAGACTGATATATTTCTGGAAAAATGTGTTTTGATCCTTTTTTCCATGCTATACATTGCTACTATGGGGTAACCCAGATTCAAAATTGATTTTAATAGTTTTGTGGATTCTGAGATCTTTATATTAGATCAACTACTGGGTGGTCACCATGAGTTTTTAGCATTTGATATGTCAAAAGATAAATATAATTTGTCAGTTGCCACCAAGTGAAATATTTACAATTACAACATTTATTGATACCTTGATTTGGACCAGTGGCATTTTCAGCCTCAGGGTCATGTAAGTTATTACAAAGGATCATTACATACTACAACACTAAGAAGCCCACAATTAATCTTTATAAATATGTTATCAATAAATGAATTTGATATGCAATTATTGAAGAGTGAATAGAATAAGGAACTGGAGACCCCCATTTTGTCAAAATGATGGGAAAATGTTTGAATTTTAATACCCAAACCCTCAAAGTGTTAGACAACTTTTTAGGAAAGGTGATTGAGAGGGTAGTTGGTGCTCAGCTGCAAAGGGCCCTGGATGAAGAGGATTATCTGGACTCTTTTCAGGCTGGGTTCAGGCTGGAGTACAGGACTGAAACAGCATTTGTTGAGTTGTAGATGACCTTTAGAGGGCTCAGGATGGGGTTGGTGCAACCATCCTGGCCCTCCTGGATCTCTCAGTGGCTTTCAGTACCATTGGCCATGGTATCCTTCTGGACCAGCTTTGGGGGTTGGGAGTGAGAGCCACTGTTTTGCAGTAGTTCTCCTCCTCCCTCAATGGCCAGTTCCAGTCAGTGTTGGGAGAGGACAGGTCATACCCTAGACCCCTGTAATGGTTATTACCTTTAAAGCCCTACATGGCACAGGACCAGGCTATTTGCAGGACCTCCTCTCTCTGAGGACATCTGCCCATCCCACCAGATTGGATTGGATAGGCACACTTCAGGTCCCTTCCCTTAAAAGCTGCCATCTTACAGGACCTAGAAGTGTGCCTTTTCTGTCACAGACTCTGTCCTATGGAACACCCTCCCCCTGAGGTCCAACCATCCCCCACCCCTCTGTAACCTTTCAAAAAGCACTCAAGACCTGGCTTTGCCCCCAAGGGAATAGGAGGGAATTGGCTTGGGATGATTGTGTGGTGGGATGCATCAGAAAGTCCAGCTGTGGCACCAGGTCTTTTTGTTCCTGGTTTTACTGCCTTTATTTCATTATTTGTATATATTGCTTTTATTTTGGGGTTGTGAACCTCCCAGAGTTTGGTTTAAGATGGACAGCCATGTACCTGGTTTAAGTAAAATAAATAAATAAATAAACAAACTCAAACTTTGATTACAACTAACACACACAAAAAAACCCTGTATTTTGAACTTATTCAACTACTATTGCTCTTATGCAGAACAGGAATGAATAAATCAACGCGTTGCTAGAGATGCAACCAGAATAATGCCTTATTAAGATATATGTTTTTGCAGTGTCCTAAAGTTATTGGGTTCCAGGAAGGAGTAATTACATATATTAATCTGAATTTGAGATAAAGTTTGGTATTTTCATCGGAACATATTCTTTTGGACTACTTATCTACCACTTAGAAACTGGCAGCTAGATTACAGAAATGGATTCTCCATGCCTTCTTGTTGCCAAGAGATTTGTTCTTCAACATTGGAAAGACAAATGTATGGCCCCC
Organism: Liasis olivaceus; assembly: GCA_030867105.1. Lineage (NCBI taxonomy): Eukaryota > Metazoa > Chordata > Lepidosauria > Squamata > Pythonidae > Liasis > Liasis olivaceus. The sequence continues at coordinate 140,652,242 of CM061348.1, forward strand.
ATTACCCAGTGGATTAAACACTTGATGTTCCTTGCATCTGATGAATTCGTTGCCAAAAATAATTATATTTTGTTGAAACGTACAGGTAAAAAAAATCATATATAAACATCTATATATGCATGAGAAGCTTTTATATATACCAGTTATGTTGTTGCATTGTTTTTTATCTCATTATTTTTTAAATATGTTTGGTCTTTTTCTTTCTCCATTTTGTTTTATTAAATAAAGAGGTCTTTTGCTGCATTCCATGCTCCAAAGGACAGCCTGTAGTTCCTGCCCAGGTAAAAGGGAACAAAGAAGCAGCTAAGCAGAGAAATAAAAGGAATCTCCCCAACTGGCACACAAGGTGATGTGTTGTCCCATGCAAAGCATATCTGTAGCTTCTCTACTCCCTCCATAGAAACAGCCTGTGCCGTGAGGAACATTGCTAAAAGCTCGTGCACACTGAGCTGCAGCATGGGTCAGCGTCCTACAAAGCAAGGCGTCTTCTGGAGGCATCCTGAGAAGAAGGAGGTGACCTTCCATTGAGGGTGTCACTCACCAGCCCTGTAAGTGCTCGTGGGTCATGCCAGCCTAATCTACATATCACTGATCAGCATTTCAAGGCAAGCCACATTTTGATGCCCCTTTAGGCTTCACCTTTTCTCTGCTTTCCCACCTACCCCTATTCAGCATACTTCTTTATTGAAGTCTTTCTTGGCTACCAGAGAAAAGTTTCCCAACGGATCCTCCTGGGCCAATCAAGAAGCACTAAACATTCTTCAAAGCAAGTGTGCTTCTTGTGAAGGTTTGTGTTTCTTTCAAATCACGCATTCCCGGGCTGTATTTGGAGCACACTGAGAGGTCATGGGAAGGGTGTTAGAATGTCACAGCAAATAAATAGATTAAGTAGTTAGCTGCAGCCAGTCATGACTTTCAAATTGAGTTAGCCACGGGATATGCATTTGTCATCCTGGACATGTTTACCACATTACTATTGAACTAGTTTCCATAACCTTTAGTCATCATGGTTGCAGTCAGAAGTTACCAGGAGTTCAACTATATCTGAGATGATAAGACTGAAAAAGCCCCTTTAGAGTGTAGAGGGTTGAGAAAATTAAACAAAATGGACTCTGACTGTAACTATGATCTGCTTCTCGACTGAAAGGAAATTGGTCCTAGGCCTTGATTCATGCAGGGATACAAACAGTGACATTTATATTAGAATGGTCAATTCTAATGTAATTCTGATGTTTCAGTATCTTAACTCTTCCCTGCTGCCCCCATCTGTGGAAAACACCATTTCTGATCAGGAAGCTTAACCAAGGCTAAGCTGGCATGCAGAAAGGAAAACACAGAGAAGGATACAATGTAATTAGCAAGCAACTTCAGTACAAATGAATCTGGTACTCTGCAATCCAGCTGGTGAATCTAGACATAATCCTTAATAAACCACACAGGGAGAAGCCAATTCAGTAAATTAGATTGGCTGATCATCCAATTAAGGCTGTGTTTGTAAGGGCCTTGGAATGCACCAAAAATCCCTGGATGGACAGAACTCCAACAAACATTAAGAGCCGGCATTTCAGTGCCGCAAGATTCCTCTTACTTGGATGAAAGGGGGAGACACTCTTTGGCCCCCAGTTCAATTGAGTTGGATATGCGTTATGTGCTTCCCAAATCATGGTTGAGTAAAATGGGTGTATGACCTAACAGGTTTGCCCTCTGCCAAGTGGATCACTTATCCACAAAGCAACCAGAGTAGTGTGCATAGTGTCAAGTTCTTGCTTTTTAATCAGTATCTATAGTAAGAAGTTGCCCCATGTTGCATCAGGTTCATATCTTCATCATCTCTGTGTCTGATGAAATACCTTTGACTGAATTAGTCATAGAACAAGATGAGCACTATAACCATTGACTACTATATTGTGATTTGGGAACCACTGATGACTCATTGCCTGCTTTAGATGACTCCTAAAATAATGGAGGGAAATGCAGAAGAATGTTTCTCCAGAGCAATCAATAACAAAGGCCAAATGAAAACCAATCTCCTAATATAAAAACAACACAGCAATGGAGCATGTGGAATCTCAACAGTGCTTTATCCTTCCTTGATTGCACCTGCTTGGGACAATTATACCAGAAGGTAGATGGATCTGAATTCTAATTTAGAACTCTTCATGCCAGTCTTCTATATTACAGTTAACAAAACAACCAAGTTAGTTTCCACCAAAGCAAACCAGGATTGTAGTCTCTCCTTCTTTTAGAACACATCAGAACTATGACAGCTGTACCAACCTTTGCCAATTTGAGACATGATTCCAAATCTCATGAATTAGACCTGTGTTCAATATTATAATTTTTATTTTTATTAATTGGATTTATTAATATGTGCAAGAATTGATCTAAATACATAATCAAAACTCTAGCAGAAATATATTTGTTTATTAATTTTTTTGCTTTTGAGCAGCTGGGAAGTTATCAAGATGAGACTCTCTGAAGAGCTTTGATAGGACTTCTAGGTTCCTGATAAGTAAGTTTTAATTAGCAAATTCTCTTTTGCCTTTTCACTTTATAGCTAGCTGGCCATCTGGATTACTCTCTGATTGTTTCTTGAAATATACTCAGTGGGCACTTACAATTTTCTTCTAGTTCTTTTGCGTAGCATAAAGTTGGTCTCATTCACATGTTGGACAGTTGGCAAAAGAAATTCTATAAAGGGAATGTATCCTTTTCCATTAGTGCAAAAGTCTGAGCCTCACAACAAGTCCTATTTTATAGACAGGTACTAGATAACCTGTGACCTGCTGGGTCATCGTTTCAGAGATATTTCCTTACCTAAACAGAATGACCAAGAGCAAAAGAGCAATGGGAGCAAAAGCAACTTACAACTTGCTGCCAGCTTCCCCATTGACTTCGCTTGTGGGAAGCTGTTAGGATTTGCAATGCCTCTGGGATGATGGAAGGGGGAAAGCACCATTTAGAAACCCTGGAAAATCTGTTTGAGAAAATTTCAGAAGAGCATGAGAATGATCATGAGCAATTGCCAGGAGCAAGAGTAAATTGATGGATATCACTTCTTCCTTCCTTCCTTCCTCCCTCCCTCCCTCCCTTCTCATGTATGTAACCTTCAACTGGGTGAAATGGTGCATCATAGGGCAACAGTTTTTGAACTAAGGTACCTCGAATGAGCTAGCTTACAGAATGGGTCCAAAATCTGGGACCCATTACTCCTGTGAGATTGAAATTTGGGAAATTTGTGGCCACTTCAGCACTGCTGAAGTGCTGCTGTATACTAGGCACCATGTCAGCCCAGGTCACATGATCATCATGGGCATATCCCTGACCTCTTTCCCACCTCCGTCTGTCCCCTGCGCCCATTCAGCTGGCAGCAAGGCCTGACTGGTGAGCGGCGAATGGCTGCTTTGGAAATTAGGCAGAAATTTGAAATCTCAACAGCGGTGGCTGTTGAGGGAAGAATGAGGGAGCAACTTGGATGCCTGCTGGTGAGGTAGGTCTGGCTGGGGGGGGGGGTCAATGGGTGAGCCTTCTTCCTCCCTCAAGGGAGAGGTCCCTTGGGGACATGCCCAAGGGAATGGGGAGCGGGGGTGCAGTTTTCCTCATGGTCCATGGCTCCCTTTGTTTCACCTTCCTCCAGCAAAGTGGCAGGCAATTCTGTGGGTCAGCTGAGGAGGAGGAGGAGGAGGAGAAAGCTTCACCAGGGTTCTCCTGAGGGTTGTGAAGGGAGGGAAAATGGTGCAAGTCTATATTAAAGGAAGGGAGGGAGGGATCCCTGACCCCAGCCTGCTCTTTCCTTCTCCCCAGCCCCATATATAAAGATTCTCTCATTATGGATCTTAACTAATATCTTGCTGCTTGATTCCAAGCCCAGAAAAATCAATGGAGGAACTGGGGGAAATTCATAGTGAGAAGAAAGTGTTAATCATCTCTTTTGCAGAGTTCAGAGCCCCTCTTGAGGCCCTTCAGGCTTAGCTTACCTCAAAGCATGGCCCATGGCTAACCACAGCATTACACTGTAAGTTCAGAAGTAGGGTTATTGTAGCTCAGTGATTAAGTATGATACTATTTCAGTTGAAGAGAACACGTTGGGAGCTGGGCTGTCATCCCACTTGCCTTCACAGATCTTGAAGACAGCAACATGACTGTCTTGTTCTGTTCCTGGCCCAAAGCAGACCCTTTAATTGCTTTCTACAGCATCTCAGTCTGGCATTACCTGCAGAAGCCTTCGCATTCTGAGGCACAAAAAGTAAATCCCTGCAGGAAAGAAGTTGTAAATTTTCCTTCTGTTTCCCCTTCTTATTTGCAGTCTCTAAATGCTTTCTTGGAAGCCTGGGGTAATGAAGGGCAGGGAGGGCAGAAAGAGCAAGAGAGCATTCTGTAATATATAAAGCCATTTGCACAGACAGACAAAGAGGTGAATCATCCTGGTGTTTATACCCCCAGGAGCCCCATCGACTAACAGGAGCAATATTCCACCTGCTGTGATGATTCAAGGCCTGAGACCTCCCTGTGGAGTTTGGTATGCAGGCTTCCTCCCTGTTACAAAGTTTGGGGGCTGAACAAAGCTTGATTTTATTATTGTGGCCTGCAATTACTCACTGGAACCAACACTCAGCTATGTTCGATGTGATGGCTATGAACCAAGGTTGAACCATCTTGAAACATACAGGATTGTCCAAAGTGAGGCAGAAGTGTGTACATGTGAGTCCTGCCCCCCCCGCTTCTGTATCAGACAGTAGAATGCATAAATAAATGATTGACTGGAAAGAGAAGGGGACAGATCATGTCACGGAGGTAGGGGGTCTTAGAAAGGTGGGCTAAAATCCCATATAAGGAAAAAAGTAGAGTTTGAGCCAATTGTTGCTCATTTCCGTGTTCTCTTGTTTTGAAGTGGTATAAAAGGCTGATGTAATCGGTGTTCGGGGTTTCGGCTCCTTTCACTGCTGGGACCCTTTTGCTGGAGCGCTTCAATAAAAGTTTTTTTAGAATACTGCACCTTGTGTCTGGATGTCTTAATTGGCTTCGGCACCAGGCAAAACCCATTTTGGGGACAACGGATAGTTCCCTCCCTGCGCATATCTAGCCTTCTCCAAAAATACAGCCTCGTAGTCAAAGAGACATGCAGCAGGTTATATCTATAATGACGAAGAGCAAGGAAAATGCTGCACCCTCAGTCCCAGGTCAGGTCGACTGATCTGTTACCCTGCCAACAGCTTCCAGGGCCCATAAAGGATGGAGTGAGCAGCGGGGAGGCAACACTGCTCTTGCTAGCTATCTCAGGAGTTTTTGATATCATCAAGCACTCTATCCTCCTGGATTGGTTGAAGGACAGTCATTTGCAATGGTTCCCAGCCATGCCTACCCTGAATACCACCTTGCCCCAAGTGCATTTAATATCTATATGAAGCTGCTGGGTGCAGTGATATGGGGAATTGGGGCATAGGGTCATCACTGTGCTGATGATACCCAGCTCTAGTTCTATAATGTAATAGCTGAATTGAGAAAGATTAAGGCTGTACTTGAATGCAGTGATAGAGATGATGGGGGTCAATAACTGCTGAGGGCAAAGCAGAAGAAAAGGGCCTGAGATCAGACCGGAAGACTGCCAAAAATGGTGCAACTTTCTTCCACATACAAGGTCAAGAAATGAGCAGCAAAAAGTCCATTGTTGTCTAAGGGCAGGAGGAAGATCTAAGATTTAAACCCTGGGGCTGTGAGAAATGGAGGTCTTGATTGCTTGACTCCGTAGTAGCTGATCTTTATTATTAGGAGTTCTTGTAACTGCAATAAAAGCAACATTTCCATTTGAGTCTTGTCCTTGACCTTTCCACTGTTAGCTCCTGAGTGCTGGTAGAATTTCTAGAAGACTGATTTATTGCTGTGACCTGGTTGAAATCTTGTCAAGAACTTGAAGATCAATCCCATTAAGACAGAATCACTGGGATGAGTGGCTACTGGGATCTGGAAATGTTGAGTGCTTTGAATAAGGTTGTATTTTTCCTGAAGGAAAGGATTCACAGTCTGGGGGTTCCTAAAGCCATAATTTTTGTTGGAGATCCAGGTGATGTACATGGTTAGAAATAAATATTGCCAGTGAAACCTGCTACATCCCATGCACCCATTTACTGGACAGGAAAGCCTTGCTCATGGTGATTTCTGCATTGGTAACTTCGGGACTGGATTACTGTAATGCACTCTATGCGGCTGCCTTTAGGATTTGCCCAGAATGTAGCAGTCAGACTATTGCCTTTCCAGACACTTTTAATCTTTACTAAAAGTTCTACATCATTTGCCAATGTCCTACCAAGCCAGATAGTTATTAGTAAATAAAGCTCTAAACAATTCAGGATAAATTGCCTAAAAGAGTGTTTCCAATTACATTATGATCCTGAATAATGATTGCTCTTGGAGGAGATCCTGCTTTCTATGCCTCAACTAGCAGACTAGTGATTAGTCATGAATCAGAAATGAGCAGAACCTTCTATTCAGTGGGTACCAACCCTGTGGAATGACCTCCCCTTTTGATACACCAGCTCCAGTGTTAAAGTATTTAGGTTTAAAAAAAAAAAAAAAATTATGATTACCTTTCCCAGTCTACCTAATATTTTATTTTTTTAACATATTGACTTGATCAGCTTTGTGATATCTCAGCTAAATATGGAACTTTGCAATACGCAACACTGATAGACTGCTGGTATGGTGGTTTTATGAAAAGGAACAAGCTATCTTAGAGGATGTTAATGTATATGTATGTTCCTATATCCTTCTCATGGACATAAATATGCTGGGGTACTATATCCTGAAAGTAAGGAGTGAAAAGAAATCAGGAGTCTGGCTAACATCAATAAGGGGGCTAATGAGTTGAGGCCAAAAAGGCATGGACACCCGAGATGCCAAGATGCATCTTCCCTCTCTACCAGTCATAGGGCCCACAAAGTTGGAACACTCCCTGAAGGAGCCAGTCCCAAGACTAACAGCCTGGTGTAGCACAACAGTCATGGCGAGGGTGGGCCAGAGTCAATTAGCACCAAGCTAATGGGCTTTGAAGGCAACAAGAATGTAAAACTGCTTTATTTCCACTCTCTGACAGAGGGACATTGCCATCTAGCTCCTGACATATGTTTCACCCTCTCAGCTGGAAGCTTTTTTGTCTACCACTTCAATCTTTCTTTCCTAGTTAAGCTGAAGGCACTGGATATAGGCCACTTGACTCCAGTATCTGCATCTGGGTATATTCTGATGCTTGTAACATTTCTGGCTGTTGCCTTATAAGTTGCATGCTTGCTTTGTAAATCCGGCAAATATTTCAGAAAGCTAGAAGTGAGTACTTGAATGTGTCCTTTGCTTATGTCTTGCCATCCCACTGCATCAAGGCTTAATACAAGGGAGGTTCTACTGACCACTATCTGAATATGTATGAGCATGACTGCATGTATTGGGTTGGGAGACAAAGGCACCTAAGAGCCAGAGACACCTAGATATGAGCTCTGGAACCTAGGAATGATGTCATCTCAGATGACCTCTTGCATAAGCATTATTCACAGAAGATACAGGGTGGGAGTATCAGGGAAGTTGATTCTTATCTATATGACTGATGAGCAAGAAACTGTGAAAACTTATCCAGACCTAACAGATTGGTGTAATAGAAGGATACAAGAGACTGGCAAGCAAATTACACATCCAGTGCTGGGATCAAGGAATTACATTCTGGGTGCAGGTAATGATTGGCTCAAAAACAGAAATTGCGGTTCCCCCCTTGTTAAGGAATAAAGAGGATGACTTTTGGCAACAAATTTTAGAGTCCTTGGGATGCCCATCCTGGGGTGATAGAGGAAAACTGGTTGCTAGGTTACAATCACACCAGCTGTTGTTTAGAGAATATAGCAATGAACGGAAACCATCTGAAAAACAAAAGGTGACCTCCCTCACATACTTGTTCCGAGCTTTTGCACACAGCTTGGAGCAATGGTGTGAAGAGAGCTTGAAACAATTGATTTGATTGAAAGGGCTCAGGATTGTTTCTGGGTGGAAAGGTAAGATGTAAAAAAAAAGATTTTAGAGTCAAAGGAGAGAAAAGTGAGTTGTTTGCAATAACCTTGCCCTGCTAACCCAGTTGGATCAAATTAATAACTTAGAAGCACACGTGCAGTGGGACAGAGCTTTAAGCTATACTGCCCAGTTGGAAAGGGAGTTCAGGAACTTTAGTAGAGAATCTGACATTGAGGGTATTAGGATCTGTGGAAAAGATTTGTGACTATGATTGCATTATGGCTACCTTAAAAGAACAGTGCAACAGAAAGCTTGTCAGGTTGCATATATCACACAGGTGCCCTTGGGAAAAAATGTTTTGGGACTTTGTGATGAGGAACTGTGGGAGCAGGATCGCTCTCATCCAGTGGTCCAAACCTCTGATTATTGAGGGGCTGTGGGATGAAGCCTTCTAACTCAAATGGCTGGAAAAACAATGGTATGATCCACCACAGATTTTTTAAAAAGTACAGGAAAAAATAGGAAACTCAGGGAAAAAAATAGTAATTAAAATTATTTTTGATGGGTTTTGAATCAACAACATTTTAATCAGAAGGCAAGTGTTATAACCATTGTGTTATCATAGCATTCAGGATAAAAGGTGGCTCTAAAATGTATTACTATGGTAAGCAATGTCTCAGTTGAAGGAAAGTTCTTGCCTATCTGAAGTGATGAATGAACTGCTGGGGTTAACTTGCCACAGACTGAATCACACTATCCAAACTAGATACTCATAACTTCTTTCCTCTCTCGGTTCATGGGAAATAGTGAAGACCCAGAACCCTCTGATCCAGGACAACTTTTTCAGACCAATAGCAAAGTGTGAGTTTTAAAGGGATGTGTGGAGAGCACACTCCAAAATGTAGGCAGGGCCATGATAGCAACCTCATTTGATTAAATTTTCAATTAAATTGAATTAACATTTAATGAGATTGGTTAAGTACAGTTACAATGGTTACTCCTCATATGCTTAATAATTTCCCCCTTCTTTTACATTAAAAATTGCAATTTGGTGACAACTTTTAGAGAGGCTTTGAGGTCGAAATGTTAGGATTTGCAATGTCTCTGTGATGATGGAAGAGGGAAAGCACCATTTGGAAACCCTGGAAAATCTGTTTGGGAAAATTTCCGAAGAGCATGGGAAGTATCATGAACAATTGCCAGGAGCAAGAGTAAATTGATGGATATCACTTCTCCATGTTTCCCCATTATGGGAAGCTTTTGCTGGATTGAAAGCCCTTGAAGGTCCACCAGATCAATTTTCCAGCCTTCAGAAAGAAGAGAACACAGGGGTCTCTGTTATGTTTGTACTATACGGTAACTGCTGAGAAAGTTAATGCTCTAACTGGTGTATCCTACAACCCCTTCAGACTTTTAGTGATGCATTTAATAGTTCATTAAATTAGAGATGTGATGGGACAGAGGAAGATAAATGTGGAGCTTTGTCGTCTGTGTGAATCTGTTAGCACCGTTTCATGGATATTTTTCTTGGCACTTTCCCTTTCTTTTCTCATTCATATAAGAGAAAGTGCCCAGATTGTACCAGTAAAACATATCCTGTCTTGATGCCTAGTGCTCCACTCTAGGACAACAAAGCCCAGGATGGAGTTATGGATGGATCCAAAAACATACATATTGTCTAATCACCTAGGATGTATGCTTAGAGAAAAGGCAGACCCTGCTCCTCCTTTTCTGGCAAATTACATGAAACAGAATTAGTTCTGAAGCTGCTCCTATACAAATGAGGAACACTAATCCAGATAGTCCAGCCCTGTTGACTCGAGTGGCATTTTCTCACCAGCATCTAAGCCAGCAGTCTTTCTCAAGAGCTACTATCTGATCCTTCTTGCTAAAGATGCCAAGCATATAATCAGGCAAATCAAAACTGTATCTATTGGCTTTCCCACCCTGTGGGGAATTCCCTTCTCTTGCTCTTCACTGCTTCAAAAAGAGGCAATTTCCCAATGTGCTTTTTTTCCAATTTCCTTTTAGATCAGCCAGTAAATTCTACAAGAGGCTCAGCGTGTGTTTTGATGACATAGGTCTCTGGACCTGAACTCAGACAAAATTAATTGGATGTCACAAATTCCTCATGTTAGTAATGGTGCTGCTGCCAGTGAAAGGAATAACAGCCTTGAAATGTATCTTAATCTTGCTCAATTAAGATGAAGGGAACTCCATTTACTACCAGGCCTTTGGAGTGAAGTTGGTGGGTGACACGAAAAAATTGAGGATCGGTTCCAGAAGGGCTGTAAATGCTCCTTTCTATGAAGTTGGTTGCATGGTATAGTCAAAATGGCTAAAACCCACATCAGAAGAGAAAGCAAAAGATTTGCCCTCTAAAGGAAGTTGTCCATGTGGGAAGCTACTGCATTGCAAGAGAAAAGACCCTAAGTTCAAATTTTTGCACCTCACATGAGAAGGATCCGAGAGAGGGTGGGACAGGGACAAATCTCTCACTGGTCCTGAAGAAATTCTATCCAGGCAGAAGATAAGGTAGACTGGGGTGCGGAGTGTTTGAGATTGGGGGATATTTCAGGGTGGCATGCTAGCTCTGCCCTCATGCCAGGTAAAAATGAATTTTTCTACTTTTAATTCAATTATTATAGAATGAATTAAGTGCAATACACATCATTACTCCCATGTACTGATTTCCATTCTGCCATAGTAACAATGATAACTTACTGGCAACTTCTGGAGGAGTTGCAAAACTATGAATTGTATGAATACTCCTTTTTGCAACTCTCAATCCCATCACGTTCTCTCAGGGAAACAATATTTACTTAGATCAGTTTCCTAAATCAGTTAGGAATGACTTAGATGGGTCATGGAACTACCTTGGTTCCCAAAACTGTGGATATAGGAAATGTCTGATAACATCATTTAAACTCTTAGTTTCATTGCATCCAAATAGCCGTTGATTAATGTAGGTTTTCAGAAATCCAGATGGTGAAGTCTAAGGTTTTTACAGACTCAGACTGTGTTTAAGCAAAAAATCAGTTCCCTCTGTCCCAAATCTATAGTTGTACCTATGGGGACATGCCATTAACATTCATCTGATGGGACACTGTGATGCTGCAAATTACTTCATCAGTAGCAGTATATTTTTCTTTTAAAAAGGCTTGACTACCTCATTTATAAGACATGTCTATTCTCATCTCAACAGAAAGTTTTTAGATTTGGCCTGCCTCTGAAGATTAATTCAAAATGGTCTGAATAAAATGCTTCTCAGTTCTGGACAATAGCCTTCAAGAAGAGAATACCAACCTATTATTCAGTGTAGAGGAGATAACCACGAGGAAGAAATGCAAGTACCATTAAGTAAATGAAAAGTCAATCCTGGAAAGGGAAAGTGTGAGAAATAAATTCAAAACAATTCTGCCTAGAAAGATATTTAGGCAGGCTTTCAAGATTCTGTTATTACACCCTATAATAGAGTTCCAATAATCCTTGTCTTGTCTGTTCCATGACCTGGCCCAATGTAAGGGTTACTAATGCAACTGTAAAGGCCTAGCAAATTCAGAAAAGTATGCCAGGATGGGCCTTATGGACTCTGGAAGTTTCCAGGCTTTTATGTTTTGTGAATGATTGTCCTCAGTGATCTCTATTTTACTGACGCAAGTGTTGTTCAGGGATTTCTGCCATGGGCAAGATGGGGCAGTAATCAGAAAAATCAAGATGCAGCTGTGATCATGTGTTCAAAGATGCCACCTTGATTTTTTTTACATACATGCATATAGATGCCACTAATTCATTGTCACCAAAGGAACTGAAATTGAAAGTTTGGTTGACGTGGTTGGGTCCTCTGAGCTATAGGAGAAAAAAGAGGAGGCATTGGCTCTAGTGTTAACTGTTGTGGAAACAGGCTAAAGGGAAAACAAAATTCACCCAATCTTGCTAGTCTCAAGGCCCAAATACTTTGGATCAATTGGTAGATAAACAGCCAAGGCCTGAATCTGAGTTCAGAGTTTATTTGAAGAAAAGATCACCCACTATGATCTTTAGGAGACACTTGGTGAATATGGTACCCCATTCCAGGCTGGTCTACTTCTTGGCTTTTCTCAGTCCAGAAAACATAGGCAAGCCCTATACTCTACTTGATTTCTATTCATTCATTCATTCATTCATTCATTCATTAAATTTGTATGCTGCCCATCTCCCCCAGTATTAAATTTGTATGCTGCCCCCAATATTTGCTGACAGCAATAGTAATACTTCCTTAACCCGTCACATCCACAGTCTTCTCTTCTCCAGATCTTTGACTGAATTTCTTTGCTTTTTATCCAAGCTCCCCCAAAGCAGATTGCCATATCCTGAGAGCTTAATCATGTGGCTGCAGCTGATCACAAGCCATTAGAAAAGGACAAGACCTTGGCTCAATATTTGTGAGAACAGGGGCTAAGGTCCCAGATTGTGGACATCTGCATTGATTGAACATCTGCCAGCGTGCCTGGTTTTTGACAACATTAATTCAAACGTTGGAAGTTCTAGTAACCAGTATGCTCATAGTTAGACCACAAAGCCCTGGGGGAAGAGAGGCTTCAACACAGAAAAAATGGCTACCTGAAAGTTCACTTTTAAAAACTGAATTGGGTTGCTAGTCCTTGTGATAGAAAAAATAATAATAATATTTTTCTATTATTAGAAACTAGATAATGAATGGCTAGATTCTATATTAGTTCTTGAAGACTGGATAGGATGAATGCTTCCCCTTTCTGAAATAAAAAGGCTCCATAGCAGGAGGGAGTAAGAGGGCAAGGGACAAAGTGTGTGTTGTGATGAAGCTCCACTTCTTTATATACTTGTGTGTGATTCTGTGATACAAATGTGAACGGGTACAGCTTGTGTTGTGACTTTGTGATGCACATTGCATCATTCTGGCATCGTTGTGGCTACCTGAAGATGCCGCTGCTTCATTTGCTGAGATTCAAACCTGCTAAGTCAAATTAAGACACTCTCAAAAATACCCAAGAGTTCTGAGTTACAACTTGAATAGCTTTTGGTGTCCTTCTGTTATACCACCCAGCATTGCCACCATGTACAAGTTATGTAGCACTTTAAAGTGTTTCATGCATAATATTTGGATTATTCTTAAAATAATCCTCCAAAGCAGAGTTTGAAACTGTGGACCGGGACTGCCAGGGTCACAAGCAACTTAGAGATTACATTAAAAAGAAACCTGATCAGGCTGGCACAGACAAAATTGGAACACTGTCAAAACTCTCTTTGGGCTTTGCTCCCCATTTTGCCTGATCAAGCTTAAAGCCAGCTTGCCCAGACAAAACAGGAGCAGGTTTTGTCAGCACTCCTGCTCCTGAGAGGCAGGTGCACCCTCACAACTTGCCTACAGGCTTTGCTTCTTCCTTTGCCTGTAAAAGCTCCAGTGGGTTGTTATAATATGGCACAGTCTGGAAGCATCTGTGATTGATTGATTGATTGATTGATTGATTGATTGACTGATTGATGGACGGAGATAGATAGATAGATAGATAGATAGATAGATAGATAGATAGATAGATAGATAGATATAGATAATTTGTCCTAACCCCAATGAAATAGTTTTATTCATGAGAAAGTTCACACAAACCCATTTATCATTTTAGGGACTTCTGGTGTCCATTTATCATTTTACGGACTTGTGGTACTACAAGTCTGAGAACCACTACTGTAAGGGTTGGTATTCATGAGAATGTGTCAGCCCTTCAAGGTAGACCAGACTAGGAAACCCAAGTCATGCATGCTAATACTACTTTTATTATAAGGTTATAGTAACAGAATCTTTGTAGAGTCCTTGGTATTCTCTGAGCTTGGTTTACTTGCAGACATTTTGTTACTTGACTTAGGTAACATCTTAGATGCACTGAAGATGTTACCTAGTCAGGTAATGAAATGGCTGCAAGAAAACAACCAAGCTCAGAGAACATCAAGGAGTCCACAGTTCAATCTTGAGCTACACATATTCTCTTCTGTTAGTAACAGAATCTGGCAAGTCTGAATGTGCTTCCTTCCCCCCTCCCTTTATCTTCCTGAGAGCTCGGGAGGGTCTTGTCCGAGGTGCTTTCTTAGGTTACACTTCTGCCCCAGACTCAGGTTTCTTTATCTGACCATTATCTTGATAGCAGCTTTTTAAAATTGATCTTTTAAAAACCATTCAAAGAAAGAGAAAATCAATTTGGGGAGTGAAATTAGGTGTCCCAGAGGCTGAAGTACTGGGCTGTCTTTTTTAAAAAGCAAGCATATGCCTGCGTGTGTGATGTCTTGTTTTCATGCAGTGTCTTGTACAGCCTTGGTTTTGTAATGTGTACTTTCTTAGGCTTTGTGTGATATTTGTGTTTTGTCTAGGACCATTCTTGCCTAGCTCCATCCTCTTTGTGTCGTTAGCTCCCTGGTTCTCCCAATGTCACAAGTTCTGTTTTGTAGAACCAATATTTGGGGTTCCAACCCCTCAAGGTAGAATTTTCCAAGTTCCTTGTCTCTAAATTAAATTACCTTCTGTAAAATGGAGCAGAAGATTATGGGTTCAGGAAACTGATTTTGTGTTTTAGAGGACAGTCAAATTTAATTTGTCAACCTTTTTCACCAAAAGTCACAAATCTGTCTTCCAGGAAATGTGACTTGCAACTTACCTTGCCCACCATGGCAGACTTCGTGCAAGACGACCCAGGAACGTTCTGTATTCTAAAGGTATATTTCCTCACTAGATTATCCTAACAACTTAAAAATTATACCCAGCAGAGTGATTTCTGAACCCAGATCTGATATTTGATGTATCCCCAATGGTGCTTACATTTTTTAAAAAGAAAAAAGAACATAAATAATATGTTTCTGATCTAGAAGTGGTACAAGTATATAATCAATTATTCAGTTTCTATCTTTATTTTTATATTACTTTATTCAGATGCTAAAAATTCTCTTGTTTTGCCTGCATACAAGTGACGCATACAGGGAATACGCCTTTGGAGTTAAAGTTATGAAAATACCGCTCATATAAAAATGATGCAGTTAATAACATTCATGATCCTAAGAAGGATTTATTACTATTGAAATGGGATTTAGATCCTTCTGCCCAAATAATAATATAACTGATATGAAAATATGTGACGCAGGCTGACCCAAAACTAGAACGTACTAGTTTGGTTATCATGGAACAGAAACTGGGAACTTGATGTGTGTTACAAGAAAACAAGGGCTTAACATGCCACAGTGGGATGGTGGATTTGCTAGAGAAATTATTCCAGCTGTCCTCACAAAAGCTTCAGTAAAAAGAAAAAAAGTAAGATATCCTCAAGTCCCTATTTTTCAGATTTCTGATAAGAGAAATGTTTTCCCCCCTGCATTAAAAGTGGGGGTATATTGTCTTTTCAGGCCCCCTAAGGACTATTCTTTTAGTAAGGAAGGACAGAATTGTTCAGTTTTGAGATTTACTTCTGTGTGAGATGGGTCATTTTACAATACTGTGGCTTATCTTCAATAAAACTAAATGCCTTAATATTTTTTGGGGTGGTGATGGTGGAAAGCTGCATTACAAATATTCTGTTTCTTTCTTTGTCTTTTTTCCTTCCAGCAATATTTCCTGGTTTTTCTCCTCCCCACCACAGCCTGCTCCTTTCCCATTTTAAACCCAAAATCCTGAAAGGGGGGGCAAAAGTTGTGCCAAGACACTCTTGATTCAAGGTGACCCAGGGAGTGAGGAAAGACCATGGTGGCTGGAGGGAGGGCTGTGGGCTGGCATAGATTTAGAGAGCAGAGGGAAGGGAGGCATACTCTGGCAGCTTTAAAAGGAGGGGGAGGGCAGCTGCCCGTATGACAAATTAAGAATGTGGGTGAGCCTGACAGAGAGAGAACAGGAAGAATGAATGTGATTTGGGAGTTCTTTCATCTCAGCCCTAAATATCAAATTAAGAATTAATCATCTGCAAGGCATCCCACTGCTCATACTTCTGCCTCAGCCACTATCTGAAGAATGTCTCCTATGCCTCATGCAGAGACACTATGGGCAACCTCGCTTAAAAGCTGCCAATCCTGTTAGATGGTTCCTTCTAGTAGAAAGAAGCAATTAAGGGGGCAGCAGGATCAGCCAGCTCCGCCTCCCGCTGAGACGGATTGGAGGGAAGCAAGGCAGGGGGCAGCCAATCACAGGACACCCAATGGAAGACCTCCTTTGTGGGAGGAGATTGGGGTCTAGCTGTGCATTATTTCAAAGCACAGTAAGTGTGGGGATTCCAGCCTTAGCCCATGCTTGTGATCAAACAATGTACAACAATGCCATTCCTGTATGAGTATTCTTTCCATTCATTAAAGGTGGCACTTGGAGACAACAATCAAACATAGCTATAATTTCTAGCTATGTTTGATTGTTCTTCTAGGTAGCTTGGCAGAGACACAAATAATCTGTGCAATTTTCATGTATAACCTGCACCCTGACTTGTAGTTCTAAAGATACTTACATCCCTGTGCACTGTTCCTTTATCTTCAATTCCTAGAGCAGAAACCTTTTAAACAATCACACAGACCATGTTTTCTCTTTCTAATTGGAAAATTATCTGCCATTGAGCCCTCATTGTGTCTGTGTTGAGAGGCCAGTTTTATCCTGATCAAAGGCTAAAACTACTTTGCATGCATGCCTATGCAAAGAAAATTTATTGGAAGCTAAAGCCAGGCAGCCAGAGACCCCTCAACTGGAGAGAAAGCAACCAATTGCTCCACCGTGTTCATGACTGACGGAAGGAATTGCAGCAGGCTCCCTTATGAGGAAACACCGGAAGCTGCCTTATTGATCAGGGTCAAATTGTCCATCTAGAATTCTGGGAGTTAGAGGTCCAACACATCTTGAGGAATACTGGACTAGTTCAATACTATACCCATCACATCAGTCTTTCTTTCATTGTAACTCGGACATGCTAAGAATGAAACTTTTGATCTTCTCTATGTGATAGACACATCTACTACTGAACTATAACAGGTTATCTGAGGAACCACCTCGCCCCGGTCATTTCAGCCCGCCCCACTCGGTCCAGCAGAAGGGGCAGGTTGCAGACCCCACCAGTCAAGGAATTTCGATTGGTGGGGTCTAGGCAGAGAGCCTTTTCTGCTGCAGCGCCCACCCTATGGAATATCCTGCCTCCTGAGGTACAGTGTGCCCCCTCCCTCATGGCCTTCAGGAAAGGGCTCAAATCCTGGCTCTGCCAGAAGGCCTGGGGGCCGGAGGGGGGCCTGCACTTGTGGAGATGGCTGGTGGGGTGATGGGTTTGTCCCCCCCCCCCCCCCCCCCCAGCATCTTACAGGTTTTTAGGGCTAAAAATCATAGAAGGTTTTTAGGGCATTTTTAATATATGTTTTTTAATTATTTATAGATTTTATCCATGGTTGGAGGGACTTGTGTTTTTCCTTCCTTTTTTATTATTGTGAGCCGCCCAGAGTCACCCGTTGGGGGAGATGGGCGGCATACAAGTCTGATGATAGATAGATAGATAGATAGATAGATAGATAGATAGATAGATAAATAAATAAGAGAAATGCATGTAGGTACCATTTGAAAGAGAATGTATTCAAGTCACACAACTATGTGAAACCAAACACAATTCCCTTTTGGTATTTGAATACCTCCAAATTTTGCAGTGCCAGTTTTCCATCAATACATATCATACTGAAAATAACACGCACGCAATATGCATATATTAATACACCTATTAGGAGAAAGGCCCATAAACACGTACGACTCTTTATGTGGACCTTTTTTTATTGCCAGCTGATATAGAAATGGAACAACCTGAAGATAGATGAGGAACCAAGATAATCCCAAACTCAGATTTGTCCACTATAAGGATCTTGATCTTTGATATAACATTAGGGATCTATTTCTCTTCTCTGAAATGTTTGTTACTATTTTTTTTAAGATGGAAAATCTTGTGGCTATTGGTGCTTGTGCAAGAACACTGAATTTTAGCATTTCTGGAGGATTTCAACCATTTACATAAAGTTGAATTGTTTTTATTCAGTTTTAGGGGTCCATGCATGCCATCTAGGGGGGCTGTTATGAAAGTGCTAATATTTTTTATTTATCCAGAACTATGAGAATTTTGCCTCCACCATCCCTGAATATTATGTATGTGTCTAGGTAGGGCTCATCCTTCAATTTCTGAGAGTGCCGCAGCAATCTCATAACTGGGCAGAGTCACTGATGTCATGCAGCTAAGGAGGGCAGCCCTTGTAATGTGCTATTGACCACTTTTAGAACTGGAATGACAAATAAATGCACTCAGTGTGATAGCTCTGGACAGAATAAACTCAGGTTTCAGTCCTTTCAGTGGCTCAAACCTGATGTGAGAAGAGGCTCAAACAGAAGTAGCCGTGGTCTGTCTAAATCAAAGGTACTGCTGGATCCCTGAGACAGGCACCAGTGACACTGAGTTAAATAGGAAGGCGGAAACAGAACCTTCAGGCCTTTGATCAAAAGAGTTTTAAAACCACCCTGGAACTGAAAATGAGGTTGGTGCAATCCCCCAACATGCAACATTTGAACTCAGCCAGGTTTCAAAGTTTAGCTTGTCTGTTTTCATGCTAAATAAGCCATCCAAGGATAAATCCTCACATAAAAAACCTCTACAGTTAGGGCAGCAGAATGAAGCCAAGCAACAGAAGTTGCCATCACTTTAGCTGGACTCTAACTCTTATTTCACAAAACACGCCACTTCTGCCTGAGAACCTCAAGCGAATGGACACAGTTAGAAGCCATTTTCCTCCCTCCTTAACAGGAAATGAGGGCATTTTGTCATGTAGGCTTGATAGTTGGAGATACAGTGCAATAAATTCCCCTACTCCTAAGGTGTACAGCTTGCTCTCTCCTTTCCTTCCCTCTTTATGTAGAGATGCTGAGTCATGTTGGCAATGCAATCTCATAGAAAAGCTTCACAACAGTTAGGTGAAGGGGACTGATTTGGGAACTAATGGTCCTCATCCCTTACTCTATCTAAATTTTCCACAGGTGAGGTTGATGGCATCATGGTGGGATCTGATCACAAATCTGTTTTTAATAAAAATGGCAACATCAGGATGAGACTGCCTCACTTCCAGGGGAATAACGGTGGATTGAGGAAGGCTTCGTTTTCACAGAGCCAACAACCACGGTGACTTAGAGAAGCTGGCGAAAGGTCTGGCTCTTCAGAACATCTCTGGACAAACCCTTCCTGGACTATATTGAGAAAACACAAAATATACAAATGGATATATTATAATATTGAAATAATGAGAATGAAATATAGATATAGAAGTAGTATAGTTAACAACAAATACAGAAAATGTTTATATCATTAGAAATAATTTCCTCAAAAGGAAAGTAGGAAGTCTTTTGTTCGTTTGCTTATGTGGTTTTTTTTTCTTTTTTTTTCTGTTTGTTTGTTTTGTTTTGTTTAAGGTATGTCTTTTGTAAAAGGCTTTTAGATGTCTGTCTGATTTGTATTGTTTTATGTAATTGTATATTTTACTCGTGTAATAAAAATTTTCTAATTAAAAAAAAGAACATCTCTGGACAAAGGAGATGGCTGGATCACCTGCAAGTACTCCTTACAGAGGCTCCCTGTGAAGCGATCTCCAGCAGGTTGAGCGCTCTGGGAGTTGTGGGAAACATTGAGCCCAAGCTGCGGCTCAGAGCCTTCAAAAGGATACTAGATTTGCTTTCACTTCCTCTTTTAATTACCATTGGAAACTACTTATTACTGAACATTAAAAACCTTCTGAAAGGCAAGTTGCTGTACACTGGGAGAATTTCCTTCTATCCTGGAAGAAAGAAGATTTAAGTAAGTTTAAAGATTAAAAAGAAAATCTTAACTTTTGGAAACAGTGAAAGGGAGTTACAAATGCTGAATGGGGACAGTTGCCAGATGGATTTGAGAGAAGAGTTCCCCGCCGCCGCCCCCGGACTGTTTTAAATTTTATAAAAATACAGCAGATGATTTTGGATTTAACTGTTAAAATACCTATTCTGGGAAAGTTTTGGCTCTGAAAATAAACAAAAGATTGTTTATTGGGCTTTGAAGGTTAACTGGAGGGAACCAGAGAGCAATAAAAGGAAGAGGCATCCTCACATAATGGAGGAACATTGTCTCACTATAGAAGAATTTAAATCTGTTTGAGAACAATGTGTTCAGAGCTTATTTTTAAAACTGGATCTAACAGAGGTTATAGAAGAAGGAAAGATTCAACTGGACAAAACAGAAGCTGAGGATGATTTGAATAAGGAGTTTAAAATGGACTTTAAAAAAATGCCAGATTGTAAAAGAGAGATGGTAGATATAGAAAAAGATGTTGTGAATCTGAAAATGGATTTAAAGATGTTTGATTACAAGAGTGACATGGAGAAAGAAGTTGTAATGGCTATACAAACTTTGCTGGCTGATGTTTTAATAATCATATTACAAATCAGAAGAGTGAGTTGGAGAGTTATTTTACTTTGGATCCACACAAGGGAAACGTTATATCTTCAGAAGTTGCTTCTGAAAACAGACAGGGAGAAAATGACTATGTGGGACTTTATTTGAAGACACAACTGAAGATCAAGCCTCTTAAAAAGAAGAAAAAGGTATTCAAAGTGGACTTATTTGGTCAGGGTTAAATTGTATTATAAGTTTTGATTTGGGGTAGTTATTATTGGAATCTTTTTTCTGACCAGGACTGTAAGACAATGTAAAGATTTTTTTATATGGGGATGAATCTTTTATTTCCTATTTGTTGGAGAAAGTCAGGGGCTAGTATGTAAAAGGGACCTATTGGATCTAGTTTAAAATATATATGTTATTATTACTGATAATCTTTATGCTTATGGGGATAATTTTTAATGTTTTATTTATTAGAGAAAGTTAAAAGTCAAAATGTAAATTAGATTTAATTGTTTAAGTTTAAAACATACAGGTTATTATTACTGGTACTCTTAATGCTTTTGCTGTGTAAGACTGACATTTTTTTTAAAATAATCTGGTTATTGTTTAATGATGAGAAATGGGAAGAATTATTTCTTTTTCAGTAATATCAGAAAAGGTGTTAACTTACTTAAATGCTTATATTTGTCTGGAGGGAGGGGGGAGTCACTTTTAATATGTCTTTTTCTTTTTCCTTTTTCTCTTTCTTCTTTTTTGTTTGTATATCTTTTCTAATTATGTATTAGCATTTAATTATGTAAAACTCTAATAAAAATATTATGAAAAAAAAAAAGGATGAGACTGCCTCTTCATCCTGGTACACTTGGTCCGCACCATCTGTGACAGAAGCTGTATCTCAAGACGAAGGGACTGAGTCATTTGTAGCACCTATTCGCTCTAAGACCCTCTGAAGGGAAACAACATATGGCCCCCTACCTGAGATTTAAATACGGAAAGTGAATAGGGCACTTAAGATGATCAATGACATCTCAGTGGCATGGTCTTTCACTTCTAACCCAGGATCCTCACCATGTTCAGGCAGTGTTTGGTGCTGATTTCTCCTACTGGATGAGGCCCTCGTATTGGTAGCCAAGAGCGATGCAATACCCAATGCATGTAGTGTAGGAAAGTGTTGGGCTACACTAGAGGAAACCAGGCTCAAGTCCATCCTTAGTCATGGAAACTCCATGGGTGACTTTGGACAAGCAACTCTGTCTCAGTCCAACCTACTTCACAGGATTGCTGTTGTGAGTACAAAATGAAGGCAGATTCCCATGTGAGCTGCCTTGAGTTCATGGAGAAAGGTGAGAGAGATTTTTTAAAAACCCTTGGATTGAGGTAGGCTCATCAATGGATGATAAGGACACAGTTGAACTCCTGGATGCCTTGATGCAAAAGCATATTCCCCAAATGGAGCAGGTGATTCTTGATTCTGAGTTGGTAGCAGCAATTGTAGGCAGTTGGATAAGAAACATGGGGCTCAAGAAAATGGAGTACAGTAGTGAGGAATACAACGGGTAAGACCAGCACAATTGATATTCTCAGCAACAGTACCATGGGAAATCAGATCACTCACTCCACAACTGATCACTTGTCTTGTGGGGACCAGCAGTAAGGTTCCAGAGACATTAAAGCAGCCCACAGAGAGGGGGAGAGGCAAGGCATAATAGAGTGCAGGACTTGAGGGGACTAGCTGGAGTCTTGAAACAAAAGCCTATGCTATTGAAATGGAGGGGCAGAATGCTCCTGTATTTTGCCCTCTGAAATAGGAAACCTTGCAGGCTGCACCTCTGTAGTGGCTTGTAGGATCCAGAAGGCAAGGTATCTACACCCAGGGACAAGGTAATTGTAACTAATCCACAAGATTTTTTTCTTTTCTCTTTTTTACTACAGTGTGGTCAAGTTCGGATGAAGTAGAATGTATTAAAGTCATCCATTGCTTGCCAAAAAGCCACTCAGTGTTGAATATCTGAACAGCTCACAGATGGAGATAATTGTGGTTGGACTCAAAAAGCAGCCTGAGGTCAGTGGTCATGTGAGATATGATCAATATTTTAAACATAGCAGACAATGTTTCTTTGGACTTGGAGCCTGCAGTCTTCAGAATCTGTTCCAAATCTACCAGGTGCAATAAATATCTTTGAAAGGCTTGCTTAGTAAATACCTAGCAATATTTAAGCCCACCATGTGCCTACTTCAAGGCATAAAAAAACAAGCCTCTGTGTGCATCCAAAGTAGGAAGTTTGCTTTTACAGGATTGATACTCACATGGTGGCCTTCAAGGCCTTGGGATCAAGACCAGTTTTCTTCATGTTTGTGTTATCCTTCTTTTTTTCCTTAAACGTTCAGCAATGGTAAGAAGGTGAGAAAATTAGAAATAAACGTAATGGTAAGGAAACACTCTAAAGCAGGTAAGAGGAGCCATATGTTGGAGCAATCATGGCATATGGAAGGGGAAGGTTCTCACCAAAAATCTCCAAGCTCTGGATGGTTCCGAATGACACTGCATGGCAACAGAACCCATATGTGTGAACCAGAGACCATCATGAAGAACAAACAGTTGTGTGGAATATGTTTAATAAGTGGTGAGAAAAGGTAGAAATATACTGGGTGAGAGAAGACAGTAAATGCTAGTCAGTTACAATTAAAGCTTACTTTTCATATCAACTCCCACCCCTTTTCTGTGCCTATGAAGCAACATAGCCAAATACAATTGTGAACAGAATTCTTAGCCTGAAAGAAACCAGGTTTTACTTTGTAGTGTATGTTGATTTCTAAAATTCAAAGGTGCAAGTTTGATGGAAAATTCTGAACAACCAGGGTTGAATGTTAACTTTTGATCATTAAGTAACAGACAATGAGGTTAAAATAAAAATGCCTTATACCAATTCAAACCATTGATCCTCCTAGCCCATTACCATTTACTCTGACTTGCAGCAGCTCACCAGCTAGAAGATGTAAATCTGCTGAAGAAGGGAGTACACATTTGCCCCAATTTTCTGTCACAACAGGAGAGATGCTACCAGCCTCCCAACCATGCACTTGGCAGGAGTGTTAACACCCACCATGGCTAGGAATTCTTGGAACCCCAATGCATTTATGGGGTGTCAGATTGAGAAAGGCCGGTCATCTTATGTAGCAAATTGCAGAGCTATGGTAATAACAAATGTTTCTCCCCTACTGAAGGACTTTTGTCCTAGTAACTAGGATTTTGTAAACTCGGTAACAGCAGCAGCAGCAGCTGAGAAAAAGTCCTGGAAGCTTCTAAGAACTCTTTCTCATCTTTCAGAGGTGCTTTATAAAAGCGTGCCATTTGAATTTCCACTTGACATTCCTTTCAGTGGGGATTGCTTATATGCAAGTTAAAGAAATGTAACCACTAACTTTGAAAGTTTATCCTACTGGATAGCAAACTCCATCAAATTTCCAAAGATCAGCTCCTTCTAGGAATGAAAATACATTCATAACCTATTTTTAAGGAATTACTCATCTTCCCATTTAAATCTGCCATTGTTTAATGAAAATCTTACCTTAACTTTCCTTCTCCCCTCCTTTGATCTTATTCTCACTATATCGTGCTCATTTGGGGATAAATTTTCCTTTCACTTCCTTCCCTTCCCCCATGTTTCACTTGCTTGTCACCCTGCATTCCAGAGATTTATATTAAAAATAAAGAAATCAATGTGTTGCCATGGAAACAAACTTTCATCCAACGTAACTATCTCATTTTCCCTATGAGTTTGGCTGATGAAAGCAGAGGTGAAAATAGATAATGGAAATATGCCATGTTTTGAGCAACCATCCAGAGCCATAACACTAGTTATTTCTTTTTCAAGTGCCTTGCATATGTTGCCAAACCCAACGGTCATTTTGACATAGTGAACAGACATGGCTTTACCTCTGACACATTCACTGGGTGCCCTTAGGCAAAGCACGCACAGGCTTAGTTCAGCCTGTAAAACACAGGTAGTATTGACCCAGTACAAATTTCTAAAGTGTCTCCAATAACGAAGTCTTGCACATACAACAAAATGAAACACGAGACCTTGTCTTCTGGTTTATAAGCCCAGCTCTATTTCTCAGCAGTGGATATGGTGAGGTAAGATCTCTTTTGCTCCCGCTGCAGATCATTCTCGAGAGCAAGTCCTCCTCCTTAAACATGTCTCCTTTTGAGGAAAGATCAATGGGAATTTGATTCTCATGCAAATGGGTAATGGACAAAAAGCAACTGACCACACAAGAAGTGGGGAATCTGCAAAGGTCCACTGCTCTTCCAGAAAGGAAGGTAATTATCCATCACCACTGGCTGAGCTAGAACAAATCAGCAAAGCAGACTGGAGGAAAAAGGAACATGCCAGAGGGAAGGGTTAAGCATTGAGAAAGAGATTTTAAAATAACAGAAAAAGAATGCTAGTAGTTCTCTGTTTTTTTTTTATCCGCACTCAATCGTTACCGATTTTGCGGCGACTACTTGGACGAGTCCCTGCAGTTTTCAAGGCAAGGTGTTTCGGAGTGGTTTGCCATGGCCTCCTTCCTAGAGCAGAGTCCAGCTGGCAAGCGCAGGAGGTGGGGTTTCCATTGCTTCGCGCTTTTGGGTATGTGCGGCTTCCGCGTTACCGGCAACTGCTCCCATCTCCTTTGCAAGGCACCGCCAGCATTTTTCCTCCCACCGGGGTGGGAGTACCCATCTATCTACTCACATAAGTTTTCGAGCTGCTGGGTTGGCAGGAGCTGGGGAGGAAGCAGGAGCTCATTCTGCTGCGTGGAGCTGGGCTCGAACCGCTGAAGTGTCGACCATTTCTGGCCGGCAACTTTCAGTGTCATTAAGCCGCTGCGCCAGCGCGTGCCCTCCCTTATTAATGCTACCGGGCATTTATAGTAGGAGGCCTAAAGGCAACTGCTTCACCATTTTTCATTGGCTACACCAAAGGGAGGTAACCCATAGTCCAAGAGCCATGTGCACCCTCCCAGCACCACTGACATTTGGTGTCAATCTGGCAGCACCACATGTGGAAGCCAAGTGGACGCTTAGCACACCTTCTGATTTTTTTTTTTTTTTAAATCCAGATTACAAGCAGCACAAAAAAGGGTAAAATAAAATAAAAATGCAGCCATGCCCCTCTGATGACTTCAACACACCACTGCCAGGATCTCAACTCGTTAAATGCTGATTTTTTTTTTTTTAAGTGCAGCTCCTGGCCTCAAAAAAGTGTTGTTTTTCTGTTATACAATAACCTCTTCCATAGCAACTAGGCAGTCTTTGGTCTTCCGAATTCATTCTGAAATGACCCTCAGGAAATAAATTATTATAGTGTAGAAGTTAAGATAGTATGCAGAAAAAAGCATTTTGGTATTACTGGACCTCTTCTTGAGTGAAAAAAGGGAAGCTATTTTAGAATTCAGGAGCCAGTTATATACTAGAAGCTTCCAAATAAAACCCTGTTTAAAAATTAGAGGACATAAATTATTTTGTTTCATTTAAACTAAATTGGGTGACACATGTTAAATTTTCAAAAACATACCTTCTTTAAAAAATCAAAAATATCCTTCAGAGGGTCAGAACTTGGAGTAGAAAGATCTAAAACCAATGTGATAGTTGTTTCCAGTGATACTTTCCAACAATTATTTGAAACCTGCTCAAAACATCTTGTTTATTGAAAGACACCTCTAGCTATGCCTATATAGAACTTTATGATGAGGTATTACATAGGTCAATACTTATCCTTAATATTTACTTTTTTCCAATACTTCTCTCATCACCTGAACAACACGTGACCCATCAAACTGAGAGGGATGAATGTGGACCAATCAGGTTTCTTTTCCTCCATCTACCCAACAGTGCTCAAAGCAGATGGTTCATCAAGGAATTTGAAGGCCACAGTTTATGGGCGGACAAGCTGCATTTGACCTGGTGATTTGCAAGTTGCAGGTCTGCACTAAAAAACTGAATCCTAAGTTCCATTTGACTGATCAGAAAGCACATTAAAATAAAATGTGTACAATGACCCTTTAAAAATAGTAATGAAAAATAACAAGATCAAAACTCGGATGATGATAGTTGGCAGGGAATTTTTTTTATTTTTATTTTCTCACATAAGAGAACTGGAACACTCTCTCTGTACATATATATACACAAAGCTCATTTGCATCAGATCAAAAGCAAGAAACGTGGTGGGACTCTTATTGATTTTACTAGGGAAAAAGCAATGCAGAAAAACTGAAAGAGTGATTTTACAGTGTTATCTTAAACCACAAATGGATTGTGACCAGCTTCTGAACAAAGAAATAGAAAACAAAAAAGAAAACAAAACACAAACCAAAAAACTTGGAAGCCAACATCTAAATGGTCCTCCCTTGGGATGGTATTTCAGCATCAAGAACCACACACAAGAATGATTAACATGTAATATATCTTAATGTAGTTTTAGAGGGCTATATAAACTTGGGGAGGAGCTGCACTGGGAGAATGTAAAAGATAAGTATCTGCCTGTCCTAAAAAGGCATCAGCGAGGTTTAATTCAATGTGAAGACATCCTGGAAATCAGCATATGGCAAATTTATATTCAGCCTTCTGACAGCAGAGTCTGGTGTATGCTCAGGTGACTCCAGAAAATTCCTACCCAACAACATCACCTCCAAGTCCCTTTGCAACTACTGAAACTCAACCCTCAATGGAAGTGGGTTAGGGAAGCCCAGTGGCATTTGCACGTTATCATAAATGAGGGATCTGTACTCCTAAATCTACTAAAGTGAGGCTACAGAAGGTTCTAGTTTTGCATCCAAAAAAAAAAAATTATCAATGATTGGCCAAGTTAAAAACTGAATGCCACTGAATTGTGGGTGAGAGAGATAGGGAATGGGGTGTTTTACTTGTGAACTTAAACCAGGACAGATCCTGGCAGAGATTTTTATTCTATTTATATACTGAGAGCTAAATTCTGCCACCATCAGTGCAGCCCTATAATAAATAACTCTATTATAAGTTGGATATGGAGGGAAAGCATTGAAGCATGACCCTGTAAGCACAGACATGTCTCCTGAATGGAAGAAACCGTCAATATTAAACTCAAGCAGCTAGGGATTTACTTTTTTTTTTTTTGTTAAAAACACTGTCAGTGTGTCTATGAAAGATGCTACTGTCTCTTTGTTTCAATTGTTTTCTGCCCCAGCTAACATGCATCAATACAGGTGGGGGAAAACATTTCTTCAACATGTCAAATAAGGTACTGAAATATGAAACAGGGATACATATGTGTGTGCATGTATGTGTGTGTGCTTATGCACACTTATTGTTTATATATATAAACAAAAATAAAAAATAAGCTAGATATGAAGTTTGTTCTGGGATAGAGAGCGTACCAAGGGTTGGAATAAAGGTTCTCTTGTTCCTTTTTTCCCACCACCCTTTCTTTTCCAAGCATGTGGTGCCAAAATGCTTTCATTCTGTACGCAGGATTATATGGATCCCTGAATCTGTGAATACTGGCCCGCTCATCTCACCAGTCCTCAGCGCAAACGAAGCATCTTCAAAAGGTTTTTGCATCTGACCTGCCAGATAGAAAACAATTTTCAAGTGAACAAGTGGAAAAGTAACAGCCACATAAAGAGCATTTTGAATTAATTCCAAGCATGAACATCTAGAAGTAGCAAAAGTTGTCCTCACTGGTTCTTCAGAATGCAAAGGTCAACAGAAGAAAGTCAAAGGCAAACCTGTAGGAGCTATGAGAATGGCCACTTTTATAATCACACAAAAATCTGTAATGTAGGATTCCATATTCGTAGACTGGACCTCTGTACATTTATGGCCAGAGATATGTATAACATTGGTCTGATTAGCTTATGAAATTCAAAAGTCTAAACATTTGAAGACATGCTAGATGATTTTTCTGAAAAATAACACATGAATAGTAATTCTATTTCAATGCTGGATAAATATACATATTTTCCTTTCAACAAATGAGTGTTTACAGTGATAAAATGTTAATTAAGCATCCAGCTCTGTGCACACATTTTCTAATATTTGGAACATCTGGGACTGAAATGGCAGGCTGTCCCTTCTCCTACACATTCTCCATCCCCGGGGAACATGTCAGTCTTCCTCCATCTCAAATGCAAAGGAGCAGAGAAAATACATTACAGTCTACATGCCCAGTCAAGCTCAGACGTGTTTGAACCAATGTTAATACCTAGAGTATGTGCACATTTTGACTGCAGAACCCTGAATCACTCCTATCATATCTTATTTGCACTTTCTTTGCTGCCCAACTATCCACATGATTCATAATCAGGATGGGTCTGCATGTGTAGAACTAAGCAGCAGGATGGCATGCATCACCATGTACACAGATGGGGGAGTCCTACTCTTCAATGCTCTCTTACCATATCAAATAATCTACAAAAGTAAAGTACAACAGAGAAAAGGATTCTAGCCTAATCTTCTTGCTGTTGTTGTGTCTATTTTCTAGCTGCAGAGTCTCTCCAGAAGTTACTGCCAAATTGTAATTTTTAAAGTGATAAAAGGAAAAACATGTTACAGGGAAGAAATCACGTTAATTTAGTTTAATTAATTTTGATGACATTTACATTTTAATCCATTTCAGTTTTGTCCTGCTCCACCACATCTTTGACTCGATCCTGCCAAGTTTTTATTAGAGAGGAGCCCCAGGAGACCACTCAAAGACCAAATGCAGCTTCATATAGCGCTAGTCAAATTCCAGCTAGCAATAGAGGAAAGAGGGAATGGCCTTGAGGGACAGGATGAAGAGCCACTACTAAGGCAACAGTCAGATAAAAGAGGTCTGAATCCAGAGCAAGAATGTAGCATGAATAAATATCAGACAGGCCCCTCCCTAGATCTCATTTGAAAAAGGAGGGGGGAAGTGCAAAGATTGATGTCAGCCCTTCAAGGTAGACCAGACTAGGAAAGCAATGTTATGTAGGTCAATACTATTTTATTATAAAGCTATAGTAACAGAATCTTGCAAATCTGAATGTGCTTCCCCCGTCCTTCCCTTTATCTACATGAGAGCTAGGGAAGGGCTATTTATGCTAGCAGAGCTGCATTCCAATCATAAAGTTGACCCTCAATATCAAGCTACAATGACAACTGGTAGGGAACACTCCTCTACTGGGTAGATGGGCTATATTTTCAAGCTTAACCCTAATCTAGCTCCCTTGGCTGGTGATTCAGGAGATTCCAGGGGGTGGGGGGGACTCTCTCAAAATTACCAGACGCACGTGAGGCTCCCCTGCTCATCCAAATTGGCCTCAGTCTAAGAGTAACAAACAAAAGCAGGACAGGCTTATTGCCAGGCTGGTCCACAGAACTAACAACTACACTGAAGATGGCTTCTATTCCTGGAATTAGCTATCCCTGTTCTGTGAGGCCAGATCTGGTCCCAGACTTCCTTTGTCTCCCATCTGACTATATCGGAACCATTCTGCAGAAGCTGCTCTTGACTCAGCCTGCCCAATTGCCCAGGGAATTTGTTTTGCAAACAACAGGGGAAAAGAACAGCTGGGAGAAAGGCAGTTACCAAATTGCTGTGGCCCACCAAAGAAGAAATGGGATTAGTATTAGTAATTTACAGAGGTTCAGAGGTTTTGCCTCACCCTGACCCTGATCAAAATAATGAAACTTTTAACTGTTGCAAAAAGGCACCAACTTTCCTTAAAGATCTGAATATCAGATATCCAAGGGTGGAAAGAAAAAGGAGAAAGGCCCTGCTGACTGAACTCAGCACCAAAAGTCTTCCCTAGGATTTGGTGTCCTAAGATGCCAAAACTGACCCAAGTAAAAAAGGAAACTAGGTAAACCTCATGTTACTGTGGGACCTGTGAATTAGAATTGCAAGCCACTGCTATAGAAGATGTATCTAGAAAGCTTAAAGGCAGCATTCCAGATGAATCCTTGCCAGAATTTTGTTTGTTTTTTGCATGTTCTCTGCATGCTGCATGCATTTCAGATGATCTGTATGTCTGAGAGATTGGTACAATTTATCATTTACTTGTGGCTTGAAATCCATCTGCAACTTTTTATGGCTGTGACGCCAAACTTCTTCCAGGACTAGTCATAAGGGCTTCAGCCTGATATTTTCCTCAGAGTTTTAGCTCATAAAATGACTGGAAGGGGAAAGGAAGAACGAATGTAACAATGCTGGGTACAGAATTGTGTGGAAAATTTTAAAATCGCACAAGAAAAACACTTCTCTTTTGAACTGAGCTTGAGAATGGACTAGATCCAAAAATGGGAGATCTTTTTAAACAAATACATCTAAGCTTGTGTATGTGGTTGCAAACGCACATGCTACCAAATTGCAGTACCAGTTTTGCTCATTCTTCTACAACAGCAATATGAAGAGTCTCACCACATCAATGTAATTCACTGCTATAGGATTTCTTTTTTAAAAAAGAAAAAAAAAAGACTGATTTAAAAAATGCAGGATGCATTAAATTTCAATCACCATCACCACAAAAAACCAAGAGAGTAATTAAGTAATTCAAGTCAACTACTTAAATTGTTTCTCATTTCATAACTAAGTTTATAATAAATTGTAATTAAGTATTCCATTTTTTAAAATTCATGCATTTCCAGAAGAAATGTGGATACTAAACAACTGTAATAAGATGTGTTTTAATGATTTGGATTTCTCCATACAGCTGTGTAGCACATGATAACTTATAACCTTCAAATAAATGTCTAGATCTTACTTTTTAAAATCAATGTTATTCTCAGTCCAAAAGTTCTTAATTTCAGAATCAGGGAGAAAAAAAAAACCTCTCAGACTCCTCACCCAGAATTTAATAAAACTAAGAGTTTTTTTTTTTAAAGAATGTTTATCCCACTTTTCTTATTTTTATAAATAACTCAAGGTGGCAAACATACCTAATACTTATACTATTTTCCCCACAACAACACCCCTGTGAGGTGAGTTGGGCTGAGAGAGAATGAATGGTCCAAAGTCACCCAGTCGGCTTTCGTGCCTAAAGTGGGATTAGAACTCACAGCCTCCTGCTTTCTAGCCTGATGGTCTAACCACCAGACCAAACAACTGCTTGTTTTTTTTAAAAAGTTAAATGGGAATGCTTATGTTTTTTCACTTCTGAACATATCCAGGATTCATAGTTCTAATAAATTATGGTTTGCAACCCCATCAAATGAGTTCAATAAGACAGAAAGTGGTATCACAGAACAGCTGCTTGTACTCCTAGTCCCATCTAGTGGACAACAAAATTCCAGCAGCTTTGTTTCTGCATCTTTGAGCTGTCTCATCTAAACTCTCCTTCAGTAAGTCACCCAGGACCACAGCTGAACTGACAGTTTCTAAATGAGACCCAACTACCAGTCACCAGCAGCCTATGATTAATAGCTTTTTCATTACTTTCTAATCCATAATGCCAATATCAGCAATCATCCTTCTCTCTTAAAAAAAAAAAACAACAGGAAATATTGGATTGAGGAAGGAATTGCTGCCATTAAACAATAAGGTAGAGTTCGTGAAGATAAAGGGCAATTAAAAAGCAGTGTCTTCATGCAAATTAAGAACTGATTCCCAGCAAAAGAAAAAAAAAAAGGTTTTGACCAAAGTTAGCAGCTTTATTCATAACTGGAAGGAAAAAAATGAACACTATCAAGGGGCAAGATCTATTATTTCAAGTAGGAACTGAGGTCTTGGATGATACAGTAGCTCTGCTAATTATTTCACCTGTCTTGCAAATTAATGTTCTATTAATGATATGAATTCACATGCTTATTTCTTAAAAAAAATAGCCTCATGATAATATTATTAAATATTTTTCTTTAAATTTCTTCTGCCACTACTGATGGGTCCAGTTTGGAATCTCTGTTTTGGGATTGTTTGAAGGCCACAGATGCCCCAGACACTTCTCATCCTTGGAATACATACAAATATATTATTAGAAGCTCATCAAGACAAAGACCAAACCCTAGCACAAAATTGCTCATAATGCCAATAAGGCCCTCTTCAGTATCTGCTCAGTACTGCAAGCCACCATAACCTCTTCTATACCAAAATCCCATGCATGTTGAACTGTGTGGAATATTCACATACGATGAGGGCCACTGAACTCTATGCATGTATTGTTGAGATGCTAAAGCTTTTGCAGAATTTACATGGAAAAAAATGGAGAGGTTTTGGTGGATGCTTAAAGTGTCATCTATCAAGTCAGTTTCCTGAGCTTGGGATATATCTGCTTGTTTTGAAAATATAAGGTGTCATGTTTTTATGACTGTAATATCATACACACACACACACGTACGTATTGCTGATTTCTCTAAAGTTATGTATTGTATGTTGCTGTAAACCACAGAGTCAGATGACAGCAGCAAACAAAATGTCTGCAAGAAAACCACCAGAGAACACCAAGGACTCCACAGTTGAACCCTGAGCTACATATGTTCTCTTCTATTGGTAGCATATATTTTTCTCTCTGCAATTTCTGATCCACTAGAGTCAGGGACTCAGGCCAACTAGACTAGCAGACTAGAATACAACTAGTGTACTTTATTGTAGCTTCATGCATATTTACTAACATGTAATTAATTATCTTAATTACAAATTAAAAATGTTTAAACAGTCTATATATTATCTGCATTATGCTCACTAGAGTACACTCTCCTGACAGCATATATATTTGAATTCAGGTTCAAGAAAGTTGCACAAAAGAATTTTTTGTGCATGCAGTATATCAAGCATTAATGGGAACACTTCCTCACACCAGATATTTTGTGAGCAATCCCACTGCAAGCTCTCACAATTCAGTGTGCCAGCTCAAAAAGATTGCCACCCCCTGTTCTAGGTAATAACCTGTGTTGTCCAATCAGTGGAATTAGTATTGTTTGTTAGATTTTCAATCTCTTCTAAAGAAATTATTTTTGTAGGAAATATTCAAAATACAAACTTAATGACTCTAATGATAAAGCTGCTCTATTTCAAAGAATGAATTATTCCCTCTCAATAGTTCCTTGATTCTGCATTTGCCATCTCATTCACTCACTTTTACTCAGAGTTCTCTTATTTTACTTCCACTGGAAAATATTTCTAAGCCATGTTTCTCCCCATACTACCTTGCTTGCAAACTGGTGAATCATGTTCAATAATCAGTCTCTTGAAATTTCCAATTTCAAAGAAAAGGAAGTTTTTAGCTTTTAAAACTAGAATCATACAAGCAACAGCTAGTGAAATTCAGAAGTTTAAAGCTGGATTGAGAGTGACAACATGGGAGAGCTTCAGCACATTAAATAGATTTTTATTCCTTCCCAAATGAGGAACAGAGGCAGAATAGATAATACAAAGTAAGTATCTGCCAATATGATTAATTTGCAGCATTTAAGTAGTGGAATTCCAGTGATCTTGGGATACGTATCAACATCTCAATATATGAAGCTGCTTCACGCATACCTCTGTTCTAGAAGTACTGTCCAGATCTCAGGCAAGGAGAGGCCCTTCCCATTACTTGCTAGCTGCAACTCTTGTTCCCTGCCACTGAGCTTCAGCATATTTTAATTTTAAGACAAAAACAATGAAATACTAACTCATGAAAGCCAGAAGAGACAAAGCAACAGAAACATTGCTAGGCCATTTCTGGATCCTTCATTATTTTCCTATAAACTTCTTTTTGCAAGCCTGCAGGGTATCAGATTTCAGAGTTTTTAAGTGAATGACCCAGAAATGGATCCAGTTGTCCTGGGTAGCATACCTGAGGGCAAAGAGATTATCCATAGTCCTCCTGAGGTGCATTATGCTGTGCCCAAGGCTAGGAAAAATGTGTAACCAACCTTCACATGGTAAAATTATTTAACAAGAAAGTAACCAATAATATAAATGTATAGTAGAAGCTGGAGGGAAAGAAACATGATTCAGCTGGTCGGATAGAATAGGCAGAAAGCTTAATCATATGCAATGAAGCAAACAAACAATGCAAACATACATGCACACAATGCAGCATCCTCACCTATTATAGCTTAGAATACTTTTTATTAAATGGTGCAATTGTTTGTTCCAAAGAAGAGTCAAGATGCATGACAGACTCCATTCCCAAAGATTCCTTTCTTTCAGTTTTAAGAAAACAATCACACATTCAGTAACATCATATAGTCCAAAGAAGAGATCTTGAGCAGTATAGACAAGTATCGAAATGGCATACTCAGGCTTAAATGAATACTCAAGCTACAGAGCTGGCAGCATTCTCCAGTAAGTCACCCGTTCATAGGAGATGTCACCAGATAAGGGGCATTCTATCTTGTGACAGTTATCATAAAGGGCAGTATTTCCAAAGGGAGCCACAGCATAGATGGGCTTCATGATGGCACTATTGGTTTGGCCAGAATTGTGCAACGCTGTTATCAGCAGCATAAGACCTCTCAGAAACACATCTGTCTCTCCATACAATCTTGAATTCCCTTCAACAACCTTAGCAGTACAATGACCATTTCAGCCTGTTTTTTGGCTTATGTGGAATTTAAAGGTGGCAATAGTTTGCCTCCTAGAAGTCTCCTACTCCTATCTAGAAAATCCTCCCCCAAATCAGCCCAAAAAACTCAGCCATAACCCTTCTGGTGATATAACTACCACACAGGAAGGCCTCCCAAAGGTTGAGAGGCTGACTTGTGGCTTCTGACTTCTTAGAAGCCCACCCCAGGCTTATGGCCATTCTGATACCCTCTATTCCCTCTGTATGTGTGTTGCTATGTGCACTTTTATACAAGAAAAATAGTGAAAGTTGGTTCCTTCAACCATGCAAACTGTAAAAAGGGCATCTCTTCCATAATGCATGATCTGATTAGCAAAAGGTATGCTATTATTAGGTACATAATCTGTGCAAGCTGAGCACAGCGCTATTTTCATAATAGCCTGAACTTTTTCAAAAGAATGATCCCAGGACTAAGCTTGATTACAGCATAAAAAAGAACAGCTTACACCAACCCAGACAACTTCCAGATGCGTGGATTTTCATTTCAAGAATTCCCGCAATAGTATGGCCATTGCTGACAGGTTCTGAACACCCTCAGTGATTGTCCTCCAGCTGCACTGTATTCAAAACCATCCATTTATTCTTGTTTTATTTTCTCTTTAGCATATGCTTCACAGAAAAGCAATTTCTCCATAAGGAGAGGAAACTTCAGTATTCCTTCCTTTTGCAACCTTGATGGATATTCCTAACCTGCTCAGGGAGCAGGACTGCAGCCCCATAAAATCAATGCTTGACTCACCTCTTCCAAAAGTACCCAGGTCTCCCCCTGCCTTGGCTGAGCTGCAGTCACTGAACTGTGATGCTAAGGATTCAAAATCTTCCTCCCCAGATTTAATCTTCTGGATGTAGCCTATGGAGAACAGGGAGCAAAGGAGTTGAGAATCAGAAGTCTGCCAAGGAAAGATAACTCAGGTCATTTTTAGTTACACACATAGCTACAACTACTTAGATCTTGCTGTCAATCCTACATCTAGATAACAGCAGGGTTTTCTTTTCATTTTTTAGGAGGGAAAGATCCACAAAACCGTATTTTCCTTTCTACAAAAAAAAAGTATTTCCACATCGAAAGCTACATATCATAAAGCACACTCCTAACCTTGCTTATTCTCTAGCATACTTGTTTTTTGTGTATGGGAATTTGAAAGGCTGGTGGGAGGGGGAGGCATTCTCTTACTTGTATTCGAAGTGGCTGAACCTAGGTAAGTTTCGCTGTGGATACCAGACCCCCTTCTAAGCCATTCACTGCTTCTGCCCTTCAAAAGTATTGAGAGTACAACTTTCAGAATTCACAGCCTGTATGACTAATGTTGTCCTAGTACACCTGGAGAGACTGTTCTAATCTATTTATAACAACAAAACCTGCTTACACTGCAGCCCAGGCAGGAGGAACTGTATGATAGAGGGTCCAGTGCCTCCTTAATGACACTATTTAAGCATTATTGTGTTACTTGCAAGATAGTTGAGCTGATGTTAGCTACATATGAACAAATTTATGTAAGTATACTGAAAACCAAGATCAAATAAACTATTTTCTACAAAGGCTAGCTAAGCATTCAAGCAGGATTTTACAACTGAGCACTCCAGAAATGTATTTCTGATTTCTTTCCTGCAGTGAGATGTGTTTATGCAGATCAATAGCACCTGCATAGAAACCAGATGACACCTTGGTTTTTGAATTGTCCAAGAACTGTTGTTTTGGAAGGGATTGGAGGTAGTTGGTGACTATCAATTCACTTAAATAAAATGAGCAGCAATTTAGGGCCCTCTTCTGCAGAAAATGGGATTTAATTCTGAAGAAACAGATTTTGCACTCTTGGAGGCCACTTTTTTTTTCCAAGGAGTATTTATACAAAGATAGACTTACAAACAGCGTGATAAAAGCTTTGAGAACAGGCAGTAGCAGATACAGAGCCAGATACCAAGTTTAATTCTACCTAGTGTCAAATTCATGAGGGAACAACACTGTGTTGCAGGCCTAGTTTCTCCACTGGTGGCATCGCATTTGTAGAATAATCTCAAGCCACAATTTCCCTGTGATCACATTCAGTCTCACTGAATCTTCTGCCCATCCTCAGTCTATAATTCCAGAAAAATTCAAGAACAGAAGACAATTTCACACTGAAAAGTTGTGTAAAGTGGGGTCTCTCAGGGATCGGTCCTTTCTATGTTGTTTATAAACAGTTTGAGGTTAGGGATGACAAGTGAGGTAACCAAGCTTTCTCATGAAACCAAACTATTCTGGGTACCAAAGTGAAAAATTAAACTGAGCTCCAAAAGGATTTCTCCAAACGCAATAAATGGGCCTTAAATGCAAGCAAGTGCAATGTATGTGAATTTTAAAAACTCAAATCTCACATATATAGATCTGAGCAGGCAATAACTGATCACAAAAGTTATTCAGTGAAAATGTCAAAAATATCAATGGGTAGTGTTAAAAGAAAAGGCAAAACTCCATATTTGAAATCACTAGGGAGTGGACTGAAAATAAAAAAACACAATAATGTGCCATCAAGTTATTGTCAACTCTTAGTGAACACACAGATTTTCTCCATGACAATCTGTCCCTAACCTGGTCTTTCAGGTCTTCCAACATGGAAGACAGTGCACTCATTGCCACTATAACTGAGTCCATTCACCTTGCTGCTGCTTGTCCTCTTCTCCTCTTTCCTTCCACCTTTTCCAGCATTAGAGCCTTCTCTAGGGAGCTAGGTCTTTGCATAATGTGTCCAAAGTAGAATAACTTGAGCCTGGTCATTTGTGCCTTGAGTGAGAATTCTGGGTTGATTTGTTTGATGATCTATTGGTTTGTTTTCTTGGCTATCCACGGTATTCTCAGGAGTCTTCTCCAACAACAAAGTTCAAAAGCATCAATACTCTTCCTCTCCTGCTTCTTCAAAGTCCAACTTTCACTTCCATAAAGTGTCACAAGGAATACCATGGCTTGCACGATTCTGTTCATTGTAAGTATAGAGACATCACTGCATCTGAATTTTTTTTCCCAAGGCTTTCATGGCTGCTCTACCCAGTGCTAGTCTGCAGTGTATTTATTGACTGCTGGTTGCTTTACTATTGATGGTTAATCCTAAAAGGTGGAAGCTATCCACCACTTTGATATCTTCATTGTCAGTTCTAAGGCTGGTCATTCTACCTGTTGTCATTAGTTTGGTCTTCTTTATATTTAATTCTGGTCCCATTTTTTTCACTATCTCCTTGACCTTTATTACTAGAGCTTGTAGATCCTTTGCATTTTCAGCTATCAGGGTAATTCTGGTCACCATGCCTGAAAAAGGATGTTGTAGAGCTGAAAGAAGGCAAAAAAAAGGCGACCAGAATCATTTGGGGACTAGGGCCAGCAGAAACCACAACTAGGAGGACAGAGGCAGATAGAGTCCCTGGGGAAAATGTGACCAACTTGGCTGGTGCTCATCCATTAAAGAGATTACTTCCTCCCTCTCTGTCCCAGCTATAGAGAACATAGAAGATTCCTTTGCCTGTGATAAGCATCATTAATTTCTCCACTAGGGGTTTCAGCAAGGCTAATTTAGTAATATTCTGAGGGCATTTGTGTCCATTTCTGAAATAATAGAATTGCTGAGATGCCAAGAAACCTGTCTCCAACACCTTATTTCCTGCTGCATGCAGGTTTTGGGATTCCATGGGCTTCTGTTCTAGTAGGATCCAAATTTAATTTATGTAACATTAAGTAACTGAGGCTATATAATTCAAGGAAAGGGAATAATGAGTAATAATTTGGAGAATGGAAGAGAATGATACAAGTTCACAATCCAGTACTAAGCCACTTAATTTCATTTTCCTTCCATCTAACAAGAAACAAAAAATCAGAAAGACTGATGCAGTAGAGAACACAAGGTGGTAATACTTGCAAGTCCAGACTTGGCTCTATAGAAAAGCTTTCAGACTTAATCTAGCTGCCTTCTTATGAAGAATCTTCATGGTGCACATAGGTTTGTTTCTAAACATAATTGTACATGTCAGCCAAAGTTAACAATATAAATAGCTCAACATAAGCAGCAAAATATCTGTTAAACAATATACAGAGGAACATGCCTTACACAAAATCAGATCGCGGGATCAAATTACCCTAGCTATCAGTGGCTCTCCAAAATCTCTGAAAGGGATCTTTCAGGAATTCAAAACTGTGATTCATTTTGTTCCCATGCAAATCAGACAGCAGGTGAATGTTTTCCAACAGGTTGTGAAAACTAACCTGCCACCAGGTAAATGCCACCATAGGTCTTTCATAGCTTTTAAATCAGCTGCTTACACATATCTAAATCATAACTGCAACTGAGAGTAACCCAAAACAGACCCCCAAAATCTAGCAAATCAGGCAAGTGGTCATTTATGAGTCTGGACAATCACTTTAAACAATTTAACACATTCACAAGGCTTCTGACAACTTCCATCCCTCATAAAGGTATTTAACAAACACACAGTAATAGCAGAGTTAAAATCTTCTAAACAAATACATGAAAGGCAATGACGATACACCTGTCAAACTGATGCCTCCCAAAGGATCTATTTAAACAATTCTGAGCTATAATTATGTTCATCAGGTATGATATGTCTCTTCATAGAAATTCAATGAGGCTCAGCTGTTTGATTGCGACTGAGGTGGGCATTGATGCAATAAATTTTTTTGAGAGATTTTGTTGTTGTTTTTGTTTATAATTTTACTTGTTCATTTTTAGGAAGATAATAACAGACTGTTTTCACTAAGTCAATAGCATGAATCTCTCTTTATATCTATCAAGCCAAAGTACATACCACCACTTTTAAATAATTATATGCAAGCACCTATGACCTGTGCAGCAAATGGCTTTTTTCAAGGGTAGATAAAGGTTTTAGCAGAAAATGGATTTCCTTCCCTCCTGACCATGGTGTTTCATACTTTGGAGAATTAAAAAAAAAGATAATAAAAGTGACAAATGAATAAATTCCTAACCAGTTTTATCAGCCCTGCAGCAGGATAGTTGGATGAAACAATCTTTAATCACATCCTTCCTTCTGTCCTTAAGTGACACAGAAGATTGCTCTAACACAAAAATTATCAGATGGATCTTTTGTCTCAAGGGCTATCAACTGATACTTTAATACATTTTAAACAATGGTTGAATGTAAGAATTACATCTGGATCTCATATAAAACAAAATTAAAATCTCTCTCTCTATAATCTTATCAGATGATGGAGGCCACCTATTGCTGCAGCAGCAGCAACTTTTCATTTACTTGGTATTCTACCTGAAAAAGATAACAAGCAGAGAAAAGTTGGTCTCAGAATTTCTATTTGAAAATGTGGTTCTGGGACTCTGGGTGGCAGATAAACAGCTGTGCAGGTCTGCACTAGTGACCTCAAGATACCAAGTTTGTTCAGTTTTAAGAAAACATTGACAAAAGTGCCCATCTTGTACAACAGTGAACTGTTTTTATACTCATGAAATTCAAGAAAATCCAAATTCTATAGCAGCTCTATACCAAAGTCAAAGTGCTTCAGTTTAAGGATGCTATGATGGGTCCATTCATAGACTAAATAAGGTTCATAACTTCTAATCATGCTCTGACAGACATGATAGCTTTTTAGAAGTTTAATTACATCTCACGTACTGGGTAGGAGAAAATCTAGAAAGAGAAATACATGCTTTCATCTACCTATCCTGATGGATGCCTTCTAGATGTGTTACACCATTCTCCTAGGCCACAATGGAAGTTTTGGGAATTACTATCCCACATATCTGGCGAACACAACATCCAGGAAGACTGAACCAGCCAGTTATTACCATTCATTTTATCCAAAATTTTTAAGCATAGGCCATACTACTGTAAAGAGATGACAAATACTGTTTTCTTGTCTTTCTCAAGTCTCACTAATGTAACAAAATTAACCCAATGCTAAAGTATATCCCCCAATTTCTGACAGGTGAAATTATTTTTTATATGGTAGATCGAGGACTATTAATACAGTATACAGTCTACCAAACGTTACTGTGTTAAAACTAACCAGCATGGCTGATAAAAGGGATTTTAGGGAGCTGAGGTTCAATAGCATCTGGAGGGTAATTTGTTGCCTGTCCCACAAGGTTACAATCTAAATGTTCACTCTTTTCACTGAATTCAATTGTGACTTAATTTGAGGCTCTTCTTCACAGCCTGCTAACCATAGCAGGAAGATAACCATTTAAAAGTTAGGATTAAATGACATCATATTTAACTTATCCCTGATTAGTTTGTACTTATATTTGTCTATTCCAGGTTTAAAGTGGTGTGTTTCACCTTCTACTTACTCAAACCTTATGGTTCATATAGTCTGCAATGCTTCATATCAGGATACAGTTTGGAGTGGGGCCTACTACAGACAGCTATAGTTCCTGGTCTCCGATTTCCAGAGCTATTTGCCTTCTAGCACTGGGAGAGTCATGGCTCTTCTATTGTGCCAAAGAGCTATCTCTCCCACTTTTCTTGCCAATCTTGGAAGGATGGCACATGATCTATGAGCTTGGAGGGGGAAGCAGATGTTCAGCCATCAGTTCTTCTATCTTATGGAGGTCTTCTATAGGAACAGAGAATTCTCTGGGGAAGGGATGTGGGAGTGGCTTGTTAGTTACCACACCCTAGGGTAAAACTGCCCAGCCATCTTTGGCAGAACAGATACTGCAAGAACTGATCCATAAAGTTGTATAGATGCACTTTTTGACATGAGTCTAGCAGTCTCCCTGAACGCAGCTGGACACATTTTGATAACTGCACAAGGAGACTGCTGGTCATGTGTTAAAAACATATCCCGATCTGCAGATTAGGCACGCTCATCCTCCACAGCTTCTTTGTCCTGCCATTTCTCTTACTACCCATGGCAAGGAAAATGGGAGAGAGGAGAAAAGACAGAAAGCATTTTTGGTGCCACTTCTCTTGGCACTTCCCCCACATTTTTCCATGCAAGAGTGACCTGACTTCTATGGGGAAAGGTAAGTGGGGTGGAATGGTTCTTTAGCTGGCACCTCCATGGTGAAAATGATCCAAAATAGGAATGGGCAAA
Source organism: Liasis olivaceus (assembly GCA_030867105.1). Classification (NCBI taxonomy): domain Eukaryota; kingdom Metazoa; phylum Chordata; class Lepidosauria; order Squamata; family Pythonidae; genus Liasis; species Liasis olivaceus. The sequence goes on from CM061348.1 coordinate 140,694,227, forward strand.
TGGTTCTTCAGCTGCCATTTCCATGTAGTAAAGCATGAAGGAAGAGGTCCTTTTGGTGTCAGGAGAACACATACCAAAAATAACTTATTGCCCCACTATTATTGCAGAGAATAAGGAAGATGACTTGATGGAGATACGCTAAAGTATTTAAGTCCAGAACATCTAGATAACATTCAGAAATGGCTCAGATTAGACATCTCCCTAATTTACTGAACTAGAAGAAGGGGTAGAAGGTACAGCACAATCAGACTTGCAAGTTTCTGTTATTATAGCTAACTCCCATAAAAGTAATTGTAGACATCCTATGGAGTTGATTTCATGGTCTGGTCTACCTAGTGGGGCTGACAATTTTCCTCCCCCACTGCCCTTGCCATGGGTGGCAAAAAGAAATGGTTCCTCTTGAGGGAGGATGGCTCCTTGGATTCTGTTCTCCAGTAATCACTCTAAGGAATTGGAAAACTGACTGAAGATAAACAGGTATTTATGAATACCCCCCCCCCCCTTGCTTCTGGAGAGCCCCTATTCTGCCTCATTGCTGAAGCAGAATAAAAGTTGGAAGTGCAGGTGGCAGATTTTTATTCCTACAACCTTTCTTGCCAGTTCACACAATGAAAACAATCTCTTTAATGCTGCTGTTTAAAAGAGCTTTTGATAAGTTAAGAAATCAGTAGCTAACACGAGTACACACCATCTTCATAAAGGGCAGGAAACAGTTTTAAACCCTACCTTACTTGAATTTGATGAATCCATATATGCCTAAATACATTATTACAAGCTGCTGACAGTCCTTTGTTTTGAAGAACATTTAAGATCCATTCATATTGCCAGGAGGGTAGAAAGCATTGCCTATCACTGCAGTAGATAATCTTTAATAGTACTTACCTGCCAGTATAATGGGGAAAATCATTTTATCCTTTTGAATTTTAACTGGTAATGAAAACATAGGCTTTTTAAAGCTGGACCCTGCCTGCCTTTATTTTTGGGCTCACGGGGTTGCAAGTGCAAGTGCAAGTACCAGGACCAACAAGGACTGGGCCAAAGCATCAAGCTCTTGTGACTGAGGATTGTTTTTAGAAATGGGTGTTCTAATCCTATCAGACATTTGGAGCATCTCTTTAGAGGCTTATTTTTGGTGTTGAAATTCAGGTATTTGCCAATAAATTGTGACATGCAATCAGGGAGGGGGGGGAGGATTCCAGGAGCTACAAAAAAAAAAAAAAAAGGGACTGACTGCTACATGTAAGCCACAGGTTCCATCACCACCCTACTGTTTAGGGCAGTGTTGTCCAAACTTGGCCACTTAAAGATGAGTGAATTTCAACTCCCAGAATTCCCCAGCCAGCCATGCTGGCTGGGGAATTCTGGGAGTTGGTCCACTCATCTTAAAGTGGCCAAGTTTGGACAACACTGGTTTAGGGGCTCAAGGGATATAACTGATTTAAAAACCCTGCTGAGGTATTTTTCCACAGGGGCCTTTTGACTCAGAATTACCAGAATTTGGGGGGAAAGAGAGTGTGAGGTAAAGGTGCAATCATTGAAAAATAGAGCATGCAAAGTATTTCACTGGGGGTGGGCAAAGAATAATATGTCTAGACCCTCCATACTAATGAAAAATAAACTCACCAGCAGGAGCAAAATTGCATTGCCTACCCAAAAAGAGTTCGTTTATACATACATTAGAGCTGCAAATAACAACAAATCCAGATGGACTGATTCTGCCAGAAGCTGAGAGCCTTGCAAGACAGCCATGCTGTTTTTGGGATCCAGAAAGCTAAAACGTGAAGATTTCAATGCTACAAAGACTTTAAACCAGTTCTTAACTCCATCATTTAATCACTCTATTTGCAACAGGCACCCTACATGGAAGAAAGGAACTTAGGAAGCAGACTTGTACTCAAGTCCAACCACTGATCCTTGTGGCTCAGTGTTGTCCCCATTGATTGGCAACTTATTTCTAAGATTTTAGAGAAAACTTATCTCTGTCCATCTGCATACAAAATGTATACTTTCCCACAGAACTAGGAATTCCTTGCTCTATACCCATTTCAATTGTACAGTAACCATTTCATTTGGCATACATACACCACTAAAAGGAATACCAAAACCTCCCCACTGCTTAATTCTGGCAATCTGGGCAACCTAGTTCTTATTCAAAGATATGAGTGTCAAGTGGAAAGGAAAAAGCCAGAAGCTTACTGCTACTACTACTTTATCCTCCTCCTCCTCCTCCTCCTCCTCCTCCTCCTGATATGTATTTCATCTTTCCTCTAGGAGCATAAGGAAGCACACTAAGCAACTCCAACTTTATCCCCACAACAACCCTGTAAGGCAGAGTTTGAGAATAGGTATCTTTACTCAAATTAAATTGTAGACTACAGGGTAAGTGTTTTAACGTATCAAAACCAGTATCAAGACAGTACAGGCTGATCCATAACCAGGACTGTTGCAAAATTCTTTGCTTATTCCCAGGTCTAGTCAAATTGGCTAAAATGGCTGGGGAAATTTGCTTAATTCAAACAATTTCAGCAGATTACAGCTTTTAACTGTTCTTTTCATGAAATATGGATGCAAGGCTGTTCCTTCTTAGTGCAGAAGGCATACAATCTTGCCTATAAAGTTCCAGAGGAAATGAAAGACGCCTCTAAGACTGACTCCAGCATTATCAATCAACAGCTTGTATTCAAATAGCTACTTTTCAATTCGGCTGCCTAAACTTCTTGCTATTATCACCCAAAGCATATTCTTCTCATTTATATTTCAGCTAAGATATACTTATTTATTGCTATTGCAAATAAACATATTGGATTCACTATTTAACAGCCATTATCTACATCCCAATCCTGAATTCTAAGAAATAAATTCCACTAACTTATTTGAGAGTGCAGGATCATTTTAATCATCTGGACATATAGTGGTGTGCCATTTGCATTTCAGAATTAGACTTGCTTCTAAAAAACAAAGTGAAAGGCAACTGCAAAATTAATGGATTTTTGCTTGGTTTTCTATGCATGTGCAAAGAGCCCTATCACAGCTAAGCAGTTACAGTTACAGACAGAATTTTTCTATTTGGTTGGCAATGTCAAATATTCATAAATCTGAAGACATATTGCAAAACTATTACAAGGTATAAAATAATCTAAATTAATTTAGGTAGGTTCAGTGCCCATGCAGCAATGTGGCGGTTACTGAGAATTTGAAGACTTGAAGGCTACATATTTGGAAGACATCCAAATTGGGGAAGGTAATCTTGGCTCCTCCTTCATGGGTCTAGCAGGAAGCCTGTAATAATGAACCTACACTGCTGCCTCACAAATCAAGTTTTCACTCCACCTATTCCAAGTTATATACCCTGTTGAAAAAAAAAACCCTGTGTTTGACAGACTACAACGATAGCATTGCAAGCAACATGTTTTTAAGTGTTAAATGGACAGTTTAACAAAATACATATTCCAACTGATTTTTTAAATGTCCAAATTTGACCTACTTAAAAAAATCCCTGTATTTTGACATAGATTTTTCACAACTCTAATTACAAACAACATTGTTACTGTTTGACTTACATCTCTTTGGTAACAAGCACAGCTAATTAAATCATAATGACATGTTCACTTTTATTAATTGCATTGTGTGAAATTACAGGCTGAGGAGCCACATGTAAACATATTTATTTTTTAGATTTTTTATCCTGCCTTCATTATGTTTATAAATAACTCAAGGCAGCGACCATACCTAATACTCCTTTCTCCTCCTATTTTCCACACAACAACAACCCTGTGAGGTGAGTTGGGCTGAGAGACAGTGACCGGCCCGAAGTCACCCAGCTGGCTTTCATGTCTAAGGCGGGACTAGAAATCACAGTCTCCTGGTTTCTAGCTTGGTGCCTCAACCACTAGACCAAACTGGGTCTCTGTAAGAATACTGTTCAGTCTACTAACAGAAAGGTAGCATGTCAATGAAAAAAAGTTAAGCCTGCCTCTCCCAACATACAAGTCTTGTATATGCAACATGCAATGCATGCGTTCGTTCACAGACAGAGAGAGGAGGGTATGGGGGAAAATCAATACAGTACTAGAAACACCAAGTTAATAATTCTAATTAGACTAAATTTAATTAGACTAACAAAGGAAAGAAACAAAATTTATCAACACTATAAAATATGTATTTGTTAATCCAGAGAACCACAGGTTAGTGGCAGAGCACATACTGTCCATACAGGTTTGGAAATCTACCTCCCACATTTTCTATTTAAAAAGTTACAGGGAGCAAGGCTGAAAAAAGAATGACTCCATGAGATCTTGCGGAATAACTGCCAATCAAAGTAGTCAATACTGAGATAAATGGACCACTGACTGAATAAGCTTTAGGCAGCTTCAGATATTTTCAAGCAAAAGAGTTTAATAGGACCTATGGATTCCACAAAGGAATTTTTTTTTTTTACTCCAGTAGATGTAATTTCAAAGCAGTAAGAGATTACTCTGTCTTTTGTTGCCTTCCTCTTTTGAACCATTTTGGTTGTATATGCTACTGGAGATTTTGTGTCATGAACTGAATGAGCTCCTTATAAAAACTGTAAGGAGTTTGTGTTTCATAAGCAAAGTCATCCAACATTCAATGTGTCAATGTGAAAAAGTAACTGTCCTCTTAGACTCAGTGACTGGTTGAACCACCTTGATTTGTAATAACAGCAACCAAATGCTTCCTGTAATTCTTTTTTCAGTCTCACGTCAGTGTTGGAATTTTGGCCCATTCCTCCATAGCAAGTTGCTCAGTAATATTTGATGGTTTTCTAGCATGAACTTCTCACTTCAGGTCCAACCACAACATTTCCATGAGATTAATGTCTGGACTTTGAGTTGGCCATTTCAGAATTTGCTTGTTCATCTTCTTATAGACTTGTTTGAATGTTTGGATTATTTTGTTGTGTGACCCACTTCTACTTCAGCTGATGAATTTATATTCTCCTGGAGAATCTCTTGATACATAGAATTTGTGCTTCCTTCAATGATGCCAAATCATCCAGAGACTGAAGTAGCAACACATACCTCAAAATCATGACATTAGTACCCTACACTTGACAGTTGATACAAGTTATTTCTAGAATGCCATGTTTGGTTTTCGCCAGATATACTAGCACACATGTAGCCCACAAGTTCCTCTTTTGACTCATCTGTCCTTTGAACATTCCTCTAGAAATCAAGGGTCATCCCAGTGCTTTTTGGCAAAGAGACAAGGATCAATGTTTTTGCGAACAACAGCTTTTGCCTTGCTACTTTTCTGTGAATCCCAATTTCACCAAATGCTTTTCATATGCTGGGGTCATGAATACTGATTTCAGCCAATGTGAGAGGTTTGCAGATTCCTGGATGATGTTATATGGTTCTTTGTGACTTTCTCGAATGGTTTATGCTATGCTTTTGGGAGGGTCTTCACTACTATTTTAAATCTTCTTGATGTCAAGACTATATCCCTGATTGTGGCTCAGTGGTGCTTCAGAGCTTTAGAAAGGGTTGCCTAACCTTTTCATAACTGATAAGTGTCAATAACTTATTTACAGAGGTCTTTAGAAATCTGAGTGGGCATGATGTGCCTCTAGAAACTGTGTAGTAAGAACTTCAGTGTGATAACAGGAGCTAGAGTTTGTGAGATGTATACAGAACAGAGCTAACCCAACAGCCTTGATTATTTTTAATAAAATACACATCTGGTCCTTGTTAACTCTTTAACTGAATTACTGAACTGGGGGGAAGGGAGCAATTACTTTTGCACAGTGTCACATCTCATATTGAATGATATTGTTTATGAAACGAATGAAATAAGCATCAAATCTTATTATTTGTTCATTCAGACTCCCTTTATGTATCAGTAGGACCTACACAAAGCTTTAACTACATTCAAAAGTGAAGATAAGCAAAAATTTAGATAATCCAAAGAGGGGCAAATACTTCTTCACAAAAATGTAAACACAGTTTGTATTCATAATTCCCCCCCCCCCCAAAGAGTTTAATTTAGCTCAAGTTCACCACTTGATTTCAGTGGAAGATACTTAACTCTCTCCCTTTTGTAGATGGATTATGTTCAAATGAAGCAGAATTACCAACCCTTCTCCCAATTCTACTTGCTATTCTTATGGATAGGTGTGGAAGAATGGATCGACAGCTGTTCACATGGTAAATGCATTTACTGTCAAATATGCTAACAGCACATTAGCATCAAGTTTGTCCCACACATTATGCTAGAAGCCATTAATTACTTGTATAGCCAGATCAACCTCCACCCATAACAATATGAAATAGATACTCTACACTTTTCTTCCCCTACAACAGTTGTGTTTATCCTGCTGCTGCCCACTATTCCTTGCAACACAGAAGCTACAATATGTTTTTCCAATCTTCTGATAATTACATGGGCATCTCTCTACCAAAATATGATCTATTCTTATATATTATACATTCAATATTTGGGGTGTGTGGAAGAGCAGGCTGCTTAGCAAAATTGCAGGCACCTGTGTTGTCTTCTTCCCCTCCTACCTGAGCCTTCTCCCCAGTGTCAGCACAGCAGAGTGGCCAATAAAGCTGCAACCTTGAAACAGAGGTGGGAGAAGACAGGAGGAGAATAGAGGAGACATGTGTTTTGGAAGCTGCAAACAGAGTAAAGCAGCCAAATAAAAGAAGGTATTTTTCCTTCACAGAGACTGGATGGTCCAGAGGAAAGAGAAGAGGCACAGAAAAGCGAAGCAAAGCACAGCGTGGGAAGGTGCAAGTGCTTTACATGCTAGCCTTTAACAGAGAACAAAAAATAGAAGAAATTCCAGAGACAGGAATTAAAGACAGAACAGGCTCTGTAAGAGGAAAACATTGCTATTGTAATAGTAATAGTATAGAAGTAATAGTAGTAGTATAGAAATAGTAATAGTAGAATATAGCGTAGGGAAAATTGTAATTGTATAGCAGCAATAGTAATAGAAATAGAGTGCTGTATAGGATAAGATAGAGACAGAAGGAAATACATATAGATTTGTATGTTTCACTTTTGTATCATGTTTTTTTTTTAAATAAAACATCTCCCCAACCCTTATAGGGAGACATAAAAAACTAGCTATCCAGAGTCCAGTGCTTTTGTGGATCTTTGGAGTCTGGGTCAATCTTTAAATCTTTAAAAAAAGAACCCGTGACAAGGGGAGGGGAGGAGAAGGAAAATAAGTGCCTTTCTAAGTGAGAGAAATATTACAAGAGATAATGGGGAGGGGAAGGGATTTGCTCAACTGGAAAACAGCTCTGGATATTTAATTCTGTCAGACTCTGAGCATTCATAAACAGTTCAATTAGGATATGTTTTGTTTGTATTTTTAAAAAACAAGATTCTCAATTGTACTTCTGCACATTAATCCGGTGAAATAAACTAGAGGCTTCTTAATGAAGAGACATGGTCTATTTTCGGTAAGGCCTGGTGCCACTGAACTGTGTCACCATCTCATTCAGGAGGAGCTGGCCCTGATGTACAATACTGAATGACATGAAAAGAAGAATCAGGAAACATACAAGTGAGATGGGAAGATTTGCATTTACCATTAGAGGACTATCAGGAACGAGTACTCTGAAGAAAAGTAATTTCCTTCCCTTCTTTGGTTAGCCAGAAGCTTCAATTGCAAAATGGGAAAATTTCCACCAACTAACAAAAATATTGAATAAGATATTCCTTGCAAGGCATGTTTTCCACTACCATAATGCTGTCCAACATCACCACAGATGTCATGCCAGACCAGACTTGGAAGCAAATACCCCAGAAACTCCATAAAATAAGGGGAAAAAAAATGGTTCCACAGGTTTGGGTGAGATCACTGGGTGACACTCTCCCGCCTCCTTGGGGCCCTCAGCCACCAAATATCATGGGGAAAAGTGTCTTCCAGCACCTGCTTCTACACTAAAACAGATTTAATATTTTAAAACCAACTTTATCACATACATGTTGAAACTGAGAAGATTAAGAAGAATGCACAGAATGTGATTTCACCTCAGTAGATAATCTGGCCTGTGGTATCTGATTATCCCACACTAGTTTTCAGTTTTATTCTCCTACACCCCACCAATGAAATAAATAAGGAAAATGTGCTAAAAAAAAAAAAGGGTTTTGACTTTAAAATGAAAATTTTATTTTCAGTATAAAAATATATATTTTTACAAAGAAAATTCAAACAAACCCACAAGTGGCTTTACAAAATGAAATGCTAAATGTGAGAATTAGAATAACTGAAAGATACTGAATGTGGCAACTGATTGTTCAGTCACTGAGATCTGTAAGCTTTTCCCAAATGGTTGAGCAGTATAGGGGTCCATACTAAATTCATTAATTTCATGACCAATTTTCATGTTATTAAGTCAAAAAGTTGTCTGAATCTAACGATGTTTTTCTCTCCAGGGCTCTACTGACTCTAGAACAGGGCTCACCAGTTTTGATCAGCAGCAAACATTCTCTTTCTCCCTTTAAAGCCTTATGTATTGCTGGGGGGGGGGGGGGAGGGGGGAATGTTGCAGAAAGTCTGACCTAGCTCTTTCCACTTTCAGGTGATACTGCAATTTTCTGCAATTCTCTGTCTAACAGCATTGGAGACAGTAACAGTTGGAAATGGAAGGCACCCAAACATTGTTTCATAAAGATTTCGAAGTAATCATGTTTTAGAAAATAATGATAAACTAAAATCATATAAAATAGACAACAGTTCCTAAAAAGCCTCCATCAGGCCACAGGTAAGGGAACTGCAAGACTGAGCATTTTACATGCATGCACAGACTTCGCTGAAAGTCAGGATTCTGCCAAATTCTGGCTTATCAAGAGCAAGTCAGTAAAGGAGCAAATAAAAAACCAGGTAAAAACCATATGAACCAAGATCCCTGGTATGGGAACTCTTAACAAGCCAGAATAAGAACAAACCCTAGCTAGCAGCTCTAGATTTATTAAGAGATGAACAGCACAATTTAGACACAATATTAAAGAAACCTTGTTTATCTAGCTCAAAGGTGGGGATTTAATTGTTTATTTGCTCTGGGGACTTTTTAAAGATTTTGGTCTCTGAGAACTGCAGGGAGGGTTTGGCCAATAACATGACATCTCCAGAGTAACCCAGTCCAGAAATTTTTAGCCCTCTTTCTAATATGGGGGCTGGCTTTTACACAAGATATACCAATTTTAAACTTAAATCTTTAAAAACATAAAAAATGCACTACCCAAAATTTCCATTTCTTCCATAGATCTGCAGCTATGCAATCCTATGGGTTCTGAGAACTGAAAGACAGGACTGAATGCCCAGTGCCAGAGTTACCCACCCCTGGCAAAATAAAGCACGCAGGAGCAACTGAGCAGTATGCAGCTGCATTTGCTCATTCCCAGAGCAACATACCAATTGGACCAATATGATCTTCTGCTTATTAAAAGAAATGTATGCTGGGGGGGAAAAAGTCTTCCCTCAATATTTTTCTCCCTCAATATGTGTATTTGTGCGTGTGTTGTGTGTGTTATGTATAAACATGTGACATACCTGTTTGGAGAGCTAAAATGGTTTCTGTAATCTTCTGCATTAGCAGTACGAAATGCTACTGTTTGGGAGAACGTTTCATCACCTCATCTTTTATATGGATGTAATAGGTTTTAATAACCTAGATTTCTTTAGAAAGATAACTAGAAATATAACCAGTGCAAAACAGTTCATGCTTTGGACCAAAGCTTCTGGTAATCTCCTACTAGATGTATTTATTTTGCATAATCTAACTTATTATACTTTATATAGGACACAATACTGTGTGGCAGTTGTGATTCTGGGCAAAGGGTGATGGATGAAGTGATAGAGTTATGCAGGCCAGATGGATAACAGGTAGCTTTGGTAAGTAGCCAAGAAAATGGAAGCCTTTCATAGATCCTCCCCATTTCCAAATATATTTCACAATTATAAGATCTAGACGTTATTAACATAATGGAACATAAGACACCCTGGAATCAGCCCTCAGCTACATACCAGAATCAGTATGGTCTTTGGCATATACAATTTGTAGAACTTTGAATGCCTCCCACAGAAACATAAAACTCAAAACAAGAGGGGTAAAGAATGAGCAGGAGGTCCCTTCTATTTATAAATCTATTAGGCTCCACAAAAATATGAAAGAAAATAATTGCATGGAATGCTAGGTGGTCTGATGCAGAAAGGAGGATTACAGCAGTTTAAGCTCTCACTTTCCTTTGCTTTTACTTGCCATTAATTAGCTCCAGGGCCTCCTCCTTGCTTCGCGTGATTTTGTCCTCCCTCCATGATGAGGGTCGCCTAGACTGATTGTGTTTCACCAAGAGATGTGAGCATCGCACTTTTGTCGGCTCCCCTTGACCATTCTTACTATTGCCAGTGGGACGCTCCCATTGGCTGGCATTTGTGATGTGGTTGAAATAATAAACACGGCCTGCAAAATAAAACAGAATGATGTTAGTTCTAAGGCAAAGCAGATCATTAAGAGCTTCACTCTTTCCTAAAACAAATTCCCCATGATCCTCCCTTCCCATCACGATACTTCAGTTTCAACTTCTCTTTCCAGCATTTAACCCACTCCCACATTCTCTCTTCCATGTTAGCAGGTTGATATATTTCCTCTCAAACTTGTTCCACCAAGTAGTCCAAGGAAAATACCTCCCAAGCTAGTACCAGGGTAATATATAGGTACAGACCCACTATTATGTTATTTTGTGACTTCACTGCACATGCAAGCTGAGCATGTATGAAAGAATAACATATCCCAGATAAGTTTCAACAAACTGTTTTTGGTAATGTCAAGAATGAAACTTTAGGAAAAAAAACAATAAAGAAAAAGAAAAAAATAAAAAAATACCTAGAGTGAAAGTAGAAATGTCTGATGTGAAAAAATATTAGACACCAGATTAATCTCCCAACAGAATGAATGGGAAATGGATATAAGGAAAGAACATGTAGAAGCTACTTGAAACAGAATGCAAAGACTTACATTACAGAGTGTCACGGATGTATATGTTGTTACACTAATGGCAAGTATGAAAATATAAATTTCCAATGCTATAAATATAAATTTCCAAGAAAAACAATAATGAAAAGGAAGTCATACATGCTGTGAAAATGTTAAAAATGATAAGGCTGAAGGTGTTGACTGGAGAAATTTTAAAATACAAATGTGGATTACTTATAGAGTGCCTGTGGAAAGGTAGCAAGCAAAAGGAAGCAGAGGTAGATGCAAAAACAACAGGCGATTAGTTTATTAAATGTGTTTGGGAAGGTGCTCAGCTGAATTCTGATTGGGAGTGTATGAAATGTGATACTGACCAAAATTTGTGAAGTGCAATCAACTTTATGTTAGACAGGGGGCATGTAGACCAGATGTGTTCCTTTTCACCATGTCATGAGAAATGAATGTGAGAAATGAAGTTTCTTTTATGTTTGCTGACTTAAAGAAGGTGTTTGATAAAGTGAATAAGCTTAAATGATTAACTGTTTTATGTGAATATGCAATTAAAAGTTGGTTGCTGAAGACAGTAAGAGATATATATGGTGGAAATAAAACATGCATGAAAATAAATGGAATGTTTAACAAATAGTTTAACATTAAACATGTATAATGTTCCTTTGGCTGTTTAATGTGTTTAGGATAAATCTTGAAGGAATTCTTGTGGTGGTGTTAGCACAGATATGTTGACTGGGAACATGAATATACATGTACTTTTGTATATAGATGATGCTAAGTTGCTGGCTAAGGACTGATGTTTTACAGTAGATGTTAGACAGATTGTATGACATAATGAGAAGTACAAATATGAAAAATAATGTAACAAAAGCCAAGGTAGTTGTGTTTGACAGGGAAAATGGAGCGAACAGTGGCAAGTTATATATACACGAAGGGCAAAATCAAATAAATGAATTTGTGTAGCTTGTTTGAATGCTTACTAAAGATGGGAAAATGGATGAAGATATGTTTTAAGATATAAACATGCTAGTACAAAGGTACTGAGTAGTGTGTCCTCTACTGTGAAGAATGAATGCTGAAAGAAGCACAAACAGCTGTATATAAGAATGTGCTTCTGCACACTTTTTACAAGGAAATGAGAACTGAGTATGAAAAACAAAAGTAAGTTGAATGCAGAGGGAATGGCGTATTGAAGAAACATGCACAGTAAAACAAGAAGAGATGGGAACAACTGAAATTATGGACTGAACACAAAAGAATGAGCAAAAAAAAGTACATTGAGCTGCTCTGGTCATATTGAGAGAATTAAATGAGAATCAAAAACAAATATATGAAGGAAGAGTGAATCAGTCAAGAGAAAAGGGAAGTCCAAAAAGTTGTGGATGGATGGAGTATATGAGATTCTGAAAAAGAGAGAGGTGAGAAGTTTGAAGAACAAAATGTAATGAACAGAGTGTGTAAGTAGCATGGTGGAAGCAAGGATGCTTTGCAAGGAGAGAATGGTATGAGAAAGTATAGTGAGTGGTATTGGTGTAAGCTAGTTGTAGCTATGTTTCCTTTTTTTTTTTTTTTTACTGCATGCCCTTAATGTCTTTGGCTTACTATTTTTTTACTCCTTTTTTCACTCTGCATAATATTGCTTATCATAAAAAAGAATAGTGTTATGGTTATGTTTCACTGGAAAGTGTTATTGTTATATTGCCTGGCAAGATCATTACCCTCCAGACATGATTTGTAAACAACAACAATCAAATTTCTATCACTAAGATTTGGCAAGCTTACCTGCTAAAAGAGATGTAATGGTTATAAGAATAAACTCACAATACAATATGCATATCACACACATAATATGCAATTTCACATAGTACATTCTGGCTACCGAAGATTGACCAGATTATAGGTAATGTTAAACTTTGCAATTGCACCTCCTGAGTCACTAATGGGATAAGAAGAAAACTCTGTTTTTCTCTGCAAGACATACACTTTAAAGAAACTGCACCAAACTATCAGGCTGGATAAGCCTTAATAACCTAATATATTTTTCTCATTTTTTAATCACTGTAATTAAAATGTAAGAAAATGCTAAAATTGTTTTTCGGGTTAAATGAACTGAAAAACAGCCTGGTTAGAATGAAAAGGCTCTGAACCCAAATTTGACTACCCAAACTTTCAAATGAATACTATCATCAAAATAATACAAATTCTGTAAATCAAACTACAGGATCAAAGAGGTAAATCAAGAAGCATGATCTTCCATGAGTAGACTTTTAGAAATCAATGGAACTATGATCAGCACTAACTTGCCCCCTGGTCCCAGTGATTCTAGTTTAAAAATGACCAAGTGTGAATCCAACTTACTGACTTTCCATCTAATGTAAGCTTACTATTGTACTAATAGCTATCAACCTTTTTCAGAAAAAGTCCTTGACACCTATTTTCACAAAAAGTGATTCTATGGAGAGTTCTTCCATATATGCAGATCCAGTTCATATGTTTTGTTACCAATCAGTATTTCCTGACAAAATGAATATATGAGTAAAAAATGAAAAACTTTATTTTAAATTAGTCTGTTTTCCCACCCACGTGACTATAATCCAATTTATTTTATTTAAAATATGTATTGACCATCTTACATACATAACCCTGTGTACCTAACAACTACCCACAAAATAATAAAACCTCTAATCACAAAACAGAGTTAAAATAACCATAATATAATAGCTGAGGCACCATAAGAGACTCACAACACAACTACATTTGGCTCAGCTAACATCTCAGCCAAGCACCTGGGGGAAGAATCAGGCCAGAAAGGTCGGGCACCCCTAATCTTAGGAGGGAGGCTATTCTTAGAACACACATAAACATAAAAGGTATTCAAGGGTTACTCATCACAATTAATTATTCTTATAGCTTCTTGCTTATCTTAGCAAGTCCGTGAGACGCCAGACTTTCCAAGTGACAAAGGCTCAAAACTTGAAAATACTATATGGTCTAGAACAAAATCATGGCAGTGTGGGTATTTATTCTGCATATGCAGATCTTCTCTAGCCCAGTTTCAGAAACACAGATTTAGGGTCTCTAGCTATCTCTATTCCTATCAAAACTATTTCTCATTCCAAAGCAAGGTCTGCAGTACAAATCCTGATTTTACCTAAATTACTACTGCTGGGTAGTTACTATTTATTTATATAAAAGATTTATATGGTTGCCAATCTTACATAATATAACCCTGGGCAACATAGAGAAATGAAACAAGAACCCCACAAAATTAAAAGCATCCCACACAACCAACATGCCATAACACTCCCATGCCAAGTTCACATCTGCTGGGCTCAACTCCCATCCTGGCCCAGTGCCTGGGGAAAATCCAGGTCTTCACAGCCTTCCAGAAGGCCAAGAGGTCTTTCAGGTCTTCCTGCCCTGTTCCATAGGGCAGGCACCACTACAGAAAAGGTCCTAGAATCACATCTCATGTGTATGCCAATGAAGCAATTCCACCTTGATTACTTAGAAGCAATCAGAAGGCTACTTTGTAGCAAGCAGGCCATAAGGAGAAGATAGTAAGAAATTGCCAAAAACACAACAGCTTTATCTTCTGCTTCTTGTACATGTTTTTAACTATCCACCTCATACGCAAGACCTCAATTTGTTAACCATCAAACAGGATGCATCCCTATTGTATTAATCTGGAGAAGGCTGCCAAGCAGTGAGAATGCAGATCTTGAGCTTATTAGAATGATATGATCACAGCTCATCTTCCAGAATATACTATTAGGAAATAACTATTTTAGGCCTGAATTATATTTTAGGCCTTGAATTCACTCCAAGATCAAAGAAATTCACAAGAAAAGAGGCTGCAGAGCATGGGCATTGCAAGAACTGGTACTGTACTTGCTTTCTAAAAACACTGTAGTCAACTACAGAACTTTATAGAGCAAAGCTGCTTTCTTAGCCCAATTAAGGCCAGGAAAGGCCAGAGCATCAATTGTCTAGTATAAATTTTCAATTTAGTGCCTAGAGATTTGAACCTGGTTTTAAAATTCCATTTCAAAACTTTAAAAAAATTTTTTAAATAACATACAAATCATATGTCCTCTTTTTCTAACTCATCTTTGAGAACGTCAACATACATGCTATATATATGCTTCCTATAAACACCCCTAATAAAACTGATTGAATTGGTTGTTTGTTGATCTATATGTTTTTCCTAATCTAAGGCCTACTTTTCAACTCACCCACTCTTGTTCCCGATGCAGTCCTAGTCTTCTTCCTCCAGCATTTCCTGTTCTCAAAGTACCAGAAATATGCTTTTACATACCCATCGCACTATTCCCCTTCAGAATAAACAACATTATGTAAAGCAGAGAGTAACGAGTAATAAGGAAAATAAAGGCAGGAAAAAAGAAAATCCAGCTAAATCAAATTTTCATGAATACCATTCACAATCTCTCTCCATACCTTCCTATCTTTGCAAACAATTCTTGCTTCTACCATACCCACACAGAGTCATCAGTTGCCTTTTGTTCTTTCAACTTTTCACCTCTCTCTTTTTGAGGATCTCATCAACTCCATCCAACTATGACTTTCTCAGCCTTCCCTGTCCACATGATCCATTCATATACTTATTCTTAAAATTCAATCATTCATTTTCTTTATATAACCAAACCACCTCTCAGTGTACATTTTTCCACTAATCTCTCACTTTTGAGTTCGGTCCACATTCATACTTGACACCAATAAAGTTTTACCTTTGAATTTCCAGTGCTTCATAAATAACTGATGTGCATTTTGATGGCAGGCACCTTTAAAATTTTGTGAACTAATACATGTTTGTGAATTTATATGCATAGTTGTATTAAATCTTAATTAGAAAAAAGTAGCCTTTATTTTTAAAAACATCAGAACACATGAGTGTTCTTATGTGCAAAGCAGGTTACGGTAATGACAGTCATTTGCTAGCAGCAAATGAAATATCTGGGATGCAGATCAACACAGAGTTATACGCTGACCAACTTGCCCCCCTCTCGTACCCAAGCAAAGATAATTATTTAAACAAACAATGGAAGCAAAAAGTTATGCGTTTTATAGCCTGAACCTAGCCTAATTGCATGAAGGGGCACAGAACTGACCACAGCAAATAAGTAACAGCAAGGATTCACCTCAACACATTCCATGAAAAACGTAGTAACAGCAAAATTGCAGTATTCTGGCTACTTAGTCAAAGTTTCTCTCTAATGAAAATGCAGAGCACAAACTTCAATCTGTTTAAAAAGCTCAACAAAGCAAAATTATTTTTGCATGTGGTGACATGAAAACTTTAACAGCAGGGCAATGCTATCTACATTTGCGGAGTGCACATTTTTGCACTGGCAATCTGACTGAAAAAGAAGACACAACTTACACAAAGATAAAATTATTAATTCATAGATTTGAAATTCCTCATTTCAGATAATTTTGAAAAAGCAGTACACTTACCTACAGGCAAGTACAATATTTTTATAATGTCCAAAATTTATTATTATTTTTTTAACTCTGAACATGTGCTAGCTTCTTCATGCCCTTCATTCAACTAGCTATTGTCAACGGCATCAAAGAAAGAGCCTGTATCTGCTATTTTAATGATCAATACCCTCTCCAAGTCTCCATTTAAAATCATGGAATGATGGAGCACACATAATGTGGAATGAAGCACCATGTTTTGCCCCAATTATGAGAAAAGGAGTCTGGCACATGGGATGTTTCATTCTGCATTTGAAACATTCAAAATGGCTGTTTTGAGCTTGAAACATTCTGGATAAGACATATTTTGCACACATCTGCAGGACTCAAAGGATTTGTACCAGAGCATTTCAGGAGATATGCAATGTAAACCAAATGAGATTACAGGTGAAACTCGAAACATTAGAATATCGTGCAAATGTTCATTTATGTCAGTATGGCAACTCAAAAGGTAAAACCAATATATGAGGTAGACGCATTACATGCAAAGCGAGATATGTCAAGCCTTACTTTGGCATAATTGTGATGATTATGGCGTACAGCTTATGAAAACCCCAAATTCACAATCTCAGAAAATTAGAATATTACATGACATCAATAACACAAGGATTGGAAATAGAACAATATCGGACCTCTGCAAAGTATAAGCATGCATATGTACTCAGTACTTGGTTTGGGCCCCTTTTGCAGCAATGACTGCCATGGCATGGATGCTATCAGCCTGTGGCACTGCTGAGGTGTTATGGAAGACCAGGATGCTTCAATAGTGGCCTTCAGCTCCGCTGCATTGTTCGGTCTCGTGTCCCTCATCTTTCTCTTGGCAATGCCCCAGAGATTCTCTATGGGGTTCAGGTCAGGCAAGTTTGCTGGCCAATCAAGCACAGTAATCCCATGGTCATTGAACCAGGTTTTGGTACTTTTGGCAGTGTGGGCAGGTGCCAAGTCCTGCTGGAAAATGAAGTCAGCATCCCCATAAAGCTCGTCTGCGGAAGGAAGCATGAAGTGCTCCAAAATCTCCTGGTAGACGGCTGCGTTGACCCTAGACTTAATGAAGCACAGTGGACCAACACCAGCAGATGACATGGCTCCCCAAATCAACACAGACTGTGGAAACTTCGCACTGGACTTCAAGCATCGTGCATTGTGTGCCTCTCCATTCTTCCTCCAGACTCTGGGTCCTTGATTCCCAAATGAGATGCAAAAGTTGCTCTCATCAGAAAAGAGGACTTTGGACCACTGGGCAACAGACCAGTTCTTTTTTTCTGTAGCCCAGGTAAGACGCTTCTGACGTTGTTTGTTGTTCAGGAGTGGCTTGACAAGAGGAATACGACATTTGAAGCCCATGTCCAGGATCCATCTGTGTGTGGTGGCTCTTGATGCACTAACTCCAGCCTCAGTCCACTCCTTGTGAAAGTCCCCAACACTTTTGAATGGCCTTTTCCTGACAATCCTCTCCAGGCTGCGGTCATCTCTGCTGCTTGTGTACCTTTTTCTACCACACTTTTCCCTTCCACATAACCTTCTATTGATGTGCTTTGATACAGCACTTTGGGAACATCCAACTTCTTTTGCAATTACCTTTTGGGGCTTTCCCTCCTTATGGAGGGTGTCAATGATGGTTTTCTGCACAACTGTCAGGTCAGCAGTCTTTCCCATGCTTGTGATTCCTCCTGAACCAGCCTGAGAGACCATTGAAAGGCTCAGGAACCCTTTGCAGGTGTTATGGATTCATTAGCTGATTAGAGGGGGACACTTTGAGCCTAGAATATTGAACCTTTTCACACTATTCTAATTTTCTGAGATTGTGAATTTGGGGTTTTCATAAGCTGTACGCCATAATCATCACAATTATACCGAAGTAAGGCTTGACATATCTCGCTCTGCATGTAATGCGTCTATCTCATATATTGGTTTCACCTTTTGAGTTGCCATACTGACATAAATGAACATTTGCACGATATTCTAATTTTTCGAGTTTTACCTGTACATCACAGTAGCCAGCTTAGAAACTATAAAAACAGTAGCACTATTTAGTAAGAAACTCCTTCACAAATACTACTGGTCTTTAAGCCAGTGTCTTCAGCTGCTGAGTGAAATGTTATTTATTTTCCCCGCAAGAGGAAGTACAGGAGAAAAGGCAGAGAGCAAAATAATACAAATAATTTTGTATCTTATTTATCTCCCTGAAAGAATCTTATAGATTCTAAGTCATATCCTAAGATCACTCTAGCTTTAACCAAATTCCAAGAACCTTGCCTTTATCCATGAAATCAGAAGATAAATGCTCACAGATCTCAGAATTTGTGGGAGGAGAGAGCAGACACAATTTTGGACCATTTTCATCTCTGTAGGTATTTTCCAATTGTTCATTCCAAAAAACAAACTCAACTTAAATATGGAATCCATCCTAAATACATTTTAAAGGAGTACATTCTTAGTTTCTTCTCCCTTAAACCTTGAAATGAATATGGGAAACAACTTCTCAATGATTTTGCCTTGTTCCAATGTATAAGTTTATCCTAGTACCTATACAACATCATGTTTTTGAAGGCAGCACCTCCATGATTCTCAGAAGTTGCTATGAGGTCCAACAAGGGACTGATCAGCTTTGTTTTCTTCCCACATTTATAAATATAAAAAACTCTAATTCTTCATATACTGTTCGTGAATAAATTCATAAATTTTGGGCAAGTTCTTATGCTACCACACGTACATATTTAGGGACATTTATGAGAGAAGTTCATTGTGCAAGCTCAAGGAAGTCCAAAGGCAAGGAACCAAAACATACAAATGTGCCTGCATAGTTTTGGCAAAGATACAGAACTCAAGAAAACAAAGCTGCACCATTAGTGCTAAAAGCTTAAGAACAAGGCTCATTATGCATTATTTAGTTTTTTAAAGTATTTACGAAAAACAAATAACAAAGTTAGAAGCTACCAAAGGCATGGGGACTATGTCATATTTTCAACAAAATTATTTATGCATGATTATCAGCCAGCCAGCAAAAATTAGATGGTGCACTCAATGCACTGAATGCCTAACTCTTTGGAAATCATGCTCACCTGGAGAAACAATGGAATATATAGAGTTTTTCAGAGCCACACCATCTACAATTATCTGCTCATGACAAAGTATGAAGGTCTCTAGGTACGATTCCTTATACTGAGGAATTAGTCAGCAATTTGCTATTTTTCAGTTGAGATCTGGACAAAGTTCTAGGAATATAGTGAGGAAAATCCATCAGCAATTCCAGACTGAACACTTAAAAACACAGTCCAGTTTGTGACTGGGGTTAGATTACAGCATGACTTGCTTTCTCTTATGCAAAGACTGTGACTATTGCGAACTATAGGAGGAGAGCTTGTAGGGCCCTAATAACACTGGGGATACAGTTACATTCTGAACATCTTAGTTACGTAGCTGAAGTGTTACAATCGTCATTACTAGGAAGAATATCGGTGATTAAAATGAATATTTTGCCACGAATTTTATATCTTTTCCATACAATTCCAATATTGAATTCAGAAGCACCTTTTAAACAATGGCAATGTGACATCTCTAAGTTTATATGGCAAGGGAAAAAACCAAGAATAAAACATAAATTTTTACAAGATGTGAAAGAAAGAGGTGGTTTGGGTCTTCCCAATTTGAAATTGTACTATGTAGCTTGCTGTTTAGTATGGCTTAAAGAATGGATCACCTTGAGAAATTAAAAATTATTAAATTTGGAAGACCATGATTTGAGATTTGGATGGCATGGATATTTGTGGTATGATAAAGTTAAAGTTAATGTGGACTTTAAAAATCACTATATTAGAAGATCTCTATTAAAAGTTTGGAATACATGTAGACCCCTTTTATGCCCTAAGATGCCGATGTGGACCTCTACGCAAGAAGCTTTCTACAGAACTGAAACAAGAGATAAAGATAAATGGATGAGATAACAAGACTTATTAGAAAAAGAACAAGAAGAATACAAAATTAAATCAAAAGAACAATTGGTTTTAGAAGGATATACCTTTCAATGGCTTTCCTATATGCAATACAAAAAAAAAAATTTAAATTGATAAAAAAAGAATTTGGATTTGAACAGAATAAATTGGGATTTGAAATCCAATTATGTGAAACAGATGAACATTTAATAGCAAAAATGTACAAATTATTGTTGAGAGAAGAAATGGTTGAAGAACAAGTTAAAGAATGCATGACTAAATGGGCAAAAAATATTGGTCATAATATACACATGCAGCAATGAGAAAATATGTGGTCTAAAGGATTAAAATTTACTTTATGTTATACCTTGAAAGAAAATTTCTATAAAATGATGTATCGATGGTATATGACACCCCAAAGTCTATCAAAGATGTATGGGACAATTTCCAATGTTTGTTGGAAATGTAACCAACAAGAGGGGTCGTTTTACCATATGTGGTGAACATGTAAAATTGCAAAGAAATTTTGGATTCAAATACAAATGTTGATGCAGAGCATACTACAAATACAGATTCCATTTAAACTAGAATTATTCCTGTTGGGGATAATGGACTTTCAAATAGGAAAACATCTTATTAGAATTATTCAATACATGATTACCGCAGCAAGACTTCTTTATGCACAATTTTGGAAAACCCAGACGCTACCAACAAGAATGGTTGTTAAAACTGATGGATATGGCAGAAAACAACAAACTGACTTGCTTATTAAAAGAAAACTCAAACAACTACTACCTTAAAGAATGGAAACCATTGATGGACTATTTGCAAAATGCAGGTAGGGTGAAGCTTACGTGGGGATTTGAAGATTAGATTATAAATATAATGATATATATTTAGGCAAAGAATTATTCCTATTTAATGTATTAAACACTAGCACTTATGATAGCCTTATTATTTCTAAGTCCAGAGATAGATTGGAAGTTATCTATTTTTCATATCTTTTTTCTTTTACTTTATCTCACTTTTTCTTTTCCTTGTCTTTATATTTTGTATTTCAAATTTTCTTTTTCATTTCTAACTTTTAAATATGTATCTTTAAAATCTCAATAAATTATAAAAAAAAAAATAAGTTACATAGCTGAAACTTATTCTTTCCTATCCTACTCTGAGAGGCAATGAAAAACTAAAAAATCTCAGTGTAAGACAATAAGACAATTTCATCAAGGTGTTAGATATTGAAAAATATTTTTTTAATAAGCTAAACTATATTTCAGCTGTAATGATGAAATTGATTGTACTGAACTAAAAAAAAAAAAAAAAAGCCTCCAACCAGCTTTTAACCTGATTTCTTAGGAAAATACAATATAAAGTGTGGAATATAAAACTCTGGATAGCTCAACCACTTTAAATGTAGATAGAGTAGAATCTGGCAACAAGCATAATTGCATATATGACAATCAAATAAAATAGGAATTATGGTTCATCTAAACCAGGAGTGCACAATTTCCATTGGTTTGCAGGCTGCAGGAAGCTTTCTACGGCATGCCAGATTTTAAGTTCTAAACTAGGTGGACACAAGTTGATTTTTAGGGGTTTTAAGGTCACCATTTTGCTCTTTAACCCCCTTCCAAAACTCAAAAAAAAGAGGCAATTTCTTTAATTCTGTGCACTCTGGAGGTCACAGGAGGGATGCCACATATTTTGCATTCCTGACTTACACAATACATATGTTTTCATACAATAGTGCCAAAAGATTCTGACCCAAACAGGAGAACTTGGTAGATATATGAATATATCAGAAATCTTGCAAAATAGGAAGCATTCTTGGGATATGATTATATTCAGATATCAAATGTATATATAAATAGGGAAGGACACAGAATGTAGTACAGCTGTATATGTATGTTTCCAAACCTAAAAGCAAATTCCTCTACAGAATCACATTAAGATAGAAATACCAGCCTAAGTATCATGTTCCCTACCCAGTACAATATTCCCACCCCAAACCATTATAAGATGGGGAAAAATGAACTAGACAGTTAAAGAAAAATCCTGTAAACCTAGGTGCTATCCTCCTCCCACAGACTATGAAGGTAAATGGTCACAAATAAATCATGACATTTCTAAATATGCTAATTGCTACACAACAGCTAATTATAATTCTAGCCATAGTGGTGTCATGGACCTGGTGCTGAATGTAAATTATTTTGCTATCAAATTCATAAAATGAAAGCTGCAGGAAAAGCCCAGTGTGATCATATTTAACTTCAAAAGTGGCCATCTCAAAAGAAGTGTATTTGTTAAAACACAAGTCAAAGCAGTCTTACTGCAGGAAGTTTCCATTTCTCTGAAAGAAAAAAAGGTTATTTACAACATAATGAATGCAAACTGTCATAGGCTACAAGAGATACACATAGGTTTAAGAAGATGTCACTGTGGTTAATGGTCATGAGACAAAAAGACTTCCTTTAAAAAGTGGAAGTCTGAAACTAAGATGAACAACAACAACAAAATACCAATCCCAGCAAAAGCAAATGTGACTTTTTTATAAAGTAAATGAAAAAGCAGAGTAATTTGAAAACCTAAGTAAGATCTTCAGCAAAATGCTGCAGAATGGAGTGCTCCTATTCAGAATTTTACTTATCCAGTGTTTGACATAACAGCTCTCTGTTTCCTGTTTCTCTTTTCCAACAGATAGGGCTAACTGGTATGTTCAGTCATCATTCGTTTGGGGGTGGGGGGATAGATATCCCCTTGAGTTCTCTTTTTAAATATTTTGTGCTCCACAAATCTTCATTACATCCTACCTTTTCCTTTTTCATCCTCCATCTCTTACCAGAGTTTTCTTCCTTCAATATGAACCTGCCTTATGCTCCGAGAACACAGCTCCTGCCGAGAACAAGTAGCTTGGCTGAATGGCTCTTTACTTCCTGATTTGATCTGTAGTTCTTCACGCTTCCTAATCTTTCATGTGATTACATACATGTAAGCTTTGCTATTTCTGTCTGGGGAGAGGTTTTACCATTTGTTTTCTCAATGTTTTTCCTATTTCTGCAAATATTTAAATAATTTTGGGCAAATAGTTACTCTGTGCATCTTTCTGAATAATGCAAATTTGGCTTATTAATAATCAGCAAGCAACCCCAAACTTCAACATCTTTAGATCCATCAGAAGTGGGGGAAGGTGAATCAGAATAGCTACCCAACTAGATGACAGGAGTGAAAGGAATACTAAACAAAAATACAGAGCAGCTGAATGCATTTGCCATTACATTAGAAAATGATTTGCCATTGCATTAGAAAATGCATAGTTAGCAAAGCCTTATTTTTCTAAGAGGAGAAAGAATTAAATCAAATAGATGTAACAAAAAATTAGGTTCTAAGTTTAACAGACATATTAAAAACTGACAAGTATCTGAGTTGAGATGGCATATTGTAGTTAAAACAGCATCAAACTAGTACTGGAAAGATCCAGCTTCCCATCAATACCCAGTTACAGAATCAAATGGATGACTATCTCTCAACCTAGCCTACCTTCTTGTGGAGTGGTTAACAAGATAAACTGATACAGGCAGGAACCCTGCCTCCACCTTTAACTCCTTGGATGAAAACTGGGCTAGAAATTTATTACTGCAATGTAGTTGGAATAGTTGTAACCACTATTCCAAAGGTAACATACTTTTTTCTTTTTATATAAACAATACATGATAGATCCAGAAAATGTTTGTTCAAGATAAATCAGTTGAAATCAAAATTCAAGGCTGAACTAAATACCTAAAAACAGCACCTTGCTGAGCAAGAATCAGTGTACCTTCTATAAAGGAATATCTTGCCTTAAAACCTTTTAGAATTCAATTAGGATTAGAAAACATGTATAGGGTGGCCAATTACAGTACCTGAAATCCCCAAAAGCATGAAAAACTCATTTACCAAAGGCTTCTGAGACTATAAATTATGTGAGAAGAGAATAAATCCTATTAATCAAAAATTGTTTAAGTAGGAAGTTGAGAGTAGGAATAAATGGCCAGGATGCATCATGAGTGTCTCCCAAAGGTTTGTCACATGTTTTAAGTGGGCTTGAGACCAAGGTAACAGATAAAATAACTAATCTGTAGAAGACAACTATTTAGCATAGTGAAATCTTCGAACAGTATACCTCCAAACCGCTGAGCAGGCATGAAAATGGCAAATGAGATTCAATACATTTATAAAACCATATCCTCCAGCAGGATAAGACCAGCTTGGTAGATAACAAATCAAAACTAGCTATCCAAAAAATACAATCATGGTGGAGAACTCAACGTAAATTAAATCATTATGCAACAGCAGTAGGACAATTGATGTTAGGAATAACTGTAAAATTTTATAAAATGATATATATGGAGAAAATCAATAGGGGCATTTTCTGTTTTTCAGAAAACGAGATTTTGAGGTCACACAATGATAGAAAATTGCTACAAGAGAAAAGTAAATGCTTCACAAAATGCTTAACCTAGGGAATTCAGTTATAAGACACAGCATCAAGAATTTTAGGAGGGGATTAGGCAAATTCATAGTGAACATATTGTGTCTTTTTGTTAAAATAAATGAGAACTTCCATGTTCAGAAATGTATTAATGCTGGATACCATTTGCATATTTGGGAGGGGGAATAGTGGGAAAGAGGTAAATGAACAGCTTCAAGTTCTGCTGATTTGTTTCCTAAATACTTCAGGATGGCCACCATTACTAATATTCTGATTACTGCAGTGGAGGAACCCTTCGTCTGATTCATCAGGGCTCCTTCCATGATTTTCAGAGCAGCTCCTCCCCACTCCCACTCCAGAAACGCGTATAACTCTTATTTCAATACACAGTATCTGGTGAAAAATGTAACTGGGAGCTTTACAGACACAGCGTGCCAAATTACATTCACTTGTATAATTCTGGACTTTAGTTCTGAAATTACAAGGTTCATAATGAAATGGCCTATGGGTAAAATTCCTTACAGGCAGGTAGGGGTGGTGCTTATTTCATTGAAACGAATAAGAAAAACGATGGTAAAATTAATTGGAAGTTTATTGTTTATTGTTTTAAAACACCGTCAAAGAAAGGAATAGCTATGGGGAGAGTAAAAAAAAGGATGGAGTAAGCGGGGAGGGCTAAAGAATATTGAGAGAAACGGGAACAGATTTTAAAAAGAATGGGAGGAGAGGAAAAAGCGACATACATATACCAGTTTTCAAGAGCCTGCGCTGTTTTTCGGAGGAGCCGTGGCATCAGGCATGCAGCCCGCCCTAGCACGTACGCCTTACTGAATACCCCTCAGAAAGCATTCCATCCAGAACTCAAATGCCTCTGTTCGAGACCAGGGGTTTTACCCCCGTCTTCAACCCTCTTTTCGCGGGAGCTCTTCCTTTCCAAAGGAAAAGGGCCGCCACTCCCTTGGGCAAAAAGACCTCATAGACCCCGCCCCCCCCAACGTGCGTCAGGCCCTCTCTCGCCGCTCCAGACGGGGACGTGCACATACAACCCCCCGGGACGCCCACAGACCCACCCCCGCCCCTTCCCTCCGTGGCGGTACCGGAGCTGCGGCTCATGCGCTTCTCCCAGCCCGCGGGGAGCTTCTCCTCCTCCGCCATCTTTCCTCCTCTCACGGCACCAAGCGCAGAGCCAGCCACGCCCACTTCGCCTGGCAACGCCGCCACCGCACGCGCTCTATAGCTCTACCAGCCCCTCTCGCGACAGCAGCACTCCTCCCACCATTGGCCGCTCAGATGGGAAACCTCGCTCCGATTGGCGGGCTTTGTAAAAAAAACGAAAAGAAAAGAAGAAGGCTGTGGAATCCCGCCCAGAGAGAGCGTATCCGACCCGTCCATGGTCTGAGTCTCATTGAAACTATTGGTAGAGGAAAGATGTGGTGGTGGCGGCAGAAGGTCGAAAGGAGGATGAACCGGGGCGAGGGTGGGGTCGGCTTTAAAAGGCTAGGCTCTTAAAAGATGGAAAACCCTTCAAGTCCACAGATTGGATAGCCTGCCGTAAGCTGGTGACCCCCATCCCGTTTTGGACTACATCCTCAAAATCTTTTATTATTGAATTTATATAACATCTTATTCTGCTGTGACTCTGGCCCTGTGGTACTATTGCCAATGTAGCTTCCATTCCTGGGTAAATTTTTAAGCGATGTGTGAGTCAGACCATTTCCAGATTGTGCGTCTAGCAAAGATCATCCTCAGCCCTGCTACCCTGAAACTACATGGAGGCTCAGTCTCCCATTTTAACAAAAGCAGTCTCAACCTCTCCCTCACATATGGGCTTGGACCACGTAAGAGTGACTATATTGTTGCACGTGCCTAAAATGCCCGGTTACTTTGGGCAGGGTTGCCTCAAAACCAGAGGGTTTGGCTTTGGGAGGTGCAAGAGGCCTGAAATGGGGAGACAAAGAATGACCAGCAACTGAGTGTCTGTATGCTAGGATATTTGCTATGCTGCTGGGTAATAACATCAATTGCCTAAATCCAGTATGGCATAGCCCAGTGATCTCAAACTAAAGTCACAGGTGCCATAGAAGGACTAGGTAATTAGCCCAAGGGCTGCAATACTGAAGTATTTTGTGCATTGACACAAAAGTCTCTGGTAAGTAAAAAATGAAGTGCTTTATGCTATGCAACTGATCATAAGGTTAAGTTAAAAAATGGCAAAATATGGAATATACAGAAAATATTCATCCATAGCCCTTGTCAAACTTAATTCTATGTCTTCTTTTTATTTTCAGAGGATTTAAAGGCAAACTTTTCTATCCTTCATTCACCCTAACCCTAAAATACAAGAAGTATACTGATTGTCAGCACCAGGATGGATGGGGAGGAGGAGTGTTCTATGGGCTAAAAAAATGGATCTGGACTGGGGCTGCACATAATCAAGGGTAGCCTGTACCTGGCAGAGGCTCACAAAAATCTCTCCTTGCTTGAATACCTGAAATACCAGGTCCCATCTATCAAAAATGTCATCTGGCTGGGCCTAGGAAGTGGGCCTTCTCTGTCACAGTGCGTACACTCAGGAACACCCTACCTCTCCAAGATCCAGTTGGCTCCGACCCTGCTGGCACTTCATAAAAGCTTTAAAAACATGGCTGTTTGCCCAGGCAAGGGGGTTGGGAGGTTGCAAGATTGATGCGTCATCTGCTGATTTATGTTTTGTTCAGTTGTCATTATATATAGATATCATTGTTCAGTTTTGAGGTTTTAACCCTGTTAGCCACCCAGGGTTACTGTTTTGAAATTAGTAGCCATATAAATTGATTCAAATAATAAGTATATAAATAAGCCTTTTTGACTTAGATGTAGGATGTCTGGTTGCAAAGAACATGTTCTACTACGGAATTTGTTTTTGTGATCTTTTGTGACAGGCTGCCATGTTTATGGGTTACTATATATTTGTTGTGGTAGTGTGGCATTGTTTCCAATTTTTCTGTTTATGTTTTAACCACCCAGAATAATGGGAGTCAAGCATACAGAAATACATATTAATAAGTACTGGTTTAAAACCCTCCTCTAAAGTTAGGTTACAAACTATATGCATACAGTTGTCAGTCCCAGCAGTAACCACACACCTGCATGCAGTACATCGTTCCCCTGTAATCAATAAGAATGTTCCTCAAGCACCTATTAGAATATGTTTTGGTAAATCCAAGGCTTAGTTTTTCTCAACAATCCCCATTTAAAGAAGGGAAATATGCTAAATGACTAATATACCTGTGTTCAGGCAGATGAGTAAACAGGTTTTTTGCAGTCTCATTAATTTCTGTGGATATATTACTTAATTGGGTAATTTTAAATCCAGTAATTAGTTTATGAGCATAATGTAAGCTATTAAAATAAAAATAGTAAAAGCACAGCAGTAAATTAAGGGACAGTAGAAGAAATAAAATTATATATGAAATCACTATCCCAATATAATGAAGACATTTAAAATTGAAACTAGATTATTAAATTTTATTTTTCATAGTTTTTATTAAAGTTTTAATTACAGTAGTAAAAGCAAGTACAAACTAAACTCAGAAAAAGAATAAAAAGTACAAAGAAAGAAAAAGGAGAGAAAGAAATATGTAAAGAAGTGACTTCCAATCTTTATCACAAGTAAAAACAAATTTGATAACTCTTCACCCCCTATAACTTTACAAACAAATATCTCTTCTTCCCATAACCCAACCCTTATCTATATGCAAATCCATAAATCATCACCTTTTCAGTCCTGGTGTCAGCAAACCAACTTTATATTCCTTCCTTTTACTTTTAACAATCTTGATCTTTAATTCATTCAGATGTTGTCGTAGAATTTGGTCTCTCTTCCATTTTTCTTTTTCCCATTGCAGAGGTTTCTTCAAGGCTTTAACACTCCTTTGGTAAATCCAGTAAAAAGTCATTATCCAGGTCATTGTCTTGATTTGTCATTTGTATTTCCACTTTGATTTTCAAAGCTTTAACCAGCTTCTTTTGTATATCCAGTAAAAAGTCCTTATCAGGGTCATTCTCTTGGCTTATCATATGTAATTCCACTTTAACTGCCTTCTCTATTTTGTAATCCACACTTTTTTTTTTTTATTATCCAGTATTTCTGATTCTACTATTTCTGCATCAGATTTAACATCTTTTGGACATAGTCTATCCATAGAAGCAGACATCATTGCTGACATTTCTGATATTATTGCTACTAATGTTTGGCCCCATTCTTTGAAAATCTCCTGAAGTATTTCTAATGTTACAGCATTTTGTGTCATTTTGTAAATCCCCACACTAACTGAAAACCAAAGACAGTTACACTTTTTTTTCCTTTTCTGTCTGGAATCTTTAGTCCTCTCTAGTGTCCAATTTCTCAAAATCATAAAGTCTCAAGTTCCTGTTTTGACTTTAGACAAAACATTCTGGTTCCCAGGAGATGCTGTTTATTTATTTCCAAAATCTTATAGTAAAAGTCTCAATGTTCCGAAGTTGTCTGGATCCTTAATTCGTTTATAATTTTCTTAATTCAAAATCTTATTTAGCTTTTTGCTGTTTATTTTTGCTGTTCTTTAAATTCTTTAACTTTTCTTTTGTTCAAGAACGAAAGTAAACTCACAGGTGGCTTTTCAAACTTGTAATTCCAAAGGTCTCTAATAACCTTAGAATAATAAATAAGCAATTTCCGAAAATGATTAGAAAGTGAGGTTAGTAAACTCAGTGTCCTTTAAAAGGCCCCACCACAGTTGTGAGCATGATGGCTGATCCCTTCTTGCGAGGAGCAACCATCCGGAGCATATGTGGGTGATCTCCTGTCCTTTCCTTATCCAGAGAGATTCTGAAGAACCAGTATACTTGCTGGTTCTTCAGTCTTTGCAGCGGTTGTTGTCTCAATTCTGTCAGAAATGTGTTTAATTTGCCTCCACTGGAAATCCCAGATTATCAAATTTTAAAATGCCCGGGAAATGAATGTCTTAGCATGATGCTGAAAAGACAATATAGGTGCTATATACCTTTCCAGGGAGACATTCCACAAAAGGGCACCCTAGTGCATTACCTTTTCCATGTGTACAGATTTGCTGCTACATCTGTACAAGATGAAAAGTGAGATAAAGCTAAGTGTCATCTCCATCTTTATTACCTCACAGCAGTTTGATTTCATATTAAATGGGATACAGTTGAGCCCTGAATACTCAATAATTTCATTGCCAAAGAGCAAAAATCTCCAGCATCTCTTCCTAGAAATAACCAGCCAAGTCACAGGATATAATATATGCAATGGAGACAGCTGGTTCAGAAAGATACCATCCAATGCCCCCAAGGTCCAAGAGAACAGAATTACATTCCTGATTCTCTCTCAGCTAAGATCATCACATAGTGACCAAAGCAGTCTCTCTCCTGTACCAGACCTAAACCCAGACTAAAATGGAGACTGGCACTGCTCCATCTCTCAGAGAGGTAGAGGAACCAGCCAGCCCTCCCTTTCCTATTAAATGTAACAAGCTATTGGTGAGTGGCTGGTCTGCTTTCACAAGACTGCAATTTCCTCACTAACCTCTCATACCAGCTGCCAGAATTCAGACTTCCCCAAAATACATCTACATGAGGAATAGTTGCATACCCTGGGATAGGTAGCAAATAAAGATTCCCTCCAATCTTCCCTTTCCAGGT
Organism: Liasis olivaceus; assembly: GCA_030867105.1. Classification (NCBI taxonomy): domain Eukaryota; kingdom Metazoa; phylum Chordata; class Lepidosauria; order Squamata; family Pythonidae; genus Liasis; species Liasis olivaceus. The sequence continues at coordinate 140,724,775 of CM061348.1, forward strand.
TAAAGAGCTTTTGTTCTTTTGAAAACCAGCAGTCAGAACTCTAGGAAAAGGAGCAAGAAGTTGGGAACAGAAGCTGAGAAAAGAAACAGGGCACCTTCCACATCCACAGCAGCCTCAGAATTAACTAAGTGAATCTTCGATAATCTGGAGGGAGTCAAGGAAGAGTGGAGCCAGAGGGGACTGTCAGAAAAAAAATGGCTATTTTTAAAAGGATAACAAACATTTAAGATTGTTTTTAGTTTCTTTTTCTTTCTTTTGTCTTATGATTATTGTATCTGGCATTTATAATCTCCGCACATAGTAAATTGTGTGGTTTTACTCAATTTGGAGCCTATAGTAGAGTTCCTCTAAATTAGGGGCAAACCAACATTTTTTATGGCCAAAAGTTTATCTTTTGTTTTGAGCTGTCTGTGATATTAGCAGAACTATATAATTCTTCCAATACCGTTTTTACGTGCAACTACTTAAAGATAAAAAGGCATTTTTACACTTCTTTCTTAAGACTGGTTTTAATTATCTCTTGTGAGATTGATCTAACTCCCAGAAAATAGGAAGACAGATTTTCTTTAGCTACTTGCTCCAACATTTGAGCCAGGAAGTAGCACTACAGAATTTATTTCATTTTTTAAATCAGCTATTTTCTCTTCTACTTGGCACTTAGTTACATAATCTCTATCAATCTCACATATCAGGGTTAAGGAGAATGCCTTTAGTTTATTTGAAGGGAAAAAAGACTGAACTACCTGGAAGAGAGATTGTGTCAGCAGTAACTATAGTATATAAGTGGTTGCTGAATTTGTCCAAGAATTGTACATCCTCAGATAATTGGACAAACAATACTCAGTAACATAATGACCCTAAAATGTGGAGGTCATGTTGAAAACAAGTGATGGTAATTTTTTGCAAGTTTGTAACACCAAGTCATGGAAAGTTTAATTCCTTTTCAGGATTGTCAGCTAGACAAAACTCTTATGAGGGAGAAAAAAAACCCTTCTTGCTATCTCCTGAGAGCTGTATTTTCAAGGTCACATTCACCAACACCATGGTTAACACTTTTCTGTTTTAAGAAACACTGAGCACATGTGTCAATCACATTTATTAAATACAAATAAATGAAAACAGAGTTTAAATACAGGTTTCTTGATTTATTGCCATCAAGGATAAAATATTCCTGACTCAACGTCAAGCCACAAAGTAACCCATCCATAGATTGAGAAATTCAGAACAAGGAAACACATCATGACCAAAACACTACTGATAATATAGTTCCAGGTTCATACCATCATGGATTTCATCTGAAAGTAAGGAGTTAAGGTGAATTTTTACAAGAAAATAATCATGATTAATAATTATAAATAGGCTTGACCTTTAAGTTTGAAAATAATGTCATGTCAAAGTGACCATCCTTTGGAAATACTGTCAAAGTTGTCCAAATATATGCGAACATATATATTTATAATATGACTGTATATCTGTATTTCTATAATGCCAAAAAACTTTTTTTTCAGTTACTCAGAGATTTAAAGCCCAATTCTATTTTCTTGAGACAAAGAATGATACTGTGCTTGCCAAATAGTATTAAGACCTACTACTTCAATTTCTTTCCAAATTCAAACTTTGCAAGATGGGACAGAGAAAAAGAATTATGCAGGGATCAAGCAACAGGGTAGGCAACTCCTAAAAATGACAAAAAGGGGATAAGAGGTCCTTCAAACAATTTATATCTCAAGGGCTTGATAAAACTGAAAAGATTTACACTGCTGAGGATTCTGACCTCATAAAGGAAGCATACTGAATGGAAAAGGCTTGGAAATGGAAGAGCCAGAAGTCTAGAAAGCCTTACCTTTCAAATTTAACTGCTGAGTACAAAGCCTTATGACATTCCTCATTTTGAACATTTTAGAAGTTGCTTATGCTTGGAACAAAGCTGTTTCACATGTGTGAAAAAAATGCCTGATCTGCAAAATGTAGTGCTCAAAACAATTCAACACCTTTAATTTCAAGACTGAAACATTCTGATCTCAAAACAGACTGCCCCTTATGTGCCAGAAGTGGTCCAACTTCAGAAACAAGGGCAAAACAGTCAATTTGCAGCCAGAACACTTTCAGTATACTTGAAATGGATGTTTTGATGGCACAGATTTTATTTATTTATTAAACAAATTTATATGACTGCCCAGCTCACACACAGTGACTCTGAGAAGTTTACAGAATTAAAACCCATAATACAAAAAACCAGTAAATCCCCCCAACCCCCTCTCCCCCCCCAGCAGCAACCAATCCTATGGTCCCCAGGCCTGCTGACAAAACCACGTCTTCAGGGCTTTCTGAAAAAGTATCAGGGTGGGGCCAGTCTGATCTCCCGGGAATATTCCATAGGGAGGGAGCCACCACGGAGAAGGCTCCTTTTTCGGTCCCACTAGATGTACCTCCCTCATTGAAGGGACCCACAACATACCCTGCCTCCGTGCTCTGGTGGGCCAGGTAGATGTAACTGGGGTGAGGCGGTCCTTCAAATAACCTGGCCCTAAGTCATGAAGGGCTGTAAAGGCGCTAACCAGCACCTTGAATTGGACCCAGAAGCAAATTGGCAACCAATGCAGCTCCCGCAAAAGAGGTGACACATGCATAAATCTAGACTTGTGCAAAACTGCAGGTATCGCATTTTGAACCAGATGTTTTGACAACTGAACAAGACATTCTGAGGTTGAAATATTTCAACATCAAAACATTATGCATACCTCTGTGTTTCACTATATTCACAGGATGGTTATTTAGACTTCTACTAAAGCTTAAATGCCTTCCCAAAAAGTAACAAAGCATACAAGTAAGACAGAGATAATTATAAAGAATTTTTAAAATGTCACATTTTCTTTCTCTAGTCATCTGGCCAATCTCTTCATTATTGTCATCATTTAAAGGATACAGTCTGCCAGCATCACATGGTCCTTGAAAATCGTATACCTACAATATATAAATATGAATTTAAAAAGATAGCTGTAGCTTTTACATAGTTCAGTAAGAATTAAGTAAAAAATTATCACAGTCAATACAAGTACAAGTACATCACAACAATAAAATCAAGGGCCAATCATCATTATAGAACTGGTACTGTGGGGCCCATCAGAAACTTGTCCCAGTCCAGAAAGTAAAGGAGCTCATCAATTTAAACACTTACATAGATTACCAGTCTGCTGCTAGTTACAATTCAAGGTTCCTCTTTCAATATGAACCACAGACACTAAGATTTGTTACAGTTTGTTCCATTTCCATCAACTAGAGACTGCAGCGGCTTCCTCCTAAGCTATTAGATATCGCTTCCCTGAGAGGAATTTGAGATATTCCCTCTCTTCCTTTTAAGTAGGAGAGAAAAATCTCTTTATTTTGTTATGACTTAATTGTGAAGTAAAATCAATCAGCACAGTATATCACTGGTAACCATTCTGTTTTCTCTCTTTTGCCATTGCTGGTTGATAAATTTATTAACATACTGGTTGATAAACTCTTGTTTAATCATCAATACTTTAATCATACTATTATTATTGTGGATTGTTTTGAGAATCATTTTGATGAAAAGCAATACAATAATTTCATCAGGAAACAAAAATATAACATCCGCCCAGCTTTTTAAGCCATACATACAGAGCCAGTGTGGTGTAGAGATTAAACTGCTGGCCTAGAAACCAGGAGACTGTGAGTTCTAGGCCTCACAGGATTGTTGTGAGGAAATAGGAGGCAGGAAAATTAGGTATGTTTGCTGCCTTGAGTTCTATATAAAAGCGGAAGAAGAAGAAGAAGAGGAGGAGGAGGAGGAGAAAATAGTGAGCAGGTTAAAATATTGTGGGATTTCCAAATACAAACTGATAAGGTCTTGGCACATAACACATCAGATTTAACTGTGGTTGAAAAGAAGAAAGTGTGGATAATTGATGTGGTGATACCAGGGGATAGTAGAATAGAAGACAAAGAACTGAAGACGATCACAAAGCATCAAGATCTGAAAATCAAAGTTGAAAGGTGGTGGCATAAACCAGCAGTGGTGGTCCCGGTGGTTATCGCTGGGTACCATTCCAAAAAACGTTCGATGGCACTTAGAAATACTGCGCATTAACAAAATTTCCATCTGTCAATTACAAAAGGCCACATTGCTTAGATCCGCATGTGTACTATGCTGATTCATTACAGCATCCTAGGTTCTTGGGAAGAACTCAATGTGAATGAAGGCCAACATCAGCTAAAGAACTGGCAGCTGTGATTTCACATTGTTAATAATAATAATACTAATAATACATGATGACCTGACAAGTGCAAAGCCTAGGGACTCTTGTATTCAAAGCATGAGTTGTGGCTCTGTAGAATAAGTTGGAGAGACTACTTACCATTTCTTCAGAACAATCTTGTCCCAGCGAGTACCAGTTTGGGCAGCAATAAGCTTCTTCAGGTCCCTGATGCAATCATCAGTGCTGAGCAGTAATATTGGTTAAAGAAATGAATGAGAAAATAGGGCCCTGTATATCATAAACATTAAACAAACTATTTTTTATGACACATCTCCCTGTCCCAAACAACTGAACCCCTTGCACCATATGAAATGGGGGTTGGACACAGATACATATTGCTCAAACCTACACACACATTACTTGCACTTTCAAATCTATTAACAAATACACTTGCATGTACATTGACTGTTACAAGCTACTCTACATCCCAAAGCTCAAGATTATAACTTTTAGTCACACAGACATAAAACACTTTTTTAAAGCCTTTAAAGAACCCTTTACTTTTACATCTGGCCATAAAAATAGAAACAGGATTTTACCTATGGATCCTTTCTCCAGCCATCCAAATTCTTTAATGCCCTTTAAATACTTTAAATGCTTTCATTCATTCTCCTGAACCCACATCTAAAATAATCCTCGTGATGTTGCTTTTCTTTGTATCTCAGGATTTATCTTGTATTGGTAGTCCTTGACTTACGACCATTCATTCAGCGACTGTTCAAAGTTACGACAACACTGAATGAATGGTGGTTACAACTGGTTCTTGGAGTTCTGGCTGTCCCAGCACCCCAGTGGTCATGTGATGTCAATTTCAGGGTTTGCCAACCCATTTGCACTTATGACCAGTTGCCAAGCACCCCATGATCACATGATCGCCGTTTGCCACCTTTCATGCCAGCTTCCCCAGAAAGTCAAAGGGGAAACCAGCAGGAAAACTGCAAGTTGCTGAGCTAAGTCTCTCCCACCCTTGCGCCCTCCCCCAGCCACTCTGCTCTCGCACCATGCTAGCCACTCACACACCCTCCTCAATCCGCAGGGCACCCTTTGCACACCCCCGTGCACACTCCATGACCCACACAGCACCTCTCACGCACTCCCTTGCACCCAGTGGGAACTGCAGTCCAATGGATCTGAGGAGGTCTTCTTAATAAGCAGCCATCCTAGCTCTGTGGGCTCTATGGGACTCCCTGAGATGGGGATGATGACATGCATCTTGAAGAAGCTCTTACTTGCAACCTTGGCTAAGGTTAGACCACTCTTCCTCAATCTCAGTTTAAATTTAAATCTCAGTTGCTCTAGCCAGCAGAGTCAGATCAGGAGTTCTGGGTTAAATGAAATATTTGGTACCTAATACATATCCACAGTACAAACTACAGCTTTAAGCCTGCACAAGCAGGAAAGATGATTATGATACTAAATATCTAGTTTCATGTTTTTGGGTTTTTTTTGTTTTCTTAGGATATAACCTTATATTTTGCAAACTGACTTCAACTGGATTTATTAACTGAACAAAGTTAAGATCTTTTGAGTTTCTTTTTTAGTACACAGTGCTCTTGTATACTTAGCTGGTTCCAATATTTTCAAATAAGTAGCCCTGCAACAAAACAATTACAGAATCAAGGGGGAATACTGAGAAACTCAACTGAATTTTAAAAAACTTATAAGAATACTAAACACTTTTTAGGCATAATTTATTAGTGAAATACAACTCAGATCTGAACAAGTCAAAGAATGTACGATTAAATGGATGCTCTATTTGAATATAGGTATAGAGATGAAATAGTGGGAAGTTCAAAGGAAAAAGATCAACCATACATTCTTTCAAAATATACTTTAATGGCATTGTATTTATCAATGGCTGCCATGATTTTAGACTTTTTTTTTTTTTTTTTACTGGAAAAGACTTTTGATTCCTCAATGGAAGAATGACTAACCAAACTGTGGAAGCAGATTTCAATGGCTAGAATAACTTCATATTTGAAAAGTAAATATGATGTAGAATTCAATTCCATTTGGAAACCATTTTACACTTCAATTTTATACATAGAATTATGCTATATCCAAAATTCAGCTTGTAGAGTTTATATTCTACCTTCATATACAATCTAAATATAATTTACAGTTTTATCTTACAGTACTGTTCACCACCTACAGTCTTTTTCTCTCTTTTTTTTTTCAATTTTCTTCAGTTGGGTTAAGCAAGTTCCTCTAAGTTTAATAGAAACATGTTTTGATTTAAGAATAGATAATATAAGTTTTCAAATATTGTTATTAGATATATTAGTCATGATATCTTAGATTTGTTCACTATCTGCCAGTACTTTACTGTTTATATTTGAGGTTTTTATCTGTTATATTTTATATTCTTTTAAACTTGTATTTGTAAAAAAACAAAAACAAAACAAACCCCAGGGGACAGAAAACAGGGAAAGCAGAGCCAGGACTCATTGATTTTTTTTTATGAAAGCTGCTAGATTTTTCATATACATAATATAAATTAATGGTGTGTGTGTGTGTATATATAGTCTATATTTATAATAATACATATATACACACACACAGTACTACACACACACACACACATATATATATAAAAATTTATATTATATTACATTCTTAATCCCCTTCCACTCATGCTAGTGTAGCAGTCCAAAACACAACTGCACTCTCCATTCACACAAAGAAAGGACAGTATAAAGGATGCATCAACCCCCATGAAGAATTCTAACACTCCCTCAACTTCCCATGCTGATAGCACAACGAAATTTTCATCTCCAAATTGAAGACTCCTGTAGACTCTTAAGATTCCCATCTCATCCTGTGGGTCATGCAGTGAAAAAGATGTCAAAGCAACAGTTCCCTGTATCTCCCCTGCTTGTCTGGGCAAATACGCATAATATCAGAGAGAAGCAAAATGAGGAAGCATCTATTTAAGCCATATTCACACCCAAGTAAATGGTACACATAATAAATGTTTCCTATCTAGAATCCCTTTCTTGTAGCTTCACAGCCAAAAAGATAGCTAAACACAGAAGGGAAAAATAAGCCATCCAAAAGTAGTTTCCTTAGTGTTGGATACTTGCACTTCACTCTCACTTTCTTGCCCAGCCGATCATTGCAAACTACTTCAATCATCTTGATCACGGCTTCACGTTCAGCTCTGCTAGAAAACTAAACAAAACAATGTCAAAAAAAAAGTCTTCCAGTCTGATGTAAAACACCGAATATAGTTAAAACATATTTTCAAGGGGAGGAAAGGGAGTTCCCAAGCTAACAGCCACTATCTAATGCAGCGTTTCTCAACCTTGGCAACTTGAAGATGTGCCTACTGCAACTCCCAGAATTCCCCTGCCAGCCATGCTGGCTGCCTGGGGAATTCTGGGAGTTGAAGTCGACACATCTTCAAGCTGCCAAGGTTGAGAAACACTGGTCTAGCGTGATGTATACAGCTTGAAACTCCCCCTCAGCAACTGCGTACTTAGACGCAGAAGCCTAATAATGTCCCAGTGCAGGAGGCGTTCACAAGCGCGAAGAAACGTCTCCTACCACGCACTTAAAATTCCCCGATTCTCACAGCCATCCTCAAGCCCTCAACGACTAGGCCTAACCACCAACGCGACTCGAAACCCGTTCCCCACGAGCCACCCTCACCGCGGAAGAGGCTTCCTTGAGGGTGGGAAAGCCGAGACGCCACAACCCCGCAGCGGAATACGCAGCCCCTCACGGAGAACAAACAATCGAAGCCCGCCAAACCGGAAGTGGGTGGTCACCCCGAAAACGGAAGTTGTACAACCCCTTCCGCCAACAATTGCCGCTCCTCTATACTGTACCTCCGAAGATTAGGCCGCGGAGAAACGCGGTGATAAATAATGGCCGCGCTATCGTCCTCGAGTCTCGCCGCTCTCCCGGACTCTCTTCTGCTCCAGATTCTGGCCTCGCTGCCGCCGCGTGACCGAATAGGCGTGGCCAGGTAGGGGTCGGCTCCGCCTCTCCAATTTCCATGGGAACCCGCCTCCTCCTCTCAACATCAACAGCGCTGTCGGGCGGTCCTACATTCCCAGTAGGATCAGCCGCGCGCGTAGCGCTTTGTCGAATGGCGGTTGATGTCCTCGTGCGGACACTGCGCCTGTGGCGCGAGGGCTAAACTCGTCACGACGCAAAATAACGTATCGGTGAAAAGACCCCGCGCCAGGGGCAAGCGATGGACGGATTCACGCCCAGTGCCTGGGGGAGGAAGCAAGCCGTCAGGGCCGTCTTGATCTCTTCCTTTGGGGGAGATGAGTGTTTGCTAATAAAGGCTAATCAACCTTTTCTTTCTGCAGAGTCTGCAAGCGTTGGCATCGTTTGGTGCGGGACAAGTTGTTGTGGCGACACGTGGACCTCTCTTCTTGCAGGGTCAGAATGCTAGCCTATAGTCACATGCGAAAAGGGCGGCTATATAAATTTACCAGATAAATAGTTTCTGTTCTGAGATGTTTTTGGGTAGATGGCCCAGATCAAATGCAGTACAAAAGATATACTCCAATTTAAAAGAGAGAGAGAGAGAGAGGACATCTTTACAGTGATGTAATTCAGTAGCTTTTCTGAAAATATGAATAGTATTATTTTAATTTGCATAATGGAGCATACTTTATAAGCAATGTTTTATTTATGTTTTATTTTAGATAATTTTATTCTGGCTTTGTTACAAGTAAATAAAAGTTAGGTACATTCATAGGCAGAAAGGCTTACCAGACAAAAAACTTCTAAACTCATAATGCTTAAAACTATGGAGTACAATGCTGTCTGCGCAAGAGATTAAAATCTGCAAGATGGCCAATGGGGTATTGCAAGGCAAGCCCCATCCTTTTTGTAGGTGCATCAGTTTCACATGAATGTTCAAAAGGGGCAGGGCTTGCAATGCAATGCTTTGTCTGCCATTTGGCCAATACTGACATTACACACATCACGTGGATGCCACTGATAATAGTGTTTAAAACATCTGGAATAACCTCCCACTGAAAATCAAGTTGATTCTGGGTCTTCTGGAGACTTTTGAAAATGGAAGTATTTTGGAGGCCCATGGTGAATGGCAGAATATCCAGTGTTTGATTTTTATTAGATTTTGATTTATTGATGTTATTTGTATATTTATTGTTTTCAGTTCCTACTGGGGATGTTTCAATTTGGTTAATGCTTACTCTGAATTACTGTAATCCAATGAGAGTCTGCTTTAATTATGGCTTATATAAGTTTGATAAATAGTACATTAAAATAGTCTTATATTGTTGGTCAACTGTCCTTCAGGTTTCTAAAAAAGCCATTACTAGCACAATTTTAAGTGTATATGTCATCATAAGAGCAAGGACCATGGTGGTGGATTTTTATTGTACATATAAGAATATGAATTTTGCAGCTAATATCATTGCTGCTGGAGCTGCTCATTTTGTGGCCATCCTGCTTTCCAGCTATATAACCAAGACTGGAAGGGGGAATTAAGCAGATGTTTGCTTCTGCATGTGGCTTTGGACATCATGCAATACCATTATCAGATCTGTGTGAGGCTGCGGGGGTTCTATCAGTGTTGAAGCCTGTGGGGGTCTAGATGGGGAAGGCTTCAGCTCAACCCTGTAAAAACTGAGTGGCTTGGGGTTTTAGGGCCTCTTGGATTCTGTGATTTTCTATCTTTAGCCCTGGATGGGGTGGCAATACCGTAAACAGAACTGATAAACAATTTGGAGGTCTTCCTGGACGTATGGTTCTTGTCTGAGGAACAGGTGGCAGCTTTGGCCAGGAGGGCTTTTATACAACTTCATTATATGTGCCAATTGTTTATTTTCCTGGATTGGGAGATACTGCTCATGGCCACTCATGCTTTGGTCACCACCCAAATAGACTATTGCTATGTGCTGCCCTAGAAGAACATCCAGAAGCTGCAACTGGTCAGAATGTGGCAACACAGGCAGTCATGGGCATACCCGAGTACATCCATATTGCACCTTTGGTTTATGAGCTGCGTTGGCTCCCAATATGTTTAGGGTGCAATTTAAAGTCTGGTTGTCACCTAAAAAGCCCTTCATGGCATGGAGCCAGATTATTCATGGGACTACCTTTGTCTGATTGTTTCTACCCACCCCATCAGGTCCAACAGGAGGGGCATGTTCCAGATAATGTTGATTAAAGAACATTTAATTTGTGGGCAGGACTGAGGAAACAGGTCTTTTGTTTCACAGTGCCTGCCATTTGGAACATTATACACCCTGAGATTAGGTTGGCCCTGACCTTGCTGGCTTTTCAGAAAGCTTTAAAGACCTGGATGTTTTCCTGGGCATGGTGGTCAGAAAGTTACAGCAACTATCATGAGACAGGTCTCTATAATCATGAGCCAGCTTAACTATCAAGTAACTGTAATTCTGTGATTACTAGATGTGTTATCCAACTAAAATATTTTCCCACACATTAGCTAAACTACAATTCTCAAAGATTTTAGGGGACCCACATTTATTCCAAAAGTTATACAAACAAGGTTTAGACTAAACATTTGGGTGCTGTCAAGCCTAATCCTAGCACATCTACGTTAGAAATAGGTCTCACTGAACTGAACCAGGATACATGATTTGCAGTCATAAGTTTGCAGCTTAGGTTTGTTTCTGTGCCAATTATAATTTTCAGTAATTATAGGCATCCCCATATTTTTCCCTATTGTCAATTTCATGTTTTTCCCCCTTTCCCTTTAGATATCCTCCAAGATCTTATGGCATCTTCTGCGGAACTATCTCCGAGGCAGCTTGCGGACTCTGAAGTTGCGAGGATCCCTCCTGTCCTTTCGGAAGCAAGTACTTACCTCAGCACTGATGCAGGCTTTGGGCAAACAATGTCCCAAACTCCACCAGTTGAGCTTGATGGAGACAGACCTCTGTTCACTCCAGTATGACTGTATGCCCTCCTCTCTTACCACCCTGGAGCTGAGATACTGTGAGATCCCTTTTGTGTGGTTCCAAGTGCCAGAGACCTCCAAGATCTGCACTTTCCCAAGAATCCAAGAACTTGCAATCTGGAATGTCCCTTCTTTTTCCAACCAGCACCTATTCAGTATTGCCACCCAGGGCACTCTCAAGACTCTTATCCTTTCAGAAGTCTACCGTGTAACAGATGTGGGGATCCAGACAGTAGCACCACATCTGAAAGACCTTGAGCACCTTGCCTTGCTCCAGTGTAGCATTGGTGATTCAGCCATGCACTTCATTGGGCGCCACATGAAGCAACTGCATCACTTAGATCTCAGGAGCAATTCTTTGACAGATGTAGGTCTTCTTTGCTTAAGTGGTTTGCCAATCTTAGAGGGCCTTTGTTTGAGAGACTGCAGCCAACTTTCTCCAGAAACCATTTTAATTGTTTGCCAGTCACTCCCCAGCCTGAAGCATCTTGATTTAAGTAGGATAGACTTTGAAGACAAAATGCTCCAAAAGATCCAGATGGGTTTGCCAAGCTGCATAGTGGCAAACACCATCTCTTGCACAGATTCCAGTGTAATATCTTAGACAATAGCAAATTTTCCCCATGAATGTTATTCAGAGGTCAAAAGATGGCAGCACAGGGATACATCTCAGCAGCTTTTTGTCCTTACAGCCCAAATGTTTGTAGTAAGCTAAAAATGGAACAGATCAGACAAAACAAGTATCACATCTCAAAGGCCATTAGTTTAATTGTTGTGCAAATTATATGGCCAATGTTTGTACTGCAAATGTCCTCTGCTTTTGACATAATTCAAGCATAAAGAATCCAGTGCCTTCCAGATTTTTGATATACCCCCCTCCAACTCCCATCAGTTCCAGCTAGTACAGCCAGCTGTGAACCTGTAATGGAAAATGTATCCAAAAATACCAGGAGGGTCCTAAGTTCTAAACTCTGGCAAGTGAGTAGGAGAGATTAACTATTAAAAGAATGTGTGTACTGCAGGCATAAGATGTTATTGGACACGTACCATTTTAAAAGCACTGAGCAAATCTCTGAACATCTAAACTAGGATACAGCCTCTATTCTGATAGAGTCCATTCCTCCTCCTGGATGACTCAAAGAGTTGGTATCTCTTAACAAGCACAAAGGTTATATCTACAAAATTGGTACATGACTGCCAAGACTGCCCACGTTTTATTGTTTTTAAACACCAGCCTATTTACCTGAAATCTGGCACAAGAAGTTTGGGTTTTTAAAAATAAATTATCTGAAGTTTGTATTCCACATTATTTTTTCCATAAATTCTGACATGGATTAGCTTCCAGACAGGAGTTACATGATGGATATCCCATCGCATGCTCCATAAAAAGGGTATACATGCAGCACCTGACGTCTCGGGTGCATGCAGAAGCCTTGGGAGCAGCCTGTAGAGCCCACTCTAAAAGTTGGAACGTGTGGTTAGGCTTAAGGCGACAGAATGGAAAAGTTATTCAATACTTAGGAAGTAATGAAATTGTGTTGACTTATCTTTAAATTTAGATTTAATTTCTGTTCTGGTCCCTTGGTTTCCCCTACCTTTTGGGACACAGCCTGGGCATTCTACTCAAAAGCCAAATGTGATCCTCAGATTGAAGAAAAAGTGGACCCTTGTACTATCTGACTTGAAATTAGAACGAACAGAGTGAGCCATTTTATATTAACTATATTTGCTGTATTACCTATGAAATGCCTTTTGTTTTCCCATCTTACATTTTCTTTGCTCCCAACCACCTTCGCAGCATTGTAGTACTGATCCAGCTTCCCCATGTCAGTAGCTTGGCTTTCATTAGTGTTACTGCCAGCAGATGATAGAAATGCCTTTGGCTGTTGTGGACAGTGCCTGGAACACATTGAGCCAAGCAGAGGTGGAAAAATTCATAGAGATACCGCCAGAACTCTTATTTCCTGCATTTCTTAATCCTTTTCTCCCGTTAAAATCTATGAGTAGCTATAATCTTTTCTAACGATTTCATGCAATAACTGATGCTATACTGTTCTGTTCTTGTAGTTCTTGAATGGTGATGGGAACCACAGATACAGTTGGGTTTTCTTACATCTCTTTCTAGATTCCAACTTTCATTTTGAACACATTAAACTATGCATTCATAAGCTTACTGAACAGAATGAATCCCCAAATCTTCACATTAGTTGTATCATGCTTGTACCATATTCACACTGTCTTTGCCTTTCTTCATTCTTTCTTTTCACTGCTGATTGCTGTGTCACTAACTTAAAAAATAAAGTCCTTCAAGTTGAACTGAACTCCTGGTGATTTCATGGACATGTCCATATAGGGTGTTACTTTTAGTTTTGCTTAAGGCACCAGGCTAGAAAGCTGGAGACTATGAGTTCTAGCCCCTCCTTAGGCATGAAAGCTGGCTGGGTGACTTTGGGCCAGTCTCTCTCTCTCTCTCAGCCCAACTCACCTCACACGGGTGTTGTTGTGGGGAAAATAGAGGAGGAAGGAGTATTAGGTATGTTTGCCACCTTGAGTTATTTGTAAAAATAATAAAGGCGGGATAAAAAAATCTAAAAAATACAGAATTGGTTATGTAAGTGCCTTCTGGCAAATATTCTCAACTAACCAATCTAGCCTATAATCCTATGTTTCCCTGGTAGTCTCCCATTCAAATGCTAATGCTGCCAACTAGTTGGGCCTGAATCCTACATTCTCATAAAAAGCTCTTGACCCCTTCTGGTCATGTTTGTAGCAGTAAACTTTGCTCAGCTTCTGGATCCACCTGCAGCTGAGTAAAATAAACGCGCACACATACCTGTTTATCTAGTTAACATGTCTATGGGACCTTGAGTGTTTATTATCTTGAGAAGCTGTTCTCTATGATGCTTGGATGCTTTCTTAAGTCACCTTTCGTTCTTGGGAAACTATGTGGCCGGTTTGAAATACTGTTTTAAAATTATTTAGTTATATTTATTGAGAGTTTTACATACAGTAAAAGTCAAATCTAAAGAAAAAAGAAGAAAAAGGTTCAAGAAAAAAAGTAAAGGAAACTAAGTTATGACTTCTGACCTTCAACAGATAATGACTATTGTATAATTGTATATTTGTATAACCTCCCTCAACCCCTCACTTAGTCCACATCTTTTTTGATCCTCAAACCCATTATATCGTGCTTTTCATCCTTCAGTAAAGAGTCCATATAAGGTTTCCAGTCTTTCAGAAAAGTTTTTGTTGTTTTTTCTCTGACCAAACAGGTCAGCTTTGCCATCTCAGCAAGTTCTGACATTTTCACAATCCATTCCTCCACTGTGGGAATTTCATTATTCTTCCATCATTGAGCATATAATAGTCTTGCCGCAGTTACCATATACAAAATCAATCTGCCATGAGTCTTTTCTAGTTCATTGTCCATAAGCCCCAATAAAAAAAAGTTCTGGTCTCTCCACAATATTTATCTTTAAAATCCTTTGCATCATCATGTGAATTTGTATTCAAAATGTCTTAGCTTTCTCACAAGTCCACCATGCATGGTAAAATGTTTTTCACATTTCCAACACTGGTTTGAAATACCTCTGTACATTTTTTTAATAATATTTATTATTTTTTAATTAACAACAAAGAAAAAGAAAACACAAAAATAAAAGTGATAAAAAACAACAAAGAAAATAAGAAAACGTAGCATAATATTTATTTATTATTAAATTTCTCCCCCGCCCATCTCCCCCCAATGGGGGACTCTGGGCAACTCACACAAAACATGAAAACCATAAATACATATAAATATATAAAACATCAAAATTTTAAAACATTACTGAAAAAGAGGAAAAGGAGGGCCCAAGAAGATGAAGAATCTGGGGCTGAAGACAGCAGGCCTCTATGGGACTAGCCAGCCCCACACTTGAAGTATTCCCTCCCCACCCCAGGCCAAGTGACAGAACCAGGTCTTATCATTATATATAATTATAACAGTAAATAGTTACAAATCTATATATATTTATCTAATGCAATTATTATTCAGATGCATATATATTTCCAATACATTTATGTAACTATTTTTTTTAAAACCACTGTATTTTGTATAAATGTGTCCCATATTTCATTATACTTGTCCATACAAAGTCTACGTCTATAGGCAATCCACTCATAAGTGGCAAGTGCAATCAGGTCTTCAATCCATTGAATAAATTTATCTACTCTGTAAATCTCCCTGTGTTGTCTAATAGCACAAGCCAAGGATTTCACGCAGATATTGAAAAGCAAGGGTGAAAGCGGGCCTCGTCTAGTCTCTCTAAATAATGAGAAAGTAGCAGAAAGAATACCATTAACCTTTACTTTAGATGTGGGCGACTCATATAATATCTTAATCCATTTTATAAATTTCAAGGGAAATCCAAACCTATTTAATATAGCAAACATGTACTGTCTATATATTTTGTCAAAACCTTTTTCTGCATCTAAAGATAGAATTACAAATTGGTCTTAATTTTTATTCAAATCTATTAAATCTACAATCATCCTAATGTTGTCGGCTGCTTGCCTAGTTTCTATAAACCCTGCTTGATCATTCTTAATAATAAACAATATCACTTGCCGTAATCTATTTGCTTGCGCTGCTGTTAAGATCTTTGTATCAACATTAATCAGAAAAATTGGACGATAGCTAGCACATTGAGTATGATCTTTTCCTGGATTTGGTATAATTGCAACATAAGACTGATTAAATGCTTCTGATAATATTCCCTTATCAAGTATCTCATCATACAATTGACAGAGTTTTGGCACCAAAAGATCTATAAATGTTTTATACCATTCTATAGGAAATCCATCCAATCCTGTGTTTTACCACTTGCCATTTTTAAAATTATTTGTTTAATCTCTACCTCAGAGAGTGGAGCAAATAAAGGTTGTTTTTGTATACCATCTAGATGTGGTAGATTTATATTATCTAAAAAGGCCTCTATATCTTCATTCAATATATTCTCTGGTTTGCTATATAATTCTGAATAAAATTTTAAAAATTGACAATTTATATCCTTTGAAATTGTATATATTTGGACTCTTTCACCTCTAATAATTGGAATCATAGCTCTATCTTTCTTTTGTGTAAAATGATTAGCCAAAATTTTACCAGGTCTTTCACCATTCTCCCTATATCTCTGTCGTAAACAGCATGAATTCTGTCTGCTGTGATATTATAGTATTTAATTCATATTTCTTCTTCTGTATTTTTCTATACAAAGTAGTAATGGACTTCTAACCATCTGTCCCCATAAATGTTTCAATTCATCTTTCAAATTATTTTCCCTTTTATTTTTAATCTTATTTTTATATGAGGCATAAGAAATAATTCAACCTCAAATATAAGATTTATATGCTTCCCATTCAAAAATCTGGGCACTTGATGTTCCTGAATTCAAATCAAAGTACTGCAAAGTCTCTACCCCCATTTGTTGTACAAATTCTTTATCATTCAACAGAGAAACATTGACATACCAATTTCTCAATGCCTTAGCCAGTTTCTTCGTCCTTACAGCCCAAAATGTTTGCAGTAGGTTAAAAATGAAACAGATTAAACAGAACAAGTATCACAACTCAAAGGCCATTCATGTAACTGTTGTGCAAATTATATGGCCAATGTTTGTACTGCAAATATCCTCTGACATAATTCAAGCATAAAGAATCCACGATCTTCCCAATTTTTGATATACCCCCTCCCAACGCCCATCAATTCCAGCTAGTACAGACTTGGATGGGGGTGGAGTAGGGAGGATGTCTACCTGCAGAGAATATATAGCAACTTTGAGATATCACTAGCATCAAGACTGGGTCAACAAAGTGATAGTCATGAATTGGTAGTTTAACCTTAAGAATCTCTGATATCTTGCAACCACAAACTGTCCTGCTGCAGTCATTATTTTATCAATAATGTGGTAACTGCTTTCAGATTCCTGGAAAGTATTTGTGGGAAGAGAGCCACAAAAACCACTTTTTTCACATATTGTAAGCATTTGTCACCACTTCTCAGCTTGTCACTCAGGATAAGCTAAACAAGTGGCGTTTTGATCAATATTGTTCACAGCAAAGTTCTTATGTCTGTTGTAGTGCTTCTATTTCTCTGCTTTATTAGATCCGAGACTAAGCATTCAACTTTGAAAGACAGGGTAATATGGAAAAAGGAGGTGCATTATATATTGTTCATAGTTAACTGTAGTTATAAATCTGATAAATTTATTTCTCAAGTCCAAGACAGTTGAAGATAATTGAAACAAGATAGCTGAAACAATGCAGCATTTAGTAATTACCTAGAATAGGGCAAGAAATTAGGCTGAACATGTTGCAACCAAGTTTTGATGGTAGAGATGGCATCTCAACCCCACTTGGGCAGATAACATATATTGCAAGAAGTTTATTTGGACCATCAACCCCAGACCCTTGCTCAGGGAGGAGTCCAATCCAATATAACTTCTACTTAAACATATCAGGAAAGGGCTTTACCAGAAAACTGGTATTTATTAATTTGTTTGTGTATGTGTATGTGTTTGTGTTTGTGTATGTATATTTATTTATGTATTTATTTATTAAATTTGTATGCCGCCCATGCAGGTAGTCCTCGCTTAATGACCACAATAGGGTCATTGAAATCTGGTTGTTAAGTGGGGCAGTCATTAAGCAAGTCACCACATGACTGGACATGATTTTACAACCATTTTTACAATGGTTGTTAAGCGAATCACGTGGTCGTTAAGCGAATCCAGCTTCCCCAATGGGCATTATTTGCCAGAATTTGCTTAACAACCACGTGATTCATTTAATGATCGCATTTTGCTTAACAACCATGTGATTTGCTTAACGACCATGTGATTTGCTTAATGACTGTCATAAAAAAGGTTGCAAATCGTGATCATGTGACCATGGGGTGTGTGTGATGGCTTACGATGGTCGTAACTGCAAGTACAAGTCGTACAGCATTTTTCTGAGGCCATTGTAACTTTGAACCATCATTAAATGAACGGTTGTTAAGCGAGGAATATGTGTGTGTATATGTGTGTTTGTGTGTATATATATCCAACTTCAAATGATTTTGGATGCTGATGACTTAGCACTAGAAAGACTGAAACTGGAACCTGCCTGCCTTTATTTTAAGGTCACTATTTTGTCCTGATTCACATACTTCTTACAGTATATGCAACACCATTTCAGGAACTTGAAGCGTCTTTTCATATCAGTCAATTTCTGTTAAGGCTAAACATACAAATTACCTCAACTTTCCTCCCTGATTTTCAGTCCCTGATTATCCTTGATGCATCAATTCTAGTTTGCCCTTCTTAAAGTGTGGTGCTCAGAACTGGACGCAGTACTGAAGATGATACCTAATTAACAGATTTTTTTCCTGTGATTTGGAACCTATATTGTATTTCTGTTTTGTTTTGTTGCAGTTACATCAAACTGCTGACTCAGATTCATCTTGTAATCAATCACAATTCCCAGTTCTTTTTTACATGTGTTATTACAAAGCCAGATATCCTCTATCCTTATCCTATTTCTTTCTCCTAAGTGAAGAACTTTTAGTTTTCACTGTTAAATTTCATTTGTTTCTTTTCAGCCCACTTCTGTAACTTATCAAAGTAACTCAGAATGTTGTGTCCAGCATTGGGATATTAATTATCCTACCCATTCTTATTTCATCCAGTAATCCAATAAGCATGTTTTCAATATTGGTGGTGTTGGGCCCAGGATCAAACTTTGTGGCTCCCCATTACATGACTCACTTCATTTTGATGAGAAACTGTTGATGAGCACTACGGATTTTCCGGCCCATTGTAGAGTAAATAGACATGACACCTAGACTATACATTAGCCTGCTAATCAGAATAAGGTACTTATAAAATTCTTTGCTGAAAGATACATTAAGTCCACTGCCTTCCCACTGCATTCACTAAATACGTCAACAATGAAAAACTGAAATACGTTTAGTCTGACAAAATAGGTCCTGGTCAAATCCCTGTTGATTTATTAATTACTGAAATATTTTTAAGGGGCTAATGGATTGAAATCTTTATGATCTGCTCTAAAGCTTCACTTAGAGAACAGCACGATTATATGATAAGAAACAAAAGATGGAGAGGTGCATCCCATTAGCCAGGATAATTTCAAGTGCAGTCTATGGAACAGATCATGAATTATTGTTGTTAAATATATAGGCTAAATTACAAAATTAAAAAACAGTATGTGTGTCAGATAATTTGACCTGGAGGTCCTATATTCAGAATATAAGATCAATGTAACCAAACAATTCGATAAAATTGACATACAGAAGGAAACTTTAACTTATACATAAAAACTAGGGGAAGAAATGAGAGACATTGTGAAAATCAGAAGAGCAAAACGAACAAAATTTGAAAGGACAGATCCAAGTGATTTTCAGAACATGCTATCATGATAGCTCAGCAAAAAGAAAGGTACAAGTCAGCCACAAGAGGGCAACAAGAATGATGTGTGGCGACTGAACAATGCCAGACAAGACGGGATATGGGATCAAGAATGTAAAAAAGAGAAAGGCTGAGAATAGCATGAAAAGAAAAATTAGAGTTTTTTTTTTTTTTAAGAAGATCAACAACATCACCGGAAATCTACAGCTAAGGAAATAGTATTCAACAGTAAATATGGAAGAGATCTGACAGAGGCAAATGAGATGAAAGGAAGTTGAAAAGCTTTATTGAAGCCCTTTACAAATAGAATGACAAAAAGACTTGCAGAGAGAAATAATATGTTTAGGAACTAATGAGTGAGGCGGACAGGCTTAAGGACAGCAGGCAAATAGGAAAATACCAATTGTGATGAAGTGCTAAGCTGTTTAAAGCTGCAGGAAAAGAGGCAATTAAGGGACTAGTAGGTCTATGCCAAATATGAAGCAAGGCTGTATGACCTACAAACTAGTTACAGAACAGTACCAAAGAAGAAAAACAGAGAAAAGTGTAGAGATTACTAAACCATTTAAAACCAATCACCATTGTACTGATTCCTCACATAAGCAAGATTTTGCTTCAGTCCTTACAAAAAGGAATAGAGCCGTAGATAGCAAGAGAAATGCAAACGAGCAGGTATGTTTCTGAAAATATTATGAATTTATAATAAAAACCTTAAAGTATTAGAATGAAAAGCAAAGAAGAAATGACAAAAGACTGAATGATTCGATAATCACTGATAATACCTGGGTTAGAACAGACCCACACAGGATACCAGAAGTATGTACTAGTTCTTGCTCTCCTTTGAAAAGTTAATAATTTAGATATATAGAACATTAAAAAATTACACATCCTATTTTAACCTTCCATGTTTGACTGATGAAGCTAGAACATAATTGTCCCCATTACAGAATTTCAGCTGGCAATAATTCTCTCTTCTTTAAGAAATAGTCATGTCCCTGAACCAGATACTGTAATAATAGAATTTGATGAATGGTTCTTCATTCCCCAGTACTAGGAAACAACCAAAAATGATTATAATTCCAAAATCTTTTAAAAAATTGCAACCAATGTTGTCCAATAGGCCGGTTTCCTTTTTAAATGTAGATTTTAAAATGTTTAAACCCTAACCCAAAGTTATGCAGCCAGCTTATGTACCTAAGAGAAGACGAGAACCTGGGTCTCCCCACTTATAGTGTGGCACCTTGACCACTAGCCCACACTGGCTTTCTCTTGGACATATATACTTTTAAATGTGTGTGTGTGTGTGTGTGTGTGTGTGTGTATTTTTATAGATTTCATAAATATAAATATAGTTATATATTTATTACATATAATTTTTATAATTAAAATTATATATTATATAAAGTTAAAGCATCAAAATGTCATACATGCAGGAACAAGTGGCTAAAAGAAAAATTCCCTTACTGTTTTGTTGCCTTCTAACCTCTTTTAAACTACCTTTACCATGAGTTCTGTAATAGCATAGTGACTATAACCCTTTCCTTGAAATAGAATCTTGCTGGTTCAAAACCTGGCAAAAAAAAAAAAAAATTAATTACTATTTTTTTTCCCTCAACTTCCTATCTTTCCCAGTGCTTTTTACAAAATAAATCTAACAGTTCACTGTTTCATCATTTTCCTAGTCACTCATGAGAGATAGGTTTCATCCTCAGTTCCCAAATTACAAAGCTAGGGTGAACCCTTCTACCTCAGGTGACTGAAAAAAATAGTGAAATGGTACACCACTGGACTTTTTAAAAATCCCAAGTAAAAGTAGGAATCTCAAGGAAAGAAAAATAGCAATTAAAAAGAAAAAAACACATTTTTGCTGGGTTTCAAACTATCCACCTTCTATTTACAAGGAAAGAGTAATCGTTATTACAGTGTTCATGGTCAAGGTGGCTCTAAAAGGTAGTAGAGACCATAGTCATCACTGACTCAGTTGAAGGGGTGTTCCAAACTCTCCGAAGTGATCAATGAACTGCTGGGCCAGGTTAGCCTGAAACATGCTATCAGAAGTGAGCAGAAGCACTAAAGGCAACATAACACAAAAAAAAATATATACCAGAAGTGGAACATAAAAGCACACTATGAGGTTGCTTAGATAAGTGGGGGATTAATAGAGGGCAATGTCATCTGCTTTTGCTCTGCAGAAATGGTTGCCTGCCCATTTTGGTGACGGGGCACCAGGCAGTGCAGATAACAACAGTAAGAGAGGATGAGATGTTCCAAATATGAAATTATATCTTCTGGCATTTTAACTTAAGCATACAATGTCTTTAATAATGGAAGACCCAATTAGAGACTGGGTAAAATTAGAAAATATTAATGTAGGTTGGGTACCTTTAAGTAAAGCAGTATTTTTAATAAAATATTTGCAGTCTAAAACTGATTATTAATAGATTTACTCAACATATGTTTAAGACACGGATATACAGAAATTTTTTAAATGACTGATATAACTTCTCTCGCTCCTATACTAGTTCATCCTCTGTTTTTTAATAAAGACAGAATTAAACTGTTGGCTGAAAGAGAAAGAGGTATATCAGATCAAGAATTTTTATATAAATTCAATGTCATTATTTGAAGTTGAGATGGAAGAGAAATTATGAACTAATTAAATTGGTTGTGATAGGGACAAATTGAGTTTTTTTTGTTTTTTTTTAAGGGACATTTTTACCCAAGGCAATAGACCATTTACAGAATTTGAGCACATGCTTAATACATACTCTATTGGTACAAAACGACATTCTTCAAACATTTATATTTTAGCAATACCATCAGAAAGCAGAGTTAAGAAGTCTTTGAAGGAGGCATGGGAATTAGACTTTGAGAAAGAATGGGAATGGAAACAAAAATAGAAAAACCCATTCCATTCCTAAGTGTCCCCTCAACAATTTTGCAGCAAGTACATTAAGATTTTACACTGTTGGCATCTTAACCCAGTTAAAATTTCAGACACAATAAAAACAAGTACAAATAAATGTTGGAGGGGATGCCAGGGCAAAGGTACCTTTTTACAATGTGGTGATCATATTCAAAAGTTACTAAATTTTGGAATATAGTGCTTCATGAAATTGTATTAATTACTATTTAAAGAGTGGAAGACATTCAAATGCCATGATGTGTCTATACATAAGAATATGAGAATAGTGCAAGCAATAGTATTCCATGTGACACTATGGAAGTGAAAGTATTGATGGTCTTGAACTTTGGTGTTGGAGAAGACTCCTGAGAATACCATGGACAGCCAAGAAAGCAAACAAATGGGTCATCGAACAAATCAACCCAGAATTCTCACTCAAGGCACAAATCATCGGGCTCCAATTATCCTACTTCAGAAACGTTATGCAAAGACCTCGCTCCCTGAAGAAGGCTCTAATGCTGGGAAAGGTGAAAGAAAAGAGAATGGCCAGCAGCAAGGTGGATGGACAGTTACAGTGTGTGTGTCAGGTTCGGCCCAAGAATCACACGAGAGAGTCCAGAAATCAGCTCAGCTTCTTTATTAGCTTGCACCTAATAGACAGAATCTTGCCAGACTAACTCTAATTCTCCAACAAGAGCAACTATAACCATTAAGCCCTTAGGGAGGGGCCAGTCTCTTCCTCCTTACTTTCACACAGTCCAGCCGGGGGCTAAGGAGTTGCTTGGAATGTCACTCCCCCTCCCTGTAACCTTGAAGCTCCATACCGGAATCATCCCCACTCATGCCTTCCATCACAGTGTGGTGGTAAAAGATACCCCCCACACATATGTGAGCTGCATTCACTACCAATCCTGTAAGGTACCCCCCACTCCACATGTGAACTGCTTAAAGTTCCCTTGTAATAAAACATTCACAGCAAGCCAAATTGAGTGACAACAGGGGGAGGAATCAGACAGGAACCAGTGGCCCAGTAAACCAAATGTTTATATCCATATCATAAAGATAGTACAGGTAGTCCTTACTTACCAAGCACAATCGGGACTGGCAACTCCATCGCTAAGCAGCGTGGTCATAAAGTGAAACATCACATGACCGCACCCAACTTACGATGTCAGTTCATCGGTTCTGGCTGCGATCATTAAGCGAATCATCACTGGTCATTTAAGTGTGAAATCACATGACCGCAACTTGTGACTTCCTGCCGGATTTCCCATTGACTTTGCTTTTCGGAAGCCAGCTGTGAAGGTCACAAATAGCGATCACATGACCACAGGACACTGTGGCTGCCATAAATGCGCACCAGTCGCCAAGTGCCCAAATCGTGACCGCAGGGATGCTGCAATGACCACAACTTCAAGGACCAGTCATAAGTCTCCTTTTTCAGCACTGTCGTAACTTCAGTCGCTAAACAAGTGGTCAGTAAGCAAGGACTATCTATATAGCTAGCTTGCTGACCCAGTAGGAAGGGATAAATAATACTAAGGTCACCCAGATGGGTTTATTTATTTATTTGTCACATTTATATAGCTGTCCATCTCACACAAAGCGCCTCAGCAAAAACATTCCGTCCTGTTGTAAATTACCCTATGTCTCCCTTTTTCGTTGTGTTGTCTTTGTAATATAGTAGGCCAAAGATACTATAAGCTGTGGTTCTGCTTTTGCTCTGCTTGGCAAGCTGCCAATGCTTTGCTGGAGTTGTTTGCATGCTTAATAAATTTACGTGGTATTTTCAAAGTGATCTGGTTGATTTAAGTGAGTCAGGTTGTGGCCACAACAGTTTGGTGCCATGACTCGGATTGGAGTCAATCACTTACACGCATTTCTGCCACTTGTCCAGTCTTGTGGTTTCTGCCTCTTCCCTTTTCCTCTTCGATCCTGAACCTGTTTTGAAGATAAAAATTCCTTGGGAGAATTTTAATTTGGCGAGCCCAGGGCAGGTGCAGAACGGATCCAGGTATAGACAAAATTCTGCATAGGTCAGTTTGAAAATAAAGTTTGAACTTCTGCCAGCTGACTCTCTGAAAGGGTGCGAGTAACAGGCAATTTCTAGTCTATGTGACTATGTGTTTTCTGTTTGTAAGCATTTGTCTGTGTGTATTTGTGTTTATTTTAGAACAGCTCCATCAAGTGTGATCTGGATAAGAACAGGCAGCAGACACAGCACTTGTGTGTGGGGGGTAATTCCATCTTCCCCTTTTTCTTCAGCTATGCCCTTCAGTAGTAAACAGTCAGTTGGAGGGGGAGCCTCCTTTAAGTGAGTAACAAACGGTTAGCCACTGGGAGGACACTCAGTAGGAAAGACTTCTACCTATTGAAAGCAACGGCAGATTGGAGAGCACATACAGTGGTACCTCGGTTCACGAACTTAATTCGTTCCACGATTCTGGTCACGAACCAAATTGGTCGCGAACCAAATCAAATTTTCCCATAAGGTTCAATGTAAATATGGTTAATCCGTTCTGACCCCTACGAATGTGGTCACCAACCGATTTTGGTCACAGACCGAATCAAATTTTCACCTAAGGTTCAATGTAAATACGGTTAATCCGTTCTGAACCATATGTATTTTTTTTTAAACCACAAAAATATGAAACAAAGTACAGTACAGTACAGTACAGTATGAAGAGAGAGAACACTGACCTTGCTTGAGGTGACTTCTGGCATGGAGGACAGGAAGGCGGGTGGGGAGGCGGTTATTGTTTGGAGGGAGAGTCCCCCTCACCTACAGGAAGCCACGACCACGTGTCACAGCAGGGAAAATGGCCGCGGGTCGTGCTCGTCACCCGATGCGGAGTTCGCGAACAGAAGCAAAATTTTGCGAACGGTGCTGTTCGTGAACCGAATTGTTCATGAACAGAAGCGTTCGTGAACCGAGATATTACTGTATTGGCAAGGAACTTCCTGAAGGGCAAACACATAAAACTCATGTTGAAGGAAAAGTTAGTGACAACACCCTGGCCCCCAGGCCACTTGATGCCAGCAAGAGCTGTGCCCTTCAATGTTTGTTAGTTGTTTGCATGCTTAATAAATGTATGTTGTATCTTCAAAGTGATTTGGTTGTTTTAAGTAAGCCAGGTTTTGGGCAGAACAAGTGGCATCTGAATATCTTTTCCAAGGCCTTCATGGCTGCTCTACCAAATGCTTGTCTGTGGTATATTTCTTGACTGTTTGTTCCAATTATCTTTATATATACAAATTAACTCTGGCCTATAGTACATTACTCATTCCTTTATTTTGTAAGATGTCAAAATGTATTTATTTGAATTTATAAAATATTTTTTGTATAGCTGTTAACATAAAATAATAAAAAAGTTAAGACGACAACAGTTACACCAACCGGCATGCTGAGTGAACTTAGCTGGTAGTGGAGAAATGAAGGTAGAAGATAGCTTCATATTCTTGGGTTCAAAAATAAAGATGGAGAATGTGCTGTAGAAATAAAAAGAAAATTAATCCACGGGAGGAAACAATGGCAAACTTAGACAACAACATGAGTGATAATTCTATTATAAGAAAGATTAGAAACGTTGAAGCAATAGATTTTCTGGTGTTAATATATGGCAGTCAAAGCTGGATGCTGAGGAAGAGCAAGAAAAAGAAGGCAGGCATTTTCCAGTTGTGGATCTGGAGATGGTTAATAAGAGTATCATGGATTAGAAGAAGTAATCAGTTGGTCCTGGACCAAATATAGATTGATGTCTCCCTTGAAGCAATAATCAACAAGCTGAAACTCATACACCTGGACATGGGACCCAAGTGGATGACAAACTAGAAGAAAACATCTCTGCTTGATAAGGCTGAGGAAAGTAGAGGAAAGGAAAGACAATGGATAAGCTCATGAATGGGATCAAAGATAGTATAGGACTGTCCTTCGTGGAGTTATAAAGTATTACTACAGACAGATTGAGATGGCCAGCATTTGTACATGCAGTCACCAGAAGCTGAGCAACTAACTAGAATCTCCCCAGATACTACTATCAGGCTGCCTGGTTTCTGGATCTCCTTTTCCCCTCTTTCAAATACAGATACAACATTTATTCTCTTCAATGGTCTGGCCCTTCATCCATTCTCCAGGATTTCTCAGTGATAAATGAACATAGGTTCGGCCACACTATCAGCAAGATCCTTCAGTCCCCTAGATTGCTTTTCATTTGGTAATTGAAAGTTATTTAAGGTAAATTAATCTTTGCTGGCTATCTTTCCACCCAGCTCGAGCTGCTAGCCTGCTCTTCCAACCTGCTCTTCATCATTGCTATCCTCTTCTTGGAGAAGACAAAGCCAAAACAAAATCTGAATTGCTCCACCTCTTCTTTGTTCTGTTTTAGCTTTATGACATCTCCACTAAACAGCTTTTCTTTTTCTGTTAAACATATCTGAAAGAGTTTTCTTTGTTCTAGGCTGAATCCTTTACTAACCTCAGCTGATCCTAAGTAAACAAATTGCACCTGATTGGCCAACTGTGGCCTTTCCTGGAAAAATATGAACTGGCTACTCAGAAATATCCTAGCCACCTCTAGATCATCACTGCAAAACATGCTATGCTTCTGTTCAGTCTACACTACTAAGCCATAATGTGATCTATGCTTTTTTGGTTTGGGGAAGCCCAGTCAACTATGTTCTTTTTTTCAGTAAACCATGCGTAAGCAAACCGTAAGTATCTATATGTGTCTGCCTTTACAAACTATTCAGAAATTACTATAAGGCAAATTATAATAATGAGCTACTTATTGCTCTTAATAACAGTGAATACATTTGTTAGTATTACATTGACATCTATTTTGTTCCCAGAGTTCTCTCTGCTAATCTTAATACAGTTTAAGACCAGGAAATCTGTGGGATTGTTTGCTTATTTACAGATCTTTGCAATCAGTAAGGTCTTCTTCACTGGTCCTGCTCAGATGCCTCCCTATTTCTATTATGAAGTCATAATTAGGTGGATGAGAACAAAGAACATGCCTTTAATATAATTAAGAAGAACCTGATGGCAGTAACAGGATTCTGTTATTGCTCCCATTCATTATATATGGGGACATTGTCCACAAACCGAGCTTATCTGGGTGCAATGAGTAAAAGCCACTTTGAAAAGTGGCTATATTCCAGAAAGAGGTGGGCAGAAGGGCAAAAGAGTTAAGAATCATCCTGAGCTAATATTTAACCATTATTTATTTTTTCAATTTCAGTGGAACCACAAAGTCCCTGTTTTGGGGAAGTGTTTCCACATAACACAAAAGGCACAGAGCTTTCCAAGATGGATGAAGAAAAGTTTCCAGATGATTTCCAGACATATAAAGGTAACAACCTATCTTCACATTCAGGATGTGGTGTCTTGCTAACAGTGATATAGATCTATCCTGGAGGATCCCCTCTCTTCTTATCAAGCTGCCTCCTTCTCTGAGATCAGCTTTTTGAAGCTTCTTTTCTGGATGACTCAGGGGTGTGGTAAGTGGCAACCAGGGAGTAAGACTTATCAGTGATGGTAACCAACTGAAGTTTTTCTGGTGCCTGTCCAGCTACCTTTTCAGGACTGGGCAAAGATCTTCCCACTTCCAGCTTTTAAAATACTTTTACATTCAATACTTTCTTTCATGCTTGATGTGCATCTCATATTTTACGCTCATGGTTCCTTCACTAATTTTTTTTCCACACAATCCCATGGTTTTTGTTTTTCATTTGAAGGCAACCAATTTTCAAATCAATAAATAAACAAGTTGCTTGATGTAACACTTCCAAAGTCTCACTTGTCTAAAGTATTTGTCTATTTGTCAGAACATCACAAATGCATAGAATAGGTCCAGGCAGGAGCATGAATGGCTTTTTGAAGACATGTTTAGACACAGCAATTCCAAACTGCATTAGGACTGGGGCGGGGGGGGGGGGGGGAGAGGAAGGTGGATTTGAACTCTTTGCTCCTCTCAGCCTCTACCCCACCCCCAACCAATATGATTTGGTCCCCAGGTATCTTCAGGACTGCCTACTTCAGCCAATATTGGCCTGATCAATTTGGAGAGGTGCAGGGGGCTGAGGTGAGGCCGTGCTGCTTTTCTGTAGCAGTGCTGAGATTGTGTGTATAGAGTAAGGAAGAGGACTTGACAGAGATATGTAGGAACCATTACCTAGGCAAAAGAGGCTGAAGCATTTTTTGAGTCCCAAACTACGAGATAACATTCAGAGGTAACTCAGGGAGACACCTCCCTAATTCACTGAACTATAAGAAGGAGGAGGAGGTGCAGCACAATTAAACATGCAAGATTCTGTTATTCTAGCCAGTCGCAATAAAAGTAGTTTTAGCCTGTGGAGTCTGGTTTACCTAGTGGGGCTGACACTGAGGAACAGCCTCCCCATAGAGATCAGACTGACTCCCTCTGGTGGTGTTTCAGAAGCCCTTGAAGGCCAAAGTGTTTCAGAGAGCCTTCCCCTGTTGCCATCTCTATTTTTATTTATCTCATTTGTAGCTTATATGGTACAGTTTCAACTTTACTATTGTTTTAATAGCTGTTTTATTATTACTACGCAAGTTTTGACTTGTCATTGTTCTATGTTAGCTGCCAAGCGTCTTTTTTTATCGCGGCAGCATAGAAATATCTTTAATAAACAAATGACAAATGATGTGGCCCCGATGCAGATCAAGGGTTCTGTGCCACATATTTACATTGACCAAAAAGACTTCATTCAGGCCTACAAAGAGTTCTTCCAGTGTAGATAACAGCCAAATACGTGCTCTGGTGGAGGCAGTGGAAGTAAAGGCTAAAGCCCCATTATTAACCACCATATCCCTTGAATGGGAAAAGCATGACTATTATTTGCTTTTTAAAAGGCATTCAGGCAATTGCTAGTTGTTTGAAAGACTTTGCCTGTAGATTAGTCACTTCCCACCCCCCAAAAAGTTAGCTAGCTAAACATGTATTCCTGTACAGTGAAGCCCATTTCTCCCACTATGTAGATTCCAGTGGGAGAGTTAAGAAGACATTTATTCATTTCCCATTAGGACAAATGGGATTGATTAGGTTGCGGCTTTACGCACATTTCCAGATCGCTGCAAGATTCAGCAGAGCTGAATGGGAAGCTGAACTTTTGGACTGTGTCCTTTATGTTTTGTCATGGAAAGATGGCCTTCATTTTCGTTTACCTTCCAGGATGGTTTGTGTATGTGTATGTGTGCCTTTGAGCTAGTCTTTACGCTTGGCGACCGCCTGGACTAGTCCCTGCAGTTTTCTTGGCAAGTGGTTTGCCCTTGCCTGCTTCCCAGGACTGAGAAAGGGTGACTGGCCCAAGGTCCCCCAGTTGGCTTCATGCCTAAGGCAGGACCAGAACTCAGGGTCTCCCAGTTTCTAGCCTGGCACTTTAACCACTGCACCAAACTGGCTCACCTTTCAGGGTAGTATTGCAAAAAGAACTTGTTATAAAGTTCTGCAGAAAGTTCTTTAAACACATAAATACATGCGCATACAATCTCTCTCAGACAGACACACACTGAATATCCCTTAAGCTGTTCCTGTCCTGACTTGATGCCAGTGAGACTCTAAAATGGCTTAAGAAAATGATGTCCAGATTGGGATGCTTTGTCAGCAAATCGCTAGGTATGCAAACTATAGATTACCACGGTCCCCATAGATAATTCACCTGATCCTCTGTCTTCCCAACTTTCTGTGCCAGGAAAGTAATTGCCAGCCACTTTCTTTCTGTGGGCAGATCTTACCACACCCACATAATTTTATATTTGTATGTATATAACTTAAAGTTAAAGCATCAATATGCACCTTATATATGAAGATATAACAATCAGCATTAAAATACAAATTACTTTCTTGCATTATCCTACCTTTTCCCTAATAAGATTTACTACAACTTCTGTTAAAGGTCTTTCTTACTAATATAGTGGTTATTACAGCGACCTGATATGCAGAACTTCACTGGTTTGAAATTTGGCAATTTAAAAAAAAACAAAACTATTTTTCTTTCCCTGACCTACTCACTTTACTGATTAAAAAAAAAAAGCCCACCATTTGGGCTATTTGGGAGCTAGGATAAAACCTTTCTACCTCAAATGATTGAAATAACAATGAAATGGTGCGCTGGTGGACTCATTTTAAAAAAAGCACAGAGAAAAGTCAGTAGCTCAGGAAAAGAAAAATAGTAACTAAAAAAATTCTTCAAGGTTTTGAACCAGGGATATTTTGCCTGTCAAGCAAGTATTATAAGCTATAACTATTACATGATGAGAAAGACCTGTAATAGAAGCTGTGGCAAGCCTTATTGAGGGAATGCTGAGCAAATCAGATAATAGAACATTCCTGCCTCTGCACTACTGTCAATCAAAGTGCAAGGGTTTGCCTAGAAGAAAGTAAGTGCAGCAGATAAACCAGACCACAGCACTTGAGCTGGCACAATTCAGAAAACACTTCTTTCAACTCAGACCAGGAAAATATGGGTTGTATTCATGATGGGCTGGAGGTGAGTAGAAGATGTAATCTATTTCTGCCTCCCAGAAACAGTTGGTGGCTGGTACTTGTGACAGGTCAGCCTAGATGTACAGATATAGTCCACAGTTCAAGTGGGTTGATTGTTTCCATTAGTCACCTCATCTCTGGCACTCTTGGAAACTGTCATGTTGCTCTTCAAGATATCTTCTGCTGATTAAACTGGCAAGGTTGTCTTCCCACTTCTTAATAGCATACAGGAGAGCTTTGCCCACTAACATTAATCTAGCTATCTCGTTGAACTTGGGAGCCAAAAATAAAAATAATTTCTTGTGTGACAATACTTTATTTTCTCTGTTAAGAAGAACTTAGGCAGTTTTTCTTTCTTTTTCTTCTTTTTTCTATTTATTTGTACCAGCTCAGGTACAGAACAATGACCATTTTAAAAAATGGAAAAAGGAGAAAAAAAGAGGGAAAATGTTACACACACACACACACACACACACACACATTTAGCCCCTTCATTATTATTGCTGCTACCACCCATCTTCTAGGCGGTGCCTCACTTGGCATCTTTCCCCTAACTTCAGTCTGTGAGAGAGAAGGTTTGCACCACCTGCCCTTCTGGCAAATAAAAAGTATGATGAAGTAATTTCTATAATGCAATGTCCTGGTCTTGTAGTCTATACAGCATATGACTAGGGATTTTAGCCCTTCCTCCTCCCCCCGCCTACCTTAGGAGATGAATCAATCTCACAGGAGGTAAACAAAATCAAACTTTATTTTAAAATCCTCAAATGATTTAATATATGAAGCATGATTTGCAAAAATATTTTTAAATTTTCCTCTATAAATTAATGATCTTGGGGGAGGGCAGCTTTAAAATTATTTTGTATTTATTTATAATAATATTACAAATCAAAATGGCTTTTTAATTATATATCAGCTCTCAAGAAATAAATAAGGAGAAAATACCTACAAGTTCATCCTCAGCCACAGAAATTCATTGGGGAATTCTGGGGCAGTCATCTCTCTCAGCCCAGCCTACTCATATGCTTGTTATTGTGGGGGGGAAATGAAAAACATTGCCTTAAGCTCCTGAAGGCAAGATAGGAGGCATTCTCTTAGAACTTTCAGATTCACACAATAGCAACTAGATACAAATCAAAAGACAAAAAAAGGAAAAAGGAAGGAAGAAGGTAATTCAGACAGAATTCTTTAAAGCAGGGGTGAGTAACACAGGCCTTTCGGATCCCTCCATGATGTCCTTCTTCCTCATTTTGCTGCCAAAATGTGCTGGGAAAATGCCGTTTTAATAATGGTGGCTTTTCTGGGAAGGGTTCAAGTATAACACTTATCTTGATTGATTGATGATGATTAAAAAAATAATCAAGGACATACACATATACTAACTCACACTTATTTTCCAGTTGCTTTTTCCTGCACACTGAGGTTTGGAATTCAATTCCCAGCAAACTCTTAAAAATAAGCCTCTTGACCTAAAAAGGTTGCCCACTCTAAAAACAAGTGAGAAGACCTGAATAGAATCCAGTACCCCTACAAAAAAAGGTCTGTGAATCATTTATTAATGACAGCTTCATTCCCCAAATTGTTGAAAGAAATACAAGGTGATTGAGAGAGCACATAGCTTTTTGCTAAGGAGCATCCACAGAACTTCCTAGCCAATAATTGGATAACATTTCTACATTTTCATTCTTTCCTTTCATGTAAAGGAGGAAGAAACCTGATCCAGAGATCATTCTTTCCGATTTATGCACTACTGGGTATTTCTTATTTGCTAATTCTCATTGGCTTTGTGGTGGCCCTCTCCAAAGGTATGTTTTCCTTTTGTATTGCAGTATTTCATCTATAAAAGAGGGAGCTTCTTAAGGGAAGCTGAAAAACTCAGCAAATTTTTCCTTTGCTTCCAGCTCAAATGGCCAGAAGGATATTGACTCTAAAGCAAGATGGAGGATCTTAGTAGTAAATTGTGTGTAAGTGGAGCACTGGATAAATTTGCAGCATTGAGCTAGAACAGCCTTTCCCAACACTGTACCCTCCAGCTGTGTGATATTCCCTACTCCCATCACTCCTAACCAACCCAATCTAGGTATATTGGGAATTGTAGTCCAACAGATCTCAGGAAGGCTTCTTAATAAGAGCCCTCCTGGCTTTATAAGCTCTATAGGACTCTCTGATACTGAGATGGGAAAGAGACATGCTTCTTGGGGAAGCTCATACATGGAATCTACTGTTTTTGGCTAAGGTTAGATCAGTCTTCCTCAGTCTAGTGCCTTCCAGTTGTGCTGGACTTTAATTCCCAGTTGCTCTAGCCAGCACAGGCAGATCAAGAGGTCAGGGTTATATGAAAAAGTTGGTACCTAGTACATATCCACAATGTAAGTACAGCTTTAATCCTGCACATTTAGGGATGATGATGATGATGATGATGACGACAATGAAAATACAGTTTAAGTCTCAAGACTTCAGCTACCAACTCAAAATCTGCCAAAGGCTGTTTCTTGTTTAGTTTTTTGTAGAAGTTCTTTGCATAGAATTTTGTAATATGAAAACTGAGTTCCGCTGGCACAATGACACTTCCTTCTCACTCTCCAATCTCATTCCCTCTGCTCTTTGCTAGCACATTTGCATACAGCATCTATTGCAGAATAGTAATGAGCATTCTACAACACAGTGCTGGATTCTCCCCTTGGTCGCTTAGCAAATCTACTCTTATTATTGTGGGTAAATGCCACCTTTCAGCAAAAAATTCATATCAAAACAGCTTATAAGACACACCAATATCATTAATAAAATCATAGTAAAGTAAAACTTTGGGGATTGTTCCCAAAGAACTGTTGAGACCATTGCCCCAACAGTGTTGGGCAATCCAGCTGGAGCAAACTTTGAGGAGGGCTTCGTCTGCTTGCCTTCTCCTCCTGGAATACTTCAAAGGGCCATTAGTAGCAACAATTCTGTAGTGGTCAGAAGAGAACAATCCTAGAAGAGCAGCCTCTGAGATGGGCTTCATCTGCCTTCCTCTTCTTATTACAATTCTGCTCTTAAAATATAGAGTGAAATTGCAGATCACAGAAAGATGGAAGATTCTAATATACATTTCTTTCCCTTCCTTTATAATCCTAGTCTCAACAATTTCATCTGAACTCAACAAGCTGACACTCAATTTTTCAAAGGATCCCTTCGGCCGTGACTTCCACTGTAAGTTTCTCTATTTCCCTTTGCAGGGATTGGCTTTCTGGTCTCTATTTCATGGGCCAACTCTGCTCCAAGTTCTTTTTTGGCAATTCTGCTGCAAGTCAAGAGACAGTACTACTTTAGTACATGCTGTCTGCAGGACATGTCCAGTTTTGTCCATGCAGCTTGCTTTGTCAGCCCTGATCTTCAGAACAGTCTTCAAGCAGGACTTCTTGATCTAGCATGAACTGACAAGCCAAGCTGGTATCAACTCTTGACTCTCTTTTTTTCCTCCTGTTGATCAGTGTTCCCATGTGGTGCTGACACTAGACAATGGGAATATTTTGGTGGAAAGTGTTACTTCTTCTCCCTGAAGTCAATTCCCTGGTACGAAGCCAAGGCAGACTGCGAACGCAAACAGTCACAGTTGGTCATCATTGATAGTCTTGCAAAACAGGTAAGTGGGACATCTACAGCCTTGGTGGAAAGTTGCTTCCCAGGACATAGCAAGCATGAATAAAGCCCAGATATCATTTGTCTCCTATCTTGGGCAGCTTAGCTGCCCTGGTCCAGATGGCATTCACTTCTAGAGTTTGTGAGAAGTAATTCAATCCCAATGTTTCTCCTTTTTTCTGTTTTATGGTTGCAAAGGAAACACTCTCCAGCATTTTTATCCTTACATAGCCGCAGTCCAAACGCCCTTATTCATATTTCTTGGATTTTTCTCTTGCAGAATTTCATACAGACTCGGACCAGGAATGAACGCTTTTGGATCGGTCTCCATGACCAACATACAGAAGGAGAATGGAAATGGGTGGATGGCAGTAATTACAGAACTGGCTTTAAGTGAGCACTGAGTAAATATTTTTTTTTATAGCAGAGTTGGGGAACATGTGGCTCTCCAACTGTTGCTGAACTTCAACTGCCAGCTGCCCAGCCAGCACTGTCATGGTTGAGGGATATATTGGGAACTATAGTTCACCAGTAACTCAATGGCTACTGCTTGCTCACCCATCATGAAGCAGAAACTTGCCTTCAACTCCAGCGTTTCCTATGCCTTTGAAATTCTGACAGGCAGAATAAGTCAAAGGCTGGCTTCAAACATCATACCAAGCCATAATATGATTTTATGTTGGCTTAACAGGATGTATGACCTCAACCAGCAACCATTCATAGCAACATAATGTCCCTCTGATGGTAATATACTTTTGACTCTTGTATCCTTTAGACCTGTAATCCTATAGTCACATGACCTAGAATAAGCCACATAAAACCATCTACAGTGGTACCTCGGGTCACGAACGCTTCTGTTCATGACCAATTCAGGTCACGAACAGCACCGTTTGCAAAATTTTGCTTCCGTTCGCGAACACCGCATCAGGTGATTAACAGGATCCGCGGCCATTTTCCCTGCCGTGACACGTGGTTGTGGCTTCCTGTAGGCGAGGGAGACTCTCCCTCCAAACAATAACCACCTCCCCACCCGCCTTCCTGTCCTCCACACCAGAAGTCGCCTCGAGCAAGGTTAGCGTTCTCTCTCTTCGTACTGTACTGTACTTTGTTTCATATTTTTGTGGTTTAAAAAAAAAATACATATGGTTCAGAACGGATTAACCGTATTTATATTGAACCTTATGGGAAAATTTGATTCGGGTCGTGACCAAAATCGGTTGGTGACCAAATTCATAGGGGTCAGAACAGATTAACCGTATTTACATTGAACCTTATGGGAAAATTTGATTCGGGTCATGACCAATTCGGGTTGCAACCAGAGTCGCAGAACGAATTAAGTTCGTGACCCGAGGTACCACTGTATTTCCAAGCAAGGATATATAAGTCTACACCATTTAGTAAATCCATTTGGCTATGAACCTGATGAGGAGTTTCCACTTTCATTTAGAAAGGGATCTGTAAAATGTTTAGGAAACAATAGCTTGATGGCTCCAGAAATAAGTTTACTGAATTCTAGATTATTCTTGATTATTGGAGGTAAATACATGCACTGTCTCTTGCTTCCATATCAGGAACTGGAAGGTAGGGGAACCCAACACTTACCAGGGTCGTGAAGAGGACTGTGCCCAAGTTTGGATTAGTGGGGAATGGAACGATTTCATCTGCACATCCGACAGCTTTTATGTCTGTGAAAAGCCCTTGCCAAGCAAATCCAAAGCTGCATCAAAGAGGACCTGAATCCTGAAGGAGAACTTCTCAAGAGCAATTTGGAAGGCAAGATTGCAGCCTTCACACCATGACTGGCAGAGCAGCGCTATACTTTTGCTAGGCAAAGATCCCATTTTAAAGCTGAATCAGTACCACATTGTTAGCTCTGGATTATCTGGCAATTCTGTAGCTAAGTCAAATTAAGCATGTAAATTTCCTAAGCAATTGTTTCCTGCAATCTGGAGGAACAAAATACTAATCTACCTTCCAAGGTCTGGAGAAGTGTTCCTGAAATCATAATATATGGGAGATAATTTTAATTAGTTAGTGCTATTGCTATGTCATTATATGATTCACTGAACAATATGAAAATGCTAAACCTAAAAGCTAGCAGAAAAAAAAAATCACTAGCTACATCTCATATTTATATAGTAGTAATTACATCCACAGGGGAGGAGGGCGATGCTGCATTAAAATTACCTGGGTTCAAGCATTGTGCTAAGCCATGTTTACTAAACTGGGTTATTGAATAAGCCACAATTGACTAGGTTTATACAACAGGCTAAGACCTAAGCCATGATTTATAAACTATAACAGCTGGGATTACACTATACCCTAACTTAAAACCCAACACAGCACATAATGGTTTAGTGAACCTGGCTGCTTGCTGTAACTATTAAAAGCTAGCTCAGTCTCCCTCTGGGCTATCACAGATATGAGATATGAGATATGTACCCTTTGGATACAGCAATCCTGCATTTCCATTATACAAATGGAAGTGGAGGAAACACATTGCTTTTTTGGCTGCAAAAGGTCAAGGTACGTATCAAGGATGAGTTCGCTTTTAGGTCCTGAGGATTTCATGCAGTGCTAGTTGGTGGCTTTGGACCACACATGTACATACATATGCACGTAAACACTCCTTCTCTGGAATGACAGCCCACCAAAAGCAAACTTTGGTGTTGTTACAGGAGTAACAACTGCACAAAAGGCACCTGTGACTGGTCCCATGAGAAACTCCCCAAGATTGTTTTTCCATATGATATATGCTACAGAGGGGTGGGGGAGATCCAAACCATACATGCAGGATCCCAGCAAACATATTCACCATGCATGAAATACACAAGACATTACAACACACAAGCACCAGTCCAACCAGCCATCTCCATCCACTGTTACAGTCAACAGTATGAATACTCTTTCTTTACCAACAAGCACAGCTTTGAATCTTAGCATGGAAAAGGATTCCTGTATGGACAGCACCCTTTTAGCTCTTAGGGCAAGATGCTAAATCAGGGGCTTCACAAACTCCCTGGGTCACTGGTTCAAGGAACCAGTGGGGAAGGAAACTTTTTTTTTTTTTTTAACCACATGGCTGAGGGAGAGACCAGGGCACCCAAGGAGGGGAGCTGATGTCTCACCAAATATTTTGGATAAGGGTTTAAAAAGGAAGGGAGGGCAACCTGAACACTTTTAGTAGAAAAGGGAAAAGCTGTTATCTTTCATACACAAAGATGTAAGGTTTACCCCGTTCATCTCAGAGAAACTCTCGTGACACGTGTGTTCAACAAAGTTTACTCAAGCGTAGCATAAATAAGTACAAACAAAGCCAGGGTTGGCTTGGCACATCTTACAACTTATTTTATAGCTACCCCATCCCCGCACTTTGCCCCGTTGCTTGGTTACTGATTACCCACAGTAATCCCCCCCTTGCCCAAATGGCAGATTCAGTCTGGTTCTTTTGTGTTCTTAATTGTTGTCTATTGGTTGTGCGGTTGTTGTCTTTGTTGGGTTTTCCTGTTGCGTGCAAAGCCAGGAGTTCTCAATCACATGCTGATTGCTTCACTTCCGAGCCGCTGCGCTTTCCTTTGTTTGCAGCGCGGGAGGGAAGCTGGGCTGATACAAAGTATCCGCTTGCGGTTTTGAGTTACCTGTTGCCAATCAGTAAAGTATCCGCTTGCAGTTTCACTTCCCTTTTTTCTCTGCTAGCACCTGGGTGGTGAAATTGACTAGGCGAAGCTGAGCAGCGCTTTTGCCGTGCTGTGCCATGCCGGCTGAGTCTGACATACTGCCCCCCTGAAGCGAAGCCCCCCCTTTACCTTGGTTTCCCGGGTTGCTTCTTGTAAAAGTCCTTGACAAATTCAGGCACCCTCACATGGGGCTTGTTTACCCACTCACTGTATGCTCTCGGGAAATGCTTCCATTGCACTAGCAGTTGGATCTGGTCCTTGTGTTTCCTGGCATCCAGGATTTGTTTCACTTCAAAGTGTCTCTCCCCATCGACCATGAACGGTGCCGGGGCTGGCTCGTCTCTATGCCAGTCGTTGGACGGTCGGTGTGGCTTCAGCAGGCTGCAATGGAATACTGGGTAGACCTTCCCGAGTGCTTTTGGGAGCTTCAACTTGACAGTCACCAGGTTTATTATCTCGACAATAGGGGAAGGGCCCACAAACTTCGGGCTGAGTTTATTAGACACTTGATGCGTCTTCAGGTTCTTGGTGGACAAGTACACCTGGTCCCCTACTTTCCACTGCCACTCAGGGAGTCGCTTGTGGTCGGCGTATTTTTTGTAGTCCGCTCTGGCATCCTGCAGCACTGTTCAGACCACCTGCCTTGTGGCGTCTATCTGGGTGAACCAAGTGTCCAATGAGCTGATCTGGGACGCTGGTTGGGGTAGCTCGGGCATGGCGACGAATTCTCACCTGGTTGCCATTTTGAATGGGGTGAAGCCGGTGCTTTTGTGGACCACATTGTTATGTGCTACTTCTGCAAACGGCAGTAGTTCTGCCCAGTTGTCTTGCTGGTAATCCGCATAGCACCATAGGTACTGCTCCAGCCCCCCATTAAGACATTCCGTGGCCCCGTCTGTCTGCGGATGCACTGCCGAGGAGAGGGCTTGCTAAGTCCCCACTCTCTTCAGGAACTCCTGCCAAAACCGCGCAATGAAGTTCCCCCCCGGTCACTCACGACCCTCTG
Source organism: Liasis olivaceus (assembly GCA_030867105.1). Taxonomy (NCBI): domain Eukaryota; kingdom Metazoa; phylum Chordata; class Lepidosauria; order Squamata; family Pythonidae; genus Liasis; species Liasis olivaceus. Next base: position 140,764,131 of record CM061348.1, read on the forward strand.
GGGGGTGCCGTGCAACCGATACACATGCTGCACGAACATCCGCACCACCTTCTCCGCAGTGGGGACTTGCCGACAAGCCACGAAGTGCGCTTGTTTTGAAAACAAGTCTGTCACTACCCAAATCACCATCTCCCCTTGCTCTCAGGTAGCTCCACAATAAAATCCATGGCAATTTCTTGCCAAGGGCCATCTGGCGTTGCTACAGGCTGGAGGAGACCCCGGGGCTTCCCCTTGCTCCCTTTGGCCATTGCACAAATTGGGAAGCTCGCCGTGTTTTCCCCCACATTCTTTCGAAGGCTCGGCGACTAGAACTGCCTCCGTATTAGGTGGAGGGTTTTCACAAATCTGTAGTGGCCTGTGTTTTTATTATCATGGGCCCTTTCCATCACCTCCCTTCGGCAGTCTCTAGGTACATACAACTTCCCCTCATGCCACCACAACCCCCCATGTCCCGTTAAAGAGTCTTTGTTCTCTGCCACCCAAGAGTCTTGCTCACCAGCTTCTCAGAAAGTTCATTGGAGTCCTGGTTCGGTGTCGCTTGCCCACTTCGTTTGGCTGCACGTTACGGCTTTTTCGGCCAACTGGGTTGCGGGGACGATTGAGTCCACAACCTCCTCCCACTGGCTTGCGTGTTGGGGCATGTGAGACAGTCCGTCCACTAAGAAGTTCTTTTTCCCTGGGATGTGTTTGAGGTTGAAATTAAACCGTCCGAAGTATTGGGACCAGCGCACTTGCTTGGGCGAAAGCTTCCACAGGGTCCTAAGTGCCTCGAGGTTCTTGTGGTCTGTCCACACCTCAAACGGCTAGCTCACTCCCTCCACTAGGTGCCTCCAGGTGGATAGGGTCCACTTTATAGCAAACACCTCCTTCTACCACACCATTCACCACCTTTCCATCTCGGTGAACTTTCGTAAGGTATAGGTGCATGGGTGGAGGGCTTCTTCAGGTCTGGGCTGCAGAAGGACTGCTCCCATCGCCATGTCAGAGGCATCCACCTGGATTACGAACCGCTGGTTGGGGTCGGGGTGGCGCAGGGACCTTCTGCGGTGAATTGTCGTTTTAGGTCCCCAAACGCCTCTTGACATTCTGGGGTCCACGTGAGGGGCATGCTAGGCTTGGGGGTTTTGCCGCTGCCCTGAGTCTTAAGCAAGTCCGTTAGTGGCAGGGCGACTTGAGTGAAGTTCGGAATAAACTGCCGGTAGAAGTTAGCGAACCCCAAGAAGCTTTGGAGCTGCCTCCGGGTTCGCGGCGCTTCCCATCCCAGTACATCCTTCACTTTCGCCGGGTCCATCTCAACAACCCTGCTGGATATTCTGTACCCAAGGTAGTCCAGTTGCTCTTGATGGAACTCGCACTTCAAGAGCTTGGCGTACAGCTGTGCTTTTAACAGTCTTTGGAGCACCATGTGCACTAGTCTCACGTGCTCAGTCAGGGTCTCGGAGTATATTAGGATGTCATCCAGGTAGACAAGGACACCCCGGTATAGTAGATCATGTAGCACCTCATTTATTAATTGCATGAACACCCCTGGAGCCCCTTTTAACCTGAACAGCATCACGTGGAACTGGAAACTTCCAAGTGGGCAATTGAAAGTGGTTTTCCATTCATGCCCCACGCATATCCAGACCCTGAAATACGCCTCTCGCAAGTCCAGTTTTGTGAACACCTTCCCCTTGGACAGGTGGAACAGAACGTCCTTCATCAGAGGAAGGGGGTAGTGGTATTCGGTACTTATGGTGTTCAGCCCCCAGTAGTCCACGCCCAGCTGTAGCGAGCCATCCTTTTCCCAGAACAACATCAGGGCCACCAAGGGGGACTTCGCGGGTTGGATGAATCCCTGCTTCAAGTTCTTGTCCACGAATTCCCGCAGGGCGCCAATCTCCTTTCCCAACAGGGAGTACATCTTAGGCTTGGGTAACTTGGCCCCGGGCTCCAGCTCAATGGAGCAGTCTCTGGGTCTGTGGGGCAGGAGTTGGTTTGACTCCACCTTGCCGAATGCTGCCATCAGGTTGCAGTAGGGATGGGCGATGCTCCCAATGACCACCGGCTCCTCCACTCCTCCTTATGGGGGGTTGGCCACCGCTGCTGCCGCCTGGGCCACCACCACCTCCAGGATCCCCGTCGCCACCGCCACCATTCTGGCTTCCGCCACGGTCCGCATGCTTCCCCATGTGGCTAGTTCCTCCTCTGCCAATTGCTGCTCCAGAGTCGCTCCCTTCTTTGTTTGTTGTCGCCTCCAGTTCTCTCTCATCTGCTCTTCCTTGTCTCAGAATCGCACCACCTCCGACACCCAGTCGAGGGGGTTCCGCTGCCTCAACCACGCCAGCCTGAGTACCAGCGCATAGTCGGCAAACGGGACCACCATGAACTGTAGCTCCTCGTGATGGGTCCCGATTGTCATCTTGTAGTATAGTACAGTGTAGTACTGAGCCAGTCCCCCCCTCCCCCATGAGTGAGCCGTCCAGCTGGCTGAAGGCTATGGGCTCTTAGAGCCGCTGTACCCAGAGGCCCAGTCCTGATACCAGCGCCAGGGGTATTAAGCAGTGGGTACACCCGGAGTCCAGTAGCGCTTTCAGGTTAGCCTCAGCCCCCGACCTCACTCCCCTGATGTGGACCCTCACCCGCATGGGTGGGCAGTCCTCGCTCACCATTGGGTCTTCACATCTTGACTCCTCTGCCCACACTGGGACGTCATTCAGTGTGGGCACCGCTTGTTTCCCGCCGGCCCCGCCTCTTCCCCTGACGACACCGTCTTGTGGGTGGACCAGCCAGTCCCACTGCGCTCTGCTGCAGCGGCCCCCACCTCTTTCCGTGGTTGGTCAGGGGCACGCTGTCCCAGAGGTTTTGGGGTCCCAGCATCTACGTGGGGTGGGGGCCCGCCCTGCTCCATTGGGCATTGTGCCACCTGATGGCCTCGTCCTCCGCATCAGAAACAGAGACCTGGTTTCTTCTGCACCTCCTGCCCTCCAGCGGGTTGCTGTTGGCTGCTCCACTTCTCCTCCGCAGCTGCCTCACCTGGCTCAGCGTTGCTTGGCTTCTGGTGCCTCGTCCTTCATTTAATCTGCTGCCATGCAGCCTCTGCCATCCCAGCCAACCAGATCCACTCCTTTAGTGTGGTTGGATCATCCCGACTGAGCGCTGTCTCTAGGATCTCCGAGTTGAGCCCGTTCTTGAAGTAGTCCACCCTCAGGGATTCTGGCCAATCGGTGAGTTTTTCTGCTAGGCACTGGAACTCTAGGGCATACTCGGCCACCGACTTCTCCCTCTGTCTCAGGCGTTGGATGTCGTCTCTGGCCCGCCTGGCACTCAGCGTGTCCTCAAATCTATCCCGGAGTGCCTGCATGAACTCCAGGAAACTCTCTAGCCCTGCTGCGTTGGCATCATATAGACGGATGACCCAACTGGCTGCTTGGCCCTCCAACAAGTTGGCCATGTAGGCAACTCACTCCCTGTCGTTGGAGAAAAGGTGGCCGCTCCACTTCATAAAATTCCTCACCTGTGTGAGGAAGCAGGGTAGTTATTTGGGGTTCCCCAAGAACTTCCCGTTCAGGCCCCGGAGTTGCAGTGCGTCCGCCGCCCATCGGTCTCCTGATGCCTCACCTCCGAGGCGCGTCCTTGGAGCCAATTGGGGCACAGGACCAGTGCTGGCCCCACCTGACTCCTCTGCCGCCTGTGGTTCTGCTGCGGGGGCCTTGTCCCCACAAAGTAGGGCCTGCAGCATCACCTGGATGGCTTCCAGCCGCTCTTGAATTTGGCCTCCAAGTGGGTTAGGCGTTCCTCCATTTCCCGGGTTTTGGATCCAGAGCCATGACTCGTCGTGACTCCCCATCCTGCCGGCCCATCGGGCCCCATGCCGACTCCAAACGACCACCTGGAGTCCTCTGGCACCCTCTCAGCTGCGTCCCTGTGCCCCTCGCTCTGGGCCGGTCCCACCATCGTGCCTTCGGGCTTGGGCTCTTCGTTGCACCACTGGCTCACGCCTTCTCTGTCGCTGGACATCTCAGTCAAAGTTGATCGGGTCCTCTTGTGGTCTGGCTACAGGAAAAAGGTGAGCACTCCTCAGCGGGTACCAGGTAGCATTCAAAGGTGAACCCTGGCTTTATGTAAGGTTTACCCTGTTCGTCTCAGGGAAACTCTCATGACACATGTGTTCAGCAAAGAAGTTTACTCAAGCGTAGCATAAATAAGTACAAACAAAGCCAGGGTTGGCTTGGCACATCTTACAATGTATTTTATAGCTACCCCATCCCCGCACTTTGCCCCGTTGCTTGGTTATTGATTACCCACAGTAATCCCCCCCCCCTTGCCCAAATGGCAGATTCAGTCTGGTTCTTCTGTGTTCCTAGTTGTTGTCTATTGGTTGTACAGTTGTTGTCTTTGTTGGGTTTTCCTGTTGCGCGCAAAGCCGGGAGTTCTCAATCACACGCCGATTGCTTCGCTTCCGAGCCGCTGCGCTTTCCTTTGTTTGCAGTGCCCAAGGGAAGCTGGGCTGATACAAAATATCCGCTTGCGGTTTTGAGTTAAGCGCCACCACCTGTTGCCAATCAGTAAAGTATCGCTTGCGGTTTCACTTCCCCTTTTTCTCTGCTAGCACCTGGGTGGTGAAATTGACTAGGCGAAGCTAAGCAGCACTTTCACCGTGCCATGCTGGCTGAATCTGACAAAAGACACATGAATCACAGAAAGGAGGGAACTTAACTTTTTTTTTTTTTCAATGCCTCCATGTCAATTTTACTTCAGTAATTCTGGAAGCCCCAAAAGGTTTGAGAATCAAACACAGCCTACAGACAGCTTCCTTCTGTATGAAGTGTGTGGAAAAGGAATTTGCCTTTATTGAGTCACACTCTGATCCATCCGTACAGTATTGTCAATTCTAAGGCTACTCAGCTTCAGAAAGGATTGTTTGAGAGCACTTAGCTGGCCTTAGCTAATGTAGAAAAGCTAAGGAAAGTATTTGGATGGGAGGCCACAGGAAATCCCAGGACTTAGGGTCTCTTAAACACAGAGATTCATTTAACTGAGACTAGACCAGGGGAGAAATAGACACAAGGGAAGTGGATGAAAACTCTTCCCCTTACCTATCTCTCATTATTTGTCTTGGTGGCTGAAACAGCTCATAGGTGCAAAGAGATAAGAGAATCAGCAGTAATTCTCAGGGAGACCATGAGGAACTGAGGTCACCCTGAACTGAGTTCTGTGGGAACACTCTATATATGCAAGGGCTGGTTGTTTGGATCCGTGATGTTTGGAGTGGGATCCTGCAAGGGAAAAAGGCTCATAAGTGTTTGGCTGGAATGGTAAGGGTGCCCTTTCACAACAAAGAGCTTTCCTGCTTGAGAGAGATCAGTGCCTCTCCACATGGAACATATGCTCCTGCCACTGGAACAAGGCAGGAGGTAGAAATATAATAGAGCACACAGTTGACCCTGAGTCACTCAACCACCTTTCATGGCTAAGGGAGGACTAGAAGTCACAGTATTTTGGTTTCTAGCCCAGCACCTTAGCCAAAATGACCCAGGAGTTCCAGGAAGACAAGTACAACAGCAGCAGCACCCTCCTAAAATGTTTAATCTTATCTCCCATCACACCAAACATGACAAGGGAACTGTTGGGTAATAAGATTAAGAGAAGACAAGAAATATAAATATCAACCTTTATATGTATTTCAAAATACAGTGGTACCTCGGGTTACGAACTTAATCCATTCCGTGACTCTGATCACAACTTGAGTTGGTCGCAACGCGAGGTAAATTTTCCCATAAGGTTCAATGTAAATACAGTTAAACCGTTCCGCCCTCCGAATTTGGTCGCACCACGAGGCAAATTTCCCCATAAGGTTCAGTGTAAATACGGCTAATCCGCCCTCTGAATTTGGTCGCACCACGAGGCAAATTTCCCCCCAAACACACCACAAGCCTCACCGAACGTCTCCTTGCTACCATGATCTCGCCCACAGGAAGCCGCGACCGCGTGGCAGTAGGGCAAATGGCCGCAGATCCGGTTTGTAGCTCGAGGCGGAGTTCACATGTCAAGGTAAATTTTTGGGGCCGGAGCTGGTCGTATCTCGAAAAATTCATAAGGAGGGGCGTTCGTAACCCGAGGTACCACTGTATACAAAAGAGAAAAATTAAGCATAAAATATATCTTCAACAATACATAAAAGTAACAACAAACAAATAAATAAAATAATACAAATATACCAAGACAGCAGGGAATTAAGCAGTGAGCCTAAAGGAAAAATCAGAAAACAACAACGAGTAAGAAGAATACTTCTCTTATACAGAGTTTACCACCTGATTCAATTATGTTCACAGCCAAAAGCAATCTCTTGTTAACTCTAAAGTTAACTCTATCAAAGCTGTAGATCTTGCAAATATCCAACAGGAACATGGAAGTTGTAGTCCAAATAAATACAAGAGAAAAGGTTGCTGATTTCTGAGTTAAGGATCTCTGCTGACATATTACCAGTCAGTCTAAATTTCCTCAGTCTGGATATACTGAGGAAAACTGAACTCTTCCACTGAATACTTGTAATATTTTAGTTTTAATATATTCCCCACTTTCCTAACATTATTGGAGTCATCTTATAACTGGGGGAAAAAAATAAAATCTGAGCAAAACAATGTACCAATAAAAGCAAACACAATCAGTACTACAGTTCTTGGTTTTATCTGCTGCCAAGATTAGGAGGCATCATGATATTTATTTTTTATATAATTTTTATTGAAACTTTTAGACAAGAAGATAAAAACTAACACAAACGAATAAAAAGTAAGGAAAAAAGAAAAAGTGCAAGAAAAGAAAAAAGTTGAAGAAAAATAGAAAGAAAAAAGATATAAAGAAGTGGCTTATGATATTCTTCACAGCAGTTATAAGTACAAATATATTTTAACCTCTCTAAAGTTACATCATATTACTCTTCTTTCTATAATATATCCTGTCTAATCATCAAAACCATAAATCAGTTCATTTTTTCATTTTTATGCAAAAAGTCCATAAGAGGTTTCCAGTCATCAGTAAATGTAGATAATGTCTTTTCTCTAATCAAAGAAGTCAATTTATCCATTTCAGCAAAATCTGTCAACTTCACAACCATTCCTCTATAATGGGTACTGTGCACATAGTGATCTCACCGCAGTAATCATATATTGAAATAATTTTCCATGGTTTTTTTTCTGTTTATCCATTAGTCCAGGAGACATCATAATATTTACAAGGTGCCTAAACCAACATGAACTATTGATTCTGACTCAGCTCACCTTCCAGCAGTGATCTTTGCCTACTGCTGGATGTCTGAAAAACAGGAAGCTCCTCCTCCTGCTGTTCCAAGTAATTTAATAATAAGTGTGCCCTACCCTTATACCTAAGGGTTATATCCATTCCTTATGAGATAATTCTTGCAAAGAAGTAATGAATCATTTGGGAGGAAATACAGACTTTCCCTGTGTTCTATCACAATGGCTGACCTTCTGAGGTTATAGTAAGCACTGCTGAAATGTTTCTGAAGCCACAAGCTCTTCTTTTGCTTGGATCTAACTCTTTCTAGCCTTTTACTTTCCACCATTCCATACATCCCTCCTAGATTCCTAGGTTCCTAGATTCCTAGTGGAAGGGGGAAGAAGTTCCCAAGGCCCTATTCCTTTCCTTAAGCCATAAAGTGTAAGTCATCCTCAGAAGGTCTGCTGGGAAAGTCCAAAATCCCCTCCTTCCCATGGTCTGGAAACCTGTCTTAAGAACCAGATGAGAACTAAGAAGGGAAAGTGGCTCAAAGGGACAGAAGAGCTAACTCAAGGGGCAAGAAGGAAGTGAATAGCCAACTGAGTAAGATACAAGCTTCTCACCTGTTATTAGGAGAAACAGAGCAATCAATGGGGAGGGGCACTTTCACTTCCTGCTGTTACTAGGCAACCTTAAAATATATTTTCTTGGAAAGTATGATCAGTGGTTGTAGTAACATCTTGCTGTCCTACCTATGGAGCATTCCTTTCAGAATTACAACGGGCTCCCAAGCACAGTTATTGAAAAAGGCAGAAAAAAACCTATCATAAACTAGTCTTGTGAGTTACTTTTTAATGGTTTTACTGTTTATCTGATAAGGATTTTTTCAAAATGTGTTTATGGTATTAGTGTTTATATACAATTATTGTATACCACATTGGATCCTTGACAACAAGATGGTATAAAAAGTATAAATAAAGGCAAATATGGATCTGATTCTGAAAGTATCAAAGTTTTGAAAGTATCATCTCTATTGTATGGCAGATGTTGGGTGTTCCTTCAGGGACATCTTTTGGGGACATCAAAAAAGCATTGAAGCCTTGCCCTTTTCATGTAAAAAAAGGGGAGAGTTTTGATCACACAGTTGTGGTTCCCAACATGACTGCTTTTTTTTTTAACCAACTTGCCCCCCCCCCCCCCCCGTAGATACCCTTGTGCTCCCTTTTCTTTGTGAGACCTAATACATAAAAGTGATGTGAGGTGGAAATAAAGTGCTTTGTTTCATTAATTATGGAGCATTATTTAAAAAGTTAAATGGACATGACTAACCTTATATTCATGTAGGCTTAACATTATCTGGCCCCATCAGACTTTGGAGCTTTTGTGGGACATTACAATGACAGATTAAAAGCGTTATCAGCCAAACATGGCAGCTTCTTCTAAGAGTGCAGGTATGGCAAAGGAGTGAACATGTGCCTGTCTGTGGTACTAAATAAGCAGTGCATAATAATAGTGTTAGAATGATGTAGTTTCATTGCCCAATGGATTAATCCTGCAGAAAAATAAGGTATTAAGGAAAATGCTTTAAAAAGAACTGCACTCATCACTGATAAGAGATTTCAGATTTCCATTATTCTGGGTTGTTCCATTTCTAACCCGTATGCCAACTTAACTTCCAAGAACTTGACAACCCAATGAGTTAATCTGGCCTTGCCTTCAATGTCATCAAAATCCAAGTCACACTAGGGCCTTGGTCAACAACTGAGGTCAGCCAGGAAGTGTGGGGGGGGGGGGGGGGAGCCAGCAGTCATAAGATTTCTGCCAATTCAACCATGCTTAATAAATTTAATTTAACTGGGAGGGGAGTCCATAACATTTTAAATGTGATGATATGCAATATCCAGACATGCAAGAATACTTCTGAGCTCAGGAAGAACTTGTTACTCCAAAAAAACGTAAATGAAACAGGAAGCCCTCTTATATTATCTTTCAGATATGATCTCCCCCTGTTGTCACTCAAGGTCAATTCAGCTTGCTGTGAATGTTTTGTATGTGTATTTTTGGGGAGGTGGGAGGGAGAGATATTATATAGGGTTGGTAGTGAATGCAGCTCATATACTGTATGTGTGTTGTGGGGGGAGGTATCTTATACCAGCACACAACAGAGAAGCATGGCCAGTCTGTGTACTGTAGTAGATCCACTTCTAAAACATTCTTCACAATGAAGGCTGACCCTTACAGTTCACCAAATAGGACAGCTGCAGGCAGATGAAATAATGATAGATATCTCTATCATCTGTCTCACACTATGAGAAAGTGGAAGCCTGATTTTTCCTGGGTTTTATCAGATAGGTAGGGTAGAGCTGGAGGCGATAGAAATAATTGATGCTGGAATAGAGCAACAAGACCTATTACAGTATGGGCCACTGTAGAGTTAAGTGTCATTCAGCTTCAGCTTTGTGATGAAGGGCCTTTTCCCACAACTGAGCTGAAGCACTACTCACCGATCCTTGGCAGAAAACTACACTGGCATGGCATTGCTGATCTCTGTTTTGAGTCACTGCAGTCACCTGACTTCCCTCCAAGGTAATATATGGCAACAGATTTTACACGCCTTGAGGCTGCCCTTGGATGATGATAAAATAAGGGGGAAAACACAACTTTAATGTCAGTAGAGTTTAGGACAGCTTAAGGCAACATCAAATGGATATGCAAGACCCCATCTCTCCACCTGAGCCAGCCCAACCTCTTTGATCATGCTGGGAGAAGCAGTTGGCGCTCTCTCATTTTGGGGAGATCAGGGGGGCCTAAGCTTGGAGGCACTGTTTTTCTGTAATAGGGCCAACCCTCTGGAATAGGCTCCCACAGAAGTTTCAGTTGGCTCCAACGCTATCCATCTTACAGAAAAAGCTGAAGATGGAGATTTTCTAGAGGATGTTTGGGTGTTGATGCCAAGTACTATTTGGGATGTGTATGTAGTGTATCTTTTATTGTTTGTGATTCAGCTATCATCTTTTTTTGCAAACCACCAAATGATTGTGGCAGGAGATAAATTTGATAATTAAGTAAATAAATGAATTGGCAGCAGGCCAGGTTTAGGCTTTGCTTAGCCCAACATGGGCAAAGAGGTGATCCTTCAAATATCATGCACCCATGCCTTTTAGAGTTTGGGCTATACATGCCAAACAACAACTTAAAGAGACACACACATACACCCATCACTACTTAAGCTACTGGTTTCCAACTGAGACAATGAGAAGGTCTTTTTTCCTCCAATTAAAATATTGTGAAAAAAATAAAACAGGACAATTTTCAATACTGCTCCCCTGGAAAGCAGCTGCTGCATGCAAGGAAGTGAAGCCATTGATTTCTGGCCAAGAACATTTTGAACAGGGGGAAAAAATCATTAGCAAATTGCCCAAGAGCTGTCTTTGGAATACTGCAGAGTTCAATCAATCAGGTTGGAGGAGGTGGCCATATTAAAAAAAAAGAAAAGAAAAAACTTGTGGCCAGAGGGCACCAGAGCTAGGACGTCAACTGTTCTGCCACTAGCAGTTATAGCCTGAGCTCTCAGTAGAATTGACAAGGTGACCTGCAGTGTCCTTCTTTTAGAAAATCAAAATCTACAAAGAAAGACCTCAACCAAATGGAGGATGAAACATTTCAAGATGATCTTCAGACTTATAAAAGTAAAGTTTTTTCTTCCTTCTTAGCAATCAGTAATCAGCAGATAAAGAGTCAGACTTCATCTGAAATTGGGGTTTAAAATTTATATTTTCAATTTGTAATAATAGAGTTAGTGTAATTAAGTAGGGATTAGCAGCATAGCTATGTATCATATTTTTCGGAGGTAGGCCTCTCTTTGAAAAGATCCCAGGGGACAATCCTTCTTGCAGCTCTTCTTTCATTTTCTTTCATAATGTACAAATGGCCAAAACTAAAGATTTAGAGAATAAATCTGATTTAGAATGTTTCTGATTATGCGGGTTCGGCTCCAATGTAGCTAGAGAGCACCAAATGGGTAAGGTTGCTCTGAGGGGCTTCTAAGCCATCACCGCCCTGATTTGGTTGCTCTGAAGGCACATTTTCATTTGTAGGATGTTCTGTTGATGTACTGAGTGGGTCAATGGGCATTCCTTATTTTCATTAGGCTGATGGCGAATGCCTTAACTACTACCCCAAACTGGCTCTCCTCACAATTCTTTGGTCGTCATATAATACCATTTACAGATAATGGCAGTCCTCACCTTACCAATCTATAAAGTTCAAGGAAATAATATGCAACCACAGCTAGTATCTCCAGAAAATGAACCATAAATATTTCATGACATCATGCAAGCTCAGCCAACAGGTGACGAAGTTTTTCTATGTTACATACAATATCATATTGGCTATCTCTGTTCAGTTCATACTACGGGCATCCAGCAAGAATAAGAATCCATATGTGATTTCACAAGAAAATAACTCTCTTTCTGGATTCCCAATAGCAATGGAACAAATTTCCTGCTATTTCTTTCACCTCTCTCTCTCTCTCTCTCTCTCTCTCTCTTTTAAAGAAAGAAATTGCCTTTCCTACACCCAGAGATCCAACTTCCATATCTATGTTCTGCTGGCAGTCTCTTTTCTCCTAACAGTTATTTTCTACATTGCAGTTCTTTCCAAAGGTATGTGTTTCATAATGTTGTTCTTTATTGAGTAATCCTTGACTTGGGCTCTTTCAGCTGGGTGGAGGGGTATATGTGATTATTTACAGAGCAATCTTAAACTTTACTGAAGCATTCCCAAGTCAAAGTCCTCAGACATGCCACAAAGCTTTGTACACTATAAGCAGCATTTGCTGCTCCTTCCTGGTATCATCGTCATCATCTTTGAGCTGACATGGCAGAAAGCCAAAAGAGCTGAGGATCCATTAGGGATCCTACCTATTCCCCATCATGTTCCTTTTTTGGGCTTTCCGAGATGGAAACCCTTGGGATCCTGAAGCGAAACAGTTCCTTTGAGAAAGTAGGCAAGAATAAGTCTCAATTCCCAAGTCCTGGCAAAACTGCCAGAGCCTGCACAAAAAGAGCTTTGTGAGGGAGGCTTCACCAAAGAAAGATGTGAGGCTGCAAAGTTCCCAGACAACCAATGTCCATGCAGGCTGAGGCTGAAATTAGAGTTGGCTTGTCTGGAGGACAAGCAGATAGGAGAAGGGTGGTGTATGCTGACTGGCCAAACCACAGAACTTTGAGAAGGAGCTTCTTCTAGACATTTAGTCAGAGACTCTGCCTCTATGGTTCCTTCCTCTCAACACCATCACTGGGTAAACTGCAATTAATTTGTGAGCAGACCGAAAGCACCAGAGCAACTGAAAGCATCAGAGCTGGCATGGCTGGGTGGCGTATACTGCCAAACTTTCTCTGAGACGAGTCTCTTGAGAACTTAGATGCAGTGTTTATCTTTAAATCATTCTCTCTGAGGCAAAAGCCATTTTCCTTCATTTTACTGAAGCAAAATTCTATTACAGATTAAAATAGGTAAAAATAGTACCAAAAGATTACAGAGTTAGTGTAGCATGGCCCAGCTTTCACACAATCAAGTAACAAGGACATTTCTGTATCAAGGTTTGTAAAGATTGCTTAACATCTATTTGAACCTTGCCCAGCTAAGAAGAATCTGAGCTGCCCATTTCAGATAGCTTCAACATAAGTTTCCCTTTTCCTAAATGTATATTTACTGAACTGTTCATCTGACTGTTTATAAGCAGATACCTATGATAACACCATCTTCTTTCCCAAACACAGAATAAGCCTTGTGTAAAACCTCTTGATCAGTGTATATTTTTCTGAGAGATATTTGTCGGTAGAGTCATGCCCCCAAATATCTGTGCAGTGTCTTCTTCGAAATCATTTTTCTGTCACTTTGCAGAGGTCTGCCTATTTTAATAAGGAATGTATGACCCTAACACCCCTTATTTTAATAGTATTTCCTGGCTCTAAGCTCCACGATAACAGTCTCATTAGATACCAAAGTCAGAGTTAGGACATGAGATGTAAAGATCTCTTCTATCCCACGAGCTCATACTTCTTCCTTTCAGAATTATTTTTGTTTCATTGGCTCAAAAATGCTTTTTTGGGGGGTGGGAGGGGAATTGTCAATCTTTTCATTCATTAATATTCTCATCTAAAATAAATAGTGCAGGTGATGTCACAAAGCCAAACTCAAGTTATTATGAGGGTTGCATGACGACTAGTTCACTAGGTCCAGGGTTGCAGTATGGAAGCCTTTTCATATACAGTGGTACCTCGGTTCACGAACGCTTCTGTTCACGAACAATTCGGTTCACGAACAGCTCCGGTCGCAAAATTTTGCCTCCATTCGCGAATGCCGGATCGGATTACAAACAGGATCCGCGGCCATTTTCCCTCCCGTGACACATGGTCGCGGCTTCCTGTAGGGAGGGGGACTCTCCCTCCAAGCAGTAACCGCCTCCCCACCCGCCTTCCTGTCCTCCATGCCAGAAGTCGCGTCGAGCAAGGTTAGCTTTCTCTCTCTTCGTACTGTACTTTGTGTCATATTTTTGCGGTTTTAAAAAAAAAACACATATGGTTCAGAATGGATTAACCGTAATTACATTGAACCTTAGAGGGAAATTTGATTGGGGATGCGATCAAAAATTGGTTGGTGACCAAATTCGTAGGGGTCAGAACAGATTAACCGTATTTACATTGAACCTTATGGGAAAATTTGATTCGGTTCATGACCAATTCGGTTCGCGACCAGAGTCGCGGAACGAATTAAGTTCGTGAACCGAGGTACCACTGTATTGATACAAATGTCTCAAGGGAGTCAGAAATGAAGAAAACAGCATATCACAATATGCCATTAAATATAAATGTATTAAATGAAAAAAAAAAATACTGCAAAACAGCTGTTTTTGAATCAGGCCCACAAAACAGCCATTTCACTTAGCTGGCAGCATTTTTCATTAAGCCAATATTTTGTTTGATTACTGGGTGGTAGCTCTTGAAGTCTTATGTAAACAAGTTTATTCAAGGATAAGGCTTAAAGTATTTTGCTTGACTCACCCTTGATGCTAATGTGAGGACTGTGGCCATTTGAATGTCTTCTATTCCATGTTAGCCACCATCACACGTTCACATAAGTAAGAACGGGAAAGGTTCACCAGCTACTTTAGCCTCATGAATGCAGTCTTTTTTTAAAAGACAGCAGAGAAAGGAAGTTAATATGTTCAAGAGGAAGAAGTGAAATGAAAGTGAATGGTTAGCATGCCACAAATTTATGCCCTTCTCTCTGGTGGAGTGGTGAGATAGGCAAGTTATATCCAGTGACTACTGAATTTGTGAAGTGCAGAGAAGAAAAAGAAAGAGTAGAGAGAGTGCCCAATGAATGGGAAAAAGCCAAGAGAGCAGAAGGCTGCTGTGGCTGGAACCAAGTTTGGGACATGAGAACAAAGAAGCTTTGGGAAAAGAGATTGGCTGGAAGCTCAGCTAAGACAACGTGTTTCATACCTGGCAGTAGAGCCATGGCAGGGCAAGGCAGTAAGGGCAATAGAAGTGGTACCAGATATTCACTCCAAATTCCATCTGATTTCTGTAGCTGCTGTGGACAGTCGTATCTTCAACAGCAGTCATCAGAGGAAATATGATCTTGGAGAGGAAGTCATGGTGGAATGACAGCTGCCATTAGAGCAGCTCATTGTGAATAAGCACCCACTAAATAAGGTCTAGCAGGCAAAGAGGATTGGGAAGTATCCAGCAATCTTTGTGTTAAGTCCAGAACACTTTAGGAAAGATTTAAGCCAATGTTTTGAAGCCAGACTGGAAAAACAGAAATGTATATGGAGATGGTAGAACATAGGTTTGCTGGAACAGTGTGTGGGACAGTAGAAGTACATGATGGGGCCTTTCTCTGGGTGAGAGGCAGAGATTTACTGCAGAACAGCTTTCCCTGGATTAAGAGCCCAGGGGTTTATCTCCCAGAACTTAGATGAGAGCATGATCCAGGGGAGAAGATTGGTGGATTACTGTGGGGACTGGGAGTGGTGAGTAGAGTGGAAGTGGGGTGACAGCTGAGTAGTCAGAAAATAGCCATCAAAAGGGGTATGTGTGGTGGGTTTTAATGCAGATCAAATGGAGGACTGCTAGTGAGGATCCCATTAGGTGCCTGGAAGGAGTTGGAGTCAAAGAAGGGAGAAGGAAGGATCATAATAGTGACAGGCAGAAGAAGGTGTGGTGGGAGCTAAGGCATGAACCATCTTTGAAGGAGTAGGACTGGAAATCTAAAGCCAATGCCCACTTCTGACCCTTTGGCCTCACCTCAGAGCCAGTTTACTGGGCCTTCAGGATCCAGCTGCTGCTTTTGATTGCCTGCAATATCTCTTTCCTCATCCAGGCCTTGATGGTGGATGAGAGGTCAGACCTGGTTTGTAACATGGAAAACTGGAGAGGGGAAATGGGAGTAAGTGCCCGCCTCACAAATATGCCCATCTGGGAATCAAGCCTGGCATCAGTTGTGTTCCCAGGGTAGGGGAGAAGAAGGGGTGGCAGTTATTGCTCAGGAGGCTCTGCAAGTTGCCAGAACCAGAGATGAAGCCTTGTTTTTGAGGCTGGGCAGTCTTATGCACTGGAGGGAAATTCTCTTGATGCCCGTCTCCGGGGTTTATTTCGCTCTATGGATGTCTAAGAGTCTGGGCACAGTCTGCTTATGTGTATTACTTTGATGCCACAATTTCTAGGATCAGTTACTTACTGATTGACTCACCTTTGAATACCTTTCACCCCTCCAGCCAGGAAGGTTATGCCATCAATCAGATCATTGGGCCGCCTCAGTCCTGGCTGCTGGCTATCTGCCTGATTCTTAGCCCAACCAAGCAGGCCCTGCTGTTGCCAGGAGGCCCATTGCATTGGGCTGGAGTGAGCTGTCAATCTGCCACTGCCAGGCTGCTCCTTTTCCTGGAATGCTTCCCATAAGCCAGCCTGTGCATCTATGCAGAACTCAGCACGGTGGTCTTGCTGGGCAGTATCCTCAATTCTTACAAAGTTAATGGTTGAAAGCCATAGAAAATGACTCAAAGACCCTTGTAAGTCCTACAGACCATCTTGGCTTGTTGAATGAGTCAGTGTGGAGTGGATCCACTCATCATGCTAAGACATACATCATCGTTTGCAGATCGCAATAGCTGAGATCTTGCACTGCATTGAACCATAACAAGCCGAACAAATGAACCCAGCTGGCAGAAGCTAATGCTTTATTATCTGTTTTAAAATGTGAAATGTTAATCTGATTCTAAAATGCTGCTATTCCCTCCCTTTGTTGTATTTTTTTCAGCCACAACTCTTTCATCAGAAGTGAACGAAATAAATATGGAATTTCCAGTACTAATGGCTGACCTTGATAACAAATGTAAGTCTTGATGGTAACCCTTCCTAGTTATCTTCCTAGAGTTTCCAGCTATAAAATGACAGCATGTATTCAGTAAGCTTTCAGACCTCTAAATAATCACAGCTATAAGATTCTTTTCTCCTGCTTTCTGTATTTATTACCCCTGCTAGCTTATTAGTACTATTTCACAGAAAGAAAAAGAGAATATACTGGTGAATATTGGAAGGGCCATGGCTAAATCCTAGAACTGGGTGGTGGGAATCTTCTTTCCTTACAGTTTTTCTCCTTTACAAGCAATGGTAGAAAGCTGAGAAGCAGACTGGTCTTCTGAAAGTTTAGGCCAAACCACTGAGACCTTGTAATCATAGTTACTTCATCTGCATTGGGTATTTTCTCTCTCCCTACTTTATAGGAAAGGAATAGAGTTAGAGCTACAACTTTAAAAAAAGAAAACACATATTTTCCCCATTAGCCAAGGACTGCATGGGGGACAGTGATGATACAGTGATGTCTTCGGAGGAGGGGGAAACTCAATGGAAGCATTTGTTTTTCTAGGTGTGTTAAAACTTTGATGCTTAACACATCACCTTTTCTTTTTGAAACCCACTGGAAAACTACACCTCCATTTTCCAGCCATTTGTTACTAAATTTTGGTGACACAGTCTTGCAGGGAGGGTAACTCTCTGTCCTCTTCCATTTCAATAGTTATATAGTGACTTTCTTACTGAAGTATTAATGAGCCTCTAGATATCTCATATAAATCCCCTAGTGGCTCTTTTCATATAATGGGCATAAGAAGGTAAGAAGATAAGAAGAGTCCTGTTAGAACAGGTCAAGGCCCATCTTAGTCCAGCATTCTGCTTCTCCCAATGGCCAACCGGTTGCCCCAGCTGGGATGTTCAAGAGTAGGAGGTAGTGACGTACTTCTCTCCCACCATGGTTCCCCTGCAACTGGTATTTTGGAGGCATGCTGACTCCAATGCAGAGGTATCACAGACTTTTCAAGACCAATCATCTTTAATAGACCTGTCTTCCATGAGTCTGTTGTTCATTTCTAAAAGCCACTAATTCACAGACCACCCAGTGCAGATCAACAAATGGAGAATGAGCAGCAATCTGGACTTTAATTCTTGTGAGCCAAATTGCACACCTTGATTACTATGATTTGTGGGAAAAGGCACCTTAGGCCCAGATCTAGATCCTGTGCTGTTTTCTGCCCAAATCCTGACCCACAAAGTCAATCCCTCAAGATGCCAAAATGTCAGGGACAAGGTAGATTTTCCATAGAGAAGGATTTTTCATAGGAAACTGGCATTCAGTCCAAGATTTGAGACAAAGGCATAATTCTGATCTGTTTTGTTTTTTGTGGTTTTCCCCCTTAGAAAAGAAATTAGTCAGATGAAGTATGTTTAAACTGTACATTTAATATGAAACGGGTTTGGCCATCAGCCACAAGGACCTTGGGTAGTCATCAGCAACTTATCATCTTTCCCATCCATTCCACACCTATAAGGTTGAACCATTGGTGATAGTAATTAAAAATAAAAGAATCATTCCTGAAGGAGGATGTGAGATTTTGTGGATTACTTGTAAAGGGATTTTCTCACATTCTGTAGAAAGATCTTATGATCTTATGTTTTCTTTCAATGCGGTACCAGTCAGCCACCTAGTGGATTAAACAAACTCGGCTCATTTCTAATCGGGCAGCAGTTTGAGATTTCAGCTTGTGGTGTGTTAGGAATTTATTTTGCCATGACTCTCAGAAACTGGCAGCCTAATTAGAAACCTAACAAGTCTTATGTCTCCAGGTCTTTCATTGCTTGGCAAGATCCCCCAAGCTGTGCTTCCTTCATTTTTTCCTTCGTTTTATAGATATCCTGCCCTTCTGCCCCAAAAGTTTCAAACTAGTTCTGGCATTAAGTGGTTGGTTGGTTAGATCTGCCCAATGAAAACCTGGAATTCTGACTCGAAAATGGAGAGGGGAAGGATTCTGACAACAACTTTAGTTTATAGAAATTGCAGTTAATTTAACCAAAAGTCATGGGAATCATATGTTAAACAAATCAGAGAACTAACTCTCCAGTTTGGGCTAACATCATCTCTTTTCATTTAACCAGTGTTCCCGTGTGGCCCTAACCACACACAGTGGGAGTACTTTAATGAGAAGTGTTATTACTTCTCTCTGAAGAAGGGTACCTGGAGATGGGCCAATGATCAATGTAGGGATAATCGTGCACAACTGGTTGTCATCAATAATATGGCTGAACAGGTAAAAAGAGGGGAAGGTGGTTGCTTTCTTAGAGAGCAGACAGGGCTCATAACTATGAGGTAGGGAGAATATGAAAGGCTGAGAAGTTTATTGTGCAAATCCAGACAATAACCCTAACCCTGGATTTGCACAATAAACTTACTAATAAGCTATGGTTTATGGCTGGACTCACTTGTCAGGCTAAGCCAAACCAAATAAACCACATCCTGTCTAACACTGTACATGAATCCAGTCAATGTTTTCTACAGTTCATCTCCACACCACACCATTTCCACTCCCCAGTGTCTCATTAACTGGTTTAAAATTGACATGCTGTACCTTCACTTCTCCAACTTCAAAACACAGAGAACAGGGACTGAACACCATTGGTCTCTCTCAGGTTGACCAATCAGGGATACAAAAAAATATCATTCAATCCATGCCCTGCCACAAGCTACTGCACATCCTGGAGTACTAAAATCCCTTCACACCGCCACCATCCCATGCAACAAAATAAATAACATGTTAGCACATCTTCTCCATCCAGCTCTTTAGAATATGATGCATGCATTTCCTTGGGAAAAAAACTGAGCAGTTACTATAAGGGGTAACTGCAAAGATGCCTAGTCACCATTCCTCTGCCGTACTTAAAAGCCTCTTACTAGCTGTGATGGTGAAAAAATAAGATGCTGGCAATTTTACATTGGGGAACTTTCTCGAGTAGCTATAAACATGGCTACATGATGAAATTAGGATTAAGATCAACATTGGCATTAGGGAAAGGGGGAATTCTGTTCTAAACAATGCCTATAGGAAAGCACAAGAAAAAAGATACTTTATCGAGAGGGAGTAAAAAGAGTACTGAGGCACCAACAAGCACCTTGGCGCTTTATACACGAAGATCTCCTTCTTCAGACTTCATGCAAATATGGCTGGATTCGTGTGTCTTCAGGCACCCTACCACCATCTCCGCACACCCTCTCGGGAGCCAGATAACAGCAGGACCCTCAAAGACTTGGTGTGGTTTATTGCAAACTGGAAGTTATAAATAGCAGCATCCACAGGAAGGGTGGGAGGGGGACAAATAACAAAAGCAGTGTTGGGCTGACATGATGCAAACTTCATCCCTTTTTTATGTGGATTGTGGTGTACAAAAAGGGAAGGACTTGCACTGCAATGGTACTACATGACTTTTGTCATTGAATGAAAGTGATGGATCCTGTGGACACCTCTGGTCACATCCATACTAGAGATCAGCGACTACAGAATAAGGAATCCAGCCCCCCTTCCCCCTCCCCATATATATGAATGTGTCAGCTACAAGGTTTAAATCCTGGTTTGCTTTCTCCTACCGTTCCGTGGGATTGGTCTGTTTGCTGCTCTTTTTCCAAACTGGGATGCACCCTGTTTGGTCTGATCTGTGGCTCTTTCCTTCCTGCCTTGGCCCCTTCAGCTCTCTTCCCCCGCCTAAAAGCAGGAGGAAATAAAATCCTTGCCAAGTTCACCCTTGCTTGCTTCACCTAGAGAACAATTCCAAGGCTGGGCAAATAGTCGGTAGAGATCAATCCCAGCTGCATTTTAAAGTGGAGTTGGCAACGTTATGCGTTCATTCATTTGCAAGAGAGAGAGAGAATTTGCTGGGGAGTGAAACCCTCCAGCTATTTTTTCCTCTTTAAGGCAGTGTTGTTCAACCTTGGCAACTTGAAGATGTGTGGACTTCAATTCCCAGAATCTCTGATTTCACTGCAGCTGGGTCAGAAATCAGCTTAGCTAAGAATGGTGTAAAAACAGCCCCCCCACCCCCAAATTTGATTCTGGAGTGTGCAAAAACCCTGTGTAGACGTATCCTCCGTGAGAAAAGATGATCTGTATATGTTTGTTATTAATCCCAAATCACATATGTAGGAAGTTATACATGGCATAGTATCAGCTGATTGGAGTGTATTTCAAGCCCTGTAAGTAAGTAAATAAATTATAAAATATGGATGGACTTTCTTGAAAGTCTGTCCTTTACCATTACCCATGATTCCCTTTATACAGATACCTCCTAGACTGATCTTCGAAATTACAGCCCTAAAAGCTCATCACATTTGCAACTGCCTCTGACTGCCTTTGAGCTTCCAGATGAATTCATTTTAGGAAATTAATCCTAATGGCACAACATGGGCTATTACAACCTAGCATCTTCTATCCAAAGCTCTGTATTCTACCCATGCTGGTCTAAGCTAGGCTCACCTATGCATTTCATGAAGTGAACTGCAGCCTTTCATCAGAAAAGGTGCTACCAGATTCCTGATTTTTTGGCACCATGGATTATAACACAGCTCTCCTCCTATGTCAACAAATTTCCTAGGTACTTCCAGCATGAATGTTTGCTGTAACCAATCACTGTCTTATCTGTGCTCTCAGGAGGTGATCACCTCACCTGAGTGCTAGGAACCAGAGAGACTTACGGGTAGTCCTAGTTTAACAACTGCCTCGTTTAACAACTGTTCACAGTTACAACAGTGATGAAAAAGTAACTTTACAACCAATCCTTGCATTTACGACCTTCGCAGGTCTGTAAAGCAAAGGAAAGCTAAAGTAAGATCATAAGCATAGCCACGGTTTCATTTAGCGACCACTTCACTTAATGACTGAGTTGCCAGTCCCAATTGTGGTCACTAAACAAAGACTACCTGTACTCTATACTCCATCTTTTCACCTGCAGATTCCCACTCTGGCTCCCTTTGCTTTATCTGTTCTCATCAAAGCAGCAGCTTATGCAGCAGCCAAGGTAGTCAGACAATGTTTAAGCAAGAATGGGGAATTTGTGGACAACCAGTTGTTGCCGAACTATGATTCCCACCATCCCTCACTCTTGACAACCTGCCTGGGACTGTTGGGAGTTGTAGTTCAGCAGTGCAAATCAACCCACAGTTTCCCTAGCCCTATTTTGTTCTATGAAGTGCTGCATCCTCTCCCAGGATGCACCATTCCATTCTCCTTCTCCCTATCCTCCACCAGTCAGCTTGTATTCCTAGGCCTCTGTGGTTATTTACTTTTCATTGGGCTACTTTGGAAATTCTTGTTCTCCAGGCCCCCATTTTCCCCTTCTCAAATTCTGTGTACATGTGTGTACTTGTGCAAAAAGTGGATACCCCCAAAGACTGCTGATACCTAACTCATGTCTGTGGACAGTGCCATTCTGATTACAAACAAATTCATGTTCAAGCATCCCTGATAACACAATAGTAGTGGCCCAAGACACAGGTTCCACATTATCTCAACTTTCACATGTTTTGCTCTATTTCTCTGTCCTTTTTTTTTTTTTTGCAGAATTTCCTTCAGACACGAGCCAGGAATGAACGTCATTGGATAGGGCTTACAGACATAGATGTAGAAGGAGAATGGAAATGGGTGGATGGTAGCAATTACAGAAATGGATTCAGGTAAGCACTGAACTATGCTGAATTTCATTCTGCCTATCTTCAGATCCTAACTGGCAATCAGAATGTTTTCCCTAATATAATCTCTCAAAAGCTTCTTCTAAAGCAGGAATATACCTTTTCCATGTCAAAAGCCACACATTGCTTTGAATGGCCTGTTAGTGGATTGGGTTATGTAAGACAGGCTTCTCATTCTGATAATGTGACTAGTAACCATTACAGAAACAAACCCCAGGTGCAAATGTCTTGAGAAGATCTGCTTGTTACACCAAAACACAGGAAGAAAGGCAGAATCTAATGTTTTGAACTGCCTATATATAGGTTCCACATTTCAAAGCAAAGTTACTTGCTGAAATTCTTGTGTTCTCACTTCAACCTTTATCCTAAGAAATGTTATTAATCTGAACTCAGAATTGTTCCTTGCTTGTTCTCCAGTTCTGTTTATTTTATTTGTTTGTTTGTTTGTTTAAGCAATTTATATGGTCGCCGAGCTCACTCATGGTGACTCCAGGCAGCTTACAGAAATAAAACCCCAAATACAAACCTACTACACCTCCACCCCCCTGGCGACAACAATACATTCAAACAAACCCCTTGATGGGCTCCATATCAACCTGGGATCCCCAGGCCCGCTGGCAAAACCATGTCTTCAGAGCCTTTCAGAAGAGTATCAAGGTGGGGGCCAGGCTTATCTCCATGGGATGATGTTACACAGGGAGGGAGCCAGCATGGAGAAGGCCCTTCTTCTTGGTCCCACTAGATGGACCTCCTTAATGGCGGGCGGACCCATAATATACCCTGCCTTCCTGATCAGGTGGGTCAGATAGATGAAACTGGGAAAAGACGGTCCTGCAAATAACCTGGCCCTAGGCCATGTAGGGCTTTAAAGGTGATCACCAGCACCTTGAATTAGACCCGGAAGCAAATCAGTAACCAATGCAGCTTCTGCAAGAGAGGTGACACATGTGCAAATCTAGACTTGCACAAAACCATGCAGGCTGCCACATTTTGAACCAACTGAAGCTTCCAGATACTTTTCAAGGGCAGCCTCATGTAGAGCACATTACAGTAGTCAAGATGGGAGGTGACTAGGGCATGGGTAACTGTGAGCAGGGCCTGTTAGTCCAGGAAAGGGGGTAACTGGTGCACAACCCACAGTTGCACAAAAGCCCTCCTGGCCACGACTGCCACCTGCTCCTTGAGCAGGAGTCTCAGGTCCAGGAGAACCTCCAGATTACACACCGCATCCGTCTGCGGCAGTGCAACCCCATCCAAGACCAGAGGTGGCAATTCTCCATGAACCAAAGAACCCAAGCCCAGAGCCATTCTGTCTTGCAGGGTTCAGTTTCAACCCATTGCTCCCCATCCAGACCTTAGGATGTTGCTAGGGAGAGCAGTTAAGGCAGGGAAAAAACCTTACATTTGATTTGATTTCATTTATATTTTGTTAAAAGAAAATATTGCTAAGATGATTATTGCCAATTCATGTGTTTAATGATTCTCCCTTTCTTTCAAATTAACAATTACAATTTAGTGATAATTTCTAGAGGTCTCTGGGACTGTACCAAAACCTTTCGGAAGATGGTACATGCAGCTCTGGAGCTTCAGATTATGTTCCTCTGTTGTAAAAGATCAAATTCTATATTATTATAAATATATATCTGGAACATTCCATTAAAAAAAGAATCAAAACAGCAATTGGTACACCAATCCAGACAGGACCCACATAAGAAATGACCTCTTCTTTCTCTGTCCTTGTCTGGCTGAACATTTCCTGCAGAGGTGCTAACAGCACATAAGAGAAGAAATTTCCAGCAGGAAAACAAGACATGACATAGGTGAATTTCTTTTCCCCTGCACTGCTCTCCTGATCGGACAGGGACTAAACAATATGATTCTGCTTCTGCAACAAGGAAGAGAGCAAATGGAGGAAAAGGCTATTTGACACACACTTCTTCCACCAAAGTCCTAGTCTGCATCTCCATTTCCATATCTGTTTAGCTGCTTTTTAACCACACAAAGGTTGTTAGGAGTTGTCTGATCATACTTCCAAAAGTGCAAAATAATCTTCTGGCACATTAAAGACTAAAAAATTCATTACTGTTCAAGCTTTTGTAGACTTTTATGGACTATTGTTTAAAACACTATTTTATTTTAATCTCAGGTACTGGAAGCGAGGGGAACCTAATAATGATGGCATGAATGAGGACTGTGCGCATCTCTGGGGCAATGGAGAATGGAATGATGTTTACTGCACATACTTATGCTACTACATCTGTGAAAAATCCTTGCCAAGAGTCTTCTAAACATCCTCACAGCACAGCGGAACTGAGGGCCTAATTGCCAAATAGTGCAGATTTTACCAAAGAGATGTCTTATATCTCACTTTTAAAGACATTACTGTTGTTTTCGTTGTTATACTTTTATAAATCCCAAATGATTTTCTTACTATTACTGCCAATTGCCAGCATTTAGTTATTTTGTAATTCTGCAGCTGAATCAATGAATTTCATAGTCTGGCTTCTTATATACTTGGATGCCTCGTGGGACATCTATGTTCAAACATCCCAGACTTCATCTTCATGTTTTAAACAATGTAACTGATCCAGAGATCCACCAGTGCAGTCATCTAGCAAAATCCCATCTCTTTTACTTTGCATTCCAACAGGTTTTTTTGTTTGGTTTGCTTTTTTAATGTAAAAACTTGGAGAAAACATGCAAAACAGACCCTCCTTTCCTTCCTTCCTTCCTTCCTTCCTTCCTTCCTTCCTTCCTTCCTTCCTTCCTTCCTTCCTTCCTTCGAAAAGACTTGGTGTACTGATAGTAGTACAAGGGTCTCTGCTTATATAAAATGCTTCCTAGAAAAGCCTTGTGATTGTATGACATCCACTAAGAACATAAGGGCACAACCATATGCCTTAGTCAGAAAATCAATCCATGGCTGGGGGAAACGGCAATTAGCCATCAGTGGACACATAGAGATAAACCATGGTAGGATAATACTACCATACATCCAAAACATCTTAGAAACAACCAACAGTAGCCCCCCCCCAAAAAAAAACAGGAGTCACCTACAACATACTATAACAGCCACTATGTAGGACAGACAGGCAGAAGACCAGCAGAGCGCATCCATGAACACCAACTAGCAGTCAGAAGACACAATGAAAATTCCTTAATCTCACAACACTTGGACAGAGTCAACCACAGTGTCAACCGGGAAATCAAGCATCCCAGACTAAGCTAAATCCAAAACTGCTAGGGAATTCCTGGAAGTCTGACATTCAGATAAATCAGCCATCAACAGACACATAGAAGTTAACCAGAATTACACACCATTCAAAAGAGACAATAAAAAACCTAAGAACGAAACAAAAAGACCAGAACACATCGTCTCCTGCAGCCAACACTCAGATAAGCAGGGATTAACACCAGACAAACAATCAAGCAGAAAACGATACCCTAATCAAGGAACTACCAAGGAGAAAACCACACCCCCACCAACACTGGCAGGGCAAGCTAATGTACATAAACTGGGAGCAATCCCCATGCTTACTTGCACTGATGATGTTACCTAGTTGGGTAATGAAATGTCTGCAAACAAACCACCAAGCTCAGAGAGCACCAAGGACTCTACTGTATATAATCTACATGTCCAGGAAATGTATCACAGATACACTCACAACTCCCACATTTTCAACTATGTCTTTTATACCGCATGGCAATGTTTCTGAACTGCATTCTAGTTAGAAGTTGCTTTGTTTTCACAGTTTTTGAAAGTGTTTTTCACATTTCTAGTCACCGATATCTGCTTATTTTCTGAATTAAAAGTAGATGCCCAAACAGCTTTACTTTTAAAATGCATCAAGGAAAAAAAAATGACCCACCACGCTCTCCGTTTTCACACGCTGCCTGAGTCAAGCCCCAGCCAATGATTCAGGCAGAGATATGAAAAGCAGCATTTAAACATAAATACCATTTTTAAAAAATAAGACCATCCACGGTGACTCAGGCAGGGACACAATGAGCGAGCTCTTCTGCTGTATTTCTGGGCCTTTTCCCATTTCTGAGTTTAAGTGTTGTCCACCCATTTTTGCATTAGAGGTGTACTGTCAGACTTGCAAGGTTCTGTTACTGTAACCTTACAATAAAGGCAGTGTTAGTACTCATATTTGGTGCTTCTTGTCTGGACTACCTCGAAGGGCTGACATCAGCAGGGAAAACTTAATCAGATCACTGAAACAGGAATGGGGTGAACCTGGTTTGGGGACTCTACGCATCTTCTCTAGCTTGGTTTATTGCTCTCTTCCACCAGCATCACTACCCGCCTGCCAGCCCATTCTGAGATCTCCTGAGTTGAAATAATATAAAAGAAAGAAAGGAATGACTGTCAGGCAGAAACCATCCCAAAACGAAAGGAAAGAAACCCTCCAGTGATACTGCAACTAGCTAGGTTGCAGAAGCCAAAGAACTTAAACAGATTCCTAGTTTTAAGGTAAGGTGTACTTTAACTCTCCATCTGGCCAATAGGGTCATCCCAGATTTCGATTTGCCCTTTTTTCTTTAGGTTATTCCGGCATAAGCAGTGTGAGGAAGAAAACAGGGCGAAGTCATAACTGCTAGTTCAACTATATGGACTTCCTCTTATTGTGCATCCTTAAGATAAAAATTGAGCAAAGTTGCAATGGGCTGCAAAGTCAAAAGCAAGCAATCATTTCACAAGGCTTTTCTGTAAAAAGATCACTTCTGCAGAAAGTCTGGCTTTCATCTTAATTTCAAACTGGCTTGCTCTTAGAATGTGAATTCTTTTAAGAGTAAAGTTCAAAGAAAGCCAGTTTGGTGTAGTGGTTAAGGCACCAGGATAGAGACTAGGAGTTCTTGTCCCGCCTTAGGCACGAAGCCAGCTGGGGGACCTTGGGCCGGTCACTCTCTTTCAACCCTGGGAAGGAGGCAAGGGCAAACCACTTCGGAAATCTTGCCAAGAAAACTGCAGGGACTTGTCCAGGAGTCAAGACTGGCTCGAAGGCACGCAGACACACACACACACAGAGTTACACATCTCATTTTCTGAGATTCACATAAGCAATCTTATATGCAAGTCTTAAATAAAATGCATTAATATAAAGCATCATAATACTTCCAGTTAGAATTGCCAGCTTTTGAGCCAATTCGTCTAGTTTCTCTGGAATGGTTATTAGATTCCTAATCATTTGTTTAGGGATGGGCAACTTTTTTGCTCACTGAAGAGCCTGCTTACATTTTTGAGGGAACAAGGAGAACAAAATGGATAGGGTCTTGTTGCACACATGGGCAGGACCAGGTTTTCAAATGCCACAAGGTTAAAACCAGGACTGTTGGTTCTGGGTGGAGTTGCCTTCTGTGGTCAGCAACAGAACTGAACCAAATAACTTGGAGGGGATGTCTTCACTTCTCCCACCAAAGTCTCACCAGGCATGAAGGGTACAGTACACAATTCCCAGAATTCCTGGCATGCATGGAGTAACCTGATTGGGAGTATCTCTCTACAGCTCTTGGCTGATTCTCGGATGCCATTGGGACAAAGACTAGGGAAATTGGTCTTTGTGATTCTGCCTAGAGAACATCAGTTTTACTGGTTTTGTCAACACTGTTTTCATACAATGGATGAAATCATTTAAAATTCCCATTAGACAGCAGAGGCAGATAATATTTGCTTTCCCATGTTAGGATTTCTATTCCTTCTGTTTGTTGTCCATAACATATGTACTGGTACGGGCAGAGTAGGGGGGGTTACCACACTCATTCTCCTTGATCTTTTAGTGGCTTTCAATATCATCAAACATGGTATCCTTTTGGACCACCTATGGGGATTGGGAAAGGAAGCACCATGTTGCTGTGGTTGTTATGGCCAGCTCTGGCTCTGAGGAGTCTGAAGAGGAGGACCCTGTGGAACACCAGCCTGCCTCAGAGAGCATCAGGGAGACACCTGAGACTGATCTGGCTGCAGCCTATGGAGTAGCAGAGGCCGAGGGATCAGTTCCATGACCTCCTCCCAGACCCAAAGCACCTAGTGGTGAGCAAAGGGCTAAACAGAGGAGGTCTGCATGGCTCCTTGCAAGGCAAGGGCATTCCCACCAGTGATTGCCTGCACCTGCTAGGGCTCTATTTCAGAGCCACCACAAGCAGGCAAACCTTTGTTGGGAATAACTGCTCCACTTGCTCAATTCTCTGCCCCTTGAGCCTGGAACTCTCACCTCTGAAAACCCTGTGCCTTGAACCCATATTGGCTGTCCATCTACAACAGTTCTACAATCTCTGGACTATGCTTCTGCCTGCTCCTTGGAACTCTGTTTATTGGGACTGAGTCTGTAAGTTTCTCGAGGGATTTGGGACTGCTTAAAATTCAGTGTGTGTGTGTATCTGCATCCACGCTCTGCCTGCTGTTCCTGTATGTCTTTATCAAAGTAAACCCTTGGGCTGTTCTCCTTGTGTGTGTGTCAGGCTTGGGACAGGACAGTGGTTCTCCTCTTCTCTTAGCAGATGGTTTCAGACAGTGTTGATGGTGGGGAAAGGTCAAGCCCAAGGACCCTCACTTGTGGGATGACAAGGCTCTTATAGATTTTGCACTATAAGTTCATTTAAATATCTAATTGGCCTGATTACTGTAAAATTAACTTCCTCAAAATACATCTCTTGGAAGTCAGAGTTGATCTAATTGTCATTCTATGTCCACAGCCTGTTGTCTTCATACTAATTAACTTAGCCTGATCAAAGCCTATCACTAGTAAAGTCTGTGCCTCTCTCTTCTCCCACATTCAGCTTAAAATCATCTTAAAAATCATCTTAAAAATCAGCTTAAAAATTCATCTTAAAAATCAGCTTAAAAATCAGCTTAAAATCATCTTAAAAGGTTTTGGAATTTCCTTTCCAAATATATGTTGCCTTCTCCTGGTGAGGTGCAGCACGTTTGCCAAGAAGTCCATCAAGATAGTGTTGTAGGTCATGCTTTAGGAATCCAAACCTTATAAATAATTTCTTCTTGGGCAATTTTTCACTTCCAGGATACTGTTTTTGTTCCTTGACCACCATCTAGTAAGATGGATGGATGGAAATGCTGTTGGCTTAATACGGCCTTTCTCAACATCCGAATCTCCATCTGAATTAGACTGCAACTCCTAGCGCTGGCTGGGACAATGGGAGCTGCAGACTCACGCAAGTTAGAAAAATTGCTGACAGCGTAGTACCACATTTCCTGGAAACACAGATGAGTGATTATTTGTTATTCATCTGCACTGAAAACATACTGGTTCAATTCTGAATAATTTGTTACACAACAATTTTAAGGAGGAAGTAAGCATAAACCTTGGATGTCTTTGGGGCAGTTTCTACAATTGCTTGGAATTTAAACACCAAACTTGATATGACATCCCTGTAGTACTTGGGATGAGCGTAGTTGATTTTTCTTTCATGAGGAACTGAAGGAGGGAGACCCCAGAGTAGGTCCATGGAAAAGGGGGAGTTAATTTTCTGCCTTTGCTGGTAGCCAGACAAAGATTTGTCTGGCCTTTAGAAAGGCCATCATGACCTTGCTCTTTCCCCAGGCCTTTGGATCATGATGTGTTGGAGCCCCGATTGGATGAGGATGTCATTTCTGTTTGGATCACTATTTTATTATCAGTTTATGTGTTGTAGTTATGTATTTTTAAGTTTGGTTGAATTTTCTGTAAGCCACTGGAAATAATTTTGGTTGCATCGGGCAGCCATACAAAGTTTATAAAATAAGATTCTCCTTTTATGGGCCTGCTATTTGCAGTAGAGCATAATCTTGTGTTTACTATCCAAAGTGTGAGAAATTAAATTGAAAGCATTTTAATAACATGTTTTTTGGGGGGGCTTCAGCAGAGTTCCCTAGGCACCAAGACAAACCTCTCATATAAAGCCCCCTTCCCAAGCCCTACTCCAGACTGGGGTAATTGAAGATGGGGAAGAGATGGATCCTCTGAGCCCTGAAAAGACCTCCCTTACCTCCTCAGTCATTCAAAGTATCCCTTCCCCTGCTTGATTGTTGGGCTCAGAGAGGACCTCCTCTCCTGCTTCCATTCAGAATATAGGCAATCATGTGCACAGTACTCATGTCTCCTCCCATCAGAAGTCCCTCCCACGCTCTGCGGCCTGAAAGTCTGTGTTTCTGAAATTCATATCTGGGCTTTAATCATCCAGATGACGATTAGATGGCAGCAACTCATTTTTGATCTAACTAATGGTAGTCTGAACCTCACAGCCTAATACTGGAAGCCATCTGGCGTATGATCTGGTCTGCTGCAACCATGGGGCCAGTCATAGATGGCAAAGTTGGAATTCAGAAAAAAATTGGCTTTTTTTAATGATTCCTGTCTGAAGGAGAGGGAGAACCTCTCGCTACCCGAGTACCTACTTAAAACACAAGCATAACTTTTCCTGGAGACTCTGGTGGCCAATAATCCTGAGTACTTTACCACAGCCTTCCAGAGTGCCAACCTGATCCAAAATCCTTTGAAGTGAACTCACCTAGTGTTGGCTGGGCATTGGCTTAGGCTGCCTCTCCATGTGAGTAGAGCAGCCTCCTGGCTGGGTCCCCAAATTGTTGGAGGAGAATTGGTAAGAGACCTTATACCTCTTCTCCCTTCTCAACTTCTAGCCAGCAGCAAGATTCATGTCATCTACTCAGTCAAGACACACATAAACACACAGTCTCCAAAGTTTATTAAAGGGCCTACCGAGCCTGCTTACCCATAGACATATTAAGTAACCCTCCAAGGGCAAGACCCTGAGAGCACACATGAGCAAACTTTTATAGTCATTTCCATATAAAAAATTATAGTCACACTGGGCAATACATGAACTATTCTATATTTGGTCATCTTCTAACTACTGTAATGTCAAGGTTCCCTGCTTATAATTTATTGTGTGCATTAGTAACAAAGTAATGCCATGGCAACAGCCAATGGATAACAATGGTAATTTCCAGGCATCTCAAATTTTTGGACTAGTGAAACCAGTGATTTTCTAAGAGAGAGAACTTTTCCTGGATAAGGGGAACTTGAGGTTAACAAGATCTTTATCCTACTATATGTAACATTTAGGCTTATCTGTTCCTTTGTGGTTGCCCTGGTTTCAGAACAGTTGTTTTAAGCAGATCTTGCATATGCTACCTACCAGGATTGAGCACAGTAGTAGCATGACAGCTGTCTTGCTCCTTTATTCCATACATGGCTTACTGTACTCAGAGCAATTGATTGATTGATTATGTGCCATTGAGTCATTGTCAACTCTTAGTGACCACGTAGAGAGATTTTCTCCATGATGATCTATCCCCAACCTGGTCTTTCAGGTCTTCCAATGGTGCACCCATTACCACTATAACTGGATACCTTGCTGTTGGTCATCCACTTCTCTTTCCTTCCACCTTTCCCAGAATTAGAGCCTTTTCCAGAGAGTGAGGTCTTCACATAATGTGTCCAAAGTAGGTTAATTTCAGCCTGCCCATTTGTGCCTCAAGCAAGAACTTTAGCTTGATTTATTTGATGATCCACTGGTTTGTTTTCTTGGCTGTCCACAGTATTGTCAGGAGTCTTCTCCAATACCAAATTTCAAAGCTGCCAATACTCTTCTTCAAAGTCCAACTTTTGCTTCCATAGAGTGTCACAAGGAGCAAGGCCAGCTGTAGGCTAAAGCCAAGTAGGCACCAGCCTTGGGGTGCCAAATTTTAGGGAGCACCAAAAGTTTTTTGTAATTTATTTATATTTATTAAGAATTTTTTCATAGAACAAAAGACAAATCAAAAGAAAAAAAGGTGGAAAGAAATAAGAAATTAAAAACTGCGAGAAATGAAAAAGAGAAAAAATGAAAACTAAAATTAAGAAATATATGAGTGACTTCTGACCTTTTCAACAGATAATTACAATCTTATTGTCTCTCTTCCCTCTCAGATGTTACACAAGTCCCTTCAGCCCCTCATTTAATCCACATCTTCATTTTCAAGGGGGTGACAAAATTGAAAAGACATCTAAAAAACACAATTAAAAAGCGAAAAGCAGTGATGATGCTCGGGGCTTAAATATCATTTTGCAAATTTTATAAATAGGCCAAAAATGGCAATGAAAAGAAAAAAAATTGGGGCGAATAATAATTAGCATAAAGCTCAAAAACGTGAAGAAAAAAAGAAACGAGGGTGCCTTTTTGAAATTCCTAACAAAATCAGAAAATGAGCCAAACTACTGGGGGCGTCGGAAAGGGTATCTTTGTTTTTAACGGTGCTTTATACAGTAGATTGTTGAGAGCCACCTAGAGTCATTGTATGAGATATGACCATGTAAGTCCAATAAATAAGTTAATAAATAAAAAAGATTGCCCAGGGTGCCAAAATATCTAGAGCTGGCCCTGACAAGCAATATCATGACTTATACAATTCTGATCTTTGCAGGCATAGCAACATCATCGCATCTGAATATCTTTCCCAAGGCCTTCATGGCTGCTCTACCAAGTGCTAGTCTGCAGCGTATTTCTTGACTGCTTGTTCCTTTACTGTCGATGGTTGATCTGTAAAGACAGAAGCTATCCATCATTTTGATATCTTCATTGTCACTTCTAAGGCTGGTGGTTCTATCTGTTGTCATTAGCCTGAAGAAATGAAAGTGCTTTGGTTATGTTTTATCAGTAGTTTGAATAAGGGACAAAAAACTGGAATTGTTTTATGCTGCCTCTTTCAATAAAATCCTTTGAACCTTTAAGTGTACCCCATGATATCCCCTCTACCACTTTCTGCATTTTCTTTTTTAAAATACATAAAATGTCATTCTTACAATTACTAAGTTCCAGAATGATGTCTCATTTAGACTGATTTCCATAGTATTAGCATGTAAGAATGACTCACTTTACTTCAGAAACTTAAAGTTGTGCCTCAGCTATCTCAGGAAAATTACACATCAGCATGAGAGCTTGCAAAATGCAATGTCCATGTTTTGTTCCTCAAAGAAACTCCAGTCAGAAAATATAAACTAACTGGTCTTTATTGATAAAAATGCAAGACTTCACAAAATACAAGTTGCATACAAAATATAGAATATAACAAAGACTTCTTCTCATATTAGCTGCCAAGACTTATCACCGCAAAGTCTCTAGCTAAAAAACACTCTCAGAGAAGAGGTTCACTACTTGGTTACTAGTTAGGACTACATAACCTATAAACTACATGGTTAACTTTAAGACTAAACACACACACACTGCACTGAGCTGGGAATTTCACCCTCCCCTTATATTGACCCGCCCACTGAATAACTAACACACATTTCAGTAGGTGGCAGTAAAACTCATAACAAAATCACAAGATACTTTGTAATCTCAACACCTGGTTTTGTATAGCGAACGGGATGACCTTCTTCCCATGAGAAAATCCTGATACCCCTCTCAGCCCATTTGCGACACAACAACACGTGTTACGGAATAGTATAAACAACTGATTACAGCAATACAATAACAATTTACATTTGTTCTAATCCAAGATTTGCTAACATTTCTTCATGTTGTACAATAGGCAATGGTTTTGTAAATACATCAGCAAGATTTGCTTCAGATGCACAATACACAAGATCAATGAAATTTTCTAACATAGCTTGTCTCACATTTTTATACTTTACATCAACATACTTCGTACGAGCTCTGTTTTCTGTTTTAGCTAACCCTATACAGGCTTGGGAATCTTCATACACTGTATAAGGCAATGACACTTGAATGTTTAAATCAATGAATAATTGATGAAACCATCTTAATTCACAGATTGCTTCTGATAAAGCTGCAACTTCAGCTTCTGCAGTAGACAAGGCAATGGAGGTTTGCTTCCTTGCTTTCCGTGCAATTGTAGATTCACTAAATTTACAAACAAATCCAGTTATGGACTTTCTGTCACTTTCTTCTGCAAATGAACTATCAATGAAGATTACAGGCTTTTCTAACCCATTAGCTGACATTTTAAGACAAAGGTCTATTGTACCTTTTAAATATCTCATTAATCTTTTCAATCCTAGCCAGTCATGATCTGTAGGATTAGCCACCTTACGGCTCAAAATCCCAACAACATAAGATATATCTGGACGTGTCCATTGTGCTAGGTGCAGTACAGAACCAATCACAGAATGATACAGTGCAGGTGTTTCACACAACTTTTCACATGTCTTATTTTTCAAAAAATCACAAGTCATTGGAGTTTTTACAGGTTTTGCATCTAACATTCCCATGTTTGCTAACAACTGTTCTATCTTTTTCTTTTGACTTAGATAGATTTCTCCATTTTCAGCTCTCTGCACTTCAATCCCAAGATAGTATTTTAACATACCTAGATCTTTCAGTTTAAAATATTGCTCTATTTGCTTGGCAAATTCTTTTACCATGTTTCAAGAACTAGTAGCAAGGCAGAAATCATCAACATAAGTGAGAAGTACTGTATAATCTTTTCCAGTTCCTTTGGTATATACACATTGATCAGCTATTGATTTCTTGAAACCAGTTTCCAACAAAGCTTTATCTAAGCATTGATGCCAACATCTCCCAGCTTGTTTCAATCCATACAGTGCTTTACACAATCTGTATACTTTCTGGGAATCCTCACATGTGTAACCCGAAGGTTGCTTCATATACACAGTTTCATGAAGCTCAGCATTTAAATAAGCTGTATCTACATCAAAATGATGAACAACCATGTTTCTTTGTGCAGCTACGGCCAACATTACACGCAATGATTCAGGCCTAACTGTAGGTGCAAATGTAAGATTATAATTCACAAACTGTTCTTGTGAATAACCTTGTGCAACCAATCTAGCTTTATACTGAACAGTATTATCAGGTAAAAGCTTTTTTCTAAACACCCATCTGGAACCTATGGCTTTTCCTGATTCAGGTAAATCAACAATTTCAAAAACATTCTTGTTTACTAATGCATTGAACTCAGTATCCATAGCTTCATTCCATTTATCTTGTTCATCACTTGGCAAAAATAACATTTCTTGAAAATTTTGTGGTTACAAGTTATTTGACACACTCTGACTTGTTGAATAACAAATCTTTCTGGTGGAACACCTTTTGTTATTCGTGTTGACCTACGAGGAATCTCAAAACTTTCCTGTATTTCCTCTTTTTTCTCTTTCATTTCTACTTCAGCTAAAGCCTCTTCTTCTTGCTTTATCTGTGGAGAGGAGGGTGCAACAAGTGGTGTTTGCTCTCTAGCTAAATCTGTCTGTGACTCCAAAAAAACCTCTGAATTTGCATGCAGCCTTTGCCAATTAGAAGGCTCTTCAAAATTCGCATTTCTAGAGATAACAACTCTGCCTCGGTTCAGATAAAACCGATAACCCTTTGATTCCTGAGAATAACCAATAAATCTCAGACGCTGTGTTTTTGGTTGGTTTCTCCTTCTTTGAGACTTAGGAATTTGTACATAAGCAAAAGTTCCAAATGTACGCAGATGCTTTAAGCATGGATGTTTACCATACAGCAAAAAATAAGGAACTTCATTCACAGCTGAATTCTAGTGTCTGTTAGTAAGCAAAACAGCTGTCAAAATTGCTTCTCCCCAGAAACGGGCTGGCAATTGATTATCAATCAATAAATTATCCTTAATTACTTTCAAAACACCAATCTTGCACTCAGCAATTCCATTCTCAGCAGACATGCCCACATTTGTTAATCTGTGGAAAATGCCTTTCTTACGTAGCCAATTTTTAAACTCAAGACTCATAAATTCTCCCCCTCTGTCAGTCTGCAAACTCCCTACTTTATATCCATGTCTTTTTTTCAACCATAGACACAAATTCTTTGAAACGAGAGAATGCTTCAGACTTCTGTTTCAACAAATAACAAAATGTGAAACGTGTTTTATCATCCACTAAAACAAACATGAATCTTGCTCCCCCCTCACTCGGAGGAAACGGACCAGCTAAGTCAGCATGCACAAGAGCAAATGGTCTTGTAGAAATTCTGCTGCTTTTTCTGGCAACAGGGGCACATTTTATCTTAGATTGTTTACACACAGTACAATCAAGAAACTTAGAACACTTCTTGAATCTCAGTTCTGGATACACTTTGGCCATTTTTGACAAACACTTCCATCCAGGATGACCTAATACTCTATGATAATAATGAATGCATTTATCATGTACAGGCACATTACCAGCACAACTTCCAATTAACACATCTTGTTTAGGAAGCATTTTATACAATTGATTAACCATTTTCCCTCTCGCACATTCAGCCCCCTCTTTTGTAACATAGCATTCAGAACCTTGGAACATAACAGAATAACCAATGCTAGTTAATACAGGGACACTGAGAAGAGAAAAATCAAGTGTAGGAACACAGAGTACATTAGAAACCACTTCTCCCAAACAAGGTATGAACACTTCACCTTGCATGGTTACTTTAGCTACAGAACCATCAGCCAAATTAACCTGTTGAATTTTAGGTTTACATTTAGTCAATAACACCTGCTCATTGTTTACAATGATTTCACTACAACCAGAGTCCAGTAACCAATTATCAGCATTACGTTTGTCTCTGTTAGAAATCAAGGCAGACACCAGTCTAGTACTCCCTTGTTTCTTAACTGTTGCTTTTCCACGATGGACAAACCTTCTGGAACTCTCAGCAGGCTGATTTTTCATAGGACAGTCTTTTATAAGATGCTTGGTAGAATTACAACAAAAACACTTTCTCACCAAATACGCACATTCCGTGCCAGCTGGAGAAGGTTGCTGCTTTACGTTATCAAGTCTTTTCTTAGGATTAGTCTGCAAGTCATGTGCACTTTGAATTTCTTGCAATCTATTTGTTAAATATTCCACTGTTAAATCGGCGATTTGAAGCGATTGTATGGCTTCTACTAATACGACTCATCCAGACTTGAAAGAATTATACATGCTCTTTGTTGCTCGGGAATGACCAGATTACGATCTGCCAACTCAGCAAACAATGTTTTCATCTTATTCAGGTGCTCAATTACATTAGCTCCTGGCTCCAACTTAAGGTTATACAACTGCTTTGTCAAACTTACGATAGCAGATACAGTTTGCCTTGCATAGATTCCACACAACGCCACCCAACATGCATTAGCAGTTTCCAAACCATGAACACGCACCAATTCTGAAGACTCAAGTCCCAAAATCAAATTACCATATGCACGGTCCATCAACGCTTGCTCTGCATCCGTGGGTGCCGCCGGGGGTGCGTTGTCTACATAACGCCAAAGCCCCTCTCTCATGAAAAAAGATTTTATCTTTATATTCCATGTTTGGTAATTCTTTGAATTCAACCTTTCAAATGGAAGGCTCACTGCTGCAGGTGGAGCTGCTGCCATATTTCACTTAAAACAAGCACTCAACCACAGAGAAAAAATCCAAACCTCAAACGAAAACAGTCACAGGCAGGGTAATAAATCCATAAATCACCCATCACTCAGGAATTTAAGTCCTTGCTTCCAGCACGCCTGGATTCACGCCTTGGACATCATTCCTGGAACCTCACGCCTGGAATCCTGTTCCTCGAACCACCGACCTCAGTCCTCAGTCCTGGGCACTTGGTCCTGGTTCTGCATACTGGGTCTCCTCTCTGGACTTTGAAACTTAGTCCTGAACCCTGAGCTCTGAGTGCTCTGTGGGATCTGTGCTCTGTGGGATCTGAGCCCTGGTATCTGGGCCCATAACCTGTTGCGCAGAGTGCAGCAAAAATCCCATAAATCCTGCTCTCAGGAAAATTACACATCAGCATGAGAGCTTGCATTGGTCCATATTTTGTTCCTCAAAGAAACTCCAGTCAGAAAATATAAACTAACTGGTCTTTATTGATAAAAATGCAAGACTTCACAAAATACAAGTTGCATACATAATATATAATATATCAAAGACTAGAAATAAAGAATAGAATATAGAATATAACAAAGACTTCTTCTCATATTAGCTTCCAAGACTTATCACTGCAAAGTCTCTAGCTAAAAAACACTCTCAGAGAAGAGGTTCATTACTTGGTTACTAGTTAGGACTACATAACCTATAAACTACATGGTTAACTTTAAGATTAAACACACACACACTGCACTGAGCTGGGAATTTCACCCTCCCCTTATATTGCCCCCCCCCCCACTGAATAACTAACACACATTTCAGTAGGTGGCAGTAAAACTCATAACAAAATCACAAGATACTTTGTAATCTCAACACCTGGTTTTGTATAGCCAACGGGATGACCTTCTTCCCATGAGAAAATCCTGATATTTACATGTTTGCATTTCTCTTTCTGACCTGCAGGGATAGGCCTTACATATGTTGCTTTCAAAGAAGAGAATTGTATGGTGAAATTTTCCTGGCTAGAATGCAGCATTCTGGCAGTTTCCTAAGGATCCATCCATTTGCATCACCCTAGATCAGCTCTGTGTCCAAGTGTAATGGTATGTTGGAAAGACCTTGGGAGACGGGGCAAAGAGATGCTGCCTAGGGAATGGTCAGATAAGAAACAGCATAGCCCACAGCTACATAATGGATGGGGCAAGAGGCTCAGAAGGGACCT
Source organism: Liasis olivaceus (assembly GCA_030867105.1). NCBI lineage: Eukaryota > Metazoa > Chordata > Lepidosauria > Squamata > Pythonidae > Liasis > Liasis olivaceus. The sequence continues at coordinate 140,802,975 of CM061348.1, forward strand.
TCCCTAGTTTCTCAGGCTATAAAGGAGTTTCAGACTTAAAGCTGTTCATGGGAAGTTAAATTATATACCCAAATTGAGAATTTATCTATTTAGGAAGAGTTTTGGATATTTGTACTTGGACTGTTGGGAAAAAAATGTAAATATATATTCTTGGAGGGACATCGGACTCTAAAGTTTGGCTTAATAAAATCTTAGTCCCTGAACTGCCTCATTATCAGCAGAGAAGTGAGACTGGGAATATGATCCCATATAGTCTAGGTTAAATTTGCTGTTTAAGAATGTATTTATAGTGATTATGATCGTATTATTCTTACTATTACAGAAAAGTAGAAGAATGTTATATTACTGTAGCTTTTTATGTTCCTGTTGTTGCTGTTCTTTCATCTTTTTCTGATTTTTTTCAATTATACTTTTAGTTTGTATTATTTAGTGGATTTTAAGTAAATAATTTTAAACTGAAAATTTGGGATGAAATTAATAACATTTGTTTTTAATTCCTACTATTTGTCCCCTTTATAAAATTCAATAAAAATTATATTTAAAATATAATTTTTTGTGTGTCCTATTTTTCAGTATATAATTATTTCTCTGATGGACTGAAGCTTCTCACACTTCAGTTGAAGCCCAGGAGAAGACAGTGTGGGGTAATTCTTCCCACTAGGCCTATTAAGTCAGAAACTCCAAGCAGGTAGACAAATTACAACAGAAAAATACCACCAAATGATATTCTAAGAGGACTTCCAGATAATCATTTTATCTATAGGGAACTGTACTGGTTATCTTAATGATGCCAATATTGTCTAATATGCAGCCCAATATTTGTGTGTTTTTTCCTTCTCTATTTCTGTGCTACAGAAAATCTGATTTTCCTCAGAAACCAGCTCTATTTCTGGCATTATTTAGATATCTGGGCATTTTTAACACCTCTCCTTTCTTTCTGTGATGTTTGTGATCAAGGATGTCATTTCAGTGCTTAATTTCTTTCTTTCTAGTAGCACATTTCCACCAACAGAAGTCACACTGCTAGCTGGCTAACTCCCAAAGTCTTATATTCCGATTAAAATAGACAAATTGATGGATAGTGTGTGTGTATGTGTGTTTCAGTGTGTGTGTGAGAGAGAAACCTGCTTGCAAGTACTTTTCTTTTTCTCTAAAGAGAAGAGTTTATCAGGATACACCCAGTCACGTTCAGATGAAGCAGGGAACTGAAAGGGTTGATCAGCTTGCTCAGCAAATATTGCAGCATTTCCCACCCTTATGTGGGTGAAAGATTAAAATAGCGATAGTGCCAGTTGAGCAACAAAAACACAGTTATTCCAGTTCTGATACAATTTCATTTTATATCACGTTAACCAAAACTGGATATCAGCATGAACTGGTCGTCTGGAAATGCTCCAAAATACTCTGAGATGACTGTATAAAAATGGAAGCCACTTCCATGGAAAAAGAAAAATTTGGAAATGGAAGGAGATGTTTCAAAACAGCAGAAAATGTCCCTATACTTTGCATTGCATCAGACTGCAATTCAAATTTAAACACAGAAAATCAATGATCAGGGATTGGGGAAATTGGCTGACATCTTGGAAAATCCTTGCCTCCCAATATAGGAAGTGATCATCTTCTTAAGGTGCAATTCTAAGAACCTTTCCTCATTACTGAATTAAAATGCTATTCACCTATCCTTGAGTCTGCAAAAAGTATCACTTGCTGTCTCCACTGCCAGCGGCTATCCTGCTTCCACTGCAGCTCTTCCAGTTCATTGTGGAATGAAGTTCTTTTTGTGCTGGTCATTTTTGAAAGACAAAGCAATTGGTTTGTTTCTCTGGTGTTGCTGCCTGCCCTCTTCAGACCATCACCACTAGGTGGGGGGTGGGGTGGGGAGGAAACCACCAATTATGGCTTTGCAGAAGAAATGGAGAAGGATCTGACCAAATTGGGCTGTTCTGCCTGGGCTTCTCTATGTTGCTTTGTCTGCCCCTCACAAATTATATGAAATGCTTATGAGGAGGGAAAAAGGGATCATTAAAATAACTAGCTGTGATTTTGAGGAGATTTGATTGGTTGATTATGTGCCATCAAGTCATTTTCAGCTCCTAGTGACCACAAAGATAGAGTTCCTCCATGACAATTTATCCCTAATCTGTTCTTTCAGGTCTCCCAACAGCGCACTCACTGCCACTGTAACTGAGTCCATCCACCTTGCTGCTGGTCATCCTCTTCTCTTTCCTTCCACCTTTTCCAGCATTAGAGCCTTCTCTATGGAGCTCAGTCTTTGCATAATGTGTTCAAAGTAGGATAATTTAAGCCTGGTCATTTGTGCCTCAAGTGAGAACTCTGGGTTGATTTGTTCTGGCATCCATCAGTTTGTTTTTGGCTAAGAGTTGACACCAACTTGATGGCACATAATCAATCAATCAATCATGGCCTAGGGACAAGGTAAGGGCAATATCATGGGAATAAGGCAGAAAAATTGTATTGGTAGGGCATGATTGTGTCAGGTCCTCAAAAAAGATTAAAAGCTTGTTCTGATGAAACTTAAATCCTGAAGCCCTTTAGGTAGTGTTGTGGGTGGATTTATTTGTTTGTCAAATTTAGAAGGCAGCCCAACTCCCCAAATGCTCTGGGTGACATAAACATTAAAACTAGCAAGAACAATAAAATAAGGAGGAACAATATATGTCCACAAGAGATACAGTCAAACTAACATAAAATTCTCTAAGGGAAAGTTGAAGACTAGAAGAAAGTTATCCAGGACTGTTGGATCCAGTGATATCCTCCTGAGGAGGGGCACACCACTGCTTCCTTTAAGGCCAGTATAACCACCCCCTCCCTCAAGATAGCTAACACCAAGCATGGACCTAACCCCAAGTCATCTCCTAAGTAGCCCTACTAAGTCAGGAGAGGCATGGATCTAATAAAGTGACTAGGTTTGCAGTCCAAACAACCTTCTCCACATCTTTGTGAGTTAGAGGCACAAACTCATCCCAGCTAAACCCTCAAGATCATACTTCAGGCTCCTCAACAGGACTTGCCTAGTCAGAGCCCAATTCCAAGCAAATTTCCCTTGACATTTCAAAAAAACAGCAATAAAAGAATAGAAGCTTACATATTATATTTAAGTTCCCCAATTTGCAGGTCAAGCTATAAAAACCCATCACGAACATCAGCTCCGTTGCACAATGAGTTCCATCAATGACTGTGAACAGCAATTCAAAGACGAAGAATATTTAACAGAAACTGCAACAAGCATGCCAGAGAGAGCAATTGGTAAATACTTGCTATAGATTCAGCTCAATGGCAGGGGGAAGACTAATTTGTTTAGAATAGCAGATTTGCTCCATATTAGCTGTGTTTGCCTGGGTTAAGAGGAGGTATCATGTCATGTTTTCTGTAAAAGTCAGTCAACACTGGGGTTAGAGCAGGCTTGATTTAACTGAAACAGTTCCAGGATCATTTGGAGTGAACTAAAGTTTAGGTTAGCCTCCCCCAGTTCTGCAGTGGCTTCATCCTCCATTTAGTACCAGGTGGTTTTTCTGAATGGCAAGACATTCTGAGAAGATAGATTCTCCTGGCTGGATCAATGAGTTCCTGGTTGCCTGCCTTCAGCTCACAAGGGTCTATACAGTTAGGATGTCGGTAGTCCTTAGTCTTTTAATCTCAAAACATCTTTCTCTCCCAGAGTAAGAGGCTCTGGGGGAAAAAAGTCTTGTCTTGCATTTCTTTCTATTATAAGTTCATTAACTTTGAAGTTACACTGAGTGACATTATTACTGCTCTTATATGTATCTAGCACTTTTTCTTCTGTTAATTAGTTGATCATAATAACATTAATTTAAAAAGTGATGTTTCCAAGACCCCTTCCCTTTTCCCCAATCCATAGAGCAGATTTGCATTTTTAGTATTTCCTGCAAGTAAATTAGTTTAAATTGACAAGCCAAGAAATGAACAAGTAAAAGAACAGGTAAAGTGTTTCATACATCACTTTTTTTAAAAAAGTGGATAGAACTTTTGAAAGCCTGAGAGGAGAGGACCAAGACTTCCAGGATAAATATTTTTTCTCGGGAGGGGCAGATGTTAATCTAAACAAAAGCCTATACACTTAACACTGTTTTCCACTAGAAAACAGTGTAGTGTGTTGTCCCTTTAATGGACCTCAGTTTACCATGATTTAGCAGATTTGCTCAGTAGGTCTTGCTGGGGCTAGGGCTCCCATCTTCCTTTGCTGCTTGCCCTCCTATCTCTCTTTCTTTAATAAAGTCTTCTTTACAAGACTTGGTATGTGCCATGCCTTGCTCCAGATAGACATGACCTGGTGTCACAAGCTGGACCTTCTGCTCATCTACCGGAAATTCAATATTGGGTTTGGGAGTAAGGATTTCCTTAGGCTTCCCACTCTACTGATGTTACAAGCAAATTTGTCTCAGAACTGGAAGCAGTGGGGACAGAATTTTCTGCAATTGGGGCAGAAGAAATGACAAGTTGCTATTTGGCAAGATGGAGGGAGGGGGGAGAAAACCTTAGCTGTCTATAATACTTTGGCTTCTCAGACGTTGCAAGACCAGAAGATATTGAAGAAATTCTTTCAAAGTTAAGGATACACTGCACTCACCATCAAAAGGTTGTGTTTGAACATTATTCCTTTTGGAATTATTCCCAAATTTAGGGGAATTTTTGTTATAAAACTTAAAACCCAGCAGCTATGAGTTTGGTTCTATGACTAATGTTGTGGTGAGAGATAAGGCTGTATTTAGTGAACCACTTAAGTGAATAAAGGACAGACTTTTAAGACAGCCTGATCTTACTTTGGAATAGACTGTTGAGATATGCTGTGCTAAAGCACAATTGCAAACTGCAGCAGTTATGTCAACATCTACTAAGGATTTCTATATAGTATATGCTACCAAAAAAAGATGTGATAAAGCTCCAGAAAAGTATCTGAAATTGAGAATTTAAGATTTAAAAATAAATTGTGCCCTTATTGTGGATCAGTACATCAGCTTTGGCATGAACTTGCATTTGAGAAGATTTGTCACAAAGGTGCCGTGACAGTTTGTTACTTGGGGAATTGGTGCAACGAAACCCTTGTTATACTATAGGACAGGAGGCGGGATGGTATGTTCATGTGATTATAAAAGAGCTGCAGTTGAAGTTTAAATTAGATACTGGGACACAAGTCAATGTCATGCTGTTACAACAATGTTTTGTGAATTTCCAGGCAAGAATATATTAGTAAAGAGCAATGAATCTCTGGTAGCATCTGAGGAAACTCCTACGCAATGTTTAGGAAGCATAGATTTGGAATGTCAAGCCATAAGGAAAATACTGTAGCTAAATTGCTGTTTCATGTAACAAATATTTCCTCATTTCCAATATTGGGACAGGCAGCGTGAGAATTTGTACAACTGGCTCAGAGGGCTGATATGAGAAGTACAGTTGAACCTTTAACTTAGGACCAATTGATTGCTGTTAATTCTGTTGTTTTTGAGGGTTTTGAGATAGCATGTGCTAAAACTATTAAGTTTAATCAAAAATAAAATCCAATTTAAGGTAGATTCTATTAAATATATGGGCCATGTAGAGACTGCTGAGGAGATGAGAGCTGAAAAGGCTAAAGTTAAAGCTATAAGGGGCATGATACCTCCTCAAGATAGACAATGTGTCCTTAGATTTCTTGGGTTAGTTCAATATCCATCCTGATATATTCCTAGGAAGGCAGAATTAATTGCATTCTTACAGGGTCTGTTGAAGAGAAATACATTATTTCAATGGCTTCCAGAGCATCGAGAGGTTTTTGATGCAGTTGTGTCAGGCACCAGTTCTTCGATTCTTTGACACAAACAAATCGGTCATAGTGCAAGCTGATGCATCCAAGAGTAGTCTTGGAGCCTATTTACTCCAAGAGAATAGGCCAGTATTTTATGCATCAAGATCATGGGATACATCAGTGCAGAGGGATGGACAGACTGGAAAAGAACTGCTTGCAGTTCTTTATGCTATGAGCATGCTTGACCAATATGGTTTTAGTAAAACTATTTTGGTGCAGACTGACTGTAGGCCCTTGGAAGCAATTTTTCAGAAGCTCATTGGCAGTGCTCCCGCTTGCTTGCAGTGTTACTCCAGTTCCAAAAGTATGGTCCTAATGTGGTATATACTCCAGGTAAATTAATGTATCTTGCTGATAGTTTGTCCAGGGCATCTGTGGATCCCCCCACAAGTAAAGAAGATTTGGGTGAAGGGGAGAGGGTGATTTATGCTTTGGGTACACTGGCCATGGATTCAGCGGGCAAGGCCACCATACTAGAAGCTATGAAGCAAGATATTCAGTTATAGTCAGTTATGGCATATATAAGCTACAGATGGCCACAGTATTTGAAAGATGTGGCCCCCGGGTCAAAACCTCTTTGGTTTGTAAGAGATTTCCTATATTCTAGTGATGGCATTCTCTATACGAGGGATAGAGTTATTATTCTAGAGGCTTAAAGAAAAAGGATGTTTTTCCAATTTCACAAAGTTGAAAGTCACCACTCCCTTTCATAGGACTTGAGCTAGGACAAAGGAAATCATGTCTTTGCTAGCAACATTGAAAAGATGGTTGTTAATTGTTCTGATTGTGCCAGGTATGTCCCTAGAAATCAAAAGGAGACACGAATACCATATGAGATATTTTACAGTATACTGTTCTGATATTTATTTCGGCACACATGTAATTTCTTTTAATTGTATCGATGCGATGGAATGGTTTGGTGAAGGCCATGCTTGGGGAGATAAGCATTTCCTTAGCCCCCAGAATGAGCGTGGGAAGGTGAAGAGGATGAGACTGGCACCACCCTAAGGAATTCGCAGTGTTTGCTTGCTGGCTTGGGAAGTTTAGATTCAGTCTGGTGAGATTCTGTCATGTAGGTGGAAGCTAATAAATGCTATAGAACTATATCTGTACTATCTCGTGGAGTTCTTTGGGCTGAACCTGACAATCGAAGAGAGTTGTAATGTATTGTCCCTTTAATGGAGCTTAGGGTACTATAATTCAGCATATTTGCTAAGTATATGTGTGTGTGCACACACATGCACACGTATTGCTGTGGCTGGGTCTTTCACTTCCATCTTTGTTACCAACCCATTACATTGTGGATATCCTGAATCAGAGGTTTCATGAACATTGTATTTTAATGAAAAGTTCTTATGAAAATCCAAACTAGCTTAATTGCAGTCCATCATCAGTTGACACATCTGAAGCTATATCACATTTGCAAAACAATTAATTTCATTCTTATTTAATGCTACTGAATTTTTTAATATTGGAAGCTCTGGAAATTTAACAACCAGTGCATTTAAATTTAAAAGATTAACAAACAATCGTGAAACCAGAGTTATTCTGTCTATATTAAATCCTCCTATGCCTATGATTTCATTACTTTTTTACACATAGCAATTGGTGTTAAAATATGGCATCTCTGATATTTTTGACATGTTTTCTCTTTGTTTTTATTAATTTGTAGCAAGGAGTGTAAATCTACCTCTGATTTGGATTAGCTTTCTGAGCCAGAGAAAAATTATAAGATCATAATGTACACATTGTATGTGAGATTAGTAACATGATTCCCATGAGTCAAACTTTTCAGCCGGAAAATATTACTTTGGTGACATCACTGCTCAGCACAGAGCTATACCTGATTTTTTAAAAGAAAAACAGAGCTCTAAAGAAATACTGATGTTTTCTCTCATTATTGTTGGGTTATTTATATCTCATAGCAATCTATATACAAGACTACATTATTGGCTCTTATTACTATGGGAAAAACACTGAGGCTACATAGTCAGGTGTGCACATGTTCCTAACGTTAAAGAAATACTACTAGAACACTGTACAAAGCACACTGTACAAAGCATTGTCTATACCAGTGTTGTCCAAACTTGGCCACTTTAAGATGAGAGGACTTCAACTCCCAGAATTCCCCAGCTGGCTGGGGAATTCTGAGAGTTGAAGTCCACTCATCTTAAAGTGGCTAAGTTTGGACAACACTCGTCTATACAATGGCTTTATTGTGTAAGCCAGTTTTCAAAACACAAATACTGGAGAGAATTTCCATGCAGGATTTTAACATCTCCTTTCTCTCTCTCTCTCTCTATTTTGAAAGACAGATATATCCCATGGTGGAGAAGGATGTCCTCTTCTGCGGTTTATGTGCTTCTGGCCCTCTCCTACCTGCTGATCATCATATTGTTCGGGCTTGTGGTGGCCCAGGGTAAATTAGTTATTTTGAGTTCTGAAATACTTTGTGGGCTTCAGGACAAAATGTGGTAGAAAGTGGCTTTAGAACTCTCTCAAATTCTTAGTATTCTAGAAAAATCAAGTTCCTGAACCCACAAAACCTACATTAATTTCCAGCTGGCCTTGTACGATACATTGCTATGTGCACCAGGGAACAAAATATAAGTATTTGCAGTTAATCACTATACTTTACAACCCAGCACTGTCTTTAAGATTAGGTTATAAATTGTTTTAATCATGGTTTGCTGAACAAGTAGAGAAGGTCATGCAGGTAAATAAAATAATCAGGCTCATTCAGTCACTTTTTAACAGTTTTGCCTTCATCTCTTCTGTCAGTACCCAAATGGGACATAAAAACAAACCAGAAATAAGCCAAGTTTCTGGGTTCAGACACAGGACTTACAAATCAATTGTTGTGGACATTTTATTTCCTGACCAAAATAAAATACAATGCAAAGAATCCATCTGTAGACGGATTTATTTGATCAATGGTGAAATCAACTTTTACAAAATGGATGGAAAGGATTTAGGAAATGGTTCTTTTATGCTATTTCCCATTCTGCTCCTTAGCTACTTCATTTAGTATGTGATCCACCCACTAACTACCTCATTAAACATTCCATATGCACGTGCAAAGGCCCAATCATGTACAAACGTTATTTGGAACAGAGTCAGACATGTTCCAGCTGCTCTTGGCTAACTGCCAAAAGTTGAAAAGTTCATAATGAGTTGAGAAGTTCACTTGCCCCGGCACTGTTCATTTAATACAGTGAGGTTTGCTTTAATAATCAGAAAGAGAAAACTAAACTTACCTCTATTTCTACTGCTTCTGGCTTTTTCTATATTGTGGCAAGTGATTAGACAGATAGATAGAAAGATAGAAAGATATATAAAATATAAATATATCTGTGTGCATGTATGTTATACTATGGCTTGCCACAACAAAATCATATTATTTTAAATTGTGATTTGCTGCAAAAAATAAACTGTGGATTGTTACAATATAGGATGGGTTCTGACATTCAAAGAAACCACAGTTAGGCAAAGCAAATCCTGATTAAAATTATGGATAAGTTAGGCCAAGGAAGGAGGACAAAGAGGATTTTAAGAGTTTCAGAGGTAGATTAATTGCATTGAGATATCATGGATGGCCATCTAATCTGCACCCTTGAACCACAGTTCTGTCCCAGAGTTGTAAAACAATTCCACTTTTCCACCCACTATTTAAAGCATATTCTGCCCCTAGGAGAGTCATGGTTCTGCTAAATGTAGTCAAAACACTTGCAAATCAGCCCAGGGTAACAAACCCCAAAATGCAACTATGTTTGTTTTAACTGTCTCCATATCTCCCACAAATGATGCTTCTTTTGGCTCTGTACAGCAAAGAAGATGAAAGAACCAAATTTAAGTGGACTCCCCTCTGAAAGCCATGTGCTTTTCAAAGCACAAATATATTAATTGCAGACAGAGAGAGACTGACTGACTGACCGACTGACTGACATCTGTGCAGGATACTTTCCTATGAGGATTGAGACATGTGGTGTAGAATTGTAAAGTTCTTGCAAAGCTAGCTTCAGGCCTGCATTATTTCAGGGTGCTTAAGATCTTTTTTGAATATCGCTTCTCAACTAGTAATATTATTGTGTGCATTTCTATTCTTATAGAAGGGAGCAAATTGCAGCAACAAGGCCAAGGAATCAAAGACAGTAAGTAATTTTCAAAAAGTCCAGGGGCTCCAGGCCCTAATAGTTGGGTGTGGGGAATATTCGTTGAATTAGACCCCATCAGAGTTCACAATGGAGCCTGAGAGGAGAACAAATACCCAAAATCATTGTCTGATTTATTAGGAAAGTCTTCCGGTCCACAGAAGGCTGCATTTTCCATGCAGGTTGAACGATAGCACCTCAGTTTTAAGCAACTAATTTCTTTGCATGCCATAGGATCCCAGGAAACTTGGCAAACTGAGTAAGCATTCTAAGCCTCTGTCCATTGAGTAAACACAGTCACTGCCTTGAGAATCAAATTCCACCATAAAATCTGCTTTTCACACTGAGTCATTGTTTAAGTGTGGAAGGCATCTTGGAGACCTTATAGTCCAACTCCCTGCCCAGAGCAATAATTTATTTCCACTAAAATAGTGATTCAGACATCTCTAACACAATTGTGCTTCCCTCACTTCTAAATTCCTAGCATGCTTTCTTCCTCTTTTCAATGTACTGAAGAATTCACTGAGAGCAAGTTTATTCCTATGAGTTTTTCCAGAGGGGAACATTCCTTTATGTTCTGTTTCTGCTGCTCAGCTGTAGTACCCTTCCAGTCCCCAGCTGATCATACCTCACAACAAAGTTAGTTTTCTGCTTTTCTACTGCAGACTAACTACATGCTTCCAAAATGCCAGTGCAGTGTAGCAGACATCTGGATGAAACCTCTGGCAACCAAAGCCATTAAGTCTGAAAAAAAACCATGCTCTGAACCTGAAGAACAGCCTTTGCAGTAATATACAAAGGGGCTCACTCTCAGTCTTTTTGTCTTTGCCAGTGTACCCATGTGGAGCCAAAAGCAGAGAATGGGACTATTTTGATGGTGCATGTTACTTCTTCTCCTTCCAACAACTCATTTGGCACACAGCTAAGAATCATTGTGAACAACAGCATTCACAACTGGTGGTAATTACCAATCAGTATGAACAGGTAAGGATGCTGGGGTTTGTCTGGGGGTAGATGTAGGTTTAAACATTCCATAGAAAAGTTGTTACCAACCCCTGACTACCCATAGCAACATTGGGAGGGGACATTTCCCTGCCCACTACTTCTCTGTTACAAATTATTGCCTTTTTTTCTCCTTGATTTTTCAGGGAGAACCTAGCTGTTTCACCCTTGGGTGAAAAAGCAGCTAGGAGTTGATTTACACTGAAGACATTAAACAGATAAAATATGCTGAGATATGTCCTCTCCTGCATTTTCGAACAGAGCAAGATGATCTGTACAAAGTACTCATTATTTCGGTACATCAGCATGTTCATTAAAGCTGGACATTTTTTTGTTTCCTTTTTGGACAGCAGATTCCAGGATCCCTAAATATTGCACTACTGAATTGCTTGCATCATTTGGAGGGCAGATGCTCTGCAGAGATGAACAATGCTTTCAGCATATGTGTGGTTGCTGTTTGTCATTCCTTCTAAACATTGCATTAGAATAATCCTCTTTCATATCCTCTTTCAGTTCTCATTGATCCTACTAAGAAAACTCAGTAGACCGTGGCCCGTATGAATTCTATTCTCTAGACCTCAGTCTGGAACTGAACAGATTTATTTCTGGCTCAGCTGCATTGTGGAGAAACCCACTAAGAACCTAGGGTGTCTGTTGATATTTTTAAGTCACTCCATTTCCCCATTGAAAGGAATCCTTGCTTATCCCACCTTTCAGATCTTGTAAGAGGAAGGCTAATGTGAGAGCTTCAAGGTTCTCCCTCAGTTGCCACTAGTCAGAGAAACAAGCAGGGATGAAACTGAACTTTGTCAGTTTCCTACTTCCCTATACTGTCAGATTGGCTTGGGAGGTACCAAGCAGCTCAGTTTATTTATTTTTATTTATTTCAAAATTGTATAAGGCCACCCAACTCTATAAGGACTGAGCAGCAATTAATCATTTAATACAATTAAAACAAAACAAAAAAATCACCCAAGATTTTTGGCTGGGTGGGTTGTTTTCTTTCTCTCTGTTTGTGTGATGTAAGGGTGAGATTTTCAGGAGGGGCAGAGAAATCCCTGCTGGTAACATTTCTGAGTTGGTGGAGGTAAAGACAAACACAGATTGCCTTTCAACTGCTTTTGATGGCTTAGGGAGTAAAAAGAGTGGTGGTACAGAAATGTCCATTTAATGGCACTGGTAGCTCTGGAAGACTATTTTCAATCAAATATGCCTACCGAAGTAACCCTCAAGCCATGTTTCATGCAGAGATACAATGGGCCAATACCTCAGTGGCAAGGATAGGAACACACACATTTCTCCAGATCTGGTTGAACGACAACTCTCAGCAACGCAGCCAATGTGGCCCATGGTGAAGGAGGCTGGGAATTATAGTTCACAAAATCTGGACACCCACAAATTCCCACTTGTAAATGATGGGTGATGTAAAGAAATGCGATAGAACTCCAGGTCTCTGGGAGAAGATTATTGGTTAATATAGGCTCCTATATTTTGATTTGTTTCTCACACTAATGTATTCCAGCTCATCATCTGTAATTAAAGCTGCTAAAAGAGAAATGGCTCCTCCCTATGAAAAAAGGAAGGGAGAGGTATTTCTCTTCCATGTTCTTTTTTGATAGGAAAGAAACATAGAACTAGTGGTGGAAAAAGACAGGAAAGCTGCAAATTGAAGATGATGTTTGTAGAGCAGAACAATTTCATAAGCAAAGCCTTACCAGGATGATCTCTTACACACACCATTCAAAGTCACAGCCATTGAATTAACCAAGACATATTTTTGAATAAACACTTTAGGATGGTCCTGTAATATACTACTGTGATTAGTTACTATGAGTACAGAACAAAAGTATAAGAATTCTTCCAGATCAATTCAACCTAAGCATTTTTCATACACTGTTGCTGCTGTTGCTGCTGCTGCTGTTATAACTTTGATTCTTCTTCCCTCCCCACCTTTGGCACCCTAGAATTTCCTTCAGTCTCGAACCAGGGGTGAGCGCTACTGGATTGGCCTCAGTGACAACAATATCGAAGGGCATTGGAGATGGGTTGATAACACAGACTACAGAACCAGCTTCAAGTAAGACAAGCCTATGCAGTGCACTTCTCATATCCTACCATTAGCCAGGTGTCTTGACAAATTTCCTGATTTTTCCATCCTGAAAAGGCAGAAATGGGAGTTTCATGTAGTTCCTTCCATATTTAAAGTATTTGGCACCCTAAGCTAACAGATACACAGACATGAACTCTGCCACCAAACCAAACTTACCATAATCCTTGGGAGAAAATATTAATATAGGACTGCACTGATACAAGCCTCTCCATACTCTTTGTTCACTTGTTATACTATGATGCAGGAGTAGAGAACCTGTGAACTACAACTCCCAGCAATCCCAACCACAAAGATGATAGTGGTGGATGCCAGAAACTGAAGTCCAGCAGCCCCTGGATGTCCAGAAGTCTGCTATCTCAAAATGTTGCCATTGCACTGGCTAGGAGGGAAAGAACTGCAGGAAGAATAGCAGAGAAGCTATTCTAAAGCTAGAATAGGGAGGAATCTGCAGTGAAGAACTGCTGAGTCCCTGTTGCACAAAGGAGAATTGCCTCTGTGTTGCCTAGCCATTCTGTATACTACACAATTCTATGCTGCACTGGACATTTTTCAGTTGTCTTCCTCACACCCTCCATTTAACTCCCACACACATCAAGAGTGAACTCTACCTGCACTGAACTTTTCCATGAAGTATTCAGATAAGAGTATCTGACTGTTACTTATGGCAATTCTGTCACTGTCAAATACAATATTGACAACTGGCAGAATCAAGGAAAAAAGATAGCAATTATTTTTTAACTATAATGCGTTAGGGAGCCACTGGAAAAAAGCCCCACAATCATCCTTTAATATATAAAACAATGTATAGTTGATCTGCTTGAAATGACAATTCAGTGAGATCTTCCAAATGAAGGCATCATTTATATCCTCATGCAAGATGAGCCTGTTGGTCACATGACTTCATAACTCAGTTCTTGCAATTAGCAATGTAGGTAGTACAGCTGCCTCAGCCTGTGCTCTTTGGCCTCTCTCTCAACTCCTGAGATCACATCAGAGCAGTGCTTGGCACAATAAGATAAACGAGCCTAAATGTAGAATTGCCAACATGCTACCAGTAGGAGTTTAGAAGGCAATGGAGAATGGTCAGGAAGGGCAAGTACTGAATGGCTGGAAGTTCTCTGTAAGCGTTAAAGACTAGCAAATATGTAAACATGTCCATGCTTATAATGTCCTAATGTCTGAAAATAGCCAAAGCAGCCCATATGCATTGGGCTTGGAAAAATTTTGAGATGGAAAAGCTGGTCATCTAACAATGGCTTTATATATTGGTGGTCTCTTCTGCAAGATGACCTCATGGATAAAAAGGATCAGTTGACCACTAGAAGCAAGCATAGCTGCCTGCTTCTCCATGTTTTCATTGCCTGTTCATTTATCCCCTCTAACTAGAGTAAGAGCATAATGAAGTTTCTTCCACTTGCCTTGTTCTCTCCTTTCAAGCAGTTGTTCAGTTTGGGCTCAGAGAGAATGCAGATGCTTAAGTAACAGTGAGGAAGAACTGCTGAGCCTGTTTCAGGATGGAGCTCAATAAGCAGAGAGGCATGTCTAAAAATCCTACAAAATCTGGAACCCACCCACTCATTCATCACTACTGTCCTTGTTGCCCATTCATTGCACACTGCTTTGTCAACCAACTTCCCTTTCACTGCTTGCTCATCTAAAAGGATAGATGAACAACCAGTGTTAACAAGGAGAACATGGAGACTCAAGTAACTGGCAGTGGATTTCTACTGAGCTTTGGCCATTGACAAGAGGTCAATAATGTCAACCATTAGGGGTATACCTGTTCATGGGTAAGAAGTACTATGGAGAAAGTGATGAAGTTGGCAAATGTGGGAGACAGTGGCCACCCAAAATCATTTTTAATGAGATAACTTGCATTTAATCCCCAAGAAGCAGCATGTCAAGATTGGGATTATGTGTGAAAAAGACTTTAGGGAATAGCCTTCAGATGTTGCTGAATTATAACTCCTAGTATCCCTCACTATTGATTATGATGGCTAGTGCTGTTGGCATTTGTAAATCCAGAAGAGCACTAATTACCTACCTCTGCCATAGACACTAAGAGTCAGATGAAGAAACAGCCTTCTCTATAGATATAGGTATAGGTGTAGGTATAGATATAGATGGTATATAGGGCATGACCTACAGATAGATAATGTAACTACCATGCTAATGCTAAACCAGTCCCAACCTGACAGATACTCTGCTGAGCCTTGGAGGCCTATCTATGCTTCCTCAAGTTTCATACTGGAAAACAGTGGGATGTAGATGTAATAACTGATGCAAAGCCAGCACTGGAAAAGTACAGACCTTCTGAGTTTGGTTATACTTGGTGGGCAGAAGATGATGTGGGTGAAGAGGAAGGACATCTCTCTCTGAATTTCTCTCAGATTAATTTGACTATCTTCCTTATTTAGGAATTGGGCAAGAGGTGAACCCAATGACCATGGCAATGATGAAGACTGTGCCCAGATCCATGAGGCTGGTGAATGGAATGATGTATCCTGTAACACAAAAAGCTTTTATGTGTGCAAGAAACCTTTACCTTCCTAAAAAATCATGAGAAAAAAATTGAAGGGGAGAGAAATCATCTACTCTGGAATCACGATGATTCTGGAGAGCCAGAATGAAGCTATATATTAATAACAACAACAACAAGCAAGCAAGCAAGCAAGCATAATCAAAGAGCACAACAGAGGATAGGATAGGATAGGATAGGATAGGATAGGATAGGATAGGATAGGATAGGATAGGATAGGATAGTACAGGACAGAATAGAATAGAATAGAATAGAATAGAATAGAATAGAATAGAATAGAATAGAATAGAATATGCATGTAATCTAAACGATCTGTTGATGGAGACACCTTTGTAATGGTAGCAAATAACTGTTCATATCCCAGGGTTCTCTGAACAAATGGATGGCAGGGCTTAATTTACACATGATCACACAGAGCCACACAAATCATACAAAGGCTCATATTAATCTAGAAACATTACCCATGACTTGGGACCATTTCTCAGTCTAATCACTGAAATAGCTAGAATTCTCTGTAATAATTGTGAAGGAAATGCACTCTGAACCTGCTCAGAAGCCTTTGAATCTATGTTTATTTACCCTGTTCCTAAGCTGAACCTTGGCTGTGAAAATTGGTGCCAGTAGGGATAAACCAAGAAGCAGATAAAGCCCTGTAAGCCGATGGAATTCTATAGCATATATTAGTTACGGTGATCTTGTTTAATTAAAAAAAATAATACTAAGACTGCAGCCAGCATCCTTGCCCAAGAAACAACAGGTCTTCATTTTACTTAAATCTTCATTTGAAATCGACACATCACCTTAGAAATGGTGGTCTCCATTGGCGCTAAACACATTGTGCTTGTTCAAGTGAGGACTGGCAAAGTCTGTCTGTTTCAAACTTTGTTGTTTTCCTACCTATCCTTTCCAAGACATTTTGCAAAGCTGTACACAAGCCTCCTAATAAACTTATATTTAGATACCTTTGCTTCATGTGAGTGCCTCTGTGCTTTCCTCTAATAAGCTAATGGTGGTGTACATTTTCCTATATATATGTGTAAGCTCAGAGATGCATTTATATGTATTTTTTAATGGCAAATCACATTCTGGACAGCAAAGGTGTCCGTGTACGCTTCACATTACGTAAAAGGGCAGGGGAAGTGAAGAGGATAAGCTCATATAAAAACCCAGACCAAATGAATTTTCCTCCATCCCTCATGGAGAAAGCTGATAATATTGAATGAATGAAAATGAAAACTAATTTTCTAACTTACCTAATATATATCCAGTATCAACAACAACTGGGACTGCTAAGAAAGGAAATGGAGAAAAATTATGTCTTTCAAATTGTTGGTGATTATGGAATTGCAAAGTGGGAAAGGATCCCAAGGATCATTTAGTTCAACTCTCTGCCACGTGCAACAAAAACAATTAATCTTCAAAGCATGGCTGCCCAGCCTTTCCTTAAAAACCTCCATCCTCTGTAGGTAGGCAGTTCCACTGTTGAACAGATCTTACGGTCAGTGTGTGTGTGTGTGTGTGTGGTGTGTATGTGTAATCTAGTTAGATGCAGCCTAATGCCCATTATTTCTGGTCCTCATTTCTGTGGCAATAGAAAATAGTTCCTGAACATCTTCTCTATTTCACCCTTATATGTACCAGAACAGTGATTCTGTGTCATGTCTCCCCTACGTTTGCTTTTCTCCAGACTGAACGCCCAAATTTCTTTCAGCCTGCCCTCATATGGCATGTCCTCAAGTCCCACTATCATCTTTGTTGCCTTCTGAACTTGCTCAACCCATCAATGCCTTTGTGGAAATGTGGTGCCCAGAATCATATACAGTGTTCCAGGTGTAGTCTTACCAATGCAGAGAATAAGGACTTCATGGGTCTTTGATATTGGATAGATCTATTCCTTCGTATAAAAAGCAAGTTATGGAACACTATAGCATCAAAGTTCTCGTTAGGAATATCTCTGGAAGCTGACCTTCCAAACCAAGTGTTCAAAATTGACCCATTTCAGCTGTAAATCCTCCGTTCAGCAATACACAAATGGAACTGCCATACCCACAACCAAGCAGGAACTTACAGAATTTCCAACAGAGAAATGGCAGGTAGCCTTGCATCATTCGGATGCTTTTTCCTGAAGAAATCTGAAATCTGTGATTTCAATAGGAAAAGCAGCTATGGAATGTAAGTGGAAACAGAGAAGAGGCTTACTGGGGTTAGTGTATCTGGACTGCAGAAATCTGAGCAACCATCAGATGACATAGCCTTTGCTACCATCTGGATGTCCACTTTTGCAGCCCAGATACGGTAACCCTAGTCCCATTTCTCTCCTACCGATTGCTTCTCTGCAAATTAGATCCTCCTAACTGCTTAGCAGTTTTGTGATTTTCACTCAGCTTCCTCAACATGCCAGATAGGGCTATCCTGTGAGTGAATTTGCTGATCATGTTTGGCAAAGTGGCTGGCTTTCTCTTGGGCTTGGCTGCCGTGTCTAATTCTTCTTCTCCAAATAGGAAGGAAGGACGGACTATGCGTGATAAGAGTCAAGACAATGGAGGGCAGGAAGAAGCTGGTTTAAATCCTCCTCTGTTTTGAGAATATCACCCTGGCAATAAAATTACAAAGTTATAAATGTATAACCTTTAATAATTTTCCTCTGAAAACTTTTCCTTAAAGTGGGGATGCAACAAAAAGCTTGCTTTTTAGAAATGAGTAAAAATATATATATATATGACCCCCTCATCCCTGATTGTTTAGGCCTGCCTAGGCAACCAATCCAGGAAAAAAAGAAATTAAGCAGAAAGCGGAAGGAGAAAAAGGGTGCTGATGCAGCAGCAAGAAGTAGGGAAAACAATGCCACTGCAAAATTACAAAAAGCAAAATAATCGTTTCTCAAGAAATATTTCCACACATACTCCCTTGAAAGCACTAGTCAAAGCAGCTCTCATTCTCTAGCTGACAGTTCCTTCCTAACCTTTCCATTAACAACAGGGGACAAGGGAGTTGCATTCTGCCCCCCGCCCCCCAAATATGATATGATTCTTAACTCCCCTGAAGTTAATGAAATGAGTGAGGTCACTTCCCAACTTCAGTTTTTCCCAGTCATGCAGATCAGGTCCCATTTCAGGAGCCTTAAAGTGTTTGAGGAACACACAAAAAAGCCAGAAGTGGACAGACCATGAACGAGGAGTGATTTGGACAAATGGGAGCGATAGGGAGAGTGACTATGTGCCATTAACTCTCCCTATTGTTTAGATGTTTGCCTACTTCTGTACTGAACATTGAAACCCTCCAACTCTGTTCACTGATGGTGGTCCATATCCAACGGGCATCAACTCTTCAGCATTTTGTGACCTACTGACCACAAGAGGGATGGCTGAGTGTAGAGAATTAAGGAATTATTTGTGTCTCCTCTTCATCTATCACCCAGCTGCCTTTTGTCTCAGGGTTTACTAATCTGTGGGCATTTTCTTCTGCCTTTTCCCTAGACATACATGTTGAGGGCATCTGCTTTTGGATTCTCCTCCTGGTAGCCTGCAGATAGGCTTTGCCAACCTGTAATATATTTGCAGGAAACCTGTATTTCCTGCAAATGAATCTAAATAAATCTCCTTCCTTTTATACTTATGAGGCCTGCTTCACTAATCATTGCATAGGTGAGATTCCTGCTGTCCAGCACACTCACCCAGAAGGCTTCAACCTCCAAAATTCACATCACCAGCAACTCAGTAGTATAAACTGGGGATGGACGCAATCACTTTGGATCGAAGATGGCATAACAGCAAAGTTGCTGCCCACAGTTCATCTACTTATTGGTTTGTTAGATTTATATCCTGCCTTTCTTCTAGGAGCTCAGTGAGAGTAACGTGGGGATCTCTGCTCATTTTATCCCAATAACAACCTTGTGAGGAGGGCAGCAGTGGAAATGGGAAGGAAAAGGGAGACAAATGAAAGGGAAACTGTAGCCAAATTCAGGCAAAAACTTACAACTCTGAATCACTCTGGCTGCCTGCCTCTGATGTCACGCTCATTTCCAACAACATCTCATTCCATGCTCATCCATGGAGAGCAGAAGATGTTGACGGTATGTGTATAATTGTTTGTTATTTTTTCTTCACTTGTTTTTAACCTGATGTTAGCCACCCAGAGTTACAATTACAAGTTGGGCAGGCATATAAATCATTCAATGGATGATTAAATGCATACTTAAATTATTCAATAAATACATTTGCCAGAGGGAGCTCTGTAAACAGACACAAAACAAGGGGATACATCGCCAGCACCTTTTACAGACTAACTCAGCTTCAGCATAATGTAAACAGGCTTCTTCATAAATCACAGAGTCATGCATGGTTATAATGATTTGTCAAGCTGTAAACTGAATCCCATTCATTCGTCTGAGTTTCAAGGGCCAAGTAGTAACAGTGACCACAGAAAAGTCAATAGATTTTGACTCTTAGCTCAATAGAGTAGTCAAAATCATAGTGAGCAATCCGAATAAAGGGATCTGATTGAAGAAGCAAGATGGTTGCAAATATCTGGCTGTAGGGTTACAAATACAAGAAGTAGATATTGTCCAAAACATAAAGATAAGAAAGGATACAAAAATAATTCCAGCACTGAAACCTACTCTGAGAGGGTCATAAATACCTGAGATTCCTTAACTTCCCACCCAGGCACAGCTGAAGCTGAACAGCCTGATTTATTGAACCAGGCTCAGCAAAGCCTTGGCTTCAGTCAGTGAGGTTCGTAGCAAGCAGCCACTCCTCCACCTTGCAGTCATTCATTTTTGACATGGTGCCAACAGGATTCCCAAGAGTTACATGACCTAAACTCTAGCTCAGGACTGAAGCCATCTCAGGAATTAATCTGTTTTCCCAGTAGTTCTTAGGATCAGCTGCACGGTTCCTGGGCGAATTGGTTATTCTGCTTGCTTATCTTCAGATGAAGATGAAGTGTCCTATTCCTACCGTACTCCTTCTGCAGTTGAGTAGGACTTATGATTATAATGATGATGGAACTCAGATACTAAATTTGGGGGTGGATATGCCTAGCATTTTCCTAGTGTCTTTTTTCTGAGCCATATCAGATTCAGGGCTGAAAACATTATCTGATCTAGAAGATGCTGCTGGTATGTTCTTGGAAGAAGCATCAAGAAAAGAATAGCAGTCTACGTACTGTATAGAACCATAATAACTGTTACCATTTTTATGGCAAATGGACTCCTTAGCTTGTGGGAAGCTTCTGTATTGTCCCTTGTAATTGTAGCTTTTTTTACGTGTTGTTTTAACTTTTGGAAATGTTTATTTCTTTTTTTGATGTCCATAATTGTGGGGGGCAAGGAGGATCTGTTTTTTATTTTTTATTTTAATTTTGGGTTCTTAGTTTATTGAATATAGTTTTTTCTCTTCTTTCTCTCTTGCATAGCTCTTTTCTTCTTTTTGTGGGGAGGCTCCAAGAAGGGAATATTGATCTCATATGAGACCAAATACAAGTCTCTTAATATTCCCACCAGTAAGCAAAAACATCCTGGATCTTCCCTCTTTCTTTAGTTGGAACAAAATCTGTGTTCCCCCAGATTTCCAGCTGGTTTCAGTCACAGGAAACTATTGCCCTTTTCAAAATAGGTTCTATAACTTTGCCTCCCCAGGATTCTGATTGCTTCTTATTTATTAAAGATCATTATTGTTTTCATTCTTTCAACCAACTCTCATTTGGAACAATTTCTTCTCTCTCTCCTTCACTTTACAATGAGAAGTCTTATATCCTCCGTGCCTGCACCCCCTTTTAAATAAAAAGTTACAGGAAATATTTGAGGAAACATCTGGAGTTGAGGGAAAATGCATTGCAGTTTATACCTTTATTTCTTTTTTTAAGAAATTCACAGTGTGCTTATCATCTATTCTGCATTTTATTCTTTTCGCTTTGTTCCACCAGGAAGACCATCTTTTTTTTTTTTTTTCCTGTTTGTGCTTGTTGCTGTATACCAGAGTTGCCTTAGCAATGGGAATTACAATGTTCGACCACATACTGAAAACCTGAGCGTTACTATTTTATGAAAAAAAATTGGAATGAAGCTTAACTGATTTTTTTTTTTTTAATACTTTGTCAGAAAGAAGCACCATTTCAGATTTAAAACTCCTGGTTTAAAACTCTCCCTTTTTTGAACTGACATTGATCAATATGATTCCATGGTTAAGGCTTAATTTGCTGCTAAAAATTATATGCAGGGTATACCAAAAGTCAGGCCCCATAGGCCAGTCATAATAAATTTTACTGTTCTTAGGAATGTGCAAGGTCATGCATCAAATGAGTGAGGATAGGTTTAGAAGAAAATGGCAACCATCTTCTTCTGAACTTGAGGGACTATCTCTCCCCAGTTGTTTCTACCCATCCAAACTGGTGAGGCAGGATGGGTGTGCTTCAGGTACCGTTGGCTAAGGAGTGCTGGTTGTCGGGGCCTAGGTGAGGTGCCTTTTCTGCCTTAGCACCCACCCTGTGGAACATTCCCCTCCCCTCTGAAGATCAGGATGGCCCCGATCCTGCTGGCCTTTCGTAACTCCTTAAAGACCTGGCACTATGCCTGGGCTTGGGGCCCCGAGTGTGTGCAGGGACCTATTTCTTAGTTGTATTAGTGATTATAGGATATGATATTTTCTCAGCTGCTATATCTTTTAGTTTTTGTATTATTGCAATTGTTTTTATTTTATTTTAATTTTGTTTGCCACCCAGCATCGCTTGTTGAGATGGGTGGCCATACGAATTGAATGAATGAATGAATAAACCAATCTGAACATTTCATGTAATTAAATAATAAACTGTCTATGCGGCCTGGTTTTGGGGACACTCTGTATATGTGTGGACACATTTGTGTGAGGGTCAGTGTATTGCGTTTCTTCCTTTTTTTTTTTTTTTTTTGCTTTGTATTATTTTATTTTGGACCTAGATCAGTGTGCATATATACATACTATATATATAGCGGCTGGATAGCGTAGTGGTTAGAACACCGCCTTTGATGCAGGAGACCAGGGTTCAAATCCTGGCTGGTACCTACCCTACCAGTAGGGGTCCTTGGGCAAAGACCCCTTAACACTTCACCTACCTACCTCAAAAATATGAGAGTGACACGAACTAAGAGAGTCATGTCAGCTCGGACGTCGCCCGGATTAACAAGGTCTGCGTCAGAAGTTGGGGAACCAGGACAATCTGATGTTAAGTGGGCTACTGGAACAAACCATACATGGACGAGACAAGAGAACTTGGAAATGATGGAATGCTACTACAACAGCAGACCTAATGAGAGGGGATATATGAAACGTATGAGGGAACTATGGATAGACAGAAGGCCTACATCCACACTAACTGAGAAACAACTAGTTACCCAGCGCTTCAACATAGTGAAGAGGAAGCTGCTCTCACAACTTGAGATAGACCAACTCCACATTACAACCCGGACTCAAGCAGACCTGGAAGAACAAGCAGATGTGCAGCCAACACCTGAAGCTGGAATGTCACCGCCACCCCTTCCATTACAGAGCACAGCAGCTGATATGAGGCATAAGATCATGGATAAACTAGCTACAGTCAACCCTCAAGTCTGATTACCAAGGTTCAGTGGAGAAGTACCATCAGATAGTATGCTAGAAGATGCCAACAGAGCCCTCCAGACAATCCCTACTACCACCATAACTGAAACCAATGAATTGGTATATGCTACAGCCGCTGTAATCCTGGAAATGCTTGGCCACACGATCAAGAAGAACAGCAGTACATACCCACCCTGGAAAATGAGATTGGAAGCTAAGATCAAGGCAACTCGGAGAGAAGTCAGTCAGCTGGTGGAACTACAGAAGCGTGTGGAGATGAAGGATAAGACTCGGCTACTGAAAAAATACATGGGCCTGACTCCATCTGAAGCCCTAGAGACTGCTAAACAAAGGCTCACAGCACTGGCTACCAGGCTAAGGAGATACACTAGAGAAGCAGAGGCCAAGAAGATAAATGCCCTGTTCTCCAAAGAACCATCCAAAGTGTACTCCCAACTGCAGTGCAACCACAGAGTAGCAGCTGAGCCACCAGCAGCGGAAACTGAACAGTACTGGAAGAACATATGGGAGAAAGAGAAGATGCATAACACCAGTGCAAAGTGGCTGCAGGACCTGAAAGCAGACCACAGCAATCTCCCAGAACAGGAACCAGTCACAATCACAGTAGCAGACATCCAACAGCGGGTCAAGAACATGAAAAGCTGGACAGCACCTGGCCCGGACACAATCCACACCTACTGGCTAAAGAAACTAACAGCAGTGCATGAACGCCTAGCAGCACAGATGAACCAACTGCTAGCAGCAGGCTCCCACCCAGACTGGCTAACACAAGGAAGGACAGTGCTGATCATGAAAGACCCTCACAAAGGAACAGCACCATCCAACTACCGGCCAATAACCTGCCTCCCCACAACATGGAAAGTTCTATCAGGCATCATAGCTGCCAAGCTACAGGACCATATGGGCCAGTACATGAGCACAGCTCAGAAGGGCATTGGGAACAACACCAGAGGCTCAAAACACCAGTTACTTATAGATAGGGCAGTCGCCCAAGACTCAAGGTCTAGGCAGACCAATCTGAGCACAGCCTGGATTGACTACAGGAAAGCCTATGACTCAATGCCGCACACATGGATCTGTGAATGCCTGGCACTATACAAAGTCAACAGGACACTAAGAACCTTCCTCAAGCACTCAATGGGACTGTGGAAGACAACACTGGAAGTGAACTCAAGACAGCTCGCACAAGTGGCCATCAAGTGCGGCATATACCAAGGTGATGCACTGTCCCCACTGCTGTTCTGCATAGGCTTAAACCCCCTCAGCCAGATAATCACAAGGTCTGGATATGGGTACAAGTTCAAGAGTGGAGTCACCATCAACCACCTCCTCTACATGGATGACATCAAGCTGTATGCTAAGAGTGAACGAGACATCGACTCACTGATCCACCTGACACGGATTTACAGTGAGGACATTGGGATGTCATTTGGACTGGAGAAGTGTGGCAGGATGATACTAAAGAGAGGGAAGGTAGTTAAGACCGATGGAGTGGAACTACCAGTGGGCCACATAGCAGACATAGAGACCAGCTATAAATACCTTGGTGTCCCACAGTCACATGGGAACCATGAGGTGGAGGCAAGAAAGACAGCAACATCCAAGTACCACCAAAGGATAAGACAGGTCCTGAAGAGCCAGCTCAATGGGAAGAACAAGATCCATGCCATCAACATGTATGCCCTACCAGTCATCAGATACCCTGCCAGTATAGTGAGCTGGCCAAAGGAAGACATGGAGGCTGCTGATGTGAAGACCCGGAAGCTCCTCACAATGTATGGAGGTTTCCACCCCAAGTCCAACACCCAGAGACTGTACACCAGGCGCAAAGAGGGCGGGCGGGGCCTGATGAGTGTCAAAGCCACTGTCCTGGATGAAACCCGAAGTATCCAGGAGTACATCAGTAAGATGGCACCCAAAGATGAGCTGCTGAGAGAATGCCTCAGGCAGCAGCAGACAAGGCAGGAGGTTCAAGCAGAGGAAGTGCCATGGCAAGACAAGCCCCTGCATGGGATGTACCATCGACAGATAGCTGAGGTGGCTGACATTGGGAAATCCTATCAGTGGCTGGAAAGGGCCAGACTAAAAGACAGCACTGAGGCACTGATCATAGCAGCACAAGAACAGGCACTAAGCACCAGATCCATAGAAGCAGGGGTCTACCACACTAGACAGGACCCAAGGTGCAGATTGTGCAAAGAGGCCTCAGAGACAGTCCAACACATAGTGGCAGGGTGTAAGATGCAGGCAGGAACAGCATACGCTGAACGGCACAACCAAGTATCTGGCATTGTGTACAGGAACATCTGCACAGCGTATGGGCTAGACCCCCCCAAGTCCAGATGGGAGATTCCACAGAAGGTCATGGAGAATAACAGGGCTAAGATCCTGTGGGACTTCCAGATCCAGACGGACAGGCAGGTACTGGCCAATCAACCAGACATCGTGGTAGTAGACAAAGACCAGAAGACAGTGGTAGTGATAGATGTAGCAGTGCCAAGTGACAGCAACATCAGGAAGAAGGAGCATGAGAAGTTGGAGAAGTACCAGGGCCTGAAGGAGGAAATAGAGAGGATGTGGAATGTCAAGGCCAAAGTGGTCCCAGTGGTGGTAGGAGCACTCGGGGCCGTGACTCCTAAGCTGGGAGAGTGGCTCCAACAGATCCCAGGAACAACATCAGAGCTCTCTGTGCAGAAGAGTGCAGTGCTAGGAACAGCTAAGATACTGCGCAGAACCCTCAAACTCCCAGGCCTCTGGCAGAGGAGCCGAGATTGAGGAAGACACAGACCACGCACAGGGGTGAGAAGGGAATTATTATCTTCATATTCAACTCAAGGTGGCAAACATACCCAATACTCCTGACTCCTATTTTTATATGTGTGTGTGTGTGTGTATATGTGTGTGTGTGTGTGTGTGTATACACACACACACATACACATACATACATACATATATACACATACAGTATATGGGTGCCCCAAAAAACAATCCAAATAATAAGTCAGTTATAAAAATCTAAAGCTTAATACCATCATCTGCTGAGGTTATCATCTAATAACCATGACCATGGCCCAATTTTGGCAGTTTTTTATACATGTTGTATTTAGACTGCCAACAACAGCAAAATATGAAAAGTGTTCAATCTACCAAGGAAATGCCATAATACAGGTGTGATATATCTATTACAAATGTCCTTGTTTAATGAACAGAATAAGGAAACATGGTCAAATAATTTCACATTACCCTCTTGACATGAATACAGATGCTCAGCGTCAATATCTTTCGGCATTTGCCATATTCTATGGCAGACAGTAAGGCACTGAAATGGATATACTCTGTGTTGCTGTAGAACCTCTAAAATGTTTAAGCAGTTTGCTGGCTGGAAAATTTTATTGGAAGGGTATAATCTCCCTATCCACATAATAATATTTTGTTCCTCCATATTCCAGTTGCACTCTTTAATACATTCAAAGACATTTTGTGGGCCAGTTGCTATGAAGAGAGGGGAAGAGGAGCAAAGTATCAAGAGTTCTCTTTTTAGCATGTTTACCCAGCTTGAAAATTGTTGGCAAATGCAAGGGGAGCCAACCCTCCAAGATAAAAACAGTTTCAGCCAATAGTTGATTTTGATTAGTCAGATGCTCACCTCCAGGGAGACGTAGTCAGGCTTTAATGGAGGGCTGCCTTGCGTACACAAGATGATACCCCCAAAAATTTATCTCAACAATCTCGTTTGGATTTTTACTAGGGGGGAAAAACCTTTATATGCAGAAGCCTGGAAATCATACTGGGCTTGTACAACTATTTTCCTATGGAAAACATTGAGCCTTGAGAGATTTATGTATTTATTTAATGAGGTCAAATGTTGTAACTGATATGCTTCACAGTAAAAATTCATATTTGGCATCCACCCTCAACATACGGCAGTGGTTCTTAAATTGTCTGATCCAATTTACCCCTTTTCCCAGTCTTACATAATTTCATTACCCTCACCAAAAAAACAACCCAAGAATCTGTTGTTTTACTCCTCAACTCTCAAACAAGCAATTAGAAATTGCTCCATTAATCCCAGGATATGCCTAATTAACCCACTTGGGGGGAATTACTTCCAGTTTAAGAACCACTGACATATGGGAATAAAGAAGAGATTTATTTATTTATTTGTTTGTTTGTTTGTTTGTTTGGGGCTTTTTTTCTTGGAAGATAAACCTTTTTTTTTTTTTGGCTACACACACACACACACACCAAGTTTCTCAGTTACCTGAAATGGTAATGTATAAAAAAGATAAGTGTTTTTAGGAAATAACATCAGGTTTATGGCGGATAACATGTCCAACTGTGCCCTGACAGCACCCAAAAGTTTTAGCCAGGAATTGGAAAACAGGACAACAGAGTTAAAAACCCTTTTCCCTATATTCTGTGCTAGACCCACAAGTCATGTCCCCTTCCCAAATAACATTGTTTGGAGCACTGTTGCTCTGGTGCTTCTCTGCTGAGCTAAAACTAAAGTCACATTTCACCTCTTACTTTCAGAGCCCACCATCAAAGTTTCTTGCATATCTGCAGTGTTCCTGGGTGTATTTGTATTTAAATATACATAGTTAGAAGAAAACAGGCTTAATTCTTTGGCTTGTTCAGAGATACAGAGAGGCAACAGCTACCTGTCTGAGGATGATGCTTACCATCCATCTTGTCTCCTCTTTCGCTTTCCCTCTAAATCAGTGTTTCTCAACCTTGGCAACTGAAAGATGTGCAGACTTCAACTCCCAGAATTCCTCAGACAGTATGCTGATTGGGGAATTCTGGGAACTGAAGTCCACACATCTTAAAATTGCCAAGTTTGAAAAACAGTGTTCTAAACCCTGGACTAACAGAGGCCTACAGCAATAGCTCTACAGTAAAGCAGACAGATGATTGGGCTTCAGCCCAAACGTGTGAGAAAACATTGCTTTCCCAGCTTGTGAGAGGCCAGAACTCCAGAGACTATGTACTTCCAACATCCAGTTTTAGATTATAAAAATCTCAGAGCAGCTGAAATATTTCCAGAGTCCCAAAACAAATAGAGTAGAAGGCACGCTGAAGCTCAGCAATATGAGAAAAAGTTATTCCTATTTTTTGGTAATGCCAGAAAATATCTTGACTGGGTAAGCATGAGGCCTTTTACCGGTTGAAGGAAATATAGATCAAACTGCTTTTCCAAGGAAGTCACAATGCATCATGCAGTGACCTGGAAACCCCTTCCTTTCTCACATAGTGTTCAGTAAGAAGGGAAATGCATTCTCAGTACTAGCAGAGACAAATTGTGGCCTATTCCTCCTTCCTTTTTGGGGGGCTGCTTAAATGTTTCCCTCACTTCAAGCGCACGGTGCTGAAGCCCAGAGCAAATGAAGCTCATCAATCAGCGTTCCTTCCTCCAGGATTATTGAAAGTATTTCAAGATACAAAGAGTAATAATGTAGCCCCATGTCTCAGAAACCACACAATTACATTGGCTACACTAATTTCAGTGAGGGGTCTGAATCCCAAACCAGATTTCAGAGATGTCCAAGTTGAAGCAGGGTTCCCCTGAAGCAGGCTGAATCACGGGCTGATCAGCCTCAAAGATTTATTCATGATTCAGAGGGTCATGGAGCTGAAGCAAAAACAAATCTCACCACCGCCCTTCTGCTTTCTGTACAAGGAAAATGCCAGAGTGGGGAAAAGAGGTGGCAGAAAAAGAATTGTGACAGGCTGCTTATAAGCATGGCAGATGAGTTCTCAATCAAAGCACTTTGCCAGGAAATGCTGAAGTACTACATTACAAGGTTATTCCAGCATGCAGAACTTTTTGCTAATTATACACCCAGGAGCATAAATGTTCCAAGGATTCAGGCAAAATTTGCCTTTAGAAGTCAATGAGAGAAGGGCTAGGACGTCCAAATGCCTCTGCTGTTCTTTGATTCACACCCATCCCTGTCTTGCTGAATGTCTCAGTTGGTCTCAATTCACAACAGGACACTAAAACTAACAAGAGAAAAGCTTCACTCTTCCAAAAGACTGGAAGAATGTGGAGCTCTCCTTCTTTTCCATCTCAAGATGTAGAAGTTGGGAGGGTGGGGGAAGCAATCTGAAGTGAGCTGTCTCCGCCCAGTGTGGGAACTTGGTCTTTACCCTCAAAGAGGAAAAGAGAATCTTCTGATGCTGGAAACAAGATTGCAGTCTCGGTGAATTACAGTTGGTCAAGTTGGGGGGCAATTTTAAAATTGGTTTTGTGAAAAACAGGCAGATTATAATAAACTGCAACGGTCTGTTCTTTTAATTCAAGTTCTTTCCACCTTCCTGTTACAGGATGTCATTATTTATAGGTGAACCAATTAGATAAGCATACCTTTTGGCCTGTTACTGATATTGTTGCCTAAAACTTCACCAGCAGAAATGTCTTGAGAGTACCCCTCCAAGTTTTATTTCTAATGCATTATGAAAGCATTCCGACTTTTTTTTTCAAATAATTTTATTACAAATTATAAATGAAAAGAATAAGAATAAAAGCCAATACAAAGTACAACAAATACAAACAGAAAAACACAAAAGGAAAAAAAAGGGGGCTGTGGAAAAGGAAAGAGAAAGGGAAAAAGGGGAAAAAGGGGGAAAAGGGGGAAAAGGGGGAAAAGAAAAAGAAAAAGAAAAAGAAAAAGAAAAAGAAAAAGAAAAAGAAAAAGAAAAAGAAAAAAGAAGTACAGTGGTACCTCGGTTCACGAACTTAATTCGTTCCACGACTCTGGTTGCAAACCAAATTGGTCGTGAACCGAATCAAATTTTCCCATAAGGTTCAATGTAAATACGGTTAATCCGTTCTGAACCGTATGTTTTTTTTTAAAAACCGCAAAAATATGACACAGAAAGCTAACCTTGCTCGACGCGACTTCTGGTGTGGAGGACAGGAAGGCGGGTGGGGAGGTGGTTACTGCTTGGAGGGAGAGTCCCCCTCCCTACAGGAAGCTGCGACCACGTGTCACAAGAGGGAAAATGGCCACGGATCCTGTTCGTAACCTGATGCGGAGTTCGCGAATGGAGGCAAAATTTTGCGACCGGAGCTGTTCGTGAACCAAATTGTTCGTGAACAGAAGCGTTTGTGAACGAGGTACCACTGTAACTTCCCCCTTCATTCCAGCAAGTAAAGACGATTTTAATAGCTTATCACTATCTCTAAATACAACATAATCTCTCTCTTCCCCATAGCTCGTCTCTTAAGTAAAAATGCAAAATCCAAATGCTTCTTCCATCATTCTTTGTCAGCAAAAGTCAGTAAGGGCAACCAGATATAATTATTTCCTCTTTTAGCCCTGATTGAGCAAACCAACCTTGTATTCCTTCCCTAGGTTTTTAAAAATATTCCTTAACCCCTTCAAAGAGAGCCCCAGAGGTAATTTGCTGGTCATCTGTGTTTCAAAGCAAAAATCTTTCAGAACTTTAACAAATTTCTTTTGTATATCCGATAAGTAGAGTTTATCCTTTTGCTTGTCACTTATAATAAAGTCCTTCAAAACCTTAACAGAGCTCTTTTGTATATCCAGTAAGAAAAATATTATCTAAATTAGTTTTCTGGCTTGATATCTGTATATCTCCTTTTGGGAGTAAGTCATCCATCAAATCCACTTGTGTTACATTTAAGTCCCACTTCAAAGTAATTTCATAGATATCCATTGCAACTTGTTCTTGTTATATAACTTCATTACAACATGCTCTATCCATCATGTCAAGCAATTGATCCATTCTATCAAGAAGCTTGGTAGAGATATTCAAAAACTTGCAGTATAAATTTCTGCTTCATATTCTTTATCCTCTAGCTCCCTCTCATGTCCAGTCTTCAAGGTCTCCTTATTGTGAAAAAGCCAAAACAATCACCATTTTCCCATGGGAAAATATCTCCTAATTAATTCAAAGCTATAATTCCAAATCCCTCTGGTCCCTTAATCACAACATTCCAACTTTAGAACAGTTGATTTATTTGAGCTTTTGTTTTTAAACCTTCAATATCTACCAATGTATGGCCCTGCATACAGTGGTACCTCAGTTCATGAACTTAATTCGTTCCGCGACTCTGGTCATGAACCGAAATTATCGTGAACCGAATCAAATTTTCCCATAAGGTTCAATGTAAATACAGTTAATCCGTTCTGACCCCGAATTTGTTCGTCAACCAATTTTTGATCGCATCCCAAGTCAAATTTCCCCATAAGGTTCAATGTAATTACGGTTAATCCATTCTGAACCATATGTTGTTGTTTTTTTAAACCGCAAAAATATGACACAAAGTACAGTACGAAGAGAGAGAAAGCTAACCTTGCTCGATGTGACTTCTGGCGTGGAGGACAGGAAGGCGGGTGGGGAGGCAGTTACTGCTTGGAGGGAGAGTCCCCCTCCCTACAGGAAGCTGCGACCACGTGTCACGGGAAGGAAAATGGCTGCGGATCCTGTTCGTAACCCAATCCAGCGTTCGCGAACGGAGGCAAAATTTTGAGACCGGAGCTGTTCGTGAACTGAATTGTTCATGAACAGAAGCGTTCGTGAACCGAGGTACCACTGTATTTGGAGTTCATGACACAATTCCAGAGAAACAAGAAGGGGGGGGGCACAAAATTCAGGCAAAAGAACAGTAATAAAGGGGAGAGTCTAATCCTTTGACCACATTCTGCTAGTAGGCTTGTTCTACTGTTGCTACATTTTGGTCTGAATTATACATAATTGTGGAACAATCCCTTGTCATTTGTCTCATTGTTTTAAGGTACTAGAACAAACACAAAAGGAATTGGAATCTTTCTTTTGTTATGGAACACCCTAAAGCCATTCTATTTATTCTGTGAGTTCTCCTTGGTCAAAGTCATGCATGGTTCTGTCTGTCTGAAGCTCCTGGTTTCTCCCTTTTCATCTGCCCCATTTTTGGTGTCTAGTTCACCATTCTCCAGTCTAGAGAATCATCTCCAGATACCATGGCCATTTGCTGAGAATGATGAGAGCTCTAGTTTGACATAATTGAACCAGTTGGAGAAGTGAGGATTAATCAGTCTATCCCTCTTCCCTCTCCCAATTTTTGGAGAAAAAAATTCACCTTTCAAATCTCAAATTCAATGTCCTCTCTCATAAAGGAATCTTCTATATAAAAAGAAAGCAGGTAGAGCAATGTCATAGGAATGGTATTACTGGCTTTTTCTACCAACAATCAAATTGTAAAAAGAGTGTTAAGACTCAGACAATAGTTTGTAGCCTAAATAAAATTCAGTGTATGAGAATCCTCAGTTCAGACATTACTATATACTTCATATATCTTTGACTTTCTTGATGGGGAAAGCTGTTATGCAACTAAAATAAGTTCTAATATAAACCTTTCAGATCTGAACTGTATAATAATAGATTTTGCCTTTCGTTTCCGCTAAACAAGAGATATATCTTAAATATGGATGTTTTGTTGATATACTGTGAAAATTAAGTGGGCTCAGGAGCCACAAACCATTGAGCCTGTATAAGGTTTGGGAGAAGAAATAGAAATCAAGAAAGCTGGATCACGAGGAAATGGGATGATTGGATGAAGGTATGCCTGCCTCGAACAATAAACAGGAGCATTTTGTGTCAAATCCCTCTTGTTTCTATATTATTTAACAGATACTTCAGGGTACTTTCAGATGGCCTTGCAGCTCCTTGTACCACAAATCAAAGGGCTTTGTGCAGCTCTTCTGCCTATCATTCCAAGACATGTCTAAAAATTGTTCTACAAATTTGTTCACAAAAAAAACCCCATAAATATATGATAAAATACTTTTTCTTTTAACTTTTAATCTTGATAATCTCTTTCTTTTACTGCCCTCTGTAGCTGAGCACCTACCACCTGCTTTACAATCTTTCCTCAAAAGGGAAGGTGGAAATTGGGCAAAAGTTGTCAAAAATGGCTGGGTCCAGGGTAGACCTCTTCAAGACAGAATCCACTATCACCTTCCTCAAGGCAAATAGCAGGATCTCCTTCTACAAAGAGGTGTTGATAGTCCCTCAGGTCCAGTCTTCATGTTTGACTTAGGTACCCAAAGACATTAGGAAGTTCATGGATCAAGCACATGGCAGGGAATGTTCAAATCACAGAAAATCGTATCCAGTTCCTTAGGTTCCACAGATTCAGAACAATCCAAGATTTCAGGAGACCTTGCCTTGTGCACCACAGTGGACTCTGCTCAATTGACATTCAAACCAGAGCAGATATGGGCAACTTTATGTGCAAAGAAACCTGCCAATTCATCTGGCATGCTGCAGGCACTGTATCCTGCCCATATTTCCCCAACAACTGTCAAGCAACCCCAAACAGAGCTGTCAAGAATCTGCAGACACAACAGGCACCAAAAATTAACCCTTTAATGCTCTTATCGCCACTATGTAAGCTCAAACATGAGCTTGAACCAGTGCTCCATGACATTCACTTCTGATTTCTCATCATTGTCCCTTTAAACATCTTCATTTCCCTTAGCTCCTTGGTATTTCAGGGAACTGTTTGGGAATGATGATGGTGCAGAGGTCTCCCAATCTCATCTAGCACCCTCGCTGTCTCTTTATTCCAGGAGTCAACCAGACATGAGAGGGAACTGTCTGGCTGATGGCCAGGAAGGAACCCCTGAAAAAGTCCTCTGGAATCCATCCAGATTCATGAGATGCCTGGAGCAGACCAACCTAAGGGCCTAACTAGCCAAGTAGAAGTCTGAGATATTTGCGATGCACAGCTTAATAGGGAAGTGATCTGATAATGAAAAAGGACGGATGTCCTATCTAGATCATGTCTCATTTACTCCAAAGCAAATGAGATCCAGCATGTGCCCACTCAGGTGTATTAGGGCTGCAATGACTTGCCACAAACCCATGATCACTACAGAGGCTATGAACATTGGGGCCTCCCTGCAGAACATGAAAGTGGAAGTCACCCAAGACCAGAAGACTTGGGAACTCCAACATCAGCCCCAAGAAGACATTCAGGAGCAATGGAAGAACTGCTGCTGAGTGCCTAGATAGGTAGATGGTACACCAGCAGGAACCCCAACTTGTCCCACACAATGGCATTTCCAACCAACCACCTCTGGGGCAGCATCCCTTGCAACTTCTAGAGTCTAAGGAATCACCACAGTGATGCAACCTCCTTGATGATGACATTTTTAATTAATTTATTTATTTATGTATGTATGTATGTATGTATGTATGTATGTATGTATTTATTAAATGTATATGCCGTCCATCTCCCCCAGAGGGTGACTCTGCGTGGCTTACAATTAAAAACCAAGACAATAAAACAATAAAAATATAAATGCCCCCAATTAAAACACAAATAACAAATCTATAAAAACAATATACAAATCAAGAAGGGGAAGGCACCATCTCAACTGAGGCAGGACTTGGAATGCCAGAGAAGAAAATCCCACAGGGCTATAGCCCTGTCACTTCTCTACAGTGACTCAGTTACACACACCAGGTCTTCATGCTTGTCCATCAGCATATTATAAATGGGCACCATATTATTTTGTACAGACCTGGCATTTACCACAGCAGCTGGAGGCCAAGGCACCCAGCAATTTGGCCACATGAGTCTCCCACTTTAAAAGAGGAGACCAGCATCAGATTGCTGATCTCCCTTCTCTAATGGCCTAGCCAGCACCATCATTTATATTGTGAATTCACAGGAAAAAAAGATTCCTACCCAGAAATGTAGCTACAACAAAAAAATGTTGCCTAATCAGGTTTCTCTTTTTCTGAAAGTTGCCTTTGGACCAACCCTGTGATACAGTTAAAAGGTAAACATTTTTTTTAATTTTTATTTTTTCTCAGAATGCTTTTGCCTAAAAAAGGAAAGTTACCTTTTTAAATTAATGAAGTATCTGTATCTGCCATCTAGAACATAGCAATAAAATAGGAGCAATACATCTGGTGTTCTGTTGAGTCAGGAAAGAAGTTCTTTGTCAGAAATAAGTCGTCATCTTTCTTTACCGCTAGACAGAGACTCACCTAGCCAAAAATGACTGGCTGTATAGCAAAATCATATAATCTATTATTATTGGGGACTGCCTATAAATAGTTAACCCAAGAAAAAGGAGAAAAATAGAAAGCAGAAAGCATAAACAAGATGCTGATGCAACATCATGAGACTGAGTAAAATGATAGCCCTAAAATAACCTTTTTTCAAGAAATATGTTTGCACCCCTCCTCTTGCATACACTTATGACCCCCAAACTGAAATAGGAAAGATATTCAGCCCAGACCTACTTCTACAGCTTTCATTTCCTTCTTACTTTTTCCTGTAACAAGAGGAATTATACAAATACCATATATGAGGAAGTGGTTGGTAACCTTAAATCTCTGGTGTGTAAAGGAAAATAACTGAAACAGAATCTCACAAATGTAGATGTGAAAGAAAGGAACTGGTTAGAGTAGTCAGACAAATTAAGAAGGATAAATCATAGGATAGAGGTAGTGAGGGATAAATTTCAAAATATGAAGCACTGATAAGGAGGAGTAAACAAGATTAGTATAAAAGCCAGTGGCAAGAATAAAGACCGTCATATTTACAAAATAATGATACAAAATTCTGAGAACTAGTTTCCCAAGGCCACGGAGAAATAAAGGTAATAATAGAAGCACCGATTTCACCTGAAGTTTGGATAGCTTATTTCAAAAATAAATTCAAGGATATTAGATTATCAAACCAACAGTTAATGGGTATAGATATATTAAAAACATTGTTAAAATGGCCCCCAGTAACTGCTGCAGAAGTTAAAAAATAATTTCACAAGTGACAGCTGGTAAAGCCCTGGGAGAGGATATGCTACCACCAGAAATTGTTAAGGCATTCCCTGATTGCTGGGCTCTTATGCTCACCTCCTTGTTTACTTATATCAATGCTTCTGGGCAAATCCCTGTGAGTTGGAAAAATAGTGTAGTAATTCCAATATTTGAAAAAGGAGATTCCACAAACCCTGCTAACTTTTGCCCCATAAATCTCATTGACATAGGGTGTAAATTATATACAAGGTATTTTTTAAACAGATTTATTGGGTGGATACTAGGCAAATAATAGCAGAAGAACAGACAGGCTTCAGAAAGGGACATCGTACTGTAGATCAGTGTTTCACTTTACAACATCTGATTCACAAATCAATGAATGGTCCCTCAAAATGTCTGTATGCAGCATTTATTGACTTACAATTTGCCTTTGATACAATAAATAAAGGAAAATTATGGGAGAAGTTTTTAGCTACTGATATAGATAGAAGATTATTTTACCTAATATATAAATTATATGAAGATACTTACATGCAAGCATAGATAAATCAGAGCGGCTCCTTTACAAAGCAGATTAAAACCACAAAAGGTGTCCACCAGGACTGTATACTGGCTCCTTTCCTCTTTAATTTTTATAGAAGCAATATTGTAGAAGAGCTTAATAACCCTTCCTTTTATGCTCCATCTATAGAAGTAGAAAGGTCCCTATATTACTGTATGCGGATGACATGGTACTCATGACAACATTAATTGGAATGAGAAGAATCCTGACAGAATTTGGTGCTTATTCTAGGAAGGAATATTTACAGATAAATTATTCCAAAACAAAGGGAGTAGTATTTGCTAAAAGACCAAAGAGACATAGATGGACACTAGATGGTAAGGACAAGTGAGGTCATTTAAGTATCTGGGTATCCAGTTTACTGAACCACTATCACATCAAACACGTATAGCATCAGCAAGAACAACGACCATGAGATCAATGAAAGCCATTTTCTCCTTTTCCTATTCAAAAGGAGGCTGGCTAGTACAGCCTGCACTCAAGATCTTCCAGGGGAAAACAATCTATGGGACTCCAAGTTGGGGTTTCAGTAAACTAGAAGAATTAAAAGTGGTCCAGAATAAATTTGTGAGATCAATCTTAGCCTTACCCCCATGTATACCAGCAGCAATGTTGAGATTAGAAATGGGCCTTCCAACAATTAATATAAAGGTAAGGAAAGCAATAATTTTATATTATAGAAGACTAGTCCTCGTGTCCAACACTTATTTGGCAAAACAATGCCTCCACAAACAATTTAACAGCAATAAATGGATGAATTTGTGTCTAAGACTATTCTCACAATTATCGCTAGATCAGGATCTGTTGAATGGCATAAATTATCATACACTATTGAGGGACTACTTATTTTTTTTAAAGATTTTAAGATAGAGAGCAGGTATGTAAGCTTAAGTTGGCCAAGTGGTATCAATCTTTTAAAGACGGACAAGGAATATTATATTATTTAGTTTCTTACATCCCATCCCCCGACAAGCTTTCACAGAACTTCATTTTCAAACAATATCAACAGCCTATTTGGATGGAAGATATAAAGGATTACCAACTACACATCATTTATGCATTTGTAATAATTCACAGGTGGAAGATCTGATCCATTACTTATTACATTGCAAATTATATCAGGAACCTAGAGCTAGATTCATCATGCCTTTGTTAATCCAACTGAATCAAGTCTAGCTTAGAAGAAAAACATCTATTTTCTGCTGACTGATGCAGATGAACATGCAACAAAACAAGTTGTGCTGTTTGCAATGGCCATAAGGAAGTTACAAAAGCAGATGTTGCTAATATTAGAAGGGATGTATTGAATTCATATGGACTGTTGCAATTTTATATGAATTTTCTAAAACCTATGGTTGCAAATAAATGTATATACAATACAAGAGGATGGAGGGGACGCGGTGGCGCAGCGGCTTAATGACGCTGAAAGTTGCTGGCCAGAAATGGTTGATGCTTCGGCGGTTCGAGTCCAGCCTTTGCGTTAACAGGGTGAGCTCCTGTTTCCTCCCCAGTTCCTGCCAACCCAACAGTTCGAAAACTCACATGAGTAGATAAATGGGGACTCTCACTCCAGTGGGAGGAAAAATGCTGGCGGCGCCTTGCAAAAAGGAGTCGGGAGCAGTTGCCGGTAAGCACGAAAAACCGCGCGCGCCCAAAAAGGGCGCAAAGCAACAGAAACCCCGCCTCCTCCGCTCGCCAGCTGGGCTCTGCTCTAGGAAGGAGGCACTGGCAAACCACTTCTGAAACACCTTGCCTTGAATACTGCAAAGGACTTGTCCAAAGCAGTCACTGCAGAGTCGGTAATGACTGAGCGCAGATTAAAAAAAAAAAAATACAAGAGGAATAAAGAATTTTATGTATTTTGTCTCTGTGATAAATTTTAACTGGATTTGATCTCCAATTAAGTTGGTTACAGCAGCAATCAGGATTGGGAACAAACAACTGAATAACAAGTTTCTCTGAGCCCGGATTAGATATTGTAGGAACACAGGCACGTTAGTCTGTGGTAGCCAAAAATCAGGGGGAGTTCACTTGCACCTTTTCAGTCTAACAACCTTTATTAAAAGGCACAACCTTTCATGAACTACAGATTATTTTCTCAGATGCATGGAGTGGCTAAACTGATGTGGGATTTAAACTGGGATGAGGTGGGGAGAGAAAAAGGAGGGAAAGACAGACTGGTTATGCAAATGCAGGTTATATGCAATGCGGATTGCCAGTACCTGTGCTAATATTCCATTGTCTTTCTTGAGACCTTCTGAGGTTGCCTGAAACCTTTTGATGTATGTGAGTTCAGCAACCTCTCACTCAGTGGTGGAGTTAAAGTCCCATTTTCCCAAAACAGTCAATTTGAGGTCTACTATAGAGTGTCCTGGGAAGTTAAAATATTCTAAAACTACTTTGTCCTTGTTTTGAGTCCTGATGTCAAACGTGTCCATTGTTTTATGTGTGCATGTAAGTCTGTGTGTGTGTATGTGTGTGTGTGTGTAGAGTTTGGCCTGTTTGCCCCACGTAGAATGCAGAGGGCATTGCTGGCAGATGGTGGCCTACGTTACATTAGAGGAAGAGCTTGTCAAGGGGGCACTAATCTTGTGTGTGAGTTGTTGGGACCTGTGATGGTACAATCGATTAAATGTGGGAGCAAAATAGACCTCTGGATTTATTGTAGGGTCTGGTTTCCATGTTAGCATTATTGTTATGATGTTTCTTGTTGCTTGTGAGACTCAGGTTGGATGGTTGTCTGTATGTAGGTATGAGCCTGCCACCCTGTGCCTGAAACTATACAGTGTCCTTGTCCAGTATAGGTTATACTTTATTAATAATACAACCAGGGGTGTTCTGTTGTTCTATTTTTGTGATTTTTATTTTCATAAGTCCTCCTTAAGAATCAATTCAGCTGCATTGATTTATTGATTGATCTCATTAGGTACAGTTCAGTCTCCTGAATGCCTGGTTTAATTTTATCAGTTGAACATCTCTGTCAAGTGGATCAGAACAAATGCAGTTGACACATAAAGCGTGGCTATCAGTGATAAATTTGGTGGCGTGGTCTGGATGGAAGCTGGAAGCATGTAGCTATGTGTGGCAATCTGTACATCTCCTATATAATATGCTGTTTATATGTATATTGCTTTACTGTGACCTCAAGGAAGTAGATTATTCTATAGATAGGTTGAGGCTAAGATTGATGGTGAGGTGGAAGTTGTTAGGTCTTGATGGAATTTGATGAGAGATTCTTTTCATGGGTCCAGATAATGAAAATGTCATCAATGAATTTCAAGTAAAGAAGGGGTTCAGGAGGTAAGAATTAAGAAAGCACAGTTCTAAATCAGCCATGAAGATGTTGGCATATTGTGGAACCATGTGTATGCTGTGGCTGTGCCACTGACTTGCAGGTAGATGTTGCAGCCAAAGGTAAGGTAGTTAAGGGTGAGTACAAAGTCATGCAGTCTAGGGCAAGGTGTGCTGTGTTGACATCAGTGATGATGTTCTTGATAGTTTGAAGTCTATGTTTGTGGGGGATGGTGGTGTACAGTGTCTCAGCATTCATGGGAGCTAAAATGGTGATATTAAGGAGGCTGCTAATAGAGTGGGTTTTGTATTTTGGGAAATAGGTAGAAGATGCTCCTGGGGTGTTTCCATATAGATATAATCTTGTATGCCATTAGGAAATTCTTGTAAATGATTACATAGTTCTTTCTGTAGCTGTAGGATCTAAGGATAAAATAAGCATCTTCTATCTACTTCCCAAAATACATAAACCAAGCAATACCATTGTCTCAAGTATTGGAAACATCACAACTGTAATATCAGGTTTCATGGTCTCTTATTCAGATCTTATGACACCAACATTCCCAGATGCATAAGAGACACCACAGACTTCCTAAGAAGATTGAAATCCACTGGCAATCCTTAACAAAACCATTTTACCTGTCATGGATATTGAGGCACTATACATCAACATAGAACTGGAAAAGCTTATGCAGTTCAAAGCAGTTAGCTTCTAGCTTTCTTTCTCCTGCACCTTTAGTGAAAGGGAGGATGTGGGCCAGTCTGCACCTGGACAAGGTTTGCCCAGCAGCTACCAGCCTCCTTCTTAAGGTGAGAATCCACTTTCTTCAATTGCAACAAAAGGCCTCTAAGGTGAAATGATGGATGATTTTTCTCAAAATCCTTGTTTTCTGTTATACATGTTTTGCTTCATTTTAGGAGTTCTCAGAAGATTTGGAGAGGCAAATAGAAGGCCATTAGAGGAGAGACGGGGTTCTAGGGGAACCATGAAGAAATTGGCTAGGTGGAGAGGCCTCATTATAGAGAGAGATTGCTTAATTCTGAGTGCCAGCCCTTGAAACTAACTCTGATAACTGAGTTAGATATAAATTGGGACATGAGTAATATATCTGAATTAGACAAGGGGCAACAGATCTCCCAGTGCACCACTTACTTCTTTTCCTGCTGAGCAACAGGGGCTGGGCAGCTTTTGAGGCACTATAAAAATCAGTGAACAGAAATGTGGTTGGAATGGGGCAATAGGATCAAAGTAGACCATTCAAACTCTGTGGCCCTCTACTAGGTGGCACTCTTCATATGTTTTTGAATTGAATTGCCATCATCCTGTTAGCCATGCTGCCAACATATCTGGAGGGCATCATATTTGGAGAGGATATCCAGTGGCCTGTCAGCTTTCTGAATCCCTAAAGAGCAACCCTCCACTTGCCATGACAAGAAAAGCCATACCTCCACAAAGAAAGCACATGCATTGCATGTCAATATTTTAAAAAAATAATAAGAGAATACTTGCTTCTCAAGAAGGGGTGTTGGAATTTCCATCTAGAGACAACTGATCTTTTCCAAAAGTCAGTGTGATTCTGTGGCTAAGACAAGATGATGATAGTTCCTCAATTTTTGGAACATATTTTAAAGGGAAGCAAAAAAAAAGACGACCTCAGAGAATGATGGTTGCACTCAGTACCAACGAACACAGGAGACATAGCAAGTAAGGTTTGGGAGAACCAGCTAAGAACAACAGATAAATTAAGGGGTGCCAACATTTGAATTAGGGGATTGACTTTTTCTGACAAAAGGGCAAGGAAGAAGACTTCCAATGTTTGTTTGTTTGTTTATAAACAATATTTTATATAATTTCAGTCAAACGCTGGATTGTGAACTGAAAAATGTGTTTTCAAAAAAACAGCAGCCTCCACACAATCACAAGACATTGTCAAGAAATAACAACAAACTGAATATAAATCCAGATGGCACACATTAAAATCTTCACTTAAAACAAGATACTGAAAGGCATATTATGTGGGCGTCTTCCACTGGGGATCAACCATG
Organism: Liasis olivaceus; assembly: GCA_030867105.1. Lineage (NCBI taxonomy): Eukaryota > Metazoa > Chordata > Lepidosauria > Squamata > Pythonidae > Liasis > Liasis olivaceus. Next base: position 140,844,878 of record CM061348.1, read on the forward strand.
TTTGCATTCTCACCATAATGGTCTATATTTTTAAGGTTTCAGACAAACAATGGTAGGAGTAGTTTTAATGCAACTATTTGTGGAAATTATGCTGAAAACCCAAACAGTGATTATTTCTTGATATTTATATTAAGAGTGTAACACTGAAACTACCACCTCATTAGATGTGAAGAAAACCTTTGATATAGTGCAAATTAAGTTTCTGAAGTAATCCAAGAAAAAAAGAATTTCTATTCAAATTTATCTTTTGGATAAAAAATTATTATTCCAATCCTTCTGCTTGGATAATATTAACAGGATTATTTCTCCTATAATCAAGATGAGATATGGATCAATATGCTCCCTATATTCTTTAATGATTGTTGGTGTTTAATAACCTAGTGATATTCAGGCTGTGCTTCAAGCAGAAAATTAATATATAAATTGTTATATGTAGATGGTGTTTGTGGTC